>CM050659.1:4402500-5652500 GCA_027574665.1 Rhynochetos jubatus
GGGCCCGGGACGCGGGGGAAGGATTTTTCTTTTCGGGAGCCCCAGGCGGACGCGCAGGCGGTGCCCGCGGCAGCCGGGTCTCCCCGGCAGGAACGTGCCGTGGGCCAGGGCTGCTCTCGCTCGCGCCCCCTCCCCACGCCTCGGGCCGGGGGGGACACACGTTCCAGCCCAGTGCGGGCCACGGCGGCAGAAGGGGACAGCGGGGCGCAGGGCTGCGCGCCCTGGAGGCGCTCGCCCCGGGGCAGCCGGGCAGCCCTGCTGCCGCGGGCTCGAGCGGGGCCGAGGAAACGCCCGACGCGGCGTCCTCCGCTGCGCAGGGGCCGGAGGGAGAGCTGGGCTGTTAAAAGGATAGGAGCACGATTCACTTAGGTTGGAAGAGACCCTTCAGATCATCAAGTTCAACCGCAAACCCGACGGTGCCAAGCCCACCGCTAAACCGTGTCCCTAAGTGGCACATCTACACGTCTCTTAAGTCCCTCCAGGGATGGGGACTCCACCACCTCCCAGGGCAGCCCGATCCGGTACCCTTTCGAGGGTACCGCACAGTCGGTACTCTAACAGCGGAGGGAAGTTGCGGAAAGCTCCGACTTCTTCCTCGTCTCTTGGGAAAGAGGCTGCTGCCAGGCTCGGCACAGACCGCGCTGCAGCAGCCGGTGCCGGGGGCGGCATCACCGTGCGAGCTCGTTTTCTCCTCGGGGAAAACACATGAGTTAAGCCTGTCCTTTCCCCGGGGCTCCGCAGCGAGCCCCAGCGAGTTGTCCTGTGCTGGTGGTCCCCTCTACAACTCTGTTAATTGGTAACTTGGAGATGGAGAGAGTCCTTATTAGCAATGCCCCCGCCCCCCTCCGCTCCCGCTGAAGCCAACCCCATGAGGCGATTGCCAGGAGGAGCTGTTTGTCAAGGGCTAATAAACAAATTCCTCGCGAACACCTGAATGAACGAGGGCCAGGAACAACCCAATTAAGAAACGGAGCTACTGGTTGTTTTTTTGTGGCGGTGGAAACAATCCGGGCTCGAAAAGGGTCTATTCAGCGGGCGCTCCGAGAGGTCTGTTTGCAGCCCGCTATTGTTGTCTGAAGCCAAATAAAAGTTCAGCTGGGGGGGAAAGTGATTAAAAACAACATTCGCCGTTGTTCCTGAATGCACTGGGAGGCTCAGCTCAAAGGAATCGACCTGTACCCAAACGACGCTGCCCGGGTTTTACCCACGCACTTAAGATTTTTGTTCTTAAATGTTGCTGTGTTTAATGATGCCGTCGGGAGTGTCCCTGGCTTTCCCGCGTACGTGAGCGGCGGGGACAAGCGTGGTCTCCAGTGCAGTACCGGTACCCGTGCGGCGAGGTACCGGGGGGTGTTGCGAGACGGAGCTGGAGCTCGTTTTGTCCGAGCTAATGGTTTGTTCTCCCTCTCTCTGGGCTGGAAGGTCTGTCCAGCCATGTCAGCCCCGCAGGCAGTCTTGAGCTGGGTCTTCTTGGCATGACACTGTTAGATGGGGGAGGGAAATAATCTACCTTGGGCTGCAGAACCAGCCTGAAATGATCCATTTCGCAGCCACGTTATCACCCTGGAAACTTCTGGGGGAGGGTGTGGATTCGAGCGTAAACCAGGGATGGAAGAGAAGAGCACGTGAACTTTTTTCTTAAGCATTGCTCCAAGCCCGGGCATTTCCAGACAATCGTCCTAGCGGGGTTCAGCAGGGTCCGAACGAAAGGGGCGCGCAGCTCCCTGCCTGGGCGAGTTTCGAGGAGAAGCCCTCCCTGGTCTCGGTCGGGAGTTAGGCTGGGGACCAAGAGGGATGTTTTAATAATAGGATTAAACGGGATGTGTTTGGTGCATGGCGTTATTCTTCAAAAGCCAGCGATCCTCTTGACAGGGTTTCAAGATTCCCCCAAGCTCTGCTGGAGCTGCAATTAACATATATTAATGGCTATTCCTTATTAAGCACTGGTTGCGTAAGAAGCAGACGGTCCCTTTCAACCGTGCCTTTTCAGCCGTGGGGTTTCTCTAGCGTTCAGAAGGGATTGTGCTGTAAACTCCTGATTCCGCCTCACGCTCCCTTGTCACCCAAAAAAAGTGGGCTCCTCTGCCTTTGACAACTGTATTTACACACCTCCCTGTGTTCCCTGACCCCCACCGGACACCCCAAGCTCTCCGGCCCCCGAGAGCTTCTCCCCTAGTCCCGGCCGCCGCCGGGGAGGGAATCTAAGAAAACGGCTCGGGCATGAGGCTGCCCCCTCCCCGCCCCCTTTATTGCTCCTCGCCTGCCTTCTGCCCCTTCCCGGCAGCTCCGCAGGCTCCATCCCCCTTCCCGGGACGGGCAGGACCGAGGGGCAGGCGGAGGCTTGAAGTCGCTGGTGGCTGCCAAGGGGGTGGTGGGATCGGAGCTTGTGAAGCGCTCTGCGGGTAACTTTAGGGAGCGGCAGTGGTGGGGGGGGGGGGCTGGCCTCGCTCCCTCCTCCCCCCCGATCCCGTCTCACCGGCCACCTGTAGTTTTCAGGGAAGGGAGAAGGACCTGCCTCTCCTCCCGCCGGCCCCCTCGCATTTGCGGGGGTGGGGGGGGTGGGGGTGTGGTGCCCGCGCCGGGGTCTCCCTTCCCCGCTCCGTGCTAGGTTCGCCCCCTCGCCCCTTCCCAGGCCGATGCTCTGGTCCCACCAGGGGGGCGCCGGGCCGCAGGTGCTGCCGCGGGGCGGGGAGGAGCCGCCCGGCCGTGCTGCCGCGGGACACCCGCGAGCACTCCGCGTCCCGGCGCGCAGAGCCCCGCGGCGAGCGCAGAGCCCGGGAGAGGAGCTGGCTCCTGCTCTCCGCTCCGGTGCCGAAACCGCTCAAGAAATCCTACCGAGAGCTCTCCGTGCGCACCCACCGTGCTGCCGAGGTAGAAGGGTCGGAGCAGCGTGTCCCTGCTCACCCCTTCTCCTGGAAACAGGAATCAGCCGAAACTTAATTATTCCTCGGAACATGTGCGGCACGGAAACAAACCCTAGTGCAGGGCTCCAGGCTACTCCTCTGCAATGCTCTTACAGGGACCTATGAAGAGTGGAAATACACAAATCTACACCTACTTTTTTATTCAGTCAGGTTCCGTTCATCCACAAGGAGATTAGTGAGGTTTTAAGAAAAATCTTGTCTTGGTTTGAAATAATATAGATCTTAAAATGTTAAATAGCGTGGTCTTTGGGGAAAAATTATCTTTAGAGTCTCGGCCAGCGTTAAAAACAAATTGAAATACAAAGTAAAAGTCTGAAACAACGTTGTAACGTTTATTTAAACATCGAAGTAAACATCTTTCACAGGGGTCTCAGCATGTCCTCTAACTCAGCATACCGCCTGCGTTTTCGTTGCATGCAAGCGTGTTCAGCCCCCCCACAAACGTTGATACAAAGTCATTTCAAAGAATTGTCAGGACATCTATCAGTCCGCTTTCCAGCCCAGCCTGGCACGTCTTAAACCTCAGCTAGATCGGTCAAAATATTTGGAGAGGGTTGAGGTTAAATGCAGCCGTCTGAAGCTTTTCCAACGTGTTGCAAAAGTTACCAGCGAACTATGCCCGAGGAAGTGTGATACCGCTTGAACCACCACCGTCCGCTGTCACCCTGTCCTCTCGGGTTGTAAAACTTTGACTTGATCCAAGAACACACCAGCAGCAAAACAAACCAAGACAAAACGCTGACTACACCATAGCTGTCGCAAGTAGGATTTATTTCCCCTTCGCCTTTAACAGATGATTTTATCAAAATAAAAGAAATCCGAACAAAACGAATGACACCTTAAACTACTAAATCACAGTCGTGCTCAGATCCAGCCAAATAAAAACCCCACCACGACACCGTGCTGTTTCCAGAGTACCACCAGTGCCGCTTTAAGCCGGCTCGCTTGGCTTCCCCGACCGCGGGAAGGGCTGAGCGGGGTTGCCGGTACCGGCCGGAGCGGTCCCGTCCCGTTCCCCGCCCTGCTGAAGCCTCCCCGGCCCGGCCCGGCCCGGCGTCCGCAGCGCGGCGGGCTCGGGGCTGGCGGCACCGGCTCGGCCGGCCGGTCCAGCCCGGAGCCCTGCCCTGGAGGTGTCCTCTCCCCCTTTACCGATTACCGTCCTTATCCTCGCGGTCTTCTCTTTGGGGCAACACCAGCGGTTGCCCAGCCGGGGGAGGTGCGCCGGCAGCATCCCTCCTCGCCGTTCCCCCCCCGCTACGGGACGTGATGGCCAGACTCGAGCCCCTCAACCCTCCCCTGCGCCCCACAAGCCCCCGGGGCAGTTCTCTCAGAGGTACACCGGGGGAACCGGCGGTGCTGCCCACCTCCTCCGGCACCGGGGCTCTCCCACCGTGGGTCCCAGCAGACTCCAGGCTCGTTTTGCCTCTCCTCCCGCCGGAGCCGGAGCGGGGCGCAGGGGGAGGACGAGGAGGGGCAGGGCGAGGGCAGCGCGCCCCGTCTGCCCCCGACCCGCAGCGGTAGGAGGAGGCAGGCTGGGTAGGTAGCGCTGTGCCCGCGGTGCTGCAAGGAGCTGCCAGCCCTGTCCGTGTAGGTGCGGGTGTCCGTACCTCTGGGGAAGGAAGGACGGAAGGGAGGAAAGATGGAAGGGGAAGGGGAGGGAAGGGACGGAAAAGGAAGCCCATGATTGACAGTTCGAGTGAGCTCTGTTCCACTCACACCCTCCGCCGAAGTTTTCTTTCTCACGGAGGGAACTTTGCTGTTATCATGAAACTAGGGAGTTCTGCAAGAGTCGTCCCCTCCCTCACGCCCCCACCCCCCCCCCTCTGGGGCAGCCGAGTGGAAAAACGGGGCGGGCGTAGGTGGGGATGGCCGGGAGCGCCCCGCCAGCAGCCGCCCCGCCGCCTTCCCCGGGCTGCGCCGGCGTGCTGCCGCGGCACAGCCCCGCTCCGCCGGGACGGAGTGGAGTGCCCGGTCCCGGCAGGACAGTGCGGGTTCTCCCCCCCGGGAGAGGGCTCAGACGTAGCAGAGTTTAAGCCCGCCTACCCCCTTCATCCGCTCTGGGGGGTGTCCGTGCAGCGCGGACTCGCTCCGTCTCCAGGCAGCTTCTCCGGGCTTGGCACAGGGCTGCGCATCCACCCGGGAGCCCCAAATCTCTTTGTGCTCAGCAGACCACGGCTCCCCCTTACAGCACAGCGCCCCGCCCCTCCTCCCCGCGCCGCCGGAGGGCAGCCCCGGCCCGCCCGGTGCCCGGGCCCGCTCCTTTCCCCGCGGCGCGGCCAGCAGCTGCGGGATCCCCACCGGCCTCCCCGCATCGCGGCCCCGGCCCGGTCCCGTCCTCCCTTTTAGGCCGCCAGCCGGGGGCAGGTGCAGGGCCCGTGGGCTGCGGGGCCGCGGCAGAGGGGGGTCGGGCACCAGCAGCCCCTTAAACGCCAACTTTTTGGCTCACTCCCCCCCAGCTGGTCAGTTACCGGCGTCGGGGCTGTCGGGAACCGCGCGCTGATTGGCTGCCGCCCGCTCATTTATAGCCCGTCAATCAAATGCCCCCGGGATTGGTGTGCGCATCGCTCGGAGCTGCCCGCGGGAAGCGCTCCGCACCCGCGGCCGCCGCAGCAGCACCCCGGGGAGCAGTGCCTCCGCCCGCCAGGCAGAGAAACTTCTTCTTCCCGCAGCAGCCGCCCAGGCAGGTCCTTTTTTAAATTATTTTTTTTAACTTCCTCTCCCTTATCTGGTGCCCGCCCGCCCGCCACCCTGGCGCACCTCTTGCCGGCTCCGGCCATGTACAGCATGCTGGAGGCTGAGATCAAGACGCCGCAGCCCACGCCGGGCAGTGCCGGGGGCAACCCCGCTCCGGGCACCAACAGCAAAGGCGGCGGAGGCGGCGGGGCCGGCAACGGAGCGGGCGCCGCCTCGGACCAGGACCGAGTGAAGCGCCCCATGAACGCCTTCATGGTGTGGTCGCGGGGCCAGCGGCGGAAGATGGCCCAGGAGAACCCCAAGATGCACAACTCGGAGATCAGCAAGCGCCTCGGGGCCGACTGGAAGCTGCTGAGCGACGCCGAGAAGCGGCCCTTCATCGACGAGGCCAAGCGGCTGCGGGCCGTGCACATGAAGGAGTATCCGGATTACAAATACCGGCCCCGAAGGAAGACCAAGACCTTGCTGAAGAAGGACAAATACTCACTGCCCGGCAATCTGCTGGCCCCGGGGGGGGGCAACGCGGTAAGCAGCCCCGTCGGGGTGGGGCAGAGGATTGATACTTATGCCCACATGAACGGCTGGACCAACGGGGCTTACTCACTGATGCAAGACCAGCTGGGCTACAGCCAGCACCCGGGTATGAACAGCCCCCAGCTGCAGCAGATGCACCGCTACGACATGACGGGCCTGCAGTACAGCCCCATGATGTCCACGGCCCAGACCTACATGAACGCCGCTTCCACCTACAGCATGTCCCCCGCCGCCTACGGCCAGCAGCCCTCCACGGCCATGAGCCTGGGCTCCATGGGCTCCGTGGTGAAATCCGAGCCCAGCTCGCCGCCTCCAGCCATCACTTCCCACTCGCAGAGGGCCTGCCTGGGAGACCTGCGGGATATGATCAGCATGTACCTGCCCCCCGGGGGGGACGCCACAGACCCTTCCGCCCTGCAGGGCAGCCGGTTACACAGCGTCCACCAGCACTACCAGAGTGCCGGGACTGGCGTGAATGGTACCGTACCACTAACTCACATATAAACTTTGGCTGCTCCGGACGGCTCCCCGTCTTAATCCCTAACCCCACCACGGCACCCTGACTACACCGGGACGTACGGCAGTGTTGCTCGGCTTAGCAGACTTGATACTAACTTTGGAGAAATTTTAAAAAGGAAATCCGTTAGTTGTGTCCTTATTTTTTTTTGTTTTGTACAAACAAAAAAATATTTGCGCAAGCTGTTATTTTAGTAGATACTCCTGCCTCCTAGAAGCCGCTGTGAAGTCTTGAAACCACGGCGGCTTCTTTCCTGGTCTCTGCTAGGCTGGGCACATTCGCTTAAAAGTTTTTAAAAGATGTTGCATCTTCCAGTTTGATTTTTAGCGTTGCAATGACATAAAGAAACCGGCGGGCTTTTGTTTTTAAACTCAGTTGTTCACATTGTCGTTGTGGTTTCTTAAGTGTTTTGTTCTTCCCACCCTACCGAGCCTCGCTTGGTTTCTGCCCACAGTCTGTAGCTTTCACGACTTTTTAACTTTAAGGTTAAACAAAGTTCCTTAAAGAAGGGGAGGTGGGAGAGAGCTGTGCGGGTCGCAAACGCATTTCTTTTATTTATAGTAAGTTGTGTGTCTTGGTTTTTCTTAAGCTGTAAACTTATGTAAATGGGTTTGTGAATTTTACTGTGAACCATGTTTTGACATATCAGATGAAGAAACGTTTTAGTTTTGTTTACCGGATTTCTTCCCAAAAGAAAAAGTCATCGAAACACCCCTTCCCTTCCCCCGTCCCTAGTTCTCGTTTGCTTCCTCCTTCCAAACGAAGAGAGATCAATAAATTTTATACCGGGCACGTCGGCAGTCTCCGGGCCGTTTGTGCGGCGCGGGCGCGCAGCCGGTCCCTCCGCGGCGGCGGGGAGCGCGGAGCGGGGGCAGCGGCACCTCGCCGGGGGTCCCTCCCGGGGCCGCCCGCACCAGCCGCCGCCCGCCCCAGGAGCCCGGGACCTGCCATCGTTTTCCGGCCGGGTTTCTGCGGCTGCCGCGCCCTGGTGTGTTTTGGTTGGGGGTCGAGGGGTGGGTGGGGGCTGCTACTTGGAACTGATTTTCTTGTACGGAGAAGCAGGACCCGGGCCGGGCGAGACTGGCTCTGCGGCCCCAGCCGCCCTCTCCCAGCCGCCGGCCACTTGTTGCCCCTTCGCCCGGCTGGTTTCTCTCGGCCGACGAAGAGGGAGAGGGTTACACGTGTGCGCCTTGATGTTTCTTTTTGCTCTGGAGGGTTTACCTAGAAACCCGAGCTCATCTGAAATATTTACAAAAGTAAAACCCGTTGGGGAACTCGTAATTAGACTCTATTAAAAATAAATGGTTACAGGAGTCCCCAGAGAAAATAAATAATTCAATCTTTTCAGTACGTTGCGAGTGTGGTTTTAGTCTGGACAACTTTGCTTTGCTTTCCCATTCCCCTTTTTTTAGGACTCTGCGTTGGTGCAGGCTGCGGACCAGCCCCGAGCTGCAGCTCCGGCGGAGCCCCGGGGCCGCCGGCCGACCGGAGACCGCTTATCCCTTCCTCTGCTCGGCGGCAGAAGTCGCGCTCCCGGCCGATCCGCGGGGGTGCTCCCGGTTTCGAGCGGCGGCCGGCGGGCCGGGCCCAGAGCTCGCCGGGGCGGGCGGCCCCGCAGCCGGAGCGCCCTTACGGAGGGTCAGTGCGCCTCGCAGCGCGACCGCCCTCCCTTGTGCTTCGACTAACCCCTCCGATTTTTGTGTTCGCACAAAAGGAAAGGGAACGGGAGGGTGTTGTGTTGGTTTGGTTTTGCTTAAGGGGCTCTGCTCGCCCCTTACGAACAGCGGCTGCGGGGAGGTTTCGCGTCCCGCCGCTGCCGAGATGCGCCGCGGGCCCCGCGCTGCCTCCCGGTCCCGAAGCGTGGATGCCCCGGCGCCTGCCTTGCTCTCCGCCGGGAATCGCGGCCAGGCTGGGGCAGGGCCTTCCTCCGGCGCTTCCGAGAGAAAAGCTCATGTTCCGCCAACTACAGCAAGAGTCTCCTTCCCTGGTGCGGGGTGCCTGGCTCCGGGCCATGCGGGGAAGGGGGGTGCCGGGAGCAGCTGCTGCAGGTCCTCAGTCCGGGGAGCGACCCCAGGGCCGCGCACGCTGCCCTCTGCACAGACACCCCGTGGGCCGCCCGTCCCCTGGTCCGTGTGGTCGGTCCCTCGTAGCACGCTATCTCCTCTACTCAGGAACGGCCGTGCTGGAATGGAGCGTAATCACTGTGCAGAGCCCGATGTGTTTAATACTCCCAGCTCCTCTCCTTCCAAAGCGCTTCTGGTGCGGTCTGCCAAACCTGTGCCGCTGCTGTCTCCCGCTTGTGCTGCTACCCTTCAGGTAGGAGTGTGCCTGTTACTAGCTCTGTGAGGAGAAGCAGCCCCGTAACCTTTACGTCTGAGAGAAGATGGTAAGATCAGCGATATCGGTACAGCGCATGGGGAGAGCAGTGGGAGCAGCGGCAGGTCCCATTTCATCCCAGCTTGGGGTCAAACTGCGCCCCAGTGCTCTCCAGAACAGAACTGGGAGGGGAAGCATCACGATCCTGTTCCCTGAGACAGGTCTCCCTCAGCCTTCCCAGACAGGCATGTGGTGCAAGTCTGACAAACGCGAGGGCTCCTGAGCAGCTGAGCTGCTGCCAGCACTGGAATTGTATTTGAAGTCTTCAGAGCTGAAGTGCAGCTGCGTCATTGTAAGTAGTTGTGCTCCTGATCTGAGTTCTCTGGAAGTGGATGCTCTGCCATGAAAGGGGGTGCACCATTCATGAAGAATAGGTGAAGAACCTGTTCTTCCCGTGCATGGGAAGCACCATGCAGGAAAAATATTCTTCAAAGGTTTGCAGTATTTAAGTTCAAGTCATCGTCCTCGTTTGCAGTAAGTCAGGGCCTCAGGGGAGTTTGTGAGCAAGTCGCTGAGGAGCCTCCATCTGCAAAAACTACCTTGTTCTCTCCGAAAGCTCATCTCAGTGGTTTTGCTTGTGGATGCTTTTCCTGAGCTATTGATTTTGAGATGCCCAGACAAAATCCTCCACACAGTTTTCAGCTTCCTGAGGCTGAACTTTATCCTGAAGTGCCTAAGTTGTAGGCAGAGCTTTTGGAAAGGCACACACCACTGGATGGGGGAGAGACCCATTGCAAGCCAAAAGGAATGAACCCAGCCTTGTACATAAGTACAAGTACAGATACAGCCTCTTCTTCCCCAAGCACGAGTGTAATTTTCCATCAGAGAACCAACAGCATAGAGGGAGACATTGCCTGAAATAACTTTTTTCAAAGAGCACTTTTACATCCTTTGCTTGGATTCAAGAAATTTGCCTCGGGAACAAATGCAGAAACGTGTTCACTTTAGAATTAATGAAGGTATGTTTCATTTGTACTGAACTTAATTTTTAAATTTTCAGTTCATTCTGGCCATAGACATACATCCTGCCTGCATTAAATCTAAATGTCTTTTGAGCAACGCCCGTGCAGGATTTCATACTCCCGCTTGTATGGGAGGGATCAGAACCCACCCATTATCTCCTCAGGGAGAACAGGTGAAGTTACAAAGGGACACCTAGGAGACATGTTGGCTCTGTGAAAGATGCTTCTACACAGGATCCTTCACTCCTGACATCCACAGCACTTTGCAAGACAGGGCTGTAGGTGGAATGCTGAGTTGCTGCATGTGCAAAATCATTAACAACTATTTACGCAGTTATAAAACCTGCAGCCTTATTCTAGGACATCCGGAATAGATGCAAGTGCGTTCATTATCCTTAGAAAGACTGAACATCAGCCCTGGAGAGGTTAATAATGTCAGCATTTAAGTGTAATGACAATATTTAGGCTTTTGCCTTAACACTTTTTGAATGGAAGAGCGGAAAATCACACTTGGTGCTACTGTTAGTCTGTCAAAACCCAGCATGCTGGGTTACATTTTGATGGTTCCTTCCTATACCGAAGAGCTGCAGAGTTAATTTATTGCAACAAAAACTGGCAAGTGAAGATATTTCAAATTAAAGTTTCCAGGCAGTCAGGTTGGGGAGTAAATTCTAATAATTAGCAAAGGAAACTGATAGTGGGTATTTTAAAAATATTTTTGAAACCCCATGTTTTTGTATTTCTACTATTTTAACATTTCTACTATAAGAAGATACAAATATTAAATTCCATAAAATGCATATTATTAGCATAAACACTTTATGAAAGCATTGATAAACCAGTACTTTCCCGTATCAAACATGAAACTAAGAAAGTATACTTTTCAGGACCATTAGAAAGATAGGAACTTGTATAACTATCTCCTGATGTTAATAGAAATAATTATTTCATCGGGATGTATATAGCGGAGGAGATGAAGTTAGGTGATGTTCAGGACTGGAATGCTGCTGCTCTTCCCAATGCCTGCATAAGTGAAACGTTTGGTACGGCTTCTTTTCTACTTACATAGAACTTTATTCTAGACTTACTGTAGTCGAGTCCAGCTCATTTACAAGGTGCAATTTCAGATTATTTCTATGGTAAACCTGGAGTGACAAAACACAGGAATCGTCAAGAGAAAGGGATAAAATTGAATCAATTTCTTTTAAGATTTCTCAAGGAAGGAGTGGAGAGCTGTTATTGCAGATCTGTTTGCATAGCTTAATTTAGTGTTTAATGCAGATTAAGTTTTCCAGAATAGTTTCCCATATGCTTCCCTGTCATGACTTTTCACTGATGACACTGGATGCAATAATAATTGCAACAGAGTGACTTATTTCACAACAGAATGTCTTTAGGATGAGGAATTAATTATTCTTCGCTGTTAATACCATTCACAGCCAACTTCTTTGTGTTACTAGTCAAGTAAACAGGATTTCAGATTTGTCTCCTCCAAAGACGTCCTCAGAAGCTCTTTATCCATTTTGTATCTCAGTTTTCCAGTTTCTAAAATGAGATCTGTACCTACTTAGAGCTGCAGGCAAGGTTGCAGTGCCCATGAGCCAGTGTGTGTGTGTGTAAGAGGAAGAGAATGAGGTGGGGGTGGTGTCACAGTAAATCCATAAAGAGGCATATTTATACATCTTCTGTGATTAAAAAAAAGAAAGGACTAAAAAAAAGAAAGTGCTACTTAAATGCTAAGTTAAATTATACCATATTATATATATAAATTATATATATTTATGCCAGGATACTTTTATTTGGTAATACATCAGATTAAGCTGAATCAGTCTGAGCATGATTTAGCCTAGTTTAAAATTGTTTGTTGATAATATAACTGAAGTCTCTGGTTTGAGTCCACATGAGGAAGCAGTTGTGGGGTTTGAGCACATTACCGCCCCAGAGCTGTTTGCTCAGTTGATCTTCTGGAAATCACTACACCTTCTTCTAGGCTTTGGCCATCACAGTTCACATGCTGATGGATTGGTGCAAACTCACCTCGGCTGATGGGGAGAAGTGTGAAACAAACTACTGCATAAACTGTGCTGCTTCCAAAGAAATGCAAAGTGAACCAGGTTCTCAGAGCCCCAGATTGCTATGTGTATATTCCACGTGCACAGCAGCCCAGAGCTTGAAAAGAGTGAGGAGTAAGTGGGGAAGGGCCTAGGAATAAGAGGAAAATTAACCAATGTTAAAAACTTGTGAGCTTCTGTCATTTATCTCTTCTGTGGCTTCTGATTGAGACTTCTGGCCTTGGTGAGCTTTTTCCTTTGTCTCCGTGAAGAATATTATGCATCTTTTCTATACAGGCCATAGGAAATAGCATAGCAGTGATTGCACCATGCCTTCAGGATTTCCCCTTTGTACTAGACCCAGCTTATTCATTTCATGCATCATCATTCACAGCTTGCTGTGCTGATTTCAAAAATTCTATACATCTACTTGACACAAAGGGGAAAGACAGAACGTAGTGGTGGACGTGCCTTAGGTGCATGTAACGACTATTCTTGAATAACATTTGCAAGGGAAGAAATCTTGAAAGTCAATGGGAGCTTTGCCCATTCAGAGTTCAGGATAAGGTACTTGGCACTGATTTCATTTTCATTGTACTGTGCTGCCTAGTCAGAAAAGCTTCTCTTCCATGAAGTTAAAAAAGGATATTTTAATCCAAATAATTATTTTTTTCCCCTCCTTTTTTTTTTTTCCTTCTCTTTTTTCCTCCTCTAAGATTCACTGGGCAGTTTTCCTTTTACATCTGTAAACAGCAAATGTCATAGCAGGAATTCCTTTTAAAAAGGAAGTTATACTTCCATTATTGAGCAAAAAAGTTCCTTTCTTTTGAACTTTACTCTGTTAAACAGGTGAACATTTGTGAAACAGGTGAGAATTTTTTATGAGCCTACCAGTGCTGGGATAGTAGCTGAATTAACTGCCATGCCCCTAAAGTAAAATGAGGTAAGGGAGCTGAATATACAAACTGTGGAACGTATGCATCCAGGTAATTCTGTGTCGTTTTCCAGGTGTTCAGCAAGTCCACATGGGCTGCTGCGTTAAGGATTAGCCCTGTCTGCATTCTCTTGGGGAATATCCTAAGAAGAGTTGTAGTTTATCTCACTTGGCTGATCTTGTGCAGGGCATGCAATGTTGTAACAAGGCTTTTTTAAACTGTTCTCAAAGCAAGGAGACTAACTTCTTGAAAGTATTTGGCTTCCTTTTTCAATAACACTTCTGCTTTTCTTCCGTCAATAGATTTCAGCCTGTACATATGTCAAAGGGGAATAATTCTAGCCAAGAACAAAATGCTTTCATTTGAAAGTCATGTGTAAGCAGGTACTAATAATTTTGGATTAAGCATTAAAGGAAATAAGGATTCTTTTGTTGTGTTTTGTTTAGACAGCAATATAACAAAAAGATTAAACAATTTAGACTGTGGTGGCATTGAAAGATCTGCTGGAGATTCTGGAGTAGGAAACGGTGGTTTGGGCCTCTAGCACAAGACTCTCCATCTGTGCACTGGCGTTACTTTGTTATTCAGAAACTGACAGGCCAGTTAATGACAGGAGGAGACTTGTGAGCTTTATGGAAAAGCATGGCACTGCCAAAATCTGGCAGATCATTTGGATTTCCTGTTACGTGAAACTTCTCCCACAATCCTCTTCAGTTATTCAAGAGAGGACTAGAATTTAGGCCAGCCTAAGCAGATTTCAATAGCACTAAACATGCATTAGATGAGATTTTGCAGTCCTGTGATGATTCCTGTGCTTCGGTTCTGTTTGGCTCCATCTCTCTCCTCGATCCTGCCAAGAGTGGGAAACTGGATATGAACACAGCCTCCGTGTCTAGGGGAGAATGGACCATACGGCCCTACTCATTGTGGACAAATGCATTTTCACTGGGCTGTCAGAAGGTCGGTTCAGGAAGCTGTTCAGACACACACCATCTTGAGAAAGTTAATTTCTCCTTACACTGAGGTTTCATTGTGGAAAAGTCCCTCCTTTCCTAACAGAACTACTTGTCTGTAGTTTTCATCAAACTATAGCTCCCAACAGCTTCACACCAGAAGCTTGTTGGTAGCCCCTAGCCAGTTGCTGACAAGATCTGGAGATATTGCTGGTATTATGATATTGCAGGAGTTGGGTGCTGAGCACCTCTGTGCCTGGTCCAGCGTAGAACTTTGAGAGGAAGAAGGGGCATTAGTGGAAAATCCTGCTCAGGAGTGGTGTTGGGAAGGCACCGGCAGACTCTTGGTGCCTGATGAGTAGCAAATGTCCTTTAGACTGTATCCCCTTACAGCCAAGCCAGTCTGGGTTGAAAGCATTGCTAAGCGAAGCCAGAGGTTCTGTACCTGGGTGGAAGCCAGAAGGACAACTTGATGCTGAATGAGGGCATATTATCTTCCTCTGCGAGTGCTTTGTGGTTATAGAACTAGATTGTCTGCTTTGGTTTGTGACAAGGAAGTAGGTGAACATGGTCCTTGAATGAGGAGCAGTCCCTAGGGTCACCTCCTTGGTGAGTCTCAGAGCTGTGATGGCTGAGACTGTTACCAACCCATGAGAGAATTTCCTGCACAATTCCTGATATGGACTGACAGTTTGGGGGTTTAAGATTCCTACCTTGGCTAGCCTGTAAAAGCACTGGGGAGAGAAACAGCAAGTGGAATGGACCTTCACCATCGGGGAGATAAGAAAGTCAGGGGTAGAGGCATAGGGCTAAGCAGCTCAGGTGGGAAGGAGAGGATTTGCATTTACCTTGCCTACTTCATGAGAAACAAGAACGATTCCAGAGGGGGAGCAGGTGACTTCAATAAACTGCATCACAAATTTTGCTGCAAAAATAACCCTTGAACACTTTTTATTTTAACATGCTTTAGACTGCGAGCTTTTCAGATGAAAAGGACTTGTTTTCCCCAACTTCTAAAGCATTAGGTGTGATTTTGATGATCACTCTCATTCATATATCTAAGCAGGTTTAATCACCATTTGTGCCTGTCTTAATTCCAGCTCCAAAGACTGGCAGCCCAAAAGGAAGTGTGGGAAAGCAAATAGTAACCCACAGCATGGGAGGTAAGTGAAAGCTGTGGCTCTGTGAAACGCATTGTTCCAGCTAAACTGAGACCCTTTCCTTTTCTTTGAAGCCTTATAAGGCAGTGCTTATGGTCTGTGGTGGTGCATGTGGAAGGGAGGACCAGAGACAGAGTGCCAATTTAAAAGTAGGCTTTTATGATTTAATCAGAAATATCTTTCTCCTGCTGCAGACGTGAGAAGTACGCATATAGAAAATGGCATTGTGACAAATAGTACCAAGAGGTTTTTTTCTGAGTCCATTTAGTGAAGGCTGGGCAGGGAGGTTAGATGTAAAAAAGGAGAACGGTACAACTAATGGAGATGGCAGGGGAAGGCCCAAAGATAATGGGATGAAAGGAGTGTATCACCTTGAAACATGTATGTTTCACTTCTGAGGATTATGTAAAACTGTGAAGAAAACAATATGTTATTTTGTATTTAAAATACATCTGTATTTTCTTTGGCTCATAGTTACTTTTTTGATATGCATACCACCACCAGCATCAAGCTTATCCTTACCTTGAAGTGTGAACAGAACAGAAAAATCAGTTGTAGCTAATGAATGAACAAGGACAATAGAGATCTACTGGCATTCGTCCCTAAAACCTCTGTGTGAAGGGGAGGACAGGGGAGCTTTGAGAGGGAGCTAGCCCAGATCTGCTGAATTTCGATGAGGATTTCTGTAGTTTGTCTCCCATTCTGGTTGGCTGCATTATTATTTATTTCATCACTCAAATTGTGGTAGGTGCTGCTTGCCTTACACCATGAATAACAAGCTGTTGGGCTCAGTAGAGTTCACTTATGCAGTAGGCGAGAATAATTCTCTCCTCTGCAGGAACTGCTGGGTAAAATTTAATAGTCTCTGCTGTGCCCCAGGGGGTTAGGGTAAAGGATCATAATGGTCCCTTCTGACCTTAAAATATATAAGTATATAACAATATCTAAGTGTATACCAGGACTGTATCCTGGCCATAGCACAGCCAACGCATTCCCCCTACAGCGTCTTCTCCGACACGTTGCAGTCTAAAAGCTGAAGAAAGACACAGCATGGAGCAGCGTGACCACAACAGATGATGTGAGAGAATAGGCAAACTACTAAAAGATGGTCCTGTGGTTACTTGGATGTGTCACATGGCATACATATATGAACATATAACCTTTGGAGCAAGAAGTATTAGTAGGTTATGCATAAATGTATGTGTTCATGTACATTCCCTTCTGCAGTAACTTTTCTAAAGTATAGGACATAAAAATTATTTAAATAACTGTTGGATCATGTAGTACAGGGAACAAACATACACTCTCAGGTCCCCATGTTATCCCACAAATGGTGCTGCCATATTCTCACTTCTTTATTTTATAGCATCGTTCATGTTCATTGTTAAACTTCACCTGAAGAGGGACATTAGTAAGAGTTCTCTGATATAATTTGACTGATCATAAATTGAAAATAGCAACTTTTTCACCCGAAACATCTTTCTGATCACATTCCCTTGGTCCAGTTAAGTACCTCATCTTCAGACTGGAAGATTTGTCAGTAAGATCAGCTGTTAAATGTTTGACAACATTTCTATTTCAGTGGCCTTAAGTACCTTCAACATTTACAGGCTCCTGAGGTAAGAGGGAAAGGGAAGATAACAAATAGCTAGTGCTGGTGATTCTGATGGCTGAATACCAAAGAACTAGTTAGGATCGCATTGTTGCTGTGTCTTTAGAGCCAATAGGCTAGGAAACTATTTTTATCATGAAAATTTAGATCATGTAGAAATTGCCATCCATATCAGAGATCCTTGGGATCTGTGGATTTTTATCCTCGCTGGCAGGTAGAGAAGAAGGCAGATCTCACAATCCAGTAATGATTTGTCATTTGTTCTTAAGGAATCCTCAAATGTCGTGGCTGTAATACAGGCACTGTACAGTCACAGAGGAAGAGTATGTGCTTTCAACCTGAAGAAAACTAAATCAGGTAAAGGGTAGGTGACCAGAATGTTGATGTAGTCTTCCCATGTGTCAGTACCTGGGATGCAGCATGCATGTCTGTGCCACGTTCCCTGTCACACAGAGCAGTTGGAGAAGTTTGAGACCTCAGCTAAAGAAGAAGACATTGGGGCAAAAAGGTCTAGAAGACATTCTCAGGAGAGAAATAAAGAGGTACACATACATGGGACTATGTGATGACTAGTGAAGGAAGAAGTCTGCATAACACCTGAAGGATGCGAAAAGAAAAACGAGTTCTGCTGGGTGGTGTCCTGTGACACAACCAGGAAAAATGGGTTAGATTTAAGGAGGATTTTATCAAAGGAATGCAGGAAAATGAAAGTCAGATGTACAAGGTTCTCTCCACGAGAATGTTTCAGATGTGAAAGCAGGACTGGATAAAATAACTGTGAACTACAGAGAAGAATCTTGTGTTGGAAGAAAGGGAGATCAGTGTTTCTTGGGTGTTTTCTGTACATAATTTCTATGAGTCACCACAGGCAGTTAACATGGGCTGGTCAGATTGACTTGTGTTTCCAGTAAGTTTCTCTGTACGGTTCTCCTGGGTGAACTCCGGTTTTGTCTGAGCTCCAGCACTCGGTCATTTGTAAAATAATTGATTTGCTCTGACTGAAACATATATGGTCCGGTGCATTCCTGAGTATCGTGGAAGCCTGGGAGTGTTAGACTAGGACAGAATTTGTGGTTTGATAATTCCTCATTTTTGGCTTGTTTTACCTGTTAGATCTCAAAACACTTTGCAATGGAAATCAGTGCAACTCAGTTACATATGGAAAATGGTCCAGGGACACCCACTAATGCAGTGGTAGAGCCAGTAGTGATCCCTTGTCTCAGACTGATGCTCTGCCCACTGTTTGGAAGAGAAATTTCAGAACTGGGCTTATTATTGTCCTGTCTGCAGCATTTTCTTGTATTGATGATGGCTCTGGAAGAGCTCCAGCAGCCCTAAAACGGAATTGCTCCCAATTTTCTCCTTACACCTCTGCTAAGGGTTACTGGCCTTGGAGGGGGACATGTATATATGCCAGCTCTTCAGCAACTACCTACTAGGTTAAACTAGTCATGTTCTCAGATACACTGGACTGCTTATGACAGAGGGATGGTAATCTTGGTGTGTCATATGAGATTTGTCATGTTGGTAGAAGGAGAGCAAAGAGTCAAGCAGTTGTTTCGTATTTTTCACCAGTATGGACTGCAAGGTGTTATGCAGGGACAGCCGAACTAGTAGTGTGTGAGAATGGCTCAACCACTCAGCGCTGTCTGAGCCTCCTGAGAGGCTTTGCGTGATGGCTTTGGAGAGCTGAAGGGTCTGCACACCCTCCCTGGTGCTGACAAGGCCCTGGCGTGTTTGTAATTGGCAGGAGGTACGTCATGCTACAGGCTAGGTGGAACTTCAGAAACCAGTCTATACAAATTCGCTCAAGTATTTTTCATTTAAAGATACCCTTCCTCCTCCCAGTAGACAACCACACTTAAATGTTGGGCTTAATTTCACTAAAACTATGTCCTCTTGAAACATGTATCATGCTTTTCATTAAACGCAAAAGGCATTTTATGTCTTCCGCGGTAAAGTATACAGATGCATCCCAGGGAAGGAAAGATAATGGGAATTAAAGTCTGTCAGTGTGTCCCTGCAAAATTTCTAAATTATGGGGATTTGATGCAAGCTTATTTTGTTTTAAATTAATTCTGTGGAGGGGTAACTTGCCGCTGAGTTTGCTGCTGGTTTGACGCATCCGTTGAATCTACTAGCAGCTGCAAAATTCCAGGAGCCTGGCCTTTTCATGATTCAGTGACCATGTAATTGGCCATGGGATTTATTCAGCCTTTTCATTCTATGTGACCCTTCCGTACAGCATCCTACCAAAACGTCCCGCTTAAATTCTGTGCCTTTATGTTGTGCATTCTGAATGAACAGCTCACAATTTAGGGTCCGTTTTTCTGGCATATACAACCAGATAAAATATCATAATAATGACTGTCTGCTTGTTGGCATCATTGTTAAAGCTTAAAATATATAACCTGACTTTAAAACATAGTGAACTGGGCTTCTGTGGGCAAAGGGTATTGGATTTGTTCTCTGTGTCTGCTTTGGGTGCTGCCTGGAGTCAACCGACATCAGATATTTCTGCAAGCCAGTTACTAAATGGACCATCAGGAATGGGCACAAGCGCATGCGGCGAGATAAACAGTCAAGCACATACTCAGCCCCCATCCTGCGAGAAAGTCTTAAAATACTGTGACTTAGTCATTTAGCAACACTATTTGAGCAGTTTCAAACATAACTACTCAGGGGAGCCAGCTCCCTTGTCTTTATCCGCCCTCTGGCTGGGAGCTCTGGGTGTGGAAGGAATGCAGGATTGGGTGCTTATCTCTTCATCTTGTCTCTGCTGTGTTTTGAGTTGCTAACTTGAGTGGTGATGTGCCTGGAAAAGGTTGGCTGGGGGAGGTCAGCTGCTGCACTGACAGGCACTGCTGGGAATGGAGTTGGAATATACGTGGGGAATATAGATTTTGATTATTTATTCTAAAACCATGTAGTATAATTGAAATTACATACTTTGATGTACATAATGCACGTGTTTAGTAAGACAGCTTTATGGGTCACAACTGGGGGCCTACCCAGAGGTTATCATCACTGTGAGAGTGGTTGCTTCTAGCACTAATGGTCAAGATTTCGATCTGTGTTTTACACTTTAGTGTGGAATAACTAGTTTTACAAAGGTGTGGCTGAAATCAAAGTTTACTGTAGGTTTCACTTCCAAGACCCATAGTGTGACAGAGGATTACAATTGCAGTATCACCCAGGAGAACTCTGCAAAACCACCAAAAGTGACTTTTACATGTGAGAATTAAAGTTGTTGTAGGTTGTTTTGGGAAAGAAGGGGGAAAAGATTGCCTTTAAATGCTACTGTTCTTAAGAATATAAATAGAAAAAAGTCTTATGGAAGTGAGGTTTCCTTTCTTAAACTAAGTCTGATTTCTTCCAGACCAGTAACGCTCATCCTATAGCAGTTGTTGCTGACAATTCAGAGGAGGTGGAAAGCGATTGTGCCAATTACTCAGCTAAAGCGGCATTCTCAGTGTCTCGGTGAGCAACGACTGCTGCGCGGTACATGAATGGAGAGTGGCGAGGATGAGAGTTCTGCTCAGGTCTCCAGTGGAAGGACAGTCAACCAGGACTGTGAGTGCTGGTAGCCAACAGGGCTGTCAGAGAAAGTATCGCGATGGCGTTTGCCATATATTACTCATCTGAGTTTATCGTATTTGCAGCCAGTGTTAGTGGATCCAAAATCCTTGTTGAAAAGAGCACTTTCAACCCTTCAGGATCAGCCTGAACCCCACCCCCACCCCTTGGTGGATTGCTCACAACCACTTGGCAGGTCTGCTGCCTTGCATGCTACCTTCCTCTCTGATGGGTGAGACAGCTTTCCATCCGCCATGGATGGCAAGCACTGCTGGTGTGCTGGCTCACTTGAGGAAACCAAAATTCTGCAATGTGTGTCATATAGAGGCTGCCCAGGAAAGTGGTGGAGTCACCATCCCTGGAGGTGTTCAAGGAACGTGTAGATGCGGCGGTTGAGAATGTGGTCTAGTGGGTATGGTGGTGTTGGGTTGATGGTTGGACTAGATGATCTTAGAGGTCTTTTCCAACCTCAGTGATCCTGTGAGGGACTGGAAGCTGTTGGATGGCATCCTACATCTGCATTCATATCTTAACAGGCTTTGGTTTCCCACATCACATTCCATCCAGGAATGACCTCAAATCACTGTGCAGACTGCAGTGACTTCAGCCACAGGTATCTGTACTCCCGTGGTGCCCAGCATCCTAGCAGTCTTACAACATCTCTGGATAATGGGAAGAGATCCCTACAGATTAGAAATATGCAGCATGCACATAGGCAGACAGACGATAAAGCCAAAATGTTAGAGCCTGAATGCCCAAAAAGAGGGTGTGTTCAAGTACAGAAGATAACTCGGTTTAAGGTTGTGCCTTTAGCTGAAGTAGTACAGTTTTGATAAACTGCATTTTATTAATCTTCTTTAACAGATTAGAAAATCTTTGGGTTATTTTTACACCAAAGAGTCACTTAACTTGTTTTCTCTTTCTACAGAAGTTGTGTATCTTTCTTTCACCCTTGAGAGCTGGGTAACTGATTGATGCATCCCTGAACTGATTTATGTAATTTAAAAGTTAATCTTCAAAAATTTTTACCTTGAACCACAGGGCTGAATTATTTATTCACTCCCAGACTCAGCACCTAGACCGTCTTTTCTCTTTATTTCCAAGCTGAACATTTTTCTTGCTCTAGCTTTCTGGTGGATGTCAAGCATTTTCATACCAATCTTCTATTATCTTGCCCCAAAGATAAAACCCATGTTCTTTTAGGTTCTAAACCTTCTCTGGTAAATTCCTCTCTTCCTTCTGGGAGAAAGAGACTTCCTTTCCAAGCCCTCTCTGCAAGGTGTAAGAATAATGAAATTAAATTACTGTGAGTATTTTTTGCATATCAAAAAAAGACACAATTGCAAGATTGGGACCTACACTTACTTTGGACAATGCAACCAGTAGCTAACTTAAAAGACACCAGCCACTGACACACACTGTATTATTAAGTGTTAGAGAAGGTGTTAGAAAGGATGCTAATAAAATATAAATAAACCCCATGGGTTTAGAAAAAAGCATTCAAGTCAATTTTATTTTTTCTTCTTTGCATCCTCTAAACAATGACACTTCTGTGGGAGTGAATTTAAAGTATTGTAATGAAAAATATGAAGTTGTTATTATGATGTGACAGTTTAAGTGCTGAATAATTGCAATTAGTTTAACAAATATTGACTATATGCAATGACTCCCTGTGCTGCCGAGCAATAGATCACATTCATAACCCTCACTGGTACCTAACAAGCTCAGTCTCAGCGCAGTCAGGGGCATAGATGCGTTGGGAACACCCTCTTCAACCGCTTAGCGACTGCTGAACAATTCAGTTGCCTTTCCTGCTCCTCTGCCTGAGATTATCTGTTGCCTAAAGCTGATCTGCAGCAGAGATGTGCTCCTGAACTGCTGCAATTCACGGGTTGTGAATCAGCATAAACCACCCTTAGTCCTGCTTTATTTTTCACAGTCCAGAATATTTACATAGCATTTGAAGGGAGCACCTCTGTAGCTTCCGCTGCTGAATCCAGTGGGAATTGTGCATCAGAGCCCCCAGGGATTTACAGGACCTTTTCCAGTCCCTAAATGAACAGCACAGAATGTAACTCCTTATAGCTTGCAGCAGCACAGAGCATGTAAATATTAGTGCCTTGAGCTGAAATCATTGAGAAGGGTTGGGTGCAGATCTGATTTATTCGATATCTGACTCTCGTCCACACCAATTCCTGCAGGCTGCTGCAGAGACACGAGGATGTGACATTGTCATCTTGGGTGCCACTGGACACAGCCTTGGGGCCGCTGGACTCTAGGGCTTGTACAGTGCTTTTCAAAAACACTGTGGGGGCGGTTCGTTTTGTAATTCCGATGTTAAGGACTAGGAAACTTGGGTGAGAGGAGCCCAAGGTGGTTCTGAAAATTCTTGCAGACATCAGCAGGATCGGTGCCTTGTCCCCCCAATCCAGGTCACTTGTGCAGCCCCCTGGGCAGTCACAGCAAGAGCTTTTCTAGCCAGTGGCTCTGTGCTTGGTGCACTGGCGAGGGCGGCGGAGCTGGTCTCACCCTTGTACGTAGGAGTGCACATCAGGCTTAGTCACGATCTGGACAGAAATGTTCCAGCTCAGGATTTACAGGCAGGATCTGGATGAATGGAGGCCAGCGGCATGTTGACGGCTGTTTCAGTGAAGGGGTTGACAAGGGGATCCATAGCTGCAGGCAGTGGACCAGTTACCGCTCCCAGCTGCCCACCCCACCCACATTGCCCAGGCAGCTAGCTCAGCAGCTCATGAGCGGGTTGCTGGGCTGTTGCACTCAGTCGAGTGGCTTTTCAGAGGGAAATGCGCTGATTTTAGCTTGCCTTAAAATGTGCCTTGCTGTGGCTGTGCTGCCTGTGCTGTGCTGGGCAGCCTGAGCTTCCCCATCCCATCTCCCAGCCAGTGCTTTGAGCGCAGCAAGTTTTGCACTTCCAAACAGGCAGCACCCTTCCAGGGGCTTACTAATAAGCAAGCGGATAATTAGTGCTGTTCCAGCAACATTGCCTGCCATACAGAAATGTCTTTTGGAAAATAATTCCACATGATTTTCTCATTTATAGGCCACCCCAACTGAACAATTCCATCAGGAGTCAAGCATCGTCCGAGCCCACAGACCCGAGAGCAGACCATCCGCTGTTCTCCCCTGCTGACTAGGCATATGGGACACTGCCAACCCGGGCGAGGTGTCAAACCTCTGACCTCTACGTGTGATAAACCCATTATTGAGCCCTAAAGCAATCTTCTAATGTACTTATTGCTATCTGTGCTGATCAGAAGACGGGGGAGGGGGATACCCTGACCCCATGAAAGGTGCTGGCCCGGGAGAAGGTGGAGGCCCTTCCCGCTCTGGGTGCTGGGAGGGGACTGCATTCCTCTGCTCCCTTCCACCCAGGGGTGGAGCACAGTGAAGCAGCCGGTTCGCTTTCATCTGTCCTGGTGATAAGCAGACAATACCCAGGTAACCCTGAAACATCTTTCCCCTGGCCCTTCTCCTCTGGAAAGGAGACATTCATATTAATCCTCTACTCCGGATTAATACAGATATGACTGGGTGTATAGAAAAAAAGATGCTGAGGGTTGGATTAGGGCTGATCAGGGCTGAGTAACTTTTCCCTGGCTACACCAGAAGAGACCCCTTCCAGCCTAGACTTTTGCCAAGTGCTGCCCAGCAGCAGCTCGCACACCGGCCTCACGCACGCTCAGCTGCAGAGGGGACAGTGTCTTAACACAGGGATGCCTCGCGTCGTACTGTCGTTTAGGAATGAAACTTCACAGAGGCACAAGAACAACAAACGCAAACCCCTCAGAACTGGTGCGATTGCCAAAATTGGCCAAGGCATGAGTTGATACAAACAGTAAAAAATATGAAGGAGCAACATTTCTAAAAATGGAGAAGGGTTATAGAATTGTCTAAGCAGAGGCCCATGACTCTGGTTGTAGGGCGGCACTTCACTAGACGGTGAGCAAAGGACTCAGTGTGTTGCATGTAACAGTAAAGGTAGGAAAGAGCTTCTTTTAAAGATTAACTGAAAATTTTAAGCTGGAAAAATGTGGGATGGACATTTTGGTCGGTGTGGTTGTCCAGACTGATACAGAGTAGTATGTGTAGGATTTTCCCTGGGAGGGGAACTACAAGTTCTTTTACCTGTTTCTGGAGGATCATTCATTACATTTGCTATGCGAGTGACATTTGGCTTTTCCTGTCCCCTCTTACGCCTCTGCTTCCTGATCTTTGGCGTCCTGTAGCAGTGTTAATCTTTACAAAGTGTTTATGGGTCACAAGCACCGGGTAGGTGATGGGCATTACTTCAGCAGAGATAGAAGTCATTGAGCACAATCGAGAGCTGCAGGTCTAGCCCATTGCTTTTAGCAGGTATTTTGTCTATGTGCAGGCTCACTTCCAGGCAGACAGCTTAATAATAGCGGCACTTTTAGCTCCCAATTAGATTTTGAGATTAACCCTTCATTGAGGTGATGGGAGGTGATAGAGACACATTTCATTGTAATGAATATAAATTAGGGGTATGTTCTGCACCTCCCATTGTTCTGAATGTTTGGCTGGAGACAGCCTTCTCCAGGGGCTTGGAAAATAACTCCTTTGAGAGGTTAGGATTTCAAAGGATTTGAGATCATACTTGAAATCTCTCTTCTCCCAGTCATACATGCACAAACATTTATCTGTTTAAGAGTAACAATTGGACTGCATGAACAGGGGCTATGGGACAGACAGAAATACTTCGAGGATTTAGCAGAGCGACCACTGCAGTATTTGTAACAGCTGGGTTTTGTGGTGACTTTGGGCAGAATTTTCACCTGTCTATGCCAAGGACAAATATTTTCTTCTGAGTTTGGGCACACATACTGAACTGGTATTTTTGCAAGTGAAGGACACAATTTTTTTTTTTTTTTTCCTAGATAGTAAAGTCTATTGAATGACGTTTGGGTGGGTGGTGGGGTTTTTTTGTTTGTTTGTTTGGCTTTTCTTTTGTTTTGTTTTGCTTTAAGGTCCTGTGCAGAAGTGTGTGTAAATTGACCCAAAATATACCACAGCTACTTAACTTGGAGCTCATTGCACATGCTGGGCGGTATGAGTCCAGGCATGAAGGAATGATATCTTCTTGCCAAACACCCTCAAGTGGTGGGCTGGCATTTTGTTAATTATATATGCTAGTTCACTGACTTAATGTTCATGCGATGGTAGTACTCAGCAGTAGGGCTCAGAGGCCTTGGGGTACAGTTTCATGCTAAGTCTGAGCTGCAGCCAAAGGTGCTGCCTTTTGACGTGTGCCAAGGCCAAGGTTTTTATGGTCACTCAGAACAAGGAGCTGATGCTGCTGTAAACTAATGTTTTTCTTCCGGAATGATTTTTCAGCTGGATTAACTCTTGCAAGTTACCAGTGCAAGAGGAGCGTGGTTGTGAGCAGGGAATGTGGTGTGCACTGTTTTAGAGCAGCATAGATTTAAAGCAATGAAATCATGTCTGTAGGTGTAGTTGGGAAAGTTGTGATGCTTTCTGCTCCAAAAGTACCTGTAATAGTCAGAATTGTGTGTTTAAGGAGTTTGGTTAAAAATACACCAAAGTGTGTGTTTGGCCAGTTTTTAAATAGAAGCAGAAGAGTATCTTTAATTCACTTATTTATTGCCAGTGCCTTTTTCTGTTGCTTTGGAATATGAGTACAATTAAGAGTAATGGTAGGCGTATGCATAAGGCTTTTCAGGATCGGGGTTAAGTACAATCCTTGCTGCAAACAGGTCTGTCTTGGCTATGTGAGTTAAAATCATTATTTTTCTTTATCAGGATATTAAAGCATTCTTTTTTTAGCAGACTTTTCTGTTTTCAGTGTCTCTTGGGTTTTAGGTAATTTAAAAGAAATAACTTCTATTTATCTATTTTTCAAGTCTTTGTTTTTGTCACGGTAAAATACACTTTCTTTCTCCCTCAGATAAAACATTTCCTCTCCCCCTGTTAAACGCATATTGAAAAACAGAGACCTGTATTCATTGCTGCTGTACTGAAAACAGCAAGGTTTTAAATCCTTCACGGAGAACAACATACATGTGTGCTGGCAGTATATGACTCTGCTGTCACAGTTGTTTTCATTCAATTGTTTGTACCTTCGTGCAAAAGTATGTGCTGATTCCCATACAGTCACAAGAAAATATGGTGATGGGCAGCTCTTAATTATTATGTGAGATGAAAACTCTGTTCCTTCTTTCCTCTTCCAAAGATTGTAGGTAACGGCTGCAATCTCTGAAGGAGGAGAAAGGCCTGAGAGGGTGGGTGTCAGAGACCAGGGGCAAGGAACAGCAAAACTGCCTGTTGCATAGTGCTTTCCCTCAGGACCTGGGAGCACTTTACACACTGTAAGTAAGGAGAGCTGTGAGCACCTCGGCTGGGCAGAGCCTGGGGCAGGAATAGCACTTAGTACCTTGGTCCCAGCTTTACTGGCCCAACACTTACCTAATGCAGGACACCCATGCTCTTTTCATTTATTTATTTTTAACCAAACCCCCTTCCCTGTGTGCCTTGCTGTCTAACCTGTGTTCGAGAACACACGGTCTTTTGGTGTAACAACCTCCTGGATATAATGAACGATATTATTTCAGAGCCTCCTTTGCCGTCCCATTTTGTAGCTTTAAAATGTCTATCCCGACTGTTCTGAGCATGGCAGCATCTACTGTATTGGGCATTTTCACTGTGCTATTTGATTTTTGCAAACTGCTTTATAAAGAAAGTTTAGGGAGTGTATTTTAGAGTCCTTCAGCTGCTGCCAGCCCACCAGAGTGGAGGGTCAGTACCTCTCCACATAAGTAAATTGACAGAGCACATTTCCCTCAGTGCGTGATGTACGCGGCCTATTTGGGCTCTTCATATCTAGATTTGCTCTGAATGATGAGAAAATAGCAGAAGGGGGGTGTCTGAATGTAATTTCTCTGATGTGATTAATTCTGCTTGCTCTCTGATAATTTCAGAATCATAAAACAGATTTTCTTCAGAATTTTTTGAAGACAAACTTTTTTTTTTTTTGTGCAAACCACACATCATGAGAAAAGTCAACCTGCAGGGGTTAGATAAGTCACCAAAGCTGGTTGTAAGAATAAAGGTAAGTCATTTCAGACTTCACAGTATTATTACTGAGGTACTTTAACATAGCATTTGACTGCAATGACAGAAAATTTATTTGAAAACCAGTTAAATCTTGAAATATTTTAAGAGTTCTTTCCGAAGTGACAGTGCTGTGGTAGTATTTTTTTAGATGAAGTGGGGAAGTTATGAAGTTCCTTTAGCAAAGACAAACTGATTTGTCGCCCAGTTTCCTGGCTTTTACTCAGTGTAGTGATAATATTCTAGCTGGGAACTTTTTCTGAAGCACACCGTATTGCGTCAAAGGATGTCTTAAGGCAACGGCGCTTTCTAGGCCGGTTATTATTGGCTGGTTTAGGGTTAAAACTGGCCAGGTTCTGAAAATTGTGCATTAGTGGTCATTTTAGAACTATAATCTATATAATTCCCAATAAATTTAATTTTGGTTGGGGGAAAGCTAACTGTAAATGAGACATCATCTTGCACATGTTTAGCTCTAGTAATTTATTTTATTAAATAAGAGAATTGTGAGTTTGCATTATCAGCTTCATGGATTCCATTTTGTGTCATTTATTGATTAGGTGCCATTGCTAATTTGTCATTTTTTTCATAATTTTGTCCTAAAGCATTACCGTTAGCCAAATTTGTTGACTGGACTCATGTGACCAGACATGCTGTCAGTTCACACATTTAGAAACAGAGTTGATGCACAGAATAAAGGTGTAATAATTGTTCAAATACACATTGCATTTTTCCACAGGGGAGAAAAGAAATCTTACTGAAACATATCTGAGCCGTTTTGAAAACGCGCTTTTTGAATGACAATCCCGTATACCCTATACCAATACCGTATAAACGATACAACCCAAAAATCTATCTCTGGACCAAGGAGCGTTTCTAAGTACTTGAACCCCTTACTTGTTTACTCTGTGTTATATGAGAAATACTTAGTGTATGTGTGGAGGTAAGAACTGTCAAAAAGTTGCTGTTCCAGTCACCAAGGTTTGTTTGGTGACACTGCTGTGATTCCAGCAACAGAAGGTATCCAGGAACAGTCATGCTTTCATTTAGCCTGTTCCCTGAAATTCTCATTCCCAGAGAATGAATTACCTCTAAACCATGCTTGCTTTTCATCTTCAGCTTTGTAATGGGCGTTACCACGATTACATCTTTCTTGTGCAGTGATCACTTGGAGGGGCTGCTGAGATTGTTGAGGGCTCTACCAGTGCAGCACCAGCAGGTAATTACTGAAATGAAAGGTTTCTTCCACAAACACCAATAGAAGATCCAGCAGAAGGCTTTTAGAATATTTTCTCTCTTCTGTACCCAGAGCAGTGC
This sequence comes from Rhynochetos jubatus, assembly GCA_027574665.1. Classification (NCBI taxonomy): domain Eukaryota; kingdom Metazoa; phylum Chordata; class Aves; order Eurypygiformes; family Rhynochetidae; genus Rhynochetos; species Rhynochetos jubatus. Next base: position 4,431,219 of record CM050659.1, read on the forward strand.
TGGCCTTTATCTACCAACACACAAGTATTGCTATGACAGGATGCTTGGAGAGCTTTAGCAGAGCTCTATCTCCTGCCACTTGCAGAAGATGTGGAGGTCTCTGTGCTGCCTACTCATCTTGCTCAAGAGTTGACTTTGATTTCTGTATACTCACCTGCCAGGGGACCTTTTATTCAGAGGTACCATGTCCCATGAGCTGATGAATTCTGGCAGGGGACTGGCACAATTTAAACAAATTCTGCCTCTGCTGTAAACACTTCTTCCACGGAGGCAGCGATGTCGAATGGCTGCCACTGCTTCTTCACACTTGATGACACCTGGGGACACTTACGTACGTTGACAGCTGAACTAATGGCTTTCTTCTAGCTTCCTCCCTTCCACTTGTTATTACTGAGCACGCTGCAAATGGGGGGCATCAGCATCTTATTTGGCAGACCCAGTTGGAAAGCTGCGTTCGGTGCTTGAGAATCCCCCTTGTTGACTTTCCCGACAAACAGCCATTTTGTACAAGACAGGCATTTATTTACAAGGCTGATCTTGGATGAACGTTCTATCTATTGCAGTGAATAACACTGGAGACATCATCATGACATATTGCCCTGTACAGAGATTCTCACAGTTTCTTTTGAGAATCTGCTTGAACAACATGTGCAGAATAAGGAGGATAAATTAGGGCCTCTCTTGAGTACAAAGAACAGGACTGCATTGCATAACTGGAGCTGTGCCGATAACTTTACAGTTGGTTAACAACCAGTGGCTTCACGGATCTGAACTGTGGCAAATCTAAGAAAAAATCTTTCCCTGCAAATATTGCTGCAGCAAGCTTTCCTTTGTTGACCGATAAATAGCAATTTGGGATGGGCAATAAGATAGGAGTTCTCCGTTGTGTCAGGTCTTAGTCCAGTGTAATGAACTCTGCTGCCTCTGAGGGGTAGTGTTGTGGTGCAGGGTTGACAGACGTATCCTCACTTGTTGCTGCTTTTTCTCTCCATCCCACCTGAGTGCGCTCTGGGGTGTTTCACAGTATCTGCTGCTGTTTTGAGTTTAATAGTCAAAAGCCAAAGATGCAGAGCATTTATCAGTTTACAGTGATTTCAAGGCCTCTATGACAGCAAATGTGGATTGTGACCCACAGGAAAATCCTCCTGTATTCCTGCAGAAATAGTTGGCATGCTAATAAATAATCTAGAGAGCAAACGGTTGCTGCTGAGGGCTACAGAGAAAGCTGCTGACTCCAAGAGAGTATCCATGTAAAAACTTTACTTAGTGGAGGATACTGAATCGGAGCTGTGAGAGCAGAAAAATCTGCAGCGAAGGCACCAAATAAGCCATGCGGAGCCTTGACGGCAGGAGGAAGCTGACAAAACAGATTCTTCTTTTGGAAGAACTGTATGAGTAGATTCACTATTCCAAAGTGGATTCAAACCAGAACAGAAAAAAGCATTCACACTGTTATCCCAGAAGTGATGCTGCAGTGTGAATGATTGCACACTCAGTTCCTAGTTATTCCAGAACAACATCCTCATGGCCATTTATTAACAAGTGATTGATAGTAAAAATGTGGTACTTGTGGTTGGATTCAGAATTAGGCTCTAGGCAGACCTCACACTCCAGGCTGAGCTGTGCCAAGGAATCTTGCACTGCTTGCCCAGGATGTTCTGTCGGAGGCTATGGTACCCTCTGGTCTACCCAAACCTCTTTCAGTCTAATACCCTGGCTGGATTGAAGGCTGTGTGTTTCTAGGGCTTATACCCACCTGGCTAACTGGGGTCGAAGTGCCCATACAACATCCTGCTGGCAGCAGCAGGGCAAGTGTTGGCTACCCGTGCAGAGCTATACAGCCATTGGGTAGTATGTAGGTTGCGAGTAGGCTGGCGGCAAGAACTTCTTTCAGTGGTTTGGGTGGATCTGGGACAGGACCTGTGTTCAGCCCTTACGTACTCTGCTTCTCCCACGCCTGTGTAATTGGTTTTTGCCTGGTAGCATCACGTCCTGGTGTTCCTCCCCTCCCTGATAGCCCATTGTTAACTTGCGTAACTCCAGCTTCTAAGGATGGCTAGGAAGCTGGCATAGTGAATAGATCATTACCTGTAATAATCAGCAATTTACAAATTTGCCTCTATGGGAAGTGTTTGGCAGTCTTATTTGTTAGGGAAAAAAAGACAAAGTGATAATTTCTGTAATTGGAAATCTATCTCATTTCATTCAGGGAGAGGGCACTTTCACGCTGAAATCACTGTAATGTAATTCTCAGAGCATCTTTTTAATTTGATATGGTTTTAATTGCTGTTTAGATGAAACATTGCAGAGCAGAAAAATCAAGTTCAGATGTTTTTTCCCCTTTTATTTTTCAGACTAGTCACAGTAAAATGCAAATAGAAAATACTGAATTAAGAAAACTTTGAAGTAAACGTGCTGAGAGGATGTGGAACTTAATGCAAAGCAGCCAACAGTCAACAGTAATAAATGATTATGTAAGGACTATTAAGTCTTAATTTAGTATTCATACAGCCCCATTGGCAAACATAATTTTTTTGGTATCTAATTGGACAGTGTTCTGTGACTGTGAGGCAAAAATGATGATCCAAACTCATACCTGTTCTGATAAATGGAGATATCATTAGCAATATGAAGTAGGTGATCACGACTTCTCTCTTTTTCATAAATTACACTAAATAACCATAATGCTGCAATTTAGCAGTCCAAAGTTCATTCTATTCAGCAGGCCATCCATAGTCAACAGTTTAAAGAAAGGGGACCTGCTGAGAAAATGGTGGTCTAATCAGATGCCATAAAATCTGGCTGATCAGATGAGTCCCATTTTCTTTTTTTGTAAGGAGATCCTAATGAAGCAGTGCATTGAGGGGATTCACAACTTTTGTTCCTCCGTTTGATTATTCAGGTTGGCTGCACCAAGTTCTAAACTAAGCAAGTGGAGTCTAATCCTCTGGGCTGTTTGCATACACGCTGTGTTTTACAGGAGACTTATTAAATCCCACTTTGCCGGCTACTAAATTGTGTGCATCTTATCTTCCGTCCAGATCAAAACACTAAAAGATGCATCAAATCAAATCCAGCCATCAAACAGGAATCTACTATTATTGTCTACTCCCTGCTTGCTGGCTAATTTACCAAACAGCAAGAAGGAACAGTACTTCACGCTACATGCTTCATGAATGCCTAAACTGGTGCGGGGCAGATGGGATGCCACATGCATGTTCAGCCAAAGGTTAAATTTGCAAACTTTGGGGCTGCTCTTAGTTATAACTAACTATCCTAACAGCATTTGAAGTAATAAAAGTCTAGTAGTACGCCCGTTTCTGTCCCGTTGTGGGCATGGCGGTTTAGATTTGAGTACTTCAAATAGGCGTACTCTTTCTTTAGAAAAAGATTTGGTACATTTACTTACACTTAAATGGGAGAGCGTTTGGAGTTGTCAGTTTTCTCTTCTCCTTAACCACCGTCTTATAGTTCTCCCTATCTTCACATCTCCCTCTTTGTGCTGCCCACTGGGACCGCTGCCCACAGCTGGCCATTGCTCCCTCACATAAAATGTGTCGGTGACAGCAGCCTGATCGAAAGCCCATTGAAGTTGATACTGTTTAAGTATGAGCCTGTTAGGCCTGCCTTTGTCAAGTGATGAGCTCCTGCTCCCCCTTAGTAAGGGGAACTGAAGCATCTAGCCCCCACTTACGATCTCAGTGAATCAGCAAATGGGAAAATTGCTGAAAGAAACCTCCCAAGATCACAATTTGGTCCCTCATCCTCCGTTCAGAGCGTTGCAGCAAGGAGCAGTGACACTTTCACAGAACTGTTCCTCAAAAGTGATGAACACAAACAAGCACCTACTTTGCTCTGTAAATGGTGAAAACCGATGTAAGTAGCCAAATATGCTTATGGGAGGTATCACCTACACCAGGTGCTTTTCTCTGATTGCAGGTGCAGTGAGTTCCCTTTGCAGCCACAGAAGTGAAGGGAAATCTGCTCTCACGCTGCAGGGACCCAAACGCCAGCGTTGCTCTAAACAAAAAGATAGCACACTGCCATACTGCCTCGTGCTCCAAATAACGCCTCGCCGTGATGGCTGCTGTCTAACAAAAGTGGAAGCAGTTATATTAGTTTTGGATTTTTTTCTTGTTCCTATTAAGCCTTGATTTGGTTTCTCCCATCGAGCAAATGACTTTCTGTTTGGGAATGTTGTGGAAGTCTTCCATTGGAGACTCCACAACAAAATCTCTCTGTGCTTATAGCTGCCTCCTGACACCTTTTTGTACACTAACTCCCACGGAGCTCATTTCAAAACTGATCTCATGGTATTGGACGTTGGCATGTTCTTCACATGGGCACAGTAGTCATTTGGGTTTTTTAATTTTCTTCAGCATTTCTTTTCAATTCAAGCTCTTGTTGAGCAGTTTCTGTTAGTTCTTTCACCCTGTAGCATGTCTTTCTTTGATTTTCTGCTTGATTATTAGGAAGTCAAAATTCTTGTGGTAAGTTTGCCTCTTTAATCACTATTCTAATGACTTTAATCAGAGTCCTTTCCATATCCTCCCATGTAAGCAGTTGACCCCCTACCTTTTATCACCCTCTGTAAATTCAGCTTATTCCAATTATCTCTTTTGTCTTTCAGACAAGTACTTAGGTATGCAATGCCCTCCCCATGCCAAGCTGTGGGACCATCTCTGTGGTTACCTTCCTTAGAGGCACTTTACCCAGACTGATGGCTCTAAAATCGCTAGCAGAAAACGGGAGAGTGAAACAATAGGGATCGCTGATGTTTATCTTCCTCATTTATATCTTGGTTTTCCATCCATCCAGCCTCAAACCACGCAGCTCTGTAGATATGTGCTTGTGTTTTAGGGAAACCTAGCCACATATCTGTGGCTTTAATTAGGGCTGAACTGTGTGTGCCTCTCCCTAGGTTCAGCTGGTATGAGATGCTGCCAGGTGTTTATACCTTCCCGGAGGTTACCGCTGCTCAGATTCACCAGCAAAGATGTGCACTTCCAGGTTAGCTTGAAGTTAAGCAAACCTGAATCTGTTTTAAACTGTTCAGGTTAACCTGGCTTGGTCTGGCTGAAACACCTTTGGAAGCCAACGCATGACTGGTGCTGCTAGGGCTGAGGAGGTGACGACCTTTGGCAGATGGCGTTGCAGAGATGCTTGGGGGCAGAGTGATGAGCAGGAACCTTGTTTCTATAGTGGTCTGCAGAGTGCTTGTTTGTCTCATTCTACCAGCATGATTTCCTATGAGGATGTGGTTATACCAAAACAAAAATACCTAAATACCTTTTTCCTTTTTTTTTTCCAATTTACTTTGTCACTGCTACATAAGTGAGTGTACCTGCACTACATAAATCAATATAATCTAAATGGCAAATTTCTACTGTTAAAATTCCCTCTGCAAAATAAGCCAAAGAAGCAAGGCTGTAGAGATAGAAGTTGTTTTCTATTCTGTATACTGACTAGACTAGTAAACTTTATGAAGTCTATAGATATTGATGTAATAAAAATAGTTAATAATATTGGCTAATCCACTCTCTACCTATGCAGGATAAAGCTATCTTCAAGAATAAACATCTGTAAAAAAATCCCTTAAGAGTTAGGCTGTGTGTATACGACAGAATGAGAAACTCTTATTTTTCTAATTTTCAGTAGTGTGGAGTTTTTTGGAGGGAGGGGGTGGGGAGGGAGGAAAGTGAAAGGAACATGATCAACAACTGTATTCTGAGGGCAAAAGAGAGCTTTGTTCTCTACTGTTCATTTTTTAGATCTCTAACGTACCTGGGGTTTGTTAGCTGACACAGAATTTGTTTGAAATGTGCTCAGCAAAGTACTCTGTGTGCGTCCGACTCCCGAATCCCTGAGACTGGCGGCCTGCTAATCCCAGTAACACCACCCCTATGCCAGTGCAGAGCATTTGGGAAGAATCGCATCCTTCACGATCCTTTTTAATTTATAAAATCATGAATTGTATTCATTATTTACAAGCAATAATGTTCTTTCTTCTGTTCTTTCTCCTCTCTGTGGTTAAACTCGCAGAAAGGTAATGCTCAGAGGTAGCATTAACTGTATTTCTATGCAAGAGCTGTGGTCACCTGAAATCATTTCAAATACCGGGATATCATAGTTTGTTTTGCCAGTGATCAGGGTCTCTAGGGTACAGAAATTTGTCAGCCATTTGATTATTTTAGTCAAATGCAGCTATTTAATGATATTAAAATATTCCTAAATTTTATCAAGTCAGATTGCACATGCTGTGATGGAAAAGCCTGTATCATCCTCTGTTTGTTCAACACTGCTTCCCTGTAATAAGTAAAATACCCTAACTTTCCAGTGTCAAATGAACTGTTGATTAATGACTCTTGGTCTCCAGTTACATTGGAGAGTGCTAGATGATTGTCTGATTCCACTCCTACTTACTTCTGCTTTATGCATGTTCAGCCCTTTAACGTGTATGTGGGATATATGATTTGGAATAAACCAAGCGCAGAGCTGAGAGTTGTATCAGGCGTTCCCCAGCCAAACTGTTGATCACCTGGCAGCTGAAGATAATGTGAATGCGAGGCTGTCACACTGCTAGCTGCCAGTGCTCAATATTCCCCAGGCTTCTCTCTTCCCTTTTGTCAGACCTAAAGTGTTTTAAACTAAGCAGCTGACCTGACAAGCAATTGCCTGCCTGCAGTACATGATAACCTAACAAGTCATTGAGAGAGTAAAAGACATCGTGATGTGAATTTTTTTTGGTCTCTTTATGTCAGGTGCTGCTTGAGCATCCAAACATAAATAGGAAAGTTTGCAAGACTGCTTTAAAGACCTCTGTTGTGGGTCCTGCTGTTGGCAAGTTGGAAAGAACAATTGAAGCATTAAGAGTATACTTTCAAGGCAAAATGCTTACCCTCCTCCAATGTTACATACATTTTTCTTGCTTTTTTAAAAATTGTTTTTCCTTAAAAAAACCCACACCAAAACATAAAACCAAAACGGCAGCAAAACAGACACACACACACGTTCAGACTTCTGTACGTGTAAAACTGATGTTTTACTTGAAATAACACTTTACTGAGGTTTGGGATTCCCCAATTTCCAAAGAAGAAAAGCTGATTATCTTCGGAGGCAGCCTTATACAGAAGAGCAGACCCCCCCCAGCCTTCCGCTCCAGACTGGATCAATGCAGAGAAGTGCTCTTTGATGGACTTTCAGGCCCTGTGATCTCCCAGCCCTGGGGGTTTAAAGGATGAGCATATCAATCCAGGACCACTGAACTGCATTTCCATTGCATGAGGGCTCCTCCTCCTGGCTTTGTCCGGACAAACTCGGCTCCTCCTACTTTTGTCACTATTCTTTCATGCTTTGTTTAGCAAACACAAAAAAAGCTTTGTTTGTTGCTGGGTCTTTTTTAAGCTCTGCATAAAACAGTTTAAAGTGCCGTAATGCTGTGTACCTGTGATCACCTTCAGGGTCAAAATCAGTTTACAACAGATTAACCCATATATACTCCCCCCCCCCCCAATAATTTGGCAAATACAGATTGTTGTTCTGATGAGCGTAGTCTTCCTACTGTATTCTGAATTCTGACTCTGCAAGAATCCCAAACTCTGTGGATTTCCCTGGGAACAGTCTTCTAGAAGACAGCACATGCGTGCCTGTCTTTCTGCTTTCCTGCTGTGATTCAGCATAGTGAGCAAGAAGAAAACTGGCTGCATGCAATTTGTAGAAGTTTTGGTAAGACTGGTGCAACTACTTTGCTTACCCTAATAGTTGGCATTAAAAATGTGTGTGTTTAGGTTTAAATGGTTATTTCAGCTGTAAAGCTTGTTACAGCTACAGTGTTATAGACCGTCATTATTTTTGGCATTATCTCCTTCTAAAACTAGCAACACCCCCCTTATTCTCTGTGATATACCCCCTTCTGCCCACTGCTTTGGGGTAGATCACCTCTAAGTCCTGATGTGAGAAATGCTCATCAAGTATCATGCATCTTCAGTAGTGAAGATCAAAGAAGTAACTCACCCAGTAGTAGAATAGATTCCGCATTATCTGCATTCTTTAAAACCATTGCCCATGCAAAAGGTCTGTGTCCACGGGAGAATCAATTTTGTAGTTATTCATGTTAAACTGGAAATAGCAGTATAGGCAATGTTGTTCACTGCCCTCCTCCCCCCAGCCAATGCATGCACACACCTTAAAAATGCATGAATTGGATGGCTCCCCAAAATGCCAAGAAGTGCAGCCCTGAGGGAAGGGCATTGTCTGGTGCTGTCCTGCCATATCACACCCAAAGTCACCAGAGATGCTCATGACAGTCACGTAAGATGAAATGATGGTGTAATCCATCACCTTGGGAGACTTTGGCATTTGTGCAGATGATGACTTCCTGCAGGGGCTCCTTTCTGAAGTACTCATTGGTTTCCCATAGCTAAGTCATCAAAATTTTGATGTGATTGAGCATATCATGGCTGGAGTCCTCATTTGCTGAACGCAAACCATTCCTTTTCCCATTCCTAGAAAAAAAAATTGCCTCCCCTACTCCAGAAACCCCCTATGTGCTTCCTTTACTACAAAGGACAGAAGAACTACAGCTCTGTGCTGCTCTTTTAATATTCTTGGACTATGTTTTGCTGAAGGACCCAGATCATAAAGCATTGCAACAGCCTGGTAGCACAGCCTGAAAACTAGTGCTCTGGAGACAGGGCCTTGGAAACTTTTGCCAAGAGCCCTGTTTTCTGAACGCGCCAGTCAAGAGCTGGGGTGGATGTCACGGATCAGGATCGGTCTCAGCCAAGCCTCAGGCTACAGCCAGGCAGGAAAGAGCTCTTGTAGCCCTGATGGATGGGCTGATCCTAATGGACTCACTGTAGCACTTGGCTATTATTGATCCCTGGGCATGTTCGTCTGTCCTATTTCCCAGAGCTGTACGAGCGTGAAGGAAATACTCTGAAGTGGGTCAGTCCTTATTTCTTAGATCAAGGGAAGCCCCTCTGAGCTCAGATGGCTCCCTAGTGATCAGAGCTCCTGCCCTGGGCGTTGTCGGAGGGCTCGGGTACAGTTTAAACTGTGCTAAGGGGAGGTCCCGATCCTTGTACCCATCTCTCCTGCTTACAGCCCTGCAGTCCTGTCATTTACTGACCCCGTGGGGGCTGCTTCTGGTAGAAAAGTGCCAAAAGGTGGTAGTTTTTTCTCGGTTTAGTGAACTGGTTTCTAAACATGAGCAGTATAACAAGCACGGGTGATGGGGGGTGACTAGGTGACAGAGTCACAATAGTGACCTCTGCTCAACAGGAGCAGAGGTGTTGGCACTACAGTACCACTAGGGTTGTAGATCGTCTCGGCCATCTTCTGTGTCCGTCTTCTGCATAACCACGCTTCTCTCAAGTGTGAAGAGAGTGGGAGAATTGGTGAAACAAATGAAGACAAAGAGCCAGCAAGTCATGAACTAGATCGTTTTGCTGCCTCCTCTGTGTCACACATTCGCAGCATGATTTCTTGGCTGACCTTATGTTAAATCTAATTTGGCAGGGCTGAGGCTGTATTAAGCCAAGACATCCCTCTGCTGCACAGGTTAAGGAGAGGCGAATGTTTAGAGGTTAAGGTGGGGAAGCGTGGGACTGGGATAGGACGGTATGCAGCCTTGTGCTCCTTTTGAACTCCTTGCTGCTACAGATGCCTACAACCATGGCAGCAAATTTCCCCTTTCCATCTGCTGTAGAGGTGTCCCATTCAATCGGGCCTGGGTCTGACCAGGATGACCTATGCATTCCTGACCTCCCGACCATTCAGCAAGGCCACACATCCTGAAAACTTCAGCACAAAAGACAGCTATCAGCTCTTTTTGCTTAGCAACGATCATTACCGTGCGCACATCAGCCTGATGTTCTGCACTGAGGACTGCCTCCTTATGCAAAGTGCAGGTCAAGGTCTCTGCCTTAACTCTCAAAGTCCTTTTTCTGCACTGCCTTGATCGTGCCCCCAGGACAGCTCCTGTGCAAAGATGCAGTTGTAAAATGTGAGTTGATAGGAAAACCTCTGTGGGGATTTCAGGGCTGTGGAAGCAGGACAGGTTGGGCCCCTGTCATATGTAAATAACTTTTCCTGAGTGTTTCTGTTTGGGGTCTCTGTTTTGCTGGTATACATAGACACACAACCAAAAAACCTTAGTCTGCCCCAGATATTCCTCATGGGAACAAAAAAAGGGTAACTGATGCCACTGTTTCAGTTTATAGGTGTTCCTAAAGCATTTGAGTGCAACTGTGATGGGGCAATAGAAGTACCTAAGAAGACCTCAAGAGAAGCCCAGGTTTAAAGTCCTGAATCTCCCAGCCTCTGAGTCCCTGAATGATGTTGCATCTGTAAGTCAAAATGCTCCAACCAGTCCCTTTGGAAGGAAATCATCCTGTAAAGTAACATTCAGACCTGCAGACTGTGACAAAACAATAAATTCAGTCCTCAAGAATTTGCTTGCAAAAGCCCTATTGTACCTACTGTCTTGCTAATGAGTAAGTGTCTAAGACTCTTAGAAATAACCAGGTAAGAAAAGACTCCCGTTTTTAATATGGTATAATTTAACAAGTCTACTATGTTCTTGCAGAAAGCAGGATCTGGAGGTATTCTGAACATGTGGAGGGTAACTGGAATCCCTTTGGCATTCCATGTATTAACAGAAAATTGTGCCTTTCAAGAAGAATAATCTATTTAATTTGAATACAACAGAATTAGGGGGAAAAAAATTCCTCAATCCCTGTACTTAGAGAATCAATTAAAGTGGTGCTGTGGAGGCACATTTTCCATTTCCAGCTCTTCCAGGTGTAGGATGTTACCCTCCCTTCTTTCCTCACCCTGCATCTGTCCTGCCCCGCTCAGTGGTTGGTAGCCCTTTTTGATCCATGCTTGTGCAAGTATTTCTTGTTTTAGTCTAAATAACCCGGGTTAGCTTAAGTAATAAAAATAACAGGTTTTTTTTAATTAACTGATGCTGTTTTCACTGAAGTGACACCAGTGCAGTTGGAAGAGGCCACATGTCCTGAAACAATTCACTCTGTGTCTTCCTCTGCCACTGTCTGGAGCAGATGTCAGCCAGCCTCATCATGCAAGAAGCACAGTGGCCTGCAGCTGATTCCCTGCCCTGTCTTTCCACTTACAAATGCCTCTGCGATGCCTTGGTTCTTCAGAGGATTCCTTGCTAAATCGGTTGGCACTGAGGACTGTTGTGGTTTAATCCCAGCTAGCAACTAAGTACCACACAGCCACTTGTTCACCTCCAGCTCTCTTGTCGTTATACCTCTGCGATGGAGGGATGCCCTGCGATATACATCCCGTCAGCGTGGGACGTGGTTCTGCCAATGGTCAGCCTGGGAGGGTTATTGGAAAATAAAGGTTATGGTGAATGTCATTCTGGAAAGTACTGATGAAAGGTGAGGATTTTAAGCAAATCACAAATAATCATAACTCACAGAAGAAAGTGCAAACTATCAGCAGCAGGAGTTACTCTGACATGATCTTGCTATCTAAAGCACAAGCTTTAAATATGTATTTTAAATTAATTGTATTAATTTCAGGGTTTTTACTTTGTTAGATTTGAAGTTCTTGAAAATGGGTGTACCACTAGTCTTTCTAAAGCTACCAAAAATCCTGTATCTCTAAGCAGATGATCTTCTGAGATCAAAGCTTGACTCTCAAGTAGTCTGAACCCAGTTTTTAACTGGGAATTAATTCCTAGTTCACAAATTACCATAGACCAATTCTAGGGGGAAAAAACAATAAAACCAAAACATAGAAGTTTTAGAAGTTCTTATGGAAGGAAAAGTAACATACCCACAATAGTGAGTTTAGCTTCTTAGTGCCACATTTTAGAAAAAAAGTGTGCCTAGCATTACTTGTTTCAATGTTGTTGGCTGGAATGGGAGAGGATAATTCGTAATGATCTAAAATTACTGAAGGATATCAGATGACTATTAGAGAATTGCACTAGTAATTTCTGGTTTATAGTACAGGGCTATAATAATTAAGATCTCATCTTTCATTCTCAGCTACTATGTTTGAAGTCCTTCAGTCTCATCCTTGTGGCAGTTGTTAGCTGTAGCCTGTGGTTCAGTGCCATTTTACTCCTTGGTAAAGAAAAGGATTAGAAAAATTCACCATCTGTGATGAGCTGTGAGAACAGAGCCACGTAAGTTTTAACTATTGAAATCAAGGAGAAATGTGGTACAGGATAAAACTCTTCTCTCTTTCTTCAAGAAATCTGAAGTGGTTTCTTTTATTTTCACTAGAGTCACTTCAGATTTGAGTGAAGTTGCTAAGATAAGACTCTGGCTGTGCTTCAATAGATGGAGAATATGGTATATCTCTGCAGCCCCAGAGGGAATCAATTTGCTTTTCATAATTACTGAATACTTCACAATATATGGGCAGTGTCTGGTGTGGAAGTCACTAAAGTTTGGAAGAGTTCTCTGCCACTTATTTACACTTCTGATTTCTTCCTGTTATATCCTTAATATTACATTTCAGAATGACCACCTTATGTACAGTAAAATCTAGACATGAACCAGAAGGTTATAAGGGCCATTAGAGCGATTGACAAAAATAATGCAGGCACGGATGAAAGAACTGTACTTTCTCCTTTCCAAGAAAATGTTTGAAAGCCACATTATCATTTTCCTGTGGTGCTGTAACAATGTTGGCAACTTTGAAATGCTGCTACATATTATTTATGATGACTTATTTTTAAATAATTGTCAACAGCTTCCTCAAACACCTGGCACGGGTGATGGTTAGGACTCCAGATGCACAATTCAGGTTTGTGAGGTGAGACCTGCATGAGCAATATTCTTATCTGGTATTTTGAGTAATTAAGGAAATTTGCCTGAATAGGAAGGCCAGATTTCATTTTTTTAACATAGAATCATAGAACTGTTTTGGTTGGATAATTGTAGTTACCCTTGTTATCTTGTCTTTGGACATAGTACTGTTCTCAGACTTTTATTCTGACAGAAGAAAACCCTTTCTCCCTGAAGAAGTGTGTATCGCATGGATTACTCCTGGTATTTAGTCTACTTACTGCCGGGAATATCCCAACAGAACATTCATGTCATGTGTGTGCCACAGACTTTGATTCGCTTACACAACTGGGACTATGGTTTAAAGCTTGCAATTAACTGAGGTTGTTTCCTACCCATTTGGCAGTGAGGACATCCTGGAGAGCAGAGCTCCCTCTCCGAGTCCCAGTGCCCGAGAATTCTCACCCTTCACTCACACTTGTCTGTCTTGTGCTGGAAACCAGCAGTGGGTTAAGCTTTTCAGTGGTAACTTTTTACTCTGTACAAGGAGCTTTGTATTTTTGTGCAACACTACCACTGACCTCAGAAAATGCCACCACAACTTCCAGGATAGTGGATACTGCTTGTGAGAATACTACAAGGAGTACTATTCTGGGGACAGAGTGAATTTTCCTGAAGGGAGAGGAAGTGGCAGCCACTATTATCATTATTATTATTACTCCTCCTCCTGTTGTTGTTGTTGAATGCATTTCAGCATACGCTGTTTTTACACCAGTAGATTGATAATGTCTTCTGCCGTTTAGGTCATGTCCTCAAAACAAGAATGCAGAGGGGCTTTTTGCATGGAAGGGGCAGCAACCCAGTTATCCATCAAGGAGAAGACTGTACCTTGCCAGAGCCAGGTGCTGTGCAGGTGAAAGTCACTCTGCATAGGACAAGGTGTGTGGATAATTTGAGTAGTATCTGCAAGGTTTAGGTGCGTGTGCTCCTTTCATGAGCGGAGCATGGGCACCTGATGGTCAGGGCTGCAGCACAGCTCCTGTAATTCAGTCCCCAAAACCCAGCTTTCATCTTTAGGTACATTAGATACGTTCATGCATGGCTACTGCAGCTCTGACAAGTGACTCTAAAATCAAAGTAGCATACCAAAGACCCCAACCACCTCAGAAAACCAACTTTCAAACAGTTACTGCAGCTCGGTTGGGGGGTTTCTACTCCGCTGTGTGTACAACCTGCTGCTGGTTCAGTCTAATTATGTTAAAAGTATCTCAGTCTGGCTAAGCATTTGTAGTGAATTCCTGCTTGTTTCAGCTTTGAGTGGATTTTTTGCATTCATCTTATCTTGCAGACTTTTTACGGGAGGTTATATCTGTTAAGATTATTTTCTCTTCTTAAGCTGTCATTGCTCTTTTCTTTCACAGGCTTATCTTGTGGAATACAAGTTTCCATGGAGATTTTATTTAAATAGCTCCTGGGTCTTATTTAATTCATAAAGCAGAAAACTATAAACCACACCTCCCTCTTTTTTAAGTGTACAAGGACATTTTTTTAAAGAGGATGTCGTCCATTGGTTTGTCAGTCAAATGTGTATTTCCAGACACTGGGGCTTAGGTCTGACAGAGCAGGGACTCATGGCTTGAACAGATAGATGTACTTTGTTCATAAAACAGTAGAGAAAAGGTGACTGCCAAGACCATACTAACCAAAATACAACTCGTGATTTCAAAGCATCAGAAATTCTTTTTTTCCCCATAGTTAATGTGTGTGATATATTATGTCTTAAAAATAAAATATTTTATTTTCATCTGACTGGAAGTCTTGAACAGAAGATTTTAGTACCATCAATATGGCAAACAAAATAATCTTCTGTATATTTCTGAATTTTCCAAGTGACTTCATTTTTTTTAAGAAAATTCGTTACTGATGCTGAGAATACAGGAGAAATGTTTGCTAAATCAGTGTATCTATTACACACCTGCACAGGCAGAAGCCAGTTTTATTAAATATTATTTGACCATTTTGTAGCACTCTTATCCATGGACATACACAATGGTGGGTCATTACCCCATCTGTACAGGGAGGAAACTGAAGCATATAGAAGATGTAGCCATGCGTGTCTGTGTCCTTTCACCCTTTGGATCAGCCCTTGGATCACCCCTTGCCAGCTGTTCCCTGCTGTGTGAAGCTGCTACCTGTGTCCATTGGAAAGGATGTTATTTATGTCAGTGAATGGTGTCAACATAGTAAAATGAGTAAGACAATAAGTGATGGAAAGCAAAAACTGGAAGGATGTCTGTATATGAGTGATGTTGTCAGTATGAAATACTGATACAAATGCCTTGAAGTACCTGGGAAAGGGAGCTACAGTGTGTGGGGGAGAAGGAATGGGTTGGTTCGCATATTTTGATCTCTTTTTGGCACATGCATTTCGTTCTTACAGTTTGAGTATTACTGATTTTTAAACCACTGAGGAAAGAAACACTGGTTTCGTTTCTGCTTTATTCAGTGAGTAGCCCAACAGGGACTCCTTTACTCCTCTGCTTTGATGGGTCTGTGTTCATACAAATAAAAAATAGCTGGGAAAGATATGCAGGTCAAAAGAATCACCAAAAAACTCTGGTGTAGATCAGAGTTCACTCAACTAAGTTCAAGCACAGAGCTCATCCCTCTGCATTTCAAGTCTTCTCATTTCTTCCCCTGGGGGAAAAAAGTAAAAATGAAGGGATATATTCCTGCTATTTACTGGTGTATTACTTAAATGGGTCAGGCAGATGAGTACAGTTTGTTTTTTCTTCCAGAACCCACTTCCAGTGCTTTCTGATACCTTTCTGTTTAAGACTGTATTTTATTTTTGTTACAACTATTGGAAGTTCTGCTGTGAATCAGCTCCACCGAGTTCAAGGGAGGGCTTAATTGTTAATTTTTGAACAGAACAGTTCACTACAGCTTCTCTGCACATCTTCCCAGGCTGGAGAAATTTGCCTATACCAACAAAGTAGGGCCAGATATTTAACCTGAGGCACCCCAAACCTTCAGCCTGCTTTCCCAGTGTCTGTTTTCTGGGGCCACGTGCAAAGAGGATGAGCTGGGAAGTGAAGGAGTTGGTGACAAAAAGGGAAAGCTGACCTTGGTGGGAACAGGAGAATTTGGATGGACTTGTCTGAACACACGTTGAGGATTGGACGCTACAGTAAACAAAGGATCAGGTCCATTTTAAACTGGTATATTCTAGCGAAAGGAGGAAAAAAGAGGAGAGAGGAGAGGACAAGTACCACTGTAGTCACTCTAGTAACCCAGCTCCAGTGTTGCACTCTCAGGGAGTGAAGGCTGGCAGGCAGTACTCATGGATCACTCTGTCTACCATAGCAAATGCAGCCACCTCTAGGGGAAACTGGGCAATGTCAGTTGATCTTTAGTACAGACAGCAGATTATTGGGTCTGTTTCTGGCAGCTGTTCAGGCAAACTCTGAGAAATACTTCCACCAGACTAAAACTATATTCTTGGGCAATATTGTGCCCTTTGGAGAGAAACAGCCTTTCTGAGCATTGTGGGTCTATCCACAAACACCTCTTTGAGACCACCTTAATCCTAGTATTGTTCCACAAGGTGCACAATATCCTTCTCCAGTAAGATAAAAATAAACCTTTGTATAAAGTTTTTTCTTATTCTTCTGGGATTGGATGAGAGAGGAGAAATAAAACTGCATTTCAGTTGCACTGAGATATTATTCTAAATAGTTGTGTGATGGGGAGGTAGGAAATGCCAGCTCAGTGCAGTCATTTGCTCCATCAGTTGAACAGTTGTCCCAAATGATGGCTAATCAGAGACAAAGCAGGCACCAGCAGTGCAGTTTCGGTATTGCAGCTCCAGCAGATTTGCAAGGGAAATTCAGATCGACAGGTGGTCCTTACCTTTGGCAGAAGGTCAAAAGAACATCACAACTTCCTTATCTCCCTGTTTTATCTGCCAGAGGGGGAGGGAACTGGGGAAAAAATCATCATGAACCCATTATAAATACAGAGATATGCATGCAGGGACTTTTTGACATTTCCAGGATTTTAAAGGATTGCAAAATTAACTTTTGTGGTTTGGTTGGGGTTTTGTGGTTTTTTGTTTGTTTGTTTTTGTTTGTTTGTTTGTTTGTTTTGTTTGTTGTTGTGGATTTCTTTGGTTGCGGTTTTTTTCCACAGAACAGAGTTGCAATTTAGAAGCTTGCTCTCCAAAACTCCATGACAAAGCTAAATGTTTATTCAAAAGTTATTGTGGCAGCATTTTTGACATCTTATTTAGCAGAAGAAAAAGCGGGGTTGAACTATACCTTTTGTTGATGCTCATCTTCTGCATAATTTCCCTCTTGCTCAAATCCTACAAAAGTACTTGTTTTAGTCAGTAACAGGGGTAGTTCAGGTGAAACGATGATTGATACAACCCTCCATGTCAGGATATTCAGCAGTGTTACTGGATGCTAAGGTTAGGATTCAGATCCAGATTTCTGACATGCCTGCTTGGAAGGGTTGAGGCTTGGAGCATTAAAGTCGCTTGTTATCAAGATCCCTGAGTCAGATCAGAAGAACTGTAGATTTTTCCAGTCTGAATGGATCATACTGAGCTGTCTTTGGTGGTTCTATCCAGGTGTAATTCCTTGGTAATCTATGAGAACAAGAGAGAGGTTTTGGCCCTGCAAGCTGGGTACAGCCAGCGTTGTATGGCTTTCTGCCTTGAAGAATTTGCTGAAATTTTACCACTGGTGGCAGATTGTTCCCAGGGGACAATCATAGCTAGTCAGGTGTCTGGTGTCTCTCTGTGGTGGAGACTGTCTCTGAAACAGGTTGACAGTGGGTACAGCAACGCCCAGCTGTTTGTTTGGCCACTTTCTGATATGCAGCAGGAGTTGCGTGGGTACTAAAGTGGTTGCAAAGACTCTTAAAAATAATTTAAGTGTAATTGAAGGGAAAATAATTAGATTATTCTCAGCTGATGAGCCAGAACCCTTCTTTATAGAAAATTATTTTCTGTGTTCAATAATGGGCCACATCATAACAGAACAAAATGAAAATTATAAATGTTGTCTTTCTTTACAACTGCAGTTTTGGCTCATTCATAACACTGCTGCACAGCTGGATCGGGGGACACAGAAAGTAAAGGTGGTTAATTAAAAGAAGAAAAAGAAATCAAGGGTCACGAGAGGCATACTGATGTGAAGGACAGGATAATTTACACTCTCTGCAGTGCATAACTGTAATAAGCATAACAGTAGATTTGTAATTGAAAATAGGAGTCACAGTTGTTTACCAGACTGCACAGCTAAGCTGGGCCCTTAGCTGGATTTCAGCTACAGCTGCTACAGGAAAACATCCCCTTGGCTTAGAAAAGGGCTTTGGTTCCTGCTTCTTTGCCTATGCAGGGTTATAGTCCTGGCCCCAGTTTAATTTAGGCTGGAACTTTTGCTATTCGTAGTCAGATGTCAGAGCTTGAATCTATAATGAAGATGTACTTTGTATCTTCATTAAGATACAAAGTCACTGAGTGCAGGTAGTCAATGACTTCCCATAATGTTGCTGAAGAATTTGTAAGTTATTGAAGTCTGATTGTGGGAGAAACGTGGAACTGCCTAGAACAGCCCATGGGTGTGTCTGTAGACCCATACATCCCGCAGAGTGCGGTCACAGCAGGGCAAGTATGGGTTTGCTGTAGTGATGGTGGTGTCACGCTAACTGGCACCCTGCCACCCAAGATAACTGTGTGTTGCAGACCAAGAGCTGGGGTAGTTGTAGCTGAGCATGGATTTGTTTGAGCTGAGGGTTAAAATGCAGCAGCTCAAGGCTTTTCAGAATTATTTAATTGTTGTGCATGTAGAAGAAAAATACGCTCTGCTGTGCAGGGACAATTCTTCAATGCCACCCTCCACTCCATGCTGCTCCCAGTGTACCCCACAGAGCCAGCACCAGAGTCCTTCCTTGTGCTCTCCTTCCCCTTCTTCCCCAGCCTAGGGCTATCCCCAGGCCAGTGGGTAACAGAGCTTAGCACTGGAAAAATGGTTTGTGCCCCGACGCTCTGCTCCCCTGCCAGGCCCTGGGGTGTGTGGCTGTTGCTCTGCTCGTGCAGCGGAAGCACACTGATGCTCTTTCTCACCTCCTGCCCCAGTAACCAAGGAAGTAGTGAGGCCAAGTCTGTCCTTCCGCCGTGTTATGTTATGCCACCCACAATGTCATTCTCTGCTTATGCTCAGGGAGGCCGGGGGGGGCTGTGCCCCCATGGTGGTGGGTGACCCAGGGTAGCAGTTCCACTTCTCTGATCTCGTTCCCTTAGGTTCTTGTCGCTGTCATGTTGGCATTAGCCACTGA
This sequence comes from Rhynochetos jubatus, assembly GCA_027574665.1. NCBI lineage: Eukaryota > Metazoa > Chordata > Aves > Eurypygiformes > Rhynochetidae > Rhynochetos > Rhynochetos jubatus. The sequence goes on from CM050659.1 coordinate 4,450,337, forward strand.
GTAAATAGATTTGGGTGTTGAACACCAACCACTGTGTTGTGGTGGAGTTTGGCCTTCAGAAGGATTGGCAAATCCTTTCAGGTGAAGGACAAGGACATGTTCAGTCTTTCTAAATGATGGGCATCCTCCACTCCCGTGAATTTCAGAGGCCCAACAGCCTTGTTCCTGGCTGCCTTCTGTTTTGTATGAGATTCAGTCAGATTTTAGATTTATCACCCAGATGGTATTGTTGTTTCCCTTGGGAAATTTTGATTAAACCCAGATATCTTTACATCCATTTTTGCAGATAATTCTTCTTTGAAGAGAAACGTGACTTTAAAATGCTGTTCAAAAATAAGAGGAAATTTTATTGCATGTGATTCTGTGTGCAACTTCCTTAGCTGAAGTGAAACAACTAGGGTTTTTTGAGCAGATCTACGGGTGGGATCTGTGGGCAGCCAAGGTATGTTGAGTTCCAGTTCATCAGGCTGGAGCATAGCAGGTAAACCTTTGGTCCACATCTCTCGCCCTTTTTTTTCTTTCTCTTTTAGGAAACCTAATCAAGGTAATTGTCACTTAACAATCAGGTTTTAGGATCTTGACAGTTCTGCAATGTGGTTTCTGTCACTGCTCTGGGAAAGCAAGACTGAGGAGGAAATGGGAGCTATCATGTCATGTGGGTGAGTAGCTGGCTCAGACAGAGCTTCCTTTGTATCAAGGCTTGAAGTCACACTGCTGTCTTATTACAGCCTGTAGCTACTGCAATAAAAAGCAGGTGCAGAAGAGAAATAGGGGAAATGGGATTTTTTTAATTTATTTTTTTTTTTTAAATATATTAGTGCTAATTTTTTTAAGCTAGCTATAAGTCTTGGAATATATTTGAATCTTTCAAATCTTAGTGCAAAAGTGATGGAACAGATTTTGCTGGCCACATAATTTTCTCTGTCAGCAATCTCAGTATGAAGTAGATTTTTAGCTGTCATTGCTGGCTCTTTGCATCACTCTGAATCACACACAGGTAAATATTTAGGTCTCAGGAAAATTACTCACCTGTCCCAGGTGTTTGTAGCTAAATATTTGTGTTCCTTTAATACAATGTCCAATTTAAACACTTGCCATGTTTTAAAACATGATTTGGTTTGGAAGAACAGTATAAAATCCAAGTACAGAGTTGAACACAGACGTATATCCATGAATTCTCCTTACTATCAATTTGGGAAAGTAAAAATCTCCAGGCTAGTGGCTTCAAATGTTCAGCTTCTCATTCAGTTCTTGTTTGCTTTTTGTTTTATTTAAGTTCCTTTATTTCTTTGATGGGAAGAACTCAGTATAATAGCACTGGGAATTAATTACAGGCTCAGGACTGGTGCCCCTCTCCACAGATTTTCAGGCACCAGAGAGGTACAAAAGCTTCTTTTGCAGAATCTCTGCCATGTTACCGTGTTGGTGCTTGTTACAGCACAGAATTCCCGGTTGTCGGATAGTCGTGTAAGTTGCTGTTAAGAGTCTGTAATTGCACAGTGACTGATATTTTTTGTATAATGTATTTGGGAGCAGCAGCCCATGGATGTTCACAGAGAGCAACCCTAACTTTAGAGCTAGACTTGGGTACTTGTGTTGTAATAGGTGACTGTTTAAAGCTAAAGCCTGTAAATCTGCTTTAGATATCAGATTACCAGCTGATATTTCCTTAGTAACTGGATGCAACAGGCAGTGTGGACCAAAGAGGTGCTGATAATTCTGCTGTATTGTCCTCTGATGTTGATAAACATAATTCAGCTTCTAGTCAATGGTCCTACAATGGATTAAAATGTTTTTATTTGCAAACTCTTCAGTAGTGCTGATTTCTGGAAGTGTGGGTCAGCCGATGTGGGTTATTTTTCAAAACCACACTTGCAGACATTTATTGGGAGCTAATTACTGAGTTACCTCAAGCTGGGCAGAAATATCAGCACCTGTTTTTGACAAAGGCTCTGTTATATTTCTGTGTTTCCGTCTGTGAAACAGGGGCAAGCAATGCCATCCTCTGCACTGCTAGAGGGTTGGTACCATGCTTTGAAAACATTTAGCAGGCATAGTAGCAATTCTTTCACCTCTGAATGCCATGATGTCCGGCCTCAGTATCATTTGGCAACAGGTCTGGGCAGGGAAACCAAAGCATTTCTTAAATTCTTTGCTTTCCTCCAGTAATACAGGAATAAGCTAAAACAGTGAAGTAATTATGAATAAATTACTGTCTAAAATGCCTATGTGTGTTTCAGCTAAGCTCATGTGAAAAAAAGATGTCTCTGGTTCTAACACTGTAAACTGAAATATCATGAGTTCACTTGCCTTCCCCAGGGAGTATTTATAACTGTCTCATGCTGGGGGTGTACGGATAGGAAAGGTAGACAGCATAACCCTACTGTCTCTCCTATAGACTATAAAGTACAAACCTTGGTTTTGTTTACGAAATGACATTTTTTTTAATGTTATTACAACTCTGGGAAATGTGTTGAGCTGCAGAAAGCTTGTCAGAGATAAACTTATCTTTATCTCTGGCACTGTTTTGAAAAGTAGTAGTAACAAAGGTGTATTGACTAAGCTGTTAGTAACACCTACTTTGATACTAATCTGTATGAAAATGCTTCCATGGTCCCAGGTTGTCCTTCTCTGACACCAAAACTTTCTAGGTACCACTTCTAAGATTTGTTTCTCCATTATATCAATGCCATCTCATTTACATGCCTGGCATTCTTGAAATAATAGAAAGATCCCAGTCAAGTGGGAAAAAAAAATCAAAGTAAGCCCCATTTGCTTGCGCTTAAACATGTCTCAGTCTTGAAAAAGTTATTTTTGTCTCTTGGTAGGTGTGAAAATTAGAGGTATGTTGTCAATAGGTTAAATCATGGCCTGGAGTGAAGATCACTGATTTTCATGTTTAAATATTCTCCAGTATTGCTTGGGAATAGCTGCTATATATCAATTACACACTGAGTAGGAAGTTTTAAGACAACTGGCACTGCTAGAAATTCTGCCTGTCAAATTTGTCATAGTTTATTTAATTACAAGTATGAAGAAGAAACAACCTAGTAGCTTTTCACAGTCTCTTCCCCCCTAGGGCAGATGGGTATTAAAGCCAATTCAGTCTGTTTCCTGATTGCTTCAGGCTACAGAAAATTGTTCCCCAGGGAAGAGAAGTAAATCAGTTATGATCTTTAGTCTCTCGGAGGGAGATTAGAGCCACCACACTGGTGAAACAGCAGTAGGCTTCCTCTGTGTAACTGATTTCACCTTTAATCCTACCATTGATTGAATATTGCTAAGAACGCTGCCATGCATTTTTAAGGTCAAACCGATGATGAACACCCCAGGCAAAGGAAGTTATTTACACAAAAAGGTAAAGACGAGCCTTTAGCTTAACTATTTCAAAAAAACAGTAAAACATCTACTTTGGAAAAAAAATTATTCCAATTTCAGCCATCAACCTTTCCCAAGTTTTTGTAAGGCTGCTTATCACAGTGGTATCTGGGCATCTTCCAGGTAATATGGAATAGTGAAGTCTTTTGTGGTCTTCACTGAATCTCTCACTCTTCTTTATTTTCCAAGTAAAAGTTCTTCTGGATGTGAGACTTTTATTCTTTGTCTGTTGGTGTTAATTTCCTTTTACTATTAAGTAGAGATAGGACAAAAAGTAGTACTAAAGTTGCAGGTGCCATTTTATGCCAGAAAGTGGTTTTATAGGAAAGGAAAAAGGTTTCTAAAAAGGAGAAAATTTACACCAGCTACTGTTGAATCTCCTCTCTTACTCTATCATTTTGCTTCTCATACCACAGCATGTTTTCTCATTATTTTTTTTTTAAATCAGTAAAAGAGAATTCTTCTGTCTCTGGTGGATTGGAAAGCCCAAAACTTGCCTGTCAGGACATCTTTGTAGAGTTGTATGCAAAATCTGTTGTATTAAAGCGATTGAGAATTATTGTGTGTAGTACTGTGGTAGACCGTAAAAAACACAGTGTAGTTGCAGGTGAGGTCTGGCACAAATCCGTTTTCTCTTTGTTTTGTATTGCTGCTAATAAACTGTTCTGGTTGTTGAGAGTCTCACTTGCCTTTTAATATGGATGCACCAACCCCTGGATGTGCAGTGAGGGTAATTTCTTCTGCCTTGGGTGTTTATACAAGGCATATAGAGCTGTTTATTTGATGTCTTGCATGACACTTGATTAGGTCTGAAGACCTCAGTCTGCTGAGAATCTGTAAGTCTACCTGGCAAAGATAAATTTCACCTTTTCTGTTACCCATTCAGGATTTCATATATCCAGCTGTAGCATGATTTGTTTCCAGGCCTTCACACTTGAAATGAACTTCCCTGGTTTTCCTTCATAGAGATTTTCCTCTAGAGTATTTGTATTTAGATCCTGTAATTACACGTTCCTGTCTCTGGAATGCAGGAGACCTGATCTGTTGGGTGATCTTGGGCAAACCACAGGACTCCTGTTTCTCTTCCCAGGTTGCTCCAAGCCTCATCCAGCCTCACCTTGGACACTTCCAGGGATGGGGCATCCGCAGCTTCTCTGGGCAACCTGTCCCAGTGCCTCCCCACCCTCTCTGGGAAGAATTTCTTCCTGATATCTAATCTAAACCTCCCTACTTTCAATTTAAACCAGTCACCCCTTGTCCTGTCACTACAGGCCCTTGTAAAAATCTGCCCCGCCGCCCCGTCCCCGCCAGCTTCCCTGTAGGCCCCTTCAGGTACTGGAAGGTGCTATAAGGTCTCCCCGGAGCCTTCTCTTCTCCAGGCTGAACAAGCCCAATTCTCTCAGCCTTTCTTCATAGCAGAGGGACTCCAGCCCTCTGAGAATCTTCGTGACCTCCTCTGGACTCATTCCAACCGGTTGATATCCTTGCTATGTTGAGGGCCCCAGAGCTGGACTCAAGAACCGCAGGTGGGGTCTCACAAGAGCAGAATAGAGGAGGAGAATCCCCTCCCTCACCCTGCTGGCCACGCAGCTCTGGATACAGCCCAGGATATGGTTGGCTTTCCAGGCTGCTGGCGCACACGGCCGGCTCATGTCCAGCTTTTCATCGATCAGTACCACCAAGTCCTTTTCCTCAGGGCTGCTCTCGATCCATTCTCCATCCAGCCTGTCCTTGTGCTGGGATTGCCCTGACCCAGGTGCAGGACCTTGCACTTGGCCTTGTTGAACTCCATGAGGTTGGCACGGTCCCACCTCTCCAGCCTGTCCAGGTCCCTCTGGATGCCATCCCTTCCCTCCAGCGTGTTGACCGCTCCACACAGCTCGTTGTCATCAGCAAACTTGCTGAGGGTGCACTCAGTCCCACTGTTCAGGTCGCTGACAAGGATGTTGAACAGTACCGGTCCCAGTACAGACCCCTGAGGAACGCCGCTCATCACCGCTCTCCTTTCGGTCATCAAGCCTTTGATCACAACTCTCTGAGTGCAACCATCCAGCCAATTCTTTACCCACTGAGTGTTCCACCTGCCAAACCCAGGTCTCTCCAATTTAGAGGAAAAGATGTCATGAAGAACAGTGTCAAATGCTTCACACAAGCCCAGGTAGATGGACTTCTTTATGTGGTCACAGCATTTACCAGGAGAAATGCTTGGCTGGCTGCACCTTAACACACTCTCCTGGTTTGTTGCTCTCTACCAGGGATGTATCTCACATGATACTGCTTGATGCCAAATATCCTTTATTTGTAGGATATGTCTGTGTCCTTTGTTGTCTCTTAATCCCACCATTGTTACTCATCATGTTGTTGGAATCCTGTCAGCTGCTTCTGTGTGTGGGAACATGACTGCACTAATACCGGCAGAGCCAGTGCTGGTGTACGCTCAGCTTTGGCTGTGCCTCGCTGACGGCTGCCCTGATCAGGGCTTCTGCCTGAACTAGTCAGCACGGACCCAGTGACCTGTGGTCACACCACGCTGAGTCCTGGCCATGACTGCAAACTAGCAGCTGACTTGCAGTTCTGAGCCCATTTAGGACCTGACACTCACACTTGAGCTTTGAGGGAAGAATCTAGAGAAAGGGGGACCAAATTCATCACTGTGTGCTTCCAGAAACAGGGATCAGCAGGTGTTCGGGGTGTCCCCAACGCTGTCAACTTTTCGGAGAGGTTACATCCCAGCCCACAGCACCGGGTACTGCAGAGCTCTACAAAGAGATGCAGAAAGGGCTGCCACGGAGGTCAGTGTTTTTGCTGACCAGTACAGACCATAACTATGGACTCAGGCTGATTTTCTCTTCTACAGGGTTGAAGGGCACCCAACAAAGCCAGCATTAGGCTCACAGGGGCTGTGGGTAGCCCGTGTCCTTCCTCCCCCCCCCCACTGGATTAGTTGGGTTTGCCAGTTCACTTTGCCTAGTGTACGCTCCAGACCCCTTCCCCCTTCTTCTGCCTCCTGCTGGGCTGAGGTTCTAGGCCAAGTCCCCTGCTTGCACCTCTGGACTCTGCGAGGGACTGCAGGGTGCGAGGGGAGCAGGTCTTGGTGCCCTGGGCAGGCAGGGTTTGTGCAGTGCCTGGCCAAGGAGATGTCTGCAATGCTCTGCAGTGTTGCACCATTTTTTTGAGCAGTCACTATGGGAGAAGGGATTTGGTCTTCCTACTACAGTCTTGATATTTTCCTGGTTACTTCACGCCTGTTCCTATTCCCAAGCATTTCTCTGGTTCAGCCACAAGGTGCCATCAGCAGACACTTCTACACCGGTATTCAGACCGCTGGAAGGAGAGCAAGCCAGGCAAAACGTCCCTGATGTTATGTAGAGGGAAAGGCTAATTAATGAAAACCGTAAGCAGAAGGAGATTAAACTATAAGGCAAAACACACCGAGAAAAGGTGGCTTGAACTGCGTGCACCTTGCATGTTTTACGCTGTTGCACTGACAACCTAATCAGCTCAGAGTTGGGTTTTTTCTTAAACTGATTTTAATACTTAGTGCCTCTAATGACAATGACATCAAGCAGTTTCCCTGAAGCCTTGTGTCCCATTATGTTTGCTGCTGTGAGAGGACAAATCAGAAGGCGTGATCCCTGCCTCCAAGCATTTCCCATCGCATCTGAGGAAGGAAGTACATCAAGGGGAAATAATTGGAAAAAGGAGAGTGAGAATAGAAGTTATAGGAAGAGTAGATTTTCTGGAGCATCTTTGTGATTCTGGAAGAGTATTTCCTGCTGACCTTATGTCTGCCCCTTATCAGATAGCTCTTTCACGTAGCCAGATCTGGAGGCGAGATCTGACAAAGAAGTCAACAGTGACTTTACAGCACCATTCTGGAAGGAGTCACGCTTGAAGGCCAGCAGATAGGAAAGGATGCCCAGGACACCCTTGCTGCCCAGCAGCAGATCTAGAGGAGATAGGTGGTGTTCAGAGGGCAGTGCAAGGCTGAAGTATTTTCAAATATGAGATAGGCCTGCAGTGTGAGCAGCTGTTTTCTTACTCCCTAAACTTTGGAGATCGGGATGTAGGTCCTGGAAAAACAGTTTATACTCACTGGGAAAGCGGAGGATGCTGAAAGATTTTCCCAGCAAGCATTATTATCTTTTAGCTGTGTGGCAACATGGGTGGTAGGGGCTGATTCGCACTAGCCTGGAAAGGAACATCCAGGATGCAAGTAGGTTACAGTGCACATGGAAGAATTAGGATAACGATGATTTTGGAGGAGCTACCATGCACAAAAGCAGAACACCAGTGCTAGAGCAGTGAGGTGAATTGGGACGCTTGGGAGGAATGTGGGGCTATGACTGGAAGAGAGGCATATCTTGCCTTCCTGGGTGTGAGCAACTTCTTCCTAATTGCATTTCTGACTGCCTCTGATACAGTTTGTTTGCTGAGTTTCCTTTTTGGCTCCTTACAAATTGACCCATTTGCTTCACTTTGTGTGTTTTTAATTTTCCTTTGCAAAATAGCCACACTTTGGGCTCATTTAGTAAATTAATATTAGTGTTTCAATGAGGCTGCTATCAGCCTTTATTTTACACTAAATCTCTCCTACAGGTTTTTCTGTTTCCCTCCTCCTCTCTATGACTAATAGATATCATTTCAACAGTTTGACTAACTGCCGTGTTACAGAAAAGGCAGTAATTTATACTGATGTAATGGCTGTGATAAAAATCATTTGTGTGCTGATTTTATAAATTAGGTAGGAAATGTGAGTGCCTCTGAAAAATGAAGTGCTACCACATGAATTCCAGTGTTGTTAATGCTTCATACCTTTCTGCTTCATTAAACCAATTTCACGGGGAGATGAGTTAGAGGAGGAAGCTGTGCTGCTTAAGAGACGCAACAATGGTTTATTGAAAGAAATGGGGATAAGATTAAATTAAGTGCTACTTGAGAAATATGGAAATACAAAAATATTCAAGCTTATAGATGGTGAATTCAAAAATATGATAAGTTAGCTCTTTCAAACCCAAAGAACGGTCTCATCATAATTGCATAGGCTGAATTCACAGGCTACTAATTAATATTGAAGAGTTTCTTGAACCACTCTTATAAATGAGTCAGAGTGCCCTAGAACTAATTTATAACTATTTCCTTTTGGAAATCAAGACAACTTAAAATGCTGCTTTCAGTACATTCCTATCGTGGTTGCTAAATCCTTTGAAAGTATTTCTGCCATACATTTTTAATTTATTTATTATTTCACTTATTGCAATTAACAGCCAAATTTAAAGAAAGGAATAAAAAAGGCATAAGATTAAGAAGCCTTCAGGTCTGCAAGACCCTTTTCATTTCGGATAATGATCCAAAGCAGCCTAAAATAACTTTTCTGACCACTTTTGGTCTGAATTCAGCTACTTTGAAATGAATATGCTTCAGTTACATTTATATCAGATTTTTTTTTTCTGATTGAAGGTGTGGCATGTGTAACTTAAGGGGGAATACATTTGCATCCACAGAGTGCCTTGAAGATCAGGTGAGATCTGAAACTAAGAGGCTAATTGATTTTTTACCACTTTCATAAAATAGCTGCAACAACTTTTTCCCTTTCCCTTCTCTCCCTTGAGGACTAGAAGTTTTCATTCTCAAACGACTAAACCCTATTTGTTCTGTGGATGGTGGAACATGTAAATACAAAGGGAGTCATTCATTAAATAAGAGGCTTATGCATACACAAGTTTTAAAAAATGCATAGTTTCAAAGCACAACTGAGAGGCTGCCATTTTACCCCCGATTCACAATGAGAACTCTGTGTACAAGTGACCCAAGCACTGGGATTTGGTCCAGCTCTCAGATTAGCACAGAAAACACGTAGAGACATGGACATCCCCCATCCCCCTCCCACTAATGATAATAGGAGCTCAAAATGTGCTCATCGGGAGCGTGTGTAGGATCTCATTGACGGAAGCATATGCACCGCTACCTTCTGCTTGGAGAGACCACATTTCTTCTCATGTGTGATAGGTGCAGCACCTAGCATTAGCACTGTCACGCCGTTGACACTGGCTATCAGTATGCTTTCATTTAAAATAAATCACTCTATGAAATGGGATAATGTGCCAGGCAGCTTTAAGGCTGGGTCTTGCCAAGTGCTCTCAATTCCCAATGAGAGGTAATCAGAGCTGAGGACACTTAGCCCTGCTCTGGATCAGTTCTAGTAGCAAGTGTGCAATATTACAATGCAGCTCATGTCAATTCTGGCAAGGACCTTCCTAACAAAGTGCTGGGCACCGTCCAGTCCCAGTGCTGCTGGATGACGTTAGCAGGATTTGGCACCTTATGGGATGGGTCTGTAAGATGTAATTAGCTATTCAACTCATCTGCAAGTGCAGTGCATGGGATTTACATCTTTCTTTCTTCCTTTCTTAAAAATCTGTTAGGGAAGGAAGGAGGAAATAGAATAGGAATAAAAATGAAATTTCTGCTAGTGGAAAAATTCTGAGAGTCCAAAACATTTGTTACCATGTATAACAAAAAGTAAAATTCTTGGAGTTTGGAATTTGTGAGATTTTCTGAAAAATACATATTTGCTTTCATCTTATTGAAATAACATTTCAACATTTTTCCAGAAAAAACCATAAGGAATCTGTACATCCCCATTAGGATTTTTACTAGAGGTGCATCAATTCCCCAGGAAAAAGTATGCTTTGCATTAGCCATAGTTACACAGGACTCATGGCTTAGCCTTCAAATTACCTGTTCTGTGCTGTTCTCCCTGGCTGTACCAGGATGTTTTTCATTTTACTGCAGAGTTACCTGGACATTCCCTGTGCAATTTGATGAGTTTTCAGCTGTTTGAGAATCAAATTTCTTTCTGTGTGTAAGTCTGTACATGCCCGTTGGGCAGACAATCACTCCTTTCTTACTCCCTGCTTCTATGTCCGAAGGGAGCCGAGGCTCACGCGGGACTCGTGTGAGTTACTGCCTTTGCGTGCTGTTAGTGGTGGGGTTCGCAGTCACCCAGGTTGGCAGTGCTCAGACTTGCCTTTTTGCTACTGCTGGGCTCCTCTTAGTAGCGGTGGGGAGCTCTGCTTGTTCCTGGGAGAACTCAGGATGTTACAGGTCTGAGTTTACTTTTAAAATTTTTATTTCTTTCCCCCTTTGACCATGCCTTCTATTTTATTCTTCTTTCTCTTTTGAATGGTTTTTGGACTTCTTTCTTTGTGGGTTGTTTTTTTTTTTTTTGGTCTCATTCTTCCCTTTCCTCACTCTTTCCCTTCCTGCTTACTTTTTAATCTGCGTCACTCTCTCTTATCCTGCACTGTCTCAAGTGAATGTAGCTTGTTTTGAGTTCAGGAATATAAATGCTTGCCACTTTCCCTTTGCTCTGCTCCAGGCATGTGTAAAGCAGCAGATAAATGTTGACAGCATTTTGTCTTTGTACATGTTGGGCTTACTGCGAGCATTGAGTGCAAATTGCAGAATAAATTCACACGCTGAATGCTGGCGAAGAATTGCATCAAAGATCTAATAGTGAGTAACTGAAGCTGCCCACAGTTGCTAAAGCATTTGGCTTAGTGAGACACTTATAAAAGGTAAACGTATCTGTGAAAAAGAACTGTGGAGTTCGCCTGAGTGGCATCTTGAACTCTATTCTTTCTTGTATCAATATGCATTTTGAATCACTCTATTAGAAGAAAATGAAAAGCAGAGTTTGTTTTACAGTGGCCATGGGATTTTGGCACGTGTTACAAGATATCTCACTCTTTTAAACTCTGAGTTAGTCGTGCAAGGAAGACAGTCTCACTTCCTAGCGTTCGTCCTACCCCCAGTTATATTATTACCTTGGCTGATTTAATTTGGAGTCTGTCTAGGGAGCAAATCCTGTATGGAAGAATTGCATACCAGCTGTTGTTAGAAACTACATCCAGGTCTGTGGACCAACCTTGCTGTGGAAATGTAATTAGTTTATGTTAGGTAATATTTTGGGGTTGCTTCCATGTTTTAGATAATCTGTATTAATTTTAGAGATTTAATGGGGGTGGGTAACTAGATTCAGAAGTAGAGCTTTGTCAAGAAGTATGACATTTCCAAGATTTGAGGCTCTTTTGGAGTAAAAATAAGGTATTTGTAAATCTTAAAGGTGTATCGTCAGAGAAAAGCCATGGTAAATTTGACTATTAACCTTCTTTCAAAGACAGACTTTGAATGAGCATGTCTTGAGCAACAGAGGTAAATGCACCCTGTACAAACGCGTTGGACTGCATTGCCTGGACTCGCCATGTAGCAGCGTCCCTGGAGCAGGAGCAGGCTTCAGCTGCACTGACTCCATCGGTCTGCCCCCAGCCTTCCTGCTTGTGCTCCCAACATTCCTTCCCACCGAAACCATGGCTCAGTGGGGAAAGGGGCTGGAGCATCCTTTATCTTGCTTTGACTTGGTTCTTCTCCCTCCTTACCAATCGCTCTCAGCTCTGCCAAGTGAATAGTTTGCGCAAAGGTGTGAGACCCAAAGTTCTGTTCTCTTACACATGCGAAGCAGGAGGGATTGGTTAGCTTGCCACAGTGAAAATAGGAGGGTTCGGTACGTTCGGACGATGGAAAATCTGGACACAGTGAAGTGCTTTACTGGGTCATCTCTAGGTGAGCCCCATGCACATCTCTTGCACAGTTATGAAATGAAACTCTCCAGATTGCAAAACAAAAGTTCAGATAGTTACGTGGCACTGCTCATTGGCTGGCAAAAAATCATCTGCTTATTGAAGCTGGATGCTTCATGCTGTACACGGCACTTTCTGGAATGTTTTATTCACTCACGGGGCATTTTGAGCTTTGGAAGTGACTCGTGAACACAAATCCCAGTACATTTAGCCTTTTTCACTTTAGATTGTGTGTTTCCAGCTTCAAACATCTGTTGGATTTTCCTGTCAGAGTAGCAATCTCTAAATGTGTAGATTCAGTGCCAGCATCAGAACAGACTGGCAAAAAATGGTCTGTCTGCTATCAGGATGGGACAAGTTCCTTTACTTTGTTATTTCCGACTGACATGCAAGTTCAGACTCCTGAAAGCAGCATTGGAAGCTTTACACTTTCTTTGACTTCACAGCCAAGATACTGGGCAGAAACTAGGGGGCTGTTAATGCAGCTTTTTCCCTTTAATGAGGTTGAGCAGAGCACAGCCTGCTTTCGTTAGTCACTCACCACCCCTGGGCTTGCTAGGCTGCTGCTGGTGGTGATGAAGTAGATATAATATTTACCTCACCAATGTCTTACCAGGTTTCAATCGTTTTTAAACAATACTGACAATACTTGGTTAGCTGAAATGTCAAATAGTGGCTGGAACATTCATAACAAGGATCTACCACGATATCTCAAGTAGAAAAGAAGGGAAAGCATGAATACAGAAGGGGATGATGGTCAATACCATCCGAAGGCAGTACGATGTCTCCCATTAACTCCCGTGCCCACGGCCTGTGTTTTTCCATCCTTCCTTACTGTTGTTTCTGTTATATTATTGACCTGCAAGATGTCAAGGGTGGTCAAATTAAAAATGTTGCTGTCATAAATGTGTATGACTCCAGAAAAGTGAGAGGAAAAGTTAGGCTGAAAACTCAACAGTGCAGTAGGATAGTTCAGCTGGGGAGTGAGCAGAACCGGCCCTGATAAATAGACCCCATCGAAACCATAAAAAGCAATGCTTCTGTACAGGATTTTTTGGAAGAAATTGCTGCTCCTGGGCTGTAGATGTGACACTTCTCACTTCTTTTTAGAAGGTGATGGTCTTCCCTATATGTGCCATAGAAAAAAAGTGATGCAGTGATGACTTGTCCTGCCTTTATTCCGTGTTCCCTTTCTGGAAGTGCTGTGAGGGGAAATGCTGCACTTGAATCGCATGCGGTTTATGACTTAACAGTGTTGGGCATCTTTTTGGCACAACCGACTGTGTTTTATTGCCAGGAAAACATTTGCATAGAATAATGGATTTTGGATCCTCTGTTGAAACATTCAGAAAAAGTGTTTTAAGTTATTTTTAGCATCTGGCTTGTCTGTCTGTTGTGGAACCATAAATCTCCTTCCCTCCCTAAGACTTTCTAAATCAAGTTGTAGCCTAGGTAGTCTGTTATATAGACCCTCATAACCCAGGTGCCAAAAAATGACACCAGGAAGGTGTTGCTGTACGTAATTTTTTTTTCTGAGAAAAAGGGAAAGTATTTAGGTTTCTTCCTTTTATGGAAAAGAAATATAATAATATATTACCTCATGATAGCATGATTCCAATGCAAATGGCAGAGACTGGTGGCTTATTAATAGGCCTCGCCTGTAGCAAGCCTCCTTTCCCCGCTTCAGTTTGAAATTGATTATTTTAATACAGAATTCCTGAATGAAAGAGGTTCTTGGCCTTTTCCTGGGCTGTTGAATAATGTATGTGGGAGAAAGCAAATAGAAGCAGAGGGTCTCAGCTGCTGGAACAATGGGCTGCGCACAGAGCTGAGGGGGCACATTAGTTTATCATTGCCTTGTCAATCCTCATAGGCTGGGAATCGTGGGATAGCCTGGAAAGAAGCAGCTGCTGAACGTGTGGTAAACTGACCGGGGCACTTTAGAGAGACGACTACATTTACACATCTGAAAACAAGATATTGATTTTCTCTACAAAGCTGGAGAGAAATAGTCATCCTGAAAATATATCTAGATCATGGCTTATTTGCAAAACTGCAGCGCTTTCTGGCTGTTCCGAGAGCCTGGAGCCTCCCCGTGATGGGGCTATCTAAAAATAGTCTGCATAAACTTTGCTTTTCCTCTCTGTTGATTGACTGCCTTCCTAATCCTTTTAGTGATTCATTACAAGTAAAATGTAAATGCAAGCAAGCTGGATTTGTAAACCTTAACAAAAATATTTGCCCTAGATTAGTAGATTTTTTTAAATGTAAAACTATTTTTAAAGTTACATATTCCCTTTTTGTGGGCGAAATTGATCTTGAAGACGCACTTGTGTGATATCCCTGATATCACACGCTCTGCCCCTTCTATCGGAAGTAGAATCCACTTCTGAATGCCAGTTTTGGTTTATTTTACCTCCTCAGGCAGGAGGTTTTCTTCACAGCTTTCAGAAGTGACAGAAATAAGAAAGTGAACCAATACTTGACACAAACAAAGTGAGATGATCAATTATTTTAAATGATGAAAGATTTAAAGCAGACATGAGCACACATTTCTAGGAGTAGTGATTACTACTTCAGTGAGATACTTCTCCTGGGCCAGGTTATTAGGATGCTGTTATGTGGCTGTGGTCAACATTTATGACTATTAATTTAGCTCTCAGAAGTCCTGTGTATGACTCACTCAAGATCTTCTCTGCTGGGTCTGTGCAAGACCACATTCACCACGTGGATCACAACATGCTGAGAAGTTCTATGAAATAGTGTGCCTTGCCAGAAAGGAAATATTTTTACCTCTGTAGGTCGAATTGCACATCCAGATCACCCATAGTGTAATGGGTTGGGTTGCTGTCCTTGTGCAGCATGGATAACAATTACAAACATGAAGATACTTGGCTTCATGAGCTGCTTTCTTGGTTTTGTCTGTCAAATCCCAAGTTCCTCAGCACATACTAGCAGGTGTAATTGGTGCACCTTAGCCTACAGTATGTAGGTCTTGTAAGGGCTATGCTTTGTAAAATAAACAATTTTATATTATGATATTAAATATAACCAACAGTAGTCAAAAGCCTCTCCAAAACCAGGACAAAAAGAAGGCATTCATTTGCCTGGGTTATTTTCAGAAGACTACAGTGTTTTCCATCTGGATAGACATAGAAAATTAGGGTCCTCATTTCTTTCCAGTCTGATATTGTGATGAGAGCAATAGAAGATCTAGAACAGAATAAAAAGGTTTTGCTGTGTCTTTTTAAAGTCAGGGAAAGTATAACAACTCAAGTGTGGTTTGATTCTTAAATCAGTGAGCTGTATCTCAAGGTATTACAAAATATAACAACTTTAAAGCAAGGTTCTATGTCTGGATCGGGGAAAATGAATAAATGCTCAGGTTTTCTAATGTTCAGATAAGCCAGAATCCTCCTGTTGATCATAATGAAAATTCAGGGATTTTAAAGGTTGTTTCATTCACCCAATATTTAGACTTAAGACTCTACGTATAGGCAACTATTGTCTTAATTAATTATTTCAGAATAACAGATCTAGGCAGATTCTGCTCTCAAAATGTGATAAAAGTTAACCTCACTGGATAAATACCCTCCTAGGAATTTGCAGGTTTCCCCACAGAAAATCAAAGACTTCTCAAAACACAGTAACTGTGATTTCCTGACACCTCTGTACTCTGGTTTAAACTGGTCATTATGAATCGTGTCTTTATGAATAACCACATCCGTGGAAATGTTAGGTGAGACACTTAAAATGTGCCGTTAGAGAATCCTGACCAAGCAACAAGAAGAAAAAGCTGAATGACATCAACCAGACAGGAAGTTTATCACTTATTGGAACTCCACAATGTATTTCCTTCAGAGAGTTCTTTTTTAGAACAATAAAAATCTCAAAGTGCCCAATCTTGCATTCTTTTCCCTGTGATTTCAGTAGGAGTTTTGCACAGGAGGAGCCAGAAAGGATCCTCTTAAACTATGTCATGAAATACAAGAAGGGTATTTGTTTCTCCTCATAGCTATATGTTAAAATAGTCCTAAAAGATTTAATTGAATTAATTGCACAGGCAGCAAGTAGTAATGGGACAAGATGAAGGCTTGTCCAAAAAGATACTGTTTAAGTATCATTTTTCCCTGGTGAACTAAATGCCAAGAATTTGTAAGCAAAGGAAGCATTGGTGTAGTTGTAGTGAACACTTTTAAAACTAGCCACAAACTAGACTCATTAAAATTCATGACCTATAGAACGATATGGCTGTCAGATACACTCAGTTTTTGTTCTGGAGGCACAGACTATCGTGCCACTTGTCAATGGGATAATCTAAACAGCATGTCCCAGGTGATATGTTTCTCCCCTTAAATTCAAAGCAACAACTACCCCAGAAGAGAATATAATGGGAGAATACACCCAAACGCAGGCAAGGATGCTCTATCTACAGATACAACAAGAGTGGTAGATCTACTAAGTAACTGAACAATAGGTATAAAATATTGGGCTGTCTTTGAACAGCCAAGTTGTTAGAGTCCTGAGAAAGAGGAATATGTAGGGCCTGGTACCATTAGTTAGAAGATGTTTGTGACTTGTAGTACAAGCAAGATTGTTCCTATGAGAGGGAGCAATTGCATTACAAAGAAAGTACTGATTACAAGGAATCGATTTCTGGGTGAGATGGTGGATCACTTAAATGCAGTATTACCATACCAAATATTTCTGATGGTTTAGATGTTTTACATGTGGCTATTTACAGGGCTACCAGGATAAATATAGTCCTCAGCAGCAGACATCAAAGCACTGCTTTAGAAGACAAGTGTCATCAAGTAGTCATCCCCAAACCTTTCCAGACACAAAGTTATCAGTAGTCTGTCATAAACCTAATTCTATAAATATAGGATTATAAAAATATTAACTGAGTTTGATATAAATTGATTTTTTTCTATCTTTGTTTGATAATTTCATGTAAGGTCTTTTAAATAACTTCATACTTGTCAGACTGGCTTCAACCTCCCTCACATGGCCTATCACGGAGCAGTAACACCTAGAAGCATATGTGAATTGTTGCCAGATGTAGAGATGTCAGTGTATGTAATATCGAGCATCACACAGAGCAGAGGACAACTAGCATGGTTCAGAGGCACAAGAGGATAAAGACAGAGGCAAAGACCACTGGAGGCTGTAGTTCAAAGCAGTCCCCTGAATGCTCGTTTTGTGTAATCCTATGGGAGTACCTCATCCAACAGTTTTTGAGTTCTGTGTCTGATTACACCGAGTCTGAAAACTAGGAATGCATTGCCTGTTTCTTGAGGGTAAATGCAATTTTAACCCTAAGAGAGACAGTTATCAGTGTCCTTAATACGTGTGGACACTGTGGGTTGTGATGAGATCATCAAACAGGCTAATATAAAGCCTGGCTGAGCCATGGAACTTCCACTCCGTTGTCACCTCAGGTGATTCACCTCTTCCAGGGGAAACTCATTTCTTGACACCTTCTAGTGCACTAAAGGCATTTTAGGACAACAGAAGGCCATCCTGGGAGTTTGCAGTGTAAAGCTCTGATCCTTAAACTCCAGTTTCTCCTTGCCTCTGCAGAAGTCCCCTGAAATCCAAGTGCTCAGGAGTCAATGAGCAGCACTGGGGCCTGACCGCAGATGGGGTGCTGTGAGTGAGGGAATGTGGCAAAGGCTCTTTTCCCAGGGGCATGAGGCTGCGACTCAGTACCGATGCATGCACTGTAAGCAGAGACTGTTGAATGCTCTGCCAGGGAAGGGTTGCTCTGCAGGCTCACCAGGGCTCACCGGGCTCTCCTTGCCACTGGCTCCTCTATCTGGCAAATGAAAAGTTCTGTGACTTGGCACCATCCCAGATATACATGGGAAAAACAGTGGAGATGAGTTACAGCACCCTCGAACAGTAACTGCGGGATGACCTGTAGCTGCCACCTTGTTCTTCTCCTGGCCGGACAAGCACTTTGCTCCTCTCCTGCCCTTCCTCTCTGACCAGTGCACAAAGCCTTCTTCACCATGGGCTGCCCTGCTTCACTGCTGCACAGAAGGGTATTGGGCATCTCCTTTCCCCTCTGCCCACTGCAGGCGAGAAGCAGGTCAGAGAACAGCATGGCCCATGCCCTCCGGGGCTGGCCCTGGCTTGCTAAGCTCCCACAGCACCCCTTGCTCCCGACTGTTCCCATGCACGAGGCCCGGCACACCAGCACCTCTCTCTATGGCTAGCAATAGCATTTCTTGGCTTTGGCTCGTATTTCCATTCTCCCAGTTTACAGAGCACACCGCAAAGTTAAACATCAATCTGCCTTCACCTTCCAGCCCCTGTAATGTGCTACTGTGCTCTGAGTCCTGCTTTACTAACAAGGACTCTATTACAAGAAGAATATCAATATTAAAGTAATTTTCTCAAGACATTTCCTTTTGTGCATGTGTGGTGTGGGGAGAAGCAGGAAGTAATACCTGCATTTTCTTTCAGAGTAAATGTTGGTTAAATTACTCATTCTGCAGAGCAGCTGAATGCATTTCATGTTCACCTAAAATCTCCTATTAAAAATATATGCTGATATTCTCCCATTTCAAAAGATTTTTGGAATATATGAAAAGTTGTAATACAGGATAGTTACAGTCTTGCTTTGTTTCCACTGATATAGAAACATTCAGGTATTTTCCCAGACCACTGCTTCTTCATAGAATACAGTTTTATGAACGGCAATCTATGTGGTTTGTTTTAGAGGACAGAAATAGTGATTACTCAGAGCTATGTCTGCAGTGTGAAAAATACTTAAATTTTAACTTCAAGCAGTGAGGAAATACAGAAAGTCCTGTAACGTACTTATTCGTTCTTGCCCACAGCGTTTTGCACTGTCTGTAGTCTTTCGTGCCAGTCTTTTTGTACTCATTTGGCAGAAACTGGGTGGTCTTTGAAAGTGTAAGGAATGGAGCAGTTGATTGAGAATCGGAGCTGAGTATCCTTTTAGTAAAAGTTTTGTCTCAAATCTGTTGCTTCAGTGTCCTTGCTGCTGTGTTAATTCAGAGAAAGAGAAAACATGACATCAATTTTTGCTCCTCACATCCATGCTACCTGTCTTTCAAGTTAGTGATCTACTTTATCTGGTTCCCACTTATCTGCTAACAGATAAGGCTCAGTGGTTTAGTTAGTTAAACACTTCTCTTCCAAATAGCTTATTGTGATCTCTTGACTTGTTATTGTCCAGAGAAAATGTCTGAGCTGGGTGCAATGCCCAAAAGCAGTCGTTTGCTACCAGAGTTTCTGACATTAGTACACTGCATTTTCTTCCTATTCCACTTCTTTTCACATCCATCCTTGTCAAACCTGAAGAGCTGACCAGAGCAATACACAGTGGCTGCCCACTACGCTGTGCACGGCTGGTAACGCTCATGGCAGGACCGTGATTAAATGGCATTAAGGTGGGCTGCAGACCAGAGAGGCCAGAAGTGCACGGCAAAGGCTCCTGCTGACACGCTAAGCTGTGATGGCAGGAGCTTTAAAGCTGGTTGTCTGTAAGGCCCTGGCCCTCCCATTTCAATGTGATGCTGTTTGGGTGTGATGCCCAGGACCAGAAGCAGTGATCATCGCTTGTGGTAAGTCAGTCTGAGTTCACTCACAGGCACGTGAGCTCCACCCCGGCTGTCTTTCATGGGGAAACGATTTCTTTGCCTTACTAGCAGTTGCAGCACGCTGGCTGTAGAAGCAGAACAGTCCTCTGCTCTCGGGAGTTCCCCTGGACTGACAAGGAAGCTGGTGAAATATAATTCTAGTTTAATGTCATCTAATGGAGCAGTATCTCCACTTCTGTGGGCTATCTGCAGAAGCATCTTGTTGTCACACCTGAGGGCAGGTCTTCAGACTTCATCTCAGCAAGGCATTTATCAAAAGTTCACCAGTGCTTTTAATCCAAGATCAAGTATCTCCAGGTGCAGCCGAGAAGTGACTGCAGATCCTCCCTCCAGTCAGATGGCCCCACAGGGAAGCGACTTCTTGACCTCACCAGTGGTGTGAAGTTAAAAAAAGTACACATAATTTTCAGGTAAACTGTAAATACCTCTGTTGCATCATACATCTACTGCTAAAGATTTTCCTGTATGAGTCAGGCTCAAATCAAGGGCAACTTGAAGACAATTAAAGGTAACTTTCTGACAAATCTTGCTCTGACACTGATGCACTATGTGCACCCAGAAATTACACTGTTTTCCTAAAACCCAGCATTACTACACTGGCGTGGACAGGGACCAAATATGTCACTGTAAGCATTCACTACAGCTTTTCCCCTGTAAGAAGGGCAAAAACTGGTTTGATGTATAAGAGATTTTTACATAGATGCCCATACTAAAGATCATACCAGCTTATCTGTTTAATTAGATGACATCCCCAACCAAAATAGTGTCTGCTGCTGCAACAGCTGTGTGTGGGAAAAGGTCTCTGTATTAATTTGTCCAATGAAAATGTATTAACCTATTTAGCGTATACCTAATGTCATCAGTCTTCAGATCAAGTCTGGACAAGGGTAGACTTGTCCAGACTTGGAAAAGGGCAGACTAGGGCAAGACTCACACAGAAACACAGTGTCTTCCTCCATTCTCCAAAACCCAAAGTTTTTAAGGTCTGACTTTGCTTAGTTTAATGTTATAATGACAGGAGACATTTTTACCTCCACAGCATTAGGAAACTTGGGCCCTTCCTGGCAGTTATGCATCCAAATTAGAGATTTCATCTGGATGCTTAGTGCTCCTTAGACTTGGACATCCCCGGTTTCAGATAGCATTCATCCGGTGCTGATTCCGCTCCAAGGCAAGTACCAACTGCTGAAGGGCAGAACGTTCAAGACAGCTCTTTCATAATTTTTTTCTGCACAGTTCAGGGATTTCACAACCATTTCAGATGTCCACAGAGAGAGACAGAATCCTGCCTGTGCTCCTCCACATGGATCTTCTCTACTAGACACTCCAGTGTGGTCAGTGTGGAAAGCCCAGTCATGAATCGAACCTATAGGGAGCTGCTCTGACATGGAAGAGTATTTAATGTATCTTAACATTTTCTGGTAAATAAATATAGTCTAATATGAAAGTATAAGAGGAAAGCTAAAGGCAAAACTCAGTCCCCTGTCTTCCATGGGGCAAGGAATTTGTACATTGATAAGGGAAATGAAATCCTATAAATACAAATGTTGCATTGATTTCTAAACTATGGAAAGAAAATTCCTAACCATTTTGTTAGAGGCTACTTCCTCTTTCCCCAGTTAACCTTCAGCTTGCCTGAAATGTTAACATTTTCAATTTAATCCATGAAATAGATACAAAGTGAAAATATTCAATAAATGGAAAAACAGACTTTAAAGCTAATTCTGGGAAACTCCTAAGTAAGCTCATCTTATGAAGGATCTCTGAGCAGAATAGCAAGTCTTTATCACTAGCCTCTTCACATTTTTTAAACTCACAGCCTAAAGCATATTTTCTTTTCCCAACACTGCTAGAATTCAAGATGCATCTTTAATTGGTTTAATGGATCCACAAGGCATTACATTAGACAGCTTTTTCCTAGTTCACAGAGGTCATATTGACATGTAACTCATGGTATTTCCTTGTTTTCAAGATAAGATAAAACAAAGGGGAAGTGTTCAGTTCCAGGTGAGTGGGAGAGGGCACAAGAAATGGGAAGAAGATAAGAGTGTTTGATGCAGGTGGGAATTTATCATGCAGTGTCTCTTTGCACTCGGGCTGCAATTGCGCAGGAGCCTGCCTGCTTACAGAATCTCAGTCTTTCTATTCCTGGTTTAAGAATACAAGCAAATAAGAGAGCAATACAGTGGAGTACTGAACAGTTCAATCAGCCAATGTGTCCTTTAAAATATCATAAGGCTATAGCAGGTTTCACCTAATACAGATGGCACAATGCTGGGGTAACTCCCAGTCACCTCTCATGTTAGAATAGCAGACTAAATGCAAGTAAAAGCTGCTAGTGGCTGGTTTTGGCTTCTACCAGAGCCAAATAAATTCTGCAGTTGTAAAAAAATGGACTGAATTTTAATAACTGAATGCAACTTCTTTTCAGCAAATAGATTTATAAATCTCCTCTCTTCAGTGCAGTGTGATATGCTACTGGTCTCTTCTACACCAGTGCAGCAGCAACCTTGACTAGCAGTGATAGGCAATAGTCCATCAGTATTTACTACTGTCTTAGCTGAGTTCAGCTAATCAATAGCACAAGGTTCATAAGAATCCCCTGTTCCAGTTTCCCCCTTCCCACCGGGAACAGCTGTTCTTGAGCCTTTTGGGCAGCTCATGTAGAGGTAAAAATGTTCTGTCAGTCTTTCACTTAGGATTTTTTAGCCAACTCACAGCTGGAAGAGACAAACTGGAGTTCATGGTCAATAGCAGGCACAGTAAAGGTGATCCTTAGAGTGGTTTCCAGTGGCTAGCTATCTTGAACTTGAGCATGATTTTTTCTTCCAGACTTAGGGTCCAATCTTCAGCTAGTGTCATGGATTTGAGGGTCAATGGGTATGACTGTGGTCATCTAACTTAACTTTCTGAATAACCGAAGCAGTGGGACTCCCCTACAAATGGTTGCTGCAAGGTCAGTACTTGTGCTTCAACTGGAATATCATCTTTACAGAACCATCCATGCACAGTAAAGGAAAAAAATTACAGATTCTCTGCACTTGCTCTGTTCTTCTACCAGCTCTCTTCTTCTCTATTTTTCTACCAGCTCAACTTGGGAGTGAAATCTGAATTCTGCAGTTAATGTGAATTTATGAAGTTTCAAAATCCATCCACTGCATCTTGTGTCTAAAATACAGCAGCATCAGCTGTCAGATTTCTCTTCATTTTGTACTGTGGAGGGGCTACAATCAAGTCAAATGGTCTTTTCTGAAAGGAGCTAAACAGATTGACCTCTTGGAGTCTTTCACTGCAAGGCGTGTTTTCCTGCCTTTTACCCGTTCATGGGTCTCTTCCATGGCTTCTAGGATACTCTGCTATTGTTTTTGAATTGTAAATGCCAGAACTGCGCACAGACTTCAGGAACAGTAGTACCAATCCCAGGTAAAAAGTTAATACAGCCTGCTGCTCCTTGAGATTCTGCTCCTCATATACACTGGGCCCCTTGGTTACTTTATTATGCAGGAGACTAATTTTCATCCACAACCCCATGGATATTTTTCAGAGTCGTTAGTCCCCCAGACAGATTCCTCAGCCTTCTACTGTGGCCTCCACATCTCGTTTCCAGGTTTGTGATTCTGTGTTTGGCTCTATTGACATGTGTGTTTGCTCACTGTGCTTCATTTACCAAGCCATCCAGCTGTCTTTGTATTATTGGAACATTCCAATAATACAGACTATATTCTTTATCAGAAATGTTTTTATATTTGGTTTTTTCCCCAAGTTATTGACAGAACTAAGTGGCAGAGAATAGACCCTTAGGGACTGCACTTGAAACAGCTTGTAAACACAATTCCTATTTATAATTGCACGTGGAAACCTAATATTTAACTAGTTTTTAATCCATTTAATGTACATAATTTTGGGGTTTTATTGATCTGGTTTATTATTCAAGAGGTCACCCATAAAACATCACAGACATACAAACACTTTGCATCACACAAACTTTAAATTTTGAGTTATTCTGACAGCATAAGTTGTAGATAGACTGATGCTGATGAGCTTTGGGCTGATGCCTCCCTTGTTACTGCTGTCTGGCTTTATTAGGTATCGTGGTGCTTAACTCTCCTGGTAAGGTGGCTCTCAGCCAGCGAGACGTTCAGCCTCCCAGACTTCACAGCATGGTCCGAAGTGGGAGGTGGATGGTGTCTATGGCTCACCACGAGCTCTAAGGCAAAGTGCAGCTCCTTTGTTGCTGCTGCAGTGTTTCTTCCTTGTTTGTCTGGACACCACATGGTTTGATATTTCCACGCACAGCTGATGAAATTCTCAAAATAATATCATTGCAACCTGTTCCATTTTCTTTACTGGTGGATTATTTTTAAATAGGTAAAACAGCTAAAATGAAGGTTGTGTAGATAAACAGTGTGATTTTTTTTGAGATCTAATCATCACGTAATGCAAGAAAATAATATTACTTTATGATATAGTAATAGCTAATGTTGAAATGTGTTACTGTCTACAGGTAAAACATCTGTATTACTTTAATGCAGCACAATTATTTCTGTGCTGTTAGACTATATCTAAGTAGATATCTGGACTAGCTTTTGTTAAAAAAAGCAGAAATCTGTGATGAATAATACCATGTGTATATTGCTTTGTGTGTCTCCCTGCATTAAATAAATAGTAAATTACTTTCAAAACCTCATAAAAAAAGTTTTTCCTCAAAAAAACTATTTCAGAGCATCTCTGCCTTATCACTGAACTTCAAGTAAAGGGGGAAATAACCATAGGTAGCAATTAATGTGGCCTCCCCCCAAATTTTTCATCATCCAATTAATATTGTAGTAAAACATCTCATTTAGGCCCAAATAATGTTATGGTAAAACCATGATGACTTGTAAATTGGTGACTTGTGAACCATCTACTGTTGTTTCAATTACAGTGGCCTCAATATCTGCAGATCACATAAGACCATTGCTAATAATTCTTCAACATAGAGATGCGATATATGGGCTGTGTACATGATTTTGTGAAGCGACACAAAGAAATTATCTGTCCTATTTATTCCCTGTGAATCTTGAGCAAAATATTCCAGATTTATGACAAATTAAGAATTTACTGAAAACAATTTTGTAAGGGGCATTGAGCCGCTGTCTGGTGCGTTAATACCCAGTAAAAAACTCAACAGCATATTCCTTGGATCTTTTACTAAATCAGTTCCCTCTCTGAAAAGCCATGCTGCTTCTTTACACCTTTAAGTCAATGGTCATCCTCTATCATATCCATCACCGGGATGGAAGCACGCTAGTGGAATCTGACTCCGAGTGTTAAGGGTTAAGCTTTTTGAAAAGTGCATTGTTTTAAGTTTCCCAGAGGGTGAGTCATCTTGCAGTGCCTTGCATCGAGGTGCATCAGTCATCTAGCTTTATGTCTTGGAGTCATAAAGACACCTAATCAGATGTGACTGACACTATTTGACATGACAAGTCACCCAGGAAAGTGCAAGAAAACAAAAAACGCACGTTTCTCTGAAAATTCTGGTTAAAGCGGCTGTCTTTTCCCATGTTTTGCTTTACACTGCACTGAGGAAAATATGTTTTATAATGGGTAGGGGGAGGGAAAACATATGAAAAGATTTTCTGATGTAGAAAAAATACAAGCCATTATCATCTGGGCACAGTAAAACTTAATACAAAAAGTGTTCCTGCAGTCTTTTCACAGTGGAAGCCTTTGGGAACATTATTTCCCTTTGGATAGGGGAAGTTGAAGAGGCACAAGTCCCGTCGCACAAAGCCCAGCGCTTTCATAACGTAGGGACTAGCACGTGCACACATATGCACGAGGGCTTTTGAAAAGCTCCACAGAAGAAATTAAACACGTATGTAACTTTATACGGCAGCATATCATACGTGCTGGAGATTTCTTCTTCTTGAAAGTACCCATACAAGACAGTTCTGGCACAAGAACGCTGAAAAATACAAACCCAGGAGTTTCACAGACCTAAGGAAAAAGGCTCCTCTTACAGTGGAGTTGTCCTCTTCACGTCTGGCTCAGTACCACGCTCAGGATACAGTACACAAGATTTTAACAGGCCTTTTAAAGTTATTCTCAGCATGAAATGCAGCCTTCTCCACTGCTTCTTTGCCTGAGCATCTGTGCACACAGGCTGTTGCACAAATAACTGTAAATCCTTCTACACATGTTATACTAAGCACGCTTTTCACTTCTCAGTGCTGCATAATTGGAAATGTCCGACAAGTTTATGCTAAGAAGGGTTCAGCTACAGTTTGGTTTTGCAATGGTCTTCTCTTTTTTTATGGTATTTGATAATTTTATTTAAAAACTGATGTATGAGTTACGTAGTTGTGACATTGTGACAGTCCTGTGAGATAAATGCTTGAAAGGGGTCTATAAGAATTCAAACACCGTCAGATATAATAGTGAAAATGATCTGAAGAGTTCAGGCGGGCTGGGTCTTGATTATTTTAATGCTTCTGGTCGTCAATAATAAAAACTGTACAGTAGAAATTTTCAGGTCCTAAGAAAGTCATCCCATAACCAAGTGCTCAGGTTCTAGTCCCTGTTTTCCTATTTAGCCATCGTATTCCTTGCTGCCTTTTCCCAACACCTCATTCTTTCTCAGTGGAGTTAAGCAGGCAACAGCTTATAGGTAGGGAAACACAAAGCTATAATGTATAAAAGTATAAAGTTCAGGTTACTACAGCCAGGCAATAGAGATCAACGTTCAGTTATTTGCTTTTTTGTTGCACAGATGTGGATTTAGGAGCTTAATTGCAAATCTCTGAGTTGATGCTTTGTACCGTGCAGCACTGAGATTCATGCTGTGATAAAGCAGCTTCTCAAGAAGCAAGAAACTGAGCCCAGCTGAGTATCAGCTTTCAAGAAGGTGGCTTTTATTTTGCTCCTGTGGTATTTATCCCCTAAGCCTCCTGTCAAGCACAGGAAGAGAACAGCGGTTTAAAATTAGAACAGTACACATGTTAACAAGTAACTGTACATGCACTAGCAGGAGAACGGGAACAGACTGGACAATAACAGTCTTTCAAGACTGCTTTATCAGCACTGGAAGTTGTTGATGTCTGAGAACTTCAGGTTCCCAGACGTTACATGTTTTCCAGGTAAGACTTTTCGGTTGCCTGCCCACAGGCACATTCCCTAGCTGGGAATGGAAGGAACCTGCCAGCTAGCTGGGCAAATAGGGAACAGGCAAAGTTGGCAGCTGGCTGCTTTGCAAATGGATTGGCTGAAAGCATCCCTGTTTTTTGGATAGGCATTGGCACAGAGCATTCTGGGTTAGAGGAGTTTCTGCCATGTGGACTTTGTTCCCATACAGAACGAAACAGTGGAAGCCTCCAATTTCCCATAAATAGAAGGTTTTTATTGTAAACCGAGCATAAATGAGTGTTCTGAGTCTGTGATGTGTCCTGCCTGTGATTAGGAGACCTGGGGAATGGGGGCAGGGGGAGGTAGCTTAGTCCAGCTCGGGCCAACACTCCATGTTGGGATACTTTTCTTTCACTGAGGGAGGGGAGAGCATCACCTATTCTTTCTCCTGGCACTGCCCAGATGTGTTTGACAGCTCCGCATCCACGCCCGCTGTGGGAGGCCCCTTTGCAGCTCGCAGTGTAGTCGTTGTCCTCAGAAGGACCCTCGGCAGTCTCATCTTCCCCCCGGAACTGGAAACCTGAGATGGTAAGCCTGCAGCTCCCAGTGGGAAGAATATCACATTAGCCTGGAATGGTAACCTGGCCAGTCACGTTTCCCTTGGGTTCTATTACAAGATATTATTTCAAACCTGCGATTGCTTTCTCAGAGCCTCAGTACTGAGTGTCAGCAACCTCCCGGCTGACCCTCGGTGTTTCCATACATCCTCAAAGAAAGATACTCACCACGCCAATCTTTCTTTGCTGCTTTTCTCTTTCCCCCTGCCCCTCTTTTACCCTCACAACGGCTCCGTGTCTAGATGAATCTGTGCATTCCTGGGCTAGATTCGTTATGGCTTGCATTCTATAAACCCCACTCCTCCATAAACAGGGATTCTCGTAGGTCGTTAAATACAAACACACTACACTTCCCAATTGATTGTAAAGTCTCAGTTTTGCATGTTTAAAAACTCCTTCCTGGAGTTTTCCAAGTCCAATGGGAAACACACATTTTCAGGAGGAAGTAAAAGAGATTTTGGAGAGAAGAGTTGAAACCCGTTGGTGAGAATGAATCTGTTTTCCTTTTGTTTAAATCACACAGAGATTAAGTCCTAATTTTGGACATGTCCTTGGGTACTCCTAAGAAGCACTGTGGGTTCAAAAGAAGTATTTCCAAAGTGCTATGATTACATTGCCTGTTACTCTGAGAAGAGGTTGCTGAAAGTAAGGCTAAGCTTCATGTTACACTGTTTACTTAAAATTCTGCTTTTCATATGTGGTACGGTACTTACTACCTGGATGAACAAAGCTATCTTGCATAAGTACTTCTGAATAGTTGAATCCCAGCTTAATAGTTGAAGCAGCCACCTTAATTATTCTGAAAAGCATGCAAATGGGATTTTTTTATTCTCAAAAAAAAAAAAAAACCTTTCCTTTCTGAGTTGATTTGTGTATGTCCCTATTTTCAGAGTAGATTGTTTAATTCCTGTTTACAAGTGTTTGGCTTTTGTTACTATGGTTTGCTGTAAATTTCCCCCCCTTTTTTTTTCTCTTTCTCCCATTAGAAAGCCATGCTGCGACCTATTTATTTAAACAATGATGTTTTCTCTCAGTAAATCATCAGACGAGCTATTGGCTTCATAATCTTTACTTAAAAACAAAAATATCCACATGGGTGCACAGCATTTGGCTAATTAATTTCTGATAATTTGCAATGTTAACAGCCAGCTGCCAGGGGCTTGTGTGACTGTTAATCTGTGGAAGAAGCCATGGTGAAATGATTTGAGATCTGCTCCTGCTGGTTGCCAGATAAATTCTTCCTATGACAATGTCACTAGGTTAATTAATTCAATTAATGACTCCCAGTGCAATGTTTTTCTTTGTCTTTTTCATTTGCCACAGGCTGCTGAACAGGTACTCTATGGATGTATTCTGAAGTTATGTCACAGATAAGGAATAATGTACCACT
The DNA here is from genome assembly GCA_027574665.1 of Rhynochetos jubatus. NCBI lineage: Eukaryota > Metazoa > Chordata > Aves > Eurypygiformes > Rhynochetidae > Rhynochetos > Rhynochetos jubatus. The sequence continues at coordinate 4,479,105 of CM050659.1, forward strand.
TTTATGTCTAGTTCTGAAGTGTCTTAATTTTTGAATAAAGTTTGGTAGCTGCTAATTCCATTAGAAATTAGTTTCTTTTCTGTTTTTCCAAAATGTAAGCAACCAAATACCCATCACTTTTTTATTTTCAGTAACAGTCGTGATTTTAGGTCTCTTCAATGTTAGATCTTTTTCACATTCCCTTAAAAAATGAAACTGGGTGTGGAACTTTACTCTTCAGATGCCACAGGCTGCATGTTTACTTTCATCCCTAAAAAAGAGGAACTGCCAAGCCGGATCAGACCTCAGGTGTATCTAGCTTATATGTGAGCTCAAATAATAGCAAGCGCTAGCAGTTTCAAAGTTCAAGAAGCAGGAAAATGCATCTTACGTCTAGCTGATTATTTTATTAAGGAAAAAGTGAAAGGAAAAAATACTTCCACAAGGGACACATGGAAAGAATCTGAGAGACACTCCATGAGACTCAAGAGTCTTGTGTCTTGAATGCCAGCTCATTTTTCTGAGCAGAACCCGGGGAATTTGGAGACAGCGCTTTAAAAAGCGTAGCCATCGCTTTTTCATTTAGCTTATATCAAAATGTACAGAAAGCACAGAGCAAACAATGCAGTGGGAATGAAAGCCAGTTTATCTTCCTGATCCTCACCTAAGGAGCAAACCAGGGGCAGAGCATCATGACACTCATCATGGTTATGCTCTCTGTTGCTCTGGTTTTGCATCACTACCCTTTGGACTTCCTGCAGGTCACTCTGGATTAACATTATACATTGATACTGTACTGAGGTCACCCTACGGCCCTCTGGATTCACTCCACTGTGTTTCCCATTCATAGTTTTTATTTCATTCCTTCTCTTAAAAACGAGCTGAAAACATGCCTGGATGTGAATTCCAGGTTTGGAAATGAACTGAAGCAAGTTGTGAATCCAAATCCCACTGACGCTAAGGTTCTGCCCTGGTGGCTGCCCTGGGTTATCCCCATTTGGTGTGTGAGTGAATCAGATTTAGAATAATTTTAATCATCTGGATGACTGATTTAAACCTAGTGAAGACTCTAAAAGGCTTCCAATGAAAGTTGAATCTTGCCCAGGGGCACTGCAGCAACCTAATAAACCTGGAGGAAAAACATAGTGAGGAACAACGCGAGTTATTCCTAGGGGATTCATTCTGGGTATTAAGATCACTCCAAAAGCCGGGGAGCAGGTGATAGCGGATGTTACTGGTGAATAAAGGTGTGCATGTGGAAAGGTGCCTCCCCCTGAAGTATCAGTGGGAGCTGCATGCTCCATTTGCATAGGAATATCTGACACGTTTACTGCATTTTTACATATTTTTAATGTATTTGTACATATTTTTTACTTATTTTCCAAGACCGTGACCTGGCTTCACCGTAGCTCTCTCCTGTGCCTTGCTGCATCGTGGATGCAGCAGTCAGCCTCCTCTTCTCAGGTGAGCCGAGGGTAGGGTCTTTGCATGTTCCGCGAGACGTCTGCTCTTCCTGAACCAGATGCACACACTTGAACAGCCAGTTCAGGGGGGGAAAGAGGAGGCTCTGCAAGTTCACTGCTGCGCTCTGTGCAGCGCTGTGCCTAAAAAAAGCCCCGCGGTGAAGTTTATAGCATCTTTTGACACTTGTTATCTAACGAAAAGACCATTATCCCCCTAAGGGAGAAATCACCATGTGCTTTTCTCTAAATTCAACCCAAACATATACTCTTTAGACAGAAACACTTTGGTGTCTCGTGTCAGGGCCCTTTAGCATAAGCAGCTGCCCAAGAAAGCTGTATGGGAGAAGCGTGATTTGAGCTGTCATTTCCCCGCAGTAAACGCTTTCCTTTGTCTCTGGGAGCTGAGTGATAGAAATCAGGATATGTAAATTTGGGCAATGGATCTTAATTATGAGCAGCAGGTGTCTGTGCAAGAGTGCTCAGGTGAGGGGGGGTAGTACAGCTACTGTGACTTGCTTGTTGTCGGTGTACAAAGAGAGGGCTACAAAGCTCCAATTAATTATCCACATTAATGAGCTCAGCGACCCAAGTGAAAGGAGAGGGCCTTGTCTGCTGCTCCAGTTTACTCTCCTCAGCAGACAGTGGTTTAAAAACGAGTTATGCTCAGCCTCCAAAGAGCACCAACAGTCAGCAGTAAGGATTAAATTACCATGATAAACCCTGAGAAATCAATTTGTGGGAGTATAGACTATGATGGATAATCCTGTTGGAGAAATTAATTGTCTGAGGAACATTTCCTTAAGACGGCCTGACCAGAGGAGCATCTTCCCAGTGTGTTTGTAAATGTGACTGTCTTTGGGGAGACAACACTGTTTACCTTTTACGGATTCAAAAATAGGTTGTTATTATTATGGGGGTTTTTTTTGGTCACACTGAAAGCATTACAGTCAGGTGAGCACGGGGGCATGATCCATGCCTACTGTAACATGTGGATTACTGTTGGCCTGTAGTGTCTCTGTCTTGTGCCCAGACAGGCGCAGGTAAGGGCAGACGGACAGGAATGGTGCCTCCAGAACAAGTGCAGTCCCCACTGTCTTCAGTCTGACCCCTAGGCTGAGTGAGCAATTCAGTTTCTATGCCCATTCCACCATGGCTTTTCTACCAGGGGTATTAATATTGTACCATTCACTGAAAAATGAAGCATTATTGCTCTCTTTCTGCTGAAGTTACCAGTCTACTTTGTAAGCAAAAGCCTAAGGGTGAAGCATTATGGTTTGAGCTGATTTAAGGTCCTGCTGCTGCGTGAAAGAGTGAGTCCCTCTCCCTGGCTGTGTGATCCTGCCCTTGTGCTGAGTGTGCAGTACATGAGGCTCTGTACGGAGTCAGTTCAACATGCTAACCAACAGAAAGCTAACCCAGAAAAAATTGCAGATGGGTGAGATCTTCCTTCCTCATCCCTTGATGGTAGACCGTCCCTTTTTTCCTTACCAGAGACATCATGATTCTCTTTTAATTGGAGCTGTTTTAGCAGTAATGGACAGGAGCCCCTCACGTGGACAGTAGGTACCAGTCTGTCATCCGGACCCTGTACTTCAGTCAAGTGTTTTTTCCCTTGCGACTTGATTCCTGTTCCCTGCACTGAGGGGCTGAGACCTTGGGCCCTGCCTGGGATAACCCAATTTTATTATTATGTAATTCCTGGCTTGGAGCAGGCTGCCGTGTGCAGCCCTTCAGTCAGCCATCTTCCCATCGTTTTTTTCCTCCTTTTTGCCCCTCCAACTGAGGCAATATCCAAGCAGCCATATGGGCCCTCCTTACACATTGTCCTACACCTTGTGTGGCCGCTGAGGTTGGTGCAAAGTGGGTGTTAAACAGCATCATTCTTATGTGGCAGTGTTTTACACCCTCTTGGTAAATGATTAAGTGAGGTCCAGAGAAATAAACTGTCAGCCCCAATACACCGCAGTGCAGTTTTACTACACATTTGGGGCACTGTGGTTTGAAGAAACAAAAGCCATTACTCCTTTGAAAACAAAACCCAAAAGAAACAAAATTTGTAAGAACCGTAATCGTGTGAAGGGAGCGCATTTGGCTAGGCTATAGCCAAATAACTTAATGGCTGACCTCCCGTGTCAAACATATAGAGACCTGAACAAATCCGCTTTGCTGCTCTAGCTCTCTGCTTCTGGCAAAGCAATAGTCCCAGATTTGGTTTTCAGTAGAAAACTTGGGGATACGGGTTCAAGTTAAATATTGTAACATCCTATCCATGTCTAAACCTTTCCGCAACCAGGAATATTTCTGAGTAAGAACTGAAGCTTCTCTACTTGTTCAGAGGAAATGTTGTTACACAATGCAGGACAAACCAGTCAAGCCACTTTAAACAGGATAAATGAAGGAAGGCTTCAAGGTAAGGATCAGCTGTTTATTTACATCCATTGTCTCCTTGTTTCCCACACAAATATATTCTGTGTTTAAAATTTATAAAGCTGGGCAAACCCTTCTCACGCTGTTCTCGGTAAAATATTGCTCGCCACATCTCTCTGAGGGGCTACTGACAAATAGGCTCTTGTTGTCTAACTTTCTCTCTGCTGAGGTTAATGATTAAGTGGTTCAGAAGGTTAATTCCTGGAGATAGTGTTGTCTTTGGCTTGAACAGATGTTGGTAGTGCTTTAATGTGGTTATCAAACTCTGCTGCCCTTCATTCTTTGCTCTGTGCAGTCCTGGGTATTGTTCACCAATGCATTCCAGGCCCACTCTATGGAGATCCAGCAGAGCTGAACATACCATCGCGTTACCGCTGCAGGGCATCGGCTTTCCTGAGGTCACGCTGGGTGATGCCAATATACAGCACATACACTGATAACCGCAGTCTTGATCTTTAAAAGATCTGCAAATATTTGTATACGCATAAGGATACAGCATAGCTTTTGAGACGCTCACTGAATGATCCGCAAAGCCTCTCACAGTCTTTGTATCTCACATTGCTCCACAGCCCCTATAGAGCAGCGCATCACTGTGTAAACCCTGCCCCTCCTCCCCTCAGCGCCTCATATCTTGTTAGATGATATGAATCTCAAGGGTGTCTCAAGTAATCTGCTGTGTAATCAGTACCTCTAACAGCCTGGTAAAACACTGGGGTTGGACCAATATTTACAGCGCTTGAAGCTGTGTCATTATAGGAGCTGCTGGATATGCCCTCATCCTCTGTGTCGTAACCACCCACCAGGACCTGCGTTAGGTGGTGGGAAGAGCAGCATCAGCGGTGCGTTTGCCAGGCAGCCTCGCCAACACCTCCTGCCCTCTTCTGCTCTGGACCTGCTAGCAGAAAAGCTGTGGGAGTTAAAAGCATCCAACCTCACTCTGTCTGGATATGAAAATCTCATCACTTTAATTATTGCACTGATTACCTTATTGTGTGTTTTAGCATCACTAGCTCACAAATTGTATCCAGGCTCAATACAGAATAAAGCACTGTGTTTTAATTTGGGGAATTTTGTTAACACTTAGGAGTTAACTGGCTTATGAAATCAGGGCTTTTTCCAAGAACCTTGTGTTTCTGTAATGTGGAGATTTTTTAAGAAGCAATTCACAAGTGCAAAGAGAAGCTGGGTCCTGTGACCAAAATACATGGTAGGATGCAAGAAAGAATACGAGCTTTATAATTTCTATAAGCAGTCCTCAAAATAATTAATTTTAAGCCACCCTCATGATGGGATTCGTTACATTTGAATGTCCATACTGACAATGCCATAAGTGAATCATTATCTTGGACTTTACCAGTTTGTTATTACTTGGGAAATTAGAAATGCAGAGGAATTGTTGCTTTTTGCTTTTCTTTCATTATGAGTTGAGGTTAAACTTGAAGCCGATGATACCTGTGTCCCCAGCCAGCGATGCTGTGTAAGAAGCTCTGCCCTTGTGATGAGCACTCCTGACTTCCCGATGGTCACCAGCGCTGAGTGGCACCATGCCCTCCTTTTAGGTTTCCTGCTGCAGCCTGTATGTTTAAACCTGCTGGAAAACATTGGTGTCATTGTGTATGATCACAGGCCATGTCTTATGGCCACGGTCTTTACCACAAATGCAATACCTGGGTTTAACCGGTTCTCACCCTGACTGATTCCAAACATAATTGTGCCCAGAGGCTGTTCTGGGTAAGGTCCTACAGTGCTTCCACGGAAGCTGTGCCATGGGGCAGAAAGGAGCGAAAACTCCCTGGGCCAGAAAAAGAGAAAGAACAAATTATCACAGTAATGAGGGTGCTTCTCTGGGGATGGAGTGCCAGGTCCCCGCACCCTGTGGCTCTTCACAAGCAGTTAATTTGGTTTTGTGTCAGACTGGCTTTCAGCTGAAGTAGCCTTTGCTCCCCCTTATTTTTACGCACAGGTGTCTCTTTAAAAAAAAAAAAACTGTACCCCAATTCAGTTGTAATCTGCAGGAAGGTCTTTTAGCCTCCTTGCATAAAGCTTTTTTTTAAAATTATTTATTTATTTGCACTGGATTTAGGTTGGATCCCACTTTCTTAAAGAGAACTGGGCATGGTTCTATCTGCGAAGGTCTCAGCGGTCCTGTGTGGTGGTATCAGGCTCTCCCTACAGCCAGCAAACAGCCCTCCCCAGCTGGGTCCTGGGCTCACCTTCGCCTTGTTTTGCAGCTGCATCACTTCAGCCGACCTTTGTTGGCCTGTGATTGATTAGAAACTCCCTCACGCCCTGTCTTTCCCTTTCTCTGTCACTTCCAGCTGATGAATTTGCCATCTCTGCATTTGCTCCTTACTTAAGGCTCATTATATTTGCTGCTGGTGCTGCCAAAGACACAGCTCGAATTTAAAGGTCCCGTGTGCTGAGGGCTGCAGGTCTTTTGCAGCTCTGAGGAGTTTCCAGTCTCAGGCGTAAGTCAGAGTGGGCAGAAAGTAGCAAGGGCAGGACTGGGTAAGCCAGGCAGTCAGACTTCACTGGGCAAAGCTTTTCCAAAGTGCTCCTCCTCTTCATCCTGCTGAAGCTGGAGATGTGATTCCCATAGATTTCCATGACAACATAATTAAAAAGCTCCTTTCCCTGTTGATAGATTTTGTTTAGCCAACAATCAAAGTTAGGCTAAAGCTGTCTATGCTGCCTGCATATGGACTGAAACCAGGCACCTGCACGTACACACTTAACTTGATAGGAAAATTCTAGCGACTTTAACAAATCCTCGTTGAATATCCCCAAAGTATTTCTCCACAGAACCACATGTATGAACCATGACACGCTAGAGGGATGGCACCAGCAGTCCCGTGTACGGAAGGGTGAGAAGAGAGCAGTTCATGCCAGTGGGAAGCTAACCTCCCTGTTGGCTCTTAAGCTGTGTTGATGCAGAAGGAGCACGAGGGAACTGGGAAGCTGGCTGAGCCCAGCCCTGGGGGTGGCTTTGGGCAGCGCTGCTGGTGGCGAAGGTTAGGAAGAGGCAAAGGGATGGACAACAGGTAAAATCAGCTAATAATACAGTTTTGAGGTACTTCCAAAAAATGCCTAACACCTGGAGAGCAATGTGGTTTAGCCAGACAGAGCTGACTGCAGTACAATAAAAGGAACAGTTCTGTTTCAAACTTACAGAAAATTGCTGTTCCACAGAACCTAATCCCCTCCAAACTATCCCTACCTATTTGCCCAGGTCCCTTCTCATTGGTAAAGTATCGGGAATTATTCTGACACCATCCAAGGGGTGTTTTGAGCATAAGTAGGAATATGCTGCATTGAAGGGATTTCAATTTCCCTAGGGCTGTACTTCTCCAGGTGAGCTGTTGTGCGCTCAGGTGTGTGCACTGCATCAGGATATTATTTAACAGACCTCTGCACGTAATGGCAGGCACTCCAGAGGCTGGGAATGGTTTGATTTGCACGCGTATGTATTTCAAGTTGCTAGCGGTATTCCTGTGCTGTGATGTTGTAACAGTGTTTGCAATGCCTGAAAGCAGAGGAAGGCACGGTTACCTCCGAGGGTGCCCGCTTCCCACTGAGCCTTCAGGAGGTGAGCGCTGTGCAGAGGTTCGGCGGTGACTCTGGCAGGAAAGCAGCCCCTTCTCCCTGCTGCTGAGTTCCAGCTCTTCTCTGGCTGCGGTGCTCGTGAGCCACATCATCAACAGAGACCAGCTGAAAAGCAGCCCAGCAAAACCAGAAAAAGGATCCTCTTTGAGCTGGACAAATTTCAGTTTGGTCCATCCCGGAACGGCACAAGCGCCTGTGCTGTCATGGCATAGGCACATGCATGTAGGGGAACAAGAAGCCCAGGGCGGAGAGGGGGTTATGGCTGTTAGCACTGGCTTACACGCACAGCGAGCCCGGGGCCAAGTGCCTTTTACGAAGTTGGTGCTGAGCAGAGTGTGTTCTGAATTAGAATTTGTGCTAAAAAACATCATCCTGCCTGGAAATATAAAGCCCACGTTCAGCAATTTCCCACAGCGGGGGAGAAATATAGTTTAGAAAGAAATAGTTTTGGTTTGAAATCTTCCAAAGGAGATTGAGCCTGGACCTCCACCTCACAGGGATGGGGGACGTGACTACTTAGCCAGACCTGCAGGACCAGGGCCATACCTCTCGCACGGCGGGAGCCTGGAAAACCTGAGAGGAGAGTTAATTAACCATCTGGCATGGAGGAATGATCTTGGTGCTGAAAAAAAAAGCTACTTAATAAAGGGAGCTGGTCAAGAGGAATTAGGGAATTAGGCTTTTCAGTGAAGCAGAGCAGGCAGCTCTGCAGTGGAAAGGCATTGTGGTCTGAGGGAGGCACAAGGAGGAAAGTGCTTGCTTGAGGTCCCTGTTAAGGGGCACTGGAGTTTGGTGAAGTTACTCCAGGAGGTGGGACCCACCACCACTGTCCTGCTGGGTGCCAGAGACGATAGGAAGCAGTGACACAGAGTTAAGGGCTTGCCACAGATGAATGAAGAAATTCAAGCCAGATTCTTAAAGGATTGTACAGAAGTCAGTGAAAGGTGAAGTACCATAAAGCAATTTGGTGGAGTTTCACAATGGAGAAAAAGAATTTTTCTTTAGCTGAGGTGTTATCAGAGAGCAGAAAGTCTGAAAGATGAAGTTTTTCATGACTCAAGGACAGAGAAAATTCCAGATTCCGTTATTGTTTCCTTGGTTTCAGGTGTGAATTTTCGAAGTCAACTAAAACAGTGGGGTATACAGATTACATTGAGATTAATGAACAACTAGATACTTATTGGCATCATCAGGTCCCTTTGGAAAGCCTTGCTAGCTGCAGAATGTGTGTGTTGTGTCTGTACTTGCCTGTAATGAGCCATTCACCAATGCACCCAGGCAGATCAGTATTTGAGGGTGCTGTGTACCACATGGGCATGGGTAGCAGTTAGGGGGCTGAATTGTATGTTTAGGGAAGTCTGTGCGAGATGAGCACAAATAGATCATGGATTGGAAAAACGTGGAATTATTTCCTGCTAGAGAACATGGGAGCCCTCAGGTCCTGTGAAAGTCCTTTTCAGACCACTGTTCCACTGGTCTAAGAGCAGGACCAGAGTGATGCCCAGTTAGTTAAATGCCTGCTGCTCGCTAGAGGATGAAAATATTTGTGGTGCAAGAATGTGCCATGGATCCTTTTTTCTTTGTCCACCTTCCTGGGCACAGTATTTTTACACACTGAAAGTTCACAACAGAAATGTTCAATTAACTGTTAAACACTCTCATCAATTCAGGGATCATTTCCAAATCTGATGGATGAGTTCAAAATATTCAATTCATTCTAACCATCAGGCGGAAAAACAGTCAAACTCTTGAGGAGAAAAGAGCAGATAAATGCTGAAATGAACTTGCATATCTTTAAGAGGTATGGTGTTCTGGGGACAGTGAGTTATGATCATGAAAACTTCCCATGTGTGTACCGTAAGTGGAATAATAATGGGCTATGTCTCAAGCTGTTTTCTTTCTCTTAGTTTTGTTCCAAGTTTAAAAGGCACATGTGTGTTTGTACACATGGAGAGAGTCTCATACCACGCACAATTCAATTATTTCCCGTAAAAGTAAATAAAAAAAGGAAAATATTAAAAAAAAAAGTTTAAATGTATGCAGATATTAAAATCCTTGAGCAAAGACTGAAAGAGGACTTAATTCTTGGCTCAGTAATTTTTAGAAGTCCCCAAAATAATGCCATTCTAAAGTTAGTTTATTTGAACATTTAGGATTTATTTTGTATTTTTAATCAGTGCTGTTTCTCATGGATGTACCCAAGGGATTCATGTTGTGGCAACTTTTGAGAGAGTTTTGAACCAGTGCAATTTTTAAGCCACCGAGTGGAGTAAGCCAGTGAGTAGAAACAAATGCAATTTCTTGTTTTAAAAAAGTATGGTTCTGGTTTATATCAGCAGTACCCTTAAATTCACAGATTCTGTATTTTATTAATAATAGGTTATGTCACATGAAAAAACCGTGGAGTATTTTTTACTGAATCCCGTTACAGTTTCCTATAATTCTGCATTATGTATTAACAGACTCAATTATACTCCCGTTAGATTTTTAGACTCTGTTTTCACTGGCTTCCATTCAAAACTGCATTTCGAATGTGATGAACTATGAATTATTAAAAAAACCAACCAAGCCAACAGTAGGTGCCCTGATAGCAATGGAGCAGTCTTATTGCCTGATAATATCCATACTGTTACTTTTCAGAATATCCAGCGCTTCCACAGCTGAACTGTTTCCATTGTTATGGAGTGATGTGAAGCACGGCATACGTGATCTACTCAAGACAGAATAGGGGTCAGGAAGTTTGCTTAAACAAACATTTTAACAGTAGTAATTTTGATTATTTTAAATTCAATAATAATAATTAGATAAACAATAGTATATGCATCAATAGATTAATATTTATTAATAAGAAGATATAATATTACAATATCAAGTATTATTAATTTAATTACTTTAATTATTTTTATTATATTATTAAAAATGTTGCTGAATGGATTTCCATGAAGACAGTGTCCATACTGTGCTTGGGATTATATACAAAAGGTCAGGAATTTGGAAGAAGAGGAAGCGTTATTCTTCCCATTTTGTGGGTGGAGAATGCATCATTAAGGTAACAAGTGACATATCCAAGTTGACTCAGGGAATTGGTAAAGGAACTATTGACTGAGCCCAAATTTAGTAAGTTCCAGATGAGCTACTAAAATTGTATCTATCTCCCACTGAAAATAGGGATCTTCTTTCCCTTCATCCACTCCCTTCTGCCAATGCTTGGTGCTGACCATTCATTGAGCCAGTTCAGGGAGCCCAACAGGTGAACAGCCCACTCCTGGGAGTGGGAGAAAGGAGAAGGGGAACACCACTGGGTTCTCCTCACTTTCTCTTGCTGTGTCTTTTTGAGTTACTGCAAAGATCTGATCATGTCGTGTGAGCCTGTATCAGCGCCATGATCCCAGGGCAGCAGAGGTTTGAGCATGGGACAGGGATCCTGCCCTCCTTCCACCACCACTGCTCTCCTTGTTCTGGTCTGTCAGGGCCTGGCACACTTCCAGTGCGGTCGCTTGGATTTCACCACCAGAGCAGTAGAATATACCCTCAGTGAAACGCAGACTGGGTTTCTCCTTACCGGCCAGCAACCAGAAAATAAGTAAATTGTGGGCACAAGGAAGTAACTGAAGTTGCAGAAAACGTCGCCTGTGTGGTATGTAGGTATCACTTGTCAACTCTATAAAACAGCCAACTTCATCAGCTGACACAAGTGTAAGTACTAAAAATAAACACAGCAGCAACACTTCGCCTGGGCTTCACAGAATAAAAATCCTCTGTTATTTACAGAGCCCGATTTTCCCGCTCCCCTTAACACGCTGGCCTTTCTTCACTGGCCCGCTTATTAGTAACACTTACTTTTGGGAGGTTGTAATGTTGCTGAAAGCACACAAAATACAATTCCTCTAGCCATTAATCCTTGTCTTGATGCTACCTCCACAGCACAATGCCTCTCTCTTTTACCCCTGGCTTTTTTTCTTTCTCTTTTTCTTCCTTTTTTTTATCCCCTCTGTTTACCCCAGTGCGGCCACTCCACGAGGTAATTCCTTTTGTGGCAAGCTTGCCGCAAACCAACTCCTATTTACACTGGCTGCAATTTTCAATTAAAGACAAGAACTTAACTTCAGTGGAGGGTTCTATAGAAGCCGCAGAGTCCAGCATTTGGGACTTAGATTTGCTTTCCCAGCTTGAGACTTTGAAGTTGGGAAGCATGAGAGAGTGCCTGGATGAGGTGGTAAAGTGTCTTTCAGATAAGAGCTTTAAAGCAGAAAACATGTTAACCCAAGGGCTCTGAGCTTAGGGGAAAACAAAAAGTGGGAAAACAACTCTCATGCAGAAATGATGTACAGGCCTGGTACCCAGAAACATGATTTAAGGCAAACAAGTTGCTGAATTACCCTTGGTACAGTATGATAATGTCAGCGACGTAGGAACTGTATGTCTTTTAAAGAACGTCTCTGAGGTGTCCACTCTAAACCAATCAGGCTTTAAGCAGAAGGCTGTGAACTGCCGCTTAGCGTACTGGTTTTAAGCTTATGAAACCCAACCGTAGTGAGAAGGGACTGTAAGCTTTTTGTTTTGGTAAATAAGCAAGCCACACAAAAAATCATAACCAGGCAATGAGAAGAATTTTAGTGTATGAAACAATTCCCCTTACAGCTTCTCATTTAACGCGATGTACATTGGAACAGTTTCGTAGACTGCAAACTGATTTTTTATTTTAAAAGTGGCATGTATAGACAGGCCAGTTATTTTGCCTATGCCCTAAAAAAAATCAGTCACAATTTTCTGATAGTTTCTCCATGTGTCTTACAGTGGAGAGGAAAGAATCCGGAGTTTTTTTGATCCTGTTTGCTCCCCACACGCATGGCCATGGAACAGCCACAGCTAAACCAATCTTTTTTTTTCAACTTTTCTGTCAGCTAATCAAACTTTAAAACCCCTGCGTGTTGTTTACTAATAATTCAATCATGTAATAACAAGTGGATAAAAATATTAGTGGTACACAAGCGCAATGTTCTATCTAACGATTTTTATCGTTATTTTGAAGCAACCAAGAAAAACGGGGTCTGAAAAGACTTGAGTCTGCATTAGCCTAACTACTTCTGACAGGCTTACACATGAGAGACATCGAGACTGTGTGTACTAGTTGCTGCTTTAAGATTCCTCCTGGCCTTCTGTTTGAAAGATTCCAGCCAAAGTTAAATCAACCCACCCTTTCCTGATTTCCAGCGTTAGACATGTCCCCAACTTTATTTTTTTTTTTAACCTTGCTTTCAGACTGACTTTCTCCCAATTGAAATTCAGTCCCTGAATGGTTGGTTTTTTCCTTGCTTCTAAACGTTGATAAAAAAGGGTTTTCTTCACTCCCTCAATTTGATGTGACAGGGCCCTGACATGAATAATGGACGTGTTTCTTTCACAGGCAAATCAACTTAATTTAGCATGCTTTTATACTTTCAATAGCAAAGCCACAAGCCTGTAAATTCCATGAGATCCTTTAGGCTTGCAGAAATCTTTAGAATTAGCAGAAAACGTATAAAGTAAACAGCACTTATTTTGTCAAAATACTTGAATAACTTTTATGCAGGAGTTAGAGATGAATATATCACTTCCTAATCAGATTGTGATTTACATGCAGTTGAGGATGGGCTGCCCAGGCTCAGCCTTCTCTTTTGCTACGGGAGAAAAGAGGGGTAGGAGGAATAAATCGTCGCAAATATTAAATAGAACTAAAATCCTGAACTCTCTTCTGAAGCTGAAGGAGAGAACTGGAAATAGAAGAAGAGGTTTATGATAGAGGCTGCCTTAGGAGAACCCCATTCTGTGCCCATCTCCTTGGGCAGTCGCACCCTCAGGACTTGCTGCTTTGCACGGGGTCCTGCTGCCCAAGCAATCAGGAGAGAAAAAGCATATTATTTACTATCTACACAGGAGGGCGAGCAACCAAAACAACCCACCAGCTTTAGAAAATAAGCTGCATATGTGCAACCATGTGCACTGATAGGTATTGTTTTAGAGAGGTCAGACTTAGTGCCCTGCCTAGCTATGATGTCATTATTTTAAGGGTAGCAGCTCCATCTCTGTCTACACAATGCTGGAAAAGGTGCATGAATGAGATGCCGTGCTTTATGTTGAACGAGCAGCAAAACTCCTCTTTGAAGCTTCAGAGAGCAACTTGGAATTCCTCCTTGGTTGTGTGGTTTCAGGATGTACCAGAACAGACTGGTACCTCCCTTTTGACCTACTATAAATCTTTTGTGAAGCCAGCATCTGCAAGGGTGAGCTCTGCTCTTTTCGCTCACAGAACTCCCAGAGGAGGAAATTAGGGTAACTTTCTCAGCCTGCCCTTTTCACCATTAGGACTCATCTCCCAGGACTGGTGCTGGTAGAAAGCAGCCTGGTAACACAAACAAAGGATAATAGGGGTTAATTCTATTGTCATTACTTATTATCGTAACGTCAAACAGCTGTAACAGCTCATTCATTAGAATATCCTGATAGCGTTGGTAATGTATCAGTGAATAGCAAATAGCTTAGTCTGAGGGCTACAAACTCCTTTGCTAAAAATCATTCTGTTTGTGTAACAACTGTTCAAAAATCCTTCCCTTTCATTGTAGAATTAAATAAATAAAAGAGAAGCTACTTTAAAAAATAATCTTCTCAAATGAAATGCTACTTGACTCTAAGCCATCAGCCTGGGCAGGAGAAAATCGGCCCATACAGATGCTGTGCTGCATTCAGCCTTGCTTCGCTAGATGAAATCAAGTTCCGTGGCTAACGGGATCCCGCATACCTCCAGGTCTGTCTGTAATAAGTAGTTAATCAGCCAATTAGGGGAACCAACAATTACAAATTGGGAAGAAGAGAAAAAAGAAAGAAGAAGGGAGAATGAGTCAAGGTAGGCTGTAATCCCTTTGAGAAGGTTTCTAACATTAACTCCTAAAGAATTACGTTCTACCATACCTTGACTGATTTGTGTTCCCCCTTACTCCCCCTTCCCCTTTTCCTACTCGTTGGGTCAGTTAATTGGCTGATTAACTAGCAATTACCTCTGGGACTAGCTCTATATAGGGTCTCTTTTAATCTAGAATTTTATTGACAAAGGCACCAGGGCAAATTCATCTCTGGTGTAAGCTTGTTGGAGTGAATGGGCTGACACCCAGGACAAGGTTGATCCATTGTGTCACAGGCACTGTGTTTTTAAAGCATTTGATTAACTCAGGACTTTTAAAATTACATTCCTTTTCTGCAAAATCTGTTCATTTTGGTTAGAAGAGGGAATAAGAGCCTGTGAGGGAAGTCTGTCAGATGGCCGATAACTGTCTGGAGTGGCAATATCCTCCAGCCGCTGTGTCTGTAACGCGCTAACAGCTAAACAGGGTGACACCTCCCTTCTCTCTCTGGCTGGCACTACTGCAGTCTGGCATGGATGTTTTACGTAGCATCGTCCATAATGATTAATTGGCCCAAATTCTAGCTCTCATCCAAGTGGCAACCCCAGAGGGTTGGGGACATCTCTTATCTTTGGGCACTAAGCCTGATATGTGCAATCCACTGCCCCAGCTAGGGGAAGGTGTGCCTAACAGGAATTGGTGGCTCTGTAAACTGCAGCTCAGCTGTACCTGGTCCCCTCCCGCACCCTGTTTGGGCCATCTTTTACATGAATTCCCTTCTTGTTCCTGACATTCTGCTGGCTTCCTGCAGCCCTGTGAAGGGTATTTTGTGCTGTTGGAATCAAAGGAATAGTAATTTTGCAGTGTTCTAAGCACCAGCAAACATAAACGGGACTCTGCAAATATAAATCCTTCATTCTTGCATATGCCTGTGTTGTCTAGAGTGTGGGGGGACTGACTGCTCCAGCTGCTTCCTTAGGCTGCTCTGCTGGAGGAGGAATGCTGAAGGTATGACCTCACACATGGTTACCAGACAGTAGGGAAAGCAAGAAATGGGAGGGGATGGAGATCCTGGTTTGGGACAACTCAGACCAAGGAGCCAGCTCTGAATATTGGAGCCAAAAGGCAGAGGATCGGTTTATTGAGGGATCTGGCAAATTCCCTAGAACACTGGGACCTGGCAGGAATACATCCCTCCCTGCATAAAAGGGGCTTTGTGTCTCACAATTTCAAATAGCACGTGGGTTAAAGACAGGCTAGCCTGGGAAGAGAACAACTCAAAGATGAGTCAGATGGTTTATCTATGGGGGTGGGGAATAGAAGAAACTACATCTTTTCCCCATGATAAGCAAGGACATAAAATCCTGCTGCTGGATGTTATTTTCTAGGCAGGAAGATGGAACAGTAACAGTTTCGGCAGCGAATCTGTAGCTGCCATCCTGTTTGTGGTGCTGCAAATGCTGCAAGGAACGGTGCAGGTGGGGCAAACTAGCTTCACAAATTTAGAGACAAAAGCAAGAGACACTAGTCATAAAAATGACAGGGGATGTTTTATGGAGGTGTAGGGATGGAGGTGGGAGATAGGATTGCAGCCTGCCCACCCTCAGCTATGCAGCTGTCCAGAACCCCTGTGCAGTGGTGGCATTTTCTGCAGCCAGTTCGGCCAGCTGGAATTGTCATCATTTCTATCTGGAAGTCACCTCTGCATGAGAGTTCATTCTCAGTCTGGTGGTGAGGGCATAATGCCAGCGTTTTCTCACTTCACACAAAATTTTCCAGGCTAACCTAACCTATCATCTGGTTAAAAATGTTTAAATTGAGCCATCCACATTTTGTCTGGAGCAGTCTGAGGGCACTCTAAGATTCCATCCCACAAATCAAGCAAGCAGCTGGGCAGTGATGGCTTCTGGGCTGTGGCAACAGCTGCCCATGGAGTGGAGAGCTGCCCGTGGAGTGGACAGCTGCCTGAATCTTCAAGGGCTAAGAAAAGGACAGGGGGAGGTAGCTGCTTCAGCGCAGCTCAGATATGGTTAAAATTTCCAGAGGATATTATTTATGACTAGGATTTCACCTTTCTAGCCAAATCATCCTGGGCCTTTCACAAGAACTTGAGTTCAAAGGGCTGTCATCTCCCACAGACTGAAGCGTGTCTGTGGTAGAAATGCCTCCGGAGGGAGAGAGCTATGCCTGGGAGCTGGTGGGTACGACACTGCTGGGTACATGGTGGTTGTTCTGCTTCTGTACAAAACTAGTTTGAGTAGGCATTTTGGCTGTTGGCCTATGAGTTTTACAAGTGCCTAAATACTGCTGGCATTTCTGAAAAAGCCTAGTCCTTCCTCTTTCAAACTCCTGCACTGTGGTATCCTTGAAATGAGAGGAGAATTGGGCTGAAAAGCAAAGAAAAAGACGGAAAGGTCAATTTTTTTTTTCTTCATATGAGAACACATTATCTGTTTTAGGGAGCACCTGAAACAAGTCGGTGGGAGAACAGTCTTATAACTGGTCTCCTTGCAAAAGAGACTTGCTTTGCTGAAAACACTCTGTCATACTCACAGTGGTAAGGAACTCGTAATATCATTACCAGGATCTGAGGGATGTGGGTTTCAGCAATACTAGTTTTGACAGTATCATTGGACTAAATTTAATCCCACAATTAATTTTTGAGCCTGAGGAAACACCTGATACCCAGTTTACACGTCTGTTAGAGAATAATACATTTGCAGAATCATAAAAGTGATAAAACATGTTCCTCAGATCTGGACAAAACCAGCACAGACTTGTCACTTTGGTGGTCACAATTCTGGGTTCCCTGGAACACAGCTCACCCTAAATCTAGCCACTTAGCAGCATTGTGAAGGGGCTTAGAGGAGAACATACCCAGAAACCATGTGAATCACTAAAAACCATTCCTGCCTTTGCAGCTCTGAATAGTGCCTAATGCTAATGGGCCTGGAAGCCTCAGATTAAAGGCAGATATATGTACAGGGAAGGAGGGAAAATGGGCTTTTGTGTAAATAGTTTAGTAGAAGAGAACCTGAAGAAGGGACTGTTAGTCCTCTGTAGCAAAGGAGGACACCAGTTAGAGACTTCCCATGTCTAGGAAAATACACAACATGTTAGAATTGATACATAAAATGCTATTTATTACAGCTTTTGAAACTCTTCTTGTCATAGACTAGATACCTGTAGTCACAATCATGGTTAAAAGGTGTGGTTATTGTGCTTTTGAGGTTTGCTTTGGATATAAGGACGTGGTTGCATTATGTAAAACTAAAATGAGAATTTTTGTTTATCCTATTTTATTTTCCTACTCATCCAATGTCTCTTGATATTGTGCTGCCTTCAGTAGTCTCCTGTATGGCAGGGGAGAAGGAGGGGGTCCTTTAAGAGGTGCTAGTCTCCTGTACCTGCGTGGTGTCACAGCTAGGTGCTTGGGTGAAAGCAGCTTGTTTTCAAAGGTGTGGAGGGGCAGGTTCTCTTTCTGTTCTGGACTGGGGTTCAGACAGGTTTTGTTCACTGTTAAATATGGATTAGAGATGTGAAGAGCAACAGCTTAAACAGTCAGACTGTCGTAACAGAAGTAAAAACATTACAAAACAGGACAATAGGAAAACAACTGGCTGCTTATTAGTTAATCAATAGGTGCACCCTTCGGACTGTGCACTGGGCCTCTGCCCTGCGCCCCTTCTCGCCAGGCTGCTTTCCCCTCCCACCGATGCCAAAGGAGACCACAATAATACAAACGAGTTCAGAGCAACGATAAACTGTCACCTATAAAAAATGAAAAATATAAAATTCTCATTCTCCTGTTTTCCTTCTCATGCCCCCATGCATCATTGTACAGGCTCTGAACAGACAAGCCCACTGTTGCAATGTTGTCAGGGCCCTGCTAGTTTTCTAGTTCAAATCCTTGTTCATGCTGTTTGCTAAGTACTTGTTCACTGTGACAGCTTTCAGCAAAACAGAACACACTGAATGCTTCTTTCCAAACAGCTCTGTCCTGCTGGGCTTCAAGTGAAACAAGCCCTTCAGACTCCATCATGTGAACTTTTCATAAGGAACAATCTCCTTTAGACAATTCCTTTCAGAGATACTATCCGTGAAACTGGGACTTGGGGATGAGGTGACATCACAGCCTTCTTCCTCTGGCCAGGGTCATGGCCACCAAAGTTGTATTTGTCAGGAGGCCTCCACATGGCATGGTGCTTGATTTCCTTAATTACCTAATGTTTCCTCATTAAAAAAAAAAACTACAACAACTGTAAAGTGTATCTTGGTATGTTTTCCATTGAAAGAAACACAAATGCTTTTGTGCAGACCGTCAAATCCTGGGTTGTAAAAATCAGAACAGATTACTGAAAACAGAACTCACGTAGTTAAATCTTAAAGGCAGATATGCCAGAGCTGGTGGACCAAAACTGAGATAGATCTTTGCTGTTTCCCTTGTTGGTGTCTGTACCTTGTGCCATTGCCCTCGGGCTCACCTGCCTGTGCTCTTCTTGGTAGCAGCCACGGGTACAAACAAGCAGGAGGTTTGGTGAACAACGTCATGTATGTGCTCTTACGACGGGATTAGCAAGTAAGTGGGGCAACAAGGGCTGGGTTGCACGGGACCATGCAAAATGTTGTGTGCACTTCAGCGGCAAGAACTGAGCCCCCTGGTTCTCCTCCCACCCCATTGCTGAGGAGAGACCTTAGAAATGTACCACCCCCTTTCCAGGAGGTAGAGGTGGAATCGATGACCCGCGAAAGCTGTCCCAACCCAACTGACCACCACCCCAAGCATCTGCCATGTGTGGGCAGGGGCGAAATAGTTACATGGTAAAAGCACATGAGAAACAGTCACGTGGAGAAAATTGATGGGAAAGAAAGGCTGCAGTGTATGATCTGCTGCAGAAAATGGTCCTTCTGGTAATGGTGTATCCCACTGACATGGGAATGGAGAATTTATGTGGGTTTGTGGTTTTTACTATTCTTGGTTTGGTAAGTTAATATACAAACAGATACCTCATGAGTGACTTGGTGTTTTGTACTGATGTTTCTTTTTTACATTTATATTGTAGTAAAGAACTGTTTTTCTGCACTGCTTCACAAAAAATAACATAACCCCAAAACGCATTAAGGCGGCAGTGGCATCGACCTTAAATAACTTAAAACGAAATGTGCATTGGAAAACAAATGTAAGGAAGTGTCCTTCAACCCCAACTGGTGTTTGTCCTTCATGAAAACAGGCTAATAACATGCTGCCTATCACTGAAATTGGTAACTGAAAACATGTTGTTTGGCCATCTTCCATGACGAAATGCATCCCAATTACAAGCTCCACAATGCATCTTTTCCTTAACACAGTTGTACAGACGTTGCTTTCTAAAAACGGATGTAAAGGTTATTAATTCAAAGGGAAAGGACCCTGATGTGCAGGGGAATTATTCATAGGAAGAGATTCTGAAACCCCAGTCTCAACTTTGCCTTTTCACCGGGTTCCTGTGGCAGAACCCAAATCATGTGGAGTCGGTGACAGCTTTGGAGGGTAGCTCTGTGGACCCACACATGAGCAGTGTGTTTGTGGCTGGACAATGCAGATGAGCCAAACTAAGAGCTGTCTGTTGCCAGGAGGATCATTGTCTGGCTGCTTCCCTTGCATGGCCACCGCCACTTAGCTGAAACTAGCAGAATTTCTAGCCAGGCAAAAAATTATGGAATGATGCTCAGAAATGCTACAGAACAAGGTGCATTGGAGCACTATATTCATGACACTGAGCAAAGGCGACACAGCAGAGGTGACCAAAGGATTCAGCAACCCGAGACTACTCAGGATTTGCAGAGGCCCTCAGGTATCTCAGAAATTCGTTCTTCCCTCTGTGCTCCTATAAATACTCATTTCTGAGCAAGGTTTTATTTATCTGGCTGACAGAGTCATTCTGTGGGCCAGACAAAGATAAAGGACAAGTTATTTATATGAAAATTTGGTCTACCACATGTGTGTTCTGGGATATTTTCACTGCCACCTTTGGATGAAATTCATTGAATAGTCTGAAAAATATTGCTTTCTTAAGTCCAGAAGTAGCATTTTGGGTTTTCTATCTGACTTCTTATAAATGTTCATCCATTTTCAGTCAAATTCACACTCATCTGTGTGAATCTGGCCAATAATTCAGGATATTGGAACATTTGCTGTGAAGAGGCCAGGATAACTAGCCTGAGACAATGACAGGAGATGAACTGCACAAGAGTCAGCAATGACATCTCTTTGGGAAGGCCCAGAGTGTAGGCTTATGGATTTAGTGGATATGGGGACAGGCAAACCCTTACTATTCTATGGTATTTCCACATTGCTCCTTTTGTTTCCTCTCCTAAGGGAGCTGGGCTGCTCCAGCTGGTCTCTGAACTGGCATCGTCCCTTCCCTCCCGATTCCAGTAGTGTAGATGGAAGCACTTGTGCCCAGGACATGGAGGTTACTGACCAGCGTGTCCTCCCGTCTGGCAACAGATCCAAGAGCCCTACCAGATGAAAATTCCAATGAAGGCATCACCAGGAGATTAGAAAAGATAGTAGGTGACACAAAGGCAGGCATCTCTTGTGCGCCACTTCCCTTTTCTCTTCATCATCAAGGGGCTCTCTTGGCTTGAACCACTCCAATGCCTCAAAGCTGAAGGAGCAATTAGGATAGTGGCAACTTCTTAAGACTGCAGAGTTTAGCTCTACTACTCTTAGCAGTATCTAAACTAACCAGAGCAGCATCCTGCATCACCAGGAGTGGTCCAGGGCTCTTTTACCTGTGCAGAAATAACTATGAACGTGCAAAACTTTCTTTTTATTCCACAGGTTTCTAATGAGCAATACTCACTCATAACAGCTAGAAGTTATGCACTGGCGGCCTTATGCATTTTTGCCTTTGAACTCCAGTTAGTAAAAACTGGAGCAGTAACTCCACAAGTTACTCATAATCCTGTGCAAATCTGTGCACGTGTGGAGTTACGTATTGATGTTGTGGAAGATATTCTTTCTAGCTGCATTCTACCTTAATGAGAAATCACTTCGCCGTGCAATTTCACAATTCCATGACCAGATAAAGAAGGAAACTTTGAGGCTGAATTTTAAAGATCTTGAACAGATACTAGCACTGCTACGTTTCAGTTGGAAATGTAATTGCTCAGTACATGTGATTTCCTCATTGATATGGAAAAGGGAGACCATCTTCATGCTCAAGTGTTTATGTCTGTTTCTTTTCACAACTTGGCACCACAATGCCATGCAATTCCCATTAAGGGCACTGGGAATTTTCCCTACACTGTAATTTGAGATATTAAAGTCATTTTGGCAACGGTCAGTGACTAATCTTTATTCCTGCTAAAGAAAAAAACCAAAAACCAACCCTAACAGCAGAAGGGAAAGGCCTCTGAAGAGTCCCAGAATATTTACAAATCAATTTACTATAATGTCCATTTTGAATGTAAACATATGAATTCATACTAGACATTAATGATCGTGCTTTAATGTGGTTTGCCTTAAAATGCTCATCATACCCCATGGTGTCTAGTTCACGTTCACCTGGAATAGCCAGTGGATAAACAACCTAACTCAGGGCCAGCCAGGTGTGGAAGTTGGTGATACAACTTAGACTGTGTAACCCGTACCTGTATTTTACAGGACCTCGCACATAACAACCAGCTTCTGCCTGTTCTTTGTCCTTTAAGTTCATGTAAGTCCTTACGTATACACGCAGAGGAAAGGAGAGTGAGAAGAGGAATGTAGTCCAGGTGGGAGAACTTGAACATAATGTTATTTACAGTCACGTATTGACTTGTTTACGCTGTGTAGAGGAACATAACTTCTGTGCTGCGTTATTTTTCTTTAAAAGTGCGTATCACGGGTTTCAAGAGCAGGCTGTAATAAATGCAAACAAGCGCTGTATTCATTCCGCTGTGGGTTTCTCCCGTTCACTCCTCTGCATTCTCTCGTCACTCTCAAAAATGAGAAACGCACGTTTCCAAGTGGGGGGATGAGGGGGCACTGGGATTGAGCTTTTTCTATGCAACCCTTGCTTTTTCACGATTCATTAAACCCTTTCTTCCTCGCGTGTAATTGGACCCCTCTCATTTACATGCATGAGGGATGCATAATTCTGGAAATACAAAAAAAAAAAAAAAAAAAAAAAAAAGAGGAGATGCTCCTTGGGCCAGGGTGCAGGAGACTCGGGAAAACTTGGCGGGGACTACCCGCATAGCGGTATCGCATCTCTGGCGCGAGGGAGCTGGTGCCGCTGCGCAGTGCCGGGGCTGTGCGGGGAAGGGACCTGCCTCTGAGAAAGCTTTGGGCTGCCTGCACTGACCCCAGGGCCGGCCTTACCGCAGAACCAATCTGTGCCGTGACCTCAGCTCCCCAGAGGAGTGCTGCTCCGTGTCTGTGGCAGCAAAGAGCTGACTGCCTGGGATCCTCTGCCCATTGGCACCCAGTTAATTAATTAATTAATGCCAATAGAATATTCGCTGCTACACGGCAGCTTCCAGGACTTAAATCCCAGACACAGAGGCTGAACTGGTGGTTTGAGGGAGGTGGAAGGAAGAGACTCTGCTTCTCCCTTCCCCTGCACTATGGAAAATAATTCCAACGGATTTTTCCCTGCAAGACGATGTCAGATGTTTAATGGCCTTGTTCCTACTGTTCATGGTGGCGAAAAAGTTTCCAGCCAGAAGGTGAAATATTTTAGTTGGCTTTTTACTCAGATAAATCTCTACTTAGAAAACTGCATCCCACGCTTAGTAGAAACTGCTCCTCTCTTCCTTTACACAGGTCATTTTTACAGCTCTTACAGGTGTGGTGCCAATGCTGAGCTATGTACAAAAATCTCTAACATCATGTCTCCCACTAGTCACTCCTGATCTATCAGTGAGATGAAAATATAATCAAGCTCATCATGATCGAGATGCTGAACAAGCTGTGGTTTTGACAATGCCTAGGCCACACTGTCTGCATGTGGGCCAGACCAAAAATGAAGCACTGGTACCTGCCTTGCAGGAGAAGAACCGCTGCCTCCCTGAAACACCTGCCCTGTCCTGCCCCAGCACCTCTGTCAGTGGCTGCGCTTTCCAGCCCTCCCTCGGGGGGAACAAGCAGCAATCACACTTTTCCTGGTACGAAGAACCCGAGCGGCATTCGCTGACTGATACTGTGAGCAAAGTTAAAGTATCCTCATATTTCAGGTGAATTTGGTGCAAGAGACTCTGCAGGGCGCGGGGCCTTGGTAATTTACTTCTAGAGGCAGCAGTTGGCTTTACATGTCTCAAGAGGTGATGCTATATGGTGGTAATAATTTGGTACTTTTCAAATGCTTGACAGAAAAAAAGGAGTGTGATATTACCCTACGGTGTGGCACACAGGATTGTGTCTATGGCTAAATGTCAAAACTCACTTTGGATTTTTTTCTAAATTTTATTTTCCTAATTATTTCTGATAAACTGGTTGAGTACGTTTGATGGAAGAAAATACTTAAACACCATCAGGGCTAATATTTGTTTGCACGTTGTCGATGGGAAAAGTTCTTAAGGAATGAAATGAAAAAAACTTGGATAAATATATTAATGAGCGTTTCTTCTAAGCTCTTACTTTATATGCTCGAGCCCATCTTTTAGCTTAACTTCTATTTAAAAAGTTGAAAGAAACTAGGAAATCCCTGCAGAGAACAGCCAGCCACACTTCTGAATTTCAATGTGTCCTTCTAAACGAGCGCCTTTGATTTTAAATGGTAACGTTGTTGCTTTAATCAGGAGACAATCCTTATATATTAGTTGTACTGGCCTATAATTGTAAGAGCTAAATGATACACGAAACTGGATACACATCTTTGCAGGCCCATTAATGGGGAGGACTGAAAGCAAAAGTAAACACTAACCTTACAAAATAAAAGAAGTTAAAAGATAAGTGTTAAGGACCTTTTTCTTTTTGGAGAATAAAACAAGATTTAGTAGCTTTCCACTTAATTTAAATGAAAAGAATCGCTACCTTACATATTGCACTGATAATGCGGGGGAGAGCGAAAACAAAACCGTCTTTGTAGCAGTGACACCTCCTATAGATGTTGTGAAGAAACTTTTCCCCTCGGTATCTACTAACCAATTCTAATTAATGCTGCACATTCCTCCACTGAAATCATTTAATGCATAACAAGGGGGGTTAAAAAAAAAAAGAGAGAGAGAGAGGGAGAAGAAATTCTCAATGCTGATGATTGCCCTGTTCGAATTATGGGAGTGAAAGCCCCGGCCCCCTAACCTACTGTCTGTAAAGCAGAGCTTTGAAAGAGAGCTGCGACCTACAAAAGCTGTCAATCTCCCCTGCCCCGAAAGCCTGGGTTCACATGGATTCAAGTGACAGCCCTCCTCCCCCGCACACAATACATCAATCTGTCTCTCCCCCGAGCACCCACAGCCCATTGTGCGAGCCGCAGGTGCCTAATATAGCACCCATGGCCGCCCCCCGGCCCCCCCTGAGAACCC
Organism: Rhynochetos jubatus; assembly: GCA_027574665.1. Lineage (NCBI taxonomy): Eukaryota > Metazoa > Chordata > Aves > Eurypygiformes > Rhynochetidae > Rhynochetos > Rhynochetos jubatus. Next base: position 4,503,949 of record CM050659.1, read on the forward strand.
GGCCGCACAAAGGGGCCCGGGCAGGGCGGAGGCGGGTGCGCGGCCGCGGGCAGATGGGCAGGCCGCTGCGGGGAGGCGGCGGCACACCCTCGCTTGGGGCTTCAGCATTTTGGGGGGTGTCTCTGCTCCAGACTGGCATCTGCTCCTCCAGTGGCAAGGGCTGGCGTGGGGTGTTGGGTGCTCAGCCTCTGGCATCTTGGAAAAACGGGCGTTGCAAGTGGATGGCAGTGCGTCCCAAGGTCTCAGTAGGCAGCGGCTCTCTGCCTGGTGCGGTGGCCTGCAAAGGGCTCAGACCCTCTTCCCACCACCTTAACGAGCAAACAAGCCCTGGGGACTTCTCTGTTTGGAATTACCGGTGTCTGTTCGGCATAGGGGTGCTGTAGGCACCTGCCTGCCCGGGCACTGAAGGTCCTGGGGGTCTGTGCTGCTGCTGTCCCTAAAAGGAGCTGCCTGCCCATTTGATCCTGGGCTTTGGCCAGTGAAGATCTGGCCACTAAGTGTCCCAGGTTTTCTGTAGACCGTGAATAAACTGCTTTGTCACTTGATGTCTCAGTTGCCTTTACGTAAAAGGGAGAGAAGGTTTTTCTCTTCTATCTGCTCCTTTCCTTGTTGATAGGAACTGTAAGTTTGGGGAGATGGGGATGTGTCTGTCTGCTTGTACAATGCCCAGCACAGCGGGACCGTTCTGCCATAAACCAGCTCAGTGGCAATGGTAACGTAGACAACCAAGACGACTTGGATCCTGTGCTACACCCTGCTGATGCACAGTGACAAAAGTGGCTCTGCTTGATCTTCTGCTGCTTTCCATGTCCAGACTGTAAATGTTTTTTTCCCCCACTTTACAGCTGGGTTATTGAGCCAGGTTTGGAGAATCCAGAGGATAGCCATGGAGCTGGACGTGTCAGGAGACTGCACAAGCACACTGCATGTGGAGACGGAAGCTCATCCCCGCACATGCCATTACAAGCGGGGCATAACTGCTATCAGTGGTTTTTTTTCCCAACGCTTAGAGCACAGATCATCTATTCTGATCTCTTTCAGAGGAAATACATAGTCTGCTCTGAGTAAACCAAGAAGCCGTGGAAGGCCAGAAGTCACTCATAACCTTGCCTTTATTGAAGTTAAAACTCGCATGAAATAAGTTTCTTTCAATTCCCCTTCATATATCATCTCAACCCACCCCCCCCCACAAGCAAGCAAACAATAACAGCACAAGCTTGACTTCGTGAAGTTACTTTCCAGACCACTTTGTTCTAAGACGTGCCGGGAAGCCTCCCCTTCCCATCACCAGTGACACAGCTCCGTTATGTCAGCGCTGCAGCCTCACCTGCAGGCTCTGCTGGGCGGTGGGGACATCCCAGAGCGCGGCGGCACGGCTGCTATAGCAGCGTGACTCCTGCGGCACTGAGCGCAGGCTAATTGCTGAAGCATTTCCTCTGCTTTCGGTGAGGTTTTGCTTCAGTGACTGCAAATTAAAGTGACACCGCAGTTGAAGTCAGCACAATGAAATGACGCTCCTGGCACTTTGATCTTGATCCTTAGATAGATAACTCCTTAAAAATAAAAAAGGAACTGCTGACTAATTTGGTACTAAGCGTCAGTCAGATCAAAAATGTCAGTGTAGAGCCTGCTTGTAGGTGTGATGATAACATCTGTTGGTGAAGACAGGTAAAAATTGTCTGATTCTCCTGCAGCAGCTAAGCGTGTTCCACTTTGCTAGCTAAAGAGCCGCGTTTCAACTTTCATTTCAGATGGATGTTTTAAAAACACCAGCCAGAGCTGGGGCTGAGAGAAACAGCAGTGCAGCACGGTCCAAGCCAGCCAGGTGAGCCCGTTGGCAAACTGTTTGTTTTGAGCTCACTTAAGGCAAAGATCACAGATGAGGGATGCCAGCTCTGTTGCAGCGAAGCAAGAAGCTGAGAGTATGAACAGAATCAGTTTCATTGCTGTTCACTTTCTCTCAGTTTGGACTGACAGAGCACCTTCAGGCAGATTTTGAGCCTCCTGCCAAAATATGCGATCAAAGCAAATTCACACTGGCACTGACTGGCTTGCCTCAGCGATTGCTTACAGTATGTGATCATGCTGTCTGATATTCATCTTCAGGACTAGATGAGTGGATTATTTGGTATATCAGAACATAGAAAAGCTTAGCTGTTCCAATTCGAGCTTTATCTACAACAGGTTCCTACTGATGCCAATAATAAAAATTCTCTAGCTTCAAGTGTAGGATCAAGTCATTAAATTGGAGGCTTACAGAAACTCTTGTCTTCACTCCTGGGAATGCTGCTGTCAAGTAGCTGCTCCTGTTTCCTTCTCATGGCTGAGTCAGTTCCAACGTACCTGGAAGATTCAGTGTTTAATACAGTTCATTAAAGACAGGTATGTCCGACTTTTGCCGGGACAGCACAAACCAGAAATTATGCCTCATGCTTACCTCTCCTTCTTGACTTAGCTTTTACATTCTTGTGGCCACAAATGACATGGGCAGGTTTTATAGGCAGATGTGTCCCTGAAGCCAGCACTTCACCAAAGCTTTTAGAGATGCGCTCATTTGACTTGAGCAGAGGTTCAACCGGGCAATCTGAAAAAACACCCTGATGTGCCTGACCTCTGTTGTGACTATCTGCACAAGAACTCAGCGTCTGGCAGTCCTGGCTAAACAGTGCTCAGAGTCAAGCTTTGTTCTCTTGAACTTAAACACCTTAGGAGAAGTTTAAATCTGTGCCAGGCTCAGGAAAAGGTGGTCTAAATATCACTAAATATCTAAATATCTAAAAATATCTAAAATCTAACATATCTAAATATCTAAAAATCATCACTGAAGGTAGCGGCTACCACTGAACAATAAATAACCCCCTCCCCACACTAGGCTAGGTCTTTGAAGGACCTGTCTGCTTCCTTCTTTTAGAAGCAACCTCCTGCACACAGGCAAGTGATTCAACAGAAATGCTCATGCTTAAAAATAAAGGCAACAGCCTGGACACTGAGAGTTTAAGTCATCCGAAGTACATTTTGCAGTAAGGAAACTGGAACTGAATGGTGGAAGTGATTCATTAACCGTACGTTCAGCTCCAGTACAGTCACAGACAGTTACACTGTGCCTTAATTGCTTCTGTTAACATCATATTCTGGAGCTCATTAGTGATAAACAATGTGTGTGAATATTATTCAGACAAGAACTAAAGATTAAGGTGGAAATCCATTTGCTGTGATGGCCATTAGTCAATTCGGAGCTGTTGAATGATGCTTGAGAAGCTAATATGAACTGGGAGAGTCAATATTTCACCAGGCAGATCCTCTCATCTTCCTGTGAAAAGTTCTTTGTCTAAAAGAAGTTACTTAATGCCTAGTGCATGCTTGAAAAGGACACATACGAAGTACTGCCCTATTGGTCTCCTCAGCAGTTTAAATGATGAAGAGTGGGTCAGGCCAATTTTGGGTCTGATTGATAGAAGCATGTCTGCTTTAGGAGGATTGTGATGCTTGTCTCAATGGTAAATTTGGCCCAGTGTTGCCAACTTAAATATTTTCAAATATAAAGAGTTCTCGGCTTCAGTTCCATTTTCTGGCTCCAGGCGGGTCACTTGTTTGTTTGTGACTATATGCTGGGGTTTCTCTAGATGTGGCTGACTGAGAGCACAACTTGATACTCCTTGTTCTTAATTCATACTGGGGAGATCCCACAAATCACTCAGCACCAGAGGTATGAACATGAAACGTGCCAGTGGCACAAATAGTCTTCTTCACACTCAGAAGCAATTGTAAAGTTCACCTGCTCCCTCCACACACATTGTTTTTTCTCCCGTCTTCCTGAGTGTCAACAAGTGTCCATTTCTCTTTATAACTTTGCCCTGAATGTCTTTTTCCTTAGTAGGTAAAGACCCACATTGCTGGCAGCAGCGTGATCTGAGGAACAAACGTGGTGTGGCTGACACAAAGACACGAGCAGCAGCTTCAGTCCTGCAGTGGGGCTCCTGTTCCCGAGTCTGGAGAGGGAAGTCACATCCGTCCGTCTGGTGTTTGCTCTCTCAAGTAAAAAGGGAGTATGTCAAATAAAGGGGGGAATGGAGGCCTTGGCATTTGAATTGGAGCACAGTTCAGGTGTATACAGTTGTAGGAGTATCTGGAACATCATGAGAGAGTTCAAATAAACTTGAAAAGAGGAACTTAAAGTCTTTAAGGTGGAATTTGAGAAACTGCCTCTTTTTAGTTTATTTTAAAAAACAGTGGAGAGGTAGTTTGACCATTGAGTTACTTATAGAACTGGAGATCTGGAAAGGAGGCCTTTCTATGTGTGTTTATAAAAGGCTTAGCAAAATTTAACAGCTGGAAGCAGAAATTGGCTACCTCCAGGGAAGGTGCCACTTCTTACCAGTAAGGGAATTGTACACTGCAAGGTCTTGCTTGGGTGAGCTCGTAGTGTCACTGTTCGGAATCCAACTCCAAGATACACTTCATTCAACTTCTGGGGACAATTTTGTAACCTGGCTACCCAGGAGCTCAGACCAGATGACCCTTGTGCTGCCCATCAATAGCTCTCAGAACCCAAACCCGTATGAACGTTGGAAAAGTGATGGAAAAGCAGCTGGGTGTATTTGTATGGAATTGCACGTGAGTTCTCTTGACGAGTTTCACGTATGTTGTGCCAGTCCCTCACAAAAAAATATTTCCCCTACATGTTTTGGCCAGTGCCTGTGATGTGGGGCACCCGAACCTCCCAGTGTGTGGTTCATGCGTCCCACGCCTGAGGCAGGCAGCGTTTCTGCCCCCCGAGTTCACCCGTTCCTGATGCTGAGCGTCTGCAGCGCTGTGCAGGGTGACAACAGCTAACCTCAGCATGATGATCTCTCACTTCTTCTCCAGAGCATTCCTTTCTCTCCCTTTCCAGCAGAACTCAGAGCGGATTTCAGCTCACGGGAGCACAGCCGACCCGTGTGGCTGCATTTGCCAACCCCCCGGACTTTCCACAACACAAAACTCCTGAAGTTACCCTTCTCGCCTCCCTCTCCGAAAGGTTCCAGGTGCCCCATGCCCACCGCTAATCCTGCCTTCCTTCCTCCCAGCGGGGGCTGGATCCGCGCCTTGCTCGGGCCTGACCGGGGATGAGGCCTCCTCCCGGCGGCGGCCCGGGCCTGCGCGCTGTGCGGGCGGGCAGCGCCCCCTGCCGCCGGTGCCGCGCTGCGCCGGGCGCTGCCGGCGGGCCAGGCCGGCCCTGCCCGCCACGGGGCAACTGAACCCACCGCCGGCCCGGTCGGCTGCTCCGCGAGGCTGGGGCTCAGGTCATGCCCTCCTGAGCTGTCGCCGATGTCCAGGCTGCTACAGGAGGAGAAGCACTGGTGGGGTTACTGCGGTTTGTCTAGGACAAGGAATTCATCGCATGAGTCCTTTTCTGTTTCAATTTTTCAAATGTAACAAAAATTCTATTTGATTTTTGACATTTTTTAAATTTTATTTTCTCTTTTATCTTTTGAGAAGCAGCACTTTCAGGTGTCTGCGATACTGACCTCGTTCAAAACGGCACGATCAGAAAGGTGTACCAAAGATGCTGTTCTGGTATTTTGTCACCTAAGCCTCTCGTGGACCATTTCAGCAGCTAATTGCCACTGTTAATCAGAAGAAAATCTGAATTTACACCAATTGAGAGTATTAATTTTCTGTTTTAAACGGTGAATGGCACAAATAAGGATCTGTTAAAAGCGCTCTGTGTGTGAGTCAGGACCCTCTGCAGCACAGGGTCTGGCAGGCGTTTGATCAGTGACTGTCAGAGCCCTGAGGGCACTAATAGGCCTTAATGGCCCTGAGCAGCCTCACCTGGGACCTCCCTCCACACCCTGCCCATGGGCTCAGGAGCTTGTTTTAATGTGAGCCCTGGGTTCTCAGTACCTCCTGGAGCTGCTTAGCAAGAAAGCTGGTCTCTGGCTCAGCTACATCTTGGCTGTCCTTGGACCTGACCTGTGGGCTCATGTCCTGAATGGATGTTGGGTCCGTATCGCCACCATGGCCATGCCTGGCCATCCCAGGGCTGTGCCTGGTGATGGATATTTTTGCTGGACCTGTTCCCAAGCTGTGAATTGGCTTCCTATATTTGACCTTGGACCTGCCTTGTCACCACAGACTTGTCTGGTGATCCAGGACCTTGGTTGAACCCAACGGTCCCCCCTGGCTTGTTGGGTTCAACCCTGCTCCCTTACTGGGGTGGCAGGAGGGGTCCTGGCTGGTGAGGTGCTGCCTGCTAACTGGGCTATCCCCTTGGGTCCTGTCTCCCTATCCCTGGGAGAGCAGCTGGCCTTTGCTGCAGCCTGAAAATGATCTAACAGATGAGCTAACAGATAGGAGTTTATAGCTGCTACGTGCTACCAAATCTTAGTAGAGACCAGGTTGACATGATGTGGTTTTAATATAAATGCTGCTACCTCTTCATTCTTTTGTAGAACTCAGACAACTGTGAAGGAGAAGAAGCTGTATTTTCGAGGCGCAATTTAAGTAGCGCTGTGTTAAGAAATCAGCAGTTGTGCTGTGAGTCCTGGGTTGTCTTCCCTGCCCAGCAAAGCCTGCAGTTTAGGATGTATTTCAGAAATCACATGGCTGTGTGAGGAGAAAAGGAGACTTGCTGGGGCAACTGTGTCGTTGCAGAGCAGAAGTGATTGTAGAAAGAAAATGACACATTGCAAAGCTCAGTCCAAGCAAGGAGGTCATAAGGACACCTCTTAGTCATCAGACACTGAAGATTTTTAACATTTTCCCTGTGGACAAGAGCATGTGAAGACAGGTAATCAGCACGTTTACCACTGCTGCACCTCTTGGCCATAGCTAGCGTGGCGGAAGTCCAACTATGCTTCAAGATAGACTTTTCCACCAGGGTGGCAAAAAGGAGTCCCAAAGCTTGTCTGGATTGTGCTGAGTGTGTGAAGGGATTAAATCCGTGCAAGAGAGCATCTGAGTGGGTTGCACCACTGTATTTAGAGATATTTCAAATAAATGATACCTTCCCCTGTCATAAGATCCTATCTCTGGTTTTATTACCCTAATTCTCTTCTCTCCACCCTCTCACAACCAGATGTATCTGTGTGGGATCATCTTCTGCACCTGAGAAAGATGGAAGAGTCCAGTCTGACTAGGGTAGAAGAAAGATGTGTTGCTTTGTTGCAACAAAGGAGGAGGTGGTGGCGTTGAGTAGTGGCGGAAGGCTCTTACCTGTGTTGGCCTGTGGAGACCTGGACGTGGAAGTAAGTGGCTTCTGGGAAAATGTGTCTGTGCTTCTCCAGGACTCTTCCAGATGGTGTCAGAAGTGATTTTCAGAGTTCATGTCCCTCATACAGTACCTCAGTGGCGCTGATGCCCACCTCCCAGTGCACAGCTGAAAATTTCTGTGTCTATCCATGTCAAGTCCTGTATCTCAAAGCTCTGGCCTCGTTGCTGTTTAGTGACTCAGGTCCCTTTGTATCTGGTATGCCTCCATGCCTTTTGACTTCTTTTTGTTCTGTGGTGCTGAAATGGAAGCATCTTTCTGAAGGAAATATTGCCCAGGAAGTCAATGGGGTTGTATTCACTTACACCCCTCTGGATTTCTCCCACCCGGTATTGGGCAGTATGGATTTAGTTTTTGTGTCATGACAGCTGGCAGGAGGTAGGGCTTGTCACTCTGAGCACTTAGGGCTCTGATGTGGAACTTGTCTCTTGTAAAGACATCACCTGGAACTGGTTTAGTGCTTCTGGAATCTCCTACCTGTGAGGTAAGAAATCCTACATAGGAGGTAAACTGAAGGGGGGGTGGGAACGCTTTCGTTGCAGACTGCAAGCATAGCTCTGGGGTGTTTACAGCAGTTCTTGTGTAGTGAGACTACTCCAACACCCTTATGATCGCTCCAGCTCAAAAGCAGCTTGTTTGAGGCTCCACTGCCAAAAGGAAGAGTGTGCAGAGATGCTGGAGCAGAACTGCCTGCAGAGGCTGACCTGGAACCAGTTGATCCATGGAGTAGTTCAGGTTGGAAGGGACCTCTGGAGATCACTTATCGGATTGCCTGCACAAAGAAGGTCTGGTTCTGGCAGGTGGCTCAGGGCCTTGTGCTACTGAGTTTGTGGCTGCCTCAAGTTGCACCAGGGGAGGTTTAGGTTAGATAGTCATAAAAATTTCCTCACTGAAGGGGTGGTCAGGCATTGGAATGAGCTGCCCAGGGAGGTGGCTGAGTCACCATCCCTGGAGGTATCTAAATGTTGTGTGAATTAGGTGCTTAGGGACATGGTTTAGTGGCGGTTAATGGTTGGAATTGATGATCTTAAAGGTCTTTTCCAGCCTAAAAGATTCCATGATTCTGTGTTTTGAAATGGAGTTCTTCCTTCATGCTCTCGTGGTCACTGGACTGCATGGACACTAACAGGGGTCTCTTGTGTGATATTTGAGCTATGTGATGGCACGATGTGAGACCTCCTGCATGGAGAAAGGAAACCATGACCTCCCTGTGGGGCAGTCACAGAGCAGCTGACAGGCAGCACAGCCTCCCCTGCATGTTTTCTCTTGGCTGGGCTGGATTCCTGGTGGGGTCTGGGTTAGTCGCGTAAGAGGTGATAGCTTTTTCACCAGCAGTTCCAGAGGCAGGTGCATTCCCTGCTTGGAGCAGCTATTTTAAGTGTTCTGCTATGGTCTTTGGTTCGTCTGCCATCGTGTGGCTGACAGAAGGGTGCAGGGCTGGTTATCTGCTGTGTGTGGTGAGCGCCCTTAGTAGTGACAGTTTAATGAATAGAAAGCCTTCTAATAAGGGTTGGTTGTGAGTTTTCTCCCTTGCCTCAGTCCTAAATCAGGGAAAGGGGGATTTAGAGCACTGAGGCAGTTCTCCACTCCCAGCCAGAGCAGGGGAGTTTGGGATCCCTGTCCCAGCAGTCTGGGGCACTAAGAGCCTCCAGCAGCTGAGCTGTGCAGGGTGTTGCTGTGGGGAGGGGGGCTGGTGGAAAAGCACATGCTGCCTTCAGCCCCCCTGAAGATGCAGCAGTGCTTCAGCTGTGCCCTGCATGGCTGCTGCAGAGGGGAGCAGAGTCCTGCCCCCTGGGACGGCTACAGAGCAGGGTGTTAGAAAGCCAAGTCAGGTGAACACCTGCCGGCGCAGCCCATGGGAGAAACAGAGCAGAGAAAGGCCAGAAGTTGTTCCCAGTGTCCAGGTTCTTGCCAGCAACATCAAGGTGGCAGTGACTGCAGTGTGACCAGGAGCATGTGTGAAAGCACGGGGAACAAGCCCTTAGGGGTGTGAGGGCATCCTAGCTCGGGCACCCCAACGTCATACACAAGTTGTTAAACCATGTTGGCACTGGTGTTGGGGGGTGTCTGTGTAAAGGGATGAAATCTGTCAGCATGCACGAGTGGGTTAAATCATATTATTTGGAGATACTGTAAATAAATAGTCCTCCTACAAGAGCTACAAGTCCCCTCGCTCCTACAAAGGAACAAAAAGCAGATGAAGTCATCAGTTTCCAACATTTATTCATATTAAAACAGCGCTACTCATACTGATTTATGAAAATGATTTACGGCAAACAGAACGTATTAGTATAAGCAGTTGGAGTTCATCAGGTTTGTTAAAAGGAAGCAGAGAGCAAGGTAGTACATGAACAGCATTTGTAGAGGGAGTGGGAAGGAAACAGAGGGAGGACGTTTCCTTCCCCAGCTGTGATGCACTGAAGGGGAGGAGTGGTGCAGCTGGGAGTTGACTGTGACTGTCAGCTGTTGCCTCTTGGCACTGGCAGCACAGGAGTGTGATCTTCCCAACAAGGACCTGGGTGAAAAGCAGGGGATGAAAAGCCATGTGAGCTGTCCTTTAGCATGCTGACATCTGAGATTCTTCTGCTGTGTCTTAAATTAACTAAGTGTTGCATTGTCTTGGCTTTCTCCACACCTCATTCCCAGGAGCAGAAATGATGCAGCAGTGGGGCACAGGCTGCTGGGGGCAGAGTCTGAGGGTGTGTCCAAATGTGCTGTGAGAACTATGTGCTTTAGACCTGCTTCCTAATTTCTGAAGCCCTTTACTGTTGGGGAATGGATGCAAACTGCAGTGACTGCTGCTTTGAAGGGTTATCTGGAAAACAAGCTTGCTTACTTCTTGGGGCTCCAGCTGCAGCATCCCCAGATGTCCCCAAACAGCACGTCAGGACAGGGGCAAAGATGAGTTATGGGTTCTTCAACAGTAAGTACTTGTGAGTCCAGAAGTGCATTTGGGCATCTGGGAGCAAAGGGAATCCACATCCCAGCATGACTATGCCACTCAGTGGTGATCTGGTGAGCAAAGCTATGCTACAGCCTTCCCTCTTTTAGGAGGAAAGGCTCCAATTGCTCACAGCAGCTTAGCACCAGCTGCTTTTTGAAGTAAGGCAACAAAAACAGTCTGCCAGCCCTGGGGAGAAGGGTTAATTCACCTGGGGTGAACAGCTGGGACACAGCACCCACCTCCTGCCTGAGCATGCTTTGCCCAGCACTGTGTGTGAGTTGACATGCTGGTATGTGGCACAGAAATGATGCCACAGGGTCTGTACCAGCGATTCCCAATGGACCAGGTGATCCTCAGCTCTCCAAGGATTCTTCTGTCTCCGCACAGGCAAAAAGAAACATTGCTTCAGAGCTTCTGCTGTGTACACCTCTCCGCCCTGCACTGCCTGATGGCAAGTCTTCCCTACAGAGATTTTTAGATGCCTTGTGCAAATCCTGCATCACCTCACAGAAAGGTTTCATTTTCCCTATGTCTCCACTACAGATTTCCCAACGCTCTACACAAACACAGAGAGGAGGGAGGAAGAAATCAAATCAGGAAAACTCAAGGTAATTTTTCCATTGCCTTATGTCGTGGTTTAACCCCAGCCAGCAACTAAGCACCACATAGCCACTCACTCACTCCCTCCCCCTGTGGTAGGATGGAGGAGAGAATCAGAAGAGTAAAAGTGAGAAAACTCACGGGTTCAGGTAAAGACAGCTTAATAGGTAAAGTAAAAATGGTGCACACAATCAAAGCAAGACAAGGAATTCATTTGCCTTTTCCCAACGGTAGGCAGGGGTTCAGCCATCCCCAGAAAAGCAGGGCTCTATCACACATTACAGTTACTTAGACAAATGCCATGACTCTGAATGTCCCCCCCTTCCTCCTTCTTCCCCCAGCTTTATATGCTGGGCTTAATGTATGGAATATCCCTTTGGTCAGTTGGGGTCAGCTGTCCTGGCTGTGTCCCCTCCCAGCTTCTTGTGCACCCCTAGCCTAGAGGCTGGTGGGGTGGTGTGAGGGGCAGCAAAGGCCTTGACTCTGTGTAAGCACTGCTCAGCAATAACAAATCATCCCTGTGCTCTCAACACTGTTTTCAGCACAGATCCAAACATAGCCCCATACTAGCTACTGTGAAGAAAATTCAGCCACAACCAGCACACCTTGCCCTAATATAAGCACCATACCAGGCTAACGAGGCAGGAAAGTAAGATTTATAAGAGCTACACTCCTGGATGCAGAAGCTAGTGCAAACAAATTATTTTTAGCAGGCTATAAAGTGGATTCTGAGCAAGCGTTGGACAACAAGGAGCAGCACTAGGAGTAGGGGATGAGGTAGCCTGCCTGTGCCTTGCCTAGCACACCACCAATACTGACAAGTCCGTGTCACCTTGTCTACTGCCTGTGGGACTTTTCCCAGAGCACTAAATAATCAGGGCAACTGGTCCTTAAACATCAGTTACCGACCTTGCCAGGAAGCACTTTTTGTTTGCCAAGCTGCTCTAACTCTCTCCCCTGTGTGTGACAGCCTTGGTTGCTGGTCCTTACGGGCACCAGCTCAATCCCCTGCTGGGACCCCTCATTTCAGCCTCTGGGAAGTCAGTGGACAGGTCCCCAAAGGTAGAATAGAGTTTAGATTTGTTGACTCATGAGGTTAAGGGAACTTTTTTTATCTTCTGACACTCCTCGTCTGGGGTGGGCTTGTGCTCCTCACTGAGGCTTAAAGCTCTGTATTGTATCAACACAGCATCGTCTGTGTTGGTACAAAACTTTTGTGAGGAAAAAGGAACAAAACTGCAGCCAGAAGAACATAACTCTTGAGCAACATTTCCCAGTGGCAGCTCCCTCGCCTATACACATTCATTTTTTGCTTACAGCACAAGACCCAGTTTCATCAGCATCTGTCACAGCATCAGTTCACTAACATGGTGAGTTTTTAAAAAGGTGGTATCCGTGATCCCCTAAGGACAGAGGCTGACTTGGTGCCTTTTTCAGGTCCTTTCTGCCCTGGCCACATGTATGTACACCCCAGGTACAGGGCAATCCTACAGAAAGCTTCGCACTCGCTCTGACAGTACTCAGCCAGCCGCTGGTGATATGGTCTGCATCAGCCAAGCTGGACACAAGTGGCTGGGCTCACAGCAAACACAAGGACAGCTCATGGTTCTTTGCCCTGGTCAGAACTGAGGAGTATCCAAGAAATACAGTCATTTGTACTCAGTGGCTCGATGGCGGCTTAAGAGATTCTTCCTACGTTAGAAGATGTGCAAAGGTTTCCTCTTCATATTTTCCACCCTGACACTTTCCTGCCAGAAAACAGTGACTGTGCGCCAGCTGAAACACCTCAGGCCCATCTCCTTTACTTCAGCCAGTGATACACCACGTCCAGGGTGCTGGTACCCCTCTCACAGCCAGTGGGGTGCAGCTGTGAGCCCAGATTATACCCTAGACCCACAAAGATAAATTACACAGGCAGTTTATGACATTATCCCCGACAGTTTCAGAAATGTCCCTGTTTAACAGGCACCTCATTTCTTCTGAGAAAGCTGTCCTGCTGGGAGTGTCATGCAGGGCATGGCGCAGCACACCTCAACAGCAGTGATTCACAACTGGCTATGGGTACCCTCCTGCCAAGGGGCTTTCACCTTACTGCCACCCCTCTGCCACCACTCACTGCATGGTCTGTTGTACGTAGGCAGACCTGTTCTGAATGCGCACCAGTCGCTGCAGAGCTATGAAAAAGCTCATTCCCCTGCCTGACAGCCACAACTGCAAGGTATAAAGAAGATGCATGTCCTCCACACACCTATTCCCTTCATCTCACCTCTAGGACATTTCTTATACAGCAGACTGAATAGGTCCGTCTTCCTGACAGCCTGTCTTTCCTGAAACAGAGAGGAAGATACACAGTGCTCCGAACCACACAAAGAACTGTAAGTATGCCTGAACGTTTAAGTATTTACACATACAAGCACTAAAAGCCTCTTCATAACTTCTCCGCTCCAGAAGGTGAAGGACAGAAGAGAGGTTGTGGACCATGACTTAGCTTAAAAGCAGCTAAACATTTTACCCCAAGGGCCCTGCGGCTGCAGAGCCCCTCCCCAGCATTACAGAGACATCGGTCCACGGATCCTGGAGCTCTTCACAGAGCACTTATTACCACTGTGCTGCAGACAAGAGGCTCAGATCACTCAGCAAATGAGTATCTGAGAACACACTTAATTTAAAAGCTAAATATAGTATCAGCATGATGCTTGACAGTGGTTCTTTAATAAAAAAGTTATGTTATTTGCCCAAAGATTTATACCTTTCAAATGAGAATTTGATACCTGATGATATCTCTTTTCCAAGTACCTATGCTTTCTACTCCTGCAATTGTTATTTTACCCAAAGACTGTATGTTCCCAAAGACTGTATTAACTTGAACTAAACTGAGAACCTTTGAATGCCCATGCTTAAGTTCAGGCACCGGAGGCACAAAATTCAGTGATGTTGCCCCCCCCCCCCCCCCCAGCATCCTTTGGAGTCAGCAGTGCTCAGTAATTCAGCTACGCAAAATGAAACATCATAATCCACTCCTCTGACTTGCTGAAGGACACACAGCAGAACTAAGGTTCACCCTGAGTTTCCCAGCAGCCAACACACCACAAAGCATGTTGTGATTCAGCTGCTCAAAGCATGAGGGGTCAGTGTCACAGGCTAGGCTAAAGAAAGGAGAGCTCTTCCACCCCTTCTGGTGGGATGAGCCCACTTGTGTTTGGGAGGGCAGAAGGTACAACCATCAGGGCCATCATTCAAGGTGACATTTGCATCCTGCAAGTCTTCAGTTTCACCTTTCCTCACTGCTGTGTGGCCCTGTGTCCCCAGAAGGGCCACTGTCTCTAATGGGAAACCACGCAGACACACAAATAAAGTTCCCAGTCTCCCACTCAAGCTCAGCTGACCTCAGTAACTGCTTTGCTTCTGAATACCTGCCTCTAGCCTTATGGCCAAGAGAACCCCTTGCCCTGCAACAGCACATTTGATGCCTTGTGCTGATGCATTATACTTTATGACATGAGTTTCGAAAGTGCCCCAAGGTTGTTAGCTATAAAAGCAGCAAATATGACAGTGGAGGTTTATCCAAACATTGCTCCAAACCATGACACCGGCAGCTCATCAATAGGGAAGGGACATCATAGGCACTGAAATGCTTCAGATCAAACAAGCATCCTTAAAGAGGATGCTAAAAATAGTCAAGCAAACCTGCTCTTTCCAAAATGCTCCCTTGGTGCTACTGAACATAGCCCTGTTCCCAAGGCCAGCATAATTGATGGGTACCCGCCCTGAAGTCGAAAAGGAAAGCAGGCTGTGTGCCTCCCTCTGCTTTCTTTAAGTAGCTCAGCAGAGTCATTTGAGGTTCTTGCAAGAGAAAGTGGCCTGGACCAAACAAACCCTTCCAGAGACCCCAGGCTCCTCCTGGGGGCCTAATGGGGATCTATGCTCCAAAAGCAAAGGCTTCAGCAGCACTGGTAAATCACCCGGGCAGGGGGGTTGAGAGGACCAAAAAGCAGGACGGACGTTTCTCAGGGCATTGCCAGCAATTCCCTCCCTGCCAGTGGATGGAAATGCAAGTGGCATGAAGAACCAAAGCTCAGCTTTGATTTGGACTATCTCAGGTCAGTGCCAAAAGTACAAACCAAGGATGTCTGAAAACCTCGACAAGCCTTTTCCATGTGTTCTTTGCAGCTGACCTTCTCCCAGTTTTTTTCTTGTCTCCTTTCCCAGGGCCCCTGTGGAGAGCTGGTTAACGGCACAAGAAGCTGAAACAGAAAAGAGTAGATATCTGGGGACTTTGCAGTTCTGTTTTTTTGGGTGGGCACTCCCCTGATTTCTAGCAGCGATTCCTATTACACTGAAGCGCTGGTCTGGGAGAAGAGGCTCACACTACCAAGTGACTGAGCTGGCACTTGTCAGCTGAGACAGAATTGCTGACCACACACACAAATCTTCCTGTCACCACAGTGAAAACGCACCAGGCTGGGGTGACAAAGGCAGTTTGCTTGGTATCTTGAATTTGCACAGTGAATGACCGCCTCATCTGACGGGCATGGCCCTGGCCCCGCAGAAGTGCGAGAGGGTGTGTCTGCCCAGTGGGACTCTGCTTGGCTGGCTGGCGGCTCTGCATTCCCTTTTCCACTTTGCCCAGCAGTTCACCCCCAGGGTATTGGCCCCGGTTTCAGTTAATGGCTCAAGTAGGTTCAAGACAAGGACAGGCAGGTTCCAACTGAGATTATTTTTTGCATTTTTAAAAAGTATGGTTGCAGACCATGTGTAGGATACTTCAGTACTCTGAAAACAGACCATGCACTTGTTATATATTTTAAAAGGTGACACATGAATTATAAGAAATGACATTCACACGGCACCTCAGCTCTCACCTGCTCTGTCTGGAGACATGTTCCTCACGACACAGGAGTTACTGGCTTTCCTCCCAGCTGCTAACACACATTCGCTGGCTCAAGCAAAAGTCTTGCTAGACCAGCAGTGCAGGTCTGAAGAAGCTTGTGCCCATAGCAGGACAGCAATAAAGTTTAGGACGGGGTGTTCAGTTAGTGCTATCGTCACTTCAGCTATCGTTACATTTCCTTCACCCACAAATACAGGTAGCTTTCAGGACTAGCTTTCATGACCCAAGGGTCACTATACTTCAGCAAACAGACCTAAATCTAAGTCAGAGGACTTAAATTTAAATAATTAAAGCACAAACAGCACAGAAAAAGTGCAAAAAAAAAAAGCTAGTTTGGACCCAAAATAACGTTGTGACAGTGGTAACACAACAACTTACACTGGTTCTCTTACCAGGAAGGGCCCAGAGGCTCTAGGAGGCCAGTCCACTTCTTGACTAAATGATTTGTGCTGGCAGATGGGAGAGAATCCAAACCTCAAAAAGGTTCTTTTTCCTGGAAGAATTGTCCACCTCTTTTCTGAAACAACACAAACCCTCTCTACACAATGAAGAAAAGTTTACACAGATTTTGACTTAAGAGATGCTGATACCAGAGGCACCCACTTGAATTGCCGTAGGCACAGTTAGAGCCAGAGCAGTGATGCCGTTACTGCCAGCATGACGGCATGCTGCTCCAGCCCGTATCTGGGAAAGCCACATGGCAGGCAGCAGGAACCCCTCACACGCTGCACAGACCCGGGAAAACTAAGAATCACCTCCAGTGCCACAAAAACTGATCTCCGAGGAACTGTTCACACACGGGTTACCACTGAAGTGTACTGCGGGGCCTGACCAGCTTGGCTGGCTGTTCCTAAACTTGGGTGATTTTCAGAAATTGCAGCAGCATGGATTTCAGAGTGCACGTGCTAAAGTACCTAAGGCGGTAGGTCCCGCACTGCTACAGCCATTTGGCCACTACCTGCCACACGGAACACACCTGCACAAACCACGGTACCATTGTGATGCATAAACCCGCCGTGGATGAGAGAGAACAATTAATGAGTATGAAACTTTGTGGTGTTTTTCAGTTGAAAAAGAAGTCTGTGAATTTGGAAGGCTGTTTTTTAAAAAGCTGCCTAGTATGTCAGGGGGAAAAAAAAAGAAGAAAAGAAAAAGAGAATCAGCCTTTCGCATGTGATTCGTGTCTAAAAACACCCACGCAGCTCATCGCACTGACCTCAAAAGACAGAAATGCTGCAGCAAGACACTTCCAGAGAGGGAATCCATGGGCACTAAACCACAGTGAACAAAGAGACCATGCGTTATCAGCTCTTCAGAGCTAATCTGCTGAGCAAATATTAATACAATTAGTGCTGATCCCTGAGTCTCATCTTTTTCAAGTTATATTGGATTTTTTGAAGGATGGAAACTTGTCACTGCCTTCAGCAGACCTTGCTGGCAGAAAAACCAAATGAGAAAAACCTAATGATCAATGAAACACTTCTTTTCTCTCTGTACGCAAGTAGCAACTGGGTATGGCCAGAATGGCAGAGGTGATGCTTAGTGTTGATTTCATCAGACTGTTCCAGAAACACTGGAACAATGTTTTCCCAGCTCTCAAAAAGTGATATTGCCTATGACTGCTTGCTGTGCTGTCTCAATTGTCATATATCCAGCTGGTCTGGAGTTACTGGGAAGGGAAGGTCTGAAGGGCGTGTCATTGTCCTGTGCTCGTGCTCTGGGTGCCTGCACAGTAAATCTGTGCTCCTAAAGAATTTCATATGCCCCAACTGTAGCTCAGCCCAGGCAGGAGGTTGCTCATGGCTTCCTGGAAGTGAAGAGGCTGAATATTAGGGTATGACCTAGAGCAATAGGCCAGCCACAGTCTCATCTCTGTTTGAATTCAAAGAAAAATCCCCTCTTTCTTTATGCCAATTACAAGAGTAAAGCAGAAACCTACTGCTTGGATATATACAAGCATGAAAATAATTATTTAGAGAGATGCAATCCCAGAGGTTTTCAATCTCTTCTCCCAGTACTTCATGTGTTCCCCAGCCAGTTTATGACTTCTCCATAAATTTTTGGACTCCCTGTAAGGTGAACCTGTCCATGAAGATAGAATCACTGGAGAGTTTCCACAGAGACCCTCATTTGCTCCGTACACATCCAAGTTTGTGGATTGTAGCCCTTGATGTTCTAGCCAGCCAATTCTTGCTAAGAAGCAAGGAGTAGACTGCAGCTACCTCTTGTATGAGCACCATAACCAGTGCTAATACTGATTGTGGTTCAAAAATGATGCGTACCTGAAGGTAAACATCTTGTGAAAACATGGAAGAATATCAACATGCAAAACTGACAACATTTTGTTCCAAAAGATGGATGAAAACTAGTTAGCAATACTCTAACATATAGGTTAAGCATTTTGTAAGAATTCATCTTCTACTTTCCAAACATACGTAGTTTTTAGAGTTAAAAAAGTTTGTCTAGAATAAAAATCATAAGAGAACATAAAAGTCTAAGTTTGAGAGTGCACCATAATGAGTCACTCGACTGTCCACCAGTCCAAGTACCTCACTTCTAACAGGAGCTGAAAGCAAAGGGAAGGAAGATAAGAACAGGCCAAGACTGTGAGTTACTAATGCTCTCTAATACCTTAAAACTCTTTCAGCTCCTGGGACTATGAGTTGGATGAGATTCCTTTGTCTTTAGCAGCCCTAGCAGGAGTGTCTGTCATTAACTGACCATTTTTCCTTGATCCCATGTAAACCTTTGCCATCTGTGATGTCCCTTTGCAAGAAGATCTACAGTTCAGCTACCGCCTGAGTGAAGACTCACAGCCTCTTTGCTGGCTTCCACAGTGCTCCTATCAGTTTCACCTGAGGCCCCCAGCTGCTTGCAGTGGGAGAGGTCAACAGGCAGTGCCCAGCCGCGCTCTCTGTTCTGCTCATACGTATACATGCTGTGGGCATGTGGGTGAGATATTGGAGTAGATACTGGATTGTATAACAGAATAGATATTGGAACTCAATATAAAGTCTTTCGATGGACTGATAGGTTTGTTCCCCTCCCCAACTTGTCACAAGGCAAGAAATTTCAAAGGCTTCATTTTCAACATTTCTGCATGAAAAACAATTTAAAAATAGCAGAATTTCCTTTGATACAAAAAATCTGGCTTCTGCTAAGGAGTGCTGTTGAACAAGCACATTCTGTGGCACTTTTCCTCTATTGTTTCTTTCTGGAGACAGCTCCGTGCTGTCCCCTTTCCAGGTGATGTCTGTTACCAGTGAGAGAATGCGACAGGCGGTTTAGAAGTTTCCTTTTTCACCTGCTCAAGAAAGGAGAGCTCTGAAGCTTGCAGCGATGAAGTGATTTCTTGCCATTTTCTCTCTTTGTGCTTAGCTGCAGGTTTCCGTCTCTGGTCTGCAGCACCCCAGGAAAAATACATACTACTTGTAAGCTGTCAAGACAAGGTAACTCACTGAAGGAAGTCATAATCAGGGGGCTTAAATTAGCTGTAGAGGGGGCTGCATCTTCACTGGAAAAGGATGTGGTGGTTAGCAGAGAAATTAGAGAAGCAGCATTTTTTCACGTCTCTCCTATGTCCCGAAATACCGCTTCTCTCCTCTTTTAATTTGCGCACACTTTGGTCTCTATCCATTTTAACCGGAGCAGTGCAGAGGCTTTCCTCTCATAGACGTTTTGTATATTTTTTTTCCTCATTTGCCACTTTTCCTTTTCTCCAAAGAGCTTCTTGCATGGAAAATGGCAGCCACCTGCTTCTATTGTGAGGCTGCTGGCAAATGCGAGCAGCCACTTTACTGAACACAACTGCCTTTGGGCAGAAGCAGGCCCAGCTGGGACTAAGATCTACAAGTGGACAATTAGCAACCAAGTAGTGGACTAAAGCTGGTTATTTTTATTGCTGCCCTGAGGAGATAGGTCAGGCCAGGCAAAACATTAGTATAACCAGCAAACTGTAAGCATCTGAAGCTTCTGCCAGCCCTGAAATGCCCATGTACTAGGCTTGTGCACAGCACCGGGTAGCAGGAGGATGTTTTTCTCATCATGTTTGTAGTAAGAAAGCTATTGAAAGAGAAGCATGAAGCATCCTTGATTTTTATTTTTCATGTCTCAGTTTTAAAGGCCAATTTTGTATTTGTGCTTTGCTCACCATGTTACGATTTTCCAGTGCTGGCTGCCAGCACCACTGGTCACTGACGGTGCCAGAATGGCATCTTCCACTTGTGTGTGCATGAGGTGAGATGGTGACCCTCTGTGCTAAACCCACGTCTCAGGAGCATCTCTCCTACAAAGAAAGGCTGAGAGAATTGGGCTTGTTTGGCCTGGAGAAGAGGAGGCTCTGGGGAGACCTTAAAGCACCTTCCAGTGCCTGGGGGGGCTACAAGGAAGGTGTGGGGGGGGCTTTTTACAAGGGCTTGTAGTGACAGGACAAGGGGTAACAGGTTTAAATTGAAAGTGGGGAGATTTAGATTGGATATCAGGAAGAAATTCTTCCTGGAGAGGATGGGGAGCACTGGGACAGGTTGCCCAGAGAAGCTGTGGATGCCCCATCCCTGGAAGTGTTCAAGGCCAGGCTGGATGAGGCTGGGAGCAACCTGGTCTAGTGGAGGGTATCCCTGCCATGGCAGGGGGGTTGGAACTGGATGGGCTTTAAGGTCCCTCCAACCCAAACCATTCTGTGATTCTGTGATCTCCAGAACCAGCCGAGAGACGCAGAGCAGCCTCCAAGTGACCCATCTGTCCAGTCCTGCTGCCAGAGGAACTGAGAAAGAGGTGGCCACGGTTTTCTTACACTCCTTTGTGCTGCAGCACCATCAACCAGCATTGCTGTTTGGCAGAGCTGGGCTGCCCTGTGCAGTGAGACATAGTTCAGAGGTGGGTGTTGAGATGGACAAATAGCCTTAATCCATGGATATGTCATTGCAAAACTGCAAAGCCTGTTGGGAATGACTTCCCTCATCACAGATATCTGTCTGGACTTTGCTGCATTCCAATCTTCAGGTGTATTTTATCATAGGAAACGGGACATCAGAGACAGAACTGGAGCCAGCTTGTCTGAATCCTCCACATACTGTTACGACTGCTCTGCAAGCCACAGTGACACCCATGTAGTGCCAACCTGGCAGCTGAGTTCCCAAAATAGATGAGCATGATTTTTTAAAAATCTGTTGTGATGTCAGAAAACTTCCCTTTTTAGCTTTTGCCTCATCTATCAGCTATAACTTGCTCGTGGTTGCTGAGCCATAAATAGAGGCTAGCAGTTAACGTAGGCTACGATTCACAAAATGACTTGAAGAAGTTAAAGATCATTAAGAGGGAGCCTGGATCTCCTGCATTGCCTTAACCTCATGGCATAATGAGAGGCATGAATGTGATGGAAATACACAATGCTTCATTGTAATGCAAGGAAGCTTTTCCAACATGTTTTATATCTGTCACCATGAAAGACTTAAGGCACCAAGTGGATAAATGTTTCTGCTTGGCCTAAAAGAGTCAAAGCCTGCGAAGAGGGGACAGACAGAGGGGTTTGTACTCCACTTCCAGAGCAGGATTTGTCTCTCCCTGCAGTGACTGAAAGGAATTGTCTCCTACAAGTGGACTATAAGTGCAGCTTTGGGTGAAAGGTTCATATGGAGACATCCGACCTGTACATTCCACAAGTGAAACGAGGAACTGGAGTCTGCCCACCTGCGGGTGCCTACAGCTCCATCACTGAAACTCCCCAGCAGCCGGGATCGTCAGCCCAACCTGAAAGCTGCTGGGGGTTCATCTGCTTCGTAAGGAGCTTGTGAGCACACGCCGGTATCACCTATTGCTCTGGCAGTTGACAAAACCTTGCTTTGCGTGTCAAATCCTGTGGACAAGAAGGGCCAAAACTTCAGGGAGGGGAGTGAGACGTGACAAAAACTCCCCTTACCCCCAAACAACAGTAAAACATCTTATCTTTTCTATTCTATCACTTCCTCCTATTTCCCCACCTCAGCAATGGCAGCTTTGCTTAAAAACTCAGAAAGAACCCATAAATTGGTGAATTCTGGAAAGCAGGAAGGCTGCCTCTGTACATGTAACTGCACATAAAGCAATTTTCCGCATAAATCCCGAATTATGCAGGACAGAAGGCTTCCTCCAATTCCTTTGCTAAATGCCTCTCCTTGAAGAGATGTGCGAGAACTCCCCCTGCCCCCTCAGCCCCCTTCATTCACCTCCTTACTTTTTCTGAAATTCAGGTGATACGATTTACACCCGGTAACCCTGAGCTGAGCAGAGCATTACAGAAATGTGAAAAAAAATGGAGCTACGGAGCAAACCTTGAGGCACCTCATGAGAAAACCCCTGCACACAGCAAGCTCGTCTCTTCAGCAGGGAGTCAGAGAGCTGTGCTGCATCACAAGGAATAGCAAAGGTCAGTCAGATGGGGCTGGTATCCAAGACAGATTTTTTTTTCTCCCCTTTAAAACCAGTTTGCCAATGGCTGGTATCAGTCATTCCCAGCTTCTTCTTGCTTGTGAATTGGAATATTCACCTTTTCATATCTATGGGTAAGGACAGATTCACTATTCTACCCCAGCATCTCTAGCAACAAGACTATGTCTTCACTACCTGATCATCATACCACCATATTACCCCCTCGTTGTTTTTTTTTTCTTACTTATTTTTTTTTAAATGGTTGGTGTTGCCAAGGTCTTCCTGACTCCTCTTCCAGCTTTGTTTCCCTGGGAGCCTTCTGTAAGATCACAAAGTCACGGACCAGTCCCCTATGGCAGTTTCTCTCTTCTAGTTGCTGTGATGCAACTAGCCATCAGCACAATAGTCTGACAGATAAAACAAACTACATTGTGCCAACCAGCACCTTGTTTTGGTGTACAGCCGCGACAGCTACAGCACTAGGAGCTGTGTGGGGTCCCGTGCTGCTGAGAAGAGTGTTCAGCCCCAGAAGGCCCTCTGGCACATAAACCAGGCAATCCCCAAATGGGATCCGTATAGCCATGAGAAAAAGATCTCCAGAACAAGGGGAGTTAGTGGTCTACAGTGAATGTTTCTGAAGCTGACAATCTTTGATCCCAAACAGTTAAAGAATGGGACTATAATTATTTTGAAAATACAGTCATAACCACTCCTTCCCATTGCTGTAGGGCAAGCAGGAAGGACACAGTCCTTGTGCCTGGAATAGTTTCTTCGAGAGAACTGCAGTGAGCGCAGAGGTATTCATCTCCGTGGTGGAAGTGCAAGCCTCTGCCTGGTGACTTTCATGTCGTTTCAGATAGGGATTCTTGGAAGATTCCAATTTCAGATTAAAGATTTATGAACTTCATGTTAGTGACAGAATAGCAAGTTTGCAGGTGATTTGTCCAAAGGCGTAGGGTATTTGAGGGCAGAACTACTGCTTTTTTGTCAAAACAGAAAATAGAGAAGACTTACACCCTAGAAATGTTTACATACATACCTAGATTGTCAGTCGGGTTAAAAAACTTATCCGTTACACTTTAATATACATTTTGCTGATGACAGGTTCAGTGCTCTTTCGCTTAAACCAGTACAGAGCCTGCGGTAAGGTCAGAGATGGAGCATTCCTGTGCACCGTGCAACTCCTGCTCCTCCCTGGCTGGTTTTCATCTCTCTACCAGGGAATCCCTGCAGGGCTGGGGCCCCGTCACCCAAAGCACCAGCTAGTCCAGACACGGCAACACCATTACAAGTCCTCCTGATTTGTCTCTGGTGCTGACCAGGTTGACCTTAAAACCTGATGTCAGGACCTTGATGGCTTTGCATACAGAGCCCCTGATCAGCTCCTGTCATCAATCTGTCCTAAATTGCTTTCCAGTTAATTTATAGGGTATTCACCTTCTAGGACTTGTTTGCTGCCTCCAAGATATGCTTTGCAGGAGGCTGAAACACCAAGGGAGCCATGGGTTGTAAAACAAGTATGTGTAATCCTTTTCACATGGAGACTCAGGGCTGAATTTGTGGGAAGCCAAAAATTCATGGAGACATAATTCCAACTGAAAGATAAAATCAGGGAGGACAAAAAAAAAAAAAAAAATAAAAAAAAAGAGCAAGGGAGTATGAGATTATATCATGCAATCTTCTGGGGTAGTTTTAAGTGTGATTTAAGGCTTCAGTTCCCCAGGCCTGCCACTAGATGGTAATAAAAACTAAAATAATAAAACCGACTAGACATGAACGTCTCTGCCAGCTGCAGGAGTGTCCCAGCAGCCCCTCTGCCTGGGAGCCAGCAGAAAGCCACTTGTCCCTTCAAGTCCAGACTGACATCACCCCCTAACCACAACCTGCAGCAGCCAGGCTCTTCAGCTGTGCTAGCAGACAGCCCCCTTCCCAGAAACTGTCCGTGCTCCCATCTCATCTGGCCTTCCCGACCTGCAGTTCAGAGGGGAAAACGCGTTTTTCCTGGACACGTCACAGAAACGACTGGGAGGGACTGCTACGCTTTGTGTCACCTTAGTCCCTTCTAAGCCTGGTTGGGGCTCAGATACCCCCTCCTCCTCTGCGTTTAGGGTAAAGGGGAGATACGTCACCCCACCTTCTTCTCACAAAGATCCCAATTTCTTTCAGATTGCTTAATCTACTCATCAGTATTCAGTAAACCAGTGAATAACTGTAGCCTTCAGCTTGCCTGGAGCAGGTATCGCACCAGACACAGAAGCAGGTCTGACTGGACCCTTTAATAGGTTGGTATCATTTTGGGGTCCAAGATTATCTGAGAGATCTGGGACAGAGCTAGATTTTCAGCAGAAAGGCTCACTGCCAAGCGTGAGGATGCCTACGGATGGCAAGATGTTCTGGCAAAACAGTCCCCACCTAAACAGAGCTTTTTAAAACACTGGGTGCTCATGGAAAATTACTGAATTTTAGGTGCAAAAGCAGCATCAAAACCAGTATGAGCTCAAAGCCAGTTCAGAACTCGTTTCATCATGAAACCAGTGCTGTAGTAGTGACACCCAAGTGGATGCACCTGCTTTGTCACCTTGCCCCCCAATCTCTTATATTTGCATCCAGTTTATTACCCTGTGGTTACCTGAACTAGTTTGGTCTTATTTGCTGTGGTCAGTTCTAATGACGGGAGTATCGGATCCATGGCTCTTCAGCTACGCCTTGTAGCCCCTTCCTGGGATTTTTTCCTTCCTTTTGGCCTGACTTTAGCAGAACCCCCAGACTGAGAGCTTTGGCTGCCCATTTCTAACCCTTCCTGCATACACTAGGAGGGAGCGCACTTGGCCTGTGTTGTACAAGGTGGTCACTCGGCTTCTCTTCACGTGCCTGATGACATGCTGGGCTGGTTTAGCTGGGACAGAGTGGCTGTGTGGCACTCAGTTTCTGGCTGGGGTTAAACTACGACACACACATAAGAAATGGGAGTTTTGCTATTGCCAAATGGGGTCTTTCTTTACATTTCTTGTAGTCAGACAAACCCAGTGTACCATGGTCCTGGCTGCAGAGGACTTCCAGGAGGGTACACTTCCCTTTCCTCTTAAGGAAGGTCTCCACAGAGCATCCCGTATGGCACACATACCCAGGCAGGGGTTCCACCTACTGCCACTTCCACAGAGATTACCATCTCCCTCTAGCAAGACTTGAGTAGTCTGGAAGGAAAATCTTAAGTAGAGCATTTAAAACACCGAAATAAATGGGACTGCTCAAAGCACCACACTGCTCGGAAGGTGTCAGGAGCTAAATTATTCCAGAAGCACCGAACCGTACACTGTCAGGAGCAATCCTGCGTTGGCAGAGAGAGGATGGACAAAGCAGCCTGATAGATCCCTTCTTTCCATCGTAGCATCTATAATTTCTCTGTTAATGACTTGTAATTGCGTCCTACATGTCAGGACACATTTTGATTCCTTGCTTGATAAAGCGCTGAGGCCAGTAAGATCATTCAGTTAACTGCACAGTCCAATACCTCCCCCAGCGCCAAAACCTCCCGTCCCAAATCAGCTGGGATTGTCTTTCTGTACTTCTGCAAGGGCCCAAGGGGGAAGGGAGCAGAGCAGAGAGAAACATTCATTCCCCTCATTTAAAAATGTAAAACACATTCAGGACTGCATGTAATAGTGTTGTAAATCTTATTTCCATAAAGTACCTCCAGGGCTAATTCACGAGACATTAATCATATTCCAGCTTCTCCCAGCTGTTAACTCATCTGCAGGGTTTTTAATAAAAGATTTTGTGTGCATTTTCAAAAGGCTAAATCGTACCAACAAAGGCTGGTCTACTCAGAGCAGAGATTTCCATGGCCTGGAGCAAAGGCCACCTTAGAGGCTCCCAAGCCCCTGCCCAGCAGGTTTCACTCCCAAGCTCTGACCAGGGTTACCTCACCCCCCATTCAATGAAGCCCTATAGTGAAGAGGTTTGGCTAAGGAACAGGCAGGAATATATTTCCAGGTCACTTCCTTCAAGTGCAGTCTGATTTATTCCTAGCCAGTTCATTGGCATTGTTCAGTGGCAGAACCCTTAATTATTCCTTTAAATCTCATTTTAAATTCCAAGCACTGCTTCCCTCCTCCCTCCTGCCTCCCTCTAGCCTCCTGGAATTATAATCTGATTTGGGATAAACACACTGTTTACTTTAATCCCACCTGTCTGAGAGCTCTTTCCAGAAAAAGCCTCCATGTCACGATGGGGAGTTGACAAGCTTCCAGGGGCATGGGGTCTGCTGTCTTGGGGCCAGGGAATGCAATTGTCCCCAACTGGGGAATGCCACAGCACTCCCAGAGAGCTGGGATACATCTCTTTAACATGCTGCACATACAAAACTCCCTTGGCACATCAGCAAGTGACTCCAGGTTGCAGCAGCAGGGTGGCCAGGCACTGGTGTGCTGCATTACAATGTCCATTCAGAGTCCTCCTCCACGCCATCCCACAGCCCCACCTGCATCTGCTCACTCATCCCGTGGGCCTCACCCAGTCCTATGTCTCTTTTTGCTCCTTGCAAAAGCAACTTCTCAGATTGCCAGGCTTGTACCTCCCCGGTTTTCCTGCAGGTGAGCCTGCAGGGACGAGCTGGCCTCCTTACCAGCCAGGCAACAGGTCTGCCCTCAGTCCCCTTTTCCTCAAGCTCCTTTTCCACATGCAAAGCCAGATTTGGAGGATAGCATTGTCTAACTCCATCCCCTAAATCAGCTTGCTAGCTAATCCTGTTTTAAGTGTACTCCACAGTCAAGGGAACATCACTGTTGTTGCAGAAGCCCCTCTCTTGCTCCACTTAATTACACATAAAACCAGCCTCAGAATACAAGAGCCTGGTTGTCAAAGGGAAAGCGGCAGAGGTTTTCCAAGAGCAGTTTCCTCTCCACTGTGAAGGCCATAAAAATGAAAAGCTAGGACCCACCTGTGTTCATCAAAAAGCGAGAAAGCTTGGCATCTTCCCAGTATCAGGACAAGTAGCTGGAGGTACTTCTGATTACTCAATTTGTCTTTGAGTTACTTAATCACTGGAAAAAAAAAAAAAGCCAACTTTAAAATGAAAAATGCCACTTCACATTGAAGTGTCCAGATATTTAGATCTGTTGTTTTCCAAGAGAATCATTACAACTTTTCCTGTCCTTTCCTCAGCTGAAGTTAATCACCAACTTTGCCTCAATTCCTCAAGCTGTGTCTTTAGAAAACTCTTCCTAGATTTAATAACACCAGTGATTTCTTTTTCTTTCTTTTCAAAAAAGGGCATGGGTAATAGAAAGCCAAATTAAGCATAGGTGGGACTGTCTTAGATTTAGGCAGAGCTGCAAGGAGAGGAGACATGTCTTAGTTCTCCCTGGAGGATAAAATGTGTAGAAGTTTAGGAGTAACTATTGGTGGACACATAAAGCCTCCACATTTCAGGTTGGTCAGCTTTCCCTGTAGGTTCTTTCCACCAAAGACCAGCTTCAGCCTCCTACTCCTACCATAAGCAGCTGTGGTGTCAGTGCCCCCCAGTGATCCCAGAGGTGGAATGGGACTAGCCGCTATTCCCAGCTTCCCTTCCAATTGCTTTGCCAATTTAAAGGACCCCAATAGCTAGTTTAAGGCTCACAGGGGGCCTCCAGCTGCTCACAAAATCCAAGCATCCCCAGCATCGGGTGGACTTTCAGCCAGCTGCATCACAAGCGATGCAAGAGCAATCAACGCGTGGGCAGACCATGGGAACGCAGAGACCGTACTTGCACGTCCTGCAAAGCTGCACCCAGGCTGCTTTCTGCTGTACAGGGAGATGGGCAACCAGCATTTGCTGGGAACAGGGACCTGGCTCTAAGCCCACACCGAGCACACAAACCAGGGGAGGTCTGACCTCACCCCTAAGTCATTCAGGTGTGTGGAAGGATAAAGTAAAAAAATACCTGAGCAAGTCAGAGTCAAAATGCTGACTCCTGCTGCATTTGGGGTAAGAACGTACAGACCGTGCTCCAAACCTTTTGTCTGTTGACATCTACAAAACTCATCTCCCCAGGCTCAGCACTAGCACAAATGAATCCCCTTGGGGCTGCACTCTTGTTTCTTGCTCCGTCTGCAACCCTCCCCTCAGAAGAACTTGCACTGTCTGTCTCCTCCCTCCTCTTTACCTGTGCTTCTTCCTTTCCAGTAGCCTTCCTTCAGAGATGAGAGCCCAGTACTGCAGCTGTTCTGGGTATGCCACTCTCCAAAGACAGGGGAGCATTTTTCTACCATTAGAAACCTCTCTCCTACTAATTCACTGCCCACCATGCTGCAGGCCTGTTACATCTCATCTGCATCTTTAACACCATAAAACAGTGTTCCAGGAATACCTCATTAAAGGCAGAAAAATTCATGAGCACTTTATGTAGCACCATGACTGTATCACAGTAAGAACGTGGTCTTGCAAGTGACACAGACAAGCAAAAAAGCAGAAAAAAAGCAACAAAAACCCTCCAACAACAACAAAAAAACCCTGATTCCTTTTCTCACCTTCCTTTTGCTTTCATTCCTAAAAGATGGGTTTCCCACTGCCCCACACAGCCTTTTACTATGAGAAAACACACTCTCCACATCATTACCAGACAACCTTATTCACACTCTGAATTTGCTTTCTGCATTTCACCATGGAAAGCACCATATCACTGCTATCATCTGTGTACTTCTTTTGAATAGTAAAAAAGCCAACACCAAGTGCTATTAAACCTATGTGATACCAGCAGTTATATTCGTATTTTCCACTGCATGGCATGTCTGTACTTCCCTGCTCCCACTGAAGAACCAGCCCGCCCCCCAGAAAGTCCCAACCCATCACACGTTTGGCAGCTAGCAATAATTATTTTGGAGTCCCATGGCTGCAACTGAACAGAATCACCATGAGCTCTGTGAGCAGCTTAATTTGGTCATCTTGGATAATCTATTTGTTTTCTTAGTGTTATGTAGTTTAGATTGATTTTGCTATTATTTTCAGCTCCACAGGAAAGAAAATTGGTAAATAACTTTTTTCTTTTTTAAATTGTAACAATCATTAACTGCCAACAGACCAGACAATCAAACTGCCACCAGCAGAAATCGCTCTGTAGGAGGGAAAAGATGACAAGCTCCATGGGTGCTCTCAGGCCAGGCTTGGGTGGAGCTAGTACACAGAGAACACAGCAAAAGCCAGACAGCCTTCCCACGTCTGACCTCACACAACCATGGGAATCCAGTTTTCCCCCCTGAAAAGAGGCATTGTGGTCCCACAAGGCTGCAGGATGCCCTTGCACCCCCAGGAGGGTGTAGGCATACACAAGACACAGCTCTGAGCCTGACCTTCCCCTGCAGAGTTCCAAACCTGCCTGGTCAAATCCTGCTCTCAGGCATTCAGCAAGCTGTCTGCCAGCTGCCCTGGCCACAGATCACCTGGTGGTACCACCCTGCATCCCCTCAGTAACACATCCCTGAACACTGCTGGGGAAAATTCAAACCACTCCCAGCTCCAGACCGAAGATACTGTTCAAAGCCAACCTTTTTGTTACCCAAGCCACTCCTTATTTTACTTTCTTTTTCATTGATTATTTTTGCTCCTCCTCTTCCTCACCACCAGCAAACCTTTAGCAGCAGCCCCACATCTTCAGCCCCTCATCTTCACACTGAACCCTCCTGCTTCACCCAACCCCTAGCCAGTAACACAGCTCGCACCAACACTTACCTGCAAGCTTACATCAGAAAACTACCCTCCAAACTCCACCACCAGCCCAACCCTCTGAAAGTAGCCCTCTCCTGCTGGGCTTTGCCCCTCTTAGCTCTAACTCAGTGCAGCGGTGGCACGTGGGACTGAGTGGACAAGGCTGGTGAACAGCAGGGTGATAGGCAGCCCTGTTGTATGTCAGCACCAGTTCTTCTGAGATGAGGGCTTCTGTAAGCATGTGAGGTGGGCAATCAAATGCCACCACTCTTTACCCTCCAAATTTAAGATTTCAGGAAGTTAGGGAGAAGTGTATCTCCTGTTTAGAAA
The DNA here is from genome assembly GCA_027574665.1 of Rhynochetos jubatus. Lineage (NCBI taxonomy): Eukaryota > Metazoa > Chordata > Aves > Eurypygiformes > Rhynochetidae > Rhynochetos > Rhynochetos jubatus. Next base: position 4,534,055 of record CM050659.1, read on the forward strand.
GCATTGTTCATGTAGCAGCATGACAGGGCTTGGTGCTCCTCTCCAAAGTATCTGCAGGTATCATAAACCAAAGCTCCTACTGTGGCCTGCTCCCAGGATTGAAATCATGTGGGCACTGGGATGTAGTTCACTTCGAAACAGAGTTCTTTCTCCTTACAGTGCCTAAGTCATGTGATGTCAAAGCTATCTACCTGCCATCTCCTATCCTTGAAAAGCAATCCACCCTCCATTTCACCCTGGCCAATCTGGCCACTTCATGGCTCAGCACAGCACATATTCCTGCACTTGCTGTTGCAAGCTGCAGCACAGCTACACCAAGGGCAACACCTTTAATTTCTCAGGAGACTATATTAAGTCTTTAACCCTGCCAGATCCTTTAATTAAACATTTGAAGACAGATTCACATTCTGGGAATTCTTCAACACAAACAGATGGATTGATAGATGCAGTAGATTAGTTTGGGTATGGTGGGATCCAACATCATACTCCAGTGACTCGAGCAAGGGAACCACGTGCAATGCACTGCTTAAAGAAACATGACGTTTTCTGGTGAAGAACGTGACGATGTTCTGATACTAACCACCTCCCCATGTACACTTCCCCTACCAATATGCCCTGCTATCACAGAATCATAGGAAGTTTAGGGTTGGAAGGGTCCTCTGGAGATCATGTATCCACCGAGGTTGTGACCCCATCGTAGAAGCCACCATGTTCATCAGGCACGATCTGCCCTTGGTGAAGCCACATTGGCTGTCACCAATCCCCTCCTTTTCCATGTGCCTTAGCGTGGTTTCCAGGAGTGTAACATGGAGGAGAAGTTCTGGAACATTCTACATGAAGCTGGAGCCCCTTCAGGGCGGCTTTGTAAATAAAGAGATGTTTTTTGTAAATAAAGAAATAAAGGCCGGTCCATCTGTCAAATCCATGCCTGGTCAATTTAGAGGCAAGGATCAGAGAATCACAGATTGGTCAGGGTTGGAAGGGACCTCTGGAGATCATGCAGTCCAACCTCCACCAAGGCAGGTTCACCTAGGGCAGATGGCACAGGAACGCGTTCAGGTGGGTTTTGAATATCTCCAGGAAAGGAGACTCCACCACCTCTCTGGGCAGCCTGTTCCAGTGCTCTGGCACCCTCAGAGTAAAGACATTTTTCCTTCATCACAGGTGGAACTTCCTGTGTTCCAGCTTGTGCCGATTGCCCCTTGTCCTGTCGCTGGGCACCACTGAAAAGGGTCTGGCCCCATCCCTAGATACCTGCCCTTTGGATATTTATAAGCATGATGAGATCCCCTCCCAGTCTTCTCCAGGCAGACCCAGGTGCAACAGCCTCTCCTCATAAGGGACAGGTTCCAAATCTCTCAGCATCCTCATAGTCCTCCTCTGGACTCCCTCCAGTAGTTCCCTGTCTTTCTGGACCTCCCTCGACCTGCTGGCCATGCTTGTCTTAATGCCCCCCAGGATACTCTTGGCCATCTTGGCCATGAGTGCACATGGCCGGCTCACGGTTACCTTGCTGTCCACCAGCACTCCCGGTCCTTTTCTGCAGAGATGCTCTCCAGCACATCACTCCCTGTAAGCTTCCTTCTTCCAATTGTGTTTAGGCAATACCCACTGCTCTCCCATCATCCACGCAGCTAGTCATGCCACTGTAGAAGGGTCCCACATCATCCATGGCCAGATGGCCATAAGTTCTTGAGTGTTTCTCTGAGTGAGCATCATTGGGAAAATTTTGTTCCCACATAACCTGGATTACAATGACTCTAGGGGAGACATTAGTGGAGCATTTCCAGTGGGGTCAGTGCAGGACTTACTGCACAACCAGTTTTGTCCAAGTATAGATTTGGACATCAGGCAGGGAGGAGAAGCAGCGAATACTGATGCTTAATTTTATGTTCAGTCAGGCCTTCACACCTCCTTCTCACTCTGCTCCATATAATAGGCTACCCTTTTCCCAAATAATTATTTGTAAACAGTTCCCGAATTTGTCCTGGGAGCTGGAAAGAGAAACTCTGAGGTTTCTGTATCCAGCAAAGCTGCCTGTGCTACATCAGCCCAGCTCTGTATGAAGGCAGTGTCTCTCTCCAGGCAGGCTTTTGAAAAGCTGTCATACCGTGATGTCTAACATCTAGCTCATGTGCCTTGTTCTTGGATGCCAGCCTTTCACCCTTTGTATTCAGTTTCATTTCGCTGTCAGAGAAAGAAAGCTGCTGCAGAAACTGCAGCAGTCTCAGTCGCTAGGGCCGAGGGTGGTGTAACCTCCATGCAAGGGGTAACAGTTGTACAGTGGCAGCCAGGTCACCACTGACAACATTTCTTCATGGCATAAGGGCCATATTCTGCCTGAGGGCTGACACTGGCACCTCCATTTACCTCCCTCCCAGACATTTCACCAATCTTCCCCTTGCTGAGTGGTTCCTCAAGTGTTTTTTGGGGAGGGGGTACTTTCTTCACCCTGTGTGGCTTTCCCCACCTGGGGTACCATTAGCATCCTTGCTCTTCCCTTGGGACTGCATCTTTTTTGTAACACTTACCTCTCTTGGTAAAACAACTAGTGTACATGAGGATCAGACTGTCTGATAAAGGGAAAATTACACATATTACACCAGGAAGGGAAATGAAAGACTTTTTTTCAGGCCTCTGTGTGCACTACCAGGCTTTAGCTGCCTGGACCAGTCTCACCTGGGAGCCCACCCACCACACGTGGGTCTAAGAGCTGTAGTTAAGCTCTGGTACCATTTCTGGCTTTGTCAACTACTCCTGACTGAACTGCTGCATGGGCTGTATCTTCCCCTGCCTGATGGTGACCACAGCCTCACCAGAGCCTCTTTCACCAGTCTGCCTGGTTCAAAGTGGTGAGGTTGCACCCTGGCTGGGGCAGAAACTGCTGGCACTGTGGTCACTCTCTGCCCCAGGCTTGGTTTTCCTTCCTTGGCTTTCCGTTCCTGCTAGATTTCATGGGTAGGCAAGATGGGAAAGGGAGGATGTAAGGAGAAAAACCGAACTCCATGCTCAATCACCACTGGATAAGCAGCAAAGGCTGATCCAGGGTGTGATGGTTGTTTGCAGAAGGCAAATCTGGAAATTAAAAAATAAGTCACCTGGTAGGTGGGAATAAAATGAACCACACTTTCTACTGTCCTGTGCACAGCCCTTTTACTGGCCTTGGAAAGATGGAGGGGATAAGACCACACATGTGCTTGACTGTGAGCATATGATTAACTTGTGGAAAGCTGCATTTCCAGGGTGCAGCTCAGCTCTGGTGAAAGCCTCTGGCACACTCCTACTGCTGTCAATAGCATGCATGGAGAAATCCAGAAACACCAAGCTCTCTGTTGATGTAGCTTGGTGGATTTCTCAAACACATTTTTGCAATTGTACCACGTTTTTATGTGGTGCAGAATCACGAGCTTTTCTCTGCATTTGATGTAGCTTAAATGCCTTGAATTGCTTATAATAGAAAGCTGACCTTTTGCATGCTGGTGCTGTACAGCATCACGTTGAGGCAGGGAGTTTGGAAGGCAGCATGGTTAGGAAGAGAACAGTTTGCCATGGTGGGACTGTACTATGAGTCTTGGGAAGGTGGGAGGCGAGCGGTGCTGGCAGTATTGCTGGCTTTGGGAGGTTGGGAGCGTGTCCCTGGGATCAGCAGAGCTCCCTTGCATTGGGTTTGCACGATGGCACAGGGGTTCCAATCCCTTGGCAGAAGGCAAGCAAAGGGCAGTGGGGAGGAGAGGACTCCCGGGTGGCGGGGGCAGACCAGGACAAGGAGAAGGATGTCTGCACACTGTAAGGGATACATGGGTCTGGCTGTGCCAGGCGATGTGTCCTCAGGGTCTGAAGAGAGGATAAGTGTGCCAGAAGATATGGGGAAGGAAGTGTCAGATCTTGGTAATTGTCCCGTAGGCAAGGGAAGGGAGAGCAGCCACTCTCTGCAAGATACAAATGCTCCTGTGAAGTCAGACGCATGGTGAGTCAGAAGGACCTGTATTTTCAGTCCCATAGGTGAGGTGCTGGTCCTCTGGGTCCATTAGTTAGGGCTCTGCACAGCCCAGCTCTTCCGTAGCCTTCCCTGTCCATGCTGGCGAGGGTGGCCCTGCACCGAGCAGGTGCTCGGCGTAACTCGGGTCAGATCCCTCTGGCAGGGGATTTCTCGTACTTTGTGCCTCTCCCTTCGCAGGCGGCAAGGGCTCCCTGGTTACTGCTGTACTTGAAGACTTGGCTAAAGAAGCTCATTTTCTTTCAGCCAATCTTCAGGAGAATCCCTCTTGGAGCAATTTAAACTTTTTTCCCTTAAGTAAGGCTTTGGCTGACAGCAGCTGCTCGGCTGTCCGTGATGACAAGTGGGGAGGAGCGTGGAGCCTAACACGAAGGAGGAGCAGAAGGAGCAGTAATGGAGAGCAGCAGCATTGTCAGTTTTGGCATCAGCCAAACTGGAAACGGGGACACGTGAGAAGCAGGGTCATCAGGGGAAAGTGAATGGCAGAGAAGCTGCTGAACCGCTCAGCCAAGACTTGGTGCAGTCACTCAGCACTGGCACTGCTGGTGCTGTTCTGAGGATATTTCAAGTGTTACTAAGTCCCCGATCCTCGCAAGCCTGGCTGCAGAGGTGGAAATGAGAACAGGGTATCTCCCAACATGCGTCAGAGCCCCTGCGTGTTGCCTTCAGAAGCTGGTGGTGGGTGGTGCTGGGGTGCCCCATGCCTGTGGCTGAGGTCAGAGCCTGACCGAGCTCCTTTACGGGCTGTAACTAAGACCATCTATGTTACATTGTCTCTCTTGCCCTCACAGATGTGACAAGGACGATAGGCTGATGGGGCATGAAATTATGGTCTCAGCCATGGCTACAGTCCACTTGGACAAAACAGTGTTCTGCCTCCTTGTCAGGCAACAAATGAGGACTTTTCCAAATGCAGAGTCCATACTTGCTACACAAGCAGACCCTGTGAACTATAGAGAGATGGTGCTTGTGTTCACATGCAGAAGAGCTGTTACCTGGGAACAGGCAGTGGCACTCAGGAAGATGGAATAGACTCCTTCCCTGCCACACACACATCCTTCTGGTCGGTCCCAGCCAGAGACCATCTGTGGCCTTGCTAATGCTCAGTGAGAAGAGGTGGAGGAGGCATGGGTGTGCCCTGGACGGCAGTGCAGGCGTGGGGGGCTGTAGGAACTCATCTGTGCTCGTTTCCAAGCCTTGGACTCAGTGTAAAGAGTCTCAGCCATCAGGTACATTAACAAGTAGGCTTTAATGGTCCTCAGCAGGCAACCTGGGCCCTGCCAGGCTTCCTACAGCACAGTTGGGAAGATCAAAGCTGTCATGCGCGAGTGCCAACCTGACTGATGGTGACACAGGGGAACAGATACAACTAAGCAGGAAGGATAAAGCTCTGCCAAGGTCTTCCCTGACAGCGGTGGGAGTTTGGAGAGCAGCTGGCGTTGATCTGATGTCCTGTCATAGGTCGGGAAGGATGAGGAGCAGGTAGGGAAGGAACTGGTCCCCAGCCCAGTTTCACACAGTGCTATGTGGGAGTAACTCAGCTCCTGGCACTGCAGTTTCCAGCCCTTCCCTCTGCTCTGAGTGCATGGGGATGGTCTCTCCTCCTCCCTCCAGACCTCCGCTCAGTAATTTGGAGAGGCACCGTGGGGCACACCAAGGTCGGGTCTTTTCAAACCCCTCACTGGGAGCCCAAGAGGGAGACGGGGAATTTCCCTGCCGTGATCCCACCTCTGATACTGACTTTGTAACAGACACTTATTGTGAATTCATTATGCATTATTAGCATCCATTATTCATTCCTATTACCTGTACATACATGTGCAGTGCTGAATAATAAGGGAATTACGCCAAACAATTCAGTGGCCCTCCATCGAGAAACAGCCTTGAGAGGAGGCATCCCAAACACAGGGGACTTAGTGAGGACTGGCACCAAACTGAATGGGGGAAGGAGGCAAACAGACCATGCAGGAGGAAGGCCAGGGCAGAAGGCAAGAAACTGGAAGAGATGAATTACAGCTGGTTGAACAGACTATTTTGCATGCGGGTGGCTGAACCTAAAGCAATCAGGGGAAATTTGGGTCAACCTTTTTGGCAAAACAAAATAAGACCTTAAAGATCATTAAAGTCAAGACTAAGTGGTTCCTTCAACAGGAAGAAAAAAAAAATCCTGTATTGTCTCATCTGGTTTTAATGTTAGGCTAAACAAAATTTGCATCAATTTTGACATTTAAAAAAAGGCCATTCAAAACATTTCAGTTTTAAGTCAAAACAAAAATGTTTCAACATGTCCTGTATGTTTTCGGCTGAAACGGCTTGTGGAATTTGACCCAAATTTGCACACAGGTTGGGTCTACCTCAAAAAGGAAATTTTCCAGCAATTTGGCATATTTGTTTTGATTATTCATGGCATGCTGGGGAGGGGAGAGGAAGGAATCGCCCAGTGCTCAGAGGAGGAGGACAGATCAACCAGCACAGCTCAGAGATGCAGTTTGTGTGTGAAACACCAGAGTTGCAGCAAGGTTAGAGAGAGGAAGCTCAGGTTTTCAGAATTCATCTCAGTTGATGAAGATGATTACAAGTGCCACATTCCCAATTTCTTTTTCCAGGAATTCTCTTCCTTAATAAACTCGTTCTAACAAATTGATCCCAGCCTCTCCAGTACTCAGCACATATCAAAGCCATTTTTAAGATTGAAGAGAACACTTTGGGTGAAAAATAGGAACCAGTGCCAGACTTTGTAGAGATCTAAATCTAACTCAGCTGTAACACAATTGAATTAACTTGCTCTTCTCACATGCCCACTCCTTAATATGTTCATGGATGTCAGCTTCTGAGCTTTGGTTGGTGACAAAACCAGAGTCCAAAACTCCCAGGAGAGGCATGGACCGGTGAGACTTGCCTCTGGTGTTCTCTGCAGGCTGCACCCGAGCTGGGGAGCCCCCAGCAAGCTCAGATGAGTAACACACCGTACTCACCTACCCAATGCAGCTCAGAGACATCCTGTCTCTGTGCTGTCTTGGGCTAACTTCAATAGGCTGAACCCAGCAGAACAAGGACATTCACATAAACCTTCTGCAGGGCGTTGGGTAGAGGACAGCTTGGTTGGGTCTAGATCACTCTCCTGGTCCCTTCCAGTTCTTTTTTTCCATATTCTCAGTAAGGTGTTTGTACTGGCATAATTCTGGTGAAACAACTAAACAAGGAGTAACTTTTTCACAGGAGTATCCAACATGCTGAAGACCTTGTGTTCTAAACCAATATAATTAAACCAGCGCCTAAAAGAAAATCAACAGCTGCCTAGGTGAGCTTTAAACCTAGGCGTTTAAGTGCATTTCATTAGACCCGTGCAAATGCTGTGAGGATGCCCTAATTTCCTATTACAATTTAGTCTGAGCCCATGAGGAAAACGTTACAATTAATTCCCATGCCTCCCAAATAAACACTTCTCAACCCAAACGGAGAGCACCCAGACTGGCATTGTTTGCTTGAGGTAGCTGCCAGATGAGATAATTGGTGCAGGCAGCACCTGAGCTACGTGGAGATGGTTTGCTCTCCACACAGAGAGCAATGACACATTCAGCTCTTTCATCTGGCCCATCTTCTTGCAACAGTCCAGGGTGTCAGCTGTTCATAGGAAGCAGAAATACAGGGATAGGGCTTATCCTGGACAGTTTTCCTGGTGTCCAATTCAAACAGAACACGATCTGACGTGGGCTTCTCCTTCTGCTCTGAAAGTGAAGCTTGGGGTGAGAAAATGGTTTGCTTTCCCCAGGGAGGCTGGGAAGGAGCAGATGAGGTTTGCATTAAGAGTAACACATCTCAAGGGAGAGAGAGGTCTGAGGCTCAGAATGGCACATTTGTCTGCTACAGCTACAGCTGGGTTTTGTCACAGTCAGGTCCTGTGGGGAGTTACATGCCCCTTTCCCTCAGGAGGCAGGAGCTTTTTTGGAACTGCTGAAATTCCTAGTGATGAGGCTGAGTCAGAGATCCCCACCCTCCCTTTTCTGTTCCTCATGTTCTCCCAAACCTGCATCTCATACATGCTTTCTACCCAGGACAGGCTTCATCTGCATGGAAAAGTTGCATCGGTTTTACGTAATATGGAGTTGAAGCCAAACCAGACACCTGCACAAACCCTCTTCTTGGCACCCCGTGTGCAAGGTTTCAGTGCCAAAAGCACCTCCTCCTGCTCCTCAGTGACAGCATCGCCAGTCTCAGGGCTTCACAGCCAGCCCCAGCAAAGGGAACAGCTGCTCTGCAACCCTCCTTTGCACTCCTACCTCCCTTGGTCACCAAGGCTTGGGTACCAACCACCCCCATTTCCTTTCAGACTCAGGAGGGGGGTGCCAGGAGCACCCCCCAGTGTCCTCTGCTGGGCGGCTAAAGCAGTGCTGCTGGCCTTGCTGCCATCACGGCCACAACCATGACACTACGGTAATAGCTAGAGAGGGATGCGGAGTGCAAGGCACAAAGCCAGCCAGCTGCCAGCACCACAAGCCTTCGGCTGGCAGGAGCTCAGCACCAAGCAGACTGGGGGCACAGGGCACAGCGTGCGTGGAGCAGCGAGTGGTGGCTTATCAGCAGAATGCTTCTTGGGGCATCCCACTGAGAGATCCGGCCTTTGTGGGAACAGCAGCAGCATTTTGCAGGCTTGGGACTCAGAAATGAGCTGCTGGCAGACTGCTCGTGCCCAAAGGGACTTTGCAAAGAGCTGGGTGGGTGGCTGACAGCCTGGGAAAAGAGCCATTCAAAAGCAGAGGGAACTAATTTTTCCAGTTCAGGTGTGGTTTTGATGTTTCATATGCATTTTTTCAGCCTAAATGAGGATGAAAATTTCAGATGGAAAAGTAAGTTCTAAAATGGACTTAATAAGCACATTTGAGCTGCTGAAACACTGTCCTGGTAATTTTTGTTTTATTTCCCAGTTGATCTTTTAAATGTCATGTGTTTTGAGCTATGAGTGGATATAAATTTATGGAAAAGAAAGATTGATCTTTTTGTTTAGAGCATGTTTATATAAGGCTTTTTTAATTTTTTTTTTTAAATATATAATTTATTGAGACCCTCCCTACCCCACATCTACTTGTGGCTTTACAAAATTGTTCTTTGATTACTGTGAAAGAAAAGAATTCACCAACACAGTCACAACCCCTCTCTGCCTTCCTACAAGGACTACGTAAGGCAAGGCCATGGCTACATTCACATACCCGAGGGACCCTTTATCTAGACTCCCAGAGGAAACGAAAAAGTCTAAGGCTTGTGACCTGAGGCTCATCCTCGGTTCAAAAGCACTTGTTGAACTAAGGCTAAATTTCAGTTCCATAATAAAAGGTGAAGGAGAGCAGACATAATTTGCGTGTGGGTTTTACCCAGTGACAGAGATTAAAAGTAAAAAGAAAGCCAAGGCTGGGTTAAAAGCAATGCTCACAAATCCAGGAAAGCCTGGATTTGGTGTGTAATAACAGGGGAGAAAACTGGTGGAAGACCAGACAGCACATCTGCTACAGGGACCTGGTCTGCTTTTGCCTTATTGCCCACCTGAATCTCCCCGAGAAGCATTAGGGCAGCAACAGGAAACCACGAAACAAATCCAAAACAGTGTTGCACAAATGTGATTGGGAGGAGAGAGACTGCCTTGTGCCAAGAGCTTGCAGCTGTGGCCACTGCTGGGCTGGGCTGCCCTCTCAGGGACACCCCATCCCCCTGTTCCAACCCCAGCATGGTGGCAGTCACCTCCCACTCTCTTTTCAGAGAAACTCCACAAGAGTTGGACAGCTCATGCCTCTGGAGAGGGCAAGCACACAGGACACCCACCTGCGCCGTTTCCCTTCTAACCTTGCTGTATTTCTCATTTTTGGCTGGGGAGGAGGGTCAGGGAGAATTTCATTTTGCTGCTTTAAACACATGCAGGCTCATCTGCAGCGAGAACATTGCTGTGGTCATTAAAACCAAACAGAGCACGCTGACTCCCAGCACCAACACCACCGCAGAGGGACAAGATGAGAGCCAGCAGCCCTCCACGGAATCCATGGCTTTTCTGAGGGGGGGACAACTGGCCTATTTGGATCGAGGTGAAGACACCCTCCAGACCAGCCTCCAGATAAGGAGCCCAGCCATCCTCTGGAGAACGGGGGAAAGGCCACACCACCTATCCCCAAGACATAAATAATCAGTGGAAGGTCATCAGCTGCATCTTCCACTATGATAATGTGGGAATAACCCACATTATTTCCTTGGCTTTCCATCACCACGGCTGTTTCATCAGTTTTTCACTGGACAAAGCCGCACTGAGCTGGTGATAGGGTGGCAGCCCTGGATGCCACTGGTGCCTAAGGCATGGAAACCTGGGGGCCACCTGAGGGGACCCCTCACAGCAAGACTGGCCAGGCATCCTCAGCATTGCTAACAGCGGAGAGACAGAGGGTTTCCCCAAGCTGGGCAAACCCTGGAGCTGGGGGGCTCCTCTGCACCCCAGCTTGGCTCACAGCCACGTGGCAGAGGCTATGTAATGTCTGAGACAGAGCAAGGCTGATGCATGCGGTGCGGTAAGGCCCCCGATTAGCACGGTGTTAGCAAAAAAGCACCGGTGCTGTGCACGATCAAGCAAGAAAGGTCAAATGCATTACATATAGACTTTTATTTTGGCTGAAAAATGTGTTCACTTTTAGCATTAAAAAAACCAGTTTCTCCTGGGGTTAGTATTTTTGTTGCATTTATGGGAAAAGCAGACCACCGCTGTCTTGCTTTTCAGGAATATTTTTGGATTTGTTAAGGCTCCTGGGGTGTCCAAAGCTAAAAATATTATTTCAGTTTTGATTGTTACTTGTGCCAAAAATAAATTAGAAAAAAATAATCCCTAAACAGAATCACATTAGAGGTTGTTTAAAGGTCAGTTTAAAGAGTCCCCACAAGATGGATTATTAAGTTTATGTTAGGGCAACCTGGCCTGGAGCTTGGCAGGGGTCTGGAGAGGTGCAAGTCCCTCTCCACTCGGCAGGTGTGCTCCCTTGCCCTGGTGCCCACCAGAGCCGAGAGCCATCCATCACTGGGCTAGAGCAGCAGTGATAGCGAATAACAAAATGATGAAGTCCAAAATCTTGGCACCCCACAGGCCCTGAAGCTGCTGCTCCCCCAGGGCAGTGTCAGCAGTGGCATTTGGGAACGAGGCGCGTAAACAGAGAGGGAGCTGGGGGGAGGGAGGGAGGGAAGAGACGCAATGGTGCAGCTGAGCCACAGAAGCCATGGTGGGACATCACAAGTTCCCCCGAACAATCTGGTGTGTGCAGAGAAACTCGTTATGATGAATTTCAAGTCCCGAATTTACATCTTTGAAACTATCATCGTAAGGGAAAAGGTTAGACTATTTTTTGTTTGTTTGTTCATTTTCTTAAGTGGCAGCTCAGATTAGAGCTGACACCAGAAGGATAAGCACTGAATCCTGGGCTAAATATTTCATTTCCACAGATGCTGACATCAAGTTGGTTACAAAGAAACTCTTGCATTGGGTTTTTTTTTGTTGTTTTGTGTTGCTTGCAGGCTTTCACTTAATTTATTTGTTTTTTCTACACAACCTTCTGCTAAATTTTGGGGTGGACAAGGGAAAAGATAATTGAGCTAAAAAAAATCAACTTGGAACTGGAACGAGGCAAGTTACAAGAAAAAAAAAGGCTGAAGAAGTAAAACCACCACACCCCTGCCTTTCTTACAATTTTCATGTGCTCAGCTGATCAGCCTCATGCCAAGACCATGGAGGGTTTTGCCCTAATTCATGGCAAAGAAGAGAGTTGAGTATCACCAGAGCTGGGGTTCAAATTTAGGCAGAAGGGACTGCAGCCAGGGTCATGGTAGGCCTTGTTCCCTGTGCCATGACAGGCATCACTGATGGCAGGGAGCCCACCTGGGACACCCGTGGCTTTAACAATTCCAAGATGTGCTCCTCTGTAGCACTGTGCCTCAGACACGCAGGTAACATATTGCTTCTGGTACAACCAGCAAAGGGCACAGCTTCCGTTTGTTATATTTCAGAGAGTCACTATAAAACTTCACCAGGGAAATTATGTTTATGCTTCAGTGCAGTGAGCAAAAGCATCTCATTTCCCTCCTCTGCCATCCAGGCTAAATTCAGCTCTCCCTGACACTGGTATCTCTGGAACACATCCACTGAATTTATTCTGGATTTCCACAGTGGCATCTGGGAGCAGAACATGGAACCTTATTTATTTATTAAGGCTATATGGGTTTGAGATTTGTTGTTGCAGGAGGCAACTTCCTCAACATTTTCTATGCTCAGTTGCGGAGGATTCAGTGCTACATCCAGAGGAACAGAGCCAATTAGCAGAGACAGGGCTGCGGCTGTCTGCTCATTGCAATCCTCCTGTGCCGCTGCTGAGAGCGCCAGCTTCCAGGAGATCCGACCTGGGTCTTTCCTGGCTGCCGAGCCTTTGACGTCGGCGCTGATGCTGGGGCAAGGGAGACACGGGTGGATTAAAATAGCACAGCTATTATCAGCTTCACTCAAAATTCTAGTTCAATTTAAATTCATTTGTCAGGAGAACAAGAAAACTGACTTTTTTGAGCGGCTGTTCTCTGTCCTGGATCCAGAAGCATCTCAGTGCCAAGAACAGCAGAGTCCAAGGCCTCACAACAGAGGCACCATTTGGCGCCTGGGGATGCTCCCAAATGCTTTTCAAACACAACCAAGTGCTGGTGGCCCAAGTTGCATGTCCTGCTGGACAGAAGTGAGATACAAGAGGCCAACTCTGTCCTGCTGCCCCAGTTGCTTTTGAGGTAAGGAACCAGCCCACACAAGGAGAAGTCCCATGGGCCTGCTGTGGTCAGAAGATAATTCTCTGAGACAGGAACTGAAGTTCCAGTTTCACCTTAATTTTGGGGCAAGTGGCTCCCTCTCTCTTCCACTCTGTTGCACATAGGAAAACAGCCATTAATGGCACTTTCCACTTTGCAAACAGTGTCATCTCTGAACGCAATTCTCTCTGCATTTGTGCAGGCTGGGATGTTATCAGATTGGTCTTTAGGAGCTGGCACATTAGGTTTCCCCTACAAGCACATTTAGGTACGTGACACTCCAGAGCTTGGGGACATCCACAGAACATCCCAGCTGTACATTGGCCTAGCGCACGAGAGTGACCCCAGTGCCTCCTCTTCATCCCAGCTCTGCTCTCCTGCCTTTCCATATATTACTGCCAGGAGACTCTTTCCCTCCCTTCCCTTGCTGCTCAAAAAAGGGGATTAGTATCAGTTCAGGGAGCCTCAATACAAACAAGCTTCTGAGGAAGTGGTTAAATTTTTCTTGTTCCTTCTGAAGGGAAGGCATCTCTGCAGAGCCCGGCATGATCCTAGCTCTGGGCTGGCTGCCTACTCTCCCTGTGGTTTGGAAAGTACCATCGCCACCCAAGGCTTCTTTCGAGAGGTGACTTGCTAATGCTGCTGACATGTCTTTCTGAGCTTCCACTTAGGTGTTTGAAGAGGTAAAAGAAAAATTTGGGGCTTCAAGGCAAGAAGGGTTTCCTTCCCTCTGCCTCTGAGTTTCCTGTGAGCAGGACAGGTTGGAAGCCCCCGTGCCCTTCCGTTTAGAGCTTGCCTCAGCAACACCTGGTTTTGCAGCGGTTTGGCTTGGATCATTAAAAAAAACTTACTTCCTGCCAGTCCAGCACATTTCCATTAAGATTCTCCCTCCTGCTTTGGAGGCTGTAGGAACCTGAGGGCCACGTGTCTAGTCCACACCATATTGTGTGTAGTTCTTGCTCCAGTCCTCCCCACTTACTCAGCCTGGCTGTTTGGCAGCATCGCCCCAAACACACCTGCACCCCTAAAGTCCTGGACATGGCCCTATACCCTCCCAAGTGGAAATATGGATGCTGTTGGTGGTTGCTGCATGCCTGTTTCCCTATGGGCCTGTCAGCCGGGGCCAGACAGGTCCTGGGAGAAAAGCAGTGACAGAATTGCAGAGCAGCTGCTCCCAGGAGGATCTGGGTCCACCAGCCAGCCCTGCAGCTCAGGTCACACCAGCACAGTGTGAAAACCAGCTCCTGTCCAGCACAGGAGAAAGTGCAGGAGGTGGCTTGTGGACTTCTCAGTGAGGGTAACCTGCTCCCAGGACTTGGATCTCAAACTTTGGCTCTTGTTTTGAGCCAAATGCCCAGCTCTTTGGGAAGCTTACCCAGGAACGGAAGCTTACCCAGGAACCTCTCCCTGGTCTCACACAGCCCGCCTCCAAGTCCAGGGTAGGATGATATCCGCAGAGTAGCAGCAGCAGGGAAGCAGCTGAGGCCTGCACCACTGTTGCACTGCCCCCTGAGTGCTCAGGTACCACGGGGGATGAGGACGCTTACAGACCTGGAACCAACAATCAGTCCCCAGTGTGCACGTGCCAGAGGCAGTTTCTGCAGCTGGGTTTTGGCCATCTTCCCCACCAATGGAAAGACTCGACCCTGGTCCTGCCCTCCTTGCTGGAATGACAAAGGAAGGTATCCCTTCCTTGGGTACCTCAGACCCAGGGCGCCAGCTGCTAAACAACGAAAGTACACAGAAAGGCTGATGCCAGTGCCCACCATCTTGCTTCCTGAGCATGAAAGTAGTTGTTCCCCATCATCCCCAAGCAAGGAAAATAACAGAAATATGATGATGTGACTCAGAGGCAACTGTTCCTCCTCTTGGTACCCCGTGCTCAGCGGTGTCTGCCTCCAGCTCACAGCGCGTGGGCAGGATGGGGATGTGCTGACAGGCAGAAACCCAACCAAGGAAGAGTAGTGGCTGGCCCTGGTTCTGAACAGGGCCCTTGTGTGGCTTGACCAGGCCACGCACACACCCAACATCCCACCCAGTGGGGCTTCACACACACAGCCATCCCCTGCCGCAGCCGATGCTCAGCTCAGGATCCGGGGTGGTGAGCTCCTGTGTCCCATGTGTGAGGCAAGCTCTGCCTGTGGGGAAACGGGGAGAAGCATGGGCAATGGAGGAGGAAAACCCATCGCAGACAACAGCCATTGGGTTCACAGTACCTCTGCTCTAACAGCTACAGGCTTCCTCAATTGCACGCCATCTGCTCTCCCTCTACAACTCTGCTTCCCCCCAGCCTCTGCATCAGAAGTTATTTTCCTTTCTCCTTCCTCCCTTTCCAGCGGTAATTCTTGCTGAATTCATGAAAAATAGATGAGCACGTTTCACACACAGCTGCCCATCTCCAGAGACTACTGGAGCGAGAGCGGAAGCTGCATCACAGGGTACTCTGTGGCAGAGCCCCTGGGACCCATCCTCCCTCTCCCCAGGGATGGGGCTGCTCTGCTGATGTGCTTGGCTGGGCATGAGAAGGGCTCGTTAGGGATGGAGGACTCCCACAGGCCCTGGCACCCCCCATCGCTCTCCTCTGCGTGTCTCTGAGGAGGGCTTCACATCCTCTCAACCCTTTCAGAGCCACCCCTGGTCTCCAGCTTGAGACAGACACTTCGGTAGTCCACCTCAGCCCCACGGCACATGGGTAGCCCATCCAGAGAAGGGGAATTTAAGATGGGGAGCCTGGGGTTTTACTTAATTTTTTAAGTGCTGCAGCTACTTCCCTGTAGGGAGATACCGAGCATGTGAGATGCCTGCTCTCCTCTAGAGACTGTCACAAAGTTTGTAGAGGATTGCTATAACCCCCTGCTCTGAGGGGCATCTCCCCAGGACCATCTGACCTCTGGAGAGGCTGGTGGAGCAGCCTGCAGCTTGCTGCATCCCTGGCTATTGCTGTGCTGCTCCTTGCTGCTCCCTGCAGCCCCCTTGCCTCAGACATGATGGTGATCGAGGCCCTGGCTAGCTCTTCTCCCTGCTGTGCTGGAGCCACCTTGTTAGATTTCAGGTGTGCTCTGGGCCTCAGCTTTCCAGCAAAACGGAGGGAGTAACGTCACCACGTCAAGGGGCTGTGATGGGCACAAGCAGCAGGCTACCAAGGAGCATTCCGCCATGTGAAAGATGAATTCAGCAGATGGCAGTGATTTTTCCCAGCTCCCCATCACTGCTGACCACAGCTCTCTGCATAGCAGAGCTGTCAGTGCAAATTTTGGGTGGGAATAGCTGCATTTGCCCATATGGCACTTGACACTATTCTTTTTGTGATGCCAGTGCCTCAGTGCCCCTGAATCCTGTCCCCACCACAGGGCTGGGTCCCTGCTATGGCCCAAAGTAGAGCTGGAATCAGGAGCAGAAGTGCACAGGCTGGACTTGGGCTGGCCCCATCACTAACTGCAGCGACACAGTGTTCAAGCCTCTTCTCCACACACCACTTGTGCATGAAGTCTCACTTTGTGCTCTCTGGCATGTCAGAGACCTTAGATTGTTCCCTCTCACTGTTCACTCAGGTAACCCAAGGAGGATTTTCCCCTTCCAGGCTCGAGAAGCATCGTGCTGATTTGGGGCAGCTATGTTGGTGCGCTGACTGCTGCTCACATCTACCTCGTGAACGCAAGCCACGGGCTGCTAGTTTCCTGTATCAGAGCATATGAAAAGACTGGTGTGACAGCTTTTCATATGCCCTCTCCAAAAACCAGGGATGTCACCCTTGAAAAGCACCCCTGGATGAAGAAAAGGCTGCTCTGGGGAACAGTGCTTTGGCCCAACCCACACACTAGCTGCAAAAACATGGAAACTCTTGACCAACCCCTCTCATTCACTTAAATCCCAGAGCTGTTGGACCACAGTGTAAAAAGTAACCAGGGGAGAGGAAAGCAGGATGATTGGAAAGATTTGTTCCCTATGCAGGGAAAGCCCTGTGTCCCCCTCCCCATCTTTGGAGGAATTACCCACACACTTTTGATACAGTATTTCTCACCTCTCTCCCTCATTTCAAATCCTTGGGCTTGCCACACCTTTTGCACTGGAAACAAAGCCTTAAAATAAATTAGAAGAGAAAGGAAAAAGAAAGCACACTGATCCCCCAATTAGCATGGTGCACTTAAGCAGGCAGACCTTTGCATTTTAATTGTAATCACTCCAACCACAAAAAGCTGAAGTGACAAACCCCACAGCTAATTCCGGGTGATTAAGTCGCTCCCCATTCCAACGCTTGTGTATGTTTCTAGTTTAATTCCTTGGCCTCTGGACATGGCCCACTGATAAAGGCAGTGCTTCATTTTTGCTGTCCTCCACCCAAATCAGTTTGCTTCACCGAATCCTGTTCCAGAGTCATGCCTGCACACCCGAGCTCTTTCCCCGGACTGGACCCTGTCCTTGGGTTTTGGTGGTGCCATCCCCAGCAGTGAAGGTTGGTGGTGTGGGGCAAGAAGCAAGTGAAAGCAAGGCAAGAGCCAACACAGAGTTCACAACATCCCTGAGTGACTCAGGTGGGGAGGGAGCTCTGCTGGTCTCTGGTCTAGCCCCCAGCCAAAGGAGGACCACCTCTGAAGTTAACTTAGGCCCTCAGGTCTGTCCAGTCAAATAATGAGTATCTCTAAGTACAGAGGTTGCACAGCCTACCTAGGCCTGTGTTTTCATTACAAACTGCTTTCCCCATGGAAATTTTTCCTTTTATCTAATAGAATTTCCTCTGTTGCAATTCTGCTTCTCATCCTATTACTGTGAAAATTAATTAGGACCAAATTAAATCAGAAAAGGAGTACACAGACTCAAGAAGAGCTCTTGACCCTCTGTGAAAAGCACAGCCTCAGCTTTGAGCACAGCAGACTCAAACCAAGCCACAGATTCAGACTTCCTGGGGATTTAGCTCCAGATCAAGATGTGCATAGCTGCGTACACCAATAAATATGACTCTCAGGAAGCAACCTCTTCAGTGTCTTCCCCAGAAGTGCCTCCTACTTCCAGTATTCAGCATAGATACAGTGTTGGATGTTCTGAGACGGTCAATCCACTTTTTCTATCCCCTACACAACGTAGTGCCATCCCCTTTAACCACAGGGACTCTCTATTTGAGCCTGGTATGCTCTCCTTCCAGCCACAGGCAACTAAGGCAAAATCAGGATGGAGACCAAAACCGGTGACATTTGTCACCAGCTGAATCAACATCACCAAAGCAACAGTGTGTGTGGAAGGACATGCAGCAGGGGATCGATCGCATATAGACCAGGGCAGTGCAGAAGGGGATGTTTGGAGAGGAATCCAAGACTAGACGTGCAGACTCTGGGTCAGGCTGTTTTCATTATTGTCCCTGCATCAGGTCCTAAAGGTGCCAGGGGATGTCACGTATCGGAGCAGGATTAAGGTGCGGACCTTCAGTTGTGAGACTGGCAATTTGTTTTGAAGGTCCCGACTGAGAAGGCTGGGACAGACATTGAGAAGGAAAAGAACTAGCAAAACTGTGCAAGACTAGTACAGAGCCCTGTAACACATTTATTAAAGAAGATGGTATGGAAGCAGATAGAAGGTGTAAGTCTAATGTGACATTACACAGGAAACTCCCTCTGAAGCAGAATCTGAAGGGCAGAATGACTGGGAGCCCACTGCTGCATGACAAGATGTCGTTCTGGGGTAACCATGGCCCCACTCCCTAGGAGCTAGTTGCCGAAGGACCCAGAGGACCAAAGGTTTGCATGACCTCTCCAGGCTCCATTATTCCTGTCGCTTCAGCACAGGAGCCAGTGTGATGTGTCAAGTTGGTCTTCTGAGCTTAGAAGCAATGAGGTGCTGTGACTGTTGTACAGAGCTCATAGAAGGATTTCCTTTGCTGATTGTTGCTTTGTGAATCAGTTCTTTTGATCAAAGCGTTCTTTACCTAAGAGCAGTTCTTGGAAGCAAAAGTGTACGTAGGCATGAGGGCTCAGCTCTCCTCTAGCACACATCCTTCTCAGGTCCTGCAGCTGGGTGCAGAGTGGCAGCAGAGCAAGAGAGAAAGGGAGAAGCACGTTCCTGGTTATCACCATTCCACAGAACAAGGGATGCACAGTGTCACCTCAGCTCTGCCACTTCCAACTCCACAGGTGCTCAGCTGCACTCAGGATTAAGTCTTGCATAGTCAAATAGGCACTTCAAACGTATCCCCTTCCTGTGGAACGGATGGCTCAGACTCTTTATGTTCGGTACATTGTGTTCAAAAATATCAAAGCCCAAAACTATAGCCAATGCTGAACTTTTATTTCCCCCTGAGCTGTGCTCACACAAACACACTGGTTTTTGTTTGTCAAAGTGAAGAAACAATTCTCACAGAACAGTGGGGAGATGAAGAGTGTACGGCTTTACACTGAATCAGACATTTCATACAGGAGGCTTAATTCTATTTTTAGCCCCATAGGAAGAAAAGAAATGAAGAAACTGAGTAGACTCAGAACTGGGGCAGGAGGAAAAATCCTGATCCCAACATAGGCTCAGCAGTTACAGTCAGGATGTGGGCAGACTAAGCTCCCTCCTCTGCCCAAAGGGGTTTGAAACAGCAGTTCCTGCATCTTTGGAATGGGGAGGGCATATCTGGCTGCTCCCCTCCCATTTTTCAGTTTACATGAGTAAGAAAATGTTCACTGTCGCAGGAGGTAGAATCCAGAGACTGTGTCCTCAGCGCATGTCCTCCAGCAGCAGGTGGAGAGTGGGTTTGACCTTGCGCCTAGGAAAGGATCAGGAAATGGTAGGAGGCAGACAGGCTCAATATCCTCTCTGCTATTCCACTGCCTGCCTTTAAGGCCTTTTGACTGTGCATTCAGGGAAATTCATCACCTGTGGGAATATCACGAGGTCTCCCCATGCACCATATAGAAAAGGTCCTGACCAGAGGAGCTTGTAGACCAAGGAAAAGCACCAGCACACCTCCTCGCTAAGTGGAGTGAGGGACTTAGCAGAGTAAATCCCAAGATGCTCAGGAAAAGGCCACATTTACTGCCCAGATTTCTCACTCCACAGACCAACTAGAGCCAGGCCAGCAAGTCATGTGAACTTTCACCGTGCACACTATGAAGTAACCACATCCAGGAGACAAATCCCCAAACCTTTCTGCCAAGGTTCCTGGAAAAAGAGAGCTATTTGGTCTACAAAAGACTGAGAAGCAACTCAGACACTTGGCAATACTGGTCCCTCACCTCCCAGTTAGGCAGGAGGACAGGATTCCCCTGCGAGTACAGCTGGGTGAGGAAATCAGGCATCCTGCGGCAACTGATGGGAGCCCTCTCTGTTTGCTCCAGTCTCTCTCAGCCACCTTCCCTCCCTCTTGCTATGTACTTACAGAAATAAATAATTCAATTAATCAGCTTTAAAGGGGAAATACAAACCCCATGTAAGTAATGGTTTGCAACACTAGCTGTGTTTCTAGGGACAGAAGCCCAAATCAATTACCGGAACTCACCATCCGTTCATCTACATTAGCAAACGTGTTTGCCGGCCGCTCCAGGCGCTGACCTCTCAGGGGCAGTGCCTGCAGGAGTTAGGAATGGCATTGAACAATGATGTCCACTGCATTTTCCACTTCACGAACAAGAAGACAACAGATCTCAACGGTTTCACTATCAAGAAACACCCTGTGCAAACCTGAGCTCTGAAGTACTGGACACCACGGAGGACATTTAACACACCTCAGGAAGTCCCTCCCACACTTCAAGACTTCTTTAGGGAACTTCTGCCACCCCACCCCTTCTCCTAGAGCTCAGGGCCTCTTGCATCCCAGCCTCACAGGGCAGGGCCTTCATCAGATGTGTTTTGGCTGTCTCAGATTTTACCTTTTTAAAGTGAGGAGTTGTCCCTGCTACCAAATGCCACTAGATCTTCTGCGATGATGGGGAGCAGTAAGAGCAGAGCTGCTCCATGAGTCGTGACAAGGGCAATCACAGTCCCACTGTCCCCAGGGAGAGTGGGGCTGGCAATGAGACCAATTGGCAGCACAGCAACTGTCAGACAAACATGAGGTGAAGAGATAAATCCAATGCCAATCCCACCAGCAAGGCAAGACAGAGCTGACACAGACCCACCAGCAGCACAGCCCACACCAGGACTAGGTCCCAGGTGGGGCTGTCCAGGCTAGTTAAAGCCCATCACTGCAGGCAGGGCAGGCACAGGGTAGTAGACAGTATGGCTTGGGTGTTCATCCCTTGAAGTACCTGGTTTGGTGTAGCAGCTTTGCCTGCTGGTCCCCAGCACACAGCCTGCTTCTGCTGCATCTTCTGAAGCTCACTGGGGTAGCACAGCAACTGCAAACACCTGTCAAGGAAAGAGAGAAAAGCCATTCTTCTTCCTTTTTCTCTTTGGCTTTAATGTCCCCTATGCCAAGGTCTAGTGGGAATGAAGGTGTGTTGGTAAAACGAGTGGAGGGAAGGCAAAGCACAATAACGAGCTGCATGGCTTAGTCCCTACAGCTGAAATGGGGAGATGTAGGGCTGGGTTCACAAGAAACTTCCAAACCCCAGAGACACAAAAGAGAGCAAAGAGAAATCTCCATGGGAAAACTTGTGTGTGTGTGTGTGTGTGTGTGTGTGTGAGTCCACCGTAGTATTGAAAAATCCACAGCACAATAAACAAAACTGAGGAGCTCAACCTGCCAAGGGATGCTGGGCCCCGTGACCTGGTTAGCCATCACTGGTACCAAACTCCTCCAGCCCCAGTCTTGCTCCTTATTTCTTTCTGTTCTAAATATAACTGATAACCATGCATCACCTTCGTCATTTCATTCATACTCTCAGAAGTCTTTCTCCTCTCTCATTTTTATTTCTGCTCTGTGTTTTGCCTTTATAAATGCCTCCCGTCTTCTCCATTTGCCTTCTGGCTGAAACACTTAACCAGCTGAGGTTTCTCCCTCCTCCTGGAAAGCTTACAAAAGCGCTGAGGCTGCAAGCTTTGTCCCTCCCAGGAAGAGGCATGGAGCAGGTAGGGGTGCTGTCCTGGGACTGTGGGGTACTCTCAGGTTAATTTGGGAAATTAACTTCAGACTCAGCAGCTGCTGCGGCTGCAAGTCTCCTGCAAGGAGGAAGGAAAATGCTGATGGTAACAGCTGCCTCCATGATTTATGAGCCACATAGGAACATCTAGCAAGCTCTGAAGAGCTGCATGTGGAAGGGGATTTTCCTGTGAATGACCTTCTTCAAGAAAAGTTACTAGGCACGTTTGAGGGGAAACTGCAAAAGACTCCCGCAGTGGTGAGCAGTTCCTTTTGCCTGTCCACACATCAACCCCCTCTCTGCCATGAAGAATGATGACAAAGTGTTGATCTGCAGACACTTTCAGGGGAAGGATCCTCCTCTGTAAAACACTGTCCACTCACCTCTAAGGTCTGTGAAGAAGATGCTTTTCACTATCCCAATATCTCCACGTGACTTTGCATAGTGGCAAGCAGGTCAATATATGTGCAAATATATAGGGCAGTGAGAAGATGGGTGAAATATCCTCTACTGGTTTATCCTTCTTTACAACCTTCTGCGGACAACCTTTTCATACAGTTAGGGCGACCCGGGGTGCACAACAGCTTCACAGTGCAGCACTCACATTGTCATAACAGACTGCAGAAGTTTCTCCCTAAGGTCACACAGATACCTTATCCTGCCTCCAAGGACAGTGCAATGCTTCCCCCCATTCCAGCTGTGCTGCTCTACCAGTAGATAACATCGTCTGAGTGGGCAAACAGTCCCATCTCCTCTTTCTGAACTGTCACTGGAGAGGCAGCAAACTCTCCTCTGCAGCAGGGATCCTTGTGAATTCCCCATCGAGACCATGAATGCTCCAGTGGGTGGGGCACTGCACCGCGGGACCTGGAGACATCAACTCTACCTTTCTTTTTTTCTTGTTTGGATGCTCCCTCTCACTCTGCTCACATACCTCCTGGGGCGTTCAAGTGCTCCTGTTGTGTGAATCATCATCGCTGTTTCATAACAAGAAGCCAGGTTGAATCTTTATCCAACAAAACCGTAAAAATGAGCAGTCGTGTACTTCCATGCCACCCTTGCTTCAGCCACATAAACTGCAGTTATTTCATTGTCCAGCAAAGCTGACCAGAAGCGCTGTTGAAAGGGAATCCCAGATGAGAATCCTAAATTCTGTGGGCATATGGGGGGTGTAGACTTACATGTATGTTGCAGGGGAAGGAAGCTCAGGAGGTTTTGGACAGGATACGGAAATACTGTTAGACACAAATACTCAGTAATCATTAGTTATTTGCCTTTTCACTTCTCCAAGATCTTGATTTTGACTCGAAACTTATGCCCTGATTAATAAATATTTAATGGCATATTCTTTCAATTTATTTTCTGATAACAGGCTCCAGCAGTCACATTTCTGAGAGCCTGTCTCCATGACAGAAACTTACTTCTTGTTCTTAAATACAAACACAGCCCTGGATGTATTCCCATGAATTGAAGAACATGTTGTTGTTTTTTTGACGAAGGACTTAGAACTAGGCTCATGATTAATTCACCGAATTAAATTAAACCAGTTGGCAACTCTGATTTAAAGTTGGCTCATTTTCACCCATCTGACATCAAAATGGCAGAATGGATTTTGCTCAAACTTTAGGAAAAAAAAAAGAGAGCTTGCCTTTGGGAAAAGGAACAGAGACTGGAAATAGAAATATGAACTAGTATTTGTGTATCCTCCTTGGTCATCCAGTGTTAAGCAGAAGAACCAGCTTGCCAGCGGCTCTGACTGCGGGTCCGTGGAAGAGGGGGGATGTCTTTGTCAGACGACGATGATGTCCAGGTGCAGAACCGTGACGCCGCAGCGGTTCCTGCTCCAGCAGGAAGAGTGTTGACTTTCCATCCCTCTCCTAAAAAGGGGATCCATCTGTACCTGCAGCACCCGCCTTGTAAACTCGGTATTTTAACAAACGGGCAGCAGCTCCTGTTGTGATCTTCACAGCTCCCTGAGGAGGGTGCGTCTCCGCTTAGCAACTGAAAGATGAATCCAGTGGAAAGTGTACTCATCATTCACCAATAAACCCACAGAGTGAAAGAATATACAGTGTGAGGATGTGGGTGGGTGAGGATGGATCTACCCCGTGGGATCGGGTACATGGTAAATGGGCCGTCTCAAAACAGTACTGCTGTGAGCTTGGTATCACAACACCTTTTTCTGCACGGGGAGAGTTCTTTCCTGGGGGCTTGTTGCAGCAGAGATTGTAGATGTGGAGCATGAAGACCGCAGCCTCGGGTCTGCCCTATCTGCTGACACCGCTTCGTATTTCAGTTCTTACTGGCCTTGCACGCTTACCTGACAACATCTCCTAGGAGAGCGGTGTGAGTGCTGAAGCGGAACTCTTCTGTTGTCACCTGAGTGCACGTACAGGGGAAAGGGATGGGTGGACCTTTTTTTTCCATCTAGTGGATACAGGCTGTAGTCAGACTCTTTCTTGACACAGTATGATGAGCTTTAGGGATCACTTCTAAATCCTGATTTAGGACCTGACCTTTCAACACAAGTGAGAGCGCTATTTAATATACAGGTTACAGAGGATAATTTGCAGTCCTAAAACTGAGCCGATCATACAAAACCATTGTCCATATCAGCTTATATAAACCACATTTTTAACCAGGAACTCCTCTGGAGACTCTTTTTCCAGTGCTATCATAATCTGTGCCTTCATTATTGCAAGGCCAGACTCCTGCACTGAGTGTAGTATGATGTCAGAACTTAAGCGAGCCCAGTAGCCACAGCTGGTGCAGACCCTGACACGATGCTTGTCAGCCGTACCCGCTGCTGGGCGCTCTGACCCCAAGCACGCTAGCTGCCTGATGGCTGGCAGAAAGCAGGCTTTGCACTTTGGGGTTTTTTTGGCCATGTAGCCAAAGACCTCAAACCTGCCTGTTTTGGAGGTAGTAAGTGCTCAGTTTCATGGAGCAGGAGCCTTCACCCCTTCAGCAGACATGTCCTGGGATGCCAAGGTACTTCTGCCTTGTGTTTGCAGCAGCCTGCCCACGCAGGCCCTGCCGCCATGGAAAAGCCCTGTCTTCCTACATAGCCCTTTTGGTGTAAGGAACGGAACAGAGCTGGCTGTTGGAAGGGAATGTGGGCCACCTCCAGGCTGTTTGTGACTGAGCAGCTCTGTTTGGAGGAAAAAGTCCATGAGGGGGATTCAGGGTTGAACCCTCTGTCTGGTACTGCGTTTCCCAGGGGCTGGTGAGAACACACGGAACAGTTAATATTTAAACTGTTGACACAGTGCCCGATTTAGGCAGCTGCTTCAGCGTCACCCTCATTTGGAGAAGTGCATCGTCTGGGGGAAAGCCGCATGATCTAAACAGCAAGCACGAAATGTCTAGGCTCCCTCAAACCACGTGTCTGGGTTGCAGCTGGGTCGGCTCGGCTCCTTCTACTCTCCAGGCAGAGTGTGACTTAAAGGGCTTTTCAGCACAGGGTCTATTAGATGAGACTTCACAAAACAACTGGTGGGAAAGTGTTTGCTCTTCTTTCTTCTTTTTTCCTTCAAAAATCTGCATTTTTTTCAAAAATTGTAAAAAAAAAAAGTGCAAGTGAAATCATGGTGATTTGAACAAAATGCTTTTCAGGTGCCTTGGCATAAAATACTTTATTTCATTTAAGTTTTAGTATCTGTTTCGCTCTCAATTTTTCTTTTTCTGATTTTCCCTCCTTTTACCTCTGCCTGCCTGAAATTAGTCAAGGAAAATTGTGTTGATACAGGTCAAAACATAATTTATTCTTGGCCAGAAATGCTCCAAAGACATATCAACAGAAAAAATGAAACCTTTTTGACACTGAAGATTTCACATGCATTAAAGACATTAGTTTGAAATTCCCATAACACCTCTTTTTTTAGAACCTCTGTTCTTTCTCAGATTTAAGAGGCTATATATTCACTTTAATGCATGACAGTTGGCAGAGCAACACACTTAACTCTGCCTTGTTGCTACCTTCCAAACTCTGGGAGGTGGATCTGCAGGGGTATTTCCTGCACATAGAGTTAGGAGGGAGCGTATTGGTATTCTTGCATGCTGTTGTACAAACTGATCTCGAGGATTTCATCTTTCCAACAGCAAGAGAATTTCCAGAATAAACCAACCTGAACATGCTATTAATGTTTTTATAAGATTTGCATATCACTTTGGATATTCCTATTATGCAACTTAAATGCCCAAGCCACTGGAAAGTCAGAGGAACTTGGATGCTTCAATCACTTAAGGGCTTCTGAAAATGTGGCAGTCTCTAGTTATTTGAGTATTCAATAAGTTTACTAGCACCATTAATGATAACAATATCCCTGCTGTCATTAACAAAATATCCTTTCAGTACCCCATGACAGAGGTGGGCAGGTATGGAATTTATCAGGGTCTTTGTTGCGGCAAACGGTGTAGACCAACCCTGTCCAGGCTTCCAGGATGTTTGGGTGTATACTGGCGCCGCTTACTGAGGACATGGATTAATAGAGCAACACTGCTGAAATTCTAATCTAGACAAAAGATTCCTCATCAAAGGACAGAGGGTAGTCATCTTGGGCAGGTGTGAACCCTGCAGGTTACCTGTGGATGTGGAGCGTTTATTAGCACCTTGTCCCAAACTATGACTAGAAGAAATGATTAAAGCTTCCTCCCTGTTGCAGTATGAGATCTTGCCATGGAAACCTAGGGGACAATAGATTCAACAGAAGAGAGCAGGAAGTTAAGGTGACATTAACAGGGCTAAAATCTCATTTTAAATTAAATGAGATGGCAAGATGAGGAGTTTTTCCAGCAGCTAAACATAAATACAGTTGTCTGTAATAAAATGAAGGCAAGATGAAGAGGAGCATCACAGAAGTTCTCCAGAGTGGCAGGTTAGCAGGAACTGTAACTCACCATCACAGCTTGAAAAGATTTCCAGTATGCTGCTCTGCTCTGCTCTATACTCCCGTTATTTAAACATAAACTCGGCACACACTATCCACTTATCTCTTTTAAAACTATGAAATAATTGGGTTCTACTGTTTCTACTGCGGGGTCAAACCCTCTTTAGCTTTCACCTGTGATTTTGGTGAGACTGAGACCCCCAAGAGCTTGGACATCCAAGGCTGAGGACTGGATGTCTAGCTCGTGATAGGGTTTGAAAAGCTTCAGGTTTAAGCAAATATGGGGAGAGCAAGAAGGAAGTCCAAGGGAAGAGGGCAGCAATGCTGCCAGGGCCCCCCCACTGCTGTGGCCATGCCAGGAAAGGGCAGCCTCTCAGCTCAGCAGGGCTTCAGGGCTTTCAAAGATAGAACTGTCCTAATGGCTGGCAGGGAGAAGTAAAAGCTGAATTGTCATATTTGAAGAAAACTAGGTAATGGTTTTATACTATATATAGACTTCAGTGAAAAAAAAAAATCCGAAGGCAAAAAAGAAACCTTCCTCCCCATCACCTGCCAAATATCTCACAGTCGGTTTGCTGAATGGATGGTGGCTTCAGCTGGTGTTGGAGAGGGGAACAAGGGCTGGATTTCACAAGCTGAGTGCTGAGTGCAGCTCCTAGCACGGTATCTGTCCTGACTTTTCATCCTAGCACCCACACTGATCCCACTGGCAGTAGGTCCCAGCTGAGAAGGGACAGAGACACCTGAATGCCCAGATGGAGCATATCAGTCAGTGTGAGTGTTCCTATTTTCCTGCCTGAGTGTGGGGGAGACAGCACCTCTCTGCTTCAGGGATGCAAGGATGGTCCCGTCAGTGGCAAGAAGACTTCCAGCATCTCAGCAGCATCCCTGAGCTACTCACCTTCCCTGTATTTTTCATCCTTAATGTATGCTTACAGCATAAAGTCACAGAGGTGTGGAGGAGACCAAGCTATGAAGAACGCAGCCTGGATGGAGCATGGACGCCCAGGGCAGCTGTGGTGAGGGTCTTGGGGTAGTAACATCACTTTGTACCACAGGGATTCAAAGTGGGGATTCAAAGCCAGCTCCTTCTTAGCTGCAGTCGCAGCTGAGCATGTGTCCCACCTCCCTAGCAGCATCCCCCCCGTGTTCCCGCTGCCCCTTGCTGAGCGATGCTGACAAAGTGTGGCACCCCAGCTGCTCAACATAGTCGCCCACCCTGCAGCGGCTCTCCAGACACCTTACCTGCATGTTTGACAAACTTCTACGTGGCCTCAAAAGGCCAAGGCTTTTCGGCTTTAAAAGAGAAGTTTGGGATCCTCAGACTTGGCCTGTTAACATGAAATACCTCAATGCCTTACCCTAAGTGCATCAGTCATTTCCAAAAACGGTCCTGTCTAATCCACTTGTGGTTAGCATGGCAAAGTCTGAAAGTGCTGGAGTACTTCGTTTCCTTGTGGAAACAGGGCCAGAGCCTTTGGAAATGTAATCTCTGATCTTTGTTCCTCAGGGTTAGGGTAAGTTACTCACCTTATGGCGGAAAAATAGGACTGAGGCTCTACTGTAATTTTCCCCTCTGCTCTTGGCCGTGTCACGGAGCCTGTGCATATCCCAGCTCTTGATTCAACCGAGCAGAATGCTTGGACGTGCAGAAACTTTGCTGAAGTCTTAGCAAAGTCCTTTGGACACACATTTCAAATGGCATCACTGCAGCTGTGTTTGAGGTTAAGGACAAGTTTGAGTCCCCTGGATGGCAAGGTTGATTTGCTTTTCAGAGGCCAGTAATACAGATTTGGCCTAAAGACAGTGCCTTAAAAACGGAAACATGTAAGAACATTCAAACCAGCAGAGAAAAAGTTGAGTGTTTCTCCTTTAAAGACTGTATTTATAGGTGTTACTTTTGTTCTGGGTAGGGGAAAAAAAAAGCAAACCCAAAAGCCCAAGAAAGGTTCCTAACCGATTAATAATTAACAGCGTTCAAGTACATTTATGTCCACATACAACAGTTGTTAAAAAAGAAATATTTTTTGTGTTTTAACACCTTTAAAAAAAAAAAAAACAAACCCAAAAAAAACCAGAAAGAGAAGAAATTAATGTACACATTACATTATTTTGGCACTGGTATGGACCATTTTTAAAAACATTTGTTGTTAGTATTTATAATGGTTTGTACAAAATTGTAAACTATTTTCAAGTTTGTTTGTTTTTACTTTTGTTCATCATCACCTTTCAAAAACTGTCACTGCAGGAACAAAAATACCCCAAACAGAACCCCAGAATCAAATCAAGGCAACTCTCCTTGCCCCTTCCTACCCTTCCCCCTGTCCGCTCCCCCTGAAAGGAGATGGAGGAGACAGTTTTTGAAAGCACCGGGCAGCAATTGGTGAGCACACCCTTCTGGGAGCCCTCCCGCACACAGCATGGGCTCCGGCACCGCTCCGACTGACACAGCACGGCTCTGCGAGCAGAAAGTGCCACCCACCAATCACACCTTCCCACCTCTAGAGTACACAAAGATGGCTCTTTAGGTAATTTTATTTTATTTCTTTGTTGTTTTTCCCTTTTTTTTCTTTTTTCCTTTTTTTTCTTACAAAAATTTCTACATCTAAATCACTTTGCTAGAAACATTATTTTTCTTTCCCTTTTTTTTTTTTTTACATTAGTTAAAGCAGAATCTGCTTTTGTGAAAAAAGACAAGGATCAAGGTCTTATTTCATGCAGAAAATGCAAATTAAAGATCATAAAAATGGGTGATATGTTCTGGGTTTTTTTGTTTCTTTTTTGTTGTTGTTTTTTTGTAACGCTGTACAGGATGCAACGCAGCCACTCAGAGTATGTTAAGATGGTTCACAGCAGTCCCTTTGATAGTATACATCGACACTGATCTCCCTGTCCTGTCGTTGCTCAGTTAGTTGTTTGTCTGAATTTCAGGCCACAGAAGATGTCCCCAGTTAGAGAAGACGTTGCCGCTTCTTCGTCTTCGAGAGGCAGATGGATGGGGCGCAGTGCGAGAGGGTGATACACCGGCACAAATGGTCTAGATTTTCCGGGGAAGGATGCCCCGGCCTTAGAGCCAATCTCGGTTGCTTTCGTACCTCTTGGTGTAACATCCCTGTGAGATGCACATCGTGAGAGGGCATTTGTCCTTCAGAAACCGGTTTCTCTTCTGCAAGGGGATGTGATTTCACACAGAGACACAATATTATGACATGCCAGGCAATGGGAAGAAAAAATACCGCAGATCGGACAACAATCCTGCCACCAGTGTCACATGGACTTGCCAATGGATGGATGTTTCTGGGTAACTCTTCAGGCTTTCCTTTATTCTCAGTTTTTCCATTTTCTTCTCTGCCACCTAGCTATTCATCTCTCCAGATGTTAGAAATTCTTCTCTGTGACAACTGCTGAGCCTTTCTAGGGGGTTGCTCACTAACAATCTTCCCCTTTGGACTGCCACGCACATGGGCCCCAGCCCAGTGAAGCTGATCCTGGCATGACGTGCACTCATCAGGTCTGCTCCTCTGCTCAGGCCTGAGCAAGGGATGGGGCTTTGCTGGGCTGGGGCACCGTGTGAGTTGAATCCCACCATGTTTCTTTCTTTTGCCCACCCCTTCTTGCTTCTGTGCAACTGAAATGGGAGAGGGCAAGGTTGGGGCAACCTCACTTCCCCTGATAACCTCTTCCTTCATCATCACCTCACCATGGCAGGGGCTGAAACTCGGGGATTTCTGCCCGGTCTCTGCCTGCAAGAGGCTCTGGGACACGTCTCCCTTCTCTCTGCCTCCAAATTCATGGGGCATGAGGCTAGTCAGATATCCAACAACAGCCTGAAAGTTGCACTAGCAAAAGATAAATTCCAATTCCAAACACCCCTGATGGGTCCCCAGATGTCCCTGAGGCAGGTAGCACAGCAGTTCCCAGAACTCCAGTTCCTGTGGGCCCCTACCTCTGGCGACACAAAGTGAAGCATCACCAGCTATGCCAATGCCAGCTCTCTCACGAGTCTCACATCCTCTCTGACCTCCCACCTGACGTGTCATGACATTGCGCAACAGCCACCGTTGCAGTGAGGAGTTAGCTGCTCCTGCCAAGCAGCACAGGCTCCATGGCCATGGGCACAGCCAGGGGATGGTGATGAGAAAGGAGACCAACCAAATGCACCAGCCCCTACAGGTAAGAATAAGGAGGACCTGCTTGAGGACTGAGTGGGGTTGGGTGAGTCTGTCCCCACGTGGGGCAGAGCATCTGTCACCAAAGAGCAGTGCCAGTTCCTTTCTCTGCAGAGAAGAGTTGAGATGAGCCACAGAAATTCCTCTGCTAACCTGAGACAGGGCGCTCCTGATGATGACAAACAGGCCATTGCCCTTGTCTGGGTCCCCAAGAGACATCAGCATCACAACAAAGGCAACCTCGTGTTTCTTCCCTGCTGGCCTGGCTTCACCCGGCCTGCTCGTCCCCGAGCCCTCCCCACCAGGCTTGGCAGCACCAGGGCTGTCTGTGCAGCATGAGCCACAGGACAGCACACCCAGCAAAGCACACCGTGGTCAAAGACATGTCCAGAGGGGTGAGACAGGGAAAAGATCCTTGACCCTCCTGCCTAGACACTGTCCACTGAACACCCAGCAAAGTCCCCAAATAAGACCTGGACCCAGCATCTGAGTATGGCAATTGACCCTGCAGCTGCCCCACATTGCTCAGCTGGCACAGCACTGAGAGCTGGGAGGCATTAGCCTTTACAGAAGGCAAACCAATACTGACCTACTGTTTAAAACACATATTGGAGGAGAAATTATCACCCTCTTCAAAAAAATAGTGCTACTTTTCACTGTGCTCTCTCATCCTTCCTGGGGGAAAAGTCTGCCAGTATAAATGCCATCATAAATGGGTCTGCCACCTCTCGTCTCTCCACTTTGTCATACACACATTCAATACCACTCTAAGTGCTTCCTGCCTGTGGCACTGGCAAGTTCTGGCTATCTTGGAGGGGAGCAGGCAGCCCACAGCATGGAGCTGAGAACAGGAGGTTTGGGATGGTCTGGGTCCATCGTCTCTAGGTGGGGATGATGCCTGCATAAGCTGCTTGGAGCAAGGGATCATTTTGTTCTAGGGTTTTCTAGTCTAGAGCACAGAGGAGTGCGGGAGTCATGCTCACACAACTCCCCCTTGCCTTGTCTCTGCAAAACACCTGTCCTTACCTACCCACCCATCCTGCTTGGCCTGCTCATCAGCAGAAATGGCTGAGTCAGCACTGCGTGGCTGCACCATACTGATGCACTCTAGCTGGAGTGGCAGCTGGAGTGGGAAGAAGCCTCACTGCTGAAGAATGGCCTTTCCTAAGACGACTGAGACTTCCCTCTTTTTTCCTTTTAGCCTCACCACAGTAACACAAACAATACAACAGCCTTTGGCCCAGCTGTAGAAAGAAGCCGCAATTGTGCCCCACGGAGGCAAGACTGCTCTCCTTTTCCAAAGCCCTAACCATAAGGTAAGACAGGGAATTTATCGTGTTGCTTTTTACCCTTGACACTCCTCCCTGTGCAGACAAAGATAGACTGTAACACAGAGGGGTACCCATGTGTCTCAGACGCACTACCATCCTCATCCTTGGCATTCCCCACCGCTCGTTTCTGGTAACTGGAAGCTGCATGGAAAGCAGGTGTCTCAGGCCAAACTAAACCAGTGCCCTACTCTTGAGCCCACTCCCCTGTACTTCTGACCTTCTGCACTTCCACTGAAGAACTTGTCTCTGCAAGACCGACGGCCGCTAAAACAGACAACCATGCTTAACACAAGGTCCCTGCCTTGCACTCTCTTCCAAACGCGTCCTTCGCAAACAGCCAGCACTGCACAGAGAAGGTTCCACTGAATTGCAAAGGGTCTCTGAGATAAACCTTTTCACATGGAGGGCTTCCCTTGCACCTCTTCTGAGCAGCTGGGCACCTCCTAGAACTTGTCACCCTAGACTAAGTCACAGAGCAGAAAGCAGGAACAAAAGCTCCTCACAGGAAGTTCAGGCTCATCCTGCCTTTGCTCCACCTGCGTTACTTCACTTACGGAAGTGATACGTGACACCATCTTCAGCCCCTTCACTACATCCCAAGACACAGCAAGGCCTAGCGCAGGTTGGCTCTCCAGGAAGAGACCATGTGTGCCTAACGCAGCCTCCTCCCGCTGGCCTCAGGGATGGTGCGATCAAACACTGAAAAGTTACTGACATACCACCACGCCCACCTTCACTGCCCAGCTCTTCTTTACTGCCCTCGGAGGCGGGTCAGGGAGCCAGCCCTAAGGTCACCGTCCCGGCAGGCTGTGCCTCCGTGCAGGCACAGGTTTGCCCTCCAACCCCCGTGGGACAAGTCTGGGGAAATGCGTTACGGTGTCAGCCTGGAGGACAGTGCTTCTTTATTACACTTGTCACCTTTCAGCTGTTCTTTACTTCCGAACGTACAGAACCACTTTTATTTGGTGTACATCAAGACATTAGAAATCAAACATCTTTTTTTTTTTCTTTAAAAAGAAAGAACAAAACCAAACAAAAAACAAATGAAAAATAAAACCCAAGCCCCAACACTATATACATCTTTTCCTCCCCGGTCTCTTCTCCCCTCCCTCCCTCCCACCATTCCTCCCTCCCTCCCAGCGTTAGGTCCTGCTTCCAACACATAGGTTTCACATCTCTCACCCAACCCACGCCCCCGACCCCATTTCTGTGTCTCCTGTAAAGACATCCCACCCTGCTTGGTGAGCCTGGTCTCATCTCCACGAAAGCACTTGGTAACCCACATGGCGTTTCTTGCCCAGTTGGCTCCGATATCTGACACCGGGGTAGAGCTCGGCCGCTGCCCCAGCTTGGCACTGGTCCCCTGCGCATCCCAGCCCAGCTCCTGCAACATTGTCCAGATGCAAATGATTGTCCCTGCCTAAAGGGACTGAGCTCATACTGATGGCAGCACACTGGGAGTCGCCCCCATTCTCCCTGTTCCTGACCTCACCATCTCCCAGAGACCGTCTCTGCCCGCCGGGGACTGCTGCCACGGCTGGGTTGCCTTAAGTGCTGCCCGCAGCTGCACCCAGCCTGTCTGACTCAGCGACGGTCCCCGGCTTTCAGTGCTCTAGTCCCTTCAAACCTGGCATATTGCACATGTATTTTCACTACCTCTCTCCTATTTGCTCAGCTTCTGAAGTTCATCTCTCTCCCACAACCACCTCTTCCTCATCCCATCCTCTCCGTTACAATTTCAGTAACCACCTTCCCCAAAGCCACTGTCCTTTGGTCTGCAGCTCCAGAGGTTTCTCTTTCTGCCTGATAACAGCTCAGAGATTTAAAACCCTTCCTCCTCCCTACATAAAAGAAAACAAAACCACCTCTCTCCCCCACCCCTTATCTCCTCTTGCCAGAGCCTCTGGAACTGATCTGGTCAAACAGGCTGGCCGGATCAGTTCCCTGCGTGGCTCTGTTTCTGGGAAGTGGATGTGCTGTCCTTTGGACAGAGGAAGTGCCAAGCCTTGGCAGGTTCCCTACTTATTGCAAGACATAAGCTGCTGGCGTGGTGTCAGATGTGCATGCAAGAATGCTGGATGCCAGTTAAGACCTACAGTCCCGTTTGTTTCATGCACTGTGAACTTATCCTATATACACTACGGGCTGGTTTATGCTTTAAGACATGAATATAAGGGTATACATTTTCCTTGCACCTTACCAACCAAAGCTTTACTCTCACCCATAGAATAGCAGGGGTTTGCTACCAGGCCTCGTATTTTCCTCTTTTGCCCTTTCTCTCATTCTCTTTTCAGTTCTGAATACTCAAGTTGAAGGGGAGATAGGATGGGGACAGGTAGGATTACAGTCCCAAGGTCCTAGTTCCTAAAGGTCCCTGAGTGACAGCACTATACAGTATCAGAAAATGTAGCAATACGGTTGCGTTGGCCATGTATATCCTGAGAGAGATTTCCTTTCTATTTCTCCTCTTCCTTCTCCTCCTCCACATGCCTGCCTTAGGCTGTTATGCATGGGAAAGGTACAAAACATTATCCCCTAGCCCAGTTCCTTCAGGCAGCCTGGAGCGTCCCTCATGTTACAGTCGTTGCTGAAAAACATGACCCAGCAAGCAGCAGTCCTGCCCCGAACTGCAAACAAACCAACCCCCAACCAGAATTGCCTCCTGCACCACTGCAGTGAACGTCAGAAGCAGCTCCACTTTGGAACAGCACACTCACTCTTTCCTCCCCTTTCCCCACTGCTCTCCCTTCACAAGGAAAAGGTGGACAGCACCGGGCACACAAGTTGCAGTGTGGAAATTCCCTCCACCTTCCCAATAGCATGGGCTTTGTACCCACTGCATGAGAGGTTCATGCCTTTCCCCTCCTCATGCTTGTGAAGGCTTGAAACCTCTCAGCCTTCAGTATGAATAAAATGCCTTTTTTATTCCACTGTCTCCTTCCTGGATGGACCTCAAAACGAGACATAGGTCTGTTGCCCTTCTCGACACAGACAGCTATGGAGGGGAAAGCGGAGGTGCCACCTCAGTTCTGGAGAAGGATGTTTCTAAAGGCGTTCAGCATTCTTCCCTCGCCCCTGTACAGGAACACAACTTCTATTACTCATCCGACTCACAGGACACCCAGTTTCTCCAGCATTCTACCCCATCACCAGAAATTATAAGGCAGTTCCTGAACTGTGAAAAGTCCTGACCACACACTCTTTGGCAAAGATTACTGTGTAGGACCAGATAGTCCAGATGCCTGGATATACTAAGACGGACTCTGTGAAGTAAAACAGACCTGGTAATACCAGGCCAGAAACATTCCAAGAGAGAAACTAGGATGACTCCTGATAAGAAAGAGAACCCAGCCAAAGGAGGACCAAGGCAAAGCAAAGGAGTCTGGCTCCCAGTCCCAGCAGGTGAAGAAATCAGCTGAGGAGTGCTTTTCCCTGGAAAGCTTTTAGATTGTCACTATGAAATTCTGGGCTCAATCTCTGATTGAAGCCTCAAATATTAACCACATCCCCCTGTGTCTGACCTCCAGCTGCTGGAGGCCCTGGGCTGTACCTGCAGGGCACTGGAAGGGTTCCACCAGGACCCCACTCCATGTGGAGCTCAGTGCCGGAGCAGCAAAGAACACAGGTGGGGTTTATGTCATGTGTGTGCTGCTGCCCCTGCCAAGCTTTGGGACCAGCTGAGAGCTCTCAGGTGCCCAACTCCTACCACACATTCATCAGGCTTTTACTACAACTATCAAATTACTGGAGTTCCTGAGTCATCTCCCTTAGCTTCGTAACTTCTTACCACACGGCCATTTGTTCTCCCTCCAGTCTTAATAGGCTTCTTACAACTGCCTCTTTTCCCCCTTCTGTCATTCTGACCACCCTTTACATTGCAATCACATACAGAAAGGGTGAGTGTTTAGATATTTCATTTCATCATCAATCAGCTGGTTGAACTCCCCTTAAAAACTGACCTGTGGATAGGCAGCCTCCATCTGGGACTGCAGTCATCTGACACACGTATATCCACCTACATTATACCACTGATGTCATAAAACATCACTTTATGACTTCCATTAAAACATTTAAAAGCCATTTCCAAATAGAATCCCACTAGAAAGCGTCACTTTCTCCACTGCCCAAGGTTTAACTTCCTGAATATTGGGTACACAAATCGGATCCAGCCCCAGCCCTATCATCCAGCTCCATTCACCCTCCAGCCCCTTACTCCTACACAGACCCATCCAGACTGTAAACTGCAGTAATATGGGGAAAACCCATTTTCAACAGCATCGCTCTGGAATATGGAAACCAGCACGACACTGCTGGGCAGCTGGGAATCTGACTGATTTAACAATTGTGCTAAAACCTTGGCGAGTCCAGGGAGGCCTGGACCGAGTGTGTGCAGGCATGAACATGAGAGGGAGACAGACGCTGGGAGCGACTGAGAAGGATGGATGCTCTACTGTTATTTTAAGACTCTGATAGTAGAAAATGCGTAAGACACATTACTGATATAAAAATAACGATACTCATTACGCTGATGAGCCCTGATCCTGCTTCATCGAAGTCAAGACAACACTTTGCATGACTCCAGTGTTACTAGGTCAGGCCTACAGTGATTCACATTTTCATAGCACGTACAAACATAAATAGTGAATGAAAAGATGTGCATTAGATACACCTGTCATCTGAAAAACGGGAGTTTCCCTGCTCCCAGAGGATCACTCTGCTCTCCCAAGCAATGGGAATCAAGGAAAAAAGAAGAGAATGCTAGCAGGAAAATAAAGTGATGGTTGGATTCAAGGCAGTGCATGAGCGTCTGCGTGCATGGCACGTAAAAACCTCCATCAGGTAAGAACAGGGCTCATATCAGTACTCCAAGAATGGCAGAATGGCCCGAGGGTTAAAGTTTTGCACTTGTGAATTTAATATTTTCATGGCTTTTATTACTATCATAAGGGAGATTATCAATCATCAGTGATTGCCGAAGTGGCCAACAATCCAGTCATTTTCCTGAAAGTCACTTGCTGCTTTGGAAAAAGCTGACCTTGCTGTCCAAGGCCAAGTTACCCTTCTGTACCCTTATAACGAGTGCCTGTGGAGGGAAGCTGCTACACACTTAGGGGCTTCCACAAGCACTGACAAGCTCAGCATTTTCATTGCAACCTTCACCCTGCCCCGTCTTTGAAGACCCTCGTCTTCCCGCGGGATGATGCTCCATGGAACAATGCTGCATCCTTAGTTACATCTTCTGCAAGAAGGGACACAGGGTGCTCTTCTCTATGCTCTGCACATATTAACAGGCACAAAACAGGGCCTGACAGAAGCAGTACAAATCAGAGGGTCCAGCCCACCACCTGCTCCTGAACTTCTTAGGAAAAGGGATCATCACAATTGCCTCATTTTTCATCCTGAAGCACAACAGAGTTAAGTGACATCCACCCTTTCCGGCACCTTGCCGCAGGCTATGGTCACTCGGTGGGCTGGAGTGAGAAGTCTCTTGTCTGGCATGAGACAGGTACAGCGGGGGAAGGGTTGAGTTGTCAGAGTCCTGCAACTGCTTGTCTCCCCAGACGCAGCAAGAAAGATGCAGGGTGGGAATGATTATGAACAGCCTCTCCTTTCAGGAGTGGATCAGCTTAGTCTGCTAGAGATCAAACGCCAGCGGTGAACAGCAGCACTGTCCCACGGCTGATCCCCAAAGCCCGCTCCTTCCTCAGCAAGTCCATATTTGCACAGTCTACCTCCCGGCTCTGTCTCTCTAACACAAGCTGGGGCTCCAACCTCGCAAAGCTGCGATGAGCAAACAAACCCTGCTATCCCCCCCACAACACTGCCGGTTAAATGTCATCTGTGGTCTCTTTCTACAAAAGACATTACAAAACCCCCCTCCCCACCTCCCCTCCCCAGAAAACATGCTTGCACACACACATCCGTATCCACATACGTGCGCACACACACACACACTCATACAGGAAAAACGGCTTGCAAACTCCTGAAGGTGGAAAAAGGCAACTTGCAAATGTGCCTTTGTTTTTGATAAGCTCCCTCCTCCCCCCCCTCCCATAACCCCACATTGTCCCTTCCCTCCCAAATAATTGCCTTATCCTTCCCCCTTCCCAGCTCTTCCAAAATAAATATTCTTTTTATTTGTTGGTTTAAAAGATTCTTTTAGGCCTGTAAGCAAGAGAGAGGGAGAGAGAAAAAGAAAAGAGAAATCTCGTAGCATGAGAATGAAACCCCATCTCGTGAATCCATGAAAGAACAAACATGAAGGGGTTAAGAGCTGGGACAGAAGACAGATTAAAAAGTATATAATAATACTGAGAAGAGAAAGATGAAGTTCAGCAGTGAAATGGGAGTGAGGATAGCGCATCAGTGAGCACAGCTGAAGATGACCTATCACCCCACCAGTTTTTGACTCAATTTCTTTAAATCTCCCTCCCTAACCCCTCCCCTTTTAAAAAATCTTTTCTCGGGTTTTTTTGGGGTTTTTTTGTGTGGGTTTTTTTCTTTTTTTCTGACTTTTTTTTTTTCGTTCTTTTTTTTTTTTTGGTTTTTGGTGGTTTTGTTTTGTTTTTTTACAATGGTTTAAGTCCTTCAGCAGGAAATCAAAATCAAGACAAACACATCCCTCCCTGAAACCAAACCCCCTCCCATATACCCTTTTCTCCCTTATCCCCCCCCCTGACACTCCGTGGTTCTACATGTGCTGAAAAGAGAAGAGTAAGCTTAGAATAAATCTAATGAATCAAAGGAATAAATTATAATGATAGTAAAGAGTAAAACCCAAACCCAAAAGACCACAACACTCCTGTGTTGTCATTGTCTGAGTGTCTGTCCCTATCTCTCTCGGAGGCTGCAGGCATCAATTTACATAGTACAACCAGTAAACAAGGTTGAAGAATCCAAAGGTGATCGGAAAAATGATTCGTGACCACTTGTCAATGGTGCTGACGTCTGTCAGGTCTGGGATTTTGAGCTTCAGCTTAGATGACCGCCGGCGGAGACGGCAGTTGGCACGGTTGCGGGCCGCAGCGTGGTGGGTCAGCGGGACGTGGCGGTCCAGGGTTGGGTGGTGACCAAATCCATCCCGAGAGGCCAGCTGCTTGCGGAACTGGATTCCTGAGCCTTCAAAGGACATGACAGAGTTTCGAGAATCGCCAACGCTGCTCATCATGTCCGTGGCCAGCAGCTCGTTGTTCATCTCCAGAGTGCTGAGGAGGATGTTACCATAAGGGTCAACCTAGAACAGGGAAGAGAGAGAGCAAGGTAGCGGGGATGTCCTGTGCACAACGCACGTGGCCACACCATCGGGGATGATTTTGAACCGCTTTCTGTGTAACAGTACCACTGACTGGGTCATTTGTGAGCTCTGAACCTGGACTTCTGCGGTTGAAAATGTTGTCCACTGATGCTGGAGTTGAAGGACTAGCCACATGTGCTTGCAGCCAACTTTTGAGCAGGGCAGTGTTATTCTGCCAACACAGTAGGGCCAAAAGCCACAGGAGTAGTTTTGGCTACACCTGCCCCGTGCAAGACGATGGTCCTGGTAAGGAGGATGATGACAAAATGATCAAGGAGTAATCAACACACAGGGGAACTGGAGTTCATCTCTCATGATGCGGAGAAAGGCTGCTCCACGGCTCACCCAGGACTGAATGAACAGTGGAGAGACTGAATTCTCCTGCCACAATGAAAGAAGGGGACAAACCTGCTCTCTCACCCTCTTCTCCTCATAACGGTGGCGCTCATTGTTGGCCTTGCTGATCCGTTCACTCTGTTTCTTTTGCTGCCGGGGGCCTCGCCCAAAGAATATGTAGTTGACAAAAGCATACTCCAGGAGTGCCAGGAACACGAAGACAAAGCAGCCCATGAGATAAACATCAATAGCCTTGACGTACGGTATCTTGGGGAGAGTCTCCCGCAGGTGGGTGTTGATGGTAGTCATTGTAAGTACCGTGGTGACCCCTGTAAGGAGAGGGTAGGTGCTCTGTTACCAAGGTGGGATGGTTTCCTGAAATGCCACTCCCAGCTTCCCCATCCCTCCTCCCAGCTGGACAACCCCAGGAGGGATGGGACCAGTGCAACTGGGAAGAAAATTTTTATTATTCTAAGCCCAGCTGCCCAGTACAAATCGCTGCAGAAAATAAACCAGCTGCCAACTGAGGGAGAAAACGTCAAAGCTGAGCATCATACGTATAACGGGAATCAACCTCCTCTGGACCTTGGTTCTGTAAGTCCTCCCTGATCCTCCTTCTTTCCCTCAGTGTGGTAGGAAACATTCGGTTTTGCTGTCAGTCTTCCAAGCTCTTCTCCCTTTTTTCTACTTCATGAACTCATCAGGCTTCCCTGCGCACTACTGAATACCTCAGTATCCTTGACAGGAATTTATAATCTGCTGTGCCTCCCCAGTGACATGAATAGGAGAAAGAGTGAAGAGATTCCCTCTTCACGGCACACTCTTTTTTTGCCTGCACCACAGGCTTCTGCCTACATCCTTGACCCCATCAATTCCCACCTTCCTCTCAGCAGCTTTCTCGCTCACTACTTCAATTATCATCTATACATGCTCCTCCCATGGTTCTCTTGCTCTCCATTTTAGGTCTACTCATATTTTCTGCATCTTAAACAAACATTTCTTGGTCTTACTGAACACTTCTTTCTCCATCTACTCAGCCTCCAAAGCCTGGTGCACCATGCTTCCCCTTATAGCTTCAATCCTCTTCTTTGGTTTCTTCTCAGCCTCTTCCCTTCTCTGGACTGTCAGAGTGGCCTCAGATCTGCCTCTTTGACAGTCTTCTGCCGGCTTCAAAACGACAGCTATGAGCTCTCATGCTTCTTTTGGCCGCAGTAATTCTTCCTCTTCAACCTAGTCGTCTTTCCCATCTCTCTAGCAAAGCTGTCCTCCTTTTCTTACTACCTACCTGATTTCCTTTTCTTCTGGTGTCCCTCCTCCCCCTCTCTCAGTCAGCAGATCTCATAGTCTCCATGACCTTAATTTGCTTTTCTGGTTTCACCCCTACCTCTACAGTGATGGTTCTCCAACCTCTTTGTGCATGCTGGACCTCTGCCTTGTCCTGTTTCCCCTTCACCCTCACTGTGTCTTTAGTGTCATTCCTGATAAAAGATTTAAAGAACTAATAGTCTTCAGTTCACAGAAGAGTAAATGGAAGGGAGATGTGTTTATATACATACACCCTATTATACTGTCTATATTTAGACAGTAGTCTAAATATCCAGAATTCTGGGGTAAGGAAAGGGGGAATAGAATGTTCTCCACATCTCCATTAAGAACTAGACAAATTGCAATGGAGACTTCGGACAGAGGCAAAGAAGAGCTTTTCAACTGTAAAAGCAAGTAAAGCTGGAGATAAAGTGCCCAGAGGAGGCTGTGGAGCCTCCTTCTTTGGAGCTTTTTAAGGACAAGTTAGACAGAGAGCTGTCAGGAGTAGTTTAGGGAGAGCTGTTCCAGTTCTGATCTACCATGTTTTTCTTCTGTCTTCTTTGAATCCAGATGTCAGTAGAAATTCAACAGCTGTGCATCTCATGTCCACCCTTCTGCTTGTACTTTCACTGTGCCAGCAGTGTCTGCTGTGGTCTCTTTTTCTTCTCTCACTGATTATACTCTTGTCAATGCAACTTACCTTTTTAATTTACCATGTTCTTCTTGTTCCCTCCCCATCTCCCTGCTCCAGCCTCTCCAAGCAAGCACAGCCAAATCATCTGTTTTATATCTTTGTACAAGCCATCCCTCCTCCCAGTCTTCTCAAACTCTGTCTTCTCCTAGAGGTAATTTAAGCCCCCAGCCTTTTCTGTAAGACCAGCCTCTACCTGTGCTCCATTGCCTCTCTGAGCCTTCTCCCTCACAGACGAAATCCTTCTACTTCTTTGGCTTTTCGATTCCCTCTGAACTTTCTACCACGTTGCACAGCCCTATTCTCATATGACAGCCACCCCCCCACTCCTTTCTCCTGTTCCTTCTTCAAAATCCTCAGCTGCAATCCACCCCCACTTCCCTTCTGTTGCTTAAAAGATCTCAATTTTTCTCTCTTATAGGAAAACGTTCCTATTTAGGGGATCATGTGCTTAAGAATAACTTGGACTCTAACTACTATCCCACATTTTCCTTGGTTAGGAAGGTCTTCAGCTACAGAAAGTGTCTGAATGGGGCCTAAACTATCATGAAAATACATAATGCCACTTCCTTTATTTTTTTCATCTTTAAACCATTCACCCACTGTTCTTTACTACTCTTTGGCCACCCACCCTCAGCATCCATCATCCAACTAACCGCTCCTGGCACACCCGTTGGCCAAGAGGTCCCCTGATTTCTCTTCTTAAGAAAACAAGTACAAACCAGAGCGAAGGAACTGGTGGCATGTCAGGGTCTCACATGTCTGAGAAGCTGTGACCGTTTATGTTTTTGTTGTAGAGTTTAAACTCTCATCTACAGAAACTGGTGGCAGAACTTTCACTGGTTCAAATAATACAGATTCAAGCTTGGGAAGTACCGACACTTCTGAACAAAAAGTGTAGCTTTTTTGGGTGAAAATTTCAAGTTTGTTCTCAGAAAAAATGTCCTTCATTTAGGATGACAAGTTTGACAGAACTATGTGGCTTGCTTGGCTCCTACCTCATAAAGAAAAAGGTATTTTCTTTGCTACATCTGTCCTAGCTGGTCTTCCTCAAAAGACCTCCCTTCTTCAACACATAATGAAAAGGTACATACCTAGTGCCACTCGAGCAGCAGAAGCATCATAATTGATCCAGAAGGAAACCCAGGACAGGATGGTGATGAGAATAGATGGCATGTAAGTCTGCAAGATGAAGTAACCAATGTTCCTCTTAATCCGGAAACTCAAGGATAAGCGCAGATATGAACCTGTCCATGAGATATTAAAGGGAGATGTTGTTTGAGAGGAGGGCAAGGCTGTGTTTATGGTAAGAGCTTAGGTTAGGAATTGAAATTTTGTTTGGGAAATGTTCTCAAGGGGCAGGGATAATGAGAAATCTCTCTTTTTTTTTGACATTTGATTTTGCAGACTCATCAGTTTCTGGAAGGAGTCTCTTCGAGTCTGCTCACTTGGCTCAGGTTATTAAGAAGAAAGGAAACTCTACATAAGATACGTTATTGTATCAGCCATCATGGGACAATGTCTGTTCAGTGCTGAAATTGTTATTATGGTACGTGCCCATTTGATACAGTCTCACACAGGAGACTTTAACCCTATATCTGGATGCACTGAGATGGTTTTCCAGTGTTTCATGTGCTAGCTTTTCCCCCGAACAGCAATGAAGATCTGAATCGTATTTTTCCCATGCTGTTCTAAAAATGGGTTATGGTCAGAGTGAGCAAATTCATATGCAAATAGAGTACTGTTAGTTAATCTGTATTTTTTTTCCCAAGTTGCTGCAACTTCCTCCTAATCTTTTAGCAAACCTAACGGGGATAGTGACGGCAATAAGTACTTTTACAGTCTTCCACTGGAGCAGGGTCATTTTGACAGGGACAAAGCGGGGCCTCTCTCACTGCTGTGAAACAAAGCATTCCTCCTTCCCACCTCCATCCCTTAGGCAACACAGCAGCCTGAAACATGGGTGTAATCATGTGTTGGCTGCTAAGGAACAAGAGAACAACGGTCTTTAATGATCCAGGAGGTAGACTGGGGAAAAGGAGGTTATGTTCTCTCACCATTATGTGCCATTTGTGTAGCTTGAATGCTGTGTTTCACCAGTCTCTTTCTTTTTTTTTTTTTTTTTTTAAGGTTTTACCTATTTAGACTCAAACTTCTTTAGGAGGAATACTGCCTCTTGATGTGGGTCTCTAGATTGCCATTGCTATGAGACCCTGCTCCCAGCACGCCCCTGAGGCACCAGTGTAACAACATCACCATCTGCCACCACTGCTGATAACTCAGGCTGCGATTTCACGGCATTTCAAAAATTGGCCTATTTAACAGGTGTGTTGCATGCTGTTCTGGCAGTGAACTCCATGCCAGATCAAAGTGAAGACAGCAACCAAAAGCCAAACCCCTCCAACTTCCCAACTGGCAGTATCTGAATCGTCCAAGGTATTCTCTCCAGGTCTTTTTATTGCCGTGCACAGATGGGTTCGCATCGTTTCATAGGCCACTTGTTTTTCAACTGATATATTCCTCTGCTTACGACTGCACCTACATTACCTTTGAGAGTCAGTTGTAAACCACACAAAAATAAGGTAAAGGCTGAGAACCTTCTAAAGAGGTTCTGTTTTGAGCTGAGTTGGTCTTTTGACTAAGAAACAAAAACAACTGCAGCAAAAAAAAAGATCCCATAAGTCTTGGAAGAGAAGCAGCCAAAAAAAA
The DNA here is from genome assembly GCA_027574665.1 of Rhynochetos jubatus. NCBI lineage: Eukaryota > Metazoa > Chordata > Aves > Eurypygiformes > Rhynochetidae > Rhynochetos > Rhynochetos jubatus. The sequence goes on from CM050659.1 coordinate 4,578,574, forward strand.
GAAAAAAAAAAAAAGCAAACTTGGTGGACACAGAAGATGCCTCTTTTCCAAGGAACAGGACCCTTAGTTGAATTTAGATGCCAAGTTAGTGCCACAGCGTCTAAATCTGGGGCGCGACTGCATCGATGTTGACCAGCAGAAGGTTTGCACATCCCTTCAGCAGAGACTCACCGGTGGTGAAGACCACTTCCCTGCTGACCAGCCTCTGCTCGATAATGGTGAACTGGGGCAGTTCTAGCACCTCCATCCCTGTGACAGCAGAATCATTTCCTTGCCAGAAGAAGACAATGTCATCAACCGTGTAACCATCTGCAGAGATGAAGAAGCACAGAGAGAGAACTAAGCTGACAAGCTAGAGCAGATGACACCCCCATTATCACTAAGGTGATCTGGAAGAGGATCCAAGGGAAAGCCCACACTGTCAGATAGCAAGCGTAGCCCCTCCCTGCTGTCGTACTCTCCTTCAGCTGAGCTTGGCAATACAGTCCCCAGGAGAAGAGGACAAAATTCGCCAGGACTCCCACTTCTGGCTAGAATTCAGGCGAAAATGGTGAGAAGTGGCCCATCAAGCCTTGCCGTGCTGTACATAATCCCCATGGCTGACATGACAGGGCCATGTGCATCAGAAGCCTCTGTCAAATGCACCAAACGCGGCATTTTGCCTTTTAATAACTGCGTCCTTTTGCCAGAAGGGGGAGGCCACACAACACATTCTGGCGGGGACAAGGGAAACAGCATCTAAGCATTAAAAATTCCCAGAGAGAAAAAGATTTACAGGAGCAGCTGAAGACAAATTTGAGCATCAGAGCATCTCCCTCTTCTGTGTACTCTCAGTCAAAATTTGGAGTCGGGCAGTGGACAGAGTCTTTGAGATCAGGGGCTGCTTATACCAAGTGCTGGCTGAAAAGAGCAGTGATGGGAGAAGAGAGGAAGGGGAGTCAGGCTGGTAACAAATACTCACGCCTTACGTTTCAGGGTCATGGATTTGTTAGGTCAGCCAAGGATACCGCCTTTTACTTTAACCCCAAACTATACGTGCCAGACAGGGCTGCACAGGCTGGAAGTGCTGAGGAGCCCAAAGCCACAGTCCCAGGAAAAAGGCTACCCAGATGCTCTGGAGTCATGGGGAATGAGGCCCAGGGGATAAAGTCACGCAGCTCCCCTCCCATCAGTGCGATGCTCACAGCCTTGCCTGCTGCCCTTGTGGGCAAGGATTCATCTCCACCTGAAAATGAATGCCACTCATGGCAAGCTGGGTTTTGAAGCACTGCAGCTGCTGCTGCGCAAGGGGTGGCCTCTTACTCTATGCCAAGTGCAGAGCTGCAGGGGAGAACCTCTGTGTGCAAAGAAGCAGTAGGATACGTACAGGCTTCGGTAAAACATGGTGCAAGGCTTCCTTTAGAGCACGAACTTCACCTGTGCCCACAGACAGCTTTTATTCACAACCTGCACTGCAGCACGACTGCCTTATCCACAAGCCCTCGCAGCAGAGAGGCAGTTGGCTAGCAATACCCGGCAAGGCTAACATCAGTTATGGAGAGCTGCCACCAAAGCAGCACCAGTGTGTTAGCAGGATCAGGGGAATGACGAGCTGCACCATGAAGGAGAAATTCTTCTACCTAGGCCTTAGGCGCCAAGGATTATCCTCTATCAGAGCTGAACTTTTGAGGATGGTGTCATCCTGCAGCTCCCAAGTGGACAAAGAGCTGAGCAACCTGGTCTGATCTCATAGCTGACCCTGCTTTGAGCTGCAGGCTGGACTAGAGACACCCTGAGGTCCCTTCCCAAACTGAATTATTTGATGACTCTGTAGTCTTCAAGCCCACATCCTACGTTCTCAGTCATTACGCGCTTATTCATGGGTGCTAAAAAATAATAACAATGTTCCAAACGCCATGCCAGATCTGCTTCTGATGTAAATCAGCTAAGCCAGGGCTCCACCTCTTCCCCCCATGGCATGCTCCTGCTCCCATGGCAGTAAGTGGGAAAGCACCCATACCCACCCACAAGCCCTGAGAGATTCAGGAGCCTTAGGTTATCATCCCATCTGCTGCAGATGTTGGGGTGTCACAGGCTGTTGTGCTTCCTTGAGAGCCCCAGCTTAGCGCAAGGAACTGGTATTTGCATCTGGCTGCAGCATCTCTCCCAGAGCCCTGAGACCAAGTGTGGAAAGCAGCAAAAAACAGCCAAGCCCCCCACTCCTCACGGTGGCTCAAACATTCTCGCAGAGTGTGTGTGATTTTACATCTGAATTCATCTGGCTCAGACCTTCACACTCTGGTGCATACTCTGAATCTTTCCAGGAGGCGATCAAGCCCTTTCCACCCAGCGCTCCCCTCCGCATTGGTGCACCCAGCCTGTAAACAAGTCACCTCTCCACCTCCTTTGCAGTAAACAAACCTGGCTGAGCTACTGAGGTTTCTTACTGCAAAACATCTGCCCTAGCCCTTGAACCACTTTTTCAGTATCTTTTCTCAAACCTCTTCTGATTTCTCAACTTCCTTTCTAGATTTTGGAACCCAAATATAGGCAGAGTCCCTTTCCCCATCCCACCAGCGACACATTCAGAGGCCAATCAATTCCCTGCTCCGACTCACGGCTCCCCTGATTTATATAACCAAGGCTCACTCCAGCCCTTTAGCTACGAAACCTCCAGCAGTGGTGCTCGGGGCTGCCATCCCTCCATCATTTCCCCCCGTGGATACCCACGCGGGTACGAGCCCCTCCGTCTGGCAGCCGGGCCCGCGCTCCCGCGCCCAGGCACAGACCTCCGCGGTTAGCTGTACCCAAAAGCATTCTGGATGTGTTCACACTGGGAGGTATTCAAATGTGCGGCGAGCGAGCCACGCAGGCTGCTATCTTCATCATCCACAAATTTAACAGCAGTGACTTCAAATTTACTTCCTGATCAGCAACGAAAATGTCAAATTACAGTAACTAATTTTAGGAGACCTCACAGTTAACTAGCTCTGTTCCACTTATTCGAGGGCTTGCTGGTATTGGGTACCAATCTTTGGGGTTTTTTTTATTATGGCATTACGCAATATGAATTCAAACATGTTTTTCAGGAAGCCATTTTTTAAAGTGATTCTAAAGGAAAAGATTGTTCAGTCTAAAAATAAATGCTTCGCTTTGATTTCCAGCTTTAAAAAGAAAACCAGATTTCCATTTTACTTTTAAAAAGTAAAAGAACTTTCACAAAGACAACCTGAAATATCATAAAGTATTGATATGACGACTTAAAATGTCAGATTAACAGCCTGTTTGCTGCCTGCCTCGTCAGGTTTTTGTTGAATCCTGACACACAGCTAAGCAGGGGTATATGGGGTGAGGGCTGGTTTTGGGATGGAGGGATGGGAGTCATCAGGCAGTGCCAGCACTGGCTTATCTCCCGCAGGGAAGTGCCCCGGGCTGCTGAGGGGAAGGAAACCCCAGCTACCTCCTGCTGCTTTACAAACCCAGCATCCCGGCACTACAAAAGGGCTATTTTGGTGTTTTGTTTTGGTTTATTTTTATATGTATACTTTGTTTTTTAAGCCAGCCGTAAAAGGACTGTTATTCCAGAGTTGTGTGGACTTGGAAGCAAACATAATGGAACCCTGCAGATTTCGAATGCACAAGTGTGTAAAAGACGGAAGCTCTGAGGAAGAGAACATCCGAATCGCTTCGTCTCCACGCGGATCTCAGAAATATTGTAAGGAAACGTAACTTCAACTAACAAATGGGCTTGACGTGTCCCATTAAGAACAAAATCACAACGTGGGGAACTGTGAGTAATTCCCTGCCTTCTGTTTTCTTGGTTGTACCATAAACTATTCTCAAAATGCCGAGGAGTGCCAGAAATGACCTGACATTAGTGCCTCCAGCAACACCTAACTCACATCCCATTACCCAAGCACTGCCATGGCTGTGCATCCCGACCGGTGAGCAGGAGGGGGTTCCCAGGCACAGGCAGGGCCGGTAAGGTGGCACGCCGCCTTCCAACTGCAGATCCTGTGGGACCTCTGCTATGAAAAAAGCAGCTCTCTGATAATTACCACTGAAGCTGCATCATCATTACTGTGAGATCGGCTGCCCTGGACCGCTCCTGGGGGGATACTGCGGTGCATTTTTATGAGGGAGAGCCGGACCTCCTCCACCAGCGCGGTCGGGAGAGGTTTTCCATAGGAGTCAAGGGAAGATCCTGGCACGGAGGGACTGCAGGAGGGTTCAGGTCCCACCTCCCATGCAAAGTGGGGCCAGCCATGAGGAAGGGCAGGTTCCCCAGGCTTTCTTAGGGCTAAGGGAGGCTTCCACCACCCTCCTGAGTGGGTGATTTTAATGCCCAGCCCGCTGCTAGAGATCCATTTTCCTAGGCATTTTGCCCCTCAGGATGGAGTTTGGATGAGGGACCTTGGTCCTGCCCCAAGGGCCATCCTCCCGGAGGGGTGGCCCATAACACCCCCGAGAGGCATGCCATGAGCGGGAAGATGGGGTGGGTGGCACCAGGGGGTGAGGGGGAGGCGTACGCACAGCTCTCTATCTCCAGCGTGCAGTTCTGCTGGTCCAGGGGGTACCTGCGCAGGTCCATCATGCAGGCGGCCGTGGTGGTGATCCTGAAAGGGGAAGGGAGGAAGAAATCAGTTGGGTGGCTTTTCTTAACGATAAGTAAATAAATAAATAAATAAAACCAGGAGAAATCAAAGGCAGACGTGTAAGTCAGGCAGCATTTGGGGCCGCTGTTTCCCTGGAAACCAGGGAGATCCGTGGTGGGAGGTGTGCGGGTTGGGGGGGCTGGATGCGGCTCACCCTCAACTGCACAGCTTAAACCCTTCGTGACTCACGTCAGCAAGGCAGTGTCTTTATTAACGGGGTGGGGAGGGACTTGTGTTCCTCCTCTGTCTGTCCCTTGAGAGAGACAAAGAAACCAGGAGTAGGCAGAGCTACGGGGGGGGGGGGGGGGAAGAGGAGAGGCATGTCAGTTTGTAACAGGGAGGCAGCCGACACGTGTCTGTACACAGAAGATGCAGTGATGGAATTGCTCATCAATGACCGATGGAGAAGAATTGCTGATCACATTATCGACCTCCCCTCTCCTGGCGAGTTGCCCCAGTGACCCCACTTGTAGCCCCCCACCCACCCATGCCCCCGCCATCGCACCTGCTTTGGCACAGCCAACCCCAAAAGCCCAGACCCCAGGGACAGGGCCCTCCTGCTCCCCCAGGCTCATGGCGCCAGCAGCAAAGTCACTCTTGCACAACCGATTGCGTGATCAAGATTCATGAAAGGCACACGGGGGGTGCGCGTCCCCCCTCCCAAATAAATATGGGGAGAGAATAAGGGTCGGTGTTGCTCTGGGGGTCAGAGCAGTGCAGTTCACATGAGGGCGCAGGAGGGGTTGGGGTGTGTTACATGTTGTACGTGAAGGAGCATCGCTCTCCGGGATGGGGAATTTTGGGATGGGATAGATGAGGGAGGAGGGCACGAAGCAGGGACAGAGCAAATCAAGAGCTAATGCACCAGCCTGGCAATGGCCCCCTGGAGTTAACAGGCTGCCCCTATTATTCAAATATATGGCTCCCCTCACCCTGTAATGCAGTTTTCTTCCTGTGCAATGTATGTGTGCAGAGTGCTGAAGGGAGGGGAGACTGGTGCATTCCCCCCTCTTTTTTTCAATTAACCATCTGGAAGGCATTAATCAAGCTACACTTTTTTTACTATGTAGGCATAACCAGTGAACTGTTAACGAGAAAGCTTTATCTTCTGAGCCCTGTGGCTTGGGAGAGAGAAAAGGGAGGAAAAAAAGGGAAAACAAGAAAGCAGAGAGGATGAGATGGCGAACCGGCAAAAAAGGAAGGAAAAAAAAAAAGAAAAACCATCAATGGTAGAAAAAGGGACAAGAAAAGGGGGAGAGAATGGATGGAGCTGGGCAGAAAATTGGAAACGGGGGGAGCAGGCAGGGGGGCAAGCACCCTCGGGAGAGGGCTGCCCCGGTGGGGGTATGGGGGCGGGGGCCGTAGCAGGGCAGGCGAGCAGCCCCGCAGAGCTGCTGGCTCTTTAAGAAATCTCGTGTGCTAAATTTATCTCTCTGCTGTCTGTGAAGACTGTTTGTAGGAGATGAAGCCTTGAGGAGAGCCTTTGCCACTGCCTGCCGCGCTATAAATAGATCCGAAGAGACGGAGGGAATTTATATATATCCTCACTGGGTCTAGATACAACACTGCAACTGCCCTCTCTCCGAGCAGGGGGCCCAAGTGAGCTCTTAACCCTTTTATCTGTAATGCGGCTGGGGTGGAGGAGAAAGCTCGGCGGGGGGAGAAGGATAACAGGACAGGAGCCACTTAAAAATTATCACCGTGGCTTTGGGATTGCGTGTACCGCCTTCACAGCCTCCCGGCTTGGCGTCTCTGGGCTGCTGGAAACGGCATGCTTCTCCCACCCGAATGCCCCTGGAGCAGGGTAGCTGGGCAGAGGTGACCACGGGGGAGGAGCAGATCTGAAGCACACCTTGGGGAGCTGCACCTTGCCAGGAAAGCCCAAACTGGCAGGTGCAGAGTCCGTCCTGGCCAGGCACTGAGACCAAAGAGTCACGAACGGGTATGACTCATCCCCCTGTGCCGCACACAGCATATACTGTATATATTATACTGCACCCGTGGGAAATGGCAGCTACAAATGCGTTTTCCTGTTTTCCCTAAAGTGTGAGATGCAAAAATGTATTAAATGAAAATTTTCCACCCCATTTGTGGGACCCTGCGGGCTAAAACCTTTCCACAGTGTCCATCCCAAAATCGCGGCTTGCCTGGATAACTTGACCACACAAAGGACATCCAGGGGAAGCCTTTTCTGATTCGAGAGGGACCCTTCTTGCCTCTCGACAGGATTTGCTTATCACCTGCAGTGCTGGTTGGAAATGCAGAGCACGACACAGTGAGCTATGGCTACCACGCTCCATGCGCCAAATCCTACTCGCACTAACAGCCGGCATAAATCCAGAGCCACTCCAATGATTTTTGCAAGATCACACCAATTTATATCAGCAGAGATTTACATCAGGGCAGAATTTAGCCCTGTTGATTCAAAAATAAGAGAACCTCAAGACAGGTAGGACAGAAAGGAGAAAAACAAGATTAAGAGGGCACCTGTCCTCAAAAGCCAGAAAACGTCTCTCTCCTTCCAACTGAAGGGCGGGTGTGTCTGCACCGTATAGCTCAGCATCCTCCAGACACCCCAGCTGGCTGCAGGTCCCAAACTCCTGGTGATCTGCCCACGTAACGCTGCTTGGGCAGTGAGAAACGGACCGCGTAGGGTGAGGTTTGGTTCCGTTTTCGGAGCAGCGGTAGCACAGCCATGTGTGGCCGTCCTGGGCAGCAGCCACCCGCTCCTCTGGAGCATTTCAGCTGCGCTGCCATAGCCACGGTGAGGCGTGCCTGGCAAGCCCAGGGGCACCAGCACCACAGGACCACCCGGACATGGAGCTCCTGCAGTGGGACGAGATGTGAGGGGCAGCTGGCCTGGGGCACCGGCTTCAGCTCAGGTCCTGCCTCTGGGCTTCCTGCGCCCTGATAAACCAGCCCTACTTGGGGTAAAGCGAGTGCTAGCCCAGAGAGGAAGGGAGTGTTCAATTCTTCAGAGCCGAGATCTCAAAAAGCATCTTGGACACCAACTTCCCTTTGCCATACCCTGCTTGGAGACCTTGGGGGACCCACAGAATCCCAACCCTGTTGTTGTTTACACAGCACTTGCCACTGTTGAAATGTCCACCTGTGACTGACCCAACGTTCACTTGTTCCTGGAGACACCAGCAAGAGATTTCACCTGCTCTTTTGGTGGCTGTGGGTGGGATTCAAAGGGATGAAGAGTGATTCAATGGGTGAGAGGCTCCACTCACTTCTGCAGCTTAAGGGGAACATGAGCAAAACTCAGGCACCCCACTGACCTTGTGGGGTCACAGCACATGCCATTTCTGGTCCAGAAGGCCACAGGACCAACCAACCTCTGCCTCATGTTTTGATGGGTGTAAACATATTATCCTGATGTGCTCCGAGCTGTGGTGTGAGAGGTGTGTTTGCTTGGCACGCAGGAGACAGCATGGGGAGGACTGGATGGAGAGATAGATGGGGGTGATTGACACTAAGGAGATCCTGGGTGTCTCAACACAGGCAATAAGGGTGGAAGGAAAGTAAGAGGTGGAAAAATGAGGAGTGGATCAAAGAGTGATGATGGCATGAACGCTGATGAGGGAGGCAGGAGCAGAGATGAGAGACAGGAGAGCAAACAGTGCAGGACAGGAGGCCACCAGGGTAAGGGAACAGAGGAGAGGGATCAGGGGAAGCAGGAGGTAAAGCCACCTGGGGAAGGAGAGCTGGAGAAGAACGAGCAGTTAAAAGACAGAAAGCAGAGAAGGAGTGGATACTCAGTCCATGAGAAAGGAGATGAGGAGACAGAGAACAAACCATTGCCCTGTAAACAGCTCTAGACAAATCGTGCTGCCTCCAGGAGACTCAACCAAAGTGAAAGGGAGCAGGGAGCGCGGGGGCCGGAGGGAACGCCGGGGAAGGATGCCACCTTCCCTGTGGCATTAGCAAGAGGCGCTGGCGCCTAGCCAGGCTGCATCTTCTCCCTCCCCCTCCTCCTCTCCCGCTTCTCTACCCACCTCCCTCTCCTTGTAAATTCAAAAATTTGTGTGGTGTGAAATTTCATCTGCTTTGACGGCAATTCACAGAGACATTGCCCGTTGGAGGGGAGAGGATCACCGGTGCTTTGCACGATGCGCTCAATGAAGCAGTCCCACTCCTTCCAGCCACTGAGCCCGGCCACCACCACCCTCCTCCAGTTCCCCTTTCCTCCCCCGATCTCTGCCCACCCCATGTGCCTCCAGGTCAGCCCCCTCACATGTCACAACCTTTACACCTCCTTCCCCACAAAGAGACATTCGTGCCCTTGCCCTAATCGTTCCACCTGAGGGCTGTAGGCAGTTGTGCCCCAAGCAGCCAAGTCCCTACTGCCCTGCTACTCTGCTGCACAGCTGGCAGGCGGGCACAGCTCATCCGGGGAGAGACAGGGCTGTGGAGAAACTACCATACGTCTCAAAAAGAAAGGAAAAAGGGACATGCATTCGTGAGATGTCGAGCAGCTCTGGCAGGCTGTGAGCTGACGGTGATGCCCCCTTCTCTGTCAGCACCCAGTGGATCCAAGCTGAAGCCAAAGTGTCACGGATACCTCGCTCTGGAGAGCATCCTTCCACTCCAGGAGAGGTAGAGACCATCTCCAGGGAAGCAGCCATGAAGCCCTAAGTCACACAGGGTGAGTGCTAGGCCTCTATTTGTTACAATGAGGAAAGCTCTGCCCGCCCGAATCATGTACTGTCAAGGCATATTCAGGCACAGAAAGGTTAGTGTCACCTCACGTGCTGTCCCTCTGCCGCTGCCCGCTCTGCAAGCTGACCCCAGGAGCTGCAGAGGGCTGTCCCACTACTGCTGCAGAACAAAAGGGAATGCTCAAGTTTCTGCAAACCATCAGTCCTCCAGAAATATTTGAGTTCTTCAGATAAACACCACCAGCCATTTCACTCCCTCTCTGATCCTCCTCATCGCTGTTTACTTATTAATGGCTTCTTCTGTCTTATTTAGAATGATTATATAAGTTCACGGACACGAAGCAGCATAGAGCTCCGACCTGCTATTAAAACCTGCCGTGGCTGAATGTCTTCTTTCCAACTCCTCCTTACCTTGGCTGCCTCCAAGGCAGCTGGCCTTTCAGCTCCTGCCCCAGTCAGATCTCCCTCTACCAAACCTCACCTCTGAACGCCCTCATCCTCTAGATCACCTCCAGTGTGTTGGAAGAACCAAATTCACCAGCTACAAGTGTAAGGCGCAAAAAATTACTTCCTCAAAATACCATCTGATTTCAAAATGAGCAGGTCCAGGCTCTCTAAGGAGAGAGGGGAAGAGTATTACCTTTGAGGGGTTCCTGAAGCAAGTGGGGTTCCTTTCCCTTTAATCACATCCTCATAAAATAAGCTACTGCACTGTCTGCATCATAACTACGTCTATACCAGCAAACTAAACACGCCTGTTACTGGTTTCTGAGGCCAGTGCCAGTTGGTACAGAACAGCCTTGTCTACATTTAAATTCTTACCCTCCAGAAAGAGGGTCTGGCTGCACCCAAAATGCCTGGTGAGAGAAGTCACTGGCCTCTGCTGTGCCCTGACTGGGAAACACCCGAGACTGTTGGTGAACATGGATCAAACCCAAGAAACAAAGTGACTACATGGGCTGCTGATGTCCAGGGCCCAGAAATGTTCCCTGATACCTTTGGCTTTGAAAGGATGTGCCTAAAATTCAGTATGGATGAGAGTAGGAGGAGTATAGCACAAATATCCCCACCATTGCCTTCCTAATTCAAGGGGAGACTGAGCCAGCAGTTCAGGTACGTACCTGGTTTTGCAGGTATGGAGTGTCATTACGCAAGGACTAAGGCAAACACTCTCACAACAAAAGACAAACATTTTTAAGTTGCTGGTTGCAACTTTTTGGATTTCACATCTCCTGAGAAGCTGAAGATGCTCCTGTGCCCCTGGGATAGAGACTCCAAAAGCACACAGCAGTTTGCAGCAACAAGGAGAACTAATGGAAGCAGCTCGGGCTTTGCAGGACTTGTGCAGGCTTGCCCCATGGAGCAAGTTAGTCTTGTAGGGGAATTCTGGTGACTAAGAGCAGAGAGAGAGGCAAAATTGCTGTTCTGCTGAACATGGGAAAAAAACCCTCAAAATTGAATTTTTACTCTGTACATTCTCAAAGTCAGTCATAAAAACATGCTGGCAAATGTCACCTTCTGCCTGGCAGTAAGCTCAAACTTCGAAGGGCCTGGAGGGATTTATAAACCCGTGGTGAATTGTGCCATTCTTTTAACACAGTCTGATCTTTGTAAACTCCTGGAGGTCATGTTAGAAACCAAGAGCAAGGCAAGGATATGGAATATATTCCCCTTGTGTCTGTTTGCCTAAAACCGACTCCCTAAGCCTTGGCACAATCCTGCTAAGGTCACTCTGTTTCCAAAAGCATCTGTGCTTGCATAGGCATCCTTTGATAAACAAGAGTGTGCATCACGCTCAGGTGGTGGAGGAAAAAAACGCTCTTCTAAACTAGTACTTAGGGTACCAGTCATCTAAACCAACCTGTTTTCCACCCTGAGAGAGTACAAAGCAGAGTTGTCTTGGCTGCAAGGTTTTGCTTTTCTGCCTTTTCCTTCTATTCCAAATGCACGGTGTGTCTGGCAAGCTGTCAGCCGGACTGGGGGACAAGAGAGACCCAAGTGGAACATGTTCAAAGAGAGATTCATTCGTTACGGTTGCTTCAGACAACAGTGACCTGCACTGAACGGAGCAGGAGGCCTCCTCCTTCAGCAGCACCAGGCTGGGATGAAGTTGAATTAATAAAACAGTAACTGGTGACTTAAACCTGTGGGATTTGGCAAAGAACAGACAGGGTCTAGGGGCGGTCTCAGGCCGGTGGCTGGGATAGGATAAGCAAGAAGACTAAGAGGTGCTGCCAGGGTGTGCCAGGGGTTCGAGGCATGGAAGCTGTTTCAGTGATCTGTGAGGAGGCAGTGGGAAAAGCTGTTTGTGGATACTCCTTGACCTCTCTTCTTGCTAATAAACAAGTCAGACTTACAGGAGATGTAGCACAGGCAGCAATTCCAGCCAGGCTCTGATGATGCTTTCCTCTGTTCTTGCAACATTAAGGATGGAGAAACAGCTCTGACTTGCTGCTTTATCCTGTTTTAGTGAGCTCCAATTTCTTTCACAGCTTCTGAGATCTCTCTGAAATTCCATATTATTACATTTCCTTCCACTGTTTCCAGCTAAGCCCCTCATACTGACCCTAGGAGGAAAAAAGGCAGAAGCAGACCTGTCCTTAGCCTCAACTGGGGAGCTGAGCTCCTAATTAAATTCTCATTTCCCCTCATCCACCTAACAAACTCTTCTCCCACCCCCACATCTGTGTGCTAAGGAGCTTGCCCAAAGCAGAGCTCTGTGGTGGGAACAGTACAGGGCTGCAGGACTAGCTCTGAGGGACTGACTGGATGGATGTAAGCCCAACTCTTCAAACCCAGGCTGCCAAAGGAGAGATTCCTGTTGCCTTTGTCTAACCTGCAGAATGAGCAGGCAGAGGTACTAGAGATGCGGTACAGTCTGAATCATCTCTCTCATTTCCAGAGAAACCTCTCTCAGACAGGGAAGGGGAAGCAAAAATCACGTATTTCTTCCCTTTTGGCCTGTGAGATGGGAAACTAAAATTGCTCAGTGGTCTCAGTACAGAAAAAACTTCTCAGTCTTAACCCATCAGGCCATCTTCCCTGCAGGAATTCAAATAACACCCATGGAGAGAACAAGGACATGGCTGTAAACAGCAGGCTTCAAGTGAGACAGGAGCACGAGAAACCTTTCTATCAGCTGGAGAACCCAATAACTGCAGACTGGGACCTGGGGAATGTAATACAGGCAGGGCTGGATCCTGACCAAGAGGGAGTTTGGATGTGGGAGCTATGAAGTCCCCATGATGAGCTCCAGCATAGCCCAGCTGTGAGGAGCAGGCAGGACAGCCCTGGGGGCACCACACAGCGGGGTGGCATGGGGGGTCTGACAGTGTACCTGGTGGTGGGTGAGTGAGCACATGGGATGTTTGACATGTGTCTGTTACCCTGTGTGGCTTCCCTACATAAGGTGGGCTAGAAGAGGTGCTCTAGCTGCTACCTTGCACAGGAACAAGGTCTGGTCCAGAAGCAGGCCAGCAGCAGGTTGCTGCAGCGCGAGGGCTGACATCCCCGGGAGCAGGGAGCAGCTGACCGATGGGAACGTACCCCTGAGAGAAGCAGAAGTTAAGTGCTGCCAAAGCAGGCACACCCAGCTTCTCTGAGTTCAAAACGGCAAATTTTGAGTTGTCTGAAGTACGACAATATAACACTGCACAGGTATTTACACTGATGAGGATAGCAGGGGTCTGCTTCCCCAGGAGAGCACTCACTGGGCTCAGAGCCTCGCTATGCCTTGGCACCTCTGCCTGCATCCAAACTGCCTCCTCTCTAAAACACACCTCACTGCAGTGACTATCATGGACGGGAATAAATAAACCCACGAAACACACGCACACGCTCCCCACCACCACAACCACCTTCGCAGGAGGAGATCCCTCATCCTCCCTGCACAGGATTTAGTCTCCGTCATCAAATTCCTCTGCAGTTTTTCAGTTGCTCAGTTTACATTGCCTGGGCTCCTCGCCAGCCAGGCATTGCATCTCGCTTGCTGTCCACCCGGCTTCGCGCCTGCTTCCCAGCATCCCAGCCCACCCGCTCCCCCTGCGAGCTGGGGGTGCAGTCTGGGCTCCTCAAAGCACCTGGTTTGCTGGGATATGGTTTTATCCCTATTTAGAATGAAATCCAATGGCTTGAAGATTTCCCCGAAGGATGTTTTAAAGCTGGTTTCAAACACGATTGCAAATTACCGTATGAGAATTTCAGCATTGTTCCAGTTGTTTCTATTTTTAGGTCTCTGAAAACAGATAGCAAAATACTGATGACATCAGCATTTGACAAGCGCCAACTTGTTTCGCTACCAAGTGGAGGGATGCTACATGGGCTAGAAAAGGAAATCAGAATCTCAGACCGTAAGGTATGGCTTGTACGCGCGATATTAAAAGCTTATTGAATAATGTGGCAGGGCTGGACTAGACAGTCTCTGGAGGTCCAGAGAAAGCTTTTGATCATTCTCTATGCCAGTCTCAAACATCGATAGTGCCAGTAAAGCAGCTTGAAACACTGAGAGAAATGTTAACATAAGAGAAAAATTCTCTACGTAATATTAGGAGCGAAACATCAACATTCTCCGAAATGCTTTCTCTTACAAGAAAAATTGCTCCGTAAATTTTTGTTTAAAATGTGATGAAACTAATGCAATTTCTGACCAACAAAGCGACATAAAATAAAAAATACATTGAATTCAGCCAGGGCTATTCAGCTCATCCTCACGACTTTATTGGCCTCTCTCCACTACCCAACAGCCGATTGCTTTGGCTTTTTGGGTAGCTCCTTTAAGCCTCCCTTCGCATTGCAGACTTCCCACACCATTTTAGCACTTTCCTGCTGCGTGCCACCGGTGACCAGCTCTCCTACACTTCACAGGCACTTTCAATTCCTGCAAGGTGTTTGGGGACCAGGTGAGTTCAGGCACCATCGTGCCAGGTGACGCCTCCTAAAAACCCTGCCAGCTCTGCCAGTTTGCATCCTTCGGCCCCAGCGGTTGCAGAGATGAGTGCCCTCTGCACTGGATCTGGGCTCCAGGCCCCATTTGGCCTTCTGGGGTTTATGCCATCTGCTAGCTTGCTGGCGAACGGGGTCGGGAGCACCCGTCCCAGCCGCAGCCGCGCGGCATCACTGCCCCGACATAGCCCGCTGCTGTTTATGCGTTCCTTTTGTTGGAGACCTGGCAACCAGCTTCTAATCTGAGCCCAGCATGAATTAATTTTGGAGCAAGCTTTTGTACTGAATGCTTTCCTAAGATGTAGCTATATTACATCTGCTGCACTCCCTTCATCCACTAATTTGCTAATTCTATCAAAAACAAGCATATGCTTTTCTAACACACAACTTTCACAGTGGAGCGGAGCGGAGGAATAAAGGGCTTCATTTACTCATGCAAACAAGTTATCTGAGCCCTCATCTTGTTCTCACTGAAGTCAGAAACAAGATACCCACTGAGTCCCATGTGAGCTAACTTGGGCCATGGGGTCGGATCTAGCACTTGAGCCTGATCCTGCCGGTGGCTCAAACACTTTGCTGAAGGCAGGGGCCTGCCAGGGTGTCATCCTCCCCGGCCTCTGACATCAGAGACTGCTGGAAAGAAAAATGACTGTTGTGCCACAAATAGCATGATTGAGTCACTTTGCTACAGGATCAGCTCAAAGGAGGGGGAAGTGGCTGGCGAGAAGGTAGCAGGAGAAGGAGCAGAGCCGTGGTGTCTTGCCCGGGGAAAAACAGGCAAAAAAAGGAAAAGAAACAGAAATTGCCTCCTTTGGCTTTCTTCCATCAGGGCAACTCCATTTTATGAATCCTTCCAAAAAAATGCAGCAAAAGACAAGCACAGGCTTCAAAACACAGGGAGGACCTGCACTTCTCTTCCTGTTCGCAGGACAAGCATGGTGCATTTTTACAAAGAGAAAAGGAACACAGGTGAATACTCACTGACCGTCTTCCTACCTGCTCACCCCTGCTGAGCAAGTGGCTATGTATTTTTGAATCACAGTTATTTGCACCTGCAAAACTGCACCCAGCACTTCAGCTGTCAGCAAAATCGCAGGTGCAGGAGCCAGTGCAGAAAGCAGCCCTAAAGAAAACATTGTCCCTACCACTCCAAACAAGGCTAGAGGGACTTCCAGCGCTCAGGACACCTGGCTTGTCCCCCAAAACCCCAGTGCCTTCAGGACAGCAAAAGCCAGCCACTCTGACCTGAGGTACAGTTTGGGAAGAGGAGCTGCGGTTGCTCAGTGCTTCGTTTTAGCAAATGCCATTTTCTCCAGGGGCAAGAGAGCAGCTTCCAGGAAAACCAGCCAAAAGTTAAAACAACACAGGCAGCTCTTACTATGGCCCTGGAAACAACAGGGGCAAACAGCTGTCACTTTCTTCCTTTTGGCCTGGATGCAATTTTCCTTGTCTCACCCATTTACACAGGTCATGCGAGGGAGCTGAGCTCCCTTCCTCACGCTGATGGGCACCGCGGGAGGGGAAGGGAAGGGACAGTGCAGGAGGTGCTGGCACAGCATCCCAGCCCAAGCCAGCTCGAGTGCAAACCCTCCAAGGACTTCCGCTGCCTGTCCCCCGTGCTGCAGGGTTCATACTGTTCATGATTTGATCTGACTAAATGGCAGCTGATAAAAATATACTAGCATTTCTGCTTCTTTTGCTGTGCAGCTGCATGCAAAGTTTTCCCACCAGCCTGGAGGAGGCAGCTCTACACTCAGGTGGGCTGGCTTAGCAGCAAAGAGCAGCCTGAGCTTAACAACGCTCTTTGCCCCCTCCTTCCCAACAGGCTGAATTTATGCTCCGACCTACCCCAAGTCAAAGCATCTTCCTGCCTAGCCTTCACTCTTCTTTTAACACAGTGAGAAAATTTGGGGTAGTCAGCTGTTGGGAAGGCTGTGGTCTTTCTGGTGGGTCAATAAAGCTGGCTCAGGGCTCCCTGACAGCCAAACGTCACCCGCCTGAGGTAGAGAGATGGAGGTACCTGTCCCGGGAAGCGAGAGGCAGAAATGGGACAGAGTCACACGATTGGGCTTGTTGCACCTTTTGCTGTCTCTGGGCCTGGAGCATGAGGCATCCACTAATTGGAAGGAAAAAACAGTAGATACATCACCCCACGTACCACAGCCTGTCCCTCAGCACCAGCAGCGACTGCCGCACTTTTGGCTTCCCAGGGCTCTGCCATAGGGAAAGCAGAGTGCACAGCCACCTTGCTGCCCTGGCAGGATGATGCCCTGGGCAGGCTCCTACTTTGCTATGCCTACACCCAGCCCTACCCTCGCTAGAACAGCCCTGCTACTTAAAGAGGAGGAAAAAAGTCATAACAAGTCAGACTTTGCCACAAAACACGAAGCAGAGAGGAGCTGATACTGTAAATGGGAAGGGTGGGTGTACCCTCTTTGAAGGAGAAAGGTCTTTCCTCCTCCTTTGCTGCACTGGGACGTAAGCCCAGAGCTGCTATCACAATCATTTGTGAATGTGGAGGCAGCTCTAAAAAGCCAGTTGTGAGTTTTGGTAGTCAAAAAGGAAAAAAACCAACCCCAACCAAACCAACCGAAGAGAATAGCTCAGAGCAGACAAATACAGTGTTGGGAAAATCATTGCCTAGGTTTCAGCTACAGCATCCAAACCCTGCACTTTCACTTATAGCTGCAGACTCCCCTTTCAGCCCTCTGTCCCCTCCGTTTAGCTTTCTTACCTACCCTGGCATCTCCACAGATCTGGATAATACAGTAAGGTCAATCTTTGCCACCTCCACCGCAAGCAAGCGCAGCACTTTCAAAGGCTGCGGACTTGCCTACATTAATTTATTCCAGACACCACAAAAAGCCTCCTCATCGAGGACCATTCCCCTACTAGATATCAATTTTCATGCCTCAATTTTCAGAATTGCTCCGGTAAAGAGACATTTCTTTAAGAGTACAAAAACATGTCTCCTATCTCATACTCAAAAATGACTCAAGTGATTTGACTCAAATGCTATGGAATTTCAGTCTTAGATACAAGAGTAACGAAGGCTCATCTCCATAGGCCAAACTTGCAGAAAATTATAAGCAACTGAAAGTGAGTGTTTCAAATGGAAGTGTTATGCAACATGAATGACAGTGACCTGAAACGCTCAGAGCAGACTATTCCCATCTCCAACATTTGTCTAGAGCAGCACAGAAAACTTTGGAGGCCTGAAGTAAACAACCATTTCCAGCTTGGAGAAAGAACAGATACTTAAAACCATGTGACGAGAGTATCTTTTGGGTCCTTGCCTTCCCACAGTACCTTTGGAAACGGGGGAAGTTTAGATGAGATGTCACTCTTAACCGCAACCAGCAGAGATTCCCCTTAGACTTACCTTAGGCCATACAGGACGGTGCCATCAGGGTGGAGCCGAATCATGCGATTTTTCACCGTCACCCCATGCAGAAAGGACTTCTTGTCATTCAGGAAATAGGTGTCAGGCAGCCACAACTGGTCAGCCACCCGGTTGTCCAGGGTCAGGTTGAGAGGAAGGTCGTTATACGCCAGGCGCTTGTCCCGCCAGCTCTGCTGGAAGTACATGGTGATGGTGTAGTCCTGGGAGAGAAATGTGCAAACATCAGCCTGGCTCCAAGGTCAGCATGTAATTTGTTCCCTTCACTACTGCTGCTGCTGAGACCTTCAGTGGGTCTCCAAACTCCTTGGCACCCAAATGTTTGTGTCTGGACCTCTACTAGCTGGGGGGACTGTGCTTTGTTCTGGGAAAATGGAAACAAGCCTGGGCTTTGTAAGGGACAAAACGTGACGTGACTCCAGTCAAACAAAACTGCATCCCATTCACGTTTGTCCCAGTCTGCAAAACTAGTAGTGCTTAGGACTACGATAGCACTAAAGGATGTCAACCAACAGTGGGCTACACCGCGCCAAAGACTTCAAGGACTGATCTTCCGATTAAGTCATGTAAAGGTGTATGGACACACTGCAGCCACTGCTCGTTACCACACCATTGGTAAAAGACAATCTTATTTTGAGCAGAAGCTCAGGAGATTCCCAAGGGCACATGGAGAATCTCACCTCGAGGCCAAGGTTTCAAAGTCAGCCCAGGCCAGCCGTGACAAGCTATTAGCACTTGCCTCGTTATAGCAGCTAAGTTGGGAGTTCATTGCGATTCTCAGGAAGGGACATATGTGGAGGAAATCTGTCACCAGTGGAGCATGATCTGCTGGTAAAGGGACAGTTCTCTAACCATCCTCAGCTAGCACGATGTCATACCTATCCCCTGCTCCTCTCCTCTTCAGAAGTTGACACTTAAAACAGCGGCTAGGACAGGAATTTTATAGAGGGCATGGAGAGCCGCCTGGAGGTCCACAGCTGTGGCTCTGCAGAAACTGTACCACTTGCTGGACAGTAACAGCACATCCGGGGGAGATCCAGAGGCCCCACATCAGCTTGTTCAGAGACCCAGTATGGTGGCACCTTACTAGAAGAACAATTATTTCTTCTCAGGTAAATGAGCACAGGAAAGGGACTTGTTCACACCAATGGCAGAAAACATTCTCATAACAGGTTTTAAATAGGCTAGGAGCCAAGACTTTCAGGAGTAAACCAGCTAGCATTAAAACAACAGGAAGTTGATTAGGAAGTGGGCACAAGTCTTGCTAACAGTGGCCTTACAGGAGGCAGTGAGTTTTCCCGAGTCCTTAAATAACAAGCATTTTTACAAATGCATGCAAACGATCTAGAACAAGTGGGGCCAGAGACACATCGTCTCTTCCCAAGCAGATACCTAGTGTCACGGGAATCCTCCTCAGCACACGGATTTGCACGACGGGTGTTTCTGCTGTGCAAATTCCAGCTCTGTGCAAAGGGCTGGTGAGGACCCTGCTCACACATTAACATCTGGGCTGAGCATGGAGGCATCCTGCCTGCCTCTCTTCCCCCACTGCCTTCACTCGAAGCCAGGTTTGATTAGCACCTCTGAAAACAAGCTCAAATAATCAATCCCACATTATGGGTACACCTGCTTTCAGGTATCTAACTGTGATTCAGAAACCTAGACCCACCTGCATATCTGAAAGGTCACGGAGTAAATCTATGGTGTAGACTGGATACAAAAGCCACAGCTATCACTTTCTGTGTTATATTGGAAAGAACAAAAACACGGTGACAGCTTTCTGTCCAAGAAACTGGTTTGCTTTGCTTTTTAAAGGACTGCTAAACCCCTGCCTCAGAAGCCTCACAGTCCACCTCTCAGGGGCACAAACAGTTTTGCTTTGGTCAAGACCCTGCAAAGAAAAACATTGTCCCCGGTACCCCTCCCAGGGTGCTTGGATCTGCACTGCAGTGCGAGCACAGAGGAGCAGAGTGCCTGAGTTCCTGGAGCCTTTTGCCCTCCTTGGTAACAGACTCTTCCACTGCCTGTGGGAAACTCGGCTACAGAGGCATCATTTCCATTCTCCCCCTTTGAGAACTCCACCCGCACGTCTTGGCAAGCTGCCTCACTGACCTGCATTTTCTTAATCCTTGACAGAGCCCTGCAACACCTCACCCCTAACCAGGCCATCCTGCTGTCACCATAGGCTCCTGCCAGCCTTCAACCAGCAGCAGATGAGAGGCGGCACTGATCTCCAGAAGTCAAAAAGGGCAAGCTGCTTACAAAGTGAACAGTTGTTAGCACCCAAGAGATACACCCTCTAAACACATCTTCTGTATTTCCAGGACTGATGGGAACAAAGTCAGGAGGGTGCAGAAATAAAAGCCTACACCCTAGCCAGCAGGCTGATGATGTTCGGCAGGAGCAGAGACCTTTCTGGGGAAGAACAGCCAGCCCAGCCCTGGACTGAGCTCTGTTCTCCAATCTTTCTGGGCTCCTTGGCACAACAGATTTCTTCGGACAGCATCACAGAAGTCTGGAAACTGGAACAAAATCATGGTTCATCTAGTACCTGAGATTTCTCTCAGCCCCTTCCTGTGCCAATTCCTGTGCGCCACGTGTTGTTTTCCTGCTCTCCCTACACCAGCACATTGTTGAACAGCAGGCAGGATTTTGGTGCAGCAGGAAAAGAACAGGACAAGGGTCCACTCCACAGAGGTCAGTCCTCCCTAGGACTAATGGGCACAGCACCGAGCTAGGGGGAAGAGGGATGCTGTGCCTCCAGATCCATGGAAGAGGGCAGGGCACAGACCAGGGGGCTGGAGGAAGCACTGATATGGCCCACTACAGCAAGTGAGAGTACTCAGGAGAGAAAGCAGTGAGCTTGTCTTCCCCTTTATACCCCACAGCCTGGTCAGGCAATTACGAAGCACCCACGTGACACCCTAGCATCATCACCTGGCCAGGCTCCAGAGCTGATGGGATCTTAATCACAGCCTTCCTTTCAGAGGCAGATAAAATAATGACCAAGGGTGACATCGCTCCGCAGCAACAGAATGGCCAGATGGAGCCAACACATGCAGTGGTTCATAAGTTCAGGAATCAGAAGTAATGAACCTGATTTTCCTCCAACTCTTGAATGACAGTCCCTTTGTTGTAGGGTTTTAACTGTCATTGGGCTAATACGAGGCTTTCCCAAACCTCCCAGCAACCAGTGAAGCCTACTGATGCCACAGATATACCACAAGCTGGGCATCCCAGCAGATAGAAAGTTGGCCCACTTATCAGACTCAATGAAGATCTTCAAAACCAAACACGCCTGGAGCCCCTGCACCCCTCAGCCCACCACTGAAGCACTTCAGTGGGACAACACAGCTGAATTTCCCTGCCACCTGGGCTAGGGATAAGTGAGGGTGCTTTTTCTGAGCATGCGTAGCCAGTAAGCAGCTTTCTCCACTGCTGCTGTTGGGGGAGCAAGTGGGTCGTGCAGGCAAATATGACTTTCCACTTGCCCCTAAACCAGCAGCCCTCGCCACACTGCATCAGTGCAGCTCCAGTAGCAACAAAAACGCTTCCAAACTGCCTGTTACGGATTCCACCAGGTCTTTCTGGACAACCATAAAATGCTCAGGTAGGGTCAGAGTCTGGCCAAGGCCAGTCACTGCTGTGGCAAGGACGGGAGAGCTTTGCAGAGAGCTCCCAGCTCCCCCTGCCAAGGTACACCTACTGCACCGGGGAGAAAAGGGGGTGGCCAGGCCACCCTGTGCAGCCTCCTGCTTCGTCTGGTGGCTACTGGGGGAGCACAGGCGAGCCTGGAGGAAGGGAGATACCATTCCTTATCAGAAGCTGCGTGTACGTTGCACCCCAAAGACCTTTGGAAATTGTTCAGTGTGAACTTACATTTCTGTTCAGTGTGAACTTAGATTTCAGTTTTTAAAAAACAAAGGCTGTGATGAGGGAAAGGGAACTTCTGAAGGGTGGACATGACCAGAAGTTACGGGCTTCCACCTGGTCCTCTGTTTTCTACCCCCAGGAAAAGCAAGCCTTCCAAGGATACCTGCAAACTTTCACTAGCTAGGCTTTGCTACTGTAGCTTAACTGGCCATGTCAGCCTGTACCTACCTTGACCAGCATCCCACTGCCGGGAGCTGAAGTGCTGTAGTCAACAGCACTGGCAAGAAGGAAGCCTGGTTCAGACCCAGAGGAACCCTGCTGAGTCTCACTGACCTACAAATCACATTCCCCTTATGCCAGAAGAGCTTGTGTGATTCGAAACAAGCTGTTCCTCTCTCCTCCATCTCTGCTAGCCCAGCGGTGGCCTGGTTTGTCCCAGAAGTCGGGTCCCCAGTAGCTCACAGCTGCACAGCGCCAACCGCTGCCCTGCAAGGCAGAGCTCTGGCCCAGCTGCGTGCAGGGCCGCTCTCAGCACTCCCGATCCCTTCAGCCCCTCACCAAGCCGAGATGGCACCTGAGCCTGCTGGAGAGCTGCTCAGGATGACGGTCCCCGCAGGATGTGCCTCCGTGCGGCCTGCTCTGCTGAGCCGTTCCCTGCGAGCTGTCAGCCCCAGCCCTCTTCGCCCCCCCCCCCCCCCCCGCTCACGGGTTTTGCAAAAGCTTCGCTCCCTTTCCCTCTGCTCCTTCTTTACCGTGTGTGACGCACACAAAACAAGCGAGCGCAACACGTGGGGCCGGCAGACACTCGTGTTGCAGAGGTGCCTCGCTGCGAGGAGGGAGGACAGCTCGCTTAGAGGCCCACAGAAAGCCCTGGAGAAGGAAGAGGCACTTATTTGGGGACCTTATGTGCTGAAATGACACCGCATCCTGCCAGCTGCTGAGGACAGGGCTGCTGGCACCCATCTCCAGACAAGAGAAGGAGGGTGATAGCTACAGCCTTTCCTGGAACTCAGCAGAGACCCCAAACCAAAGATGATGTATGAGGTCTGAGCAGTGAAAGGCTGAAATGTTGACATGAGGGGGGCATGGATGGAGGAAGGTGTTTCCTGCAAAACTCCAGAGGCAACAAATTGAGGCAAGCACGCAGGGATTCCCCAGTTTCTCAGAGGACAGCTACTGTCCTCTTCCCTTAGACAAGTCTACGGGAACAGCAGCTGGAGCACAGAAAGAGGGAAATAAGCTGGCACCGTTAGCATGAATTCAAGAATGAATTTCTACTGGCTCACATTCCAAACACCTTTATTAGCATCTACCATATGAACGCCTCTGCCTCCATCTCACAGAGCCCCTTTGGGAGTGCAGTGGTCACCTACCCTTAGAAAGCAAACCTGGACTCACCCTGGACCCTTCCCCACTTGTGCTGGCTCTGGGACCAGTCTGGGAGCAGAAATGAGCCCTCTGTCGCAGGAGATCAAAGCTGTCTCTTGCAGCAGAAGTGTCCCAGGAGCAGGATGCCAGATCTAAGCCTAATGGGAACAAACCCACTAGTGCAGAGGAAGGCAAATTTAAGGAGGCCAAGGCAGTGAGAGGACATGTCGGTGCAGGAAAGGGAACTGACGCAGGAGAGTGGGTCACTCCTGGTGCTGTGAGCACGGCTTGGTGCCGCTGGAGCAGTGACCAACCGAAGGGCAGGGAAAGCTGGAGCACTTGGAGATAGCAGATACCATCTGAAGCCACCACAATCCAGGTGAGGACAAGGGCATGTGGCCAGGCGCTTCTGGGCCTGCCATGCACATTGAGCAGTGTGCAGGGATGCGCCCAGACCACCAAGGGACACAACACTTCGGGGAGTCAGTTCAGGGTGGGAACCTGAACTTCCTTCTACAGATCAAAGAATAGTGACGGTAGAGGAGGAGCAGGTAAGGCAGCTCAGTAACAAGGGCAGCACTCTGCAGAGAGAAGCTTCAGTCTTTACCTAGAAAGGCACCTAAGACACTCCTCCTTTGCACATAGTGACACACCAAGTTCCTAGGCTCAAAGATATCTCTTTGGGGGACGGTTCATTTCTGCTCACTGCAGTGAGAAAAGGTCTCCAAAATTAAGGAGCCCCTCTTCCCCAGAAAGAGCTGCCCTTCTCCTGCAGAGTCTCACGTCAGCATGCAGAACACACACATGGTATACGTCCCAAGTGGCATTCTTGCAAGTGTGCTTGTGCTGATTTTGGAGACACAGTTGTACTGTGTCAGACCAAAAGTATCTTGGTCTGACGTTAATGATACATTAGTATCACGTCTTCACTAACAGCAAAGAGAATAAGAGGGAGGAATATAAGCAAAACAAGGTCTCTGTTGTGATTCTTCAGCTGTTTGAGGCTTAAGAATCTCCTGAGCCAGAGCTGGTACCTTCTTGGAAACACTCCGTTTCTCTTCTGAGAGTTTGTCTGCACTCTCAGAATATTCAGCCTTTGGCATCTGCAACCCTGTGGTAGTGAGTTCCACAGTTTAGCTCCTCACCCTATTTAATCACTTTAAAACAAGTACAAATCAGTCTCACTCTTTTCTGATTCCCTGGAGTGCTTGCATGAAGTCAGTAAATAATCATAACCCTATAAGCTACTCGAGCTCACAGGGTCCCACCCTTTCTAGATACTTGAGGGTTACCGAGCAGTACACAAACTACATGAACTCTCAGAAGTAGTAGAAAGGCTCTGACGGGGGCAGGAAGCAGCAAGGAGGGGGAGAACTGTTGCACAGGTTAAACACGGAATAGAGTATCTGACATTCTGCAATGGGTTGATGCACAAGAGCAGACTGAAGGCAAGGTAAGGGAAATAACTTTCCATAGACCCTGTGGAATTTGCTGTTACAAAAACATGAAGTCAGGAGCTTAACAGTATTTTGGAAGGTCTAGGCATTAATGTGGAAAATACAGTCCAAGTCATAAAAGGAAGGGGAAGAATAGCTCAAGGACGCAGAGCCTGCCGCTGCAAGGCAGAAGCTCCATGCTCCAACAGAAAGTCACCAGAAGCACCGCTCCCGGGCAGCCTGCTTCATAAACCCTCTGCACAGCTCCTGGGAGACGCAGACCACAGGCAGGTTGGGTCAGATCATTTTCCTTTGTGCTGTGACCTAGAGAGTCCCCAGTACTAAACTTGTCCAGAGGCGGAAGCGTGCATGCTCATTGGGAGCTACGCTAGAAGCAGAAGCCAGGATTAGAAGCGGAAGGAATAACGTATGTGAAAGGGTCAAATCTTTGCTCAGAATGCAGTATTTCTGGCAACATGGACGTCTCCTGTGCCTAGTCCATTTTTGTGGATGACAGATGACTCAGACACCTTTTCAGAGGGGCTTTGAAAGTGAAAGTGACTGTTCCAGGCTGCTAGTGGGGGTTGTTTCACCAGGCTTCCAGTAAGGTACCAGAAGCAATAACTTTTCTGCAGGAGAGAGTGCACACTGCTCTTTGGCTGCTGCATGACTTCGGGCATGAGGGATAAAGGAGGTTTTGCAACTTGCCTCTAGCATTAGGTGTGCCACTTGACCTTTTTCTCCCTCCACCCTGACTTCGATAAAGCACCTCCTTTTTGAGAAGTGACCAAATAAAAGTCCTTCCCCATATAAGCAAATGACATATGGTCTCCTTGTCCAAGATCACAAAAGAACATTAGGAAAGCCAAGATGCTCCAGAAAGAGGGAGAAAAATGGAACATCTGACTTAGTAAAAACCAAGCTGCCACTGCCAGAGACTAATGAACAGTTTGTTGGCTTCAACTTCTTTGATGATTAA
The DNA here is from genome assembly GCA_027574665.1 of Rhynochetos jubatus. Taxonomy (NCBI): domain Eukaryota; kingdom Metazoa; phylum Chordata; class Aves; order Eurypygiformes; family Rhynochetidae; genus Rhynochetos; species Rhynochetos jubatus. The sequence continues at coordinate 4,603,869 of CM050659.1, forward strand.
ACACCAGCTCCTGTTCCCATCATTCTTGGGAGAGAAATTAAAGGACGAAGTAGTCCACAATGTTTCATTTTAAGGAGGGGATAGGGGAAATAAGAGGAATTATTTTTAAGGGGGAGGAGGCTGGATGTGCCTAAAATCAGTTGCAAAGAACTGGAGCAGTGTAAAATGTGCCAGGGAATACATGAAGGACAGAGCAAGACAGCCATGCTTCCTTAGCTCGTTTAAGAAAACTACTTTGCCTTCATAAGGGATTGTCCATTTCCCCAGAGATAAATCAATGGGTCCCAGACCTTAACAAGCACCAGTTAATCTGACATAAGTAAATGCCAGACTTTCCAGCTCTAAGACAGCACCAAGTCTGTTCAGACTCTCACCTTTGCTTAGGGCAGGAGGCAGCAGCCCTTGTACTTCCTGTACTTTTCATGGGGAAGAGTATCCTGCCAAAATGCTGCTTTTAATTTCTCTTTTGATGCAAGCCAGTTCTCAGTTTACAAGCCTGAAGATCTGCATGACAACTTGTACATAAAGTGACAGCTATTTGAGATACTGACTGCCCTTCTCCTGTGTTTCAGCTTTGCAGGTAAGAAAGCCACAATCTCTTTCCACCCCCCTTATCTCTGAACAGCCAGATGTCAGCACTGACTTGGGGATCAGGAAGAGACCTTCCACCTGCAGTCTCTCTGCCAGTAATGCAAGGGGACAGGAACGTGTTGGCTTCCAGGATATGCTCTATGGCCTTCCGTGCCACAAGCCTTTCTGCTCTTGAACTCATTTTCTTTGGGACCTGAGAAGTACTTTGCATGGAGATGTTCCCCTCACTAATCTGATCTACTTTTGTAGTAATTTGCATGCGTTTAATTGCTGAATGCACGCCTAGAAACTGGGACAGATATCAGCTATATCCTCAACAACTAAGGGTGCGCAAGTCCAGTCTTACTTCTCTGCCCTATTTCTCTCCTGCCGTGCCCTGTCCCTGCAGCACCTGCATTGGTATGATCCTGCAGGTGCAAGACAGAGGACATACCTAGCTGGGTCTTGAGCCAAAAGGGCATTGATCTGCCCCTGTCAAGGCTTTCAGGCTTCTGAGCCTGTATATCAATACCCTATATGAGCAGGAGGCAGCACCATATGTCATCTGCTTAACAGCCCCAGTCATGCTGGAAGTGGAGGTCAAGAGGAGAAAGCCAGAACGGATGGGCACTGGGATGAGTATCAGCTGCTCTATGAGCACATGCAAAACAGCAACCTTCTTCAGTGTTACAGGCAACAATCCCAAAATCACCACCTGCAGCATGACATCTTCCTCAGGCAAGCTCTTAGAAAACAATGCCAGGCAGTTTCTATTCTTAAGCCATAAAATCTGTGAGCTACTGCGCACCATTTCTGCTGGGCTGGTCTCCTCACTCAGTTCCCCTCATATCTGGCAAAACCCAGACCCCATTCTATCCCTAAAAGCAGGATTTTTTTGACCTTGCCATTTCTGCATCATGAGCTAGCTTTCACTCCAAACCTCATCCTAACTTGATAAATAGTCTTTCCCAGGGAGGAACCACTTAAGGAGAAATGGTCAAACTCAGTTTTGGTTCCTATACCTTCCCATGCCCAGCCAACACAGAAGGGCATGCTTTGTCCAGCCAATTATGGCCAGAGAATCAAGGCCGTACATTAAGTTCAGAAAAAGGTGATGCATGAATTTTACCAGTTTTCAGGCAGAAAGTCAAAGACTTACCTTCTCACTGACAAATGGGCTGGAAACTGGTAAGGACTCATTGCAGCACCAGGAGAGCTAAACCCAGGTAAGATACCTAAACAAGGAGGGAGTTCACTCAGCAAGTCCCCAGCTGAGTAATTTCTTCCAGGAAAATGGCAAGTTAGAGAGGGGCAGCTGGCTTGAGACAGTGCAGGGATGGCAGCAAGCCAACTCCCCTCCATGACAAGTACGATGGATGTTTTCCCAAGTGAAGTCTGCCCCAGGAATGACATGGGTCCCAGACAGTCCAGGACACGTGGGTTCTTCCCCCTCCTGGAGATCCTTAAAGGCTTATTGCTTATATCTAAGTTCTGCTGGTACATGAGATGTCTTCAAATGACTACATCAAGCCATCCCAAATCCCTTCTCTCTCTTATTTACTTAAGGCAAAAATCTTAACTTACCCCTTTTGTTGATTCTCTTAACCTCTCTCCAGGTATGCACAAGGTCACCCATTACCGCAGTGCAAGACGCACACATTAACGCGCTGTCCCTGTGGAGTCTCAGGGAAGCGTGACGATCATGCATTGCATAGCTGGGCAAGGGGGTCCGGGGGCATGCTTATATTACAACAGGCCTTCTGGTTTGAAGTACTTGGTAATTTAAAACAGATTATGCTGCCACAGGCTTCTGCTGACCCATGACAGGAAAACATGGTGCTTTCAGAAAGGCCATCCTTACCTTGCACTGTTTGCCTGCCCTGATCTAGTATGCTACGCTGCTGCCTTCTGCACACCTACAAGCCATGGGACAGTGCTGGTCCCTGTATCCCACCGCTTCTCCCCTCTCCCACCGAGCTTCTCCCAAGTCATCTTTTCACACTTGCCTGGCACTACCCTCACTGCCTTACAGCACGTGTTGCCAGTGCCCTCCTGCATACACACGCATGGGCGTACCTAATATACAGCCATTAAAGCTCAAAAATGTTTTTAATAATCACTTCGTATTTAATTAAACATGCAACAACTAGCCCATTAGGGTAAATTAAATTCGAGTGAGACATTTGAACAGTGGCTACTGAAGATGCCACTTTCTAAAGCCCTCGGAAGGACAGGGAAAGAAAACTGGATTATGTCAAGGGAAAGGTGATGCTGGAAGACCAGCGATGTTCCCTAAACCTTTTCAAAGGGGCTTCACAGTCTCTGCATGTATCCTCAGCGAATTTTCACCTTGTCGTGACTTTCTTACCTCTTGCTTGCTCTGTGAGATGCTCATTTCAAGTGGTTAGAACTCAATAGCTTTCTAGCAGGAGCAACTTGATAGGGGAAAAATGTAATTTGGGTAATTTTGGGACTTTGGGCACTTTCACCTATGCCTCATTTTGTCTTATCTGTAAAAATAAGACACTGATGCTAACGTGCCTCCATGCTGCAGTTTGGGATCCTCACATCTCCAGGCAAGTGCTGAGTGTGTAATGAAGAGAAATGAGGAAAAAAAATTAAATAGAGTTTGTAATTTCCTGTGGCAGTTGAGACCACCGGTGCAGTCTGGGGCTGCAGAGGTAGGGAATCACGTTATGAATAAAGCCATATTACTACTTTACATGGCAGAATTACATGCTGTATATACAGCTCTGAACACTGAAACCATGAGACTCTGCAACTATATCAAGGCACACAGTGCTTTAAAGACACTGTTTTACCTTAGAGAAGGAAGGTTTGATATTCCAGGTTCTGAAAACTGCCACAAAGATGTCATTTCCCAGGAGGTAGCTGGAGGCAAACAAAATCTTTAAATTATGTAAGATGAATAAAATGTCCTGGGCAAAACAATCACCTCAACTGAGCTGGCACGGGTTGGCTTGACCAAAAGGTTACGGTGGTGTTCATTTCCTGTAGAAAGCGAGGTTTGATGATGCAGGAAGGATAACTGGGAATAAGCAGATAAGATGGTGGAAAGCAGAAGAGCCGTAGGGTTCAGTTAGATCAAGGGTGGTCCCCTAAGGGTAGAGGGATCCAGCCCTGTGGTTTGAAAAACAGTCTACTTTTCAACCAGCCCAAGCAAACTGGATGCCAACGACTGCACTTGAAAACCCTAGCAATCCTGCACAGCAAGACCCAGTTCTACATATGGGATGACAGCTTCTACCTTTGAATATCCTGCATAGCCGTATCCGTGGCCCCTAAGTTGACAAGCTCAGTAAGATTGAGTTAACAGAGAAAAGGGCTAGCAGTCAACTGTGGTGTGAACAGGGCACTGTACAGCTGTGCTGAGACAACCAAAAAGTACAGGAATATCAACTGCTCTGTTGTAGGAGACAATTTTTACTGTCAAGGGTACTGACCAGGCAGTGTATCATCATGGATTTATTCTACCTCTTCCTCCATCCATGGGTTAGTCTGCCCTTGGTGATGGCAGGGTAAAGCCAAGGGAACCAGTCCAGGCTGACACCAGCAGCAGTGCACACAGTATGGCCCATACTATCATTCTTCCACTTTAGCAATCCACGTCTTGGCTGCAGGATCATAAAACTGATGGACGGGCGCAGTGTAATTAACTGACAATAGCATTGAAAATGCAGCTGTATGAAACACTCCCGATTCTGCTGAACAAGTCAAGCTTATTACAGGATGCATGAAGAAAAAGGAGATTTCAGCAGGCTGTGGAGGGCCACAAGCAAGCAGACTTGGACTCCACGGCCAACTGGATGGCGGAGAACAAGCTGCAGTCTCTGTCCATGCTGAGTGAGTGCTCTCTGCAGTACCAGGACCAACAGTCCTGGAGCCAAGGAGCTCTATTTGCAGAGCTGGCTGAAAGTTATTGGCAGGGAGCCCATGTGAGCTCGGTAAATAAAGTATCCAGATAATAAAAATACCCAAAGGCACTGTTTAATTTTTCTGAGGTTTCTGATACAGCCAGTAATATTGAGAGGGAACAGAAATCTTGCAGACAGGAACAGGAGCACAAAGCAAAGCTGTCCTTCCAGAAGAGTGGAACACAAGGCACCTGGTAGGTCTGATGGCTCATAGCCTGTAGAGCTAAGTAGATACCTGACACTCATCTATGGGAGGAACAGCTGAAAAGGAAGAGAGTTTGTGTTCAGGAACTAGACTAGGACTCAGGAAAACTAGGCTCTGACAGGAGCTTGTGTATTGTAAAACCTCAAGTTCCCCTGAACCTTAGCTGCCAACTCTTGGTGGATAAAAGGGCCAATACTTTGTGTATCCATCAAAGGGGATGGACAGGGAGATAGAAGCCACGGGCTGCCTTCCCCTGCAATCACACTGAAGGAGATACTGTGGTAGCAGGTTGCTGCAGTGGAAAAGGAAAATGAAGTCCAGTCTGTAAGCAGTATGTTTTGGGTGTGCTTCCCTGTCCACTAGACCCTCAGATGGGAGCTCAGTGCACCCTGCAAAGAGAGGGGAAAGGATGTATAAGAGGGCCACTGCACCCTGGCACAGATGCCAGGAGGCCAGCTGTGCCCACCTTGCCACCAGTGACCTGGAAGGGGACAGTGGATCTTGCTTTTTGCTCCCTCCTCTGCCATTTTTCTGTCCAGAGCTGGCCCGAGACTCCGCCTGTCCACATTTCATCCCACAGGCAGGCACACTCTCCTTCCCCAAAATGATCCCTTGTGTCTGAGCAGAGGACCTTTGTGGATCTCCAAACAGCTCAGCAGATCCTCTTCCTTTTACCATCCCTTTTCCTTGAATGTTCATTTTTCTCTGTAGCCTAGCAACTCAGCACAGACTCAGAATATTAACAACTCCTGTCCCCACACACGATCTTCTCCAGAGGCCTGAAAAATGTGGTAGCAGAAAGGCTGAGAGGGGTAGGAGCAAGCACGAGAGATGTAGGCAGCATGCAGGGAGCCTCTACCAGCATTCAGAAACAGCAAAGCTATTCAGCTGTCGTATCCGCCACCTTCACTTAACATGTACATAACATATAGAGTTATATATAGCCCCATTTATTTACATATTCAAATAGCAACATGCCACGCACGCACTTGTATTTGGATCTAGGTTCTATATTGAGGTGCTGGCACTCTTGCGCACATACGCTCTGCTGCTAGATGCTTTAAGCGTATATATGACAGGATGTCAGAAGGTCAGATTGTCAAGATCTAATTTGGTTTTCAATCAAACCAGATGAAGCTTTCACTTGTGGGAAGATACTTTAGCATTCTGCAGTAATCCTCTCGGATGCTGCAGCATTGCTATTGAAACAGGTGGCAGTTTGGAACATTGCTCTCGAATACAGACACCTTTTTAATATATATATATATATAAAATATATATAAAGGATGTAGGAGTTCTGCCTGTGTAAAAACCTGAATTAAAACTTAAGCAGAAAAAAAAGACACATTTTTATCCTGGGCAAAGTTTTCTGCAGTAGCAGTTTTAACTACTACGGGAATGCTGGGGTGCAAGCTGAAGTGGTTCATACCACCACCACACAACACTGACATGTTCAGATCTAAAGATAACTTGGCTGATACAGGAACAGATGGAGCACTGCAATACATAGCAGTGTTCAGCTGAAAGCATGCTGCAAACCACATAGCCATGGACTGTCATCCTCTCCAACATGACTTCTCTCCTGCTGCAGGGTGGAGTCGCCTACGAAATGCAGAGGGAACTTAGGCTCTTCAGTGAGAGGGCAGAAATGTTCCCATTCGGGAAATCGCCTAGTGAGCAAAACATGTGAACTCTGTTTCTCAGTACTGGAGCAGGGTTGACTCAGCCCTCCCGAGGCTTGAACTTGTGATACTGGAGGACTTGCAGAGCTGCTCCTTTGGGATAACAGCATCATGGGAAGATGCACAGGGGGGAATCATTTGCAACAAGCATTGCCACCACATTTTATTCACGCTGCAAAACCCAAGGTCTAGGCTGGGAATCAGCCAGTCTAGCCAACAGTTTTCCCATAACCAGGAATTTCCAGTTATGCAGACAAAGAGCTTTCTGCAAACTCTTCCATTAAGATACCATGTGAGTGCTACAGGAAGAAAACAGCATGGTAGGATAAAAAGCCTCAGGGTCAGAGAGTCATTCTCTAGTCCAGCAGCTCAGTGTTTCTTCAACTGAGAGCTTGTTTCAGCAAGGTTTCCACAGCTGACCACCTACTGATCTGTGTACACGGCAAAATCATCCAATTCAGCCAACAACAATATTTCATTCAAGGACATCCTTAATGTTCAAAACTCCAGAGCCCTTCAGCACAATCACAGAAGACCCCTTTATAGGGAAGTGCTAAGGCTGTCCCCTCGCACACGAGGACACCCCCAGGCAGTGTAGTGGCAGGGACCTGGCAGGACTGCTGCTTCACCAGCCTGCTCTCTGCTACACGCACCAAGTCCTTGAAGGACTTGCTGGGGCTTTGTGCAGATCCCAGCTTTCAGCTGGCCACAGCATTTGAAGAGACTGTGTGGTGATCTCTGGGCTGTTACTTAGCAACTTGACTCTAAGATGTAGTGAATTTACCAGGCTGTCTCTGCAGTCAGGCAACACCAGGACCAAGGGCATAGGGAGAATTTTGTCATGGGACTGGGATAATCTGTGAAATATTATGGAAGACAGATAAGATTTTTCCTTCTACAAGTTGCCATAAATGCAGTATATATTGACATATGAGTCACACTGACCCATTTTCTAGTTTCTAAGCTGGGACAATCTCTTTGCAACCAACTTCAGAACCAATAACAGGGAGTACTTCAGGCCCCTTCACAAGTTTGTTTTATTCTTAATTACTTTGTTCAAGAATCCCACCTTCTTGTGGAAGGACCAACCCTGTCTTTGGGGCAGAAAGGGGACCACTACTTGTTTAAACCTGAGCACCCACTCCCCCATACCATGACACTGCAGGCTAAGATGTTTTACTGTAATGTCCTCACACACTACCTTAGTCCAAGGTATCTGCCAGCGCAGTCAGTGGGATTTCTGTTCAAGAAAAGCATAATGAGGTCTGACCAGATAGCCATATCTGATTCTTGACTTTTTAGACTGTTTCAGTGCTGGTGAAAGTCACTCTGAGCCTCAGCAGTCACAGGTTGTCTCACCACTACAAGGATAGACAAACTAACCTCAAATCTAGCAGTGACAGATAAGACGGGTCCCTGACATCTGCTTTGTTGCAAAGATGTTTCTAGGGGTTCAGTAGATTTCTACTCTTACCGATGAGCCACAGAGCAGGCAGTTGTACCTCCTGCCTGCAAAAGGGACCAGCTCAAGGCTGCTGTGTGTAGTGGTTTGGAGGTTACTCTCCACCCAGTTACAGCCATGTTTTATTTCTCAAAATATCCCCCTAGCAGGAGGAAAAAGCGCCAAGATGCTGTTGCTTTCATTCAGCTAGCCAAGTGGTGATGTGTTTATGCACAAGGTACTTCCTGGTGCTGGAGAAGCAGAGGCGCGGGAAGGCCACCAAGGTGGCCTGTAACTGGTGGCAGTGCGCAGAGGACACCGCACACATCGGTTTGCAGGACCGCCCTCTGCATCCCCTGCTAACTCTGCTTCAGGAAAATGCTGTGGGACATGTACAGAGCTGCTGCTGTGTGATTTCCCAAGGAAACAGCCATCCAATGCACTGCAGCCCTGCATACCAGGACTTGAAGTGACAAAAGCTGCACGACCTGGGTTGTACTGAAGCAATCAGCGCTACGGGAAGGCGCAGACACTTGCCAGCTTTGAGGAAACCCTCCATCTCAGCTGCACGTTTGCAATACTGGAGTTTAAATCACAGCACACAGAAGCCCCTAGCATGTGAAAAAACCACATAGCCCCTACATGTTCATGCCAGCACAGAGCCTGTGGATGTCTCACTCTAAGTCAGGGCTGCACCATTCTTACAGTGCCACACTGGTAGGATTTGGCTCTTCTCCAGCACCAAAGCCACAGCAACCTGTGGCTACCTGCAACACTGCCATTCCACGAGTCTACAGCAATCCAAAAGGACTACAGCCCTGCAGTACCATTACAGCACACCATCATTTGATCAGCATCAAAGATACCTCTCAGTTTTACCATATTTTGGCAGTCTTCAGTATTCAGCAGCCTTAAATACGAAGGTGGAATGTACACACACACTCCCAGTTTAGATACCACACTCTCACAGGGCTGGTGATACCCTAGGCTACAGGGAAACGTTTACAGCATTGGAGTGTCATGTCATACTTGTATCACATAGCATATAACTCCAGAAGCCTCTGACTGTAGGATTTAAATGCTTTAACCTTTGCTTTTTAAAAAACATTCTGATATCCAGGGACACAGAGTAGACTGACTGGGAAATATCCATATGTCATTTCTTTATTGAAATGAAATGGAAACAAACCAGAATACTTTCAGTTAAGAAAAATGTTGATAGATTTTAAGAGTGTTAGTATGTGATTGTTACAGTCTGAGGTGGTATAAGATACAGTATAATAACAGACACATCCTCTGAAAAATCTTGGGGTTTAAAGCTCAAGACATCTATCCCAATGAAAAAGCCTTTTCAGGGGCATATTGCAGCACAGTTTTTTCTGGCCATTATTGCAGGCATACAGAGGGTCTGCTGGGGGTTCGCAACACCTACTGCCACAGCTGCATCAGCCCCAAGGAAACCAGAGGTTTGCATACACAGTTTGATTGTCAGAACATTTGGAGTATGGATTGGACATCATGCATCCAGGTCAGTGATCCCACATGGATATGCATTTTCCTGACTCTTCCTTCCCTTTTCCTGATAGGGCCCAAAGGTCAAGAGCTCTGACCAGAACGCACAGCCTGAGGGGCTGCCATGTACCAAAGCAAGCCTCCCATATGGAGCCTAGCCATCCACACCGCCTTCTTTCATCAGCTGCAGCCAGCATACAGCAGAGTCAAGCACATACATTACTGTGCATGTGTTACACTGAAACCGAGATCCAACCAGTCAGGGCAGATTCTGATTCTAGTGGAAACAGAACTGCAAAGCCGATCAGGACACGTTCCACTACAATGGCTATTTCAAGCATGCCTAATAGATGGAAAATTTGATGTAGTGAGAAGAGTGATGCCCCACTGATGATGGCATTACAGGTTGTAGGAGAAACCGTCCTGGTCAAGAACACCCTTACACAATCTGATCCTCTTTCTTCTGGATTAAAAGCCAATTTAAAACCTGTGCAGCTCATTGCTGCCTTGGGACATGCTTTACATCTCTCATGAACAGGGAAAGCTTCTTTGCCAAACAAGACAGCTTGTTTTTCAAGCAAGCTTCAGAAAGTTGGGGAATAGCAGACACGATGCTTCCTTCCATAACCCCAAGAGATGCAGTGCAGTGTGCCAGTGCGAGTGCAGCGACTGACAAGACAGGAGTGTGGCAACAGGCAAGACAGGAGTACGGGGCGGGAAGCAATGAAGCGAAGCATCAAGGTCAGCTTTAAGCATCCTGCACCAACCCCTAACCTATCTGCACTGCAGACTGTCCCCCAGAAAAAGTCATTGCCAATCCCACAGGCATCGTTCCTTTAACACGTATGTTCCTGCAAACGTTCTATTTGGAACCTTGTTTCTTACACTAGCCCTCTACAGCAATCCTCTTGTAACTTTTCAACTTGTCACCAGGTTTATAAAACTTTAAAGCTAGTGCTATAACAAACTGAAACAATGTTATTGCAGATGTAGGAGAGCATCTTGGGATGAATAAATTATAGGAGCCACAAAGAAATCACAACTATAACGGCTGGATGCTCCGAGCTGTCTACGGTGCGCAGATACATAGGGGGGAGGAGGTTTAGGACTGCACAGATCACAGGGCAGGAAAATTGAAGCGTTATGAAGGGTAACCATCTCTTATTTCAAACGCATACAAAGCTTCTGGTTGTTTTCTTTATTGAAATAGTTCATTAATGCTTGAAGGGAGTCTGAACTGCCTGGTACTAGAAAAATATGTCCCCAAAGATTACCTAGCGAGAGAGAAGCCTACAGTTGGAGGTATTTGCTCTAGTCTCACCATGCAGCAAGCACAATATATCCTTCAGCTGTCTGTTGAAAGGACATGCAGGAGCGGGTGAAGACCTCCAGCTCCTTCTGAAGCCATTGGTACTGGATATCATCAGAACGGGACCCACCAAAGCAGGCTAGCTGAACCAGACTGTTAAGCTGATGGTAACTTTGGGCAGCATTCGGGCCACGTACCACAGACAGAAACCTGCATGCTGCTTCAGCCTGGACTTGAGCTCCAGGCTGCCAGTGCTCTTCAGCCTCCTGAGCCACAAGCACTGCCAGACCCCCCAGTAACCTGGGCGCCGTGCTAAGACGTCTGAACACAGCACTGTCCAGGTACCAACAAGCATCTGTAAATGCCTGTATGTTGTTCCATGCTTATGGAAATTCAACCACCTGCAGCAGAATGGCATTTACCAGAAACTTCCCCAGCCCACTTCCTTTAAGGAGAACTAGGAGATACCATCACCTGAGCTACTGAACATCAGTATGAAGACGTTCCTCCTTTTAGCCTGCCTTTAAATCCCCAACTTGCGAATTCATACAGGATATGAAAAGACTCCAGCTAGGCCTTTCATCTTCATGGATCAGCACTTCCCAGAGGGTCTGCCAGTCAAATGTGCCCTCCCCAATACCTATTTGGCCTGGGCCCTGGCATCCTTTCCCAGGCATTTCAACTGATGTCACTGATCTTGGCTCAGCAAATAATCCTTCTAATCACTGACAAGAGCAGAGGCTGCAGCTCAGTGTTGCTTAGCAGGGCTAAGAGGCGTTCACAGCAATAAAGCATTACTCTAGCAAGTGAGCTTGAAAATACAGCTGACCACACACAGGCAGCAGCCGCGGTGCCATGTTTTTTTAAAATAAGGCCTGTAGTTTTGGTCCCTCATCATTAGGAGACCATTACAAATCCAGCACTGTACCTATAAACATCCTGCACCCTGGCATGACTCCATCTTCTGAGCTGTAAAATGGCACAGTATTTGGGCATGGCCTTCAGGGAGGTGGAGACACATTGACTTTGTGTAGCAAGGCACCAGGAAACAAATAGTGTGTACGGGCAGCTGCAAGGCATTCTATGCATCAGAGTGTCTAGGAACTGCCAGCATAAAGACATAACTGTGCTGCCTTCGCAGAGAGCCCTGTATTCTCCAGGATTGAAATGTCACCACATCATCATTTGGGCAATACAGTTCCCATGGGAGTGAAGGCAAGGAGCGCTCCATAGATCATGGCTGGAGCTGTATTCCTCCACAACACCGCATCCAGCTGGACTCTTGTGGAAAACAACTTTTTGAATCATGCAACAGCTAGTCACTGACAGCACTTGTTCCCCACCATCACGCAGCCAGCGGACGCCAAGAGTCCCAGGAAAAGGCAGGGGAGGGCTGGGGGCTCTCCTCATCCTGCCCAGTTCCAGCACCAGGGCCATTGTTCCCAAAAGGATGTCTGAGGATTAATTAATTATCCTACAAGGGGCAGTAAGTAATAACACTCCTTGTGGAACAATAGAAGCTATTTGGTTGCCATGGCAACTCAGCTTCACTTGTGTGCCTTTAATTTATTCATTGCACAGTCCCTTTCCCAATCACACATGATACCAAAAAATGCCTTGTTTTTCTTCCCAGTATCCATGTCCAGAGCAGGGGTAAGACACAGCCCTTTCCCCAGGGCATCTGTCACACAGAAGAATGATGCACATAAAATCCCCTCAGCCTTGAAACTTTTATCACATCAACATTATCCTGCTCCTTAAATGTCTGTTCTTTAAGAGGTTTCTGATTTTTTAACCCTTTTTTGAACCTGCCTCACCACAATGCTTATAAATCTCGATCTGGAGCAGGTTCTCACATAAGGTCACTTCATCCCCCTTTCCAACATGTGTAGGAAGGAGGGGCAGGAGATTATGCTTGTCAAGTTGAACAGAGCGCCAGGAGGGATAATCAAAAGCCCAGAAGTGACATGCCTTCGCAGTACCAAAGGAGCATGGCACGGACAGTGCCTGGTGCCCAGCTGGATTACAGCCATGCCACAGCCATCAGAACACTCGATGTCGGTCAACAGTGCTGCTCAAATTCTGCAAGATCCAGAGCAGCATGTGGATGAAGGTCCATGCCAGGAAACCTGCTCTCCCATGCACTGCACAGAGATGCTGGTGCTGTCTCCCCCCAGCCCCGAGCACACACATTTGCCCCAGCCATCCAGGGACAGAGGGAAGCGGGCGTTCACTGGAGAGGGGAGAGCATCGCATCCACATGGCAGGGGTTGAAAAGTGTTGCTAAAAGAATGGCTACTAGCCTAGGACACAGCATGCCTGGCTACAGCTGCTCGACAAAGCACTTGGTCAGCCTTTGTAGTCCACGGACACATCTCCAGCAGGAGGCTCATCCTGAACCAGCCTCTGCAGTGCTGAGCTATCTTCTCAGGTCTACAGAGGAAGACCAGGGCAGCTGTTATGGGTAAAGCTGAGAACCAGATCCCTCACTCACTCCCAGACACATTTGTGCAAGCTGGGGTCTTAAGCTACAGGCCCAGACCCCAAACTGTGCATGCTGGCTCTAGCCAGGAGGGTGACAGCTGGTTCACCACACAGGAAAATCCAGGTCCAAGTTGAGACCGGGGGAGGAGATGAGTCAAAGTTGAGCTCTGCCCTGACAGGCAAAGACAGACAGAACTAGGTTAAGCCATCTGGCTCTTCTAAGTTGAACCTAACCTCACGAACAGCTACCCATTGCAGTGGGGACGTAGGTCTATACTTGCATTTCCGATTGTACACTGCCCACTGTCACTGTTACCAGACTGAGGTGTAACATGCCATGCAGATAATGATGGTAATGGTGGGATGACAGCAGGGAGCCTGCAAAAGAACCTGTTCCATATGAGATCCTGAAGGTTTGTGGTTGGTGCTTCACCCTGGGTCCTATCAACATATGCATTCAGGATTTTAAAGCAGTTTGGAAACCAAAATGACTAGTCAGATTGTCTCACCTCCCCTCCTCCCTGCCATGTAACAGCAGAGTATCTGGTGGGCCAGAGAAACAGGGCAGGAGAGTCCAGAAACAGATAAATAGGACAGGAGCATTGGGAGACCAAGGTTTTAATTGACTTGAACAGTAACATCTCTAAACTGGCCTAGGATTCTCCTGCATGGGTCAGGAATGGAGTAACAGGACAGCTGCTGCCAGGAGGTCCCCACCAGCCTCCCACTCCACTCAGCCTCTCGGAAAGGAGAGGACTTTGGAGGAAAAGCCTCTGGGCAGGAGGGCGGAAGGCAAGGTTAGGCAATTATCAGTGCAATCCATGGCCTCTGCTGGGTGCTAAGAGCTTCTGAGAGACAGCACAGGCCTCGATGTGTACCCAAACCATGACTAAAATAATTAACAAATTTCAACCCAAACCACTGCTATCTGAGCAGATAATTTTTTTTCTTCTCAGCAGTATGAAAGGCTCCAGTCTATTAATGCCACCCAAAACCAGATTTCTATTAGATATCTCCCTTTCCAGCACAGATCTTTAAAGAAATGCCAAATTACCACCAGCAGGCATGAAAAGCCACTGACTATTTTTCAACTTGGCAGGCACAGGCTGACTGTAAAGTCACCACTGCCTTTGTGTCAACCGAAAAACACACATCTACTCTTTTAAGGCATAAGCACTAATGGCTCAGAGAGGTGGCTGTGCAACCAGCACAGAACAATAGGGGATGAGAATCTACTCTGGATAAGATGCCACTAGCTCTGGAGGTGCCAGCAGAGATCCTCCATCCACATGTTCACAGATAACACCAGGGATACTCCAGTGTGCTGGTACAGACATTCACTTGCCCTACTAGAATCTACCTCACTTCAGAGAGTGAAAAGTCTTTCAGCATGTCCAATCACATCACCAGTACCACCAGCAAGGGTAGGTGTGTACCCCAGAGGTCTCACATGCCAGTTCTGTTCTGGAAGTGTTGTTTCAAGTGAGTTCAGGATTGTTTCAGCCTGGGGCTTGGCTGAGGCTGTGGGGTCAACTGACACTCAGTCCCAGGGACACAGGCCACTCGGTGCGGGGAAGGACCAGCCTCAGACCGAAACCAGTATGCCAAGCATTACATTTGGAAAAATATACTAATTTCCAATGGCACAGTTAAGTGTTTGATTTTCATCACACTAAACATGGAGAAATCATCCTTATGCTTTAGTGAGGAAGAATTCTATCTTAAATCAGAGTTCCCAACACCCCTCAAAACCCTGTGTCCAAAGCAGAAGAAAAAAATATTTCTTCAATACAGATAAATGCCACTCTTCCTCCAACAACTTCCCAGCTGCAGGAGGTGAAGGAAGCAGGGGTGTGACTACCCTGCTTTTCAGAAGCATACCCTGAGATCTCAGGTGGCTCCAAGGACCCATTGTCTTGGAAGCAGATCTCAAGCAGAAAATGGAAGAACAGTTTATTAGTTTTGGTTTTTTTTTTTTTCTTTCCAAACTTACCATGTTGACTTCAGAGATCTGGTCAATGCTGGAGATATGGATGCTCATTCCCACTGTGACAGGGTTACCTGAAACACAAATAGACTGGGTTAGAGCCATATTCAAACTCTCCTCCCTTATCTGCTAGTAAGGAATTTCCTAGAAACGCATGGATATGATTTGAAGCAGCCTCACGTTCCCCAAGTATTAAGGATTTCCAAGCCACGTGCTCAAATGATTAGAGAAGAGTAGATTTCTCTAACTCCCAGCCTTACATACTCACCCCTAGGAGTAGTGCAGCCTAAGCATGATTCTTTAATTCCTGGAAGTTAATTACCCCCTAGTTATACAATTATCTCTGGTTATTCCAAATAATGCCTTCAGAGACCATCAGTAGGCTCCCAGTGGGCTTGCATAAGGTGTTACTGATTGACCATACAAAGAACATAGCAATCAACGCATGGCCAGAAAAGATGCTCCAGCTCACTCCTCCATCACTCTGTCAGCTCTGAGTGCTCAGTCTAGAAGCCCCAAGTGAATTTTAATACCCAAGATACCAGGCAAGTACAGGGACCAGATCTATGACGTGAGAAAGCAGCATTTGTATAGTGGCTTTTCAGAGCAGAGCAGTGCTTGGATTAGAGAACAGATTCCCCATTTTACCATGGGCATCAGTGCACACGTCGCCCCACACCCTCCTGCCTGGAGCCATGGAGCTGTGGTAGACGGCTGTGCACAGGGTTTGCTGGGAAATTCAGCTATTCCCTTACCCAGTGACCAAGCTACCCTTACGCCACAGTAAGCGCCACTGCCTGTGGTATGCAGGATGAAGGAACACCACATGCAGACAGCCACGGCCAGACCTATGGCCCTCTCCTGCCCGAGAGCAAGAGCTGAATTACCACTTCGCACAAGAGTCAGGGCAGAAACCAGCCATTTCAGACGGTTCTTCCAGATGTGTTGGCAGTCCACTTAGACCCAGACTCATACAGAGTTCTACCTAAGCCTCTCTGACTAGCAGCTTCCACAGACAGACGACAGGACAGCCTTTTCAGTGGGATTTAAGCCACGTAAAGCAATTTGCAGAGACACACACCCACTAGCAAAACCAGCAAAATGTAGCTTGGGGTTTCGGAGCGCTAGCCCTCTCCTGTCATCCCCACAGCCCCAAAACCAGAGTACAAACCCAACCCTACCACAAGCAAAGCCGCTCTTCTCACACGTGCAAGGTGGAAAATGATTCCTTGCAATGCAGTAGTGAAAGGGAATGACAAGCAGGTATGCCACTCAAGGTATTAACTCTTCCATGGACTCATTAGTAGATCTAAGCGCTGAAATATTTACAGATAATCATGAAATGGCTTAGAAAGTAATTAGGAGACTGGGGGAGAGGGGAGAACCACACAACTAGAAATGAAGTGATTTTTTAATTATGTGTTACCAGAAGTAGGGAAGTAGTGTCATTAGGGCCGCCTTGTGATTGGGTGTACTGTTAACCGAGACCCTCTGTTGCAAATTAAGCAGCATTATCCTTTAATGGAATATGAACAACACTGAAAACATCAGAATCGACAACTGTAATTAGGCCCTGCTATGCAAATCTCCTTAAAGAGGCAGTGCTCTTCCCCAGCACTCCTGGCTCGCTGGCAGGGGTGCCAGAGGTGGGGGTGCTCAGGAGACCTTGCAGAGCCTTTGAATATCCCTGCAGGGGCACACTTGTAGCCACTCCTTCGCTGTACTGCTGTGTTCATCTTTTACAAGGGAGCCAGGTAGGAAAATAACCCCGAGTCGCTCCAGGGAGAGCCACTTCTCCTCCATCCTCCCTTGCACCAGAGGCAGGCAGTGGCACAGGAAAGCTTTTAAGGAAGTCTCACTTTGGCAGTCTGTCTTTTTTTACAAAACCAGGGCCTTGTGATGGAAGCTATAGCAGGATGGGGAAGTCACCGCTGCCCTGAGGATCTTACAGACTAACTGGTTACAGGAGGAAAGACGGGGCTACATGCAGGGCTGCAGCAGAGCTGGGGAGAAGCCAGCTCCTGACTTCCGAATCTTTCTGCCATGCAGTGTTGTTTGCTCCAAGAACTGCCTTACTGCCTGCCTGGCCTCCAGT
Organism: Rhynochetos jubatus; assembly: GCA_027574665.1. Taxonomy (NCBI): domain Eukaryota; kingdom Metazoa; phylum Chordata; class Aves; order Eurypygiformes; family Rhynochetidae; genus Rhynochetos; species Rhynochetos jubatus. The sequence continues at coordinate 4,621,089 of CM050659.1, forward strand.
CTGTCACCACCAGTACATGTGACACTGTGGTTGTGTCCCTTCTTCCCCAGTGCAAAAAGTGGTTCTTCCCTCCGTGCAGCATGGGAGACCCACAGAAACCAGCAGGCTGGGTGGTTATAGCAGGGGAGCACTGACAGTGGTGAAACACAAATATTTGTCAAATACAGAGTCTATCCAATCTAATCTATCCGTCTAGACATTTGTGCTGTGTTCATCACCATGGTATCTGAGCGCCTGAGGTCATGCAGTGACTCAGTGTCAGAGCCATAGATAAGATCCAGACCTCCTGACTCCCAGATCCAAGATGAACGTTGGAGTGGAGATCAGCCACGCTGCTCCCCATCACACTGGGCTGAGCTGCACCCAGCTCCTGTGCGCAGTCAGCGATGTTTCTCTTGGCCACCCTGAGCACCGCCAAGGCCTCTATACCCCATCTACCATGGCAAACGGGAAGCTCCACTGCCCGCTTGCAACCCTGGGGTGTGCGCCCATCAACCCACAGGCAGAAGTGTGTGATCGTCATACAAACACTTGAACGATGAAGGTATGCAAAGCCCTGCCTTTACCAGCAAACTCCCCGCTTGATCACAGGGAAGCCATTTCACCTTCTCCATCCCTGTTGTGAAGACTGGCTCGCAGTCTCCCCAGGACAGGGATGCAAGAGCACACACACAGCCGACAGAAAAAGCATGCCCTACCTCTTACTGCAGCCCAATGAATAACTAGACCGGCTGCGTCCAACATTCAGGCTGTAAGTAGTACACAAAATAAACAAAGGACATCAATTCTGCCAATGTTAATAGCTTCAGGCAAGAGGGTTACAAAAGTAGGGTATTTAAAATATGGGATAACGTCATCTGTAAATTTGTCCAAAAAGGCAGAACACTGCATTTGTGTATCTGAGACAGGGCAAAAGAAGCAAACCTGATGTTAAACGTCTATGCTTTTATCTGTGCCTTGCCAATGGGTGCAAAAAACCAGATCTTCTCCCCTTAAAGTTTATCCCTAGAAAATATTTGTAGGCAAGATCAGGAGTGAGGAAGCGTGAGAAATTCTGCCACTTTCACCAGTGAACGGCACCCTCACACCCCCCCATTTCTCACCACCACTGGAGAAATAACCAACGTTTTGTCCTGAAAGTAGTTTGATGCCTGTGAAAAACACTTGGGAAGTTGGAAGGGAAGCAGTCAAAAGAGTTCTAATAAAACTTGTCTTTTTTCTGCAAACGATACTTGTCAAATATAAAAACAGTCAAGGTAGAGAACAAATTGTGCTAATCTGCAATATTTTCCCAGCAACCAGTTATTACTTTCACATTTTATTTTATTACGCTTAAAAGCCCCAGAACCTCGAGTCATGCTGCTACAGAAGTAATTCCTGTGGCACGACTGCAGAGGAAAAGTCGTGTTTCCAAGCCTGCGTCTGCCTGCACTACAGCCAGAGGTGATGGCAGCCTGGATCAGGAGATCTCTTCCAGATTCTCTGCCTGGTACCTCAGCTGCAGGGAGCAGCAAAGGCAACAGCACAAAATTCCACAAGAAAGTTGGACTAAAACAAGTTTGGGTTTCTCTACCATCAGATCTCCAGCTGCAATACAGACACAGCCAAAAAGACTCAGTGGGCAGACAATCAGAGCTTACTTTATCGTCTGCTGAAGTCACACCATTTTTATGAACTACAGCCAGGGCTTTGAGGAGTCTGGTTCATGCATTTCTGACCACGTGAACTCGGCAATGCTGGCAGAGCCAAGGCTTGCGGTTGCTAAGGGACAGGCATCAGCCTCAAACTGCCCCTTAGCCTAAACTACAGGAACAAAGGCTCTATCAGGGATCTAGGGAGGTTGCACAGCCCATATCTTTCATGGAAGCAGACCAGAGTTTCTTTAAACCACTAGTATCAGAAATTCCACAGCTCCTCCAGACCATCTCTTCCTGCATTTCACTGCACTGAAGGTTTTCCTAAATATCCACACTGAACCTTCTCTGCAGTGTAAATGTAGTTCTGTCTCATTATTTCTCTCCAATGATAGTGAAAGAATAAATCAATCACCCTTCCTTAACAACAGCTTTTATGTACCGAGAAACCATTACATCCCTCTCCCTCCCCCAGCAATACTGTCTTGCCTAGATTAAACACACCCAATTTCTTCACCCTCTCCTCAGAGGTCATGTTTTCTAAAGCTCTGACAATTAGTGCTGCTCTCCTCTGGCCCTTTGCCAATTTGTCTACATCTCTGTTTTGAAGCACGGTATCCAGAAACCAGCCACCGAAGCAAGGATGACATGTCACCAGCACAGAGAAAAGAAAAAGCAACCTCCCATGTAGAGCATTCTCCTAAAACCACAGCAGACTCTCCAAACCCACCGCGCCCATCCTGGGAGATGCTCGCTTTGTGCAAGAGGGTAGAGATGCCAAAGGGGCAGCCCAGCTCTTGCCCTTAGCGTGCATCATGCACGCAGGAAGGGGGAGTACAGCGCTGCCTCTTTTGGACAAGAGGGAAGATTACTCCAGACAGCTTTGTGCGTGAGCCCCCGCGTTCCCTGTTGCACCCTGCCTGTGGCATCACCAGTCTCTGAGATCCCTGCAGAAGCAGGAGAGCAGCTTTAAGTTCTTGTGCTGAGTAAATAAAGCCAACCAGAGAAAATTAGAGGCTTCAGCCTCTAGGAAGAGACCTGTTCCTACATACAGAACAGGTCTGTGCCTTACCCAGCAATGGTAAATACCCACAAGCGTAAGACTCTGTCCATGCAAAGCCCTGCTCCTCGTCCCCAGCTATCCAGAACCCAGAGGACAAGCAGTGGCCCAGAAACGGCAAGTCCCAGACAAGGTTGCCCTGCACTGGCTGGCAGAGCTGTTTTCCTGCAAATGCAGGGTGAAGAGGCAGGCGTGAAGAGGGCAAGGTTTGCTGAGAGATGTAGCTACAGGACTGCAGTGCAATACTAGAATTTGCAGTGACCCCAACACCAAACAGGATCAGCAGTTAGGATGTTCTCAGGCTTAACAAAGGCATGACCAGCACGTGGGCTGTAATTTCACTCCCAGGACTTTTTCCTTCAGCCTTATCCCCACTTCCTGAACAAGGGAAGGCCGTTCAGCATCTCCTTGCTCTTTCTGCAGAAAACGGTTTGCCTGAGCTGCTGCTTCTGCTTTGTTCACAGCACTGAACCTCAGGGCACCCTGGCTTTATGTTTACAGCTTAAAACCACGACCCACGTCACTGCTACGTGCAGCGAGGAGTTGGTTATACAAGGGCTGACAGACATGGTTAGTGGGGAGGGAAGAGCTCCCAGGTAATCAGAGCTCCCAGGTAATCAGAGGTGCAGAAGATGACACAGTCAGCACGAGGCTTCTCAGTAGCTGAGGAGCCGCTGCCTGGATGCAACCACACATTCGCTTAAGAAACTCTGGCCCTCCCCAAACAGATACTTTAATAATTAGCACCTGATGGTCTAATCAGTCCTGGGCCATAGGTTTTTAAAGCCCCACAAAAGATAACCCAGTGGCCAGTCTACTGTCCAGACACGTTCACTGTGGAGGAGCCTGTATCCATCCCCCAGGACTGGGAGAATGGAAGTGCTCCTGGGTTTTCACCACACGGGGGGATGGTAAGAGGAGTTCACAAGTTGCTATCTGCAGAATAGCTGTGCTCACAGCTCTCAAGACTGAGGCTCTGCTATGGCAGTTAATAGGAGAAGGTCTAAAAGATGCCATCCCAACAGGCTACACAAGCCAAATCAAAGAAGTTTCCCACCATTCATTTTCCTATTCCTTTCCTTTTTTTTTTTTTTTTTAAGCTTAGGTACAGCATCAAGCACAACCTCAGTAAGCGTTAACATTGCTTGAGGAGTGAGAAAAGTTGACCATGTATCATGAAAGCAGAAATGTTTTGGGAACCACTTTCATATAGCATCTCTGATTCGCAGTGACATCTAGAAGTGCCGAGTTCAGCAGCGTCCCTTAAGAACCTACTTAAACTTTTCCAACAAAATCTAGGTTTAAATGCCCATTAAACACTCTCCAACCCTTTTTCTACTTGTTTTTTTTTTTTTTTTTAACTCTTATTTCCATGACCTCTTCCCCACCTGCAGCCCATGCTGCGCACTAAGCTTGGAGGCTCAGCACAACAGCCAGGAACATCAAACACAGTCAGAAGCTGATATCAAAGCTCCCTCCCTACTCTTAGCAGGTCACTCCATGACATCCCTTGGATTTTAAAGAGCAAAGCATACCATGACATTATGGTTTTGGCCACTGTTGTGCATTACCAGGAAGAGAGATGCTTTCATGGCAAGTCATCAAATATGCCACTGCCTTCCCATCTGGGGAGGAACATGGAGCATGAGGGACTTGCTGCTGCTGCGGAACCTCCTCCACATGAAGCACGCATGGTATTTTTGAGCTGAAAGACAGGATTCTGGTCTCCAGAATATCTGGGGCTGTCAATGCCTGCTACTTTCCCATGGATTCATTGTTCTGCAGGGGCAGGAGGGGTATCTACCACCACTAATTCTCATGCAGATTGCAGCTAGTCTCCAAGTAGGGCCTGACAGAGAAGAGTTTCTTCTGCCTGACAGGTTTCCTGCATTTTGCCATACTTCTTTAGGGAGTGTTTGGCACTTTTTAAGTTACTGAGCCTGCACGCAGCCTGCTAGGCTTTTCATCCCTCCACATGAGACCAGACACAGGGTGATGCTGTGCAAGGAGGCTGATGAAGATTTCCAACCAGTACCATTCTGCTCTCCCAGTAGCCTGTGTTCTCACCTCATCCAGTCAGATGACTGAACTTGTACTAATCATTTAAGAAGGGGAAATACTAGGAACTTCCCAAGAGAAATGAGAAGTTAGAGCAAGCTGTCACCAAGATGGTTACATCAAAGACATCACACATTCGACGGAACATCTAAGGGAGGGTACAACCATAGCATAGCTCTTGAGCAGACTGGAATAACCAAATACTGAAAAAATCGAGGACTTCAGCAAGAGACAGCCTTTCCTCCAAACAAGCAACGAGGCCAACTCTTCGGCAAGGAGCCAAGAGACACAGCACTTGCAGCGCAGGCAGAACTGACCACTCAAGCACTGCTGTCCTGTGATACTCTTTGCAAACACACAGGTTAATCTTGATAATGGCAGCCACGTTTCCAGCATGTTGTCAGATGAAGCTGTCCCTGTAGATCTGAACAGATACAGAGCATTTTCTCAAGCAAGCTGTGCCTGCTTGTGAGCCTGTGCTGAGGGATCCTTTTGGAGGAACAATGCTTTCCCAGTGCAGATGTGGCACTCATTCTGTGACTATTCTAGGGAAAGCAGAGAACTAAGGAGCACAATCTGCGAGGCACAGTGGATTACCTAATCTATCTCATGGGTATTTTTAATAGATTAGTAGGTATTAGAGTGGGATATTGCAAATATCCCATGGAAATTTGGAAGTGAGAGAGAACAATCAACTGACTGCAAAAACAGTGTAAAGGTTGTCCCAGAGGTATTGAAGGATTACAGGGGAAGCTAAATCAAGGTTGATTTTAAAAGATGTTGGTAGACAGCTACCCAAGCTGAATAAAAACAAGGTCTCAAACGTACAGGCTTAGAAATGGAACAGGAGAGTACACAACAACCCTTACAGCATCTGTACTACTGGTGGACTGAGTTCAGCAAATCACCTGTACACACGCACAGGGCTTTCAGCATTAAGAAAAATCACTGCCTACTCAGAATACCATCCGCTTTTGGGAGAGGCCTAGGTTAATATTCAGGAGACAGACTTTTAAAGCTGTTTCATCCTCAGTGATGAAGACAGTCTTCCAAAGCCTTCCATATGCATCACTCTTGCCTGAGTGATACACACTTGGTAAGATTACAGCACAATGAAGGGAAAACAAGTTCCCAGGTCTGTCAAACTGCATATTTGCTCTCATTTACAGATATACACAACCGCATCACCTTACCAGACCTGACCATTATCAAGTAACTTTACCAAGAGCACCAATTCCCAACTACCATCCATCCCTTGAAGTAGGCAACACCCAGCTCAGGCCACAGCCAGTGTCTGCCACAGCCATCAGTTTCTTTGTCAGAGCAGGGTGGTTGCAGGAGGCAGAACTAGATGTGACCATCAGGAAATGAAGCAATGACCTGAACTCCTGGTGCACTGCACTGCTAGAGCAAGGATGGGCCACCTCCCCTCCCCCTCCAGGGACATTCCTCCCTGTGTCCTCCACGGCACCCACGAAGATCAGCTCCATGGTTTTGCAGTCTGCAGGGCACATGCTTTGTTTTGCTTTTACGTCCCTCTCTGCAAAGACAGGCACTATGAAACACGGCATTTCCCTGTGGTTACGCTGAACATCCCAGATCCCTTCGGCTCCTACTCCCCACCAAGAGTAGTAGCAGGAGGGCAGCGGGGCTTCCTGCGCAAGCGTGTGTTGTAGACAGACAGCAGATCAACACAAGCCAGGCATTTTTTTCCCCAGCAGCAATGTGAAGCATCAGACCTGCACTGATCAGCCACCCCCGCATTTCTCCACCTGAGATGGCTTGCCTCCTACCTCTGTCAGGATCCTGGCAGGCAAGTGCATCTCTCCGGTGGGTCCCGCCGGTGCAGCCAGTGCAGATCTGCCCACCTGCCTGGGAATCAGCGGGGGACTCAGTCCAGCCCTTTCAACTTCACTCAGCCCCTCAGAGCTCATGTTTGCTCCATCTCCTCAGAGCCAGCCCAACCTCTTCCTGCACCCCCAGAGCCACCGCCCCCCCAGCTCGGGCAGGCTCAGGAGCCTTCGGCACCCTGCTGCTCCCCACTTCCTAGCCCCCTGCCTGCTATGCTGCCTCTTAAAGAGGGCAGATCTTCAAAAGGATTGCACGCAGACACGAAGTATTTTGAACCCCGAGGGTAAGCGTGCAAAGGGAGCAGGGTATTTACCAGCTTTCCACCGGAGAGCACGCACCACAGCCTTGGCGCAGGCGGCTGCCCCACCAGCTCACCGGTCTCACTGCAGACCCACTCCCAGGGCTCCCTCAGCCTGGAAAACACTCTTTACCACCCAAATGCTGGATTCCTGCACAAGCTCGGGTGTCACGAGGTCCACAAACGCACAGGGACTTCTAAGCAGGACTAGGGCTGAATCCCTAGTGCTGGGCCCACGTAGCAGCCGGGCAGGTAGGAGCAGGGAAAGCACAGCACCAACCCCCTACCAAACAGCCCTCCACCCGCCTCCGCTGGGGAGGCCGGGATGGCTCGCACGTGAGGCTGCTGAGCCGTTTTCCCTGCTTACCGGCTGGCAGCTGTGGACATTTCTCCCATGTTGCCCGTCAGCCTGTCTCACTTCTCATCTGCCCGCTCAGGGCACAAAGGTTCTGACCCACCTTTTCAGCGCTGGGCTTTTCTGGCACGTTACCGATAAACATCTGGTACCTGGAGAAACCTCTCTCACATGCGGTGGTAATATCACACCCCAAAAAACTGCAGAACTGGCCTGTACTTGAGTATGTGACCTGTCTGGGAAAACACACTCGCACATTACCAAATCCTGAGCCATCTAATCCCCTTAGCTGAAAATGAGCCGAACCAAATTAATTTAAATGGGTTAATACAAGCTTCTCCGTTCATATCAAATCCATTACTCCGTCTTGGAAGTATCTGTAACAACAAAATATCTCAACTTGTCATTTTTATGAAGGTGACAAGAAGAAGGTGGTTTTTCCCCCGTTTCCCCCATTTTCAATTTTTAATGAGTTAGTCACACCTCCTCGCCACTGTTTATGGACTCTTGTCTTTAAAGGATACCACAGCATGTAACTCCTGGACCGAATCCAGTCAGACACGCACAGCGTGTGGGGGAAAAGAAAAGAAACAAGATGGCCGGGTCAGGGCTTGCCAAGCTTGCACAAACATTGAAATCGGGGCTGCGACATCCAGGGGCAGCACGGGAGAGCCCCGCTGTGGCCCCCTTGCCAAACCTCCATGAGATGAGTTTTTGATGGTGCTAGACATGGCCCTTCATGCCCCAACACAGCGCAAAGTTAATGTCTGGGGTCTCCAAGGGAAAGAAGATCACTCCTTTCTTGTTACTTCTCTTAAGGCTTTTGTGGAGATACAGCCCTTTCCCAGTGCCCACCTTATTATCCTTCCTAGCAGAGCCTGCTATTTAGGGCTTTTCTTAATGCTGACTTCAGGTGCCTCCCACCACCACCTCCCCATACCATGCACCCAGTCCTTTCCTCACTCTGTGAATGGCACATGGCCCTTTGGCTCAGCTCGGAGGCAAAAAGCTTGGGGTCACACGGTGCCCAAGGCTTATGCTCCGTGACAGTCAGGACAATTTACAGTGCAAGTGTTGAAAGAAGGAGTGAGTCAGGCCTGACAATATCATGACATTCACATTAAAATCATGACTCCGAGTTAGAAATCATGAGAAGCAAAGCAAAAACAAGCCTCCCCCTGTCCAAATGTTATACATGGGATGACATGTTTTCATCTCCCAGTTTCTGAGTCTCTTGGATGTGCCTTGTTCAGGTCATTCTGCTTTTTCTTCACAGTTTCCAGACAGAGAAAATCTTACAAAATTCAGTGATGACTGAGAATTTCAAGAATTTTGTAGGAAGAATAATTTAAGTTTGTAACCTGGTCACTTTTGAGAGATTGATCCCTGCAATGGTGTTCCCATCATTTGAGTAATGATCGATTTGCAAAAGCGTCCTGGAAATTCAGCAGGACAAACGTTACCAGGTTACCATTTACCCCAGCACCTCTTATTAAGAGATAAAACTAACTGCCATTTGCTCACCAAAATAATTGCTTTCACTCAGGATGCATGGATGAGCAAATCTTGCAGAGCTTTTACATATATATTCATCTCCAGCAATTCATCAACATAATAATCACGCATTATTAACTTGAGTACTCATCAATTTTTTTTCACTAGCTTCAAATACTAGCAAGGAGCTAGTGCGCAATAGGGAAGAAAAACATGTAGAGGAACTTGTGATGAATGTTCTATTTTTGCTATGAAAGGAGGATAAGAAAAATTCAGCTCATAGCCTACCCTCTTCCTCACTTCCAAAACATTCTTACCAAGCTGAGACCCTTCTCCAGAGGCCAGAAGACCGGGCTTTCCTGCAGACCTTCTCCCCAGCTAGAGGAGGTTTCCTTCTTCCAGTGGCAATGTCCCACCAGTAACCTGGGTGGCCTCCCCTCCTACTGTGATAGTCCCTGATGTTCCACCCAGAGCGTTGCCACCCGCAGTGGGGAGCCCCATTCTTGATGCATTCCCTGTTGAACTGCCCAGCGCAGCCCCAGAACCTGGCCTTTCCCGTGGCACAAGATTCCCCCAGCCTGGAGCAGTCATCACTGTGGTCTCTCTTATGCAAAGCTCCTTGAAGAAAGAAGCTTGCAGGTGGATCACCCGGCTGTATGCAATGTATGAGAAGAACAAGAACACCAGGAATCTGCCTGGTAGCTGAGGAGGTGTGTTTGGAAAGATCTTCTGATCAGAAAATCCATCCTGGTTCCATGTCACAGCTGCCGTTATGACCCATGGAAGAGGATGGGGCAATTTGGTGTTCTCATCCCTCAGCTGACGGATGAGCCTTGATCCCAAATGCAAGCATACTTGGCACTGGAGCCCAGTAAGGCATACTACTGCGGGGTCATTGCTCTTGGTAGGGCTTGGTCTGTGCAGTGGATAAAAGCCTACCACAGCTTTTAGTAGCGGAAATGACCCTGTTGGGCTCAGAGAGCAGAGTCTTGCGCTGGGACGGGGAAGGCTCTGGTGTCCCTTCCTGCTGACAGCCCATGGTGAGATTCATTACGGAAGCACAAGAAGATTAAAGGCTGGAACTAATGCAATAGTCAGGACACCCTTCCCACTTTTTCTACTGTATGACATGACCACACACAGTGCCATGTGTATCTGCCACGTATAATGTTTTGAAATATTCAGCCAATGATCAAATTTTCAAAATTTCTTTTTTTCTGAAAAGGGGAACGCCCTCCTGCTCCATCCACCAGAAAAGGAACTATTCATGAACAAAATGAATGCCCACTGCATGTGAGAGGCTTTCCTATGGCTATACCCCCTCCATTTCTCTGCAGCAAGAAGTGAACCCACCTGCCTGTTTCCTTTGGGGATTTCTCAGGCTACCCCAGTGGAAGAAGAGGTCATGGTTTGGTGGCCAAGCAGCGGTCCAGAGCACTGAAGGTGCTCGGGTCTGTTCTCATGAATGAAGAGCAATAGCAGGAAGCAGAACTTCCCAGTGCTATTCCCTGCGCTGCCATGGGTTTTCAGTGTCATCCCCAACAAGCTGCACCCCTTGGTGTCCCTGAGATGTAAAATGGACTGAGCAACGGCCCATCATCCCACCGGTAGTGGGGAAGATTTGTTAGCCAGTGTTTGTACAGCACAGGAGCCTTTCTGCTACCTGTCACAGAGAGCCCGCAATACTACCTGAGAACAAATTATATTTGTGCATAATCAAAATCACATCCAGCTCATCCCTGATTCAAGAATCCTTTTTGGCTGGTGATGATGTCCAGAGCAGAGAGAGCACAGCTTGATTTCTAGAGCCCAGGCTGAGCTGGCAGAGCTGGCAGGTAGAAATATCTTGTTTTGACTGGTAAACTGAGCAAATTTGACATGGAAACCACTGAGGGAGAATAAATATGGAACAACAAGATGTAATTTTTACAGAGGCTCTTTTCCAACTATAACTGTACTCGGAGCCATCCCAGACTTGAACTAAGAGGTCCTGAGGTCTCGGGAGGGAAACGCAAGCCGTGGTGGGCTTCGCAAGGCTCGCCCTGTCACAAGCACAGACATCTAGAAGTGCACAATTATTAACAGCACTATTCCTGCAGGACTGCAAAGAGCACGAGAAACAGGAAGGGGAGGAGGGAAAGATGAGGGAAGGAAAAGAGTTTTTAGCTCTGATGCAGAACCGAGGATAAATGCCAAAACCAGAAGAATAGTCTATAGGAACTGCATGATCAGTGTTCCCCAAACCAGCCTGAAATTCACACCCTGCTCAAAGCAAACAGCGGCACTCCTGCAGCCTGGGAGGAAGGGCTGACACAGGAGAGCTCTGTTCCTTCCCATTGAACAGGTGCAGGCTCCATCGCTGGATCTCCAGAATACCTGTTTATTTGACGGATCTGTTTGTGCTATAGGGCTCCACCGCCCAACATTTCTCTTTCTCACCTACGTGATGTGAATTCCTTTTAATGAGCTTTATGCCGTCATCAAGCACATCATTTGTCTTGTCCATGTTTCCAGTCATGTTTTAACAAGTGCATGATATTTCACATGAAATACCAAGATATAAATAGACACTTAACAAACCCCACCAAGGGCTATCCGCAAGAATGGATCTTACAGACTTCCGCACCAAATGCTGTCACTACTGCTGAAGAACCATATTATATCAGTTCAGCCTGACACTTTAGTAGCCTCCAACTTTTTTTTTCCTTGAACCAGATGTAGGTGAGAAAAGTGACATGCACACGCAGTCTGTCTTTCATGTAGCAGTAAAGCTACAGCATATTTCTTGGCTTTTATCTTTTGTGCCATGTGGGTTAAAAACATTTTTCTGCCTAACTGGGATATTTGGAGTCTTAGGAAATGAACAATGCATATATGTAAAGCTGCTCTGATGAACAGCTCTAGGGCTGTGGGAATATATTCTGAGTAATCAAAAGGACTTGTACTAATGGGTTTTACACTCTTTTTACATTTCGCTTTCAGTGGCAGTCCCTTGAAGGCAAGTTTACCAGCAGGAATAATCTCAGAAATGATGAGTGTTATGTAGATGTTAGTCAAGGAGGAAGACGGGTCCAGGTGAGATGGCAAACATGCTCCAGACGGGCTATAAACAACAATCTGCTTTTATTCAGCTAATTAATTAAGAAGTATTGGAATTATTATAGTAATCGATAACTTGAATGCATTGTATTCAGTAATAAGAAATCTGTGATTAAGAAAAGAGGCAAAATTCATGGAATGAATGCTTTGTTAAAATGATGATGACATCTTTCTTTTAGAGAGATATCTCAGAGCAGCTCGCTAGCCACAGTGCTCTACTGTAGACTAGCTCCAGCAGTGCTGGAAAGCAGCTGTGTCAGGGGCCGAAAGGACCTGCAAGGGAAGACTGCTCCAGCCAAGGGTGACAAGGAAGGAGGAGCACAACCGGATGCAATTATCTGACATGGGCTTTAGCACAAACGTGAGAATCAACATCTCCTCCAGTTCCTGTGCAAGTATACTGGCTTAATGGCTGACAGCAAGACTTCACATCCTCCACCAGATACCAAATCCAGAAAACAGTGTGTGGCACTACCAAGCACAGCTCTCGGGCAGGCACACAGATTGCTCAGAAACCAAAGTTCCTTTTGATGCTGGGCTGAGACTCGGGGGAACTCATCGTCATTGCTGTCCCCCTGCACCGCTCCGTGTCAGAGCTACCTGCCTCTGAAGGAGCCACAGATGAATGCACAAATGTGTTCAGCCTGCATCAAGAAGTTCGCAAGCTCTGTCACACTGGAGGAAGGGACTGATCTAATATTCTAAAATACTATTGCACTCTGCACTCAAAAAAAAAAAAAAAAAGCATGAGAAAACAAAATGGGTAAAAGTTTGGTGGAAGGATGCCCATTGCTGAATGGATGTTACGGAGCCAGTTCTTAATTAAACAGTCCACAGGATCCTTGTTCATTCCTTTTCCTTGTTTGACAGAGGATGGATTTGCTCTGAGGATGACGCAGGATTATGTGCCGGAGGATAGTGCTGACAGTGGGGTCCCTGCCTGATTTGCTGAAGAAGCTGATAGCCATGCAGTGAGGGAGGGAGAGGCCTCCAGGAAAGGAAGATGTTTGTGTAGCTGAGTCCTGTTCTCCAGGGCTGGATGTGTCACAGGGGTTCCTACGTGCTCCTTCCTACGCAAGTCACCTAAGCCTCACAGGTTTTTGTGAACTCTGTGTGTCTCTCTCTTGGGGCGCTGGGGCTGAGCACTCCCAGCTGTGGCTGCGCTTCGAGCATGCTGCGTGCGGACTGCAGTGCTGCAAAGCATTCTGGAAAATCAGGGGTTTCGGCTGGGCACCCCACAGCAAGGGACACCTTTGACTCCTCGGAGGGGAGGTGTGAACATGTTCATGCTGTACTGGTGTGCTTGACAGCACAAATTAGTTACAAATACTAATTCTGTGTTGTGAGAGGTCTGAATACAGAGCAGGAAAGAAAGCAAGAGTCCAAGATGGTCTTTGCCTGCGCAGTCCCAGGCTTTGCATCAGACATGCATCTCACTCCAGTCTGGCTCAACGTCCTAATCACCGCCGTGACCACCTCAGCTAGTCCCCACTGCCCTGCTCTCAGCCCGTCCCCCTCTTGAACAAAGGGAACCAGAAAGAGAGCTCATGCCTACATGGCATCTCTTGTGTGCTCTGTAGGGGTGTTCAGGAGGAAGCAACTGTGGGACCTTGCCTCCTGATGCATCCTCACAAGGGGAACAAATATAGATCCAAGGAGAAACCCCAATTCTGGTTTTTCTGAAGTCCTGAGTGTCTGACTTTACAGCCTCAAAGTCCTTTTCACAGCATGTATTTCCTATAAAAAGAGCAAAGTGAAAAAAAATAGAAATTCCATCATGTGGCAATGTGTTAACATCCACATATGTCCCAAGAAGGACTATATCCTTTCACTTCCTGCCACTTCAGTTAATGAAGTAAGACACAACAGCAGGAGGTTGTCATCTTCCTTCTGGATTAGCCCTAAAGAGGATGTGACCCATGGTCTGGAGCCAGAAATCACGTAAATGGGGTGGGGGAGAAGCGAGGGCTGCACAGCTGCAGCCAGCTGTACTGACCATGAACATCCTTCCCTTAACACCCTTTTCTCTGGAAGGAAAGCAGGACTCCTGCAGTCCTGGTGGCATATCCACCTTTTCTTTGGCCCCAGGTGCCACTGGGGTTTGCAGACTTCTCCAGACAGCTCCTGCCTGTCCCTGTCCGTACTGACTCCTCTGCTTTGCAATCTAGAGCTGCTCCTCTGCCCTGCCGGGATGTGGGGAAGGAAGGGTGACACTTCCCGCTGTAGCAAGGCTCTGTGAAGTCAGCATTTCAGGTTATCCCTGCATCCAGCTTCGGGATGGCCCTGGCAGGAGGAGTGCCTTCCTGCTAAGCCTCATTTCCCTGCCCCAAAGCGTGCTAAAGAGGAGGCTCAAGGCATCTCAGAAGCATAGGGAAAATTGAGTCTGGCTGCTCTGAGATTTACACATTTTTGCCACAGACATGGCGGGGAAGAGAGCTGGAGAGCTGAGGACTAAGCCCTAGAGAGGCAGGTGTGCAGCTCCTACTGCCCCTGAACAGGCAGCCCAGGACCAGGTCCTGCCCCACTGCCGGCGTGCCCCCTTCCCAGCCCCACACCCCGGTCCTCCTGCAGCAGCACCACTGCTCCGGGGCGCTGCACCGGGGCTCGTGGAGCCATGGCGCTTGTGCCAGCTGGGTCACTGGTGGCCCCCAGCACCTGCCTGCCACACGTGCCTGGGCCAGCCTGGCTGGAGGTGCTGCCACCTTCACCCCCCAGCACTTTAGAAGAGGAAAAAACCCCAGCACGTACGAGCCTCAGCTTGTTCTCAGGAATTTCTGAATCGTTTTGCCTAAAATTTGCCCCCTCCCCTGTGAGAAGTCAAAGCAAGCTAGCTGCATGGAAACAACACAGCCACTGTGGCTGAACCTCAGACGCAGTGGAAAACAGGGACAGTTTTAGGAAGCCTTAACTATGTGCAATACCAACAGCTTTGACAACGTAAGAAACTAAATGTCAGTTCCTTCCAGTACAGGACCACTAAGACCAGCTGTTTCCCAGCCACAGCGGGCTGGTGGGCCGGGGCTCGCCCCCCTCTGCCTCCTGCCGCATTCGTGCCAGCCAACGCAGCCGCTCAGCCTGCCAGCCCCGCCAGTTTCGGAGCCCTGAACTACTGACGATGCTCCACTGCAACACTTTATGCATCAGCAATCATTTATTTTTACAATTCTGGGTTTCAGGCAATGCTGTTACACAGGGAAGGGCTGAGGATTTCATCCCCAGGTCCACTGAATTTGGAGCGATCTTTGAAGAAGAAATGCTGGGGAACAAGCAGGATGTGGGGCAGGCTGGGTCCCTAAGGGGGTGCAGGTGTGATGAAGCAGGGAGAGGCCGAAGGCAGGAGGGGCAGGGGAGGGAAAGGAGGGAGGCCAAGATATGGCAGCTAAGGAGGGCGTTGGGTGTCAAAAGAGAGGGGTGAGATTAGGTGAGGGTGACGAGAGCTGGGAAGCCAGGTCCATGCCGTTGAGCGGATGAGGAGTGAGACACAGGTTCGTTCAGTCCAAGACCCTCTAAACATTAATACTCCTTAGAGAAGTTTGAACTAAAAATGGGGCAGGAGAGGATGCTGGACCTACAGGCATGGAAACATAAGATTTACTGTGTAATCCTGAGGGCTTCCCAGACATTCCCTTTACACCAGGCATTTTCAGACACTGTGCACACCACTCAGGAGAAACACTAGGAGCCCCACACTCAAGGTGGACTGGGGGCAGGGAGCAGAGAATGCCCTCACCTTAGTTTGGGCTAACATGACCTGTAGATGCTGCTGCTCAACCATACAGGGTCCCCTTTCCATCCACTCCCAGGAAGCAGAGCCAACTGCTTGAAACTCTTGCAAAGTTTAGGGCTGGAAATGTTGCACCAACAGAGAGCAGCTGAGTCACTGAGCTCAAGTGGGATCCTCCTGCCATTCCTTCATTTCTTTCTGTACCCTGGGGCAATACTGTCTCAGTTTGCTTTCTTTTTATTTTCTTCTTGTTTTTTCTCCTATGGAACTAATGCTTCTGAACGTGAGCACCTAAGAGGTCTTACAAAAAGCAGGATGCTGCTCTGAAACCTCCCTCTCTTCTCCAGTGCTTCCCAGACCTGATCTGCAGCATCCTCTGCTCATCCAGTCCTAAACCGTGAGCATCCTGCTTGCCTTACTGTTGTCTGGCTTGCAACGCACCTGCCAAACATTAAACCATGACAGCCCCCCATCCCATCCATCCCCCAGGCCAGTGCCAGCTGGATGCCACCCATTTGAGGTCCCGGTAGGATGTGCTGCCCCGCTGCCCCAGAGCTGAGCGGGCTCCCCAGCACACCCTGCCCAAAGAGCTCGCTCTGCATCGCTGCCAATCCTGCAGTACCAGGACAGAGATCTCCCTCTTCAGCAGTCCAAGAGCTCTGGCTGGATCTTCCTCCTACTCTCCAAGAGTGTTCCAGACGCCCACCACAATCCTGGACAAAACCCGTAGACCTGCTTTGCAACAACCCCCTGCCCCTTCAGCCCCAGGCTACCTCCTTGCTCAGCCCACAAAACCTGGGCTTTGTGGTCCCTGCATGTCCCACCCTGCCACTGTTCCACCTCCCCAACGGCGTCTGCTACTCCGGGACTTGGGAGACAGTGTCTGAGAACTAAGAGGGGGCTGTCCAGGCTCCCCAGGCTGGAAAGTTTTAATCCCTGTGCCCCAAAGACTGATGTACCTGCTGGCCCCACAGCATCCCCTTCAGTGCCACCCCTTCCACTCCACCTCCCCTGGTGCCGGACCCCCTTGGTTTGCCCCCACTGAGCCAGGATGGCTTTCTGGAGGAGGTGCCCCCAGATTTTTCCATCACCCCCACATGGCTCCAACTTTCCCCCTTTCTCCCCTGTGTCCCCCCACTGAGCCCAGCTCCCCAGATGAGCATGTCACACTCACTGCCACAGCACCACCCCTGAGAGCCGACCTGCTCATCGGCCTAATGGGTTTCCAAGGGGGTGGGGGAGAGGGGAGGAGAGCGAGTGGCTGACGCTTCTCAGCCACTCAGCTCGGCCCAGAGCTAACGAGGCATCTCAAAATTAAAAAGTGAACTGCAATCCCCAACAGGCCTGTCCTCCTTTTGGCATTAGTTGGAGTTCTCTTTCTCTCTCAAAAAAGAGGACTGAGGAGCGGTGTGGAGACACTGAAGCACCGCGTCCTGGGGCCGGGGGGGTGCTGGGATGAGGGAGGGCAGCCCGCAGCTGCTGTGCCATGGAAGCACAGGCTCTCTTAGAAAGGTTGAGAAGTGCAAGATCTGCCTCACCACGGCAAGGAGCACGAATGGTACATGGGAACAGACTCTTCCAGCGCCTCTACACCCAAAGGTCCCCCCGACTCCCTCCCATTCTGCGGGCAGCAACCGTGGGTGAGTGGAGGAGGGACCCCAGGATCCTGAGAGTGGGGGTGGCAGTGCAGGGTGATTGCCACCAGACACTGATGTGAGGAAAGGATGGTGAGAATGAAATAACGCTACTGTAGGAGGAAGACATAGGGAAACTGAGGCAGGAAAGAGCAGAGGAGGGAGGAAAGGAGGGCAGGCTGGTTTATCGCTGTTGTGGGTTGCACTTCTCACGTGGGAATCTCTGGAAAGGCCTTTTCACTGCCTGCACCTCCAGGGTGCCAGCACCAGCTGCTCTGATCTTCCTGCCCCCAGTGCCCCCATTTCTGAGCTGCAGAGGGCTGAGGGCTCTGGCTTGTAGGGGTGCTCCCTGGAGCAGCTCAGCCTGGCTCACAAGAATGGTAGCTGCTTTGCTCCAGTCCGGTCCACTCCTCCAGCAGGCAGCTGCCTGTCCAGCCAGACCCCTGAGTCACTGCTGGGCCAGCCCCTGGGCAGCCCCAAGCTGCTCCCTGGGGCGGATGGCTCTAAGCAGGACCTGCCACCCCTCTGGGATGCTGTCTTGGCCATTCACCGCTCACCCTAACTGGTCTTCCTAGGACAAGAGCACAAGTGGGAGAAGAGTGATTCTCCCACCAGCAGAGATGGCTTACACCCATCTCGCCAAGCTGGAAGGCAGCTGGGGGATGGCAGGATGGTCCAAGTGCAGCACAAGGAGGGCTGCAGGGCAGTGTCCTGGATAACAGCCTAGTCCTCAGGGTGCTGGGACTGGGGTTCAGTCCAGTCCCACGAGTCCCTAAGAGATGGCAGATCTGCTTCCAGTGCTTTGCCCGAAGTGGGCCTTTTCCAGCTGCACACAACTTAAAGGGGGGGACTTTGCTCTCTCCACAGCAGGGCTGTGGGTGAACTAGAAGCCACAAAGGGTTAGACGCATCCTGGTGTGATCCCGCTGGATTTCTCCTAGGGATGGGTTTGGCCCAAAATCTCAGAGAACTGGTGTGCTCTGGGGACGCCAGTGGTGCAAGAAAACATCCAGCCCTTTCCCCCGGGCTGGAAATGCAATGATCCCCAGCTTCCAGAATCACCTTTCAGCCCACTCGTCATGTCTAAATGCTGCAGGGGAAATTCCGTCCAGATAATCTTATCCTCAGGGGGAGGGGGCCAGACAAGCTCAGAGTCAGAGCATCCCTGCACACTGACACCAAAGGCACTGTCACCGGTGCTGCCAGCTGGGACTTTACACTCCCGAGCAGAGGGAAGGACAAGGAAGGGTGAAAGGCAACAGTGAAATGAGTGCAGGAAAGAGGGTTACCATCGTCTTTCTAGTTCTCTCTTGGAGTGAGGGAAAATGCAGTTTGTACTTTGGGAATTCAGAGTAAAATCAAATGAAATGCAACGGTTGCCCAAACCCATCCATTTTACAGCCAGGAGGGATGCAGTGCCTCGGTGCCTGCCGAGCCCAGCACCGCACAGACCTGGCAGGGTCAGCAGCACTGCCTGCACCAAGCTCCCTCCGTGCCCCCTTGCCCAGGCTGCGGGAAGGGGTGGTCTGTGTGCTGGGGGAGGTGGCTGGATGCCCTGGGGATGTGGTGACAGAGCACACAGACTGTGACATGGACCTGGGATGCTGAACCTCCAGCCCCAAGGCTCCCCCCCTGCCACTGCAACCCTTTGCTCGGTGTCTCCGCGGACCCAGATCACCTACTGTTTTACCGTGTCATAATCATCTCAATGGCTTCCGATACGGTTTTCTTGCAGTTTTTATGTCGTATCTGCAGTTCTCCCCCTCATAAAATGTGACTGCACCAATTCCTGTGACTGGGGCTGGTCAGCTAACAGGGACATTTCATGTTTCCCGGACAGAACCTTTAAATCAAATCCCATGTTCTAATGAGAGAAGGGAGAGGGGGAACGCCTGTTTCCTTGCAGAGCACTGCAAGCCTCCCCAAAGCGGTCCCCACTGCAATGAAGTGACCCCCCCCCAGGTGCCCCCTGTGCACTACGCAGGAATGAAGTGCCCAAAAGGCCCTGCTCCACCCCAGGGGAGAGCGTGGTGGGAAGGGCGGTGGGATCGGTGAGGGCGGGGGGGGGGGGAAGGCAGTCTCTGCCAAAGGGAAGGGGCGGTGAGCGCATGGGGGCAGGTTTGGGTGAGGTGCAGGGAAACCAGAGGTCTCAGGGAAGACAGGTTTGTTCATAGGGTCATGGGAAACTGGAATACGCTGAGGTGAGTTCAAAACCTGGTAAAATCAATGGGGATATTCCCTCACCCCCAGCTTCAAGAGACTCTGGTTCAGGCCCTCTGGGAGAAAACTCCTCCTTTGTACCACCATGAATTTGTCCCTGGAATCTCCCCCAGCATTAAGAGTACAAGCATGAATCTGCTTCCCAGCAGTCATCTGCAGAAAGACATCTCGATGTGGTTCCTCTCCTCCCGCAGGCTGAAGATCCCCCAGTCCCACACATCGCGTCGCCCAGAAAAGACTGAGAACAGCCCAGCCTGGCAGGCTGAAGCCAGAAGCCTCCAAATCCCCCTCCCGCTGTGGTCAGCCATGGTCCTCCACTGCTTGCTCCTCTCCAAAAAATGGACCTCCACTGGACCTGGGAATGTGGCGGTACCCAGGGATTATTTCAAGATTCGTCTCTACCAGGACAACAACGAGAAGGCTCTTGCCATTCTCCTTTTCGCTCCCAGGACACAAGAGAGGAATTGCAGATCCTCACATCTCCTCCTGAATGAATAAGCAGTAAGGCCACCAGGTCCCCAGGGAATATTTTATCCCACCGTGTTGCTGAGGGAGCAGCCTGGCCAACAGCCCTGCCAACGGACACCCAACCCTCTGCAGGGAGAAGAGCTAAAAAATCCAGCATGGGCAACAGAAGTAGAGGAGGATGACCTGTTGTCCAAAATGGAAGGAAGCTTGGAGTAGAGGAAAACCAGTGTCTCTGTCCCAGCAAAATGTCCCCAGAAACATCACCCCATGGACGACCCCCCAGCTGCCTGCAGGAGTTGGTTGTGGCAGGAAGAGGGGAGCTGGTGAGGAGGGAAACCAGGAGGCAAGAAAGAAATGTGAGGGGGAAGGCAAGAAGGAGATGGGGCTAGCAAACAGCTGCAGGTGAGAGATCAGGGGAAGGCATTTCACGAGGTCAGTGCGTGTTGCGAGCAGCTGAGCCAGCGACGCAGCCACGCGACGGCCCTCATGCGCGGCTCCCTGCCACCGGCCATCACCATACCTCCAAAGTCAGGCCTGAGGCGGACGTCATAGCCCTTCAGCAGTTTGTCCACAATCTCTTTCACCACAGAAATATTCCCAGTGGATGGGCTGAAAGACAAAAGAAGAGAGTCCCTGTCATCCTATGTGCCACCACCTCCACGGCAGAGGTTCCCAGCCAGGCAGCACCCCCGCAGCATCCCTCACACCCCACGACACCAAATCGACTGTGTGTGCTACAGACACCCCAGCCCTGGGCACAACCTCCCCGTTTCCCTCCTCAATCATATTTTCTGTCCCTGGCACAGCTCTTGGCCCCCCGCCTGCACACGAGACCTGCAGGGCTGCCAGGGGTCCTAAGCCATCCTTGGGGGTGGCACAGGAATCTCAGAAGGTATCTTGGCTCCTCTTCTGTGGTTCACCCCAACTCCTGGTACTCCAAATTCCATCCCCCTGTGATCCTGCCTGGTGTGTGCCTGCATCCCAGCAATCCTGCCAGGCTGGTAGCCCCTCAACACAGGCACCACTTACCCCACACACCCTCTCCCCCACCACTGACCTGCGTACTCGGGGTGGCCTGCCATGCCTGGCCCATAGGTGGGTGCACACACGAAGGCAGAAATGATCCCTTCTGTCCCACAAAGGTGTGCACGGGGCAGCTGCAGCCTCCCTCTTGCAGGGCTCACTCCCCTTCCCCTGCCATGCTAGGCACTTGCTGCAGGTGTCACGCTGCACAGCATGGACTTGTCACACACTGAGGTCCTCAATACACAAATCTTCCCCCCCAGCAGGCACCCTGCACTGTCACACACCCCAGTGCAACCTCTGCTTCTCAGTGCACCTGGGTATTTCTTCATATTATTGAAGTAAAGGAAAAAATAAGGCTGCTTTTGTCCTATGGCCTCAACATACAGCAGACCTTTGGCATGTAAAAATTCATTTTCTGTCACTCAGCATCACCATGACTTCTTAGCAACATAAATCAGGAGGCAGGGACAGGGAAGGAGAGTCCATCTTTTGCTCTGTGTGTCAGAGTAGAGATCCTTTCCCTCCCGACCCTCTGACTCGCACGCAGCGGGGGCAGCCATCCTCTAATAACAGTCCAAGAGCCAAAGTAAGACTGAAGGTGGGAAACCAGAAAGCAGAGGATGCTAAAAATATTGAACCTATTCAGTGCTGCAGGCTATATAGGTTTTCTGCCTGAAAACCCAGCCTCTGTGCCACCCTCGTCCCCTGCTTTGCATGAGAATAGAGACCCTGCCTGTGACAACTGCTGCTCTTTGCAGTCACCCACCACAGCAGAACGTCTCCCTGTCAACACCGCCTCCATCACCCATCCAAGCCAAGCTGGAAAGCTGCACCACAGCACTACCTCTGCCAGCCAGCCCCACGCCTCACTGTCACCGGGGTTTGGCTGCCGTGGCCGTGTGTCTGTACACGGCGCACACCGACACGCGTGCTCTCCTGACTGTACGGGGGATGTACAGGCTCCCTGCCTGTGCACACACACCCCGCAAAGCGCTGGAGCGCAAGGGTACGGCTGCGAAACGTGCACAAAGCTGTGTGTGCGTGTGCGTGACCACGTTCGGGTCAGCGTGGAGGTGACTGTGGGTGCAGACCCTGCTCTGTCGGGTTATGACGAGGCGCTGGGCTATGCACGTGTTTTGTTCAGGAGCGTGTGTGCATGCCTGAGACCGGGTTCCCAGGTGCCCAGAGTCTCTGTATAGGTCTGGATGGAGGCATGTGGGACCACTGGGGAGTCTGGGCATGCGTTAAGGCTCTGGATGCACAGGGTGTGTATGTGCAGGGATTTCTCAGCCGAACAGGGGCGAGTGAATGTGAGACAGCACACTTCCCAGGCCCAGCTTTGGTGCAGGGACAAACCGTTCAGCACTTGTGCCGTGGGGGAAGCATCTGAGCTGTGTTCCTGAGTGTGCACCTTACTGGGGTACAGCTCTTCATTGCATTACTTTATTCATTGTGAAAGGGCCAGAGAGGTGCACACGGGTGGACATTTTCACGACGCTGAGCCTAGGCTCGCGAGGTCCACTTACACCTGTGGACTTCTATACAGGTGCGTGAGGTTTTGCAACATGCTTATATATGTATATATGCTCACTGTGGATTGACAGTGTGCACCTGCATTTGTTCATCTCTCGACAGGCATTCCTAGGTACCTAGATTTCCATATTCATAGATTTCCATATTCATAATATAGATACTATGTACAGGACATACATAAACTAAGGAAGCAGTGTTACCTCCTTAATACAGGCAAGGAAATGTGCCAGGGGCCCTGCAGAAAGTGGCAGGGTGGGAAGAGGGATATAGGGGCTCCTTCATCCTCATCAGTTACAAGTTGGCCCAGTGAGGCCATAAACTGGTATGATTAAGGGCAAAAAGTCTCTTGCCTCTTAGTGCTCCTTTTGACCCCCAAAGCCACATCCCTCCAGCTGAACAGGCAAGGTGTGCATTCGCCCAGCTGCATGTAAGTGCTGTTCCTGGCAAAGGTGGGTCTGCATCCGCCTAGGGAGCACGTACATCGAGCCTGTGTGCTGAATTTCTGAATACTGTGTCCCCTGACTGTGTGGGCGTGCATGTGCTTTGCATACACACATACACTTGCAGCCAAACATCGACATATATGTGCACCCTGCTGGCTGGGATGTGTGGGAGTAGCTGAAGGCATGTGCACATGGGACAGTGTTTTGTGCACAGATGTACATGCAGACTACAGGTGAATATCAGTCCTGGACATAAGCAGCTATAAACACACATGCAAGGACACGTCTGCTTGATACAGGCATCGCTCTTTCCACAGTGGCTTGGACACTGCCTCTAAGTATGGCCATGTATGTGCCCCTACACAGTGGAACCATGCATCAGTGGTGTGGGGAAGGTGGGCACGAATCTGCGCATGTGCATGTTTATAACTACGGGAACATAAACCTTCGTATATACGGATCCGCAAGGCTGTGCAGGGACCTGCTGCTCAGCGTGCGTGGCTGAGCAAGGAGATGCCACAGCTCCCTCCCCAGCAGGCTCCGTGCACGCCGTCAGCACGGAGGTACACACCTCACATGTGTGGGAAGGGAGGGTGAGGAGGAGTGGGCAGCGCTACTCCTGGGTGCGAAGGCAGTGGGTAGGCGCCTGTGTGGGAGCAAACAGGTGTGCTCCGTACACCTTGTCCAGGCTGGGTGGATGCCGGCACCGCTGGTTGCTTGGACACCCGGAGTGCTCAAGGCATGTACCAGGAATAGCTGCAGCCGGAGCGGGGGGGGGGGCACTAGTGCAGGCATGTACGCGGCTGCACCGAGCGGGTGGGGTGCTGCGCCCCGCGAGGGTGTTGTAATGCACATGTGTGTGCCCCCGAACGGGCACGCATGCACGCGCACATGCGGGGCTGCGTCTGAGCGGCTCGCGCCCACAGCTGATGATGCTGCATGTCACAAATCTGCGTGGAGGCTCCGCCGTGGGCATCGCCTGCCGCCCGCCGCAGCGCCGGGCTGTGCTACAGGCTCGGCTCGGCTCGGGTGCGCGGGCACGGCCGGCGGGGCAGCGCGGTGCCGGGCAGCCCGGTGCCGGGCAGCGTGTGCACGCAGCTCGGTGCCACGCACGCCGCCGGCTCCCGCGGACACCATGTTCCCCAGCAAAACGCTCCGCTTTGCCATTTCCCCCCGGTCGCCTACGGGGGCCACACACACACGCGCACACACACACACGCACGCACACACACACGCACACACGCGCGCTGCAAGTGGGCTGCGAGGTGGGCTCCGTCCGCGCGAGCCTGCTCCACATCTCGTGTATGAGCATCCCTCCTCCCCCGAGCACGGCACGGACTAGGGAACAACAACAGCAGGGGAAGCGATCTGGGGAAAGAACCCCCTCCCCTTTCCCACATACAGACCGATGGAGAAACCCCCCCAAACAACACAAACAAACCCTGTAGCAGCCCCCCCCCGCTCCCTGCAGCCTGGGGTCGCAGTCCTTACCTTTGCGCACAGCAGGCGAGACAAAGAGCTGCTAAAGCAGAGACAATTCCACTCAATCTGTCTGCCTGAAATGTCCACATTTCCACAAAGATGAAGGATGGAGAAAAAAATCTTTGGAGGGGAGGGGAGAGAAAGATGGATCTTCTGAAATACCCCTCCAAAAAAAGGGGGGGAGGGAAAAAAGAAACCAACCCCCCCCAAGTTAATGATTTCCTAGAGAAACAGAATAATGGAAAAAAATTTTAAAATGCGGGGGGAAAATATCCCCCCCTCCTTCAGTGCCAGTCAAAGAATTCGTTTCTTCTTCCTTTCAGCATCCTCTCAACAAGAGACATCCTCTGGCAATGGAGAAAATCCCAAGAGAAAGAAAAATAAAATGCCCCCAAACGGGCTCAGCAAAATATGAAATTGAATCTCACAGGTACGCAGAAGGAGAAGGAAAAAAACACAAACCCCACCAAAACCCAAACCCCCCCCAAAAAAAAAAAGGAAAAAGAAAAAGCAAAAAAGAACTGAGTGTCCCCTGAGCACTCCACTTGGATTATTTTTCCTGCTCTTTTGCCATCCGGTTCTGCAGATGTTGCATGGCTCCTGCTACCCACCTTCAGAGAAGAGGAGGAGGAGAAAGAGAGAGAGTGTGTGTGTGTGAGAGAGAGAGAGAGGGGGGAGGTGTGACTTATCTCGCAATATGATTTTATTCTGGATTTTACCTCCTTGCTCCCCCTTCCCTCTTTATTTTCCGAGGGGGAAGGGGAAGCAACCTAACCCCACCGTGCCGTTATTTTATTTTAGGGAAACCTCAGGCTCGTCACTTGGAGGGTTTGGGGCTTTTCCGAAAGGGTTAAAAAAAAGGAAAACCAAATGCAGCCCAATGAATAAATAAATACATATATGCATGTGTAGGAAAGGAATAAATCCCTGTCTGCGGGAAGAGCTGCTCTCCGAGGGAGAGCTGGATGTCTCCCTAGTGCTGTTGCCGCAGCTCCTGTGGAGTTTTGCTGCTCATTGCAAAGTCACAAGAGGAGGGGAGGAGAGAGGGAGTTTGTGGATGGGGAGGGGGACTCTCCAGACAAATTGGCATCCTGACGTCATGGCTGACAACATTAACCCCTGCTGGCTTGCAGAGGGGATTTTTTTATCTTCTTTTCCCAGGGAGGTGGGAGCAGGGAGGGGATGGGAATGGTGATGGCATTTTGGCAAGCGGGGGCATGCGCCTGGACAGGAGTGGCTCAGCTGCAGGCACTGATGGGTGCTGTGATTGCCCGGAATAGTGTGATCAGCAAAGTCTGAGCTTCTTCCTTCAGCCACAGAGATAAAAAAGAAGGTGGTTACTGAGGCTGTCTCCATGCCATGGGGCAGGGTGGCCTGGTGGCCTCCTCCTGGGGTGCTGGGGAAGATCTGAAGCCTCTGGTGGGTCTAGAGACTTCCCCAGGCCAGGGAAGCCCAGCTTAGCAGGGATGCTCAGCTCTTCCTGGAGGGTGCTCTGTTATGGGTGCAATACAGTTTCTGGGAAAAGGGAGCCTGAACTTCCAGAAATGTTGCTGAGGATCAGGTCCTGGTGCTGTGGCTTTGCCTGCTGAGATGGGAAAGGCCATTGAGATCTTCACAGTCACAATCTCCTGTGCATCAACTTCTGATCTTGATCTTAAAAAAGTAATACAATGAAGGAGCTGTGCATCTCAGCATCAGGATCAGGCATGCAGGAATGTATTTCCACGGAGGATTTTTCCTTAGGAAAAAGAAGTGATCCAACAGCACTGTGAATGCAGAGCAGAAGCCATGGCTCAAGGGGGAAGTGTCCAAGCTCTCACCCCACGACCATCCCTCATGCCGTCTCCTCTGTACCTGCCTGGCAGCTCAGAGCACATCCTCCGAGCAGGTAAGTCCCCCTTCCCCTGGCACTGGCTGACACCTCTGTGTGGGTGGTCTCCAGAGTCTCTGGGCCGAGAGGGCAGAGCAGATGGGTCACTGCAGCTGGGCAGGACGAGGTCCAAACTGCCTCTGAAGAGGCACAGGGCAATGAACAACAGCTGCCGGACACCACCCTTGTCCTGCCCTTCCATGCAGGGAGATCTGGCCTGGTCTTGGCTGGGCAAATCCTTGGCTCTGGGGTTCGTAATGATCCCTTCCCCCATGCTTGGTATGGCTCCAACGGTTTCTTCATCAGAGACACACCACAGGTCATGTGCTCCTCATCTCCTTATCCCACAAACAGGGATGGAGAGTGACCATTTTGAAGACCCTCCCCATTGCAGGCCAGACTGAGCTGTTGCAATGCAGAAGCATTAAAACAAGGAAAAGCTGGACTGTGTGATGCACTGCCCCGGTGTCACAGCTCAGGACATCTCCCCTGCGGCTCCTGTCCCTGCAGGGAGGTCCCAGGGCAGCCAGCATGCGTGGCTTGTGGGAAAAGGAGGGCTCCAGGATGGTTCTGCATCTGCAACGAGGCTGTGCTAGAATGGAAGGGGGGAAAGTCTTCTCAGCTGCTGCTGAGGTTGGGGGAAAATGGTCTCTGCTTGGTTTAGAGCCTGGAGCACCCCTGCTCCTCCAGACCTCCACGAGTTAAGCTCAGAGCAGTGATCTCCCGCTGTGTTTTCTCTCAGGCCAGAGCAGATAAGTGGCACTTGTCACATGCCAGAGAATGTGTCTGGCTTGCGAGTCGGGCCGGGATGCTACCCACGGGCTTTCACTGCAGACCGCTTGCTGTGGCCTCCCAGGCTGCAGTTAGTTGCAGGGACTTGACCATGACATCCAGCTACGGCTGGTGCTATTTAGCTGCATCATGGCCCAAAGCAACCACTGCCTGTCTGCCTAGGGCTGACCACTGTGCCGAGGGTCTGTTCCCTCTGGATGGGCCCTGGCTTCGACAGGCCCTGGTGTCATGAGCAGTACGTGCCTCGCCAACTCCCCCAGCAGCTTGGGGCTCCCTGATTCCTGTGGTTGAGGGGTTCATGTTTGCTAAAGGGTTGTGGGAAGATAAGCCAAGGCAATAGGGTTTCCCCACATGCCTGCTGAAGAAGAGGAACCAGCCCAGCAGATCTGGGCTGTGTGTGCTTGGTCAGGCTCAACCCTGACGTGAAAAGCAGCCGGTCCCACAGTTTCCACAGGGCAGTTTGTCTCCTGTGTGGTCACCTGCGCCTTGCCTGGTGTGCCTGTCACTGTAGAGCAGGGCACAGATGTGCAAGCGTCCTGCGAGATCTCCCCGAGGGCACAGGTACCAGCGGGAGCCTGGGATGAGCTGCCCCAGCACCTCTTGGGTTCAGGACTTACCCACCTGCTGCTGCCAGCCCACAGGTCTCCTGGCAGCAGTGTGCTTCTGAAGCACTACTCTGAATCAAGCTGCTAGGTACCAGGGAGGAGCTCTTGGGGAGACGAGCAGCATTTGCCTCTGCCAAGGCTCAGGGCACCAGAGGCTCTATTTAGGCCCTCCTAGGCCCTTCCACTCCTCCCTTTCCTGTCCCCTTAGCACTGCTCTCTCCCACCAGCTTTGAATGCATGTTATTGGCAAAAAGGTAAGTGGAAAGCAAATGTCAGAGGCATACATGAAGAGGAAAAATTATGCTCACAAATGGTGACATTTGTGCTTGCGAGTTCACCCAGTCGGGAGCAGAAACTGTGTCACATGAATTATCTGACCACTCAGCCACAACGGGAAACTCTGGAAAGCCAATTGCTTAGCAGTGAATGCGTTCAAAGAAGCTGTTGTGTGCTCTAGAATAATCTACCTGAAGCCATGTTCATGAATAAAGGGCTGCTTTGGAATTAGTCACCCATCTCTGCTGAGTCTCATTAAGGCCGATGCACATTGATACAGGATGATGCTCACCGAGGTCTTTGTTTCTTGCCCTCCAGAAGATGGGCATCCTTGAGCCCCTCCCAGAATCCCAAGTGCTGCATCTCCCTCCCTGCTGAGGGCTGTCTGCTCTCCAGTGAGAGCCCAGCAATGGGTTTTTCTGAAGTTTGTATTCTGAATCCAAAAAGAGCTGTGAGAGGCAGCTGGAGATGACATGCTGTGGTTCTAATCACCCTGAAGAGGCCATGGGGGATTGTGTCCATGGCCATTTGCTGTCCTCCACTATTAAACCATTCATTTCCTCTCCTCTCTTACTTGTTGCTCTGCTGCAAGCTCCACACCCTGACCTCCTTTCTTATCCTGTGGCCACCGCAGACTCCAAGTCACAGTCAGTGTGACAGTGTTGTGCCAAAAGCCTCTATGGATCATGGCTTATGGTCTACAGCCACCAGAAGCACTGCAATTTCCTTTGTTGTCTTTTTTTTCCCTCTCTTTTTTTCTTTTTTGTTCTCTACAGTGCCCAACTGTTGAGCGCTTGCTGGGTCTTCATCTGTGTCCTACGTCCATCTTGGGGTTTATAGCACCTTGAGAAGGGTCAGTGCTGTCCTGAGGGGCTTACACGAGTAAAGCAGCAAGGCAGTGAATCAGACTGTCTTTGTCGTGGTTCAACTCCAGTCAGCAACTAAGCACCACGTCATCGCATGCTCACCTCGTGGGATGAGGAAGAGAACTGGAGGAAAAGGTAAGAAAACTCTTGGGTTGAGATAAGAATGGTTTAATAATTGATTATAAATAAAATAATGATACTAATAATACAGATAATACTAATAATTATAAGTAATGAAAATACCATGACTAGTACTATTAATAATAATATGTAAAGAAAAGGAAAACAACAATGGAAAAAACCCCAAGTGATACAACCGCTCACCACCTGCTGACCAACATGCAGCCTGTCCCTGAGCAGTGACAGCCAGAGTGTGTGAGAGAGAGCCTGCTGGCCAACTCCCCCCTACTTACATACTGAGCGTGACCTTTTATGGCATGAGAGACCCCTTTGGTCGGCTTGGGTCAACTGTCCCAGCTGTGTCCCCTCCCAGCTTCTTGCAGAGAAGCAGCTTCTTGTAGAGCAGAAGCTGGGAGCACAGAGGCAGTAGGAGAAACTGAAAAAGTCCTTGGCTTAATGTAAACATTGCTTGGCAACAGCTAAAACCCTCAGTGTGTTATCAACATTCTTCTCAACACAAATCCAAAATGTAGCCTCATACTAGCTAATATGAAGAAAATTAACTCTCTCCCAACCAAAACCAGCACAACATTTTAGCAAAAACAGGGAAAGAGAGGGAGGCTGAGCTTTGCCAGCACCAAGGCATGCTTTAGACCTCCTCTCTAACCATGCAGATGCACTCAGCAAATCGATTCTGGGTAGACATTTCAGTAGAAAGTATCCAACATTAGGAAATACCATAATCAGAAGGATGCTCGGGAGCATCCAAAATACAGGGCCACCACTACCACTTAGTTGTGTCACCTCCTGCCCCAAGAAGGTGGTGTGTCCCTTTCCCAGCAGGAGGGAACAAGGAGCTCTTTCCCTTGCCATCACGATTATCACGTAAGTGCCCCTTTTCCCAAAGGCTTGCTATCAGGGTGGAAAATCTTCCCTGTCCCTTCATCCCTCTGGCAAGATGGCTGGTCCTTCTGTCGAGCCAACAACTCCCAGCAGAAGATGGTTGTTCTTCTAAAGCAGAAAAAGGACAAGAGAAGAAAAAGCAAAACAAACCAGGCAGTAAATCAGAAGTTTAATAAAAGCCCTGTAGGAAGGGAGTCTTAGAGCTGGCACGCCTGTGTGGAAGGTGGAAAACACCCTGAAAGTAAAGGAAGTGTACCTCATGAGATGGAAATAGAGAAGGGCAGAGGCAAGGGGTGCTTTCCCACCTGGTGTGGCACACAGCCTCTGTCTCCTGCTGCAGCTGCATCCAGGATGGAACTCACTAAGCCAAAGAGCCTTTGCAATCCCAGCTCTAGGTTCCATCAGGAAAGGTTTTCCTTCAGGTAATCCTGCAGGACAAATGCTCCATCAGCAATTACAGGGCCACCCAATCACCCTCAGACACTGGCAAGAGAAGAGCTCAAGTCTCTGTCCCCATGTACTGATGAGGCTGACAGCTACCAGCAACTGCTTGGGCAGCTGGGACGGTTGCTTTGGCAGCTCTGTGTCCTGTAACTCACAAATCCCTCCTCGCTGCTTGCACACACCTGAATTTCTTAGGAACCCTGAATGGGTGAGCTGGTGAGCAGAGCTTTGTATGCAGTTGTGTATCTCCTGTGTGCTCAAATCTCTTTAACTAGGGGATGAGAATTGTGGAGGGAAGGGAGAAAGGATTGTCTGTGGAAATAGGGTCCCACTGCACCCTGTCTTTTAGCTTATGAGGCTGCAGACACAGTCTAGTTTGGGCTTTCCTTCATTTGAAAGATGGTACAGCCACACTAAAGTCCTTTGGTTCTGAGAGTGTAGAAGTGCTCCGACAGCTGAGATTGTTGAGGTTTAGCTCCCAGGTCTACAATGAAAGAACAGCCCTATGCACGCTGGTCTCCCCATGCCACAGCCATCTCCTGCCATGCACAGACAACCTACAGGATGATGGTGACACCATGCTGAGCCCATGGCACAGGGACAACCTGCTCCAGCCATACCAGAAGGCTAGTGACGGGGACGACAGGTGAGTCGGGTCCGCAGGGCACCCATAGGGCTGACACTCAGTCACAGCGGAGCTGTGCTACCCTGGGAGGTGTGAAATTTGTTCCTGCATGCATGTTGAGGGTTGGAGAGCCTTAGCCATCTCGTGAATGCATGTATGGCTGTACGTCCCCTGGCTACTGACTGCCACAGAGATTGGGGCCAGCCCCTCCGCAGTGTCCGCCTGCCTGGCCCTGCTTACTGCCGCGGCGTGTCACCGACTTACCCCGCTTGCACATCTCACCTCAGGGCTGTAAACACAAACTCCTGATCCGTGGCAAAGGCCTGGTCAGGTTTGAGCTTAGCACATAAAAGGCCCCAAATGTATTTTCTCTTTGCATTTCCACGATGGTGGTTAGGAGCGCCAGCGATGCCCTTTGGGACTGGCATTTCTGATCATATTATGACTGGCAGTGTGAAGGGCCCAAGGCAAGGAAAAGGCCCTTCAGCCCCTGCAGACAGTTAAGTGGTGCCAAAAAATGCCTCCCTGCTCATTATTTTTAACGATGGAGATCTGCTCCGACACAGAGTGTGTCTGTTGGGCCCATGTCTCCCACGAAGCATCCCTATTTCAGAGGGTGTAGCATGTCTCCTAGGGATGCTCCTTCCCATTTGCGCCAGCAGAGAAGCCCCCTTCTGAGTCAGAGTTCCTGGTTTGAGTCATGAAAAACCAAGAAAAAGTGCTGGAAGCAGCGGTGAAATGGATTGCAAGGATCTAGGTAGAAAATTCCCCTCCCAACCACCACATGAAGGGGTGGATGGTTTCAGCTCTTCTTCCTCCCTCTGTCCCTGCAGCTCTGTGGCTCTGAGGAGAGACAGGGCCCAGTACCACAGGAGTTGCTGAGAAACCCAGTTGCTGGTCCCTGCTGGCCATGGGGACAATGTGTTCCCAGAGCAGGTGCCACCTGGAGCTGTGTCCTCCCAAAGCCCTGCAGCATCGGCCACCTGCACTGAGGGGCCACAGCAGATGTGATAAAAGAGATCGTCCCTGCACACCATGGGGCACCTGTGCTTAATCCCCCATTGGCCCCAGGGAGGTCAAGACTGCTTCTCCTGCATCCCAGGCTCGTAGGGGAGAGCGAGTCCTCCTCTGCGTTCCATCCCACGATAAAGCTCATGGCAGTGTTCCCCACAGGCAATGCCCCGGTACCTGGGGACAGCTGGGGCTCTCTCCTATGACCTTCCTGCTCCACAGGAGCTGGCTGGGTCACCAGCTTGGGGCTTGCTTGCAAACAGAGCCCCCTTGACAGGAGAGGCCATGCACAGGGGCTTGCAGGGGTCACCCGGTCAGAGTCACACTCTGGGCAATGGCAGGGAAAGATGTCCAGTGGTGCCACGGGTGGAAGGCGATGTCAAGTGACATGTCATGGGGAGGTCACACAGGAGGTGCCTGAGTAAGGCACCTGAAGGCAGCATCTCAAAGACGTGAGAGCTGCAGAGAGGGGCAGATGTACGAAGTCCCCACTGTGACGCCAGTCAAGGACACTGGTGTCACACGCATCGAGGTGCCCATCTGGGCTTTTTACTCTGAGCAGAGCTGAAAGAGAGAACATAAAATTGCATTCCGATTTCCCAAGACTGAATGCAGGAGGAACAACCCTCCTCCTTTGTTCATAATAAATTCCTGGTTTTATTTGTCAGGTAGAAAAATGTGGCAGATACTAGCTTAATTACCTGCCTACAATGCACAGTTGCAGCCCCCTAAAACTCCTGCCTCCGTCTCAACTATGAGCATTCTCTTTGTAGAAGATTAAAAAACCCTGGACCTTTGTAAGATGACATTTGAGATTAACAGGGGAAAAGAGACAGTAAGAAAGAGATGTTTTCCCCGAGTTGATGGTTTAAATCTAGAGCCCAGAGGTTGTCTGTCCAGGCTCAGTGATGTGAGGGACCAAAACCCAGGAAAGCGCAGCCGGAGTAATGCCACATTGCAAGAGCATCTCAGCCCCAGACATGACGGGCTTGTGCTCTTGAAAAGGCAAAGATTAGTCCTTTGGGTCTTTCAGTCAGTGGGGTATTTCAGCTCACTGATGATATCAGAGAGGTTTTTAATACACAGCTCTGGTTCAGAATGAAAAGGTGATCAGAGGTACAAAATGCTTCAGTCGGGGGGGAGAGGCGCGTGTCACGTCGGTGTCCTGGGGAAGGCACTGATTTTGTTCTGAGCTACAGAGACTGGGAATGGGTGATTATTTCTGTGAGGAGTACAAAACTGGGTGGAAAAGCTCCCTTGGTGGCAGATGGCACCAATCCCAATGACTGTTCCCTCCAAAGAGGGGACATGCCCACCCTGAAGACAGGCACTTACGTTCCCGTGTCCCAGTACCTGTGGAGCATTTAGCACAGCACAGCCCGGCAGGCATGGCCATGGACACTATGACAGCAGAAAGTCCTGCATTGCAGTGCTCTCAGCTTGCAGTTTTCCAGTGCCACACCATACTGGGAAGCCACTCTGCTCAGCTGCTTCCCTGGAGCAGACCCTCCCTTAATTATGTGCTGGATCAAGAGGTCTCCACTGGTAGTGAAAGTGCCCTCTTCCCAGCTGGGAGGTCTCTGACTTCCCAAATTTGGCCTCTCTTAGTTTTGACTGGACACCTAAGCCCACTACCCAGCTTGTTTCTGTGATGGAGACAGTATACTGAGCCCGGTTTTAGTGTGGAAATGCAGGAACGTGCCTTCTGAAGGCATGTGCTGCTTTGGGAAAGGCATGCTTCTCCTAGGTGTCCTCCTGCCTGGGACAGGGTATTTGCAGTATGTTCTCACTGGGAACGTGACGTGCTCCTCATTAACTCAGTGTTTTCTGTGAGGTAACATTCCTGTGTGCTTTCCCATGTTTAACCACTGCAGTGGTTGCAAGGGGCTGACAGGTCTAAAACAGGTGACTGAGAGCTGAGTGACATTTATGGCCTGAAAAGGGTGATAATTGTGCTGAAATTCACTCTCAGGAGTGTTATATGGCTGTCATGAAATGCAATTTGTACATTATAGGACGGAAGACAGTGAGACATGTGTCTTGCTCCTGGAATAGGTCTGACAGTCCATCAGGCTGCTGACAACAACTATGTTCAGGCCATGCCTCAACTTCCAAAGTCTTTTTAGCATGCGCTCTGCAGATGTGAAAACAAAACTCCTGTGTAAGTATGCAGAGTACCAAATTAAAGCCCACAGACTGCCAGCCCTGTGCAGGCTGAAGGTGAGGTACTTGTAAAATCCCTGTGGGAGGCAAGGATCACGCTGGTGTTTCCTACCTCTCCCAAGTGTCTGGCTTCAGCTGCCTGTGGGGCTGTGCCCAGAAGAAGCCGCTGCCTTCAAACAGAACTCAGTGTGGGACTTCCCAGGCACCAAACTGGTTGGTGGGGAAGCAAAGGGGGGAGCTGTGTGTTAAGGACGTGTCCACCTTGGAAGAGAAAACAATGGAGGTGGGCTCTCTGTTCCCTCTTACACTGGTAAGAAACTGCCGTGATCTGAACCAGTGTCACAGGACACACAGGGCTGGTCCCGCAGGTTGGCATGGGTCTTGCTGACCATCCCTTGTGACTGCAGTGTGGGAGGCAGATGTTAAGCATGACTAAGCTGCACAGGGGGGCAAGGACCATGGTTAGTCCCAGCAGGAGTTACAGGTGTCTCTGTCTTCACCACCCCGCTCTGTCCCAGCTTTCCTGCTCCAGGCAGAGCAGCACCCCAGCAAATCCAGCAGCCAACAGTAACTGCTGGAGACCCTTCACCCTTTCAGATCTGCCAGTCCCCCTGTTCACAAAGTCCCTCTTTGGAGGACAGGAGGAAAATCCCCTGTATACAGTTTATTTTGGAGCTTGGGAGTGAAATCCATGTGATGCTGTGTTGCCTGGCAACAGGCCGGGAGTGATGGAGCACAGGGCAAGTCTTCTCCAGGGCTGTGCTGGAGCATTTCCACTCCAGCCACCATGCCTCTGCATGTGTGCATGTAGCAGAGGGACGGGAGTGTGCTCCAGCAGAGAGGGACATGGCCTGAGCAAAGGCACAGACAAAAACATGACAAGAACCAAGAGGGAGATGAAAGTCTAACTGAGGGTAGGGGAAAAGGGAGAAGTCAGAGAGGGAAGAGGAACCCAGAGAAGACATCTGGGCACTGATCGGGATGCAAGGCCTCATGGCTGTCACCTCCCAGGGACAGCTGCTGTCTCTGTTCAGGTGTGTCCTAGCTTTGACCCAAAGAACTGCAGGAAAAAGCAGTTTTCGTCTGAGCACCAGTAGCATTTCTTCACCTGTAAGGGATTCACGTAGTCCT
Organism: Rhynochetos jubatus; assembly: GCA_027574665.1. Taxonomy (NCBI): domain Eukaryota; kingdom Metazoa; phylum Chordata; class Aves; order Eurypygiformes; family Rhynochetidae; genus Rhynochetos; species Rhynochetos jubatus. The sequence goes on from CM050659.1 coordinate 4,656,273, forward strand.
GCTGCCCCAACCACCCCTGGAGACCTCAGTCAAGTTTTGGAGCTGACTGCACTGATTTGGGCTAAGAGAATTTTTCTGAGCAATGAGCATCCACACAAGGCTACACTGGGAATAACTCCACCTTTCAGACAAATCCCTGAAAGGAGCCCACTCCCTGTTCAACTGTCCCAAGGGTACCACACTCGGGCTAAGGGGTCAGGCGTGGTCAGCACAGCGGGTGTGAGTGATTTCAGCACTGAATCAGGCAGGAGGATGAGAGCTCAGCCCTCTGCACCAGTCCCCCGACACCAGCCAGGACTAGCCCTGCACAAAACACATTGCAGAAGGACATCAGCCATCCCTTTGGCCACCCTCTGGCTTTCCCGTTGGCTTTTTTAGAGTAACCACACTATCTTGCGCTGTCCTCAGGAGGAGGCATTCATCCATGTTGCCTCTGGGACACATAAAACAAGGTATCTTGTTCACGCTCACACAGAGAAGGAGCAGTAGGGTTGTGATAGACTGTGGTTTCCCTGTGCTCAGCTCTAGAGTCTTAATAATTAAGATAAACCTTTTAGCTCACTTCTTTCCATCTTGACGCTCTTCCACCCAGTCTGGCTGAAAAGAGTGTTGTAACAGGGCTTTGACCTGGCAGGAAATCCCAAATCCAGCAGTTGACTTATTCCAATTTGGAAAGATGAGCAAAACCACTTTTTCTAAGTACAGCTGCTTCTGAGACTTGTGGGATGAAGTTTTGTTTTAGCTGTACCTTTCTTGTCATTTCTAATACGAGGCAATACTACATTTGAACTGATAAGGACTGTGACACTTACCAGAACAAAGTTTATTACAATCTTCTATCATGAGCATTGAGGGAAAAAATCAATCTCTCTTTGCAGAGACAAAATTATCTGAGAAAATTAATCTATTGCTTTCCCTTTAAAACTTAAGGTCAGCACAGGACCTGAGAGCGTGAGGGGAGGCAGCGTTCCTTGGGGCTGGTGCTCGCAGCGGGAAGCAGCTGCGTGACCAGGACGTGCACTGGTCACACTGAGTTTGCATGTGTCAGCTGTGTTGCTAACCTCCTCTGTCCTTGCCATGGCCTGAGCTTCAGAAGGAAAAGAACTATTTTTTAAGAGCAATACCCAGAAAACTTGACAGAGAGGAAGGTTACAGCACGTTCCCTGTGCAGGGTGGAGGGGGCCTATGACTCCTTTCTCAGTCATCCTCGTGCTGGGCTGCTCTCCCTCTCACACCACTGCCTTTTTCTCAGTCAGAAGAGTCTTTTCTCTGGAAAAGCTATCTATAATTGAAGCAATAGCTGAAACATCTGATTTTCCACCAGCCAACACCTCCTGCTGCAGCTAGCACCAGCCTAAAGTGAGTGCAAAGACATAACACTTTAGAAGCATGTTACATTTGCTTTATGCTGGTGCCAGCTGCTGCAGAAGGTAGTAGAAGGCGAGCTAAAGCTAGCACAAGAGCTTCTGGAAAGCTATTGGCATAAATCTGGGCCGTATCTCACATGTACTGTGAACCAAGACATGGATATAGGGGTGCAAGTTTTCTCAGTGCATGCCCAATTTTCTTCACCAAGGTGTTTCAAAATACTTCCATTCAGCATCCAAACTGATGTTTGCTGTGTTTACCAGATCTGTTGAGGGAAAATATTTCCATTTAAAGAAAGTCCATAGGGAAAATTAACTTTTCCAAGGAAACTGCAGGGAGGCAAGAGAACAAAGCAACTCGCAGGGGGAGTATAAAGCATTCCCACAACGCTGCTCGATACAAACCTCCTTCGAGAGGGAAAGGCAATTTCCTTTATGAATGGGAAATAGGAATGGCCACAGCGTCCAGCCTTCCTGTGGGATGTGCAGGCAGGGGCTTGCAGGGAGGAGCAGCAGCCGGTGAGCAGGACCTCTGTGTGGTCCTGGCACCCAGAAAACCCTGACTGGGTCAGTGGTGAGTGCCAACAGCAGGGTCTTGCTTGCCTTTGCCACCCTCTCATGGGCAGCCTTTTGAAGTGTACTGCATGTGTACTACATGGAAGTGTACTGCGAAGCCTAAATAAGCCACAGCTCAAGCTAAATCCAGACCTTCACATCCTCTTGGGTCCTCTTTGAAGGAGGACACAGCACAACACTACTCACACTGAAGTGAGGTGACCTGTATTTCTGCTATCCCCTTCCTCTGTTATCCAGAGCTGGGGCCACTTTTATTCCACAGTTGGAGAAGACAAAGCACTTTGTAGACATAACCACAATGGACAGTCTCCAGAGGCAAGCCCAGGAGCAAAGAGATCACTGGAAGCCTGTGTCCGCAGGGAACCTGCACCTAGGGTGCCTCAACCAGCAACCTCCCAGGAGAAGCAGTAGCTTCCTAGCCTGCTACCCAGCCCACTGTCCCAGCTTCTGGCTGTGAAGGTCTTTTCCAGACCTCCAACATAACAACTCTTCCAGCAATGGCTGCTCAGTTCTGCAGAGAAAACTGCACCAACACATTGGTGATGCCCAGAGATTTAATTATAGAAACACCAGTTGCAAGGGTGAGATCTTCTAGTCCAGTCTCCTGTTACACTGCAGGGCATCCACATCTTGTAGTCAGCAGGCAAAGCAAGGGACTCTCCTGATCCAAGGGAATTCTTTTTTCCCACTCTCAGGGAAGTGCTGGTTGGCATACCATTGCTTTCTCCTCGAGCACAAACCCGTGACCCTTCCCGACATTGTCATGCTGACAATTCCCCCCCCACCACCAAGGGACAGACGGGAGGACAGCCTGGGGTGAGCTTGGGACCAGGCAGCAGATCCAGTGCTTCCCATCCTTGGAGTCAGCCAACACCATGGGGGAGGCTGTTATCTCCCAGCAGTGGCACTCCCCTTTACATCCACAACTTTTCCACAAGCATCTTCACCCCGGCAGAAAGAAGCAGAGCTCATCCAACTTTCTCCTCTTCGTTTCCTGACCAGCCCCGCAGGACATCTCCCTGGGGAGCCAGTGCTTTGAACACGCTCTGAAAGAAACCATGCTGGCACCGGGCTGGGCAGCCTGGCTCTGCGGTGCCTCTGCTTCCCGGCCCACGGAGGAGGAGCGGAGAGCGCAGAAACAAGCAGGCAGAGGCCTGATACACGCTCTCCCCCCCAGCCCTGCACGCTCCCCAGCAGCCAGGCAGGAAGGCGGCGGGGCATCGCGGGGAGTGGAAGAGCTGTTGGCTTTATTATATCTAATTTGCAGTGGAAGCGCAGGGGTCAGGAGAAGGCTGTCCTTCATGCCAAGATGTCCTGATTAAGTCAAGCACTGGTGCTGACATCTTGAAGAAGCTGATGAGGGGTAAATCATCTCCCAGCACTGGAAGCTCTGGGGAAAAATTACCAAAAAATGCCCTGGTTAGGGGTCAACATCAGCCGAGCACACGCACATCCTTCAGTCGCCAGCCTGCGGTCCCCGGGAAAGCAGAGCGCTCCCTCAAAACACAAGGGCTGGCAGCCTCTGTTGGCATGGCAACGCGGGATGCTGGGGCCAGGCAGGAGTTTGCAATCGGCAGAACGGGGAAATGTTTGATAGATTTTAAAAATACCAACCACACGCACTCTCCCTCTCTCCCTCCCTCACTCACTCACTCCACCTTGTGCTGCCAAGTTGAATAACGATGTTATTGTGGTGGGAGAAAAACAGCATCATCTGTGGCCAGCCGTCAGGGAGAGGGGAGAGAGAGGGTCTAACTGCTTTTCTTCTTGATATCCCCCCATTTTCTTCCAGATAACCCCCCATTTTCTTCCCAAGAGCTCTCCCTGGGGAGGCAAAGCTGGTGGACAGGTATCTGGGATGCAAACAGGAGACCCAGGCTATGTTTGTGCCGTGAGATCCCACGAATCTCCTCAGCACACTGGACTGCTTTACCCTTCCATTACAGGATGGAGGGGGTGACTCTGAATTACCTTTTTTTTTTTTTAATGGTTAAAATCCTGGGCTTTTCAGGCATTAGGTAATTCTTGTCCACTGTTAGAAGTCAAGCAGAGTGTTCCCTAAGGAGCAAAGAGGAGTGAAGAGATAGAGGGGTTAAAAAAGCAGGTCCATCTGCATGGCTAAAACCTTCACTGCTTCCACACAGGATCTCTGAGACACTGAGGAAGACACCAGGACACCCCATGCAAATGGCAACCGCAGCAGGCCCTGTTCCCACCCTAAGCATGACCTCCCAAGCCAGAGGGGTCCACGCACCCACAGCAGGCCTTACCCTCACGTATGTCATTTGGGGCGGTGTGACACACCACTCAGTTTCGCACAGTTTTGCACAGTTTCGCACAGCCAGGCTGCTTCTTGTCCAGGTGTATCAAGGGGATGTTTCAAGCTGGCTCTGGTTTCTCCCTGGCCAGGACTGCAGATTGGTCCAGGTTGCACTTCAGGACTCTTGCAGGGGTTCAGCGAGGTTCCCCTCCAGCCCCTGAGCACCATCCAGCTCTGCAACGCTTCTGTGAGACTTTTACTTTACACCAGCGCCTTGCGTGCTGCTCCTTCCCAAACCACAGACACCGGCATACAGCAAGATTTGACGATCAGGAAAGTCACCTGTAACACCTAAAAACACTCAACCATCAGGACACCCATCCCTGGAGAGTCTTGCCTTATGATGCTGCAGCTGTGCCAGGGCCCTGAGTGCACCACCAGACCCCCACTGCCCCAGCCAGCCCCACCTGGGATGTCCACTGACACCCGCCCACCCATTGGGCCATGCCTGCGTTGAAGGTCAGGCCCACAGCACTGCTCCTCGCTTTGGGCCGTGCTATAGCTGTCTCTGTCTCCTAGAGGGTCCTCTCGCGTATTTTGCAGCCTTGCCTCTGGCTGGATTCCCTGGATCCGACGTGTCGCCTTGTGTGGGAGACTGCCCGACCGTGTTCAGGTCGAGGGGGGCTGCACCCCAGTTGGTAAGGCACTGCCTGTGCTGCGGTCTCCTTTGGCTCCTGGTCTGCTCCCCGTCACAGGGCAGCCCTGTTCTTGCTGCTTCCCCAGCACTTGGTGGGAGCAGTTCTCTGAGGACCCTCCTCCTGCAGCTCATGTCCAGGGAGGAAGGTGGAGAGCAGATGTACTCCTGGAAAGAAGGTACCAGTTGATTCCCCGCACTGTGATTTCTCTTGCAATGCTTCCCAGCAGAGCAGAGCCTTCCGTGGGACTGGGCAGAGCAGGAGCCCGCTCCTGCTCCTAAGCAGCCCTCAAGGTAATAAGTGAAGATCTTGGCAAGAGAGACCAGGAAAGAGGAGTGTCTCAAGGTCACCCAGAAGGTCTGTCAGAGGGAGATCAGTGTTTCGTCACGAAAACACAAGTTAGGTTTTTAAGCTATAATATTTTACATTCAGACATGCTTGAGCATGACCCTGAATAAGTGGGTAGAGTTGTGTCCCTCTTTCTCGCGTGGGAAAAGGCAGGCGGCCTGGCCAGTGGGTAGCGTACGGCCAGGGTCCCGTGCCTCCCGGGCTGCCTTGCTGTGCCTTCTGCAGGTGCAGGAGCACAGCAGCTCCGCAAGCCCAGCGGGTGTCGGGGTGTCTGCTTCTCCGTGGACACACAGGACCCTAGCATGGCTGTGGGGTGAGGGGGTGGCTTGGTGCTGGCAGCAGATGGAGATGTGTTGGCTCTCACAGGGGACTGAGCTTTTGAACCCCCTCCCAGTGCTCTGCCGGCACAGCGACCTTTCCCCCTGCATCTTGCAGACGGGCTGAACAAACCCCAGCCCGTTTCCTTGGAGAGGGCCTGTGGGTTTTCGTGAGGGCTCAGCCCTGGTGCAGAGCATGCAGTGATGGCAGAGGCAGGAATCCTGCTTCTCTGGAGGGGAGCAGAGGGGGATGGGGCTGCTGTTTTCCTATACCTCTACCACATATGCAGGGAAGAGAAATCCACTCCAGCAGCTCGTCACTGCGCCAGGACCAATAGCGGGTGGCAGAGGGAATCCCTTTGCAGGGGGAAGCACTGCTGAGCCCAGCCAGCTCCTGACAGGGATCCTCCACAGAGCCCCAGTAAGCAGCATCCTACCTCCCCCTCCCACATCCTCCCTGGAGAAGCCTTTCGAGTGTTCCACTCTCCTCTGTTCTTTTGCCTCCCCCAGCACGGACACCTCCCTCTCCTGCATTTCTTCTGCCTCGCTCCACACTGCTCTGCAGCTTTCTCTGCTCAAAATAATTTCTGCTCAGGGAATTCCTCTCCCTCACTGTCTGCTCTCCTGCAGTATTTCTCCCTGGCCTTTGCCCTAGGAGATGTAGTTGAGCATTAGCCCAAGCATCCTCTCTCGCTGGTGATCTGCAGCAGACTAGATGACTTTAAAGCCCGCCTGCAAAAACGTTTTGTTGCAAAACCAGGGCATTAGAGAGGAAGACTTTGCTCTCCAGGTGGGGTATTTGCTGAGGAATTATTCTAAGCATTGATTATCCTAGCAGAGTGCTGTGTTCACCCAGGGCACTCCCAGCCTGAGCAGGAACAAAATCCAAGCCTAGGAGCAGCAGCCTTGGCACTGCTGCCTGCATCCATCCCCCCTCCATCAGCAAACCATGCCCACCCGTGATGCTGTAGGGAGCCCCTGTATCCACCCCACGGGCTGCAGCAAAATCATCTGCAATTAATCACCTGCCGATCACAATCAGCATATTTACTGGTGGGTAGGCGCTGTGTTTCTGCAGGGGGTCTCGCAGGTTGGACTTGGCTCATCCTTGCAGCAGAGCTGTGGGGCGCAGTGCTCCGGACCCTGGTGAGGGACCCAGTGTCAGCAGGGCAGCCAGATGCCCTCAGACGCAGGGGTCTAAGGCGCTGCAGAGCCTGGATGTTTTTTAGTTCCTGCTCTAATTAGGTACTGTTTCTTGCTTCTGCCTTTTATTTTAGCCGCCTCCTTTCTGCAGTGAGTTGCTGAGTTTTGTGATTCCTCTGCAAAGTGTTGAGGGGACCTGAGAAATTACTGCCCCATAGCAAATGTGTTAGGTTCTGCCTGTTGAGCTGGACCTAATGCTTGACGAGCCCTAAAGGCAGAATGGTTGCCAGGGTGCTGTGCATGCTGTAATGCGTGTGTGCGCTGCAGCTGCTGATCAGAAATTTAGTGAGGTAAGAGAAGGAGGCTGTCTGTATAACCTTTCTTTCAAAATACTATAGCAGCCTAACACAAGCTTGTGATGGGGGTAGAGTAGCTATTTTTAGCAAAATGCTTCAGGTGAGTCGAAACTTCCCCCTTTGTTGCCTGTCTTCAAAGCACTTCTTTCAGCCTGAAGAAACAAGGCTAATAAGCCTCAGTTGCTTTTCAGCTCTCCTGGCAGTGAGTCTACAGTCTCTCAGATGCTGCTGCAAATCCGGGCATGGTGTTCCAGCTGCAGACGGCACTGCTCTGTGTCACGGTGCTAGGTAATAAAATGAAGTGATGTAGAATTGTCATGGACATAAGAAACCTGGCAAACCCTGTGTGTGGTCTCTCCTTGAGAATGGGCTGGGATTAGCAGCTACTCCTCAGGGTTTCTATGGAGAATGACCTGGATTAGTTTAACATACTGCGAAGGAAGGTGATGCTAGAGATGTGGGCTGTGGCAGGGGAGTTGGGAGGGTGGTAGCCTTATACCTCTCGTTGTGGTATGCCCTCACCCAGCTACAATAATGCCCAGGGCGGGCTGAGGGTGCCAGCCACCTCGCCGAGGAGGAAAACCGGGTTGGTAAATGGCCATGATCTTAAATGCATTGGGTAATAGCGAGGATTGTTTTTTTCTCTGAAAGATGCTTCCCCCCAGGTGACTGGCAAAACTAGCTCCCTAGGGAGAGCAGCCCTGTCTAACCCAGTTTTATACCATGCACTTAATGCAATGAATTTCCTCACTTTTCTTAAAGATCTTCACTTACAACAAGATCCCTTGGCACCCTTTTTTTAAAAAGAAGCCTTGCTGACATGCCTTTGTTGGGCTGCTCTTAAACCTGGCACAGATAAGAGCAGGTACGCAGTTTGCATTCAGGTAGTAAATATTAATGCTGACATATTTAAGGTGAGTGGTGTGTTCCTATGCTGTCGGCAGTTAGTTAGTCAGGTATAAGAAAGGGGCTTATAGTGCCTCAACTTTCGATAAGGGCTCAAGATGTTTTGAGCTCTTGGAGTTTGAGGCCAGAAGGGGTAATTAGGTAAGTTGTTCCATCTAGGGTGTCCTGATAACACTCCTCAGTTGATGAGCCCTGTAACTTTAGCTGGATGAAGGCAGAGTAGGTGTTTCACAAGGCCAGCTTGTTAGAAGGGTCGTATTGTGATTTGTAGACCTCTTGTAAACAGAAGCTCCTATGCAACCAGCTAGACAAGGAATGCAGGGGCAGGGAATGCAATACTTAATTATCCTTGCCATTGAAAGTGTTTGGTTTGTGACTTTTTTTCTTGGCTAATTTCAGATGCTGAAGGTAATTTCTGGTAGAAGCAAGTCTTGTGTCTCACCTCCTTGCCCCCTCCTCTGCCGTAGCTAAACTAACCCAGCTTACTGCTGAATTTAGAAGGCTTTGCATATGAGGCTTCATTTTTGCTGACGGTGAGCACCTGCAGTGCCCTGACATGGGTGCAAGGTGTAGGAGTTGTTTAGCTGGGAGACCAGGTCTGTAACGCACAGGAGTGTTTATTTGGCATTTAAGCTCTCCTCCCTGGTAGCTGGTAAGGATGTCCTGTGTTGGACACAAGTCCAAGGGATTACAAATGATCCTGTGGACAGGCTAGGGTGAATGCCAAGTAGTCTGTGCTGACGGTGTGGCAGTATATTACCGGTGCAGCTCACCCTCACTCCACCACTCTGTCTGGGGCCTAATGGGTCAGGTAAGCACAAACGGGAGAGCAAATCCGTGGCTAAAGCTTTAACTGGAAGGCAGATGCTAACTCTTAAGGCTGCCACAGAAGCAGGTCCTGACAGCAGCAATCCTGGGTCATGTTTGCTGTGTCTCAGCTTGAGGCTGTCAGGGAAGTGTCAAAGGTTTCTTGGCCCCTCTGCAACACACCTCCTTCATTAAGTTCTGCACCTGCAGAAACCAGTGTTACTCGGACCCAATCAAAAACTCCATTGAACAAAAATAAAAAGCTTGGCTGGTAAAACACTGTGTTGTGATACTTTCCATGGAAATATGTATAATGAAGGCAATTTATGCACCTCTATCGTACCTGGTAATGTATATACACATTGAACACGGGAGAAATTGCCTGCTCCATGGGGATTGAGGGCTGTTGGGCGAGGTAAGCACTCTGCCTTCAAATGAAGAGATCAGCTATGCTTCCTGGAGCCAGCAAGCCTCTGTTCTATTTAAACCAGCAGTTTTCACACTGGGAGAGTAAGTACGCTCTTTATATCTAATTTCTGTGCTGGGTGCCATGTTGCATCGCAATTGTGACAGAGGTGATACGTTCCCCATTAGCACCTTTACAAACTGCTTAGCACATCTGAGGCTCCTGGAGGGTGGGGGAGAGGAGAGGGAGGCAAAAGCAACTGCAGAGCTTGGAGCTTCTGGTCCTGGCTTAAAACCAAGCTCTCCTCCCTTCCCTGGCTGGCTTTGTGACCTCCTTTCAGCCCTGCAGGTGGTGGAGCAAGCAAAGGGTTGAGTTCACCCTTGGATGTTAGGAGTGGGTGAAGAGACTAAGCTAATGGAGAAAGAGGTTGCAACATCCCCATCTAAGAAGCCTGGGACAGCTCTGGGGGCTGAAGAAGGGCTGTCCTGCCCCTTGTAGGGCTTGGCTTTGACCAGGGTGGTCACCACGCTCTCTCAAGCCACCTAGTTCAGACTGGGAGAGACCTTGGAAGACCAAGACTGAACCAGAGCAAGCTGAGCAGGAAGCTCTAAGCTCTGTGGCTGCTCTCATGTCCTCTCTCTCCCCCCACGCTCTGGTAAGTGCTGCTCCACTGACGTGGTGCCCTGTGCAGGGTTGGGGATCGCACTGTTCCTCTGGGGAGAGTTTGGGCTCTGCTCAGGGGCTGCTTTTCCAAAAGCAGAAAGACATAAGGGATGTGATGCCTCAGTCTGGAAGAGGGGGTTTTCCAGGCCTGGGGCTGGAGGTGCTGGAGTAGGGAATGGAGAGCCAAAGGGAGGCCAAATCACCTTCTCACCCCGGAGGTGAGTTGTCCTTGCAGACAGGCTGAGGCACGCTGCTGTAACAGCACAGGCAAAGGGGACCTTAAATGTCACACTGCCCATTATTTCTCTGTACTCTGGGGGAAGGTGTAGCACCCAAAGTCTTCAATTAACATTAATCAACACCTCCTGATGGAAAGCCATGCGTGGAAGCTGACGGGTGCAGGAGCAGAGCTGGAGTGTGCAGAGTCTCTGCGAGTGGCTGTGCGAGGAGCACGAAGCAGTGTGGGATGGGGGCTTTGCAGCTCCCGCCATCCCTGGGGGAGGAAGGCCTGACCACTGCAACATTACTACTGAGCTGTTAACTCTGCTTTCTATCCCTGGCAGAGTGCAGAACAGCCCTTGCAGACACCTCCTGCCCTGAGGAGGCTGCCCTATCCCAACTGTCTGTCCCATGGAATAGCTGGCATGAACAGCTCTTTACAGGCATACATGGAGTGTAGTGGGGGTTGAACCTGTCACCTGGATAGCAAAGGCAGTATGTGTGCCCACGGAGGCCTAGGAAGGGGTGCGTGTGTAGATGTGGAAAAGAAGCAAGGTAGCAGAGTCTGGAAATTACCGCACCTAGGCGGCTGGCCAGATGCATGTTGCAAAGGACAGCAGGCGTCCTGGCTGATGGAGAATCACCTTCTGAGAAATGGGACTTGGGGCATGGGGTGGAAATAGGGGGAATGCTGGCAGTTTCATTTCGGGTTAATGAAAATATGATTAACAGTTGTAATTAACTGATGAAATGGTAGCTAGTGCTCTGCCCCCTCCTGATGATTTATGAGGTGCAGAGACTGCCTGTGTCCATGGTTTCTGCTTATGGCAGCACTCTGCAGCATCTCAAACTTTCTGCCTCCAGCTCAGGCCTGGAAGGGGGGTTCCGTGGCTCTTGCTGCTGAGAGTGGTGTGTGGAGCTCCCTTGCACCCCAGGCTTGCTGCCCCTGCCCCCAGCCCTGCCTAGCTGGGAGGTTTAACAGCAGCAAAGGGAACGCTGGGAGTGCTGGGGCAGGAATTGCGAGGGGATGTTGATCTGCGACACAGCAGCTGCCCATGGATCTTACTGCACGCCCTAGAGCTGTAACACATGCCCAGAGACCAGAGGGGCTGGGAGCTGGAGCTCATGTCCCAGCTCCAGGCTGTGGGCTGGGCTGGCTGAGCTTTTGCAAGTGATTCAGCAGGTCTTCCAGTCTCTCTTCCTTATTCTCCCAAAGCTAAGGTTATATTGCCAGGGGAGGGGAGCATCTCACCAGCCACAAAGTGCTGAACTGATGCTGCATCATCTGCTGAATTAGTGCTCCTCTCCTTTCTGTAGCTCATTCATGGCAAGGTCACTACTGCAGAGTACCAAGAGTACAAAGTCCCTGACTCTGTCTTGTCCAGGCAATGGTTAACAGACTGTCTGAAACAGGAATAAAAGTACCCATGGAGCTCACTTGCCAATTTAAAATTCTAGGTAAACTTTCACAGATATGTGAGAACACATCTAGAGGGAGGCACCGAATGCATGAGCTCCTAACATGAGTAACTGCACAGGTGACAGGGAAACCACTTTCTTCTGCTTATTCCAGTATGAGGGTAGCATTTGTCCCTGCAGTGAAGACAGATGGCACTTCTGGTGCATGTGCCCAAGGCAGATGAGAAAGTGGTGCTCTGTCCCATCTGAATAGCTATTGCTTCCACTGGAGCAGTTATTAAGGATGTGCTTTTTGCTGTAGAGGGGAAGAACAGGGCAGGTGAGCTATATTTTGTTTGTCTGATTGCATATGCATGATCTAAAAAAAGCGACTATCCATTTCTCTAAGGATACCTGATGAGCATTAAAAATACAATTGCAAGAATAATCAGGTCAGACTTCAAACAAATGCAGGGAAGCAGATCTGTTGAAGAAACAGATACCCTGTTATGTCACACTCTGTCTGAACAGTCCTTAAAAGCTGATCTTCCTTTTGGAGATCAAACCAAGGTTTTTCAACCCTCTCGCCCACAACCTGTGAATAGCCAGGGAGTTTCAGTGGGAAAGAAAAGCAAACCCCATGGATTTATGGGGCCTCTCCAGAGCTTACAGCAGTGCGTGGTAAGTGCCAGCTTTCAGAGAGGGCCGGTGCCTCCGGGTGCAAAGGCAGGGTTAGGACCACAGCAGGCTGGGGGGGACTACCCTGAGGGCAGTGAACTGACCCGACTTCTAATGGGCCCTGCTGCCTGCCTGACAGGGAGGGTCTGGGGGAGGTGCAAGCCAGTTGCGGTGAGCCCCAGGTACACCTGCAGTAGCATCAGCTGGCAAAGGCTCAGTGCTAACTTGCTCTCTGGATATGGCTGAGAGCTGCGGGGAAGGTTGTTTGTGCTGAAGCTTGCTCTTCTAGCAGAGGTGGGGTTCGAGGGGCTGCCAGCTGCCTGTGGGCTTTTAACACAGGTGCAGGGAGGCTGAATTTCCCTACCTCTCGAAAACAAAGCCAGTGATTTCTCTCTCAGATGTCCAGCTGGGGCAGTTGTGTAGGCAAGGAATGTCTGCAGATCTGCAGTTACTGGGTAGGGGTTTAGCCCCCCGGCCTTGCTTCTTGCCTTGCGGCACAGGTTTACAGGCTATCTGGGGCAGTAGAGCTTGTAGCTCAAACCCTAACTAACTGCTGAAAAGCAGTAACCTGAAGAAGGAGCTATCCATAGCTTGTTTTAAAAAAAAAAAAAGGTCCAGATACACAAAAATGCCATCTCACAGTCGGTTTACCTGCAGAGGGACACTTTCATGCATCACTGGGATGCAAATGCTTGAATAAGCTTCAGTTAAAATGGAAGTTCATCTGGGAAAGCAGACATCTCCCGTGGACACGTCCACTTGCCAGAAACGGGCTGGTTGACCTGAATGGCTGTGGCACATGTCTGCAGGTGACACTATTATTGCTTTACAGCTTTTCTTAGCATGTGAGCAAGTGAGCCTAGCAGAGACACTCTGGGAACCACGTATCCAGGGCTGACAGAAGTTCTGTGTGAAAGGGAGGGGGGAGCATCTCGGAGAAAACAGAACCACGTCCATCTAACTAGAGGGCTTGGGTTTTGCTGGAGTCCATAGGGCGGCTCTTCAATCAGGTTCCTTCCTTAGGAAACGCGCTGGTGTTGCGCAGAAATCCCAGGGAGCTCCCTGCGTGCTGTTTGATCACTTCTCTGCAGGAATAAATATGCATAAATAAAGCGCGCTGTACCCTTGTACACCCAGACGGCTGCTGCCTCTGCCAGGCAATGCTCATCTGGCAATCCATCACGGGCCGATGTGCAGAGGTGTCAGGCTAACAGGTGCTCTGCAAACCGCCAGCGCGCTGTGGCCTGGCTGAGCCGCTTGCAGGACGCAGGTCTCCCCGCCGGACGCTGCGTTCTGGTTTAACGGGGGGCTGGTCGCACCTGCCTGCGGGGACCCCTCCGCCCCGCAGTCCCCGTGCAGGTGTCCCGAAAGCCCGGTCCGGCCCCGCCGCAGCAGCGGCGCTTCCCTCCCGTGGCTGGCAGGGGGCAGCAGAACCCGCGGAACCGGCGGCGGAGCCGCGGACGGGTCGGGGCCGGAGGGAGCAGCGGCGCCTCCCCGGCTCTGCCCCGCTGGGCCCCCGCCGCCTGCCCGGCTCTGCCCCGCCGGCTCCCCGCCGCCAGCCCGGGGCGGGTGCGCAGACGCTTTTCTCCGTAAGGATGCGAGCAGAGCCGCGGAGATGCGCGACGCCTGTTGCGGCTATAGCCCGACCTGTTCGGGGTGCTTCTCTGGCCAAGCCTGCAGGCCGATGCGGTTGCCGCCAGCCTCCCTCTTGCCTGACCGCTGTGCCTGCTGAGAGGGTCTTAGCGGGCTCTCTGCTGGCACGTAGGCACGGAAAGCAGCCGGACCTCGGCTGGACCGTTTCTGGTCCCATGTCAGGAGTCAGCCGCGTAGCAGTGTCATTCCCCAGCAGGACTGAGGCTTGGTAGGTCCTTCGAGCATACCTGTTACTGCCATGGCTCCTGATACTGCTGTGATTTAGGGAGCTTTCCTTGCTCTACAAGTAATTCCCCCTTCCAGCCTTGTCTGGGAACTGGGAGGGAAGCGGCTGGTTTTGGCAAAACAAACTCCCCAGGCGCTGGTCTGTCTGTGCAGCGATGCCCGGGGATAGCCTGCTGCACCCATGCAGGCAGCACTGTAGTTTGCTGGCCACAGGCTGTCCTGAGGCCACGCACACGTACAGCGATGGGAGCGGGACCAGCAAGGGCTGTGGGGAGAGCCTGAGGAAATGAAGAGGAAGTGCAGAAAGGAGGGGAGCAAAACTCAGTGCTGCAGTGAAGGGAGGCTCTTGGAAACGGTGTGCAAACCCCTGGTCTCCCCTTGGTGTGCTGCTCCTTCCCCACAAGCCAAGCAGAGCCCTGGGACACCGCCTCTTGGCCCTGGGGCGGCACAAAGAGGCTGGTCTGAGCTTGGCTCTGGATGGAGCTTTTTCTCTCCAGAGTAGTTGACTCCAGCCTTGCATTGATTTCCATTTGAGTCAGACACTTCTTAAAAGCCCCGGAGGGAGCTTGCACAGCATCTGCATCTCTGCAGTTTCCAGAGCAAGCATCCTGCCAAGGATCTTGGTGTGTCAATAGCTGAGGGATTCCCTCAGTAACCTCCTTTATATGGATGCCTCTTTCCAGGTCTCCTGAAACAGGGTGTTCTGGTGCTACTCGTTGCTAAAGGACAAGGGCCCCTTTTGGAAAGAGGCCCTGACCTGCACAGCCCAGCGCCACCCCAGACGCGGCTTTCCTTCCCTCAGCGTTTTAGGAGAACGCGCGGCTGCTCTCGCGCGGGCTGTAATCTCCCAGCACCTGGGTGACTTTCACAGGCGTTCGATCCCACTGTAAAACACCTCTTGCAGATTGCGGTGGTGTTCCTTGGCTCTGTCCTCATGGCCAGGACCAGGTCTGGGTCCGTTCCTCGCAGCGCAGCATGACTTCAAGCAGTGCCCAGGTCTGGAGGCTCTGAGGCTTGTCTGTGAAGGGGTGAAGGCAGCTTTGTGTGTCTCGTTACTGTCTCGTCACAGGACTTTGCTTTGCAGTCTGTCAGCCCAGGTTAAAAAAGCACGTCTAGCAGCAAGTACTAAACCCTTCTTTTTTAGGGGAATGTCTCAGCACAAGAGGTAACGCTGGTTCAAATGGGTGGTTTCTTGGTGAGAAATAGCCTTCTCTTTCTTTGAATTTTCTCATCCCTTTTCACCTGACAAAGCTTTTTTGTTCTGGTTTAATTTTTTATTGTCTAATGGGAAGACGTATCAGACCTTTCCACCTTCCTCGAAGTGATGGAAACCCGTCATCGCTTTTCTAGTTGGTAAAATGGGAGTGAAGAAAGGGACTACGGCAGTAGCTACTTGCTCAAATATTCTGACTTCTTTGTTGCTCAGGTGAAGATAGAAGGATAAAAAGGAGAAAAGAACTGAAAGAAACTGTTCTGTTTCCTCTGAAAAATTCATCTTTCTTACTGCTGTTCTGGCTGGTAGAGAGCTTAAAGAAGAAAAGTAAGACCTTGAAGAAAAATGCAGTTTTTCAAAAGTTTCATTTTACATTTTTTAAGTCAAAATTGTTGATTTTTTTTTTTTTCAAAAAAGTAGAAAATCCATCAGAAACTGTTTTAAGATGAAAAAGCCGCCAGCATCACATTTTTGTAACACTGGCTCTTATTAGCAGGACAGTGCTGAAGCCTGTTGCAGCTGCTGTGCAGGGAGGTCTGTTTGTTAGGTTCTTGGCAGAGGCTCCTCTGCTCCATCACACCTTTGCACCGTGTCTCTTTCTCCTAATTCCCCTCTATCTCCTTCAAAGGGATTTGGAGTACCTGCACCTGCTGGCCTTCTCTTCATGCCCCAAAAGCAACACGAGAGCTGCCCACCCACCTCAGTGCCATGCCCCGTGGAGGTGCCTTGGACATGGAGTCAAGACAAAATGAAAACTAGCCCAAAAAAATCATCAGACTGAGGGAAAGAGCTTCTGCCAGAGACAGCTGTAGGTTGTGCTGCCATTTTATAAATGTGAATGAAGACAAGGCTGATATCAGTTCCTGTGGGATGGACTTTATACAGGAGACAAAATGCTGGGGGCAAAAAGTGAAGTCATGGGCCAGATCCTCTGGAGCTGGGACATAAAGTCAGAGCTTCAGCTTGCATCAAACCACCTGACAAATTATTGGGATAGAAAGCAATCTGACTGCCTGCAGCAGGCTCAGATGGGAAAGACTGAAGTCACTGAGGAAGCCAAGACCTGCAAGTGGACCAGCCTAGCCTGTTGCAGTGGTTCAGGGGCTCCCAGGCACACAAATGCCATGTCCAGAGCAGAGCTGCCTCCATAGGTGACCACAAGTGTGGCTGCCTTACACTTCCAAGTGAAAACATCACATGGAAGGCAGTAGAGTAGATCCACATGATGAATCCTTTCTTGGCCAACAGCAGTTTGATATCCACACCTGTTCCAGATGTACTTGCTGAGGGCTGGCTGCTGATCTGTGAGGCTCAAGCCACAGCAGCAAAATGTAAGCCAGGCAAAGGCATCAGACAGCTGAAAATTAATCCCACAGACTCCAGAGTCTGTGGTGAGGCTTCGTGGGTGCTGTAATCACAGGAGGGGTCAGCAGTGTTTGCTGAGTGTGCTTTGCGTGGCTTTTAGAATGCCTGGAGTCACCCTGACAGCTCTGCTTTTACACATGTGCCTTCTCACCACGAGATGCAAACCTTTGTGCTTGCCCATCTTCCCTCTGTACTTGCCCACTCTATATATCTTTTCTTCTATAGCTACGAGTTTTAGAGTAAATGAAGTACTGGCTCGTGTATCGGCCTTTTCAAGAAGTCGTGCTTCCCTGTAGGCAGCCAAGCTTTTTTGCAAACCTGGCATTCTCTACCCTGATTTCATAAGTCCCTTTGGCTCAACTTTTTCACTTGGATTTTTTTGTTTTCTGGTTTCATTTTTAACCTTCTGCTCTTTGCCAAGCTTCTCTGTACTACGTACGCTGATGCTACTGAAATGTTCAGGCAGTGAAGCCTGATGTTCAGGAGCTGGGAGATGAGAATTGAATCTGCCTTTTTTACCTTACCCCACCCCATGCTGTGCATATGCATCAATAAAGCCCAATTGACCTGACCCCCATGACCTTCTCTGAAGCATCTCTACCTCACTGAGTGCACAGGACACCCAGCGCTTGCGTTCAGTGTGGCTCTCAGGGTTTTTCTTTTGCCTATTGTAGGATCTGCTGCTTTGCTGCATGGTAGTACTCATCACTATTGTATCAGACTGCTTCACACATGGCAATGAATTTAATTTCACACCACCACTACGGGAAGACAGGTTATTTTTATCCTCTCTTTAAATCTGCGAGAATTGACATGCAGAGCTTAAAGCAGAAAAGCAGTGAATGCTTTTGGCTGTCAAGCTGAAGATATCTAGGGTCATGATTTTGGAATACTGAACCCCTGAGGGCTCTCTGCAGTGCAGCTGCTCCTCAGTAGCAGTTGTGGGTGCCTGGCACATCTGTAAGACAGAACCAGGAGATCTCATAAACCTCTGGGAACCAAAGTAAGTGGCTGCCTATGGAAACTTGGGTTTAAGTGGTTCTGTTGGTACTCTGTAAGAGCCAGAGGCATCATCTGCTCCCACAATGCGCCTTGACAAGATGAGCATCCTCTGTCTTTCGGCAGCTTTATGACTATCTGCTCTTCGTCCCTCATTATCTGCAACAAATAGCAGTTCCCTGTAAACAGGAACTGCTGCTACTTCATTGTGCTAATTCTGTCTGGGATAGATGCATCTGACTGACTGAAAGAGCTGGAGGTCCTGTAGTGAAGTAATAGGATTATATAATTAAACAGAATCATAATTTGTTGCTCATATCTGTATGTGAGGGCATCAGTGCTACTCTGAATTCTGGCACTCCTGATTTGAGTGCTTGACTCTACAGCCTTGTGGGTATTGCTTCTGGAGAGCCTTCACAGACTGTTGGCAGCAGACACTTGTGGCCGTAACAGTGTTTATGGCCTTTGGTCCCCATCCCACATGCTTTGGATGCTGTTTATGGTCCAGGGCCCTATGTCTTCGACCCAGCATGTGACCCATGTGGCCTTGCCTCAGTTGTTCCTACCTCCCCAGCCAGTCCCAACATCCCTGACTTGACAGGCAGGGCTGTCAGCCACTGAACTCCTGCTTGTCCCTTTTAATCTGGAATCCCTACTGTGCGTGTTCAGCATGTGCTTATGCCCTTGCTTTTTGAAGGGCATTCAGAAAAGTTGCCTGGGGGCTGAGTGGAGTCCAGCTCTCTGCAGCAGTATGGGAAATATTTGTTTCTTTGTCCTTTGCATTTCTGCTTCTGTTGATACTGATGTTGGCCAACACTCTATCAGGGGTAATGATGAGCAAGGCAAATATGGACTTAAAGCAACACCATGTGATCATTTTCCTTGTAGATAGATGCTTGGGTTGGCTCAAGGACACAGCTACAAAGCATGTATGTGAGCAAGAAATGGGCGAGGAACACGAGAGAAAAGGAAGGTGGCAATTCCTGCTGGAATATCTGACTAATTGCTGTGCTTTGAATCCAGGGGATTTGAGAAATGCCCAGGACGGAGGCTGATTAATTAGTGGTGACGTCATTCTGTTAGCAGTTCCAGGGCAGGCCAGCTGAAACATCACCTTCGGATGTCGATAGAATCTCCAACAGTCATCTGCACTGAAGGAGTTTATAACGAGTAGCAACTTTAAGACAGCCCTAGCAAAGCTGGAAATTCTGCCACTGTCCGAGCAGGGAAAGGCAGTTTGCTCTTTTGTTTTGCAGCTTGTTAGGGGAGTGTGTCTGTGCCTCTCGGGGTAGTCGCTTGGGCTCTCTGAGTGTACCTCTGACCTGGAGAGGTTGCAGTGTCACCCAGTTATCCTGCTGCTCAGCAAAAGCTTTTCTGCAGCACACCACTCTCTGGCTTCCATGGTGTCTGAAAAGTGCTTCACTGAAAGGTTTTTGTAGCTTTTGAACTTCTCAAAGAACCTCCCTCAAAAAAACAAACAAGCAGACAAACAAAAAAAAGTCCACCCCATTTTCATCCTTGGGAAGGGCTGACGTTCCACACCTGTCTGGTGCTGGCCTGAGCGCAAGGCTGCGACGTGGTGCTTTATTGCCATGCAAGAGACTGGAATCTGGATGAATCTTTGCAGGTTCCCAAAGTGGCACTTTGCTAAAAGTGAGCCAAAGTTTCCCATCTTATCTGGGGACAAAGCTTCCGTCATTCCCTCCTAATTGCGCTGAAGTAAAAAGACTTGGAGGACTTGTCTTCCTACGACGGTGTGCCAAAGCCCTTTCCGCCTGGGCGCTGCTTTGGCTTTGTGGAAGAAGGTAGAGAGAAGCAAGGGCCTTCTGGGGATACTGGAGTGAGGGAGGGTTGAAACTCCTCCTCCCCCTGCCCCCAGCCTCTCTTTAGTGTCTTCTCCTTTGCTGATGGGTTCTGCTTCCTTCTCACCTGATTTTTTTTTTTCTTCTCTTTATATGCTTTTTGCAATTTTGTTATTGGCAGCTCCTCTGTTTCAGATCCTCTTCAAACTTAATGAATGTGCTGCTTATTCTCTCTTCCAGATCAGTAATTATTCTATTTAATAAGACCAGATCTAGTCCTGATCTGTGTGTTACCTCCTGCTCCTCAACCCTTCTCAGTTTGCCATGATGTTCCAGCTTACTGCTGGAACACAACAGCACATCGGTCCGATCCGGCCAGAACGGCTTCCTTTTCGAGTGAAGAATAAAAATATATCAGACCTGGGAAAAGAGACCTCTGGTTGTGCTGTTAAATGGAAGGTGGAAAGGGAAACTACCGTAGTGGCACTTTTCCTACCGCAGCTCCCGGCTCCTTGGATGGCCCCAGATCTGCAATCCACGGAGCAAGGTCCGCTGCGCTGCAAAATGTGTGAGCCTCTGTGAACGCTGACCGTGGGCTCCTGGAATTTAGAAAAGCCCTTTTTTTTTCTTTTTGCCTTCCTAATTATCATCTCTGCGTCTGAAAATTGTCAGCTTCTCGTCAAAATCCTGGGGGGTTGTTATGTGGGGAAATTTCCACTTATGAAAGAAAAAAATGTCCTAGTGAAAGCCTCTGGCTGGGGACCTTTTAGATTTGCTCCAGAACCTGTGCCCTACTAAACAGCACCTCCACAGCCTCCCTCCAGACAAGGGAAAGTATCTGGGGGTTGCGTATGTAATGCCTAATGCTTCCCACTGATCGCTTACCCTTTTGGATAAGAAACGTAACAAAGTAGCCTGATTAACTGGGATTGAAGGAATTAAGCCTGTGTTTGTGGAGATAACGATCAATGAGGTCTCTTTTAACACACTTGTTACTCTGGGCTTCCTTTGATTGGCATATCAACAGCTACACACCATAAATTACCCTGATGGATTCCCCTGTGCATCTGAATTTAAAAGAGATGAGGCAGAGGGTTATTTTAGTTAATATTCCGCTGCGTGATTTGCCAGGTGCTGTGCTGCTTCTGTCTCAGCTTGTAACCTCTGTTCTTTCACTTCTGAAGTCCTGCCCATGGAAACAGCACTGCAGCTGTCCTTGAGCCTGGCTCTGGGCTTTCTGTAGCTCCCATATTCCTTGGCCCAAGGGTCCTTTCTGCCCAGACCATCCCTTAAAGAGGAAGGAGCAAGTGCTGTGAGACTGAGGCAGTTTAATTACCGACACAAGCTCTTGGCAGAACCTAGCAGGTTCTCCCAGGTGACCAGCTGGGGCTGCTGGCACGGATCCTGGAGAGAATTAGCTAAAGAAGCATTCCTGGATGCATGTGGGTCCACAGCAGAAATTTTGGTGCTCCCCACTGTAGTCCATTAACAGTGAAGTGAGATGCTGCCTTCCTCGGATTAGAAAGCACTTGAGGATGTCATTTACGCCGGCAGATTTCCCAGCTGACTGAGCATTCTTATTCCACTAATTACAAACCAAGAGGGTAGTGTGTGCAGTGGCTCCCAGACAGGAGGAGCTCTCCTCCCTAATGGTGGGGCTGGCTGGACTGAGAAAACCAGAATGGATCCTGCTAATTATTATCCTCTTCCCCTCCTATCAGGTGGACCAAAGTAAAGCTTGCTCTGGTAAATCCTGCAAAGTTGGACACTTGGATGCTGCAAATGGTGCCCTCTAACAGCTGGCCCCCAAGTCCAGCCCTGCCTGTGATGTGTCCCAGCACTGGGGGCCACGCAGAGCCAGGACCCTGGCTCAGACTGGCTGCTGCTTTGGAGTCACCTGAATAGCCCAGGACCTGGGACTAGGGAGACACCGGCAGGAAATAACGAACCTGGGTCTTTGGTAGGTGTTTGCCCAAGCCATTGCAGGACTGTCTGGTTCTGTTTTAGCTGGTGTGGGAGGGAGAACGCTTAGGAAAAGTTCCCGCTTCAAATTTCCCAGTATTGAAGGCAGGTGTGCTTGGGGATATGGGGCTGAGTGGAAGCAGAGATGCTTTTCACAGTCCAACCAGCCTCAGGGCTTCCCTCTGTGTAGGGCTGTTCTGGGTCATGCAACTTGGCTTGTTATGAGTATTGCTGGTTTGGGGGCAGTTACAGCATCCCTTTTCTCATCTTGAGTGTCCTTTGATTCCCTGGGCCTGTGTTTTCCTATTTGGCTGGCACCGACTGCATTTCTAGAGGCTCCATGTCCCATTGGCAGACAGCGGATAGCAGCAGCAGAACATCTGCCTGTCTGTGCCCTGTGGCTCTTCCTCCCAAGCACAGCTACTCTGCTCTGCCATGTGCCTTCCTGTCATCACATGCACGACTCCTCTGGCTGCTTATCTCTCAGCTGTTTACACTAACAAACCCTCCTGAAGCAGACGGGCCCTGGGAGAGCAGGGACCATCGGTGGTACATTTGTAGTCACAGCTGCAGCTGGATTCTCCAAAGCACTGTGCCAGGAAGGGGTCCCAGTTGCCTGCCATGGGACTTGTAGCCTAATGTCTGTCTGCTTCAGTGCTGGCCCAGTTCTGACAGGCAACTGCTGTTGTGGTTTCCAGCGCACGTGTCTGAAGGTGCTTCTGAGTGGGGGTCACCATCAGCCCTAATGAAGTTAGGGAGGCATGGGACCTGGAGTGATGGATAAGCCAGTCCCCCTGCATGCTTCCACCCCGGCACGGGCTGTGCAGGTAGGGTGTGCTTGGGATGCTGTGTGAGTGACAGGGCGACGGCCCTGGAGCTTTGAGCTGCCGCTTTTGTTTGTGCTTCACCACATGCCAGGACAAGGTTAGCACATGAACTGTTTCAGAGCGGTTCCTCCTTTCATTAACCACTGAGCTCTTGGCTCAGCCGCAGCTTCCCACACGGGTGCCTCCGGCAGCCAGCGGTTGGAGTGTCCTGTCTCCCGCAGCCAACACTCACCTTAATATCATCAAGAGCTCTTATTACCTGGGTCTCTGCTGTTTTGTTTCAGCTAATTAGAGCTGATGAGATCCACTCAGTGTTAGGCAGTTGCCTGTCCCTCAGCTTCCTGTGGTCCTCGTAACGTTTACCAAACACGAGAAGGTACTAATCCTTTCAGGGACCATAGCACAGGCTGCGTGGTGACTTTCAGAGCTCGTGTTAAGTACAAGGTTCAGCTGAAGCCTTTAGGAAACTTCAGCCGTCCTGCTGACAGGCTCTGGCCACAACCGTACTGCGTGGCTAACTACCCTGATGGAGAGGATCCCAAAATTGTAGTTTCAATGAAAGTACAGACAGTCTCCAGATGTGGCAAGTTCCTGAGTGCACCAGAGTTCATACTTCCCTTGGGATTTAGTCTCCTGATGGCCTTTGCACCTGAAGCTCAGCAACATCTTTGTGCCAGGAGGCTCGTTTGGTGTGCAGCTGGAAACTGAGCGCAGGTTGTCAAGCTGTGATGAGACCAGGGTCTCCTTTGAGTGACAAAGAAAGCTGAGGAAGGTATTTGGAGGGCGGGGGAGACCTGGAATAACGTATTCCATGTAATATGAACATAGGGCGTTTTCCAAACGCTTCATCTAGTGTTGTCAACTCCTGCAATTTTTAGTGCAAACCTCCTCATATTTGGGCCTGTTTCAAGCTCCAGGTTTTAGCTTCATGTCAGTCTCCAGTTCCTTTTGAAGCAAAAAATGAGTTCAGAGCTTTGTGGGCGCAGAGGCAAACCCAGAAGGACCCTGGATCAGAAAAGCAAACAAGCAGGACTCTTAAAGAAAGCCTTCCTAAGCACTTGATTTAGATGAGCATTAGGCACCTAAATTGCTTAGGCATATCTGGGCTTGACAAGCATGCGCAATGTTTGAAATAGAAATGCTGAGGCGTCTAAAACCTTCTGACTCCACAGGGGGGGTTTTGAACTTATGCTGCTATTGTAACTGCAGAAGACAAAAGAAGAGTATGTGAACAGGTCTTTCTCTCCAGGTTTATTTTTGCTCTTGCCAAGGGACTGCAGGACAAATACAGTCTCTTTCAGGCCCATTAGCTTTTATGAATTTGTTCCACTGCCAGCATATAGTTTTTGAAATTCAAGACAGCTATCCCTGCTAAAACAGCTCTGGTACTTCTCCAACCAGTTGGACCTGGCTTCTGGAGATTTGGACAGACAGGTTTTGTTGTAGAAACAAGGCTCCAGCTCTTTGCCTTCCCAGGATCTGCTGAGACACCGACCTAGAGCTCTGCAGTGGCCTGCAAGAAGGGTTTTTTAGCTCTTAGATGCTTGGCATGTACAACCATGCAGCAACTCCATGTAAAATGGAGATACATAGCTATCCCAGTACCCACTTCTGGATTTCCTTGGGCATGCCTAAGCTATGGATAAAACCCTTATACTGGAGCCCTTATCTAAAGCAGCAAGGATTATGTGATTTTGTGTAGAAACACTGTGTTGTGCCTCAAGCATCCCTTGGGATTATACATGTAGATCAGTACCTCTCAGGGAATGTGGAAAGGTGAGGAAACATTGAATTTTCCAATAGTGCACTTTGGACCTGTCTGCTTTGCCATGGATTGTGTCTGTGATCTTGTGAGCCATCTGATGGCTCTGCCTTAGCCCATCACCTTTCTCTTCCCATCAGCACAGCCCCGCACTGCCCCAACAGCTTCTGAAGGTGATGCTTCCTTTCTCTCTTACTTTGCCAGGCTCCTGTAGGCTAAACTTGTGGTGGTGGGAGCCACCTTTGCATTTGTGTTGCCAGGATTTATCCCCAACGTTATCAGTTGCCTGAAATGTATGGATGAAGCGATGAACTGCATAATGCATGACGTGGGATACAAAGGAAAAGCCCTCTCCGTTTTCCAAGTCTAAGGCTTAGAAGTGGAGAGTTTCAGCAGCAAGAACGCATTTTTCCTGTGTTTGAGAGGGTGAAAAGAGCAGCATGGCCTGCAGCCCCTTCCCAATGCCACAGGGAAATGTGAGTGGGAAGTCTGCTCCTGTGGGGACCAGCAGGTTCTTACCAGTCACCTCCTTTTAACTCACCACACATGTGGTAAGAGCCAGTGGGTTTACTGGTAAGGTGGTGCCAAAGGACAGTCCTGGTGAGAGAAGACTTTGAAGGCAAGCCTTGCCTTTGAAGTGTGCTAGGGAAAGGGTTGCTGTGTTTCTGGATACCAGGGATAGCACAGCATTTTAGGAGGCTCTTTGTTCCCTCCTGGCAGGCTTTGAGGGCTTCACCATGGACAAGGAGGGGAGGGGGCTGCCTTACCGTGGGGGAAGGAGAGGCTGCTTTTCTGCCTTAGCCCAGTGCTATCCCTGTTTGCTGGGGACTGGCCCAGGACCCTGCTTCCTGCCTGCAGGGAGAAGAGAACCAGCTCATTGCTGGTTTGTATGGGTGGCTCCAGTTCGCCTGCAAAGTGGGAAAACACCAGCTTTTTGGTTCTGTTGCTTTGGATGACTATTAGACTTTGCCAGAGGGGTGCAACTGCGGTGCCGCAGAGGGTGACCAGTCCCAGCAGGGAGGCCGAGAGGGTGGCAGCAGGGCTCCCAGCTGCATGCGGGATGAGCCGTGACCCCGTCTCCAACCAAGGATGCAAGCGGATGGCTGATTTATGGCCGAGGCGAGATAGGGGTCTCTCCGAGTTAAGCTGTAGGCGAGTTACCATGGAGATGGGCTAATAAAGCACCGGGCAGCAGCCGGCTCTGGCGCTGCTAACGGTTGCAAGGACGGGGTGGGTGGGGAGAAGGGGCAGCTGGCCCACTGGGGATGGAGAGTGAGAACAGGGTAGCACCAGGACAGCGGGGCAGGAGTTGGGTGGGTAGGGCTGTTGAGATGGCCCTGGGTCCTTTGAGAGAGGAAAGGGTGATGGGAGAAGAGCCTCCTTCTCCCAGCTCTTTGGGAGGGGGGTGTTCAGCGTGGTGCTCCTTGGCGGTGGGTGGGACCAGCAGCTTTCAGGGAATGGACTGGACCCCTAAGCAGCCAAAGTATCCTTTGTTCTGGTCTCCTGCCTGCATCAACCACCTGCCTGCTAATGACTGTAGGCTGGCTGCTTCCCCTGGCAGAATGAGGGGGCCCCAAAGCAGATGTGGATGTCAGTTTGCACCTCCTGCAGGACTGGTACAAAGGACTCTGCCGTGCTCAGGGTTAGCTTATGTGTGAGGAAACCAGGACCATGCCAAGGTGGGTGCCTGCACACAAGCGGTCAGGACCTTTCTAGCTGCATTGCCGTCCCTGTGCTGATAAGCCTTCAGCCTCGGAGCAGGTCTGTACCACACAGTGCCCCTGGGGAGCTGTGTCACCAGGGCATGTCTCCCTCAGCACACGGCTCTTCCACCTTTCAGCCTGGGGGAAGGTGACCTCTTCCCTGGCTCAGCCCTCCCAGCCATTGCAGCATAACTGCAGCCAGCTCCTTTGGATGCCGAGTACGGGTGTTGGGTGGGATGAATGGGCATGGCACGGACTTGCCTCCAAAGAGGTGGGTGTACTGGAGCTGTGCTGCACAACCCTACGCTCTTGCTCCAGCCTGCACCTTCAGAATGGACCCTCCTGCTTTGCTATAGCAGGGATTGTCTGCAGTCCCATTCAGTTCAAGGGCACTGTAGCATGGACCTAAAAGGAGGCATACTTCCATTCTGCCTAGTTAGGCAGGGCGATGGGAGGGAAAGGCTTAGGTAATTATTAGCAAAATACTCCCAGGCTGCTGCACTCTCATTCTGAGAGATTACTCTCCAGTAATATGGTGACAGCCATATTTTAACCTTGACCACCATAAGAAGGGTTTTGCCTCAAAGCCATGAGCTCCTGGAGTGTGCCAGAGTTCAGGCAGGTGTCCCAGCGGGCATAGGAGAGCGGGGTGGGGGTGAAGGGAGGTTATATATTTTAAGAAGGAAATAAAAAACCTTATGATGGAGTGATGCATTAAAAGATAATTGCTTACAGGATTCACAAGATGTTTTTATGCCTCCTAAATTGATGGATGTATCCACAGAGACTGATGCTCTTAGTGGAGGGTTACCTTTCCTTCTGAACAGAGCAAAGATCAAGACAATTCCAGCTAGCTAAAGCCAGCTATTGATAACACTACCCATACTCCTCAAAGAAAAGGTTGTCTAAAGCTGCACTTCTTGACCTTGCCTTCTTCCCTGGCCAAAGCCTCTCCCCTCGACAGCATCCCCTGTTGTTTAAAGCCATCCTGTGCTACTGCTGAATAGCCCTTGTGTCCTTAACTCTGTCATCATGCACTATCCAGATGGTAGAAGTACTCCCCTCCCTCACAGGTCAGTTGGCTTTTGGCACTGGCGGGGATGGAGGAGGACTTCCACTGCCTCCCTCATTAACAGGGCCACCCCTGATGTCTCTGCAGGGCTAGCTGGTGGGGTGAGCCAGCCAGCCCTTGCTGCTGCAGCCAGACCGTAAGGGGCACAGATCATGTAAAGCTTTGGAGAGTGTCTGGTGCAGCCTCTATAATCCAGGCTCTGGATTATTGCTCTTTGGCAGCTAGAAGCAGGTCTTGCTGTGGTGCACAGGCGCCTGCTCTGCCAAGGATTTGCATGAGCTGATATGGTCTGCGTGAGCACATCTGGAGGGGTGGAAAGGGTTGCAATGTGCATGCCCACTGACCTCCTCATTGAGGGTGCTTTTTAGGTGCTGTATCTCTTGCTCTCCTCTTAGCAACTCACTGCTCATGTGGCTAGACCCTTGTAATTCCTTATCTTGTGCTTTCCTTCCCACCTGACTCAATTATGGCCACTTCCCCCACCTTTGTAAGGAGAATTTGGCTTGTGGTGTGGGAGGGTTTTCAGGTGATTTTTAGATTCTTGGAAAAACTTTTCCAACAAAGGGCTTCATGGTGAAGACTATTTCAGGCTGCCGGCAGTGTCAGAGGAGACCTCTGGGCGGAGGCGGCAGTCTTTGGAGAAGGCATCTCAGAGTGGGGTGAGATATGTTGCTCCTGGGGAAGCCTGTATGGCTGTTGCTCATGGATGAACAGGCCTCAAGAGAAGCACGGTTTCCATTGCCTGTGACTATTGTTAGCACTACTTAAACCTGTAAATCTTGGAATGTTCTTCAATGTGAGCCATTTAAAATCCTGACTCATTTCTGTCTCCGGATATACTTGTCTCACTGATTCTGTTCTCATATCCAAGGTGGTTCATGCCAGCAGCTGAGTCAGTTTGGAAAGGAGGAATAACAAGTATTAGGGCCTCTCCTGCTCTAGGCCTCCAGACAACCCATGTTCTTGAGTTAGCCAGGTCCTGTGTCTGGTCCCACCTCTGGGCATAGTCATCTCAGTGATATTCTCCGATGGAGTGTCACCTTCCACTGGGAAGATGCTTGGGGCTTTTAGCCAAGTGAATGGCTGTGCCTTGGGACTCCCCCAAGCTCTTCCCTGTTCCCTTGCCAACACTCTTGTGTTCCCAAGCATATAAATCAGGAATGGAAGATACGCCTTGGAGGAAACTTAGATGTAAGCAGAAATTCAGTGTTAAAAAGTATGGCCAACTTGTGTTGCTTACGGGGCTCTTCCTTGGCCGGCCGTGCTTTGAGTAGGAGGCTGGACTAGATGGTATCTTAAAATCTCTTCCTGTGAATTTTCATATGATCCTATGATTTTCCCCAGTTGTGGAGACCAGCAATAAGGCTCCTCTGCTGGCAGGCATGTACAGCCCCCTTCTTGAGTGATGCTTTAGATTATGGCAGGAGGAATTCAATGCAGAAACAGACTTTTTAAAATGGGAACAGCCCCACAGCATTACTGATTGCTGTCATTCATTTACGAGCAGTCAAGGACAATTAACGTGTTAGCTGTCCACACAGGATCTCTAAAGTAAGTCCTTGGAGCTCAGGCAAAATATCCTTCAGAGATCAGAAAATAATAACTTGAAGGCCTGGTTGCTGATGTTTCAGAGTTGTCCTGTGAGTATTTAACCTCCATTGGCTAGGGCTGGATGTGTTGAGGAATTTACCCTGATTACACGCAGTTTGTGGTAACCACAGAGTTCCTGTAAGAGAGCCAAGCGTTGCAGTAACATTAAGGACTCTCCCTCCCTTGGTCTAAGACATGACAGATTTGATTGTGGGGGCACTGTGCTGGACTAAGCTCAGTTTTTGCTCAAGATGCTGGTCTTCAGCTCTTGTGAGGCTCATCAGGTCTTGCCTATGGCCCCTACGTGGCAGAGGAAGGCAGAACTCTCCTGGCATTTGAACTGCTGCTAAGAGATATGTCTGGATTAGTGAAGACCATGCTCAGATGGTAGGGAGCTGAAATTTTGCTGTGAAAGAGACCCTGTGTTCTCTTCCTACTGTCCAGAAACAGGCCATGATGAATGCTCCTATCTCACCAAAGCCAGGATGGCTGAGGTCTGTAGGGATAAGTAGAACAGTGATTGCCCCAACTTTCTCCTGGAAGCAAGAACTGGGTCATTTTCTGGTATCAAAATGTGGAGAACTGACAGTTAAACTGGATTTAATCACTCATGCCTCCGGGGCCCTTGCCCTGAAGTATGTTTGCATGTTATTTTAAGTATTCAAAAGCAAGAGTATTTCAGAGGGATGTTGGGGGGGGTCAGTAATGCCTGCAGTTGTGATCCGTTATCTCATCCCGCATCCTCAGCGACGGAGCCATGGTTCTGTACCTTGGAGTCACAGCTGCGGCTGAGTCTTGCAGCGCGTGTTTAACAAGGAGAGCTCTGCAGGGACAATATATTTTGAGCGTGCCTTACTGTCAGCTTTCGCCTTCCCAGCTCCGCTGTGGCGTAGCTCCGCAAGACCTCCAAAGCCCAGCCAGCCCGGCCCAGCGCATCTCACATCGTCCTTCCTCTGGGATCCACGCCGAATCTGTCCTTGTTTTTACTGCTACTCCTTGCTGCGATTTCACCTCTCTTCCTCCTCCCTCCTTCTCTGCATCGGTTTTCCTCTGCCTGCCGTTGTATTGCGATAGAAACCTCGTCAATCCCAAGTTACAGGCCAAACTTCCCTGCCCCGCCGGCAGCGAGGAGGCAGGTGGGCAGGAGCGGGGGCGCAGCGCACCCCTGGGTGCTGCCCACCTCCTCACAGGGCACCAGCGCCCTGGGGAGCATCCCCCCTTCAACAGGTAGAGGTTGGGAACAGCCAGCCTTGCCCCGAACATCCTCCTGCGCGGAGCGGGTGTCGCGGTGCTGCGAGGCCGGGCTTTGGCGTAGGGCCCCAGGGCATCGCGGGGGGCAGCGGGGTGGCCCCGACGCGGGGCAGAGAGGGAGGGAGGGAGGGAGGGCGGCGGCGCCCCATCCCCGCCGCCCGCGCTGCGGGGAGGGCAGCTCCGCACAAAGCGGGTGGGTAAGCCCTCCTCCGGGGCGCGGGGAGGAGGAGGAGGAGGAGGAGGAGGGGGAAGGCGGGGGGATGCTGCTTCCCTCCCTCCATCGCTCCCTCCCTCGCCGCGGCCGGAGGAGCGCGCAGGCGGCGGTGGCAGCCCCGGCCGGGCGGCACGGCGGGCTCGGGGGCGCGCAGCCCCGCGGAGCGCTGCGGAGCGGAGCGGGCTCCGACCCCCCCCGCTGGGGCAGCCGGCGAGGTGGTGAGTGCGGGCGGGGGCGGCGGCGGGGCGCGTCCCTGCTCCCCCCGGGTCTCCGCTCCGAGCGGCGAGTGACCCGCCGGGGGCTGGGGAGGGGGGCGCGGGGTCGGTGCGGATCTCCGGCCGGGGATGGGGCACCCGGGTGCTGCGCCGCCCCCCGGCTATTGTCTACGGGCCGGTGAACAACAGGGGGAGCAGCGGCCCCGCGGGGGGTGGCGGTGGGGGGCAGCGGGGCTCGGGAGGGCCGCCGCGGGGTCGGGGCATCTCGGCTCCAGCAAACACCCCCGGAGCGTGCTGCTCCGGGGCGGAGCGGCCGCCCGAGCCGTGCCGGGTCCCCCGCCCTCGGTACCCCCGCCCGGGCGCTGCCGGAGGGAGAGCGGGGAGGGATGGAAGCGGCTGCGGTGGAAAATGCCTGGACGAGGACAGTGCCGAGCCCCGTTCCCAGAGCCGGACGGAGAACGCGGCGGGTGGGGGGGCAGGGTGCTGAGCGGGGGGAGCGGTGTAGTAAGGCAAAGTCAAATTTCCCCCTGAATCCTGCAGCCAGGCCTAATGGGTGCTGATGCTGTGTCGGGGTGGGGAGGAGGGCGGGAGGGAAAGGAGTTTTGGGGGCTGCAGTAAGGGGAAAGAGCTCCAGATCTTTCCTCCTCCCCCCAGAGTTACTAGGACTGAGATATGGATCATTAAAAAGGAGTAGTGTAATGCAATTAAGCATTAGAAGGTCCCCACTGCAACACTTACCCATTGTTCCTTACTCTGCCTTCTGCCAGAACGATTCTTGTCTGGACTACAGAAGTATAATTGAACAAATAGTTCATTTCCCTGGCCAATTGCATCCCTAGTCTTGCCCCTGAATCTGCTGCTGGCTGGCTGCAAACGCAGCAGCATCCTCAGGCAGAGAGAGCGGGACCCTCTGGTGAGACTCCCGCTGCCATGGGCTGGCTGATGAGAGCCGCTCACCTGAGCTGTTCCGATGGCACCAGCAGAGCAGGTTTGCTCCCTCACCTCTTGGTCCTCTTAGCTTCCTGGGGAGTGGGAAGAAGAAAAATAACAGGTGGTGAGGCAGGTCCAGCCTACAACTAGAAGATGCTACGTGTGGTCCAGGCAAGTCCTCTCCCTTCTGTAGTCTGTCTTAACTTTCTCTTTACTGTTGAGGATAAAGGATTTTGGGCCGTTTTGAGGCGATGCTGTTCTGGTGGACTTTGCCAGGTTGCCCTTCAGCCTGTGCCTGCGGTGGCCGGGTGCCCTGCATGCACAGATGCAGGAGCACAGGAGCCCACCACTCCTGCTCCTCTCCGCGAGAGCCCTGAGCAGCTGGAGGGGTCACAGCTGCAGCTGGGTCCCGTGGCATACCTTGGCTGGGGGTTGCGTCCTTGCCCCCAGAACCTCCTCCTGGTTCGCAGCGCACAGCGGAGCTCGGCGTGTGGGTATGCACAGATGCATCCTCTGCACCGCTGCGAGCCATGCTCAGCGCTGGGAGGCTGCTGCTTCGCCTCGCTTCTGGAGCTTCTTACCACAAGTCTGCATCATGCAGCTTTCCTCCTTCTGTTCTTCTTTGTCTGTAGACTGCTGTCTGTCCCAGTTCACTCTCAGCTTCTCCTTTGTCTTTTCCTGCTTAATCCATTCTTTCACCTCAGTGTCTTTTTCTCTAAGCAGACCTTGTCCTCTTCTCTCTGCCCCTCTCAACACTGGAGAAGCAGCCCAGCCCCTCATCTCAGTAGGAGTATTCCTGCCAACTGTTTACAAAAAGTAGCACAATACCCAGGCTGAACACTGACATAATTACATACCCAGCCAGAGAGTGTAGTAAATAATCCTGCCTTTCAAGCTTTTGCCCAGTGGTGAGCCTTTTGCCGTCTCCTTTGCCCATAGGCTAAATGTATTCTGCTTGGCTTGCATGTACTTACACTGTGGAAACACCAAGTCAGTGCAGTCAGTGCACAGATATATGGTGTCAGAGTGGACATACATCGATGTCCCGCACCATATATGCTTACTGTGACCGTATGCATCTCACTGTGTGTCTGAATATGCATCATGTGGCTCTGCTCCTGGGTTTGGGCTCTGACAGTTGTGCTTGGCAAGTGTGAGGGCAGTCAGGGAAGGAACGGTTGCTGAGGTGTGAGTATTGTTCCATCAGTGAAGGAAAGATGGCTGTGGGGTAGAGGTCAAGAGCACCAGCAGAAAGCACGGGGTTTGGCTAGTCGTGTTTGCAGTGGGTAGGGTGCTAGGTAGTTTTCCAAGGATTTGTGTGTACGTATGATTGCAGACTGTGGGTATTCTGAGCTCGGTTGTATTTCCAGTTGTGCTTGTGAGCCTGAGCCTGTCTGCAGTTGCTTTGATTGTGAGTCAGTCTGTCTGCAGTTGCAGTAGCTGTGAATCAGTGTCTGCCTGTAATTATGTGGGTGAATCAGTGTTGGCTTGTTACACTTTGAGTGCAAACGGTTTCCTGTAGCGGTTGTGGGTGTGAATCACTCTACAGTCCCTCTGGATGTGTTTTTGAGTAGGGACATGAAATACTGGGATTAATTTTGTTTTGGTGAGGAAAAACTGTCAAGCAAAGTCTCATTTTGAAAAATTAAAGCTGGGTTGGGAGTTGGGCACAGAGGTTGTTTCTCCGTTACCAGCTTTCTACAAAAGACATCCACTTTAAGGCTCGCTCTCAAGATTTTCAGGTTTATCTGAACCTTTCTTTGCCTGGTGGCTCTGGTTCCGAGTGTTCCCTTCTCCTGGCATCTCTTGCAGAGCTGCAGACGACGCATTTGGTAGCCGTCACGTGTGCCTCGTACCTTATGTGTGTGGCAGATTCATGGGAAGGTTGTTTATGGCGTGTGCAGTGTGTGTGTGCCAGTGTGAGCCGCTCGGGTAGGTACGTGTAAACATTTGCATCCTTGTGAGTTGAAGCCTGCGGTCCCTCTGCCATGTGCCTCTTGCTGTGAGCCGGTGCTGTTTCTCTCAGAAGATGGTAAACAGCAAGTTTGATTCAGGTAGGCGGAGGTGCTGCTGCCTGTTTCTTGTTTTCCGATTCCTATGAAACACTGTAGTAGCTTCTGGCCTTCAGCAGCATCTGTACGCGCAAAGCAGCGCTAAACTGAGAGGCAAGTCGGAGAAATGCGGGCTATCTCAGATGATGGAAGCAGAGCATTCCCTCGGTCCAGGCTAACGGACCAAGCCTTCCCCCTGTGCTGGCTGGTGCAGGTAGAGAGCGATGCCGGCAGGGCTGGACCGTTTCCAGTACGGGCTGGCTTGGATGTCGCTGCCTGCGCCGTGCAGTGTACGCGTGCATCCCAGTTAGCTCATTTCAGAACAAAGGGATGCAAACAACCGGTCGGACAAGGGTCTTGTGAAGCACCACGTCTTATTCCATCATTTTCAGGCTTCCAGATGAACCGTGTATGCTCACTGCTGACCCTGCCCTTAAATAATAAGATAGTTGTATTCCAAGGGACCTTCCTTTTTGGCTGAAGTGATTGAGAACTGAAGCAAAACCTCCCCGACAGGGACACAGGGCAGCATGGACATCGCCTGCATTTATTGCCGCTGCACTGAGCGCTTGCTGGCTGCCTGTCTCTGCAGAGAGAGCTCGGAGCTTTACCCGAAGAAGCGCTAGAAGAGGCATAGCTGTGATCACCACAAGGCTGGTGTGCTCCCGCAGGATGGAGGACAGTTGGGCAGAGCACAGCCCACGCAGTTTAGATGATTTTGGAACTCTTGAGAGGTGTCAGAGGACCTGTCCTGATGCCTCGGACATGTTTTGCAGAGGGTCCAGTGCAATGAGGAAGGGCTTTAAGGAGCTTCTTGTGCCGTGTGAGTGCTCTTGACTTTGGGGCTAAATACGCAGGTGTTGTGAGGTCACCTACAGTGCTGTGCTTGGCTGTGCTGCTGTGCAGGTGAGGGATGTGCTTGGCACCTACCAGGTCTGGGTCACCCTCTTCTCTGTACATGGAAGTGCTTGTATCTGGGCTTTTGGACTGAGGCTGCCTCTACTTCCCAGTCTGCTGTCCAGCTGGCTTCCCAGCATCAGCTCCTCATTGCACAGCCCTCTCTGAGATACCTGACTTGGCAAAGATGTGGAGCAGCTGCAGGTCCTGGGGGGCTGTGGGCTGAGTGGGAGCTGTAAGTGCTCAGCACTCCTTCAGCTGATGCCAGTGCTGTAGGTGCATGGCGTGTGGGCGTGTGACCTCATGGCACTGCAGGTACGCAGCTTCTCAGGCTGCAGTGGTGGGACAAATACGTCCTTTGGGCCGCTTCGTGAACGCCGCCTGCATGACGAGACTATTGCAGAGTGAGTCAGATTGTTCCCTTGGCTGTGCATGTTCCAAGGAGGCAGTGGTTTGGGAACGGTACTTATGTGACTCTCCCAAATGTACCCAGGTGGGTTTATGGGGCTCTTCTGCCTTCATTCCCTTTCTGATGCTTGCAGTCTCCCCCTCTCTGGGCTGTTCTCCCAGATTTTTTGCGAGCTTTACCTTTCAGTCTCCACCTCCGGAGCTCTGTCTTTCCCTTGTCAGCAGTAAGCCTGTGCTAATCACTCTTTCCTAGGAAAGCATTTCAGAATATTTAATGGTTTCTAGAAGAAGGATTTCTGAAAAGATCAGGCTCAGTATGCCAAATCAGGAGATACCCAATGTTAACACAGTTACTAGGGTACCTTGCTGAGCTGGGAGGTACCAGCACATCTTTGGTTCCCAAACCCACCTCAGTAGGAGCAGGGGCTGGAGCATGTTGCTGTCCTGGGGAGAAGGAAGCTTTTCCAATTCCTCATGCCAAAACTGCACCTCCAACAGGAAAGCTGTATTTCTCAGGAGTGTTGTTGTGCTATGATGCTCTGGAGATTGGACAGACTGCGTGTGTTGGAGAGGAGTGGGATGTTTATGATGCCTTTAGGTATGTGGTTATGAAGAGACCTGCCAAAATCCAGAGTGCACAGAATTGTAGACTTCACGTATTGCTGGATTCCAGCTGCAAAGTGCTGTCTGGGCTCCTTAGAAAATCTGCATTTGATTCAGCTGTGGAGGTTACCAGCAACTGCAGAATTAGTGATGAATGCGTTTGCTAACTGTGCCATTAAGAAATGAGCAATGGACAGATGGAGGAAGGAAGCGCAGAGCTGCTTTGAACGTGTACCATCCCTATAGGCTCTCTCTTGCATAGGCGAGGGCCAGAAGCTATCGGGTGATGTTCCTTAACTTATGTGAAAGAGGGGTCAGTCTAAGGAGTTGTACCACTCTTCCCTGAGCTTAGGAATGTTTTGCATTCTCCTTTTTTCTTCATGGATACTATGCAGTTTCCTTTCAGCAAGACCTACTATGAGGTGTTTGGTTTTTTTTTTCTCCCTTCTTTGAGACTTATTACCATCCAATTAACATTCCTAAACCCTCACTCGCTTACATGCAGTAAAACGCATGCTGCCTGCATCCTCCCACCCCTTCCCAGAGGACCAAGGATCCCTGCAGGTATTCAGATCAAGACGCTGGCTGTTTCAGAGCCTTCCTGAGTGGGAAGGGACAGCTGAATAGCACTTTGTTTAAGCAACTTCTGCAGAGACCACTAGTTCAGGCTGGAGGAGCCCAGGTGTTACTTCTCCTGAGGCGCACACATGTGTGTTTCCATTCCTTGCCTTTCCTCGAGATGATCTGCGCACAGAGGGACCCAGTCCCACCAGCTCTGCTCCCAGCTGTGGGGTGGGCAGTCCTCTCCATGAGCAACTCTTGTGCTAAAATCTGAAGAGCTCCGTTACTTGGCTGCTGAAACCAGGACTGGTTTTACAAACCTGCCAGGTCAGAAACCTTGTTATTAGAGAGGCTGTGTAGCTGTTGGGCTCATGAAGCACTTGCCCTGGCTGAGATTTTGTGTGTCCCTGTGGTTGGTGCTGGGCCTGGACTAGCAAGAGCCCCAGGGAAGGGGAGAGGTGATGCTCTAAGCTGTTGTGCCAGGATGACCACACTAGGCTCTGGCTACGGGGAGGTTTGGAAGAGCCCTTAAACCGTATGAAGGGTGAAACCTCCTCTTCTGCAAAAGCCTGCTTGTATCCTCCAGAGGCGTTTCCTGCCCAGCAATAGAGTGATGAGCACTGGAAAGGGGTTGTTCCTTCTGCTGCTCCCCCAGCACTGCCTTCCTCTCGCTGGCTCAATGCCTCCAGGCTGCCAGGGTTCGTCACCAACAGTTGAAGCCCCTGTGTCAATCAGGAAGGTCAACCCCAATCCTCAGGACTGGGTCTGCTTCTCAATCCATATCTAAGTTTGAAGGAGCCAAAGAACAAGGAAAATGCAACACAACCTCTTATATCCAGCTCTCCAGGAAAAACACGATACAAGAACGAAAGGACAGAGGTGGAAAACAGTGCCAATCTTTTTTCCATACTGTGTTGTCCTTCCTGAGCCCATAAGTGCAGCCATAGCAAACCAGACATTCATGTACTCTCACACATCATTCTCTGTGCCAGAAAACTGAGCCATGGCTGGCTAAGCAGTCACTTGGGTAAGTGGAGAAAAGAGGTTTTTCTCCCAGTGCTGGTATATGGAACTGGTTCTGATGCTTGAAAATGCTACTTAAGCACGTATTTAACTATTCAAGCAGCCCTGTTGTCCTTGGCTAGCACCTTCCTCAGCAGAACTACCCAAAATAAAATTTAGCCCTTCATCTCCATATAATATTGAAGGAAAACTGCATGAACAAGATTTGGTGGAAATGTGGTTTGTTTTGAGCTTCTTGGCACAGACAGGCATGTCTTATACATACCTACATGGAAGGTGAAAGTGGCTTCTGGCTTTTGTCATTGATCCTGACCCTATCTCATTCTAAATCACTGCCTCATTTTCTGGTCCTCTTTTCTTTCACTGCTCTGTCCCACCTTTGGTGTATGATCTCCCCAGCCCATGGCCTCACCAAATCTAATGAAGATTGTCAGAAATGTTCTGGAGGAGACAGAACAGTTCCTGCAGAGCCAGGAAGCACCTGCTGCCAAACCAAAGGGTTCTGGTTAGTGTGAGTATCCCCGGTCAAAAACTGCTAGCTGTGCAGATTCTGCCAAAACCGACCATTTATTGGAATCAACAGTTGAATGGGAAAGTGTTGATTTCCATGAAATTTGTCAGTGGTGCTGTGGGGAGGGAAGCTAACAATGTTGGTTGGGTTTTTTTTTTTTGCTTTTGGCTAGTGTTTCAAATTGTCTTAGAAGGAAAAAAATCAATTAAATCCTATTGTATAATATGCAAGTTTAAGTAAAATGAAAGGAAATCTGTTGAGGAGCTGCTAATTGAAGGAGTTTTGAATTTGCCTTGTAAGAAACATCAACATTTTAGCTGTCCTTGTGGTGATTTGGAATGAGTCTCCCCTAACTGTTGGAATTTCCCACAGAACAGATGTTCAGCCTCTTAATTTGTGCTTCATCAGCAAACACTTGAATTTCCAAGACGGCATGTCCCTTCTCGGCTGGCGGGTGGCAGGAGCCAGAGGAGCCCTACCGAATCAGGGCTTGTCTCAGCGGAGGTGTGGGTGTGCACATGGCGGGAGGCTCCTGCAGCCTCCGGCACGCCTGTGCTCCTTTGGCATGAAGGCTGCTTTCCCTAGGTGCTGTCCTGGTAAAATCAGGCCCAAGCACACCGCCAAATGCTCACACACACAAAATTAATCTGTGCACTGGTATTTGCAAGGATTTGGAGCAATGGGGAGGAGGAGAAAGGTAACCCGTGAAGTATGCTCTATGCAAGGCAGCGCTGGCGCCCCACGCTAGTGTTTTGTCCTGTGTCTGCCATTAGTGAGTATCTTGCCGGAACAAAAGCTGAGGTGGGTGGATAGGGACCTGTAGTGCCTGGCTCTTGCCTTCTGCCAGCATGGCAGCTCGTGTCCTAGAGCTGCACTGAGCTGGAAAGCCAGGATCAGGCACAGCACCCAGGAAGGCCGCAGGGCCGAAGTGTTGTGGGGCGACCGGGAGTAGCTAAATGCAGCACTGTGGGATAACGCACGACCCAGCTGGGCTTTGTGCCCCTTCTCCTCTTCCAGTCGTCTTGGCAGGGGTAGCGAGATACACATCGCTGCACATACGTGAGATACGTAATCTCCAGGCGTTTCCATCCTGCTGGGCTGAGCTCCCTGCGCTCTCTGCATGCGATTTCTTCCCATCACCCATGTCCGTGTGCAGAAACCCCTGCTCCTTGGTGGCACTTGCACAGCTCTTTTGCCCTCTTCACCCTGGGGCATCCTCCACTAGCTGAGAAACGCCGTTCAGGTGGTGGGGGTCTGGCTTCTAACCCAGCATCTCCTTCAGGGCTGGAAGGAGCTGCCTGAGGCTCTGCAGTGTTGGAGTGAGGAAATCCAGTGGTCAGATTTGGCTGGCAGCATCATCTTGTTCTGGTTTGTGCAGGCTGTGATTGAAGTGAGCCCTCATTTACAGCTCTGGGGGCTCACACCGGCCGGTTGTGCCTGGCTGCCGTGGTGCTGATCCTCTGCTGGGCTGAATCCTGAGTGTGCCAGATAGGAGGTGTCGTGTCGGGGAGACGTCACGACAAGCTGTATTTATACAGGCTGTTGCTTGGCAGTGCTGTTCCAAGGTGCATCAACATAATGAGATACATAAAAGGGGAAGGCAGTTAAATGTGCAATAACATCACAATAAAAGTAAACCTGAGCATTAATGAAAAATCTGAGCACACTAAGTGCAGTACAGTGGAACACTCCCTCTACCTTGGGCCTCAGTGCCCAAACTTAATAACAGTTTCTGGCAGTGTCATTACCAGGATTAAATGAGGGTCTAACTGTCCAGAAAAAGATGTTTGGAAAAAATGGGTCTTGAGACTTTGGAAGTGGTTCTGCACCGTGTGTGCGTCCTCAAGGCAGTGCAGGTAGTGGGGGGAGCTGGGACCTGCTGCAAGGAGAGGGTGGTGGCAGGGAGTGCGGGGTGAGGAGGAGGAGGAGGAAGCACTGGGTGGAAGAACCACCAGTGCAGTCATTTGGGAAGTGGAGCTATGCACCTTCTGGAAGGCGCTGAAGCACCTGGGGAGCTGGATGTGCCGCGAACACGTGGTGTTCATACATACATACATGTATGTGTATGCACATGCTTGGCTCTGACCCCATGCTGTGACTTCCCCAGGGCCAGCAGTGCTGGGGAGGATGCTGCTGCCTTTGGTCCCTGCGGGGGGGTGTCTCTGGGACTTCAAATACAGGACCCCAGAAACACTGACTGCTGGCTAATGGACACGCTGCTGGGAAAAAACTGAATTAAGCAGATTGCTTTTCTCCTAGTAAATAAAATCTCTTTTCTCTCCTTCCCCTCTGTGCCCACCCTGGCAGGTTTTGGAGGCTTGCCTGCCGGTCGCTGCGTGCTGAGGCCATGGCGCTGAGGCTCCCGGAGACGGGGTCACTCTCTCTCGTTAGCCTTGGAGTCCTGGTCCTGGTTTTGGCTCTCCCTGCTGATGCTGGGTAAGGTGGTGAGCGCTGAGGCTGTTGGCCAAGGCTGCAGTCCTCTTGCTGTGTTTAAATATCCCGGGGCCAGCAGCGGTGTGAAGTAGTCCAGGGCAAAGCACTACAAGTGTCGGTGCTGTGTGTGACCCTCCCCTCATCCCCATCACATGCCTTTCACCCGGGGACTGTTCAGTCCCTTGTGGCCGAGCTGACTGATCACATTAGGATTGTTTGAGGTGCTCTCACTAAGGACAGTTGTCAGCATTTTTTGCAACAAAACCAATTTTCAGATTTGGCCTCTGCACAATTCACTCTAGGCAAGGACTTGGATGAGTGTTAACCTGGAAGAGAAACTCGCCTCGCACACATTTTTTAATACTCTTTTAAAGAAAACAAACTGCTCCAGCTGTTTTGCTGTGTGTGGTGCAGGGCCCAGGAACAGCCCACCTGATGTGCTGCAGCATGAGGGGCTCCGGCCAGCCCTGGATGGGCATGTTCTCACCCTCTGCCTGGGTGGGTGTCCCTGGGCTGTCCGGCTGTCCCAGCCCAGAGTGCTGCCACCAGCCTCCCTTCCCAGCCTCTGGGAGCTGTTGGGAGAAGACAGAAGCCTGTTGTCTGTGACAGTCTCTGCAGACCTCTTCTGCATCCCACCGGAGCCTCTGCTGAGACTCGGTGAGCTCGGCGAGCCCTTGGAGGAAGGGTGGCAGAGACACCCCCAGCGCAGTCTGCCAGCCGCGGCCAGGAGCTGCGCAGAGGGGGAGCAATGCAAATAATACATGACTTCTATGAAAGATTTAGAAAAGCCTTTAGAGCGCCAGGTACGGACACTGAAATTCTTGTCTGCTGAGTTAGGAGTCCAGCAGCAAGCAGGGATTTTCATGCATGAAGAACCGCCAGCGGTGCCGTCCCTGCTTCACCCACGCACCCCTCTGTGTGCAACCACTTGCCTGGCTGCAGACCCCTACCCTGCCCTGCCCACGCCGCTTCACCTGCTTGAATCTTAAGCAAATGCATCCCGAGCGTGCCTTGACATGTGGCTCTGACCTTGTATCGTAACTGGCTGCTCTCCGGTGCCTGCCTAGGCACGGGCAGCTGCGGAGAACTGCCTTACCCCCCAGCCCGCTGGGACTGGGTCCCCATCCCCATGCCGGCTGGGAGGGGGCTGTCAGCAGCCCCCTCGCCCGCAGCCCTGCCTCTGCCTTCCCCACGCTGCCCTTTTGCTGCCCATCACGGTCAGTGCCGCCTGCCACGCGCGTATCGCCGCTCTGCGGGAAGATTTGTTTCCTAAACCACGTGCTCGGGGACCCTTGTTGGGAGGTTAGTGTGCTGGTGTGGCAGCCAGCTCTCCAGACAGCGTGTGCACAGGGATGGGTGGTGAGGGAATGACTTTTCCTCAAGCCTATCCTAATTAAATTTGCTGTACACCTCCGTCTTCCCTGCCTGAAGGCTTTTAGTTATTTTAAAACCATGATCCCCATACCTCTTTGCAGTTCCTTAGGGTTCTTCACTGGGGCTTTGAGAGAGAGAGATGAGCCCTGGTTTTACTCCTTGCTGAAGGGCAGCTTTAGCTCTGTGTTAAGGCTAGGGGAGCCAGAGCGGACCTGGGCTGGACTGGGGAATTAGCCCAAACGGGGTGCCAGGCAGAGGTGCTGCTGGCTCTCCCCTGCCTGCACCGCTCTTTCCTGGCCTCTCTTCCCCAGCTTCTCTTCAGTGAATCCCACGCTGCTCACATTGAAGTCGAAACCTCAAACATCAGGCTAAGTAAGACGGCTTTGAAATTTGTAAACTCATTTTTCCCATCACCGCTGAGCCTCCACCGGGGGTTCCTTCACAAAAATCTGTCCTCTCGCTCTTTATATTACGGGTAATTTTTAAAGATAGCTTATAAAACATTAATGAGTGAGCTTTCCTGAGCATGCTAGCTCTTCATAAGTTATAGATGGCTATATACCCATCAGCAGACGCTGGTACAGATTGCTTTTAACCATGACATCTATTGAAAGCTGGTACAATTGAAACCTCACTAATTACAGTAGGCATTTGTTAAATTCTTCAAAATTCTACTTATCTGCAGGGAGTTCAGCTATTTCAAATATTTCGAGTCCAGATGAAAAGCCAAAACCAGTGTTTTGATTCCAGTGGGAAGTCTTGAAGGCCGTGATGCGGTTCCCAGTATCAGCAGTGTTTTGATGTTTCGGATCTGACAGGTTGCTTTAGGGCTGGAACGGGTGTTTTCCCAACCATGCCTCACCCCCATACCCTATGGGAACTGCAATTTAAGCACTTTATTACCCTCATTGAGCTCTTGTGGGCTGAGCTTCCTGGCTTGACCACTTCTCCCACGATAGCAGGTATTGGTTTGCTAAAGACCGGAGGGCAAGTGGCCTTATGAGAAGTGCGATCCGATCCCTGGAGAAGCAAACCTCAGGCACTTGAAATGCAATTTCCCACAGAATTTGGCCATTGATGCCGACGCAAATTAATGTCAATTTGCCCAAAATGGAATATTTCAATTAGCTGCAGCATGCTGAATAGTATTGATTGAGTCTGACTCTAAAAATACCCAGACACTGCTCTCATTTTTTTTCCTCTTTTGCTAGAAAATACTTTTTGCTCTTCTTTTGTCTTACTGAAGCTGGGTTTTCTGTTGGGAGAGCATTTTGATAGAAAACTCCAAGCCAGCTCTGCCACTTGGCACCCTACTGACCCTTCACAGGGTATTTACAACCAGACCAGTAGGGTCAGGGGTAACTGGTCTAACCAGATGGGAGGCAGCAGGATTAAGCTTTGAACTCCTTAAATGATATTCTTCTTTCTGGATTTTTTTTTCCCCTTGGTTACTTCTGATGTATGCTTAAACCAGTGGCTGCACACATCAACTGGAGCAAGAGAAAATAGGGCTGGGGAGGAGAGGGAGAGGACAGCAGTGTTAGAAGGCAACAATTTAGGGGCTTCTCTTCCCCCAGCTGTGGGGAGCGGGACCCTGCTTCAGAGAGTCATAGGTGCCCTCCCTGGCAATTGCACCCATGTGTTGCACCACCAGCGCCTTCTTGCTTGCTGCGTTCATGGTCTCCATCTGGGCAGTGCTCCCCAGTCACTTCTCTCTCCGGTTAGTGGCACGGGGCTGATTTGCCAGTGGGGGCTGCCTGGCTCCCGAGGGGTTCCTGGTGCTGCTGCTGGGGATCCCTCCGCTCCAGCAGCCTTTTCTCCCCCTGCCTGGCTGGGCTTCCTCAGCCATCCTGCTGTCTGCGCCTCTTAATCTTCTTTTGGCTTCATCGGTGTCTCTTTTATTTCCTCTTCCATCTTCCTTGCAATCTCTGCATCTCTATAGATTTTTCTTTTGGTTTTCTGTTACTTAATCTTCCGCCTTTCCATTTGTTTTGGTCCTAACAGCTGCTGGGGAAAGCTGTGCTTGGAGCCACAGCACCTGTACCCTCTGTTGTCTGAAATCTCTTTCAGAGACAGCCAGTTTCAGAAGGATTCACCGGCTCCTTTTCTGTTGATTGAAAGGGAGACACAAAATGCAAATGTATTATTTGAGCCCCTTGGGCTTCCAAAACTGCATTGAAGATTTTGTTTGGTGAGATGAGCTTTGTTTGAAAAATTTACTGCTTATTTTGTTCTACCTGGGGCAGAAAATACCCTGAGGAAATCATCTGATTTAGGGGCTTCCAGGCTTCTTGCGTTGAGCAGAGATAGGAACGTGAAAACTCATTTGGTTTTATAAACAGGGAAAGTTCAACAAACCGCAGAAATGGTTCATGAATAGTTTTAATGATGGACTCAGGCTTCAAGCCTGCTTTACTGAATTCCTACTTTTCTGCCTCCCTTCCTTCTTCCCAGGAGCAGAGAACTTGGAAATGGCTTGATATGGTAAATATCTGGCATCACTTCTTCTATGCTCCCTATAAAAAGATACCGGCACTTGGGAAACTGAGGTTCCTGCAGCCCCTGTTCATAAAACGCCCTTTCTTAGGGCAGGTGAGGGATGCTAGGGCAAGGGAAGGCTGCCTGAAAAAACAGGGTTCCTAAACCATTACCCATGGTGCTGCTGGCCCTAAGCATGGAAGGGTGGGGAAGGGGCAGCAGGATGCCTTGGCTGCGGTGGCAGAGGCCGGAGGCAGTTGATTTGAGATGCCCTGGTGGGGGGAGTCCTGCAAGCACATCACCTTACCAACAGGCCTGCCACATCCTCC
This sequence comes from Rhynochetos jubatus, assembly GCA_027574665.1. NCBI lineage: Eukaryota > Metazoa > Chordata > Aves > Eurypygiformes > Rhynochetidae > Rhynochetos > Rhynochetos jubatus. Next base: position 4,699,863 of record CM050659.1, read on the forward strand.
AGTTCAGAGCCTGCTGCAGCACATCTGGAGCATAAGCCAACGTCCCTTCATTCCCAGTAACTGTTTGGAGCATGTAAGGGGCAGGTTTCTCGTCTGATGTTGGTTTTTTCCTCTTTTTCTCCCCCGTGTGCCAGGCTTTCTCAGAAGCATGTTTCAGACGTCGTCGATGACAGCAAAGATAACATCACCATTTTCACCCGCATCCTGGACAGGCTGTTGGATGGATACGACAACCGCCTGAGACCCGGGCTGGGAGGTCAGTTGAGTGGAGAGATGATGTTTTCCACAGCTGTGTAGCTTTAGAAATGAGAGGCTGCACCAATGACTTATTAATAAGTCTGGCGCTGTCGGGGGGAGAGGCTGGTTCGGTGCCAGGGTCAGTCTGTTGCTGGTTTCCCCGTTTTGAGTCCACAGTATCTTGTTGCTTGATATTTCGTGAGATGAGAGGTGCAAGTATTTGACTGTGGTCTTCTATGACATTACACTGATAGGCCTGTAGATGGAGCAAATATGATTAAACTTATTTCTGCTACTTTAATAGGCATTACCGTTTCAGAAATGATGATAATACCAGGTTGTGGGACTTTCAGCTCGTGTTGGTGTTGCTTTTTAGTCAGTGGGCTCTGCCACAGAGCCTGTATCTCGACATCTCAGTTGTTTCCTAGGTAACTGTTGGCTGGCAAGCTCTTCTCTGGGTGCTGGTCTGGGCACCAGGCAGTCAGGGGGCTCTGCTGTCTCCTGGGCTGCTTTTAAGACAGCTGCCATCCCAGCTACTGCTGCCGAGATTCACTCCAAGCACCCCCAGGTGTTTAAGGTGCTTTAGAAAGCAAAACCATAGTAATCACCTTCCCTGCTGAAGCTTATGGAATACGTTTAGCATGATGTAAGGGGGCAGAAGCGACGGGGAGATGTGTGAGACGTGAGCTTTCTTGGTGAGAGGAGGGAGACATGGGCCCGTGTGGTTTCTTCGTGCATTGCTGTCAAGGGGCATTGCTGTGGCACCTCTCAGGTACTGGCAACTCTGTGCCAGGGGTGCTGCTGAGGTGATGTTCCTGCACTGCTCTGAGCTCTCCTGCTCGGCTGCTGGACCACGATTCCCACCCAAAGCGGGAGTCACCGGGTGCTCCCTCGTTCCCTGAAGGTCCCACTGCTGAGGGAGATTGGGAACGTGCCTTCCTGAGCTCTTGCATGCTGCTGGGACTCTGGTGACATAGCGCTAGTCTGGAATTGCACCCTCAGTTCCTCAGAGCAGCCTCATTGGCTCTCTCCATCTCTGTGCCGTGGCCTCTGGCCTGCACCTGTCCAGGAGTACTTTGATTCCAAGCACAGACCATGCAAAATGTGGGGAAGAAGGGTTTCCCCAGTGAGCATCCTTCCCTCTGACGGGCAGCCATGCTGCAGGACCCGGACAGGAAAGGGTTACTGTCTCTGCATAGGCCATCCATCAGTTTTATTGCTTTTGTTGCTTGTTTCTTTCCCCCAGAATTAACTGTGGTCCCACTAATAGCTTTGCTTCCTCAAGTCTCCCTGATGGTTCTATTGATTTAACTGAAACGAGTTCTGAAAGGGGGCTGAGGGGGCATTTATGTTCACCGTAGGCTGAGCTGCAGACAACCCCGTGCAAAGTATTAACAAGAGGACTCCCAGGAGCCCCTTGCTGGGGAAGTTAAAACCTTTCTTGGAACATCTCTGCTCTGTTGCTTTAGATCCTTTAATAATGTGCTTAACATAATAAATTGCCTTTGCCCGAACCAGACATTGCATGTTTAAAGGCTGCTTTCACCTTTGATTTCCCCTCACGGAGCACTCTGGCGGACTCAGATGGGAGGTTTTGACAAGGGTGGCAGGTTTTGTGGGCTCTTGGCTGGCAATGAGTTGTCCTCAGAGTGTCTGTGTATATGGAGCAGCCTGGTGAGCCAGGCTCTCCCCACTTCTAGCTGGACCCGTTTTCCCCAAGTCTGGGTTTTCATGCCTCAGAGGTCTGTCCAGGGCTGCTACTTGGAGAAGCATCAGAGGGACAGACCTTTCCCACTGCCACTGGTGGCCCGAGAAGCAGAAACAGTCCTGCTGCAGGCTTCAGACTTAGGGGTTAATCAAATAGTCTGGGGTGATAGTCGGCAAGAGATGGGCTCCTGCTGTCCAAGGTTGCGTGAGGTCTGTGAAAGGGGTTGCTTTGCTTCGGACTGGCTGCTGTGCTGCTGCTGATTCAGTGACTTACAAGGTACTTTGGTTTTCCTGGGCAGTCCCTCTAGACCCAGCACTGGCTCTCCCCGTTTCCCTCTGGAGTATTTTCTACTTGCTTTTTTGAGGATGTCAGGTGAGAGCATCCACTAGCACCATGCAGTCCTGCTTTGGTGACCGTGGAGAGGGCAGACATGGTGACACTGAGCCCACACATAGGCTAATGGAAAGATGGACTGGCCTAAACTGCAGGTAGCTGGGAAGCAGGTTGTGCGGTCTGCCTTCTCAGGCTTGGTTCCCTTGCTCTGTATGAGACAGATCCCCTTGAAAGCCCTGGGCTGCAGTACAAAGGGCTGAGCGGGGTGCGGGGCTGCAGCATCTCTCAGCACGGCGGGGTGCTGAGAGTGCCCGGGGGCCTGTCCCCGCGTTGGCAGAGCCGTCTCCTTGTGCGCCGGGAACCGAGCAATGTTTGTTTGGGCTTTGTGAAAAGAGGCTGTAAGCAACAGAGTGTTGATGTGGTGACTTCTCCCCTCAAGATAGCCTCTTTGTATTTATTTTCTTATCCCCTCTGTTGTCACCATCTGCTGCCACCCACTCTAATAGCTCCCATGCCAGAGCTCCTCTTCCTACCAGGATGCTGCAGGCACACACTGAAGCAAACCCGTGCTGAGCCTGCTCGGCAGTGCCCGGTGCTGCAGAGCCAAGCTCCAGGCGAGGGGCGTCCTGGGCCTTGCTGCTGCTCCCGCATCCGCGATGTGGCTCAGGACACCCCCTCCGGCGAGGGGTCCCTGTGGTCTTGACAGCAGTTAGTAAGCGCGCTCCAGGCTAGCTTAAAAGAGGAAAAGTGGGGGGTAAGGTGGCTGCCAGACCCCTCCTTCTGCAGGAACACCCTGTAGCACTGGGGACACGACCACGGGTCGGTCGGTATTCTGTGGGTGGTAGGCGGTTTCTCCCGGTCTCTGCCAATTGGGCTGGGGCTGGCTTGCTCTTAGGGACAGAGCTGAGTCTTTTGTTTGGACCCGTGACCACCAAATGCAGTCTGGGCTGGGGAAAGTCGTAACTGCATAGTGTTATAGGAAGGAACTGCCAGCAGATGACTTGTGTTTCCCCTGGGAAAACACAAGGCAGATTGGTTATTAAGTCAGAAGAGGACCAGCAATGGACCCCGAGGGCTTGGAGACATCTGTTGTCACGGCCAACCTTGCAGGATAAGAAAATCTCCCACCAAGAGTGTTTCTACGGACAGCGCTGGCCTCCACTCCCAGCCTGGAGCTGTGCAATCGTGCACATCCTCTGCCCAGCCCTGTGGGGGCTGATGCGAGGGGCATCTATTTATAGCTCTCCGTTTGTCTTTGCTGGGGCTCCCTGCAGAGCTGGCATGCGGAGAGGCCTCAGGTTTGAACCTGGAGCTTGCCTTGCTTGCAGGAGTGGGAGAGAGGAGATGTGGCTGGGAGAAAGAGGTATAGATGGTGGACAAAGGGAGAGACATCGTATACCGAGAAACAAGAGATGCCCAAGGAGTGGGATGTGAGTGATGGCACCGTGAGTGATCCTCCAAGAATGAGCGATGCCCCAGAATACCCTGTATAGCCTTGTGCTGCAGGGGAACCCTGCGCTACAGAAAACTGTTTGCCTTTTCCAGTGGGTGCTAAGGAGGAAAAGGTACTGCCCCACGGAAGAGAAGGAGAGAGTAGACTGTTCAGTTTTCTAACAGATGGCCTGTAAACCTCCTAGATAAGCCAGTTTTTCCAATTGCAATTAAAAAGTAATTTGTACCATGTTAAGCAGCTAGGTTAGGATCGATCAGTGTTATCCCTCCTGGATGCAGCATCGCTTACAAGGTAACTCATGGTATTGCCTCAATGCATCTACCACATCTCTGGAGTCCCCAGATGGCTGACTGGCCCCCACCGAGGGAGCGGTGGCTGGCAGGCACTTGCCAGGCTGTGTCTGCATGAGGTGCTTCTGGACAAATGAGTGTCAGGAGCCTACTGAAGTTTGCAGAGCATGGGGTTTACTGGGACCAGCAATCATGGGCAACTGGAGTAAAGCAATGCACTTCCCTAGGCAGAGCAAGACACATGGCCCCTTTGGTTTCTGCTCCCTTGAGGACAGGGCATGGTGCCCATTCCTTGTCCTCAGGGTTGGCAGTAAGTGGGTCCCATCCATGCAGAGGGAGAGCTCCAGTTTGTACCTTCACAACAGGGAATAGATGGAGAGTGAAAGCAACCCAGGCTCATGGCTGCCTCCTCTTCCTCTTCTCCACTGGGTGGCTCGTTGGGGCTTGGTGTCAGCGTCTCCCTGCCCACGTTGGGCTTGGTGCAGATGCCCTTGGGCTTGACCTGGTTTTGGTACGGTCAGGCTCTACTTCTCACAATAAGACTCGAATCAGGATGTCCGACATGGGCCTATGGTGCCTTTAATCTGGCCTTACTGTGTAAGCTCTGCCCTGCTCATGGTTTTGATCTGTAGTCCCCTCTTAATATTTATCCTGCTGATGTATTCCCTGTGTTCTTTTGTAAAAGTGAAGTGCACCTCAGATGGAGTTCTTGTCTCTTCTTTCTGCAGTGCAGTGTTTCTTCCTGCCTTTTTAATGACGGTGTACTTTGGGAGGATGGCTTTTGAGCAAGTGAGAAACATCTGTATCCCTGTCTTGCCACCTGTATTTCATTGGTTCAAGTGCTGATGGCCAAGAGATTTTTGGATGTAGATTCAGAGCAGGTCCCTTTAGGTGGAGACATTCCTGTGAGGTGCTTGGTGAGTTACACCTCAGTGAATCTGTCATTTTGTCCTGATCTCCTGCGGGTAAGGGCTTGTCGGTTATTGTGTGAGCATTAAGGCAGGGGGGCTGAAATAGTCAGAATAATTAAATTATGGAACTGCCTTCTCTGGAAAGTAGAGTGCTCTTCAAGCTGGAACAGCGAGGGCTTGCCTAGCTGACAGGATCCAAGAAGAAATCTGTTTGCAGTGGGAGTAACCTGTCATAGGAGTAAAAATGGTTAAATTGTCCGGTTTGAAGCTGAGAGGCTTTTAATTTCCTAAAATCTGGATGAAATGTTGAAATTGTCCTTTTCTTCTGCGGATAGGTTGCAAAGCCCTGGGGAAGGGTCCTTCGCAAGCTCGCTGGGCACACATAAACCACAGCGTGCATCAGCCCAGCTGTCGGGTGCTCGGTGGTGGGTGGAGGCGTGGAGGCAGGGCTGCTCTCGGCCCCTTGGCAGGAGCATCGGGCACTGCGTGCTGCTGTGGGGTCACCTGATCCGTGGGGGCAGAATCTTGGTGCGGTGTGTCGCACTTCCCATTGCAGCGGGTCCCCAGGCGTCCAGGGAGGCCGGACTCGGTCTGACCTTGAGCTCTTCTGCAGTTTTGTCGCCTGTGTGTGATGAAGAGTGTCATAAACGTTACCTAGATCTACTGTTTGTGCAAGAGAAACGTGACATGACAAACCTTTGTGGTCCTTTGTGGTTTGTTATGGTTTCCAGGGTTTCAGGGCTGTGTTTAATCTGTTTTTCTGTCTTAATGTTCCACCTCTCCCAACTTCTCATCCCTTCTCTCTGATCTGGCTTCATGCCTTGTATTGATTACTCCAGGGAGGAATTTGATCCTTTCTTAGGAAAAAAAATCCATGTCTTATCTCAGATTTATGTCTTTGTCTGAAATTCCTTGATGAGTTTTAATTTGAAGCTGAGGCATTGCCTGAACAGCATCTTCTATTTACCTTTCTGGGCAACAGGGACCCTGCTCTGTCTTGCAAAACTTCTGAAGTGAAGTTCTATGAACAAATTAAAAAAAGGTTGTCTTCCCCTTGGGTGCAGCTCTCCAAAGGCCGCTTTGCCATGGATTTGCACAGCCCCGATGCTCTCCTCTGTCGTGCAGAAATCCCAGTTGTGCTCTGTTCCAACCCACGGCGTGCAGCACGAGGGAGCTCTGTGTGAAAAGGCATGCACACATCAGAAGGCGAGTGAGGAATACGGGTTTGACAGCTGTGCCTAAGGGCGGAAGCCTTCCCTTAAATAAGTTATGAATTTGCTTAGGGCAACAAGCCTGTATCAAAGCTTCAGGGATATCACAAACACTCCGGAGGGGTCAGAAACCCATTGTGTCAAGAGATTCATAGCTTTTGGTACGAAATGGCAACCGGGCTTCAGGCCAGCACGGGGTCCTTGGGGGCATCGCACAGCTGCCTGTGCCCCTGCAGTGCCATGGGAGGGAGTGGACCCCGTGGCGGGCCCCTGCCCGGCCACCCTTTCCACGGGGCAGTCGTGGGGCCGAAGTTGAGCACCAGCGGCGAGGTGGTCCTTGGGCTGCGCCCCCCTGAGCTGTCCAGAGGGGCCATGGCCAAGCCCCCAGGCTGCCGTGGCTGTGGAGGAGAAGGTGTTTCTCATGCTACTTTGGATGCCTTGTCTTAGGTGGTGCCTTCACCTGCTGCGTGTGGTTCCAACAAGGGGTCTGCCCCAAGCTGCTGACCCCTCCGTACAGCCACACATGGAGGCGAGAAGTAAGCCTTTTCCCAAAGGGTGAGAAGGTTTTCTAGGAAAGAGAATCCATTTAGAGGAATTTTTACCCCCGCCTTTTGTGCTGGCGCAACATCCCAGAGCTTCAGTGCTGGATCAGACACCGCAGTGAGCCAGTGAGCCAGCGTGGATGTTCGGCAGCTGATCCCTGCCCGAGGGGACGCTGGGGGGTGCGTGGTGGAGACGAGATGATGCTATTTGTTTACAATGACTTCGGAAGGGGGAAGCTGGTGTTTAAGCATGTCGAACATGTGTTAGATGGTTTTAAGAACATTAGTAGATGGTGTTACAGATGGCTATAAACTGCTTGCAAGGATGTCTTTATTGATCTGTCGGACTATGGCAGCTACTCATTTGTTAGAATTTCCATTCGTTTAGTCCCATGAAGAGGATTTATAATGTGTCTTTGATACGGATTGTGAAAGAAGATTTTTTTATTAGGTATTCTAGAGTTTAAAAACAACTTTAATTGGCTTATTCTGAGAAGCTGGTGGTGAAACAACTGGCCAGATACTGAGGAAACAGCAGTTATTTTATTCGTTGAGCTAGAGTGTGAAATGTTTGCCGCAGTTCATGTACCTGTACAGAGGCACTGATTATGTCTGATGAGGCAAAGCCATTGATCATGTTGGTGGTGGATTTCAGCCGGGTTCCAGCTGGAAGAAGCAATCAAATCACATCTAGCAGAGTCCCTGCGGTGGGGGGATTAATGCTGCTGATTCAGACCTGTTAGCTTGTTAATGCCATCTCATTTATTTAAAGGTTATTGATTGATTAAATAAAAATATTGAGGCTCTGGAAGATGCATGGGGCTTCGGGGAGCAAATTGCTGCAAGACTGTGAGGCTAAACCACGCACAGGCCCTTCACCAAATGCTGTTAAAAGTCAGTGACATTCTCACCCTGCTGCAGCAAATGGCAAAGCTCTCGCCGAGTCTGGCGGGGCAGGAATTTTGTGTAACGATTTCTTTCACTCTGTGTACTAACCTGTAGCTTACTTTAAAAATCTGCCTCTGAAGGATGTACAGCTAATGTTTATTAAAAAAAAAAACGGTCTGTGTGGAGTACCAGCACTTGTAACCATAGAGTATAGCCTAGGGAAGGTTTTTAATCTGCAATTGTGAGAAAAGGACACCCCGTTCACTTTACCTTCTGGAAGAACATAATTCAAAACAAAGTGGTGAGAACAACAGGCATGGAAAAAGCATATGGGGTGTGGTTTTTTTGGTGGTATTTTTTTTTTCCCTCCAAACCTGCTGGAAAATCCTATTGATGATGAAGTTCAGACTGAATCAGAAATCAGATATGATTCATGACTGGAGCAAAATAAATTGTGTCTGAAAATTCAAGACACTATTTCAACCTTGCAAAAGTCATTTCAGATGCCTCCTTTTGGAAGGATCAGTCCTGGCACAAGAAACTTTGTCAAGGAAGGGATCTCATGACCATAAAAAAACCCCAACCAAAACCCAGAGCACAACAGTTTGCAAAGGGGAAGGCAGCAGAGGCTCTGCACAAGGCTTACTGCACCCATCTGAATTCTTGTTTGTTGGCCAGATCAGATTTTGGCAGTCCTTCCTCACCTGCAGACATGTCTCCTGGAGAGCTGTGACTGTCACTTTAGCCAGTTAAAGGCCACTGTCCTGCAACACATTACAGTCTGTGCACATGTGGGAGTTGAAATACAGGCTTCTGTGCAGGAAGGTTAGAGCTCTTCCCTTTGGAGAGCATCACCTGCTGTTGGCTGAGAATTTGAAAAAGCCTTTTCCTCGAAAAGGGCCCTGTCTGCTTGCACGAGGAAGGGTTAAGGAACAAAAGTGTGAAATCTCCTTTCTTCTTTCATGATCAATCTAGCCATCATTATGAGGGAAGCTTTCTGATCGCTTCTCTTTGTCGTGTAACGTTAATACCATTAAGTCCACTTTGGCAAGGAAAGCGACTACAATTAATTTGCAAATCAGGAAAGTGGATGTGATTTTTATACAAAAGATAAGGTCTGTACCTGCAGAAGGCATTGTGTGGGCATGGCCGTGCTGCAGAAGGGACCATTCCTCTCCGCCTGGGCAGGCATCTCTCCCCGAGTACCCCCCTCCCAACAGTGGTGCTAGACCCCAAGGTCCCAGACTGGGCTGGTTCCCCCGTGTGCTCCGCTCTGTGCATACATCTCCAGTGGATCCCAGTTCACTGCCGTCCAGAAAAGGGACTGAATCTAACAAATCATGGGAACCAGGTGGGGCAGGGTGAGGTTAGGAGTACGCCAGAGCCTCTGAATACCTGCAGAGCAAGTTGGGTGAGCCAGGTGAAAATATCTTCAAGCCTCTGCCTCCGTCCACTGGGTGTTTTCTGGTTTGGGGTTTTTTTTAAGCCTTAGCTCTATTAGAATTATTATTATTTTGATGCAGAATGCATTAAAAAGGGAAAAGAAAAAAAAACCCAAAACCTATCTGGGCTGATTTGTTCCCAGAAAGATGTTTAATTTTGTATGTATAATTGAAAGGGGCTAAATATAGCTGTATTAATATTTATGGGCCTTATGTTGGAGTCAATACAAGAGTTGCTGTTCAAGGCAATTAAGCTTTACCTTTTCACATATAGGATTTCGACATTTGGAGATGACATTAGCTGTGTGACCTGCATCCAAGAGAGAAAAAGCTAAAAGCATGCCATTATCTGTAGAATATGATACCCTGTATTTAATGCCGTTTGCTGACAGGCAGTTTGTCTCCAGCCAGGGTGATCTCTCAGAAGCAAGACTGCTGTCTGAACAGGGGGAAAATCGGAGAGATCAGTAGGCTCAGCGGCTTGCAGAACTGTCCCCGCAGCAGGTGCTGTGCTTTGGGCGGAACTGAGCGACTGGACTATCCATGGCATCAGAAAGTGGGCATTGTCCACCTCTGCTGCGTTGGCAGCTGCTGGGAATGAAGGGAAAATGATTATGGTGCCATTTCATGGGCTCCATTCATACCACCTCCACCCTGGAGCTGGGGCATGAGAAATGCGACCCTGGGTGGCTCGTGTGCGGGCCAGGGAGGGCTGTGTGCACCCCACGCCTGGGCCCGGGCTATCTGTGCCTGTCTGCGGGGCTAGTCACAACCTTCATGTCACTGAAGCACAGGGAAAGCAAATCCTGTCCAGAGATCTGAGCCGCTTTAGGGGGCGTGTGCATGGGGAATTAGGTCGAGGCTGTAACGATGAAAACAAGTCAGTTTGCGTTAATAACAAAGGCAAAATGATGATGGGCTTGATTTCTGAAGCACTGCCTTTCAAGAGAAGAGTATCACTAGGATAACATGACAAGAGTCCTGGCAGCGCTTGAATTGCCCTGCATTGCCGCTTTTGGGAAGCTGCAGCTCCTCAGCGCTCCCGTTAACAAAGAAGCTGTTAGACACTGTAAAATCCCTCACTGATAAGGACTGCCTGAATCCTGCCTTTCTACTACATTTGATCAACGTGTCACATTTTTCCTTTCTTCCGTCTGGACTCTATTAACAACCTTTGAGGAGGAGGGCCGCAGGAGGGAGCCTCCTCAGGGAGCGAGGGGTTAACCTCCCCCCCAGGGCAGATGCTCACAGCCAGGGCTGCAGGTGGAGGTTATCCCTGTGAGGATGAGCTTGGTGCTTATCCCTTCTAGCACTCATGCGCCCCACAAATTCCAGAGCTTTGTGTGGGGGTGTTTCGGTTCTTTCACTGGTGCGTTATGTACTTCGGTAGCTGGAAGCCTTTTAACCCCCTTCAATAAGCATCAGGGGAATTTTTTCCGAAGGCTTTCATTAGCTTTTGCTGTTGGAGCACAATTGCTGCTTAAACAGGGAGGGAAGAGCGGAAATCAAACGGCACGCCCACGGTGGTAGAGGTGGTGGCCATGCTCTTTGTGGCTGGAAATGAGTTTTCAGCTCCAAACAGCCCTTCTGAATCCAGTGTTGGCTCTGGGGTGATGCTGACCCCGGCAGACCCCTATTTCCAGTTGCAGGTGACAATATCCTCACCAAAAGGTGTTGGCTTGATAGCAAAGGATTGTTCCTTGGTGTGCCTGAGAGCGAGCCAGCGCCGAGCTGAGTCCCACCTCATCTCCATGCCCGAACAAGGGGCAAGCCAAGCTGTATAGTAAGGAACAAGGAAATTGCACCAGTTAAATTTAAAAAACTCATTTAGCTAAAGCAGCATAAACCCCCATGAATATTTATCTGGTGTTATGGAAGCATGTGGACTCCCACCTACTTTATTAAATTGATTTTCAATAAAAATGTCAGTGGAAGACGTTTGATTAATGGCTGGTGGGACAGTACAATTAACGTGAAGTCAGGAGTCAGCAAGAAGTGTCCCCTGAGCCCGCGTGTCCCCGCTAGAGGCTGGGCTAAGGAAATGTTTCTGAACATCTCTGAGGGACAAGAGTGATGTTTATCCATGTGGTTCCACGATGGAGTGAACAGGAGCTGCTGTTCTGCTGCTTAGGGCTGGTGTCCTGACCTTGAAGCTGGTGTGTGTCTTTTGCTCCCTTTTCCTCTGCTTTTCACACCCCTCCGAGCAGTCTGCACCCAGGGATTAAGCACAGCAGCGAGCTTGAGCATCACGCCGGCTTTGAGTGAGGCTTCCCAGGCCTCTGCATTTAAACATGCCTGGAATTAGCTCCATCAGCCTCCAGATCCACTCGGCTCCTACCAATTTACCTGCTTGGATTTGTCTCCTGAAGGAAGGCGGTTCGAAGCTGTAATGTTACAGCTCTATTAGAGAGCTCTAGCACAGCTTCCCACTGGGGCCCCTGCCAGGGCTGGCGCGTTTTTCCAAAGAGCTGTTGGGAGGTCGGCTGGGAGGTGCTGAGTGCGGTGCAGGGGAGGGTCGTGGGTGCTGTGGTACCCGGGGCCCTGCTGAGCCGGGGAGCCTGGAAATCCCTGCGGGGTGAGGGTGCCTCCCTCTCTGCAGTGAAAAAGCTTTGGGAGCTGCTGTGGGTGGGATGTTGCATCTCACTTCCTCTGCAGGGGGGCTGTGAGCTTTTTGGGTGTGATGGTTAGACGAGGACTGTGTGGGAGTGGAGGCGGGTGGCGTGCCTCGGTGCGGCAGGGGGGAGGCGTGTGAGGTGTTAGGCAGGGCGGCGAGTCCATCTCGGCATCTCTTGGCTCCACACCCATGGCACCCAGAAAGGTACCACGGCGATGTGAACCGCTGCAACGGGGGTGCCCGAGTGGCACCAGATAACCGAGAGCTGGGGCAGGAATCTTTCCCCAGCCAGTGGGGCAGCCCCATTTGCTGTCTTCTGTGCTGGGGAGTGCACATTCTTCTGTGCTGGGGCGATGGATCAGTGCTTGGATGTGCTCACCCCTTCCCGGCGGGCACGTGGTGCCCAGTGGGCTACGGCTGGATGGCACAGGGAGAGCAGCTGGGGGCAGAGACGGTGCAGATGCTCCTGCTGCTCCCTCTGAGGCCGAGAGGCTCTTGTAGTGGTCTCTGTTCTGCAGTACTTTGGGGTTTTCTCTGCGTGCAAATGTACAATGAGGCCCGTGAAGTTTCTGTCCATGGGAGGAGTCCCCCGGCAGCACCTGTACCAGCAGGCAGTGAGCGGGGGGCAGATGCTTCCAGCGCATCCTGGGCATTACCAGGGATCTGGGCCGAGACTGGACATGGGTGTGGGGGTGGTGGTGATGGGAACAGAAAGTAATAAAAAAAGTGGGAGCGGGTGCTGGCTAATATGTATGTGGCAGAAAAAGAAGGGAGAGTTCTGGTTGAAATGAGAAGCAGGGAAAAGGCAGATTGGCAGCCAGCATATTTCTGGAGACAGCTTTCTCCTCTGTAGGCTGTGAGCCGCATAAGAAACATGTCAATGAAGCACATTTGTAGGCACTGTCTCTAATAAATATATATTTAAGAGAGACATTTCTTCAAAAGTTCTGCTAGGAGATGCCTAATTCTGAAGGGATGGCATGAAAAATGGCATCTCCAGTGGTAGCAGAGAGTTGCCATGGGAACTGGAACGCTTTGCGCGTGTGTCGCTAAAACAAGAAAACATTATCCCCAGCAAAGGAAATTAAAAATTACATCTGGAGGCATCTGCCCTCTGCTTGTCTCTGCTGACAGTATCGGAGCATTATGCAGCATATCGTAATCCATGTAGTGGGCAGGACGGACAATCCGGTATTTGTTGCCAATTTTTTGTTAGAAACTGTGATGAAACCCCTTCCTGTCCACAGGACAGACAGTGCTGGTGTCTGAACAGTGCTGGGGAGGGGAAGATTCAGAGCCATCATGGAATTTCCTCTGAAAGGGTTTTGCTCACTTGGGGATAAAACAACAGCCCAAGTGCACGAACAAGCCCGTGTCACCACATGCGGATCCCCCGCTGCTCCCAGGGTTTGCTGGCCCCACTTGCCGTCCAGGGACTTCCAACCGAGCCCAGGCGGTGAGGAGAGCTCGCTGTGCTGTGCGACAGGACTCCAGCGTTTGAAGGAATGCTAAATTGACAACTGGAAGGCAATGTGAATGAAGTAAGCTTATTTGTACGATGCACCGGCATGGCTGCAGACGGAACGAGCAGCGGCCGTGCAGCCCGGTGACCCCAGCGTGACAGGAGACAGCTCGGTGCAGACCTGGGCTCCGCGCGCTGCTCAGCAGTCGCGCGGGCGATGACTGTGCTGGGGCACGTAAGGAAGGGAAAAGCGTTTGTCTGTGCGGCCCTGGGGGTGATGGTGAAGGATGCCAGGAGCGACACTGGAAGCACACCATCTGGAGAGCTGATTAAGTTCTCCTGCTGAAGGAAAAGCCAGCCAGGAGCTAATGGATAAGAGAACCAGAGTGCAAATTACTGTGTTGCTCCCTGCTATGGTTTTCTTGCATCTTCATCACAGTACCTGGGGTTGGCCTCAGGGGACAGACTTGAGGACTAAATGGCCTCTTCCTCTCAGCTATACAGCAAGCCCCAGGAGCCACTTTCTTTTTCTTTTTTAAATTTTTTTGCACACTAGTGTCCATCACGCAGTCTGGCAATCCTCAGCCCACAGAGCAGCCTGGAACACGATACAGCCAGAGGCGTGGGAAGGCAGCAGCTGGGGCTGAAAGACCGATGGGGAAGCTGAGGCACGGCAGAACCACACTGCGTGTTCGGTGCCAGGGTGCAGACCAGTGGTGGGGCTGGAGCTCTGCGCTCAGCCTGCAAACCCCACACGCTTGATTGAGACATCTTGTTTGTTCTTTCTCCCTCTGCAATGACTGAAAATTAATGCAACGTAGTGTGTCTCCCATTGGGTTTTTCTTGTATTTCCCAGCTTGCTTTCTGGCTTTCCAGTCTTTCCAGCTGTTTTCTATGTATCAATGATGATCAGGTTAGCCGTGGCAGTTTTGTATTGCACCCTTGTGCTTATCTTTTTCCTGGGGATCTGCCTTGAGCTCTGATGAATTACAGAGCTCAGTAATTGCTTTACAAATGCTGAGGATTTTACTGGCACTGATCAGAAGATTTGCAGCTTGTCTTCAAGCATGTGAGTGGCTGGTTGGGGGGGTGATGATTTCTGTTAAAGAAAGGCTTGCTGAGGATGAATTAAGAAAAGGTTAACTCCTGTGTATGTGTAACTTCAGTACCGGGGCACACTGCAGCCTTTCCCTGAGGATGCTGTTCACCAGCATCCCTTTGTGTGGTCAACAAGATCATCGTCAGTGACCCCTAAAAAGGAAAATTAACTGAAGACGAGGTCAGGAAGGCAGGCCCAAAGCAAAGCACAAGGTGTTTTGCAGGTATCATGGAGAAGTTTGCCTAATGCTCACATACTGGTCTGGCATTTTTCCCTCATCCCATTGCTCCCTCCAGTGCGTACAGCCGTGCAGGCAACCTGAAGGACTGTGGCCAGCAAAACTCTCCTGGCTTTGGTCTTGTCAGGACCACAGCCACGCGTACTAGCTGGCAACAGCATTGTCTGAATGCTCTTCCCCAGCCCACTGGGACCGGCAGGGATTCCCTTCCCCGAGCGCCTCTGGCTTAGCCATCAAGGACAGACTTCAATACTGGATATGTTAAATTATTCATGCTAATTTATATTCACAGTTTTTCTCGTTGTATTTATAGTATATAACAAACATGTTTATGTAGAATCTCTCTTTCATTACCACAGGGTCTCAAAGCACTGCAGAACCTCTAAAAGCATGCTCATACATACATATTCCTCCTCTGTCTTCACAGCATCTGAGCGTGTCCTAAGTCCTTAAAATAGCAACTACAGTAGCTTTGTTCATTCCATCTTTCCTGTCTGTGACAAAAATAGCTCAACTGATCTGTAGTCTCTGTTTGTAGCCTGTACGTGTGAGAATGAGGGGTGTGTGTAAAGCCTCCATGACTGCACATCCTCTGCGCCTGCTGCTTCTGACTCTCTCTGCTCATCTGCCTGCACTTTGTGTGTGTCGACGACTTGCACCGTGTCCTGATTCTGACCTCTGGATGTGTATTTGGTGTCACTTAATGCAGTAATACGAATACGTGCATGTGCATACCTGCACGGGGCAATGAGGGAAAGCTAAATTAAACTGCGTGAGCCAAATGCATAGTTCTGTTGGGTCTTGCAGTTTTTTTGCCTGAGCTCCTAATGGAGTAAGGCTTATCACATCGTTCTTTCTGCCTTTTGTCTTCTGAAAGCTTTTGAGCCTTGTTGGCTGCTCTGAACAAAACCTGACAGAAAGGTAGATATCTCAGAGATTTTAAGTCCCGGCAAGATTTGTGGAATTATGCAGCAGAGTGAAAAAAGACCCAAAGTCGAGAGAGGTTACTGGATGGGATCAACTGGTGTTAGACATCAGGAAAACAGGCAGGAAAAGCTGAGCTGTGGGAAAGCAGGGTTTGTTGGCTCCGCTGCTGGTATACCAGCATCTCTCCTAGGCTGTTCTGCTGGATAGAGCTCTAACCTGCATCCCCACTCTTGGTAAATATGAGTAAACACCTTTCTTCAACACGTGAGGGTGTGAGATCCCTATAGCTCCTTCTACAGCAACCTGTGGACTTACCCACCATGCCAGGTATGCCTAGACCCCCCTCATCTATTGTCTGTTGAGACACGGGGACAGTGTAGCATGCTCTGTGCAGGGAGTTCAGACCAGAAAGCTGGACTGCCCTGCTGTTTTCACGTGAGGTTGCAGTTTCTCACCCAAAAGGGACCAGCAGATGCCCTGTGTGCCTCTCAGTGCTGTGCTGGGACACTGACTGCCTGCTCGCTTGGAAGCAAGGAAGAACAAGGTGTGCCTGACTGCTGCTTTCAGTGTAGTTATGCCTCGATCCAAACTCCACAGCAGAAATGTTAAGTAGGTGTGGGGAGAGCTCAGACCTGGGTCAGAGCCACGAGCCTGTGCATTTGGAGACTGCTTAGGGATTTCTCTTTGAAGAACTGAACTGATCTTCCCTACTTTACACAAGGAGTTTGCACCCCGAGTGGTTTGTGCCCCAGGGATCACCTGAGAATTAGGCATCCATCGAGGCATTACGGTGTGCCATGAATACTAGACAAGCTGTGCTCAAGTGGTAAGTGGGTCACTTCATGGTCCTGCATCTTGTTCCTGCAGAGGACACTCGATGCAGCCATGTTAGAAAGCCGCGTATGCGGCATGCCATGTGAGACAGGGAATAAATCTCTTCATTGCATCAGCTGTCCCCAGCCCTGCTAAGAAAGAGAGCCAAGGCAGCAGGCCGTCTCTTTGAGGGATTTGACAGGCATCATCTCACTTTATCTGGGCTAAAAAATTCAGCACATGTAATTGTAGACCATACTGATCTCTCTCATCGTGTGTGGTTTTGTTGTCAGCTGTCTCTTGAGAGAGCCCCTGAAATTCTTTTGAATTTCTTGCTCCCCCTATACGGAAATATCCAAGCTGGGGGGAGAAAGGAGTGAGAGCACAGCTGGAAATGATACCACACGCGTATCTGTGTTTACAGATTTGATGGCTTCTCCCTAGTCTGGCTGGAGGACATACAATTGTAGACACTGATGTGCCATCACACCAGAGAGAAGGTAGTGATTAATCACTGTGGCTCACAGCGCAGCTCCTTGGGAACTGGCTGTACAGTAAACGCTGGCGGTCCCAGGGTGTTCGAGCAGCAGCAGTGGGTGATAAGCCAACCCCTGTGAAAAGATGCCTCGGCACCCCAGGATGGGAGGGACAGGCTGGATGCCTTCATGGAGAGCAGCAGATTGCCTTGTTTCCTGTATAAATGTGTTGCCTTTTTGATCATAACTCTGCACAAGTCACTGGGAGTGTAACTGAGGGGGTTGATTTGATACACAGACTGAACTATGTCAGATTTACAAGTGAGACAGGGCGACCACTTCTGTAAGCAAGCAAATAGCCGAGCAGAACGGCATTAGACAAATAGTTCATGACACATAGGCAGAGCTAGATACGGATCTGATCCAAAGGTCTCATTGGCAATGCCCTGCAGGCTTTTACTCACCCCTGCGTTTGCTGAGATAAGACATTTGTTTCAGACATTTATATTGTTTCTTTCCTTGCTGTGTAGTTTACTCTGCGGAGTACAAATTTCTCAGTGCTCAGTCCTTGGCTGACCCCACTTTGCAGTGGATGAGAGTCCTGTCATCTTTAACCATGTTGTCGCAGGTGGGAGCATGAGGCTAAGACCAGCCTTCATCCCTGGGGCCCTCATCATCCTCATCTCCACGTTCATTAGAGAGAGACAGATGCTATCAGAGGGTGTCAGGTCTGGGTGGGCTGACCTACCTCAGGGATTACGCTCCTCCCATAGACAAAATTGGACCAACGGGGTCTCTGTTCTGTCTTGATGCTTCTGCCCAAGTGAGTTTTTCTGGAGACATGTTTGTGTTTCAGGTGGTTCAGGGAATTAGACTTGATGCCGCTATTAGCTCTGTTTGGCCCGCAAAGGATTGGGCCAGCTGCCAGCCCTCCTGGTGACACTTTTGGCCATGGTTGCTGCCGTTTGGCATTGACTTCTGTAGGCTGTGTGGTATGCTACCAAAAGCCTTTGCTTCTTACTGATTTGGGTTGTTTCAATTCTATATAGCTGCATATGTGGAGGTGGTTACAATTTATTCCTATGTAAGGAAGGCTGCTGACAGGACCGAGACACCCTATGTATGTTCTGTGTTATTCTTCTTCTCAGAAGAACATGTGAATGCTGCCGACCACTTTTGGGAAAGATGTCCAGGCTGAACTTGTCAAACTTGGGTGACTGTCTGCGATAAGGGACTTGGCTTTTGCTTCTGAACAAGTCACGTCATAATCAAGGATGCTGAGTCACTGAAACAGCCAAGCAACATCTGGAAATACGTATCTTGACTTTGGGACTGGGAGTTTGAAGAGATTGACTGTGACCTCTCTACGTATTTAAGATCCCCAAGTCAAAACCAATTGAGGAGAGAGATGGGTCAGAGCTGAGAGCTGCCCACATCTCTCTGCACTCCAGCTCTGCTCAACCTTTCACAGCAAATGCCAGTACCTTCTCATTTTTTGCTGTCCCTGTTCCCCAGTCTTCCCATCCTGACCCATGCACAGTCAGCTGAGGCTGATAGAGGTGCAGTAGGGATGTTTCTGGTCCTGACAGTAGCAAGAGCTCATGCTGCTGTGTGGCCTTTGGGTGGGAGGAGCTCCATCAGTCTGTGTCCTTGTGTGGCAGTTTAGGCCCAGCCAGCAGCTCAGCACCACGCAGCCACTCATTCACTCCTCACCAGGATGGGATCAGAAGGAGAAAATATAAGGAAAGGCTTGTGGGTCGAGACAAGGGCAGGGAGGGATCACTCACTTGTTGTGGTTGCAGGCAAAACAGACTTGACTTGGGGAAAAAATCAATTTATTTAGTTACCAGTAAAATCAGAGTAGGATAATCAGAGACAAAACCAGATCTTGGAAAACACCTTCCCGCCACCCCTCCCTTCTTCCTGGGCTCAGCTTTGCCTGGTCTCTGCCGCTCCTTCCTTCTCAGAGGAGGATCCTCACGGTCTGCCCCTGCTCCAGCTTGAGGTCCCTCCCACGGGAGACAGTCCTCCCTGAACTTCTCCAATGTGAGTTCTTCCCATGGGCTGCAGTTCTTCTCGAACTGCTCCGGCGTGGGTCTCCCCCATGGAGTGCCATCCTTCAGGAGCAGCCTGCTCCAGCCTGGGCTTAACCCAGTCACGGGCTCTTTGGGCATCCCTCTGCTCCGGTGTAGGGTCCTCCTCAGACTGCAGGTGGGTCTCTACCCCACCCCCCGTCACCCTCCATGGCTGCAGAGGCACAGCCAGCCCTGCAGGCTGCCCGGCAGGCTGGGGTTTTTTCCCCTCTTAAATATGTTACCATAGAGGCACTACCACAGTTGCTGACCAGCTTGGCCATGGCCAGTGGTGGGGGTGAATTGCGGGAGGGAAGCTTCTAGCAACTTCCGTGGGGCCCCTCCCCTGCTACCACACTCCCCCCTTCCGGGCCCTAAACCCATCACAGTGTGGAGTCAGCTTTACCCCCTGGCTGGGCTGGACAAGCTGAGGAGGCATGAGCAGCACTGCAGTGATGCTCACTGAAATGTTTCCTTCTGTGCCACTATTCCTGAGCTCCCCAGCAAAAAATGCAGGAAAAGCATCTTTGCTGTGTGGGAGAGAGCCTCGCTGGCCCTGCAGCAGGAGAGCAGCCGTGAAGGCTACGTCAGGGGTTTCTTGCATGTGGTTGGTGGTGTAGAAGATGTCATGTCTTCATTTCACTGCTCTGCAAGGAAAGTTGTGGGGAGAGGCAAGGTTACCCTCTCCCCTTGGGCACCTACACCTCTGCTTGTGCCTCCCTGTCCTCTCCCAGTACTGGTATGGCAGTCACACAGAGGGTACCCTGTCCCACGCCATCCGGAGGTGTGCCCCTCCTCCTGCAGTGCCTCTTTTTTTACGAAGACACCACTCAGCTCCTGCTTCCCAAAACTAGGCAGCACTACAGGTTAACAGGCCATCTGAAGAACCAAGGTAGGAGCTGGCAGAGGCAGCAGCCCTGGTGCAGTGGGCCCAAAGCTGCCAGGGTGAGAGGAGGGACCTGAGGGTGGAGTTTCTGGCTGGGCTGTGTTGTGCCACCTCCGAAGGCAAGCCCTGACCTAGGCTACAGTGTGGCTCTGCTCCGGTGGGCTCAGGGGACTTGTAGCAAAGGTCACGGAAGCCTCTTTTGTTCCAGAGGCTAAAATTGGAAGGAAAATTAAATCCCCCAAGAGAGAGGCTGAAAAAATGAAGAATGAAGGCTTCTGTGTGCAGCTGCAAAAATTACCTTCTGCTGCTTATTAATTAGCCTTATTAATTAGGCAAGGATTTGGGAGAAGGCATGAGGTGGAAGTTGGTAGTACATATCCACTTCTTGTGTTTCCCTTCCCAGGGATGCTGGGTTAGGTGTAACGCATCGCCCTGTCCTTCGTGCTCGCTTTGGGTTACGTGATGTGGGGAAGAGCTACGCCACGTCTCCTCTCTCTTCATGGTGACACTGCCGTCACTGCAGGCTGGTGGGAGCCCTTCCCAAATCATTTTGTGTGTTTGAGGGGACACTGGAAAGGACCTTGGAAGAGGATCACTGAATAAGGGGACCTCATATAGCTGAGAAACTCGTGAGCAGAGGCTAAATGCAGTTGCAGTCTAAGATGGTGTGCAGAGGCATTATCAGGTTGTTACTGCAGTCTTTAGGTTGTGACCACTGTTGGAGATAGGACAATGGGCTGGCTGGAGTCCAGAGCAGTTCGTAGGGAGCCCAGTGCAGAAGTACCTACCTCCAGGAGCTGGCCTGGAGCACACTGTGGGTTTGTACCCGCTGGGTGCAGAAAAGCCTGAACAGCACTGTCCTCCTTTCTAGTCTCAGCCATGCCATCACACACAGAAACACCAGTACAGACGGGCTGGTCACCTCCGAGCTCCCTTAGTTCCCAGCACAGCCCTGGGGCAGAGCTGGAGCGCTGCCACGCGGAGCACAGCCTTGAGGAAGTCCCCATCCCCGCGTTCATCCAGCTTATCTCCGCAATAAGGCTGTGCAGCCTCCCTGACGTCAGCGCAGCAGCCAGGAATCCCCTGCACGAAGCTGCAGTGGCTTCGCCCCTGTTTTTATCGCGCGGATCGTTTGGGAGCCTCCAGCGCTCGGATGCAGGCACATCGTTTCTGCTCGCTTGCGGCATAGCCTCTGGGAACCCCTGCCTGGGAAACGTGACTGCGTTCAGCACATCCGCAAACCTCCAGAGCTGAAACACAGCCGTCCGAGTCGATTACGTTACGGCTGAGATTCTTAAATAAGCAGCACTTGATGAGAGCAGCGGGATGGTTAATAAGAGCTTCCTCAGCCCCCTGTGCCCCCTGCATCCCATAATCACTTGTAGAGGCAGCCCTACAATCCACAGCCGGTGAGGGGAGAGGCAGCATCATTTGTATTCCAGCTCTGCTCCTGCTCCTAGTGCTTCCAAGAAGCAAGTAAAAATAGCACTCCATCATTTTGTAAATAATAGCTGTCTCCTCGCGGGCCCGGGGAGTCACGAGCAGTTAAAAGGGAGATTGCGGGAAGGGGGAGCATCTGCCTTGAGCCAGGGCCAGGAAGATGGGGCGCAGGGGCTCGGAGGGGGTACAGGGGAGGGTGGGTGAGATGGAAACCCTGAAGCACCTCAGCAGCAGCCGCTGCTGCTTTACAACTTCTGCACGCACAAGGGAAGCAACCGACCGCGCTGGTGTGGGGCTGGGGGCAACGGGGTCCGGCCCCCGCACAGCAATAATGGGGATGTTTATCGCCAGCACCAGCAGCCAGCGCTGGCGTAGCAAATGCTTGGAGAAGGAGAAGGGTACCTTCTAAAGAGCAGGCAGGTGTAGGGAGTGCCATGGTAACACTGTGGGAAGGGATGCTCCAGCTCTTGGCGTACGTTTGCATTGCAGATGTGCCCAGCTGTGGGGGGTTGAGCAAGCAGCCTTGCCTGGCAGGCAGGGACGCGGCTTTCTACTCTGTGGGAGAAGGGGCAGCTCTGATCGATCGACAGCACCCTGTTGCTGCTCACACACTTGCTCTGCATGGTTTTCGAAACACAGTTGTGCTGAAGCTTGGGAATAAGCTGAGCCTGGGAATGGGAAAAGCCCCCACACGAGGGAATCAGCCTCCAACAAACGGCTTGGGAGCATGGCATGCCACTGGGGTCTCTCAGTTCTGCCCATGTTTAAATGTTGATCCTGAAAAACTCTTCTAGTTTTGCGACTGCTTCGGGATCTTTTTTGCTTTCCCGGTCCCCAGGTGGCAGCAACTTGGGGCATGGTGAGGTGGTGGCAGCCGGAGGGTGCTGGAGCAGCTGCCAAGAGCAAAAGCCAGCTGTTCCCTAGGGCAGCTGGAGCTAGGCTCTGGTCCTTGCTCCGCTCTGGCTTCCTATCTGAACCTTTTTTGTGTCCCCAGCTGTAAAATAGGACGGACAGCATTCTCCTGCCACCCCAGCAGAGGCTTGAAGGCTCAACTCACTTGTGCATGTGAAAAGGTGTGAGTCAGAGGGAAGGATGATGCTGGGAAAGGAAAAATGCCATTTAATGTTCTGTGAAAAGGTCTAGGGAAAGTGCCTAATGCTCTACTGTACCCATCCTTGTTATTAAATCTGTGGTGAGAACTCGGCAAGACAGCCAAGCTGCAGCGTGATTGAGGAGGTAAGGATTTCCCTGCCATGTCTCAGTGGAAGCAGATGTTTCTCTTTCAGCTTTCTCTTGCTGCAGAAGTAGATGCAGTTTCTTCCAGTCCAGGCTCCGGGTGGGTAGGTGCGAGGGTAAGGAGCGGGGAGGCTGGCTGTGTAGCTCCTGATTTCTCTGGAGGAGAAGGTCTCACCGTCGCGGAGCTGGTGAGCTCAGGCAGGGCTGCAAGCAGTGCAGATGCTCTTGGGCTGTAAGAACACGAAGGAAGCGAATCTCTGAGGCTGGAGCTCACCCTGTTCTGCTGGTGTTTTACTTATCTCTGGATTTCCCAGCTCTGCTGAAATCCCTGCTTGCGTAGCAATGATTCAATTTCAGAAATCCCTTCGGATCACAGCCAAATCCTGCCCTTAGGAGCACATATTAACAGGGAAAATTCAGTCTGGCTTTTGCCATGAAAGGTGCAGGGCGTGCATTTTTCTGAGAGCTGGGGCACATCGATAGCCCAGCGGCCGAGCCAGCCCCCAGCTCGCCCCTGCACCAGGCACTGCCTTGCAGGCGCAGAGGAGTCCCACGGAGCTTGCGTGGGGCTATGTCTGCAGTCTGGAAACGGGGGATCCTCTTCAGACCTGGGCTGTAATTAATTATTAATATTAATGGTGTTTATTAATGGCATTGTCTTTGATTGGATTTGCCAGTAGATTGAAGGGGCAGGAAGGGGGCTCTGGAGCTCTGTGACAGCCAGGTTACAGCATGAAAGGACGTATAGGCTCATGTAAAGCTAGCAGGATTGTGTCAGAAGGGGTCCAAACCTCCTCATCACTTCCTGACCCCTTCCCTCGTGCTTGGACTCTGAGGATCACATTGTAAAGCATGGGGCCTTTCATGGACCCCTGCCCTCTGCCCCCTGAGGTGCAGGGGACAGTTCATTCTGCGCCTCACAAGGGCTGGCTTCTGTGCCCATGGGCGGCCGCGGATCCTGGTCAGCCGTGGCTGTCAATTATTACCTTGGGCAAACCAAATGCCAAGAAGGGAGGAGGGGAGGGGAGAAAGAGCTTGCGTTTTCTCGAGTACATAATGCACTTTCTCTCGCCACGTGTTAGCAGAAGGAGCCTCGCTTCACTTCGTGTTCTGCTTCTCTGTGTATCTCATTTGGGGATTTGTTTGGAGGGAGACAGCAAGAATACCCCGCGTGTTTAAGTCTTACAGAAGTAACTCTTGTTCAGAATGATGTCTTGTTGGCTTCTGAGTGTTCCAGGAAGTGTACCACGTACACATTTCTCTTTAACCTTCTTTTTATCACATCAAGATGAGATCAGGGGTTACTTATATATCACACTAATATCAGCCACAGGCTGCATCAGAAGCTTTCCAGGCGTAATAACTAAAGACATGTATACGTATATTTTAGTCATTAAGGAGAAAACACTGCCAGAATGCATTATCTTATTTTTGGATACAAAACTTTGAAGCACAAAACTAAGCTTTATAGGACTGCAAAATAACTGTCAGGGGACGGAAGGATTTCCATAACTGAATTAAGCAATAGGCCATCCAGGCTACTTGCAAAGCTGCTGCAGTGGCCAAAATGGGGTACTATGCATAAAACATGAACTCTTCTTTGGGGCTCTAAATTGGTTCTTTCATTGAGAAAGCAGCTCTGAGCCAGTTAATGCCATACAAAAGGAGCACAGTGGCATGATCTATCCCTTAAGTGGTGAGGATTTATGGTAATGCCGTGCTAAACTCAGGACACCTTATCCATCATTTTTCAGTACAACCCAGTGGGTAGAGCGTACGACCATGAATCTGGCAAATCACTGTGCCTTGATTTCCCTGCAAAATGGGACAGCAGTAGAGATTTCAATTAGGAAACACGCTGAAAACATAATGAACACAAGAATGAGAGCTGTATGTGCTGTCGGGCATGAATAATACCCGCTGGTGGCCGTGTTCTGCGAAGCACTTCATTTTATCTGTACCTGGAGGCATGGGACTAAGATTGCCCCCAGGTTTTAGCTCTGGGGGCAGGAGCTGGGGCTCTGTGGTTTTTTGGGGCAGTGAGGCTGCTGTTAGCATCCGTGTGGGGTGCAGGGGAGTGTGTGATGCAGGCAAGCAGCGGCTTTGCGAGAGCAGCCGCTTGCCAGGAGCGAGGCACTTAGGAGAACAGCAAACACGATGGCAGTAAAAGGCAATCAGAATATTGATTCTTTTTATATACAGATAAGCCTGAAGCTGTAAAGGGTTTCCTAAAACTGGTGGAACATTGCTAGGCTGTTTATCAGGCTGGGAGCCACAAAGGGATTTCAGATTAAGAGGAGTTTCAAAGCAGCAGGGCTTACCTCTATTGAAAATGTGGGGATCTGTACCGCGTTATGCGTCGTGTGGCCACATACATTTTGTAAACACGCATTGTCTGGCTGTGTGGGCTGTATTCATCCTTGGTGTAAGTGTGGAAAGCAGCAGTGCTACATCAGAGATGAATTTGTCAAATTACAAGCGATAAAATCGGCCATTGTTCAGGGCACAGCAGAGAGCATGGTGCCGGCTTGCTGAGGGCTCGCCGGGGGCGCAGCTGGCAGGACAACCCACCATGTAACAAACCCCCAACCCTTTCCCTGTACAAGCAAATTCAGTTCTTTAATTCCTTTTTTCCTTTATTTTTTTTTGGTCCCAGACAGCGTAACTGAAGTCAAGACGGACATTTACGTGACAAGTTTCGGCCCGGTCTCGGACACAGATATGGTAGGTGCCGCGGGCTGGTTGCCTCACGGGGAGGGATGGCTTCTGGAGCCGCGGTGAATGTGTCCCACCCCCGTCCCTGGACAGTGTGGACAAAAGTGGGATTTTCCTGAATGTCAAGAACGCAGGCAAGCACCCCAGCTGCTGCCTGGGCAGGAGCGCACCACATCATCTGCTCGCAGGTAGTGCGGGCCTCTGGAAACCAACCGATAATGCAGCTCTGGAGGGTCGGTGCCGTTGCGCTGCTCAGGCACACTGCAGGCTTTAGGGACTTTTTCTTTCCTACAAGTGCAGCCTAATGAAATGGGGAGGTCTGCCCATGCACTGAGACCTGTATGTAGCACACTCCACCCATTGCGTGCCGTGACAGACACCTTCACCGTAGACAGCTTTCCTTGACCTGACTGTGTGGAGGATGCTCCCTGGGAAGAGGGGAGGATGCCAGAATTTGGCCTGTTTTGGTGGCGGTGCCAGGAGGGAATGGTTCACCATCAAACCATCCTTAGTGCTTGAACCAGAAGGGAGGCAAAAGGGAAAAAAAGAAAGAGTGAACTGATTGCAGTATTTTGACATGTTCAGGGAAAATTATTAGCGAAAAGGCCCGAGGTCTGAATTTAGGCTTGTATTCCCACAACGGTTTGTCTTCTAATTAAAACAGGACTGTGGAGCATAATTAATGGTGAGCTTTCTCAACAGCGTTTCTTGAGCTCGTATTCCACGCTCGCCTGGACGCACAGAGGAGAGTTGGCTGTCGATGGTTGCTCAGCTGTCCGAGGGTGCCACATGGGGACAGCCACGCATTCAGGGCTGAGACCCTCCTGCACACCCAGTCCCGGGGGTGACCTGGTGCGGGCATGGCCCCAGCCAGTGGCGGGCAGTCCTGGCCTTGGGGGGAGCCCGCTTTGGGAGAGGGCGCAGGCATTGCTCTCACCAGCTGGGTCAGGCAGGAACGGTGTCCTGAGGCTCCTGCGGCCCCTCCAGAGTGGGAACAGTTTCATTTTCTGTGCTCGCATGGCCGTGAACATCTCTTCAGCTGTCCCACCAACAGCCCTGTGCTAACGAAGCGGAGGAGTCGGGGGAGAATAAAACATCTGTGTTTCGTTGAGGTACTAGCCCCATCGCACAACCTCGTGTTGTTTTGGAAAGACCAGTCCCTCCAAGGTTCGAAGTTATCTCGATGTCAGCGTAGCCAAGAGTATTAATCTCATCTGAGTTCCCTCTGTCTCGCTTGCGTTCCTGCTGCAGCGGAGACCGATAATATATTCAGCAATCTTAGCCCTTGGGGAGTATCTGATAATTACTTCCAAGGTGGAGCATATTTGATTAAGGGAGTGTGTGTAATGAACTGTGAAGAAGAAATATGAGGTATTGAAAAGAGGAAGGTAGTCACTGCAATGTGAATTGAGAAAATGAATGTAAAATTAGGAAGATAGTTAAAGAATAATGAATTATTTCCCTTTCGTGTTCCATGCATTTTACAAATGCATAGCGAATGTGTTTCAGCGGGCCATTCTGGTGCTAAATGCACTCAGAAACGTGAGAGAGAGAAGCCCCATCTCCTCGGGAAGCGTGGGGAGAGCCTGCTGTCTGCGGTGGTTCCTCTCATCTGGGGAGTGGGGAAGTCCCTCCTTCCCTGCTCGCATCTGCCTGGTGCTGTCTCTCCCGTCCCTCCCACAGCCATTACTCACGCGCTGGAGAGCCGCTCCTGCACATCTTGATGCAGACAGAGACTGTAATTATGAAGATGGAGTAGAGGCAGGTAAAGCTGCTGTGCAGAGCAGAGGAGAGCAGCTGGTTTCCAAGCATGGAGGAGGACGGGTAGACCTTTTCCCTGAGATGCTCCAAGGGACTTCTAATCTCTCTTTCAGTTTGCTTTGGAAAGTAGAGCCTGACAGGACCTGACATATGCCTGAATCTTCGGTAGTGAGCTTTTGTAGCTCTGCCTCAGTCCCCAGGAAACTGAAAAAAAGGAAAGTTCAAGGGAGTTTTATCCTTTGATGGACTCTGGAGGCAGACTCAGTCTTGATGCTTTTGGTCGTTCCTACAGGGCGAAGACGCGCATAACACAGAACTAAGGGTGCTTCATGGAAGGGGTGACTTGAGAATGATGCTCTCATGGAAAGAAGTATATGAAAGAGGGGAAGAATCTGAACAGGATTTCTCTTCAGGGATGATTCCCTAGCATAAAAAAAAGGAAAACAGGGCCTGGGAAGTTGTTATACAAGTTTTGCTTCTTTCTTTGTTTTGTTGTGGGTTTTGGTTTGTTTGTTTGTATGTTTGTTTTCATAGGAACAGGGAGTTCTGAATAAGATAGCTCTTCTCCTGATAAGAACTTGGCCCAAACCTACCTCCTGGGGTAGGTTTGGGCAAACACAGGCTCACTCCTTTGGTTTTTATCCCTTTACTGTGATTAAAACCACAAAGTGAAGACCACTTCCATGAAAGGACAGAATATCTTGTACAGGGCAGAGCCTATGGGAATGTAGGATCTTCTCTTTCCTTCCCCCAGCCAGACCCCAAGAAACTTCACATGTGAGCAGGAGTGGCTCTGTGGCCAGGAGCAGGGATGGACTTCTTTACCAACATGCTTTCATTCAGCTGCCATCTGCTGCAAAACCTGTAGGAATTTCGATGACCTATAGGAAACTGATGCGCAGCAGCTTTTAGATGCTGCTGAGAAGAGCTGCAGGAAAGAAATCACTCACAATGATAAGTTCAGTTGGTCCTGCAGCCTCCAGGCCCTCATAAAGAAAGACACTGGATCTTCAACGGCAGGGGAAGAACAGCTGGGACAGACAGATTTTCTGAATCCCACGTCTCTCTCTGAAAGCCCCGTGAGCTCATGAGATCCTTCATTAGAAGGAGGAGGCGTGTGTTGTTGGGGTTGAGCAGTGGTGCAGCCCGTGCTGATGGGCCCAAGGCTGTCCCTCAAGTGCTATGGACACTCAGAGAACACGAGGTGGTTTTCAGGAACACTCAGGTCACAGGGAGCAGCAGTCCCATGTGCCAGGCACTGGGCAGATAGATTTAATTTTGCCTTGGGATGGCCGTGGAGCAACTTTGCTTGGTCAAGGGGTTTCTGAGGCTGCAAACACCAAGCAACAGTTTCAACGGGACGACTTCTAATTGCCCTGACATCCTGGCCAAATTCCATCTCCAGAAACTTTATTTTTGCCTTTTTAAATTCCCATGTAGCTGCACGCGCTGGTTCCCTCCCCTGAAACATCTGGATAAAGGCGGTGGTGCAGCAGGGCTGCCTCAGGGCTGGTCACCCTAGGCCGTACTGGAGATTGTCTGTAGTCATCAGAAACACTGATACACTAATTTTGGCATCACAGGTATGTCACTGTGTGGAATGTGGTAAATGCCCTCTGTCCTCCACAGATTTCTCCACTGCCGTTAATCGCTACTTCTTGTTGCATAAAGCTTTATGTCAGCCAGGTCTGCCAAAACACAGTGTGCTCAACGACCAAAGAGATTTACCAGTTCTTGAAGCAGCTTGTTTTCAACAAAGAGCTGGGTAAAACAAGACTGATTTTTCTCTTCTTTCTCCACAAAGGAATACACTATTGATGTCTTTTTCCGGCAATCCTGGAGAGATGAAAGACTGAAGTTTGATGGTCCCATGAAAATACTTCCCCTGAACAACCTGCTGGCCAGTAAGATCTGGACTCCCGATACCTTCTTCCACAACGGGAAGAAATCTGTTGCCCATAACATGACAACACCCAACAAGCTGCTGCGCCTGGTCGACAATGGCACCCTCCTGTACACCATGAGGTACGTTTGTGTCTCCTGGGACCTTTTTTTTCCCTACTTCATGGAATCAAAAGTCCAATTCTGTGTAATCAATGCACATCATTAGGGAAAAAAAATCACTGGTTTATTAAAATCTGTGCTTTGGAGGTTCCTGGTTTGAAGAGGCCACTGAACGTTCTCAGATTAACCCAGCCCATGCTGTCCTCAGCTGAGCAATCAGTGGGAGCCCCGGACATAAGGTAGTCCTGCCCTATGAGACCCCAGGCAGGGATACAGCCTGTGCAACCCCACGGTGAGCTCCAGCAACTGGGGCCTTCCTTCTAAACCACGAGTCACTGTTGGGGAACCATGCTTGGGCGGTCATCTCCTCTGAATTTCTCAAGAACAGCCCTGATACATTAATTAGATTAGATATCAGGAAGAAATTCTTCCCGGAGGGGGTGATGAAGCACTGGGACAGGTTGCCCAGAGAAGCTGTGGATGCCCCATCGCTGGCTGTCTTCAAGGCCAGGCTGGATGGGGCTTGGAGCAACCTGGGCTAGTGGAGGGTGTCCCTGCCCATGGCAGGGGAGTTGGAACTGGATGATCTTTAAGGTCCCTTCCAACCCAAACCATTCTATAATTCTATGATTTGTCACTAAGCTGCACCAGGTGGAGAGCATGAAGAGAAATGCCTTTGGGTTAATTGTACGTTTGTTCTGGAACTATTCAGATATTCCAGCATGCTTGTAAGCTGTTCACCTATAAATAATGTTTACCACCTAGGGTTGACATACTAATTTGCTTTTTGAGATAAATGGGCTTATAAATGAAACCACAAGCTACTCACAGATGCACAAGAAAGGTATTGAGTTGGTTTTGGAAAGGTGTAAATCTTTGTTTTCAAAACTTACTTTCTCTGCCTCCATCTTCAAGCCAATCCTAACTAATAAGAGGCTTCATTGTGGATTCTGTGTGCTGAGATGCTGCCCTTTCACCTCTGTTTTTTGAGGACCAGACAGAATTTCATAGTTAAGCTGGCTGTGAATCTACATAGTGTCAGCAAGTTTTACAGCCTACATCGATAAACAATGCTCTGCTTTTGCGCAGCGGTTCTCAAACATGAGCTAATCCTGCCAGTGCCCTGGGGGTTTAGGTCTCCACACATCAGTGATCTCACGTTACTGAGGCAGATGGGGTAAATGAAGGGAGAAGCCCAACTTGTCTTAAGGGCTTGGTTCTGCTCCTGGCTGTCTGACCTGCGTGTAGATGACTAACCCCTCCTCCCGCCCTCCGTTTTTATCATTGTCCGACTGTAAAATATTATAGGAGCTACTGGCATAAAACAGCACAAAAAGGACTAAATTTCAGGGCTTTTGTATCGTTTCACTTCTTCTTTATTCAGCAAACAGCCATTAGCTTCAGCAAGTTTTGTGTGACCGAGAAAGCGTTGGATGTACTTTTCTGTTTAGAGCTGGGCAGGTGCCAGGATGGCAGCATCACGAGGCTCTTGGGAATGAGTTTCTGGAAGAAAATGGAGTAATGGGATTTTTAAAATAAGTTAAACACATCCTTCAGTTTAGTTGTCTCCCAAAAAAGGATGGGGGGGGATGGAGGAGAGTTTGGACCTCACTTTGGTGTGCTCCTCCCCCCTTAAATGTAATTCTAAGGCTTTATAAGAGAGGAGCCCACTCAGAGATCCCCAAAGGTTGAGGGTTGGATGTGAGGCCTTTTGTCATGTGTTGTATTGCACAATAAAGTGATGATGATGGTATCACCCTCCCTTGTTAAGTGCTTTGAAACCACCTTCAAGGAAAGGGGTGGAAGGAGACTCACGTTTTATGTCCAAGTAGCACATTCATTGCTCCCCCCCCATGCCCAGGGGCATGCACATGTGTCATTCTCAAAGGAAGGAGCAGGACCACACAAAGCCAGTCTCAGCCCCACCCAGCTGACATCCAGCAAAGTCCAAATCCCAAAGGGGCATGCTCTGTCCTGCTGCCTTGCGAGGGAGTTTGGACTTTCCCCTGGACTGGGGCGGGGCTGTCCGGGTGATCTCTCGCAGGCTCAGTCTAGACAGGTACATTGCCATGTAGTTTGACTCCTGAGACATACCCTACTCCTTTGCCTTGTGCCAGCCAGGATCCTTGAGGGATCAGCTCTGCTGATGTGCAATTAGAGGCATGTCTCTTGCTATTTATCCTGCTGTGAAAGCCAACTTCTCTTAGCCCAGGCTTACATTTATAGATGAAGTTGCTCTGGTGGAACAGCAACCCTGACACATGCATCCAGCGAAATTACACCTGTGTGACAATATTTATAGCTCCTGGAGAGAGCCTCTTTATCACTGACCTGAGCTTCAAGGAGTCGCTCACCAGCTGTAGCTGCGCATCCGGAGATTTCCTTTAGTCACGGCAAAGCCTCCTCACGGATCGGCGCAGCATCACGGTGCAAACATCTGTTCACTGGCTCACCTGGCACCTGGCTGACGGGATGGCCTCTGCCACCGCAGCACAAAATTGCATTTCTCTATTCCCCTCCTGGCTGCTGCGGAAAGAACAAGATCAGTGATCCCTCTGCCTCTTCCCTGCGACTCCGGCTGCCTTAGAGAGCACAGGGAGCACAGTTTTATTACGTAGCCCTGCCTCTGCAGTCTTGTTTGTGGAGCTCCTACGAGATCCAGGTAGTTCACAAAAGCCCAGCTAGGGCCTCTAAGCTCTGGCATCAGACCGGAGTACCACAAACTGGGAATTGTGCCTGGATTTACATAAGGTACAGACAGAAACTGCTGCAGCAATCTCTGGATGTACTCTCTGGCTCGAACTGTGTGGGGCACATAGTTCTGGTTCTTCCTGGCCTTGAAGCATATGAAAACAGGGAGAGCTTACTGCTCAGCCGGTAGGATTCAAGTCCTTGAATCCAGGCTTTAAAGAGCTCTCCTGCTTTTCACAGGGACTGTCGGAGTGGCATGTTGAGGCTTTGTGGTTATTGTCAGAGGGGCTCCCAGACAATACGTGCTCAAGTTATGCACTTGAAGGATGCTTTCTTTAACTGCCAGGCTGATGGGTTGAGCTGCATGCCTGAAGACTTTGCCTCAAGAACCTGTATCACTAAAGACAACGTGAAGTCCTTAGCACAGTGCACGAGCACTCGGGAAGGAGGGTCGGTGAACCCCTGGGTGATGCAGAGGCAGAACAGGAGGGGAAGCTGAGTACAAAGGCACCCAGGACACGAGCAGTCCTACCAGAGCTGTTGAACCCCAGATAACAACCCTGTACCTACTTTGGCACGCTCAGGGGTTTGAGCTTCCCAGAAATCACAATGCATCGCCGTGTCTCTCCCAGCAGAGGAGTTGGGTTGTCTTTACTGCCTGTTTTTCTTTAACTCACGGGCAACTTGTGAGAGCTGGAGCCTGGAGCCTGCAGAACCCTTCTGCACAAGGGAGGTGCAGCCATCATTGTTTCTGCGAGCTGGGACGTCCCAGCACTGGCTCCTCTAGGTGGTACGGATGGGCAGATATCGGGCTGCATCCCACATCTGGGCTGATCCTAGACAACAGCATAAATGGACCCGAGCAGAGCAAATCTAGACTGCTAAACGCAGAAGCAGATGGATAGACAAGATGAGGTTTGCACAACCTGCTCTTCCCCTGCCTTACAGATTCCAGAGTGGATCCAAAGGCAGAAATGATCTATTTTCCAGGCTTGGTTTTGTGCAGGCAGACTTTTGTAAGGAAGTTTTCCCAGGAGGGGGAAATCTTCAGACATCACCTTGTCTCTCTGCATTCCTGCCATCATGGGCTGAAATCTCTAGGGGCTGGGGGAGGATGCAAACTGAATTCAGCGCTTTCAGATCCAGCACAAGGATCCTACAAGCAATTTGGCTTTCAAGCTCAAACCCCAGCAATTAAACCTAACCTAGATTCTCACACAGCCTAAACCGTAAACACTGTTTGGCCTGACTGTGGTTGTTAATGAAGCTCTTGCAGGAGAAACCAGGACAAAACTCAAGCAATATCCCTGGCGTAAACAAAGTCGGTTCTGCTGTGCAGGGTGCTGTCGTGTCTTCCTGCCACACATACACCAAGGGATTATTACATTTGCGTCCCAGAAATTGGACTGAGACTCTCGCTCATCCTGCAGCACGACGCAGGTAACGACAGGGACTCTAATGACACATCAAAGGCTTCGCTAAGCTCCCGGTAACCATGAGAACGAAGCTGAAGTGGTTTGTTGTACCGTCAGCCCTGGGAGAGGTATGTTTAGCCTGATTCACGCTTCTTGCCATTGTGTTGAGCAGTTCAAAGGATTTCCCATGACTTTAAAGAGAAAAACATGGTTTCTCTCCTGGATGTTCCACTTTCGGTACCATTGTGCCAGCAAAGTGAAGAGAAAACACGAGGAGTTGGGGGTTTGATTTCAAGACAGTTCTCATAAGTTATTGCTAGCGCCTGGGACAGATGAGCCAAAGGATGCAACAGCTGGATTGTGGGATTGCTGGCAGCTTGGTTATTTTTCACATGCTGCTTAGGCTTTATAATGACATTTCAAGGTTCGGATGTCTGGACCTGATCGGGGCATCGGAGCAATGGAGCAAACCTCCGTGGCTAGCTGGCCATAAGCTGCCTTGCACAGGGTAAGGGACAAAGATGAGGATTTCTGGAACTGGCTCTTTTACCCAGACGCTGCAGAGGCAGTGGTAATTGCCTGGGAAGCAAGAAACATTCCTCTTAGTTTGACATTTTGACGTTTCATTAGGCAAAGCATATGGCGCTGAGGAGTTCTTTGCCTGCAACAGGAGGCGGCAGGGAAGGCCAGTGGGGAGCGGAGCGGAAGGGGAATTTGGGCACGCTCCTGAGCGGTGATTGATGCTGCCGCTCACCCAAACACCTCTGCTGATTAGCACTCTGAAAGATGAGCGTGTGCAAGAGAGGCTGCAGGAGGGGGCGGAAGATGTCTGCGGGATGCGGAGCGGCGAGCAGGAGCAAGCGGCAGTGTGTGCACTCTGGTCCTGGGGAGAGCACCTCAGGGAGCCAGCACGCCCCAGCACACGTGGGGTAACACGGAGAGGTTTCAAGTAAGAGAGAACACCTGGGAGGGGGAATGCCTGTATTGCTTTCCCCTTCGTCAGGGAAGCTGGTTCTCTTCGTGTGTTACCTGTGAACGTGCTGACCTCTGCCTGGCTGAAGGTTCTGGACCAGACACCTCCCACTGGAATGATACGGCATTTTCATTTTTATTTAATTTCAGGAGACCTAAAATCTCCTTCAGTTGTAGGTGGGGAAGTGGCAGATTAGGTTGCTTTTTCAGTGGTTTGTTGATGGATTTATTGTGTTGTTGTCTACTGGCTCAGCTAATAAAACACACTAGATTTAAAATGTGATTGCTGCATGCCCACGCACCATGGGAGTCATCCAGCATCCGTACAAAGTTGTCTCCTTCCCTTGACAACACTTGCACTTGTTGGCCATGGCCTGGAGAGGGCAGGAGGGTATGGCCAAGGCCAGCTTGTGCCCAGCTGGTCTCTGCTGCCATCCTGGCCCCCTCTGTCGCTCTTTCTGGCGGCTTTAAATGGCACTCAACCACCGACCTGCAGTCTGCTGTCCTTTGAGTTGTTCAGCCTTATTCATCGTGGCTGTTGATGGCAGACAAGACTGGATGAAAAAGGCCTCTCTGCTTTTTTTGGGGGAGTTCAGGATTCATCAGAAGGAAAGCACTGATCTGAGGAGAGATCCTTTGGAAAAACCGACTTTGGGAACACCCAGCTAAGAGCCTTTTGGAATAATAATTAGTAAAGCCAACGAAGGAATAGGAAGGTAAAAAGGAAAAGTCTTGTGGGGCCAGCTGAGGGAAACAGGGGAGATGCATCAACACTTCCTTTACACACATGACAGTGACAAATATTAGAAGCAAGAAGTTCACTGCAGTAGGAAAGGACACAGAAAGAACTGAATGGTAAGATCCTTGAGGACATGCTCGACAAGCTTGCCAGCCATGAAGCTCCCCAAGTGAATTTTGAGCTGACAGAAGAAGGCAACACAAAAGAAACAGAACAGGAGAAGCAAGGCTGTAGAGTCCACACCTTCCTGCCAGGTTTTCATACCTGCTTCTTGAAATCCTGATTATAGAATCATAGAATAGTTTAGGTTGGCAGGGACCTTAAAGATCATCCAACGCCCTGCCAAGGGCAGGGGCAGCTTCCACTAGACCAGAGTTGCTCAAAGCCTCATCCAGCCTGGCCCTGAAGACAGCCAGTGATGGGGCATGCACAGCTTCTCTGGGCAACCTGTTCCAGTGCTTCCACACCCTCTCCAGGAAGAATTTCTTCCTGATGTCCAATCTAAATCTCCCTGCTTTCAATTTAAACCCATTACCCCTTGTCCTGTCACTACAGGCCCTTGTAAAAAGTCCCCCCCTCAGCTTTCTTGTAGGCCCCCTTCAGGTATTGATCCAGATCTTCATCCAGATTATGAAAGAGAGGTACCAGAGCAAATGAGCAATTCGCTCATGGTGGCTTTTGAGTGTCCAGAGGAATCTCATTCCAACCATGTGCTTGTAGGCTTGTCAAAATCACTGGCAGTCTTTCCATTGTCTTCACTGAGTCTTGGTCGAAGTCCTAAAGATTAGGTCTACTCCTCCCTAGAGTAAAACAGGTACATTCGGTCCAGAGGTGAAGAGATCAGCAGGTCAGATAGAGTGATTTGTTTCCAAGGAGGTTACATTGGCCGCACGTATTGGTCCTTGGATTGGCTGAGAAAGTGAAGCTGGGGCCAGACATAATGCAAGCAGGACAGTCGTCATCACCTCTTTGTCAGTAGAATGATTACTGCAGCACATAGTGGTCCCTATCCATGTGCATGGATTCAGAGAGGATTGGCAGACTTGGAGTAGGAAAGGTCCTTGGTCTCTGGTGCGCTCAGTCGCCTGGATCCAGCCTCTGAATCATGGAAGTTGTAAACTTCTGGCTGCTGGGAGCTGACAGCAAGGTGTGGTGTGCTCTGAATTCCCCCAGGTTTTGTACTTTGCCGTAAGTATCCACTGGCCTCCCCCACTGAAGGTGGAGTCAGCCTTCACAGACCCAATAAACCTGCTGTGATTAACCTGACCAGAGGATAGAGCATTGCATCAGCCACGGCTGGGCTGTGAGCCCTTGGGACCCCACAAGGAATGCTGGCTTAATGGCTCAGGCTTCAGTGCAGGCAGTCCCCACGGGGTGTAGCGGACTGCGTCCTGCTGACACTGGATAGCCAAGAGCTGTTCATGAGGACAGGACCTGTCCTGAGTTGGGGGGTTGCTTTTATAGGGACTTTATCCCGCTGCGGGGTAGGTACTGGGGCACAGTGGGGTGGATGTGCCCAGTGGAGACAGGTCAGTGGTTCCTGGCACTGAAAGCAGAAATGAACGTGTGCTGCTATTACGTTAAGGAGCAGGGAGGTGCCACCGAAATGCTGTGGGACAGGGTTCAGAAGGTACCATGCCGTGGGGCTGGGTTCAGAAGGTACCATGCTGTGGGGCAGGGTTCAGAAGGTACCACGCCGTGGGGCTGGATTCAAAAGGTACCACGCTGTGGGACAGGGTTCAGAAGGTGCTGTGGGACAGGGTTCAGAAGGTACCATGCCGTGGGGCTGGATTCAGAAGGTACCATGCCGTGGGGCTGGATTCAGAAGGTACCACACTGTGGGACAGGGTTCAGAAGGTACCATGCCGTGGGGCTGGGTTCAGAAGGTGCCATGCTGTGGGGTAGGGTTCAGAAGGTACCACGCCGTGGGGCTGGATTCAAAAGGTACCACGCTGTGGGACAGGGTTCAGAAGGTGCTGTGGGACAGGGTTCAGAAGGTACCACGCTGTGGGGCAGGGTTCAGAAGGTACCACGCTGTGGGGCTGGATTCAGAAGGTACCACGCTGTGGGGCAGGGTTCAGAAGGTACCACACTGTGGGGCTTGGTTCAGAAGGTCTGCGGGAGCCTCACCACTTTCCCGTACTAGCTCATCCAAGAAAAAGGCGTAGACTTCCCCATGGTGCGATCTGCTCTGCGGCACTGTGACCACAGTGATTAAAAGGTCACCGCCCAGACATTCCCAAAGGCTGGTTTAACTGGGCTATAAACCCTTGCTGTGGGTGCTGCAGGGGCTCTGGGTCACACAGGAGGGATTTTGCCACCCAGCCCTGCCCCATCGAAGTTACATAAGCTTCCAGCTGTGCTCCTCCACTTCTTGATTCAGTGCCTCTGCCAGTCCCTTGAAAAATCTGCACCCTTTATGTTTTTCAGGGTTTGTTTTGCATTTGGCTAAGCATCAGTATTTTGTATGAAGAATAACTTAGCTGAACGTTTTTGCATCTGAAGAAAGCTTCCACCGTGCTTCTTGACCCGAGTTTTGCACAGGCCACCTTCAGCCTTAGGTCTGTGCGCTGGCCCTTTGCCTCTGCCTGTTGCTCCTGTCGTGGCTTATTTGTTGTTTTGCTGAGCCGTCAGAAGTGGGTCCCTTTTTCTACGAACGGTCCCTTCAGAGAAGATCGTATTAGACGTCTCCTGGGAAGCCACCTGTCCTGGCACCCCCTCCTAGGCTGCAGGCTTTGCAGTACTTCAGGAGGGAACACGAGCTTAGAGCTACCTTTTTCAGAGCCTTTTAGAACAGATGCTTTTATGCCTGACCCCTCGTTCTGCAGCACACTGCTTTTATGGTTGCGCCTCCCTCACAAAACCGCTTCCTGACGAGGTATCCTACTGGGATTTGGTGGAGCGCACGTGTAGTCCTGCACGCCCCAGGCAGCCCCAGGACAGGCAGCTCTTTGTCTGCCTGCAGCATCCTCTGCAGTGCCACCAGCGAGGGAAGAGCCGGGGGAGGTGGGGTGAGGTGCCCTACGTGCGCAGGGGTGTGTTGGTGCAACACCTTCATGGCTCTGACTGCCAGTGATGCTGGGCTTCCTGACTGAACCATCTGCCAGCCCTCGGCTCCTTCCAGGCCACTGGGAAGAACAGGCCATGTTCCCTGGAAGCCCCTTCCCTCTGCTTCCAGCATGGCCCACGGCCCCAGGCATTAATGAGCTCGGTGCACAGTGCGTAAGCAAACAGAAGCCCTGGGCTTTGGCAGATTTCTGGCTGCGCTGACCGGATAAAGATGAACTCAGTCGATAGGATTGAGTTTTTACAGTGGGAAAGGTGGCCAGATCTGTGTGCCTGCTGTTCTCTCCACAGCTGATGGCCTTCTGCCCGGAGGCTGGGAGGCTAGTGACCACACTCTGGCCTTGGTCGCCTTTGATGGATGCAGGGCAAAGGCGCCGTGGCAGAGGGGCGAGGTGGCAGCCGCCGCAGCCGCGTGTTTCTGATCATGCCCGGTGTTCTGTCTTGTAGGCTAACGATTCACGCAGAGTGCCCCATGCACCTGGAGGACTTCCCGATGGATGTGCATGCTTGCCCGCTGAAATTTGGGAGCTGTAAGTACCCTGATCAGCCTCTGCAAGGAGGTGGGTAGGGGGCTAAAGGACACTCCTTCGCCTGGCTAGTGTTTCCCAGTACTTTAGTAACAGCCTTATTAGTTATTGCTGATGCTAATGTGACCGAGTATTTGTTTCTGGTATCTCATACATGCAATTCCTACCATCATCAAAATGGCAGGAAACCAGTCTGTGGCCAAGTCAGGCTCATAGGATCGGTTACACACCGGTGGTTCTACTGTAAGTTTACTAGGGGGGTGGGAAGAGCAGCTTCCCGTTGCCTTCAACAGGCAGGGCTGGCCTCTGCAGCAGGGTCGGCATTGGTGGAAAACTCAGACGTGCCTTTCTTTCATCACAAGGTGATCCTGGGGGGATAAATTTGGGAAGATAGCAGTGCTGTCTGCTGCTAGGTGTCCTGCCCAGCCTCCCAACGTCACTCCTGCCAGTCTGGGGAGAGCCTGAAATCTCTGGTTGCTCCACTGGAGCTTACAAACCCCTTGCTCCTCTTTAGTCTGTCAGGCAGGCTGCTCTCCAGTAAAAGGCTTGGAAACTCCGGGAAACACCCGAGGGTGTCCAGTCACCCGAGGGTACTTGTTTAGGGAAAATTTGCGGGATGCTGGTGAGCTGAAAGCTGCTCCCAGTCTCCCAGGCTTGGAGCTGCTCATCTGCCTGGACTTCCCATGCCCTGCCTAGGAACAAGTTCCCTTTTCTCTCTTGTATGCAAGCTAAATTTTTTGTTTTCTTCCTAAAGTGAGTGGGAACCAAATTCCAAGCCACTGGTTCACCATAATGGGAAATAAATTTCCTAGTCCCACTCTGCCTGGGGTCTCCTCCAGGTCCAAAGAACTGAGCACCAGTCTCAGTCTGTGTCTGCATTAGATGGAAGGGTTACCACTTCCAACTAAAGAAGGAGCCCTCACCACTGATCTCCCGTTTGTACACTAAGAAAACAGAGGGCTCCCAACCCTTCTAAACTGATACTCCTTCCAGTAGCCATTTGGGAGTTAACCAAGGAGAAAGTTGGAAAGTTTGACACCAAAAGAAATCATGTTTATCATGTGCATCTGCTCCTCTGCTTCATGACAAAATGCATCCATAGAACTGGGTTATTCAAAACTACTAAAATAAAGTTATTTCTTAGGCAGCACCTAATTAAATGTGGAGCTCATTGCCACAAGACATCACTAAGGCCAGTAAGTAAAATAGCAAGCCTTAGAGAAGGATGAATTATTAGTGTTAATTGACCTTGTGAGGAGGGATATAAAGTCTCATACCTCAGGCCTAAACTCTGGGACTTACAAGACTTGCAGGGGGGCACATTACTCCACATCTAATTGCTTAGTATGTTTCTTGGTGAGGAAATGATGCTAATGTGTATATGTCTGCTGGAACACCCTTTGGGGTTCTTCTGGGTGTTTATACTGATTTGGCCTCTGAACGATGAGGGTTTTGACACAAGCAGCTGAGAGAGCTGTCCCTCATTAACATCAGTACGGTCTTCCTAAAGCACCCATCTGCATGGCATCTGAGCTCGCCTCTCCTGTGCTGGAGTAGGATTAAACTGCTGTTCTCACATCAACAGCTGGAAGCTGCTCGTTTGCAAGAAGCTTCGAGTGGGTCAGATTTGCAAATAGAAGGACAATGCCAGGGCCTGAATTTGCCTCAGTGACTGCCTTCCAGTGATGCCCACAACCTGAATGGCTATCAGTGGCCTCCTGTGCCACCGTGGCAGCCACCCGAAGGGGGAAGGCAGAGAGCTTTCAGGAGAAGTAAGTGTATCCGGCATTTCGGCTGCTCACCTGCGTCATTCCGTGGACCAAGTGCAGTGAAGACGATGGCTTTACCTATCCCCATGCTCCCTAGAAGGTGGATGTAGGCAGCAGGGAACAACTGTTCCTAAGGAACAGGGCATTTGTACAGCTGCTGGCTGAGCCTAGGCTGGCAGAAGATGTTGCTGAAGTTACCAGCCCCACCAAATGTCAGAGCTGTCCTTGTTTGGGTTGGACTGGACTGCATGGCAGGTGACACATTGAGCAGAACCGAACCAGCTTTGTGGCATTTAGGATGTTCCAGGCATGTGTGCCATGCCGACGTGACACCAGATACAGTGCCATCCCAGGTGACCAGATACGTAGACAGCTGCGTTCTCAGGGGCGATGCCAGCGCAGTGGTGGGCACGTCTCCCTTGTAGACTGGGAGTAGCAGTGGGTGACCCATGACTGCTGGAGCAGAAGGTACTGCCCATCAGGGCGGAAGAGCATTGGCAGAGCTGTACAGAGCTAAGCCCGAAGGAGGATGGAGGTCTCCAGAAGCATGTTGAGAGCTGGAAGGAGGGCTTGGAAAAGCAGAATGTTGCACGTCAGATGAGAGGTGCCGGTCCGTATCAGAAATACTTAGGCAGCACACTGGCGTGCTGAGGAACATTGGCTGATCATCAAAACCACTTCGCCAGCTCTGCACAGCGCCTGCAGTATTGAACAGGTTTGCCAGTGCAGGGATAACAGTGGTTGGTTTGAAAAGATAGAGAAATGTGGTTGTCTCAGGACACAGTCTTCCACAAAGCAGGAGCTGAGACATTTCTGCAGTAGACCCGACCCCTCGCTTTACCTGACACCAGCCAAAGAATTCCTTAATGTCCTAATAGGAGAAGCTGATGGTAAAAATGAATTAAAAACTTGTTTTAGTGAACTCTGTTCTTTCCTTAAAACCTGGTGCAGAGTGGGTATGGACAGGAAGCATTATGGCGAGGAGTAGCTCCTCATAGAATCTGGAGAGACTCAATTTCTGGATACCGTAGAACTGGCAAAACCAAGAGCATGCGGGTGCTGTTGGGAAAGGGAATGGCTCTGAGGAGAAGCAGGGGTTTGGTTACAAAGGCTGGTGAAGGTGATGGTGACTCTGTGTTGGAGAGAGGTGTTTACGTACAGGGAGTTGGGCAGGTGGGATAGAGAGGGAACTGGCAAGCCCCAGGTAGGAAGCCCTGGCCCTAGGCCCAGCGCTCACCCCACGCAGCAGTCCAGCAGCACTTGCCTGCTGTCTCTTGGGACGTGTGGGCAGGCTTTGCTCAGTGCTTCCCTCCCTTGCTGCCCGGCGGGTTGGCCTGGAGGCTGGCAAACACAGGGTCGTGCAGGGGAA
This sequence comes from Rhynochetos jubatus, assembly GCA_027574665.1. NCBI lineage: Eukaryota > Metazoa > Chordata > Aves > Eurypygiformes > Rhynochetidae > Rhynochetos > Rhynochetos jubatus. The sequence goes on from CM050659.1 coordinate 4,741,169, forward strand.
AAAGCATCTGAGTGAGGGTAATATTTTTAACTATTTCTCCTTAACCTGAAATTCAACCTCATTTGCATTTAGCCTTTCTCGCCAGCTGCTGCCAGCATGGCTCCCGGTCCCTGGCATGGCAGGGCTGTGGCTGTCCTGCTGCCCTACCCTGCTGGTCTGGATGCCTTCCTATCTTGTCTCTGCTTGGAGCCAGCCCTTGCAGAGTCAGCATGTCACGGGGACAGTGTGTCTCTCAACGACAGTGCTCTGCCCCCTCCTCCAGCTCCCTTCCGAAAACCCCAGCTCCCTCTTGCTCATTTGATTTAACAGTTGCTGAACTGCCTTGGTCTCCGGCCATGCTTGGCTGTGCTCAGCCATGTGGCTCTGAGGAATGCACAGCAGGGATTAATTTGGCTACAGGCTCATTTTGGTATATTTTAGGTCAGGCAGAAGCACAAGCCTCATTCTTTCTCCTCCACAGATGCCTACACAAAGACGGAGGTGATCTACACCTGGACACTGGGGAAGGATAAATCAGTGGAAGTAGCAAAGGGTGGATCTCGCCTGAACCAGTATGACCTGCTGGGCCATGTTGTTGGGACAGAGATGGTTCGATCCAGCACAGGTACTTGTGGGACCACGATGCGATAGGTGGGCTGAGCACACTGTCAGATGAGATGGACCCATAGGCTTTGAATGCCACGATTTGGTGTAATTATAGAGACAGTACCTGCAGGCAGTGAGCACCACAGTGCTTCCCAAGCCATGTGCTGTTGGAGAATATGGCTGGGGACATCTGGAGCAGTCACCAAGAGGCAGTAAAGGAATTAGCTTTGAGTGGTTTCCACAGAAAGAGCCTTATCGCCCATATCCTCTAGAAAACTGATTTCAAGCACCTAAGAATAGTCTGTTTTGTGGAAAATTTGCCCTACCTTGCCCCACTGGTTCTTGGTACTGTGGGTTCATTTGTCCTGGATCCTTCTCCAGTCCCTTGGGAGAGCACTGCGGGCAGGGGAGGCAAATGCACCATAATGTTCAGTGTGATTTTCACTGCATCGGCTTGCACAAATATTATCAGAGCTAATAGAAGATTATCCCAAACAAATGTTTCCTCTGATTAATGACCAGTATTAATCATCTTTCTCTCCCATCTGCTGCTCCTCCCTTCCCCTCTGAGTCCAGGTACTGATAGCTTCTGTTATCTCATGTGTGTATCTCATCTTTCTTTTTTTACTTCTCTTTTTTTTTTCCCTTCTGTATGCACCAGTAATTCTCTCATTTGAGGATATTTCCTCTCTGGTGCACTTGATTTTAATAGTGTCTGTCTGTAACAACTCATATCATCTCCCTTGGGGAAATGTGGGGAGTCCAGGGAACTAAATGTCATAATATCTTGCCCATCTCTCTACTTAAGCTGTAGTAAAATGTACAGATGAATAACCTGAAGTGGCAAGAAAGCTGCTAAAGGCTCCTGTGTGTAATGATTTAGCAGAGCCATGCTCACAACAAAAAGGCACAATAATCCAACAAAATATCCAAAGCTTTGAGTGGAGGAATAGGGCATTGAGGGAAAATAGAGACAGCTGATTCTTTGGTTTACAGCCCAGACCTTTAACGACAGAATTTGCCCTGATTTCTGAGATGGTTACAGTGAGGAAAGGTGGAATATTTTCAGGATTGTCAGAGAAAATAAAATCCTTTGTCCTGAAATCCTACTGAAGTACTGTTAGTAGCTCTGTAGGCTTAAGGGATCTTACCCACAACGTAAGGGTAAGGGTTCCCATTCCGTCACAGGGATGGGAGCTGGGACAGGAGAGACCTCCAGAGGCATCTTGTACCTGGGATGAAACAGGGAAAGCCTATTCCCAGGCTGTTTATTGGCACTGATTTCCCTGTGTCCCACGGCTGTTTGGTAGTGAATTAAAGAAGTCCCCAGAGAAGCTTTTTGGAAGGACAGACACTAGGCGGAAGTCACCACGGCTGCGCTGGGCACGCGCCTGGTGTGGGACAGCAGCCGCGTGTGCATGGGCATGGCGTGCAGAGCCTCTGCACAGCATGCTGCGGCGGGCACGTGCTGTAAGATACCAGGGCCAGCAGGAACAGTGTGACACACACACTGCAAAAGAACCTGGGAGTTTGTTCTGGGCGATCTTTAGTGGTTTAGAGAGGGATGGTGGTCAGCTGGCCCCGTCCTGGAAGGCACCAGCGGCTCAGCATCTCTAACTGGCTGTCTCTGCAGGGGAGTATGTCGTCATGACCACACACTTCCACCTCAAGAGGAAGATTGGGTACTTTGTGATCCAGACCTACCTACCCTGCATTATGACGGTTATCCTGTCCCAGGTCTCCTTCTGGCTTAACAGGGAATCTGTTCCTGCCCGGACGGTTTTTGGTGAGTCTGGGAGCGTGGGGGCATCCTCTCAGGTCAGGGGAGAAAGGCACCACAAACGACGGGTGATAGACTGAGTGTCAGAGCTGGGCTGCTCCAGGCCTTGGTGGCATCAGTGACGCTGCTGGCTGTTTCCCAAAATAGCTTTCAGTGTCTTCCCAGTGCCACTGAATCACTGCAAAAATACTCCTGTCCATGTTTCTGCTGCAAGCCAAGCCATAAATATTAGCGTTAATCAAGGTATTGATCACCTAATTATATGCATTTGGCTGTGTCTGCTTAACTATATTGGATTTTGAGTTGAGGAGAGGATAGGTACATGGGGAGGCATTTAAAGCTCTACCTTTGAAATTGCTAATGTGCCCCTGGTCAGAGCTCCACATAACAAGTTCCTGCGCTGAGCAGTATAACTGCATGGCAAATATATTGTTATTGTTCTCTTCAGCTGGTTTCAGATCCTCTCCCCGAACAGAGTGTCAGGCTGGCGTTGCACATGTATTAATAGCTTTTACAGACATTTAATAACAGAACTGCTTTGTGCTTTCCTGCCAAGATGTTTAGTTCAGGATATACACGCACACGTGTTCACAGACCAGGTGTGATGCTGCAGGATTGTATTTCCTGGAAATAACAGTGCCCAGATCCAGCTTAACAGAGCGTATTGGACAGAAGTCACCAAGCAGAGAAGGGGTATGTGGTACCACCTGCTCGTGTTTTTGACTGGGAAAGTGGTTGTGAAAGAAAGAGCAGGAAGCATTTCCTCTGTGGAAAGAGTCGTGATAGAAATACTCCCACAAACCAAACAAGGCTAATGTCCTCCTTTCTGGACCCTCTCCGCAGGCCTGGACCTTGTCCCCATGCTGTGGTCTGGAAGGAGACTCTGGAACGGTCACAGGTGGTTCTGCACCCTTCAGAATTAACCAGGAGGGAATCTTTATGGGTTTTGTGTTCGCTGGGACTTGTGAAGTGTAGGGCATGAACCAGCTGTAACCTGAAGGGGGCCGACAAGGAAGCTGGGCGGGACTTTTTGCAAGGGTCTGCAGTGACAGGACAAGGGGTAACGGGTTTAAATTGAAAGCAGAGAGATTTAGACTGGATATCAGGAAGAAATTCTTCCCAGAAAGGGTGGGGAGGCCCTGGGACAGGGTGCCCAGAGAAGCTGTGGATGCCCCATCGCTGGCTGTCTTCAAGGCCAGGCTGGATGAGGCTGGGAGCAACCTGGTCTAGTGGAAGCTGCCCCTGCCCTTGGCAGGGCGTTGGAATTGGATGATCTTTAAGGTCCCTTCCAACCCAAACCATTCTGTGATTCTATGGTTCTATGATTTACAGTTGTCCCCAGCTTGTCCCTGTTAGCACTGGGTTGCCTTCCCTTCCCCCGTGATGCAAATCCTACAGCAGTCCCCAGGGTCGAGTGCAGCCATGGGGAGCTGGGTGGTTAGTATGACCAGGCTGCTGCGTGGAACACTGATAGCAGTGAGGAAGAGGGGATATGGCCCCTTAGCACCCGTGTTTTGGTGTTTTCATCCAGCAGAATAGAAAAGGGGGTGGTCAGACAGAAATCATGTGGAAAATAGGACCAGCTCAGGCATATAGAGAGTCATTGATGAACTTTCCTCACTCATCTGTCTATGAATCATTGTCAGCTAAACCCCACAGAGTGCACACCCAGCCCCCATGTCTGTCCATGCCCCAGGTTGGTTCTGGAGTGTCTCTGCACTCCCGAGACCGGGGGCGAGCGCTTCGCTGAGGATATTTGATTCCCTCCTGTGTTATCCTGAGATTTGCAGTTAGACAGGTAGTAGCTCGTTTTGAGCAGGAAAGAGTTGACTGAAAAATTAAAAACTACCTTTGTGAAAAATGTCTTTGCTCCCAAATTGCCTTGCTTTCCTATTAAGAAAATAATGAGAACTCCAATTGTTTATTCCTTTTTTTTCCCCTCAGAAAGTATTTTCAACAATATTAATGAAACTCTTCAATTACCAGGAGTATGGCTTAAAGGAAGTGAAAATTAGTCAATATTTTTCTAATGTTTTTAATGCCTTTTTAATTGAAAAGCATATTATTGGGGGAAATGGATAGCAATGGTTGCTTGCTTTAATGAAAAAAAGCTTTAAAAGGCATTTGCAGCAGATCATTTTTTGTAGATAAATCATAGTGACACCCATCCCGGACCACTGATGGGTGCCCAGCAGGACCCAGGATCCCAGGTGTCCATCCATGCAGGTCACAAGACACTGTTTCCAAAATGGTACCAGAACCACTTTGGATGAGTGGCCAGTTTGTGGTCATCCAGGAAGTTTCCAACCATCTAGCTGCCCTTGTTACTGTTATTTTTTAATTTTTATTTCATTGCAAAAGCAACCAGAGGCTTCTCCATGGGATACTCTCCGTGAGGGAGCTACAACTTACCCTACTAGCAGACGAGGAATTGAATGTGGGTGCCTACCTAGTAGCTAAGAGTCTTATATAGTGAGCAGAGACCTAGCTGGTGGCGTTTGAGGAAGATTAATCTCATCCTAATGTTTGTCATTGATTATATGAATTGGAGATAATCAAAACTGAACCAAAGAAGGCCCTGAACAACCTGAAGTTGACCTGGTTCGAGCAGGGGTTAGACAAGGTGACTTCCCGTCCTACCTGGACTGGTTCGTTATTCTATGAATTGCACTGCAGACTTGTGCTGGGTAAGGCTCCCTGAACTACAGTGGGAACGTGGGCCACATGGCTTAGAATGGCTCCTAAATTTACGTGATGGAAATGTCAACTGTGTGTTTTGAGGAGAAACTGGGTGTGCACGTGTATGGTCTGACATCATCCTTGTCTCCTGCTGTGTTTCCACAGGTGTCACCACCGTCCTCACCATGACCACACTAAGCATCAGCGCAAGAAACTCGTTACCTAAAGTGGCGTACGCGACGGCCATGGACTGGTTCATAGCCGTCTGTTACGCCTTTGTGTTTTCTGCGCTGATCGAATTTGCCACCGTCAACTACTTCACCAAGCGCAGCTGGGCTTGGGATGGCAAGAAGGTGCTGGAGGCCCAAGAGATGAAGGTCAGCCCTGTGGCCAAGGCTAGGGAGGAGGGGGCGGTGAAGAAACGCTGTATGAGAGAGCTGCGCTGGGGCCAGGAGTGGGTAACATGCAGCCCCGCAGCACTCCAGGAGGCTGGATGCTACTTACTGGGGTCCCCAGCTCAGGTCTCGAGTGGAGCGGTTCTTGGGGATTGGGGGAGGAAGGGCTTGGAGGGCTGGTAGCTGTGCTTAGCTGGAGAAAAACAGGCAGGCATGGCTGCTCGCTTTTCCCTCTGTCCTTCTGCACGACCGTTTGCCGGTGGAAGCGTGACTGCATGCGTGTTTTGGTCTTTCTCCACCAGTGGTCTCCTCTCTCCTTTCTTCTCCCTGCAACCCATAAGTGCCCAGCTTCATGTTGCTAGGAAGCCACACAAACCCAAATACGCCACAGGATGCCAGCCTCGCCAGTAGAGGCGGTCCCACTGTGCTGTGTCCCCTGCGGCTGGTGCCCCCGAATGTAGGTGTCCCCTGGCACGGGCAGGCATGGTGCAGTGATGGGGAGGTCTGACGCTCGTGCTGATGCCCACAGCTGCCGGCAGCTGCTGCTTCCTAAGCTCAGGCCAGGAGGGTGGGTGGGAAGCAAGCAATCAGAAACGGCAACTGGCAGTGAATTATTGCCTGGCATCACCTGCATTTTCCCATCTTGCTTGGGATCAGCCTCTCTGGCAGCTTCCTTCCTGACAGGCACCACTACCCCTGCTCGTGCCCCCTCCCTCCTAACTGATTTAATCTCAGCTGTGCAGAGAAATCGCTTACTGTGGCATGCCGCTCCTTGTTTATATTTATTGAATCAATTTGAAAATCAGCTTTGTCCTTGTTCTGCGTTCTGGAGCCTTTATATTTTATTCCTTTGCATTTTAATGTGTTGTTTAAAACTGTTGTGGGGATGTATGCAAATATCTGGCAGAATTGCAGTAACTTTTGGGAAGACAACAGCCAGTCATCTCTCTGGTATGGAGGTCAAAGCAGGAGAACAGAGGCCTTATGGAGAGCCACAGCCGTCACTGGGTGTTGAATGCCACTCTCGTGTTTCTCCCGTGTTTCTCCCTATCTGTTTGCTTTTGCAGCTGTGGTCTGAGCAACAGACTTATGGCAAAAAGGCTCCAGAGGAGGCCAGTCGATGGTCTTCCACTTCTATCGTGAACAATAACACTAATCTGGCCTCTAGAGATGAGAGAAGCCTTTCCTGGGTCATTGGCATGAGCAAAGGATCAGGACAGGTCCTCAAAGCAACCATGTCCCTGTCAGGGACAGGCACAAAGTCAGGATTCACACAGCCTTGGGCAATGATGCGAGCTGGGCACAGCCGAAAAAGCAGCAAAGGCTCAAAAGCTTCAGTTTGTCATAGAAGATGCATGCTCCTTAATTTATTCATTGACCCAGCACTGCAAGACTAACAGTGCTGAAACAATAGGGTAAGAGCATTCAGAATGTTTGTGCACGTGGTAATCCAACACGGAAACTAAGCAGGACCAGGAAGTTTTCGGAGGGAGTGCTCTTTGTGAGTTTGCTGCAATTGGTATCAGGCTGGAGAATCAGGAATGACTCCAGATTTGTGGATGCTTTTTCAAGCCAAGCCAGGTCTTTACCTTAGAAGGCTCACCCACTCCCAGTCTCTGCAGCTCAGGGAGCTCCCTGAAGAGTGGTGGGCTTTCAGGGACCTTGGGAATATGATGTGTCACCATATTTGCTTTTCATCCATAGTCCATTGAATATTTCCAAGCAGTGAATTTGCTACACAGTGAAGGTGCCTAGTTGGCTCAGTTTCAGCCTTTAATTAGCCCTTCTTGAAACAATTGACAAGGCAGGTGGTTGAAACAACAATAGAAGGAGGAGGCAGAAGAATAAATATTGGCATTTTAAAGTGTTTGTACCAGGAGTAAAACTACCAGTGACAAGTCCAGGCTGAGCCCTGGTCTCTGGAGAGCCTTCCCCCCAGCCAAAAAGAATGCTCTCTATTGATGTGATGGCAAGGATCCTCACTCCAGGTTTGATTGTTTCCTTGCATGAACATGAAAAAAAATCAATAAGCATCAGCCCTTCCCTCACCTCAAATGTCAGCAGCAGCGATGTTTCCCGTCCCGTTTGAAAGAAAACGCTACCGCGCAGGAGCTGCTGGGTGCCAACAGGCACGCCCCGCCTGTTCACTCTCTCAGGGCCGGTTCCATTCTTTCTGTCTCCCCTTCAGCCAACCCGTCGGGTTAGATGGGAACAGCACATTTGTTTCAGGTAGGATCTAACATGATGGGGTGATCTTGGTGAATTGCTGATCTCTGCATCATAAAGGAAGGCGATGCTGTCCTGGCTGTGGCCATAGTTGGGTTCTGGTTCTAGCTGGGAGCTCCTCTGCGCGTTCTCTGCAGTCCTTTGATGAAAGGCAGGCAGGCAGGCATCACCACAGATGTCCCCAAATACTCCCTTTAGCACACACTCCGATAAGATTTGATGAATGCTTCTTGGACCCAGAGATTTTCCAAGCCTTTCCTGCCTGCCACCAGTAATCGCTAATTGTGGATGAAGGATTTCCTCTTTTTTGTAAGGCAGAATGGCTGCAACCAACCCAGAGGTGCAGATGGAACTGGGGAGAGGTATCTGGATCCAGTGTGGACAACTTGTTAGTAAAGATGATTTTTTAAAAGACATCATCAGGGGGAAGGTGTGAGATGGAAGTAGCTGGGGAGGAGTGAGAGGCCAAGGAGATTGAAAGATGACTGGTTTCAGTGGCCAGCAAAGCTCCCTGTCTCCAGCATCCTCAAAAAATCTTGTTAAAAGGATCCATTTCAGAGCAGAAGGGCTGTGTCTGAACAGAGTGAGAGCCATGGCATCCCATCCATCCCAACCATAGGGATAGCCATCCCTGGAGCCAACAAGGTCGCTTCCTGAGGAGTGGTTACAGTGAGGGTCTGGAGAGACAACCATTAATGGTGACTTCACCACTGGGAAACTCCAGAAGTCTGCAAGGGTGACATATACCAGGGAGTTCCCTGCAAAAAAGCGCTGTCTGTTCCTCAGGGTGGGAGATGCTTCGGATCTTTGTAAGCCGCTTCCTTAAACCCGCTTCCACCTGCAACGCAATGTCTGTGGATAAAATCTGATTGAGCTCTGTATCTGTGCTTGTGTGACGTTGCCCTGCAATCCTGGATGGCAAGAAGCAACAAAAACAATACAAGTAGCTGCAGTCAGACACGAGAACAAGGAAGAACACACTTTGGGTGGAGGAATGGTCCTGGATCTTTATGCTTCTCACTCTTAAGACAGTAATCCCAAAGTGCATGGTGAGACGGTTAGGTCCAGGCGTTTCACATGTGTTTTCACTAAAAGAAAGTCACCAAAAAGCATGCTGCAAACCTTTCTGTTGATATGATCATCATGGTTTTCTTTCTTGTACTGTGGAAGTGAGGGGCATGCTCGCCGTTCACACTAGGTGCCTTTTCCGCTGACCGAATAAAGCCTGGCTTTTTGTCCAACCCACTGCAGCAATTCTCAAGCTTTCCCCTTGATCCAGGTCACTCGGGAATCATTCTTCTTTCTACTTCATTTCTTTCCATTTGTGGCATCTTTGTTTTAATCCCTCCTTGCCAACAGAGAGGAACTAGACCCAACCTTGAAGGCTACCATTTCAACCAGGTTGAAGTCTTGTGGGCTCATGGGGTGGTCCAAACCCATCTCTTTTTTTTTTTCTGCCTCACTACGGTAAATATGGGTTTGCTGGGTTTTTCCCTTGCTGGCGGTGCTCTGCAGCCCATGTGTCCTTTGTCCTAGTGCCCTTGCAGTCACCTGTACCTCCCCATAGCACTGCAAGTGATTTATGTTCTCAGCATCTTCACTAGAACCCACGTATCATTCTTCGACAACATTTCACCCTCCCTCTCATCTCATCCCTACCTGCGTGGGGTGTTGGGCTGATCACTGACTCCATCCAACCTCTGTATCTTTGTCTGGTGATGCAGGGAGCATAAGATCTCTGGGCTTAGCCATCTGAATGAAGAGCTGGAAGGGCTGAGGGATGCCAGAGGTTACAGCAGCAGCTGACAGTGACCTGGCGCTGAGGCAGCCTGCTACTTAATGCAAGATTGCGTTGTTCGGGACCTTTGGCTCTGCTCAGGGTACAGGCATCTCTGTGTAAAACACTTTGCTGCTACTCTCTGATAGGATCGAGTCTTTGGCACACTGCAGAGGGGAACTTTGGCTGGCATGAGGAAGAAGCGGCGTGTTTGCTGGAACAGCAAGTACAGCTTGGAATTACAGGGTACAAGTATGTCAGAGACTGGAGCTGCCTGGAGGTCATTAAAGTGGCTTTCCTCTAGAATGGCGAGTGGCAGATACATTTCTCAAGTATTGCAGGTTTTAGTGATGGTGACCTTCAGAGTGGCCTGTCGGGGATAGTGCTTCCAATGCAAATTTCTAGCCAAGGAGATGGTGCAGAGAACTAAATCTCCAGCAGATCCAGCAGGACCAGTAGCTCCCATACTGTAGGGGTCCAGCCATTAGCTGCTCAACAGAGAGGCTTGCAGTCAGGAATATTTAACAAAAATGTTACTATTTTTCAGTATGTGTGTTGTGGAAGAACTTGTCAGACTGCAATATCCAGGGAACATACCTATCTCTAGAGCAGCTTTCACAGCTTTTCCCTCAGGAGAGCAGCGCAGGGACAGCTTTGTGCAGTGGTTCAGTCTCCCTGTGCCCAAACTGGGCCATAAACGCAGGAGTTGCTTTGCAACCGAGGTGTTTTAAATAGGGCAAGTTTTCAAAGCAAATGTGGGGGTTCCTTCTGCTTTCTACTCTCTGTTTCAGTAGGATGTGGAACTCCTCACAGATAAAGGTGCAGGGGGAAGGCTGGGGGCTACTTTGCAGCTGACAGCAATAAGCACATTTTGCTTTCTTTAGTTCTCCAAATCTTGCCTGAAACCCCTATTTATAAAGCTCAGCCCAGTACACTTGAGGCTGGCCCATTTATTCTGACATCTCAGGAGCAGAGCACACTCACAGCACACACGTGTGCCTTGGTGTAGGCAGTGTGTGCTCTTGGTGCTTCGCAAAGGCTACCCAGGCTCCCAGCTCTGACCGGGGCAGAAGGCTCCATAGGCAGCTGGAAAAAGACCCTGGCTGTAGGCTCCCAAGCCTCTGCACTATCTGAACAGCCTGATCTGAGGTCCAGGGAAGCCCGAGGTGATGCTTGGGGGCTCTGATCACACCTGTAGAGCAGTAGCTTGCTGTCACCACCCACAGCATTCCTATTTCCTCCATTACAGCCTGCTGTTTTCAGGCAAGGCAGACCCACTTTCTGAGCTCTGGGACAGAAAAGCTAGCAAGGTTCAAAGTGTCACGTCACTTGTAGTCATCTTATTCCTGGAACGAGTAGCATGGCTGATTAATACTAAAGGAATCACAGCGCACTTCAAATTACACTCTGTGAACAATATCTGGTTTTCATTTCACTCCTGGTTATGAATCATTTTATTACCTCCTGTAGCTGTGTTAGTAAGTAATCATACTTAACCATGTTTAAATGTTTTAGAAGGTGAAACATCTTTAGTCCTTTATTTCTTCTTGTCCGCTCCTTAGCGGGCAAAGTTCACTTCCTGTGCCGGGGGTACAAGTTAACACGGCTCGAACGATGGCAGAAATCAGTTGCTCAGTTAATCGTTAAAGATCATAGCACCCTCCCCCATAAAAGACTCTGAGTATGGTCAGGGGTTTAGTCTGAAGACATTTAGACCTCCTTTTAACAGCAACTTCATCTGTGTAATTGCTGGCATTATTGCAGCACTGCAGGCCTGGCTATGATGTTGTTGGAGAGGGGTTTAAAGATCGCACAAACGTCTGCTTTTAGTGTCCCTCTGAAAATCACTGTGGAAAATTCATTTCCTGAGGTAACCAGAAATAGCCATGGTGATTGTGGACACGTGTATAAAGGATGTGCAGCACGAAAGCCCTTGGAGTATCTCTGCAGAGCAGACTGGGTGAATCTGGCCTTCACGGCTCCCCAGCGATGCTGCTGGCTACCAGTCCCAGGCTGGGACAGGTCCTGCTGGCTGCACACTCCCCCCTTCTCCTGACGCCACTTTGCACATGGTTCCCTCATACGTGCAAGATCGTGCCAAGCACCCCTGGGAAATGCCTGGATGAGCTTTACCTTGTGTTTCGGTTGGTTTTGAATAGAAAATGAGATCCAAAGTCCCACCTTGTTCTGAGTTTAGATACCAGCTTCTCACCATGAGTCACTGCTGTGTGTAATGATGGCTCCTGGTGGAACAAGTGGACAACCACATGGACTACAGGAGTGCTGGGACGTGTAGGCTGCCTGATGTCTGCATGGGAATAGATGTCATTCAGTGGGCTTCTCCTGGTGCAGCTGGTCTCAGGTCCTGACAGCAACAGGAAGATCCCCAGAGTGGGCCCAACTCCTGTCATGACTTCCCGGCTCCATCTTCCCGTCCACTCACCTTCATTAACATCTGAACTGTCTGCCTTCAGCACACCAGCCTCTTTTGCCATTTGCTGTGCAAGCTCTCCTCCCTTCAGCCTGGACAGCATGGCTCCCTGGAGCCTGGTGGGAGGGGTGCACTCATCTCCCCTCGTCTGCAGCAATTCATGGATGTGAAGGCAAGAGGAGGTGTTGAGCAATCCTGAAATCCAGGGCTAGTGCAAATTCCTCCCATCTGTTCTTATCTTACCTGGGTAGGTCATGAGGGGCCCTGACGGGTCCCAGAGGCATTTTGTGTATCATGATGTTAAATTGTGAGGCATTCCTGTGAGGTGTCCAGGACACTGAGGCAGTGTCTGACATGGCCTTGTAATACGGTGCAAAAATACTGCGATGCTGTCACTCACGTTCTTAAAGCCACTGCCTTTCTGCCACAAAAAAAAAAAAAGAACTGTAGTCCTCTGTGGTGCCTCCCTCTCTCCCCTGACCCAGGAAGCAGGCCAGCAAAGCAGAAAGTCAAGTTCTTCCCCAGGATGACAACACAGGTGTCATTTTTTTCTAAAGGCTGCGTTCCTGCATCATTTCTCCATGGCTGAACCTTAGGTGCAATAGGTAACGCTGCCCAGCTGAGGGAGAAAACAAGGAGTCTGTGTATTTGAGCTGGCATTTGGTTGTACTGACCAGGCGATGCACAGCGTAGATCTGGCAAGGAGTCACCCGCCTGGGGAGCTGTTTGTACTACTGCTCCGATCTAAGGGGGCAAGGAGCTACACACCCAGCTGTGTGCCTTCGGTTACGGACCTGCAGCAGGACCTGGCTGCCAGTCCAAGACGTCCTAGTGCTACGTGCTGCATGCCAGACTTACACCAAGTAGCTGATCCACCCCAATCCGGCACGTCCTTGTGCTCCAGCAGCCCTCAGGTGGCAGATGTCATGGGTTCTGGCCATCTTCTCACCACATCTTCCTTCCCTTCCACAATGCTGCCACCTTGGTCTCTTGCTCCTCACACCCTTTTCCATCTTCTCATCCGGGCAAGCAGGTAAACTCAGAGGACACAATGTTCTCCGTGCAATTCTACAGACACTTCATCTCTATTATGTTTTTTCTTCCCCCTTCCCTAGAAAAGAGAGCCAGTGGCACTAGCGAAGAAAACCAACAACACCTACAACATTGTTGGCACCACATATGCCCTCAACATTGCCAAGGACCCTGGCCTGCCCACCATCTCCAAGAGTGCTGCTGCCACTGCTGCTGCCACCAGCGTACCCCCCAAGATGCCCCGCATAGAGGAGAAGCTCCCAGAGAGTAAGAAGACATACAACAGTGTCAGCAAGGTAGACAAGATGTCCCGCATCGTCTTTCCAGTCCTCTTTGCCATTTTCAACTTAGTCTACTGGGCCACATACGTAAACCGGGAGTCAGCTATCAAGGGAATGATCCCCAAACAATAAAACCGGTCACACAAACCTTCCATCAGTGGGCACCATCCAGGCAGGAATTCTCCAGGGCTTTCTTCTTTCCTGTTTTGTTTAATTATTATTGTTCATTTGATATTATTATTATTATTATTATTGCATTCTTTTATGATGTAAACAAAACTGTGATTTTAATTTGATCCCGTACACTTTAGTTTTGGTTTACTTTGTCTCTGATGAGGAAAAGAAAAAAAAAAAAAGGAACATAACAAGCTGTGCCTCTAACATCGTGAGTCTGATGTCCCCCATCTGTCCAAGTCCCTCTGTGCTTCCACCTCTCCTCCTCCACCTCTTGCCATTCCCACCGTCTGCATGCCACTGTCATTCCACACTCCGCTCTGCTGGGGGCTGCCCCCCTTGTCTTCTGCGACAGACTGCCCTAGCATGGTGGGTGCTCCTGGGGGCCTGGGCGGAAGGATGTGGAGGCCTCCAGAGTCAATCAGCCAGCCAGATTGCTCTGGGGCACCAGGCGTGTTCTGCCCGGGGGTGGGTCCTCCCCCAGCACATGGGGGTGCAGGGTCCATGGAGGGACCCCCGTGCCTGGGGGGTGAACCCACCACTGCTGTCAGTGGAGCCATTGCAGGGGTGGAACAGGGTGGTAGCATCTTGCAGCTGTCTACGGGGCTTCTTCCCCTCTGTTTTCACCAAACCCAGCTGCTGGTTTCCTCCATGCCTCTCCCCAGACAAGAACAGGTGAGAACGGTCTTGTCCGTCTGCCATCCTGCACCCGTGGGGCAATTCATGCTGGGCGGGGCGGGGCGGGTGATTCCTACCAGAGAAATAATTTTTCTTGGGTCAGTCAGGAAGTCAGGGCAGGATATTTATAATGCCTTGGAGGAGGTCATAGCTGTCAGGCCACATGCATTCAGCATCAGGACTGGAAGCCATGGAGTTCGTGTTCAGATGAGTGGTTTATCACTTTCTCTTGGCCCCATCCATTTACCCTTCTTGGCATCTCCTCTCTGTCCCAGCCCCTTCTTCCAGCTCCCCATTCATCTTCCTTTGGCTACTCAGCAGCCCCCAGTAGTGTCTCACTGCTGGCGGGTCGGTTTAGGCAGAGAAGTCCCTACCTCTCAGGTAAGCCACGCTGGCGGGAGGAGCACAGCCCGGGGAAGTCCAGCTCACAGCGCATCCCTGCTCCTGTGCTCCAGGGCAGCAGCGACGCTGGTTCAGCCAGCTCAGGTGCAGGCTGTTTTGTGCAGGTCACGCCAGGGGCCACTCTGCCACCTGAGGGGGTGAGTCAGGGGGCAGTCAGTCCCCAGGTACCTCCGTGCCGCTGGTGAGCAGATGCAGCTGAGCAGCATCAGCACCATGGGAGAACAGCAGAAGGGCTTCTTCGAAGCAGCAGGGTGACACTGCTGTCCCAGAGAACCACGTGAGCAGGCTGCCATCCCACAAAGCCATTGAGATAAGACCCAGCTCCAAAGGCTGCACGGTCTTCCAAGGAAAGCCCTCCAGTGCCTGGGAGAGGGGCCTTTTCTCTCTTCCCAGCCACCACAGTCAAGGACCCAAACCAGTGGTTGTCCTGTCCCAGCAGCAGCACAAGACGGTGGCAGCCAAGCCACCAGTCCCCCTCCCCCGTGCGTGGGTCTGTGGACACACTGTCCTGCCAGAAGGAAGGACATCCTGTGCCTCATAAGCCCTTGTCCCCAGCCCGTGGGCAGCACTGATCCTGCCAGCACCGCTGCTCCCAGGGTGGGATGCACCCCCTTTCCTGGGCCTCCCTCTGACCTTCTGGCTGCCCCCAGCACAGTTCGGGTGCGTGCAGCCAGGCTGAGGCCTCAGCACCCTAAGGTGATGTCTTCAGCATTGCTTTGAGCCTCTGTGCTGAGCTCAATTTCCCCCTGCCCGTGCAGGAGCAGGGCTGAGCAGAAGGCACAGGATTTGCCCCACCTGGAATATCCATGGGGACGGCAGGACGGAGCGACGAAGGCCAGGGCACTTTGTCCTGCAGTGCGGCTGGCATTGGTGCGTGTCCTGCCCGTCCCATACCAATCCTGCTGGCTCAACAACAGTGCAGCCCCGCCCCGTGCCTACAGCTGCGGTGAGGAGAGGGGCCTGGAGACATACAGCTCAGTCCCTGGTGCATCTGCAGCAGCTGGCAGCATCAGGCAGGAGGCGGCACCCCCCCACAGCCGATGCTAAGGAAACCAGCTGTCTCCCCATCCTCCCCCCACCAGCATCCTTCCCCCAACACCCCCATGACATTTCTACAGTGCCTTTCACCCCCGAGGGCTCCCTGCTGAGTGGTGAGGAGGGGAAATTCTGGGAGTTCTCTCCCTTCGCACCCAGCATTGGGTTGGAGGAGCAGAGGGAAGGTGCACCATCCCCAGCCCTTCTGCGGGGCAGGGCACATCCCGGCTGTGCCCGGTGCACCTGGTTCCTCTTGGCACTGGTCACCTGCAGCCACCCCGCTCCGACAGCCCGGCCACCACGGCCCCCTGTGCTGCCTCCACACCAACACCATCCCCTCCAGCAGCGAGTGCCATTGCTGCCGCCCTCCTGCTCCCCGGGCTTTCCAGCGGGAAGTGCTACGCTACCCGGCCGTGAGGTTGTTTGGTTTGGAAACTACTTGGATGTCATTTTCTTAAATAAGCTAGATGAAGTGTATCTCATAAAACATTCATGTCACTATAATACTCAGGCCTAAGTGAATGGAATAGAAACCCTATAAAAAGCAAAACAAACATAATAAAACAGTAACGAAGAGTATATTGTGCTTACTAACAGAATTACATCAAAGGCAAGTTTAAATACGGGACCCGGTGACTCAACTGACTTGAGCTGGCCCCAGCGCAGAGGTGGTCTCTTCTGCTAGTCTGGGCATTCCCCAAAATCCTCTCTACCCCGCAGGCCATGTCCTGCCGCGCATCGCCTGGCTACATGTTCCCGTGTCTGTCGGTGCCTGCTTCGCAGAGCGCTCTGTACATTGTCAGGTCTTGCCGTCGGCTTCTCAGCATCCCGGGCACCCGCAGGCGCTGGCTTTGCCGCCTGCCCGAGTCCACAGGCTCGCTGCGGCAGGAAGGTGCTGAAGGTGCCAGGCTGGACCGCTCTGCGGTGCCAGGCACCACCCCGGGCAGTATCCGAGTTACTCCTCCCTTCCTGCGGGTGAACCGATCTGCCTGGCTCAACTGTCGGCATGAATCTCCTGCCTGTCTCTTCCCCAAGCCCTTCCCTCCCTGCGATGCTGAGACTCTTGTCCCTCCCCAGGACACGGCCCACCGATCTGCCTTGCTGGTGACACCCATCTGCTGGCTCATCTTTGCTCTTCCTGACTCCAAAAACTTTGCTCTCTGCCTGATAAAAGGCTGCCTTCCTGGCTCTGCGTTAGCATGCCTTGAAAGCCAAGTCTATTCCCACCAAAGCCTGGCACTGGCTCCGAGTCTTCTTGCCAGCTGGAAGCAGAAATACCGGCATCCTTTGGTTAAAGACAACAAACCAAACAGGATTTGTAGTTTGGCTTCCAAGCAGGGAAGCATTTCGGGAAGATAGTTATAAATAAGTGGTTTAGCATCTCCTGCCAGCAGACATCACAGAGAAGATAATGTTCTCTTTTTTTAAATCTGTCAGCGGCTCAAATTGGGACGTTTCCTTCCCAGCTCACACGAGGCTGCTGATGGGGCCTTCTTCGAAGGGCACGCTGGGCCAGCGCTAGCCGAGCATCAGTTACGGGGGTTTACTGCTTGCTGCCAGAGTATCGAAGGGCTCCGTTTTCACAGTCGGTGCTGGGTAGGAGCAGAGCTGTACGTGCCCATCAGTAGCCTAATCCACAGTTGTGCACAGAGTGGGCACTTCATTTTGCTGTGAACCTCAATACTCCGATATTTATTTTCTTCTGGCAAGGCCCGAAGCCTCCCTGACTTAATGAGAGTCTCCCAGGCAGGAAGTAGCAGTCTTTGAGGGTGATAAAAACGATCTGTTGGGTCTGCGCTGCTGTTCTGTAGCTCGCACCGCCTGGGACACACACAGTGCAGTCCAAGCCTGCAGTTACATTCCTCCTGAAAATGTCAGAGGGGCATTTTGGTGCTGGCAGCCTGCCTATTCCCTCCTCAGAAACTGCGCGTGGACAAAAGCAGCACGCATTCCGGGAGCTCTACGCCCCGGGGAGGCGCGGGACGGTTTGGCCGAGGGCTCGGAGCAGGCAGAGGTGGCAGCACGTGGTGGCTGCAGGCGCTGTGCTAGTGCTGGGACGGGAGAGGGGTGGGGAGAAGGGGTCCCTCCGTGCCACCCATTCTTCTAAAGGGTTGATGGAATCACCCCCACACAACATCTCGAAAGCTGCCTGAACATCACCGAGCAGGACTGCGACACCCTAGATGGATCTTCCCTGTTCTCGTCCGTGCACTGAGCTCAACATAAGCAATGCTGGCTTCACCCCTACTTGGGCTGCAGACAAGTGCTGCGGCCAGCACAGCTCACCCCCGTCCAGCTCGGTGCCACTGGCAGGGTCATGGTTCGCTTGCTGTGGGCATGCCCTGTGCCGGCAGACCCCATGCTGGCTGTTCCCAGACACCTCATGCGTGCAGACAGGGTCATGACCAGCCCGCTTCTGCAAGCCGGCACACAAGGTGCATCCATCTCTCAGCTGCTGCCTTGATTTCTTCTGTCCACATCTTGGATTTCTTTCAGCCATTCCTTGGGGAGGATTATAGGGCTGCACCACATAACCAGGAAGGGGTTTCTCTTGCTCCAGATCACCTTGCATGGGAAGACCCTGCATGCTGCTGAGAACCTCTCGGAGACCTTCAGGAGCCGGGAGCCGTCGCCTCTCCCACGGGGTGCTGTAGAAACGGCGTCTTTGCAGGTGTGGGAGGAACAGAGCAGCTGAACACCCACTGCTCTTAGCAAAGGGTCACGGTCAAAGTCGGGTGGCTATCGAGGACAGGTACTGTGCTTGTCCAGCTTGCCAGAATGCGGCATGAGCAGGAGAGGACCGGGCAGCTCCTGATGGGCTCACCTGGGGAACAGTTTGGCAGGGACGTGCTAGTGTCCCCCTTCCCATCTGCTTGGTCCTGGGGGTGGTGGAGAGCCGGCATGGGGCTGTGGGACTAGACCGTTGCAGCACGCAGTGTCAGACCCTCACTCCAGGCCCTCTTGCCCAAATTGTATGCCTCTCTGGGGTCATGCTTTTAACCTACCCAATCAAATATCTGTGTGGATTTTGCAGACTGGAGAGAAACAACATTTTCCTGACTCCTTGGTGGCTTTTGGGGGTGGGCTCAGCCAGGGCGAGGGGCATATAAGTGCTCTAATAATGTCAAAATGGGGAGAAAAAACCCAGACAATTCACCAGTCCTCTCTCCATATCAAGCTAAACTACTCCTCAAGGCAGTTTTGGCAAGAGGCCACAGCACAAATGAGATTGATGGCTTCCAGGTATAAATATTTACTGTTTGACCTTGTTATTGTTTAGTCAGCCAAAGGTTTTTATATATATATATATATATATATATGCGTGTGTGCATGTGTATATTTATGCTCACAAACTCTTCATACCTAAAAGTCAAACCTCTCTTCCTTTGCAAGAGAAAATAGCCACTTTCAATTATTTTACTTCTCTTTCATTCTCTTTGCTAAATCTTCTGGAAGGAGGTGCATCCCTCTCCGCTGGTCCTCAGGTGGCTTTGGGAGGCACAGGGAACAAAGGCAGCGAGGGAGAGGAGCTCGCCATGCTGGGGTCTGGGTGCAGGCTTGCTGCCTGGACCAAGGTCACTGCGGGCACCGCTGCCCAGCACCTTGCAGGAAAGCTTAGTCCCAGGTGTCACAACTTCTCCAGCACAGCTCTCATCCTGCCCAACACTGGAATGTTCCCAGCATGGCTTTACAACAGCTGAATGCCATAAGTCTTTGGAGAAATGTTTGGGCAGTGATCCTGCAACTGCACCCGCAGCTCCTCCATTCCCTTCGCTGCTGCTGGAGAAAGGCTCTCGTGGCCAGCAGCAACTGCGGCCTGTGCCTTGTGGTAGCCCAGCCATGAGAATGAAGGTCACCACCCTTAAGCAAACACAGCTGGTTCTCTTTCTGGGTCTGTGCCTGCCTGCCACCACGGGAATCTGTGCTGCTTTCGACAGCAGAGGGCCTTAGGTTTGGGTTAGTCCTAACATTTGACCTGTCCTCTGTCACCACAAGCGGGCTTGTGCTCATGAAACTCTAGTTCTAGCTACTGTTTCCTATTCCCCACTGTCCCAGTCCCCACCAGTGCAGATCCCATCTGTGCACAGCTTTAATGATCCCACCTGCCTAGTGAGGGAAGCCTGGTCCCAGGTTTGCGGTGTGAGCCAGGATGCTCACACAGTCTTCAAGGGCTCTTGGCTCTTCACTGCTGCTTGAGGGTCCTGTCGATTTGGTAAGTCCATGGGTTCATGTTACACTGCCAGCAGCACCCTGTTTCCCCTGAAAAGCCTGTCAGTTCCTTCTGTCTTCTTGCAGGGCACCCAGCAAACGTTAGTGGCAATCATACATCAAAGGATTTGATTTTTGCAACCACAAAAAATGCAGGGGCAGAGTTGGGAAACCTGAGTCATCGCCGCATTGCCTTTGCCAGGCTGTATTTAGAGTTGAAGGGCTCCTTTCCGTTGTCACGAGGGAGATTCTCAGCCCACCAAATCCAGTCAGGTGGCCACAAGTATCCCCGTCATCAACCAGATGTTGACGGGCTTGGGGACAGCCGCGGGCCAATGTCCTGGCTGAAGGTGAGGGCACCTGCCTGGTGCCAGGGCAGGGAGTGTCGCGTTCGCATCATGCTAGGGCAGCCCACCGCGCACAAGAGCCCGCCAGAGAATGCGCTCCTTTCCACTGCTGCGGGTGCAGCCTCTGCCCCGGTGTGTCCTCTGCTCTGTTTTCCATCTTGTGAGACTCTCCACGACGAGAAAGAATCTAGCCGGCAGCAGTATAATGCATGACAATCCTGTTACTACAGCTGTAAATAATGAACGATTAGAAAAAATGCTTTTTTAATTTTTTTTTTTACTTCATTTTCTCTATTGACTAACTGGTAGCCACTTTCTTAAGGGATTTCTCATGAAAACTGTGACCTTTCTTCTCTCTATTTCTCTCTCTCTTTCCTTCTCTTTCTGAGGTTTGTGTTTCAAATGCTTTTTGGTGCAATGTTCAATGCCTGTTTGTATTTTTGAATCGTATTTTTCAACCTTTGCTGGAAAAAAAAAATTTAAAAATTGCCCATTCTAATAGGCAGGATTTTGTGTCCTGCAATTTTTTTCAGCTTTTAGCTTTTTCAGTAAGTTAAAGCAACAGAAAAATGTCTCCAAAAATTACAGTGAAGTTCTGAAGAGACATTAGAAAACATCAGAAACAAGAACTACACGAATAAGATCAGCAAGCTGAGTGGAGGAGGAGGACTCTTTTGACCACTTGCTAACCTCCTGATCCAACACACAAGGCAGGACTAGACCTCTTCACTGAATTAAGTCACTCCGCTTTTCCACTCTACCCAGTCTCTTGAACTCCGATCAAAACAAATAAAAATTCATATTTTAAAAAAGTCGGTGTCATTGTTTTTTCCATGGTCCGTTTCTGAAAGCCAAATGATGTTGACATACGAAGGGATGGGGAGCCCAAGGAGCCCATCCTCTGGGCTTCAGCCTGCCTGCACATCTGGGAGTTTGTCCCAGTGACGAGCAGACAAGCTACCTGTGAAACAAATAAATATTCCTGGGGAAAATAAGAGCCTGAAAATATTCCACAGGTCCCATCGCGTCATGTTTAAAATGCTTTCCTTTCCGATGGCAGTGGAGTGGAGGGCACAAGGTGCGTTCAAGGCAAATTGGCTGGGGAGCTTGGGAACCAACTCAGAAAGGGGATGGTGGTGGTGTGACGGCTGGGCAAGGAGACCCTGAGGTGTGCTCTTTCCCCACGGTGTGTGCCCCATGGTGAGACGCTGCTCTTCCAGTAGAGCCCTTTGGCATTTCTCCATGTACAACATGCTTCGAGCTTTCTGCTGCTCCAGGCGCAACCAGAAAAGGCCTTGGCCAAGATGCTGGTTTATCCAACTGACCACATGCACTTCTCGAGCAGAATCGTAGTGTAAAGAGACCCTGGTGAGGAAAAGGGTGTGCAGACCCGTAGACCAAATATCTTTGGCCACGTGGTAAATTGAAAGAGCGCCAAGGAACGGTGGTGGGCAGTTCAGCCCACCCTGCTGTGCTCTTCAGCTGTTACAGTGACCTCCACTGTCACTCTGGTCCACCTAAACAGCTTGCAAGCATGACTTGGGATTTACCATGGCCCAGAGGCCTTTGCTGCAGGGAGTTTTGGTTGTGGCTACTCTGTTTTTGGAGATTTAATAGCGTGTAGCTGACCATGCCACATCACAGGGACAATGTGACGTGTCCGGGTGACTGTGTGGTCTGCTGGCAAGGAAGTTCAAGGTGTAGGGGCTTAATTTGGACACTTCATTGCATCTCCTTGGATGCATGAGAAGTTATATTTAAGAATAAATATATTTTCTATATTTAGTAGGATTTTTCTCATTGGGTAGGAAGATCTGAAATGAAGTAAATCTCTTCAAACACAAAAATAGAGGAAAAATCACCTGCAGAAAATGCTGAAGATCTTCCTACTGCACTGTTTGAAATATCCTACGTTCCCCTGTGATCTTCTTCTGCATTTTTGGCTACTTTTTTGTTAAAAATATTGATGAGTTACACAAATTCCGCATATTCAGTGAGGACTCTTTTCCCCCGCTCAATTACCACTGGGAAATAGCAGGAGAAGCAAATAATTCCAATGACTTCGTCAGTTGTTTTCCACGCCCAAAGAAGGAACGAAACACCCTCCCCCTTTCCCCAGATTCCCTGAGCACCATCTGGATGCTGCACCAGGGACTTGCTGGCGGGACAATATCTCCAAACATGTTGCAACCTTGAACAAAAAAAGTTACGCGTTTGAATTTGCTGCATTCAGCTGAATCCTCCTCCTTGCTCAGAGATTCGGATGACAGAAGAGGCTTCGAAGCGCCGGGGCTCGCAGCTGCTGTGGCAGATGGATGGTTACCACGGGTCTTAGCGGTACAGGCTGCATACTTATGTCTTCTCGAGGAAGGAGCATAGCTTGTGACCTCAGCAAGAGCAGCCAAGGAAGGAGCCCACCGCTCTTTTAAACAGTAAAAGCCGGAACCTGAAGTTTTCACCCCTTTCCCGGCCACCCACCCCCCCCCCAACCCGCATCCTTCCTCAATCAAAACAGCGCAGGGTTGGTCCCAGCCTGAAAAGATCTTCCTGACTCAGAAGACAAAAATAAACAGCGATGTGAAAAGCTTCCCTGCATTATCACTTCTCTATTTGAACCTGGAACAAGGGCCCTGAAGAGGAACAGAGTGTAATTGCAGTGTCCACAGAAAAGAAATACTAATGAAAACAGGCAGAGCCAGGAGAATTGGCGGAGAAGAGGCGTAGCTGAACAAGTATTTATTTCCCCAGCACTGAGTGCTCGGGCTGACAGGTGCCTTAGGAACACATTAGCCCGGTTTTATTGCTAGGTTCTTACACTACAGCAGTGCTAGCGGGGCACGCAGGACAACTGTTGACGTGTCGCTCCTGAGGTGCCAGATGTTGGGGAGCAGATGTGTCCCCTATGCCAGGCCATAACACGGCTGGTAGGGACAGCTCAGCTCCACAGCCCCGTGAAGAAAAGGGTCCCCAGGACACATCTTCTGCCTCGGAAGGGTGGCTGTTCCCGAAATCTATCCTGTGAGCCACCTTCTCATGAGGTGGGGCGAGTGCCCCAAAGCCAGCCCTAAGCGAGCCTTCATGCATTCAGGTGGCATGATCAGAACGCCAGCATCAAGGGAGGGTTCCCTCTGCATAAGGAGCTCCATTCCCCGGTTCCTTCCCCCTGGAAGACGAGTGGGTCCAACGCTGCATGACTCCCGTTGGCAGGGCTCTTCCCAGGACCATCGCCGTGGTGGCTGCCTTGTGAGCAGCCACCGCTTCCTCCTGCAAAGCTCAGTTCCTCCTGACCGCACTCATCCATCAGCAGCTTGTCAGCAGGAACATGGTTTGGGACTTTGCGGTCGCCCCGCTCCACGGGGAACACCCTCGCTTGGCAGATTTGCGGCTTGCTGGGATTCATTCTCCCTTACACTTCGGCACGTTGGCGGGCTGCAGGACGCAGGGATCCCAGGCTTTGCCTCCACACACACACGCCCACTGCAATCGGAGGTGAGAAAAAGCGGCTGTGACTTTCCTCCTACCCCCCCACCTTCCCTTTTCACGCTGGATGGATGGGTGATGTGTTAACAGCAGCCGGAGCAGCAAGGGGGGCAGCTTCCCAGCGTGGACATGCTCAGCTCCCTCTGCGGATCCTCAGTGTCCTTCACGGGGATGAAGATGTCCTCTTCTCTGCCACCCCTAAGCAAGCAGCAAGCGATGGGCTGCAGAGGGGACCAGGTGATGTGCCTGGAGCAGTGGTGGGGGTGTCACACAACCATAGAATGGGTTGGGTTGGAAGGGACCTTAAAGCCCATCCAGTTCCAACCCCCTTGCCATGGGCAGGGACACCCTCCACTAGACCAGGTTGCTCCAAGCCTCATCCAGCCTGGCCTTGGACACTGCCAGGGATGGGGCACCCACAGCTTCTCTGGGCAGCCTGTCCCAGTGCCCCCCACCCTCTCTGGGAAGAACTTCTTCCTTATATCTATCAACCACGGCAAAAGCTCCCTCATCCCGTGGCAGCAAGGAATGCCTCTCCAAGCCCCTGGTCAGGGAAAGCAGGAGAAGGACCCTGCTCCAGCCCTGCTCTGACCCCAGGGCAGAGGAGACATCTCTGGTGTGGGAACTGCGTGGCTCCCCGTGTCTCATTCCTGGGACACCCTGCGGTGTTACCAACAAAGCAGGTTCCTCCACCACGGACTGCCATGTCCCTGCTCCAGGGGATGGGTACCATGGTGGGGATTCAGGGATCCCCCAGCACTCCCCCGGGGCTCCAATGGGTGTTTTGCCATGGGGGAGGGGGGGTGGGAGGGTGGCAGGTACAGCCATAGGGCACTCGGGTGGGCCAGGGGAGTCAGCCAACTGGGGGACGGCAGGGACCCTGGGCTGAACAGGCTGCACCACCCCATCCCCAAGGCCACCCTTTTGGGAGTGACCCCAGCGGGAAAATGTCTGCGAAAAACAGCGCCAGGGGACTTTTCCCCAGAAGGGGAGAGGGGTGGGAGCTGGCTGAGCATTAGGCATTCTATAAAAGCACTTTGGGATCCCTGATAAGTAGCAAGTTAGGAATCGACAGCAGTGGTTTCAGCAGAGGCGGACTGTGGCCGTGGTAGTCTAGGGACGCAAGTGAGGCGAGGCTGGCAGGAAAAAGCAGTATTTTTTGATTACACAGTTAGCACAGCTGGGGAAAAGAAGCCAAGCTTTCAGGCCTACAAACTCCGCGGTGCTGTGAACTCCAGGCTTAGGCATGGGAAGGGCTGGGGTACAGCTTCATTAGTGAGGCAACCAGAAAGCTAAGGCTCCTAGCTCCTGTGCAGACTGGCTTATAAGGGCAAAGGTACTTCTTGGGCTTCTGTGAAGAAAATGGGGGAAAATAGGAGACAAAATAGTATTGGTGAGCTTATTCAGAGAAAGAAAGGAAAGCATGCAGTGATCTGGATTTAAAAAAAAGAAAAAGAGAGGTAAAAACGCATATAGTACAGACAGAAACCTCCTTTAAAGTCAATGCACGATTTATTCAGCACATGCAGGTTTTGCACTTGCTCAAGAAGCCTGGGAGCAGTAAGTCTCCAGTCTGACCCCAGCTCAGCTATACCTCAGCCCAGACCTGGGCTGGAAATGACCGTAACTCATGAGCCCATCTCCTGGCATTCAAGGGAAGCTGTGTAGGCTCCTCTTACAATTTCTCATTGCTCTCATGAATCGTTAAATATCTGTGCCAGACTGTAATCCCCAGTTTGACTGTAAAGCTAGCCTTCGCCTTCCTACTGCATTATTACACCCACCGTAAATTATGAGGGGTAGCAAGACAGGGCTGATAAGGAGGATTTATGATGCTTGAAGGACCATCTATAGCAACCCATTGCTGAGTGACTCCTCTCCCTCTCTGGAGACCAGCTGCTGCCAGCAGACACTCATTTTCCAGTGTGAACCCTCAGTCACTAGGATGGGAGGACCCAACCCACATCCTCACTGGGAGAGGAGGATTGTGTTACTCAGGGAAGCATCTCTGAGCAACTGGCTTGGGAGGGTCCTGGCCCAGAGCAGATGTGGAGGTTAATCTGCAGGTGGTCCTGGGCAGGGGAAGCCCTGAGGTGGGGGTCTGCCATCACATGGAGGTGGTGTGATGTCCTGGGTAAGGAGCAAAGATGCGCAGAGTTCCTTGCCTTGGGGTAAGGATGCTCCAGGTGCTGCGGGAAGGAGCCCTGGGTGCATTATGCGATGGTCAAGGGGAGCTCAACGTGGTGAGAAGCTGCATTTCACCTAAGGCAGCAACTCCTCTCCCTCTTTGGGTTTCCATGTAGACAGCAAAATGCAAACCAGCTCTCCTGGAGCGTGCTGGGAGTCAGCATCCCCACTGGGAACACTAGTGGCTATCTGCTGGGATGTGCAGGCAACTGTGTCACCTCCCAGGGTGGAAATCAAGCCCAGCTGGTAACAGGACAGAGCTGATCTACGTCTGCAGCCCTGCAGGGGTACTGGGAGGCGGTCAGCCTTTTAGGTGTGTTTTTTAAAGAATTACTGCTGGGGAGTTGGGTGACATTTCCCTTCCTTTGCTAAGTTTAGAGTGTAATTGTTATGCTGCTTATTTGGGCTTTTTGCAGTCCTGCTGTCTGGGGATCTCATTTGTGTAATTTTGTTGGGTCCTGGCTAATAATGACGTCACGCAAAAACAATTCATTCTGCTGGACCGAGAGTGGGCTTCGTTGCCATGGTAACCTTTGATTTGGAGACTTGCGGGAAGGAGACAGGTAAGTGCTTGAAATTGCCACATTTCAGCCTGGTTTCAAATGCCTCGGAAGTCTGAGGCTCCTTTTCCATAAACGAAATTTCAAGTCTTGTTGAAGTACTTTGTAAACAAAATTCATTTATTGCCTGCAGAAAATGGAGTGGAATTTAGCTGAAGAAAATACTTTTAGAAGAACTAAGGTTTCATGAAGCACTCTACAAAATAACGGGAGTTAAGCCCAATCAGGATGTGCTAATGCTGCCTTGTTCCCCCCAGACTCATCCCTGGAGAGAAGAGATCGTTTCCTGGTGAGTGGGGACAGTCCAGTGGTGCTGAGGGCTGGCCCAGCAAGGAGACCTATGTGCTGGGGGGTAGGGTGAGGGACTGCAGCAGGTCTGACGAGCGCAATCTTTAATTGGTTTCAAATGCATCCCCCACAAGTGTGCTGTGTTTTACCCAGTCTGAATCAATGAGCCTCCCTGTTCCCAAAATTTGGGTCAATGTGTACTACATTAGTCAAACTACTCTGGAAACCAAGATACTCACTTAGAGCTGCATATCTACACGCTTATTCGGAGATCTGATTATGAATGCTTGTGGCTTCTCTGAAAATCAAACCGGGATGAAGTTAGCCCCTCTGGGTATGAGTTAGGCTGAACTGGGGTCGTAGGCAGACATTTCCAGCTGGGAAGCCCTGGGCTTCTGAAGAGAGATTCCCAGTTTGGAGACGCTGTGTAAAATCAGCAAAAGCTGTATGATGCTGACCTGCTTTCAAAGTGAAAATCGGACTGAACCCAAAGGCATGCCACAGAAGGTAAAAGGCAACATTTGGCATCTGGATCCAGCCAACGCTTTGGTCAGGGGGCTTTGATTCTACAGCCCCCTAAATATTCTCCAAGGGTGTGCGAGTGAAGTTGTTTGGCCAGTGTGAAAGGAGTACCCGGTGCATTGCTGTTACCAGGACCTGGGTTGACGCGTTTATCCAAACCCTCTTCGGCATAACTTACGCCCCCTGAAGTGCCGTGTCCCCTCCTTTGCCTGGACGGGGTGACCATCTGGGGGAACTTCCCTCCAAAGCTAAACCAATCCCTTGGCACTTTCACTCGTGCATAGAAACTGTCGTTGTGTCATGGGAAAGGAAGCTGGAGCCTGGAACGCAGGCTGGAGAGGCAGAGCTGGGACCAGCCCTGTTCAGGGGTGCCTGTTCAGGGTCCTGCTCCAGCCCGACGGGTGTTCAAAGCACCAGCCCTGGCAGGGCTGGGAGAAGGTTCATGAGCAGGATGGAGTGTGGTGGTGAGGAGGGAGCTCTAGGGGGATGTAACCCCAGGGGAGAGCAGCAAATTGGGTCTGTGCTGCTTGGGCTCACAAGGAGCCTCTCCCTGGTTTATAGGGGAAATGCCTGAAATAGAATCGTTTTGGATATAGCGAAAAAGGAGTGTTTCTGAAGGACTCCAACTCTCCTACATGTGATTTGCTCAACCCTTCAGAGTGTTTGTTGCTTTTTTTGGTGGTGGAAGCTATTCAGGGAATTTGACCTGAATTTTTGCATCACTTTGGATGCCTAGAAATTGCATTTATTTAAAGAAAATAAGGCTTTTGCTGAAAAAAAATATTGCCCAGATATGTGCAGGAGCAAAGGCAGATATTCCTAAAATTAACCCAACATTAGTGCAAGTGTTTGCTGGGCCCACAATCTGCAGGTACAGAAGAGATGCTACACTGGCAGAGCACGTAGCCTTGTCTAAACCGTGTCCGATTTCTGATGGCAGTCAAACAGCAAATGCTTCCTATAATCTCAGGCTCTCTTTCACTCTCATGCATCTTGCAGAACTTCACCCAGACACTCTCCCAGCCTCCATCAATCTGTGGCTCAGGGACTTGCCTGTAAAAGCTACATCCATGTGTTAAATTATGTTATGTTATACTTATGTTAAGGAGGCTGAGGGGTGACCTCGTTGGTCTCTACAGCTCCCTGAGCAGGGGATGTGGAGAGGGAGGTGCTGATTTTTTCTCCCCCGTGCCCAGTGATAGGACGTATGGGAATGGTTTAAAGCTGCACCAGGGGAGGTTTAGACTGGGTATTAGGAAGCATTTCTTTACTGAGATGGTGGTCATGCACTGGAACTGGCTTCCTAGACTGGTGGTCGGTGCCCCAAGCCTGTCAGTGTTTAAGAGGCATTTGGATAACGCCCTTAATTTGCTTTAACTTTTGGTCAGGCAGTTGGACTAGATGACCATTGCAGGTCCCTTCCAACTGAAAATATTCTAACTCTTAATGGAGTGCTAACTCTTAATGGATTGCTGCTTGTTGGTCCAGCTGCAATGGGTTGTGAGTTGGTCCAGCTGCTCCTTGAACTCTCATCAACTGTGTCCACAACACTCGGCAGAAAGCTTTCTGGTTTAATTGGGGTATAAAGACCCACTTCAGCTGGGTTTGGGGGGATGATTTTCCCCTCCCATTCGATGTCTCCTGGTCTGTTTGCCTTAGCAGAAAAGGTGAGCCCTTGGCCCTGTCCATCCTCTGCCTGCCTCACAGTTACACACTTGAGCTTCCTGCACTATATCCCACCTTGAGCACCTCAGTTGTGGCTCTGGGGGCTGAGAGAGCCCAGGGGTCTGCATGGTCAGTGATCTGGCTGCGACAAGCTGCGCTGACCGTGGGGGACAAAGGTGCAGTGTGGTTCCTTCTGCCTATGCCCCCGAGTACAGCAGCGCTTGAGCAAATCTGGGTGCTGGGCAGCTGCAGTGTGGTGTACATGGGGCCAGCGCCCAAGGAGGCAAGCTGACTGTGATACTGGGCCAGTGTTATTCAGCTGTGTGCCCGCTGCTTGGTGCCTGACTCAACGTTTTTTGGAGTGCTTTTGGTGATGTTTCCTCCAAGCAAAGCCCCCAGGTTCCTGTGCGCATGCACCAGGATGCCGCTGTGGCCCAGTGGGATGTGCAGTGCTCTTGCAGCAGCACACCAGAGGATGGTTCCTAGGACAGCATCTCAAAAAATGGGTGCACATAGAATCATGGAATGGTTTGGGCTGGAAGGGACCTTAAAGATCATCCAGTTCCAACCCCCCTGCCATGGGCAGGGACACCCTCCACTAGACCAGGTTGCTCCAAGCCTCATCCAGCCTGGCCTTGGACACTGCCAGGGATGGGGCACCCACAGCTTCTCTGGGCAACCTGTCCCAGTGCTCCCCACCCTCTCTGAGAAGAATTTCTGCCTGATATCCAATCTAAATCTCCCTGCTTTCAATTTAAACCTGTTACCCCTTGTCCTGTCACTACAGGCTCTTGTAAAAAGTCCCCCACCCAGCTTTCCTGTAGGCCCTTCAGACACTATAAGGAAGGTGCTATAAGGTCTCCCCAGAGCCTTCTCTTCTCCAGGCTGAACAAGCCCAATTCTCTCAGCCTTTCTTTATAGGAGAGGGGCTCCAGCCCTTTGATCATCTTCGTGGCCTCCTCTGGACTCACTTCAGCTGGTCGATATCCTTCTTATGCTGGGGGCTCCACAGCTGGACACAGTATGCCAGGTGGGGTCTCACGAGAGCAGAGTAGAGGGGGAGAATCACCTCCCTCTATCAGCCCGGGAAACCCCAGAACGTGTGAGGGCTTTCTCCTGTGGCATACAGGCTCCGTCCCCTTGCTCCACTGCTTTCCCACCACCTCAGAGGGCTGCAGCTCTCCAATAGTCTTACCCAGGTTGTGGTATTCACACTGATTGTGCAAAGTGGGTTCCCAGTCAGAATTTCAGTAGCAGGAGGTGACTGTAGCCCTCTCCTCCAGCGAGTGGTCACCTCTTCCCTTGGTCTTACAAGCTGCAGAGTCACAACCTGCTCCCCACCTCCTGGAAGGAGCTATGGATGAGCAGAACCCGCGTTGCAAAGCGCTGCGTTTTGCAGGAGCCTGTTGAATGAATGTTGTCACGCTGCAGCTCGCTCTTCTGTTTGCGGCACTGGAGGTAAAGGAGCCTCACAAATGCGGGACAGATGAGAGCTACGTGGGGGCAGCAGCAGTGCTGGAGGTGCTGTCTCTGAGCCACTCTGCAGCGCTGGTGGTAGCCCTCTGCCCTGACCCCAGCTTCCCTGCTATTCTGACTCAGGCTGCTAATGATGCTGTCACAGTTCTGGTGAGGCATCTCCATCCCCACCAGCACCCCCCATAGTTATTCTGACCCTCTCTTCGCCCTTGCTCTGCTCAGCAGGGACACTTCAAGCTCAGGCTGGAGGGCTTCTACGGCTTTGCTCCTGGCTGCTGACTGCCAGTCATGCCCGGCAATAGCAGGGAGTTCTAATGATGTCGATAAATGTTTCTTGAGAGCGCGGAGTTCACTTTATTAGTGATCAGGACAGCTTTTCCAGGACAAAACATGGATTTAGAGCTTAATCCCTGGCTCCTGCTGTGTTGCAAGCACTCTCTAAAACCTTTGTGGACAGCAAGGCCATTTTGGAGTTTCAAAGTTAAACAATCCCTCTCTCCCCCTCCTTGTAAACAGCAGGAGGATTGGAGAATCAAAGCCTCAGTTGTGAATATATTCTGGTTCTTAGGTGTCCCCCTGCCTTGAACCTGCTCGTGTGGCACGACTCCAAATCTTCCCAACTTATTTCCTGTGCTCAGGGCTAGAGCTGGTCAGAGAAGTTCAAAACAATCACAATCCCCCCTGCATGGGTATCTCACAAACAAAAGGAACAGTGAATTTTAGCATAAATAAATATTAATTTGGGGTTTTTTGAAACTTTTCATTTATTTGCCATCTGTGATCCTTCTGATTAAAAAGCCATCCCATCATCCCATCCAAGATAGGAAAGGACTTGCCGGGGCTTTGCTGGCTGGCCCTGCACCGGAGATCACCTTGCAGGCAGATGAAGCCAACGGTTAATCTGTGCCTGACAGGCTGGAAATGGCTCATCAAAAGTCCTGGGCAGGGAGTTCAAAACTCGCCAGAGCGAACCCAACTGATGCAGGCTGACTCCAGCACAACGTTAAGGCCCGCTTTAGAAGCGGGGGTTCAGCTCAGTGAAGTCCTTGCTTTGAATTACACTTTCCTGGCTACCCCTAAACTTCTGGAAATATGCTCCAAACAGAGTAAGAAGATGCTTGGGAAGAGAGAGGGGAAACACAAAAGGTAACCAATAAAGTAATGTGAGGGGAAAAAAAATCAGTGGACAAAAGACTTTGCTTTGCCAGTAGTCAAACCGTTCAGCCACCCACAATAGCGTGCTCCTTCCCATTCTTCGCACCCCAGCCCTGTGCATTTGTGGTTATTATCTCGCCTGGACCAGATTGGTGTTGACAAACAAAAACCCAGGTAGCTTTGATTTTCCTTGTGTGCACGGTCAAAGGGAAGGAGTCATCTGCCCCTCGGCGTCTGATTTTTCATTGTCCTCTCCCTGCTTTATTCCCTCCGCACCATGGCACGGAACAAAGACTGGAATTATGGCAGAAGATGAATGAAGGCTTTGAAAAACTATTAGAACAACTAGGCACTGAGGCACAGTGCAGGGGGAGAGCAAACGGGTCACCACTCTGGGGGCTTGAGTGCTCTGAATTTCTGGAAGGTTTGGGCTGGCTGTGGAGCTGGTCCTCCGGAGGGGAAGTAGGAGAGGAATGTGGAGTAAAGCCAGGAGTGGTGACAGCTGCTACCATCGGCTGTCCCATGGCTTGCCACCTAGATAAGGTAGCCTGACAGCAGTCAAAGGCTTTTCTTGGTTCTGCCTCGCCATCCTGAGCTGGTGTGGGAAGCAATTCCCAGCCCTGCCAAGGGAGAGCGGGGAGCGAGAGCCTGGGAAAGCAAGGAGGCAACAGAACAATGGCAGAACAATGAGAGATGACTGAGGATCCTCCTGGAAAGGGAGGAACCGCCTGTTTACCTGCCCTTTTCCTTAGCATCTCCCATGGGCCAACATAGGGAGATGGGACAAGAGGGTCAGTGAGGACATGGCTTTACCCACTGTGGCCTCTTCTAAAATGTGCTGTGACTGTGCAGATCTTCCATAGGTACTTGGAAAGCCAATTCGTAGCAGGGATGGTGGTCGATGAGGAACGCTGTGCTGCTATCAGTGCTGAGGGCACATGCTAAAGATAAGGATTATTTCTTCCATTACACAGCCGGAGAGCTAAGCACTGAGAAATCCCCTGCAGGCTCCAACCAAGATAGTTTCAGAGCTGCAAACAGCCCTGGACTATGATATTTTTCAACGGACACTGCTTCTTCACATGATGAGAGGAAGGTTTGGGAATCTCTAGGGCACTTAGATGGTGCATAATAGCAGCGTGGATGATGGAGCAGAAACAAAGACCCTCGGAGTCCAATTGCTGCTGGAAAAAAACGCACTGAGGGTGAAAAGCTAGAAAAGGGAATAATCCTAGCATAGCACTGCCATTAATTTCATGTTCATCAGATGTGAGGGGCGGTGGTGTGGTGTATAGGTTTCCCTCCTGTGCTACCGTCCCCAGAGTACTCCCTTTATCATTTAGTCCAGGCTTGGAGGAAAGCTTTTACTGCCCCAAAATCAGACTTTGTGGCAATGGAAAATGAGATCACGACTCTTGCTGGCAGAGTGGCGTGAAACAATGGTGATATAAAAAAATAGTAATCTCTTTAGAAAAGAAAGGCCTGGTCTCGCTTGGCAGGTGTTATTTATTTTTCCAAGCAGAGGGAGCAAGAAACTGCAGCTGGAATCTCCGGTTGGCTTCCCAAGATACTACTGTGACATTTTAATGATCTAATTCCCCTCAAAGGTGGCATTTTCACTTGTTCCCCTGACCTATCGCTGTACATTTGCTGCGAAACAATCAGCCCTGACATCTCAGGCTCAGAGACAAATAAGGCTGTGATACTAATGCGATGAATGGACTCCTCGCCCTGTTAATCCCTATGAGGATGTAGCTGGCCGTCTTCTCCGCGTGCTCTAGGACCACTGGCTCTTTGGGAGCACATCTGCACGATGCCGTTCGCCTCTGCAGCTCCCATGGGCAGAGCCTGGGACTCGGGGTGCACCTGTGTGTTTTGCCCTGGCCCATTACACCCTCTCCTGAGTGGCTGAAGGTGAAGTGCATGCTGGTGAGACCCTGTTCTCGCCCTGTAGTGAGGCTCTGCCCTGTTTGGAGGAGTCATGCCAGGCTGAAGTGATGTGATAGGCACGGCTGGGGTGAGATGACCTGCGGAGGATGGGGCTTGCAGGATGCCCTGCCTCATAGCCAGGTTCTGGTTTCCATTCTTCGGAGGTAAACTAGTTCACACTGGTGTAAAATGTGTGCAATGAATAACACAACTACAGCAAAATAGTTTATGTAAAGCACTGATGTGGGAGAAGTTTCGTAAGAGGTTTCATACCTCAAAAAGGCCTTTTGTCAAAAATAGAAGCATTTTATCTAAGAAAAAAAAAATCAAGTTTCTTGCACTGCGCAGTGTTACTGTCATGTTAGTGCTGTTCCTAGCTGCCATGGAGACCCTCTGTTCTCCCAGAGTGAAAGATGCTGTTAAAGTCCTTTTCTGAGCAGGACAGAAAGCAGAAGTGGCTCTTTCAGTAGCAACTGGGCTGGGGACACTGACTAACACCCTCCAGGGCAACTGGCCCTCCAGCAAAGCCCACCCGGGGCTGAAGTCTTTGCATGAGAGGTTTCGAGTGGGGCAGACTGGTTAGGGGGCACAAATGGGGGCTGCTGAGCAAGCCGGTCTGGTAGGAACTGGAGAGCCTGGGGACAAGCGAGCTGCTGAGGTGACCCACCTGGGAGCAGGGATGGGAAAGCTAGCCAGGAACCAGTGTGCAGGGAAACATCTGCCTCCACCTTGACACTGGGTCAAGCAAAAGCAGCTTGTGCGTGTGCTGCTAAACCTGCAGGTAAATGCTGGAGTCCAGCACCAATATTTTGTTTTCTTCCTGTGGGAAGGAAACAGGGATACAGCAATACCCCAAACAGGCAAGACACCGGTGCTCCCGCTTCGAAGGGGCAGGGCGGCTACAGGGATGGGGAGAATCCAGGCAGAGAAACCAGGCCATGGAAATCAATGCAAATGACTTCGATGGTGAAGTTTCAAGCCCATTTGCTCTGTAGGAAGCACGGCTGTCAGCGGGGATAGGCAGTGAGAGGGGTGGGAGCTCACAGCTTGCAAGATGAAATGGAGAAGGTGGCAGATGCTTTCTTTTCTATCTTCAGAGGGCCCTTAGCATCGCTTTAACGGGCCAAAAAGGGGTGATTTTATCTCCAGCCCCACACCCCTATGCTCCCGTTGGTGTGATGGGCAGCGGTGGTACCACACCTGCAGCGATAGGGTCAGTGACTGACCAGTACTGGACCGGACTGGTGATGGGGAGGCAGTGGGGCCCAAATAGAGCACCTTGTCCTGGGGCACAGGGGGGCTTGGTGCACCGGCGCCCGCAGGGGTGCCCTCGGAGGCACCCGGTGAAGAGGCAGGACCCCCCCGTGAGCAGCAGCCGGCAGCATGGGACTGCTACCTACGAGCGGGCTGTGCGCCCTGCAAGCTGCCCCTAGGGAGTGCCCCCGTGGGGAAAAGCCCCAGTTGCGTCAGTCATCATTTCTGGGCATTTTTAAACAGAAATCCCTCTGGGGCAGGAGCTCCGTTGTCATTCAGAGCTGGGATGTGCGCCTTTGCTCCGGTTTCTGAGTGCCACTGTTGTTGTAGGTTAATTATCGTTAGTAATTAACCATCGCCACTCACAGAAAGGCTTTTCCCTGCTGGTCAGGAGTCACACAGAGCTTTAACAACTTTTTTTCCGCTGCAAACACAGCTCCAGTTTCACCCAGGGACTCCTCTCATCCCGGCAGCTGCCTCAGAGCCTGCAGACCCTTGGAGGGTGGTTGGATGGGATTGTCCTGCCCAGTGATGTCTTATTTTTAAGTATCATTTAAGTACAGCCAGCTGAGATCTCCCCATGCTCATGTGAAGAGTTGCATAGGGTCTGCTAGACTAAATCTTGTTGACTTTTTCCATACTTTAATAAGGTTTCTGATGCAATGAGGCAGCTGGAGCAAATCCAGCGATACATCCAGCGGTAACACATCAGTTTACAAAGAAGTAACTGAAAAAAACTAGTAACCGCAGTCATGGGGTTTGCTATACCTAAAAAATAAAAAATTAAAAGAGAAGGAGGGGGGTGTCGGGATGTTTCTGCTTAGGGCCACCCCAGGGAAGAGGAGACCCCAGGAGACCTGCTGGTCTCCGGGTCATGCAGACGTGGGCATGGCCATGAGCCATCTCTCCTGGCAGGAGCCACTTCCAGCACTGGCCTCTCCGCAGCACTTTGGGGTTGGCTTTTTTTCCTCACGGATCCAGCCGCCAGATCCTAAAACGGGTCAGGCATATGGGATCGTGGCATGAGCAGATTCGGCTGGCTCAGGTTCAAGTTTATAAGGAACTCAGTTGCTATTTTATCATTTTTTTCAACTCAAACCAAATCCCAAACATAAATGATGGGAACTAGGCGCTTCCTGGTGCCGGCAGCTGCTCAGCAAAATTGACTTTTCCGTCAGCGCTGCCGCTCGTAGCGCAAACCTGGCAGCTGAGCGCCGGCCCCAGTTGGAGCCCCGCTTTTCGATTCAACAAAAGTTCAGCCAACTTGGAGCCTTTCAGACTCAGCGAATTATTTTCTGACAAAAATGTTGGTTTATTGGGAAATTTCCGGCTGGCTCTAATTGGGACAGCTGTTAAGGCGGCAGTTTTCACAAGAACTAAAAGTTGCTTTCAGATGAGTACAGCTCTTAAAACGGCTGCTGTTTTGATAGCTGCTCGTTGCCTTTCTTGTCTGATTATTGAGCTTAGTATCTCCCTGCAAGCTTTAAAAAAAATCCTCTTTGCCTGTCTCATCCTTCTCTTCTCTCTACCAAATATTATCTTCCGCCCCTCCTCCTCCTTCAAGGAGACTCTGTCAGTTCGACTTTGACCCTAAATTTGAGCTTTGCAAAAATTAACGTGTATAACATTTCAGATTAAGAGAATTTATCTTCCCCCACCACCCCGCCAAGCTTCCCAGGGGTCACAAACACTACTAAAAATCAAGGCAAACATTTGCCTTCTTGCTTTAACATGGGAGACACTGCCAAGAAAATTAACGGGGCCTATCTCCACGAGGGGAACAAACTCATCTCATTCTGATGGTGGTACGGAGAGATGCGGCTTGCTAGTTTCTGTAATGACTTGGGATTTAATTTAATTGTTTTTCCTTCCTAATCCCACATACATTTTTGCCAGCAAAGCAAGGAAGTTGAATAAAGCATGTGAAGGTTCCTAAATAGCTCATACAGTCCCAGAGTGTATGAGCTGGGAATTGTATATCCTTGGGGAGCTGGGAGCTGTAAGAGCTTGGCGAAAGCCCTTGATAAAACAGTATTGTGAGTCTTACGCTGATCTGCCAGGGATTCTCACCAAACCCACCTTGCTCCCCATGTGGCAATGGGAAGACCTGGAGTTCCAGAAGCCCCTGGCACATCCTGGCTTTGTACTCCTTGCAAGGACAAGAGCAGAAACGCGGCATCCCTGGCTATAGTCCAATACCCACTCTTGCTTGGGGACAGCGCGGCGTCCCCTCTGTCGTCTCACTGCTTAGGGGTCTTAACTTCTGCTGGAGTTGTACCACCAACGGCCACCCTTTTTCTCACAAAGCTTGTCCCATGCTGGATACCTGATCGCTGCCGAGTTGCTCGAGCAAAACCGGCCGAGTGT
This sequence comes from Rhynochetos jubatus, assembly GCA_027574665.1. Taxonomy (NCBI): domain Eukaryota; kingdom Metazoa; phylum Chordata; class Aves; order Eurypygiformes; family Rhynochetidae; genus Rhynochetos; species Rhynochetos jubatus. The sequence goes on from CM050659.1 coordinate 4,778,083, forward strand.
CGCTTGAACATCCCCTCGGTGCCGGCTCCGGCTGTGCACGCCGAGAGTGCATGTGGGGCTGGGGCTGCACCAACACCAGCTCTCCAGGGAATACACATTGCAGATACGGAAATTGCTCTGCAGCAGAGTGAGGAATGGATTAAATTTGGTACTGATTGAATCAAAACATCTTTTTTTTTTTTTTTTAATATGGCTTTCTGGTGAAACAGGAAAAATGAAAAAAATTCATCTTGTCATCTCAGTATGTTGTTCAGACCAAAACAGTGGTTCTTTTTCTACCCTTTTTATTTAAAGAAGGTCGAGTTTTAAATGAACAATGGTGTGCTGAAGTGGAAAAACTTGAAGCATTTAATTTAGAAAACAGATCGATGAAACATTTTGGCATTCTTAAGCAAAACATTTAATTTCAAAACAGGTTGAAAAAAGTGCTTTGACTGCAGGTTCTTTTTCTTGGATTGTGGTTTTGTTTGTTGTTCTTCTCACTTAAACTAATTTTCAAACTCTGCCTAAATTTACCAATTGTTTAGACACCTCAGGACTCCTGTGCACCAGATCTGTGGCTCATTTAAAACGAAAAATCTTGGACTGCAAATCACACATACACAAGGAGCTGATGGGAGAGCCCGGGCTTCTGGCTCCTGATGTGCAGCTTTCTGCAGCTGGCCCTGGGAATGGCTACCTGGCACATCCCGCAGTTCCCCCGGAGGCAGTGCCCGGTGGAGTGTGGGTTTGCTGCTGTCCGTGAATAGGCCGCTAGAAAACCGTGCCATGCCTGTGCTGTCCCTCTGGATCCTGTGCCAGGGCCTTCTCATGGGAAAAGCACCCGGCAGCCTCCCTGGGGTCCCCAGCCCTTCCCAGGCAGGGCAGGGGGCCCTTCTGCAGGACTCTGGGTCCTACGGGGTATGTACAGTGCCCTGCACCCGGCTGTGGAGCCCAGTCCTACCCCTGGGTGGCAGAGGGAAGGAATTTAAATAAAGAGGAGCCAAGTTTATATTTAGAGCCGGAGGATGCTCCTTCATCAGATTACGCCAGTTTTAAGTAGGTCAGGCGGGAGACCCAAGATATCAGAGTCCCCTTCGGAGGCATCCATCCGTCACTTATTATTCCAGGCATTTCCCCTTCGCCCTGCCTTCCTTTCACAGCCCCTTTGTCGCTGCTTCTGGGCTGCGCTGGCTCTCGCTGGGATTCCCCACACTTGCTCCTTTTGTTGCCTTTCCCAGCCCTCATACCCCATGTGGCTCTGGTACAGCAGTGGGGACAGCAGTGGCCTCGGCTGGGTTACTAAGCCAGGGGGTGCTCAAGGCCACTGTTTTGGGGTGCAGCCCAGCAGCTGGAGGCCACAGAGGGGTGACTGCATGCGTGGGGTGTACCTTGCAGCACCATGTTCCCCCCTGTCAGGGGTTTTAACCTGAACACAAACGGGTTTAGGTGAAAGTAAGCAACAATAGCAGTGAAAACATCCAAAATGCAAAAGAATTCCCCAAACCTCACGTTTAACCCTTTTATCCTGGGAAAATAATTGTCTTCCCTGATCAGCCTGGGACCACCTGCCTGCTTTCCCCAGCAGCCTCGGCATCCAGGCATCCTTTCCAGCCCCCTTCCCCTGTAATCAGCCCTAATAATAAAGGCTCTGGAGACATACAGGACCCTCCCTGTGCCTTCCAGGCTGCCTCAAGAACAATGCACAGCGAGAACGGCTTACGGGGGCTTGTCTCACGGCTCTGATGTGCAGCCCTGTCGCCTTCATCACCCAGAAAGACTTAAATTCCCGCTCCTGCAGCAGCGGCAGCTCTGCCACGGGCGAGGGGATGGGCACGGAGCAGACCCCAAGGCGGATCCCCCCGCCGAGCACTTCGGTGTTCATGAAGTCGGTTTTTCCCAGCTGGCTGGGGTTATGGAAGTGCAGTGATTACGGGCTTTGTGAGGCCGCGGCAGGGATCTTGCGCCTGGGAGGAGCGGGTGGGAAGGAGCCCGCGGGAAGCCTGGGCAGGTCGGTGGTGTTGTGCCCACGGGCTCCAGCTGTGCAGGCCTCCGAGTGGGTCCAGGGATGCTCCGGACGCTTCCAGCGGCCACGCTGACGCGTTCAGCGCCAAAATCACCAGCAATGCCTGCTTGTTTTCACCGAGCCGTTTCCCTCGCTGCTCTCATCCCATTACATTTTTCAATTCTTGGTGGAATTTCTATTTTTTTTTTAACTCAAGGGCTCCTTCGCACTGATCACAAGGGAATGCTGAGTGCTTGTTTTTTAATATTCTGACAGGTGCTATTTTGCTATTTGCTTGTGATGATTCAGGACATTTGCATCTCTTTGTCCTTAATTAAAAAGCACTTCACCCTTGCTGCAGGGGTATGGCAGATTTCTCTGGCTCTATTCATTTTGGGGGACTTTTAATCAACATATCCACTCCATCGGTGCGGGTGCATTTTTGATAGGGGGGTGAAGCTTAGCGCAGTGTGGAGAGCTGTGTGGGTGTAATTATGGCTTGCTCCTTTTCTTTTTTTTTGTGAATTTGACTGCTGTTGAAAGGCATTTTTTAACAGCCTCCTAGAAGACAGGAGTCCTCCGTCCACCAAACCCCTGGGCAATGACAAAGGCAAAATGTGCTGCAAAGTCTGAGGCTGGCAGAGCTCCCTGAGGAGTCGATGCTTTGCCTCCCCACCGCGAGTTCTAGCCGGGGCCTGCAGACAGACTGCCCCACCTTGCAGGACCCCCATTAATCACCGAACTGTTAGGGTTGGAAGGGACCTTAAAGCCCATCCAGTTCCAACCCCCCTGCCATGGGCAGGGACACCCTCCGCTAGACCAGGTTGCTCCAAGCCTCATCCAGCCTGGCCTTGGACACTTCCAGGGCTGGGGCATCCACAGCTTCTCTGGGCAACCTGTCCCAGTGCTCCCCACCCTCTCCGGGAAGAATTTCTTGCTGATATCCAATCTAAATCTCCTCACTTTCAATTTAAACCCATTACCCCTCGTCCTGTCACTACAGGCCCTTGTAAAAAGTCCCCCCCCAGCTTTCCTGCAGGCCCTTCAGACACTGGAAGGTTCTATAAGGTCTCCCTGGAGCCTTCTCTTCTCCAGGCTGAACAAGCCCAACTGTCCCAGCCTGTCCCCATGGCAGAGGGGCTCCAGCCCTTGGAGCATCTCCGTGGCCTCCTCTGGACTCACTCCAACTGGTCAATATCCTGTGTTGGGATAGGATAGTTGCTCCAGAGCTGGACGCAGCACTCCAGGTGGGGTCTCACAAGAGCAGAGTGGGAGAATCCCCTCCCTCGCCCTGCTTGCACAGACACGCTCTGGTTCAGCTCACCTACACCTCTGCACTGAGACCCCTTCCACGAACACCCCGGGGCTGGGCACCCCTGCAGCCTTGCGGGACTCAGGGGTGTGTGCTCGGCATGACGTGTCAGGGTGCATTTGGAGTGTGACGGGGGTGATCCCTGGTCTCTCACACACATGCTGTTTTGCAAGGCAAAAGGGCAGCACCTTTCATGGCAGGGCCTTATTTGATGGCAACGTGTGTTGCCTTGGGCTGTCAGGGAGGCTCAAAGTACCTGTGGGCTGAGGAAGGGACTCAGCTCAGCTGGTGGTGACAAGTGCACAGGATTGGAAGCAGCATCCACTGCAGAAACCCCCCCGGCCTCAGTGGAGGGTAGGAGGAGAGGGGGGACCCCTCCTTGCACATCCCTTGTGAAAGGGTGCTGTCACGGGGCTGTCTGCAGGGATGCTGCAAAGCCATGGGATGCAGGAGGGGAGCAAGGTGCTGTGCTGCCCTGTCTCCCCGCCCTGAGAGCCTGGGATGACAGGCAGCAAACACCCTGCCTGGACCACCTACCCACAGCAACTCCTTCCATCCCCCAGCACCGTGCTTTCTTTGCAGCAGGTTTCCGCCCCCCCCCCCCCCCGCCCCCCCGGCCCATATCCCGCAGTTGGCAGGGACTGCAGACCCGCCTGGGGGGCGTCTCACGCCGGGAAAAGCATCCATCCCTCCTGTGACACTGGTCCCCAGCCCAGTGAGGAAACCGAAACTGGGCTTTGGCTTGGGGACCTGAGCCTGCCAGGCAGCAGTCACCCCAGGGATGAGGTCCCAGGGAAAGGGGTCAAGCCTTGGGTGCTAAGATCCCACAACTGCTTCTCATATTCCAGCCTTATACGCTTCTGTCTGGAAATACCAGGCTGAAAAACAACTCCAGCAAGGCTCCCACTGCTGTTCTCAGTGTTTATCTGTTCCGCTTTTCCAGGCCGGGTGTGCAGGCTTGTGGGAACCTTTGAAGATTATTTCTCTTCAGTTTTCTGAAGAGACTTCAGCCTCCTCTTGAATCTTTTTATTTTACATCCTTTCAGCGCATCGGCCCGATTTCTCTGAGTCTTAACAGCAACGAACAAGATTAAGATTGGAGCTTAGTGAGTATGAGGAGGAGATCTCTCATTCCTGACGTGCTGGCAATTACCAGATCCTGGTGCCAGCATCTCCCTCTTGGAGAGGCGCTGCGTGTGCAGGCATTTCTGCTCCGATGACTTTGGGAGCGCAGAAGCCCGAGGGCACTGCACACGAAAGCCGTGGCTCACAGTGTCGGCTCCTTTGCACTTCAGCTGCCGCTGATTGCTTTGGGCAACCGGAGGGGCTGGGGAGGCGGTGGATGCTGGGCACTGCGGCGCTGGCTGCGCTGGTCGGATGGGGTCTGGCCTTCCACCCGGTGAGGTGTGAGGGCTGTTGGGTTGGAAATTCAAATCCCGAAGAGGGGGAGTACTGGAGTGGGGCTCACCGTGACGGGCAGCCGCAGCAGCACAGCCCGAGCTCGTGCGCGGCGCAGGGTTGATCCAGGACAGTGTTTCACGGGAGATCCTGGAGCTGAGGAAGAGAGCAGTGCTGGCGTTTCTCCGTACACTCTTGTGGGCACGGGCTGAGGAGCATCATGGGAGCTCACAAGGGTGTGGAGGTGGGAAGGGTGCGAAGAGCAGTGCCAGCAGTGGAGAGCAGCTGGATGGAGTCTGGACTGGGAGACCAGCCCTGTCCGGCCATGGAATCAGGGAGAACCCTGATGGCATGACCATGGGGGGCTCTTGGGGCTGCTGTGGGGGACAACTGTCCTGCTGTGTCCACACCTGGGCCAAGAGGGGATAGAAGGAGAGGAGATAGAGAGAAGAGAAGGTCTCGTTGCTTCCCCCCACTTTGGGAACAGGTAGTAGCTGCACAGAGGACGCTCTCTTCCCCTGAATTACTGATGCTTTGGGCCAGGAGTTAGTGTGTCTCCATCCAGAGGCAGACACATTTCTACAGTGAAGAGAAGCAGCTGCTCCTGTTCCTGCAGCTGCATGTCCCCAAAGTTTGTGTCAGCAGTTGCACAGTATTTAAGACATGGATGTGCTGCCTGGGAGATAGTCTGGGGGGCAACACACCGAACTACCAGCTCATGGTCCTGTACTGGGCGTATGACATCAGATGTACAGATGGCATAGCTGTGAATTCCATTTGAAGAAGTATTGAAACATCTGAGGCTCAATTTGCCTAGATTCTTTCCTTTTTTTTTCTTTCAAATGCAGTCAATTCTCTTCCCCTCCCCGCTCTATCCCATATATGTGTTCTCTTCTCACATCCTAGGAGGAATGTAATGTGTTAAGCCCTGAGTTGGGAAGAGCAGACCCACAAAATCGCAGGCAATGGCACCTTTCCCAGGATGACAGCGAGAACCATTCTGACACCCAGGATCAGTTCACCTATCAGTGATCCCTTCCCACTAAGCAACTGATTCTGAAGAGGGACTGTCCAAAGTGGAAGGGATGTGGAGACTCCTTCAGGCCTGGCCCGACGTAGCAGCAGAGGATGAAAGTAAAGTTCTCGCTCCCGTCAACACTCTTGTCACCCTCTGGGACAGCTCGCACCAGCTCTTGCTACGGCCTGGGCTGTCCTCCCACTCCCTTCCTTCTCCTTGGAAAACATTCATGTCACACTTGTTCAGGCTCCAAACACCTGTTTTTTTAATCTGTCAGCACTGCAAGTTCACTCCAGCACCTAAAACCCAAACTGTGTCCTGTCTGCTTCATATATCATCGCCGTCCACAACGGTGGGACGCCAGAGCCCAGCTGGAGCGGTTATTGATGTCGTGTGAGCCCAGATGCAGCATCTGCTGCCATGCCCCGTCTGCCTGGTGAGCCTGAAAAAGACAAAACCTCGGCTATGTTGAACAAATGCCCTGGTAGAGTAAACAAATGTTTTCACCATGCAGGACGTGCCCCAACTCATAGAAAAGGGTTCAGGCTTATACAGGCTTTTTCATTCTCCAAGCTTTCCAAAGGGACCCCATAACCAGCTTTTCCTCAGATGTCCTTCACCGCTCTTATCCCAGGCGTGCCGGCATACGCAGCCTCACAGGTGCTGCTGTAGGAGACTCACAGTCTGACCAACCTCTGGCTTCTGCCAGAGCCCACGGGTCAGGCACAAGGAGGAGATCCATGGGAGAACTTGGTGTGGGAGCCTGCATTGCTCCCGGAGGATGCCCTGGCTAGGTAACGGCACGTGCCCCGCTTTGTTACCAGGAGGAGAGTGAGCATCAAGGACAGTGGCTCTAACTGTGCTCTGTCCTCAGGCAGATGACGTGGAGCAGAGGTGGGAGGAGGGGAAGGCAAATCCACCTCCGTGCAGCCCTTCAGAGCTGCATGCAAACACCCCTGCAGCAGCTTGTCCTGGCATCCGTGGTTCTGCCAGCAGTGCCAGCAAGCCGGACCGGTTCCTGCAGAGCCCTGTGGGGTCTGTCTCTGCCTGGGGTCCTCCAGTCCTGCTGCGGGTCACCTTGCTCCTCCACCCTTGAAAGATACCTCTCTGAGGAGGATTTTGCAAACGCCAAGAGCCTGAGTTTTCTCAGAAACAACCTCCTAAACACCTTGTCTTAACACTTTTCTCCACTTGGATCTGTTTTCCCTCAGCACAGTGCTTCCGACATGGCCCAGAAGAGCAGTCTCCTTGGAGAGAGACACTCCTTGTCTTTTGCATTGCCTGGAGTGAGGAGTGACCAGCCCCCTGCCCGAGGAAAAGGAGGGCAGAGCATTGCCCCCCGCCTTCACCTGCTGCTCCAGCCTGCAGCCACGACCACCACCCACCAGCACGGGAGCAGGCAGCACGGATTCCCCACTAACACTGCAAAGGAGCTTCTGAGAGAGCACAGCAGGGCTCAGAAAGGGTTGCAGATGTACCCGGGCTCCTACAGGGCTCTGGCTGTGGGGTGGCTCCTGCTGAAAGCACTGCCAACCTCTCAAGGTTTGGGATCCTGAGCCAGGGCTGGAACTGTCTCCTCATCTCCCAGGGCTAAATCCTGCAGTGAGGACTGCGCGATCCAACCCTCGTTTATTGTGGCAGCATGGCCCCCCAGGCTCTGTGCTCATGAGGACTCCGTAAATAATAGGTTTTATTAGTTTACCGGTTAAACTGAAATACCAGAAGGGACAAAAAGCATCTTGAATAAAACATTTCATCATTTCATCTCCTGTTTGAGTTTGGAGAATCCCATGACAGTAGACCTCAAAACAAATGTCCCTTCAAAGTGGAAAACAGGGGCTGTTTCCTCCCACAACACTGGTGGAGGACGTTTTGTCCTTCTCAGCATTTGGACCGAGGGTGGTTTTTCCTGGTCAGAATCACTCACCATGAATTTGAAATGGGTTTCTTCCAGGCTGAGCCTGTGCTGTTGATAAATAAGGTGTTTGCCTGAAGAGCAGCCCTCTCCCCTTGGTCCCCTGTGCTATCAACACACTTCATGCTTATCCTTGGTCCAAGTAAAAGACTCAGTTCTGGCTAAAAGAAGAAGCCACCATAGATGAAGGAGAATATGGAGGAGGACAGCTGCTTGGGTGCTCCCGCTGCACACAGCTGCCTAGAAGGTGTCCCCAAAACAGCATCATAAATGGATGTTGTGATTCCCTAACACTGCTCAGAGCATCTCCAGCTGTCCAAGCACCAGTCCTCCCAGATCGCTCAGTTCTCAGGCAGCAGAAGGGGTGGTCAAAAGAAATTAGTCCCATGAATTTCCCCGCATACCACTTCACATCCTGCGTCTTGAGGGGGAGCTGAGAGCACATGGATGAACCCCTGGATTTTCTGTGATCTGTTCGTGACCAGAACCCTCGACAGCTACGTCCTCCCTGTAGCTGCTCTCGCACCTTTCTCAACTTCAGTTTCATCTGGATCCCTGAAGAAGTCCTGGGGCAATCCAGTAGCTTGCTTTGAAGCTTAAAGGGCTCTTTTTGCTTTCACTGCTGCTTTGATACTCATTATTTACTCTTTTGACATGTGCTTCCTATAAACTGTCATCCCAGAGCTGGCTTCTTTGCATGCAGTAACGGAAACATAATGTGCTGCTGCGTCCTTACGGGGAAACGCCATCTCGGCGCTGGGATGCCTGCAGCTGGCTCCCATGGCTTTGAGGCTGCTCGGATCTCACACTTGAGGGCTTGAGGTGATCATTGCGAGAATCAGCAAGGGAGAGCCTGTGTAGGAAGAGCCTTGAAAAACCACGCAGGTGTGCTGCTGTTATTTACTGCTTCCACTCCTGTAGCACGCCGAGTCCCCACGGAGGCTGGTCCTGGCTATTAGACACTGGACGTGCCCAGGGCACAGCTATCTCCCTCTCCTGCTGAGCTGAGCAAACGAGACAGTGGTCACCAGCGTGCTGCTGATGGGGAGCGGGGAAGTGACCTGCCCACACTGGTGTGGGGAAGGCTGTGACATGGCCAGGAGTGGGGGAGTCAGTCATCCACAGTCCCACTCCAGTCTCAGAGATGGTCCCACTCCAGGCCGGAGGGATGGCACCAAATCCCTGCTTGTCATCAGTGTTACCAGACCCCCTGGGAGATGTGGGACCAGGCCCCTCTGGGACGAGCTCCTGCAACTCACGGCTGCAGCCAGACCGACGAAGGGCAATTACGGAAACTGCCCGGAGCTCCAACAGATTTGGTTCCAAGCAACTCGCACCCAAACCTGGCCAGGACAGGATCTGTTCCCGAGTACAAGTGGGGTGTCAGCAGTGAAAAGAAACGCCTAAGTGCAGCTTGGCAAGCCGGGAGAGCAGAGAGCAGCAGACTGAAAACCCACAGCCCACCCGCGACCCCCCCCTGGCCCGGAGCTCCTACCCACGCGCCCTGCCGGCTTTCTGTGCGGGATAGCAGCCCCAACAGGTGGGAAAGGACCCCCTCCCGGCTGTGCCTCCCTCGCAGCTCAGCCCGGCGGGGGCTGATGCCTTTACATTTTAACAACAATCACCCCGTAGGTTTAATTTTTTTTTTTTTTAGGAAAACCCGCCTGTCGTGCATTTCCCTGTTCGGAGAGATGAAGCGCCTCGTTGTGCGCAGCGGAGGCGAGAGATCCTTCCACCAGCTGACGGTGCTCGCTCCCCGGCAGGCAGATGCGCGGCTTTGCCTCTGCCACCCCCCTCCGCCCGCTGGCGCTCAGCCCCCGCGGGGATGCGGGGGGAGCCAGCCCCTGCGCGGGGAGGTAGGACCCTGCGCCGAGCCCCTCCCCGCTGCGGAGCCGCCGAAGAGATGCCCAACTTTCCCCTTCCTCCCCGGCGGCGCGGAGCGGGGCGCGGAGCGCGGAGCCGGGCGGGCGGCGGCGGCGGGGCTGGAGCGCGGCTCAGCGGGCGGCGGGGGGACCCCGCAGCCGCCCCCGCCCCGGCCCCGCGCTGAGCCCCGCCGGGGCGGGCGCACTGCCGCCGCCGCCCCCCCCGGGGCCGGTCCTCGCCTCGCCGAGATGCCCGGGACGGTGCTGCTGCTCTGCCTGGCCCTCGGGCGGGTCCTGCGCGCCAGGTGAGCCCCCCCAACCCACCCCCCCCGCCGACCGGGACGCCCCCTCCTCTCTTCAGTTTAGCCGTCGGGGCAGTAGGAGGGGAGGGGGCTGGAGTCGCAGCATCTCTCCGCGCAGTGGGTGGGGAGGGGGCTGGAGTCGCAGCATCTCTCCCCACGCCGGCTTCAGCGGGGCTTCGGTCACCTCCGTGCCCCCGGCGGTTCCCTCCGACCCCGCGGCCGGCCCGGGTCCGGTGGCGGCAGTCCCTGCATGTCCTGTGCACCCCGCCCCCCCCCCCCCCCGGATGCCGGGGATCGAGGGGACGTTCCGTGTCCCACCCCGCCACCCCCTCGCTGTCGGAATGCTGGCGGGGACTCTCCATCCACCCCCGGGGCATTCCCAGGCGGAGCCGGGCGGGGGGCAGCAGCGTGGGTCCCCTCCCTGCGCCCCGAGCCCCGCAGGGTCCGCAGACTGGCCGGGGCGGGCAGCGGGGGCTCCTGCCTTGCGCTACAGGTTGACCCCCGGTGCCAGCCCGGGGGCCGGCGGGAGCCCCGCGCTCGCCCGCGGCCACCGGCGCGCTGGGCCAGGCGGCGAGCGGGGGTGGGGGCTGGCGGCGGCCGTTCGGGGGCTGGCGGCTCGTAGCGCTTTTCGGTAAACAGCGAGGAAAGGCCCCACGCACAAGGGGTTTTCAAGTTTCTTTTTCCCTGTTTTTTTTTTTTTTTACGATCCCCAGCCCTGCTGGTGAGCGTGATGGCAAGATCGGGGAAGGAACATGTTGTCAGCAGATTGTTGCCCCCAGGGCTCGGGGGAAGAGGGATTTTACTGGCTGAAGCTAATTGGCAGAATAAGCTGCCTTAAAGCCGATCAAATCCCATTACAAATGCAGTCAGGGACAGGGAGCATGAATCCTGCTACTAACGGTCTGCTCCGCCAAGCCTTCCCGACCTCGGGCGCGGGCAGAAGGTCCATCCCTGCTGCTGTCCGTCAGGGCTGGCTTGGCCTTCGTGGGGTCCAGGCAGCGAGAGCTGCCCCACGGCTCATGCCCTGGCACCCAGCTGCTCGCCAGCGTGCTGGGGCTGGGGGGCGTTTGCGGGCTGAGAGGGGGGCGCATGGTGGTCCCGGTTCCTGAGCCCTGCCGTCCCTGCGGCACCCCGCCATGAGCACTGCATCTTGAGAGGTAATTCATAAGCTGCCAGATCACATGGAGGAGCACTTAAATCATGTATTCACATGCCCTTGCGTGGGGAGATTTACCCCATAGCTGGGCCAGCTTCCCTTCTGCCCAGTCCCTCATGTCTACCTCTTCCCTGAGCCCTGCTTTGCCGGGAGCAGAGCCTACGCCTGTTGGGGGTGTGTGTGATGGAGTGGGAGAGGAAGCCTGTGGGTGAAGAATGAGGAAAGGAGCAAGTTATACCAGGGTCTCATTCTGTATTCACTGCATTTTCCTGGCTGCACCTGGCAGGGGGTGAGTGTCGCCTGCCCTGCGCTTGATGGTGGGTGCTGGGGTGAGGTTCAGGTGCTGCGTGTGTGTGAGCTCTTCTCCCCGCACAAGCTGCAAGACCTGTCCCCTGGCGCTGGAGCGGGCTGGATGCTTTGTGCTGGGTGACTCAGCACTCCCCAGGTGGTCCCCCCACCACAGAGCCTAATTCACCAGTGTTTCCCAGGGCACTGCCTCGGCTGGGACCAAGGCACCCACCTCTGAGCTGGGAAGGCAGGATCCAGGCGCAGCATCACACCGCTGGAAAGCTGGGCTTGGCAGAGGGTTGAAACTCTGCAGGCTTGACCACTGGGGCTTCACGGAGCATGCTGTGAAAAGGGAGGTGCAGACATGTGGGATGGCTAGGGTACAGCTCAGTGACCCCCTGTCCATCCATCCTCTGCCTGCTTATAATTTAATTTGCCTGAACGTCCCTGTCCCTGCAACCCTTGGAAGCATTGGGGTGGGTGGCTAGAAGGACACATTAGCCTGTGGTAATTAGGATTGACCACAGTGCTTTGCAACCCCGGGAAATCTTGTTCTTGCATTTTGTTGCTGCCTGTTCCTCAGAAGCAGGAGAGGCTTTGAGCTGCACTGGACAATCACAATATCCATCTGCTCTGGGACATTCCCATCTCAGGGATCCGGATGGCTGAGAGCGTGTGTGTCACCTCCCCAGCGGGTGGAGGTCTCAGTACAAAATTTTACTGGTCTCAGAGTTCATTAGCACACCGGGTTGGAAATAGTAGTGGGTTTGCATCCTGCTCGAGCACCATCGACTCTCCTGCCGGGCAAGGAGCAGAAGTGTCTTCGAGGGCTCGTGGCACACGTTGCTCTTCCCCTCCTCCTGCCAAGGGAAACCTGGTCAGACAGCTTGGGCACTGGGGAAAGGAGCCAGCTGCCTTCGGGTGGCTTTTACTTGACCATCAGCATGCTTGGAAACCTCAGCAAAACAGGCGTCTGCTCGAGCACCACAGGATTAGGGAGGCAAGGCAGAGCCCTGTCCTGCTGTAATGCCAAGGGTTGCCCAAGGAGGGTTGTCCAGCCCCATCCGTAGAGGTGAGCACATCGGAAAGGACACCTCCCTGCCGTGCAGGCCCCCTGCTCCGGGCACCATCGGGAGTTGCCACAGCCCTCATCGCATCTGTCAGACCAGGGGTTTCCTCGCGATGTCCCCAACTCTCCCTGCCACTTCCCCCGCTGCCCACCCCTGCACACCCCCTGCCCGAGTGCAGGAGTGCTGCGAGGCACATGTTTTGACATTTCGACAAGCGGAGGTGAGGAAATGGGGCTCTGCCTTTTTCCTGGCTGCATGGAGACATATGGGAACTGGCCGTCCCCTGTCACCGAGCCAGTCGCTTTGCGTGAGGAGATGGAGCCGCTGGGCCGGCAAGTGTTCACGGCGTTGGGGATCGCTGCAGGTTTGCAGTGTGACATTTCCATTAGCGGCTGTGGGGGGACATGCACACATTGCCTTAATTCCTTTCCTCTGCAATAGCTCTTGGACTTCCCTTCTTGATTTCAAGTGAGGCCACTGGGAAGAGAGACGGGAGGTGGCAGGGGCTTGCGTAGGGCGGCACGAGAGCTACACTCCTGACCAGCAAGAGCTGGTGTGTGGCTGCGTGTGCACAGACACCCAGCAAAAGCATATTTTCTCCAGCAAAAGCTTACTTGCTGATGCTAAGATGGTTTAGTATGGTTTAGTAGATCAGGATTAGCTGCATTAGCAAAAAGCATATTTTGGGTAGTGTCGCTGGCAGCAATGGAAAACAGTTAGGATTGCTTTCCCCTGCCCTGAGCTGTGGGCAGAGATACGTGTCCCTCTTGTGCCCTGCAGGAGTGGGGCCGGCCCCAGATTTCGGCTCTGGCCAGCTGTGGGGTGGGCGCAGCGGTAGTCCCCTGTGCCTCCTGCAGCTGCTGGACGCCGCGGAGCTGTCTCCTGGGCTGCGTTTGGAGGGCATGCCACAGCAAGACAGCCAGGCAAGCCCTTGCTTGGGCAGGGAAGCGCATCCTGACAGCGTTGCTTAAGACTCCTTAAGCACTGTTAGAAGGTGCGGCACAGTGAGACAGGGAACAAGCTGATGCCCCGATCCCTAATGTGCGGCGGCAGGCAGCCAGCTGCACACAGCCCAGCCCCTGTCGGGGGATGCATCCCGCTGCCCGAAAGCTGGGGAGATGCAAAGAGTTCTAAAGTGATTGCGAAAGCAAATTTTGTCATGGGTTTTCCAAGAGGAGCATCTGATAAATCCACTGCAACGTGTCAATTTAATGCTTTTCTTCCCCTTCAAGTACCTTTGCCAGGCTTTGTCTCCCCGGGCACAGGAGGGAGATGTGTATCCGTGGTGCCTGATTACACCTCGGAGCTTCGAGGCTCCAGCTGGGAAGTGTCAACACAGTGGCAGCTCCCGCTGCGAGACCCTTTCTGGCGCTGGAGCAGGTGACACACCGACATGGCAGACGTCAAGGGGGGTGTGCCGGGTGTGGGCTTGCTCAGCATCCTCTCCCACATATGGCTGTGTCATTCCGGGGACAGTCTTGTGAATGAGCTGCCCAGAGCAGCAGCAGGTGGTTAGAATTTCCTGGGTGACCATGTGGACATAATTTAATTAAAGGGTTTAGGAAAACTTCTTAGGAAAAGGGAGGGGTGTGAAAGGTTTGGAGAGGGCAGATTTAAAAGGTAGTGGGAGAAACTGTTGCTAAGTGGATCACATCCAAACAAGGATGCAAGCTTGCCTTTCCTTGCCTGGAACTGGAAGATGGGGAAGATGGAGCATCTTTAAGTGGGCGCTCACACCAAAGGCTGGGGAGGAAGGGTTGGTGAGTGCAGGGAATGTGGCAGGTCTTGGCCTGAGGGCAGAGGAGTTTGCATTAAGGCTTTAATTTCCCCATATCAGGGCAGATGGCTGGGTTCCTGGCAAGCCAGATGTGCATGCTGCTTCCTTGGTAGTTTTAGGACCCCTTTTCTCTGAAATGCTTTTATTGTAAATGTCTTGCTCCCCAAAAACGGCTGTTTGGTCACTGTGTCTTCCTCTGAGAAAGACCGCTACAGGCGCAAGCGTTGGGCAGAGCAGCTGAGGTACTGGGGGTTAACAGGCAGCTCTAGGAGCAGGAGCTGCTGGCAGCGGAGAAGAACGAGGAGTGGGATGGGCAGGGACTGGCTCCCTTGCTTTGGGGATGAGCAGTGTGTCTCCAAAGGAAACCGGGGAGGGTGTGGAGCACCTAATGCCTGCTAGTCCTGACTGCTGGTGGCAAAGCCAGGGCATGTCTGGGGACCCCGAAGTGAGCAAAGGTTCCAGGTGAGTTGTTTCTTCTTAGCAGTGTGGCTGAGAGGAGATCCCTGAGTTCCCATGTTCTGCCTCTTAGCAGTGCTGCGTCCTCTTCCTTTGGTATCTCTGAAACATGGCTGTGCTCCTGCTCCCACAGAGTGTCTGGGAGATGCCATAGTGATGTGTCTCTCCTTTTGTCTCCCTGCCCCAGGTGTGAGAGCACAGAGGAATATGATTACGATTACCTCAGCATCAATAAAACCTGGGTCCTCACCCCCAAGGCGCAGGAGACCGATGCTACGCAGATCCTCAACTCCCTGCTGAAGAACTATGACAACAAGCTGAGGCCTGACATTGGCAGTAAGTGTCTGCTGAAGCTCGCGGTGGTGACATGGCCCGGCTGTGTCTTGTGTTTTGATGCTCTTGTGGCTGCGGTAGTTGGGGTTTTTGGTGAGAGGGAGCCACGCTGATCCCAGATGCTTCCCTGGTCCTCAGCCCTTCGCAGATGATCCTAGCCCCAGGTCACCCATACCTATTTTATTTTCTTTACAGTCAAGCCCACGTTTATCGATGTGGATATCTACGTGAACAGCATCGGGCCGGTGTCTGTCATTCAGATGGTGAGTGGCGTCGTTGCGTTATCCCCACAGCAGAGATTGTGGGCGGTCGGTGGCCCAGTGCTGCTGGAAGGTTGTGCCATGCTGGTTAGACGTGGTGTGAAGGTGATGGTGTTGTGAGAAGAGGTGGATTTGTTTCCCTTCCCTTGGAGAGAGGTGTTCTGACCTGCTGATAGCTGGAGCTAGAAAGGCCTGACAGACATCACTGGTTAGCAGCAAGGTCCTTGAGTGCCCTTGGTGAGCTCAGCAGCCCTACCGTGCTCCTGAGCTCAGGGAGAAGGATGGTGATGCTCTTTGGTCTCCGCTGGCAGTGTGTGAACAGGCTCCTCTGCCTGGTGACTGTGCCCTGCTGCGTGTCACCTGGTGAGGGCAGCCGGGTGCTCGGGGTGGTTGCACCACCCTGGCTGAGCCAGTGTGGCGGTGGCTGGGAGGGGGAGCATCCTACTTCCTAGCAGGACTGAAACAGTTACCTGGAGGTGGTTTCCATGTCAATGCTCTGGCATGAAGCTTGGG
The DNA here is from genome assembly GCA_027574665.1 of Rhynochetos jubatus. Classification (NCBI taxonomy): domain Eukaryota; kingdom Metazoa; phylum Chordata; class Aves; order Eurypygiformes; family Rhynochetidae; genus Rhynochetos; species Rhynochetos jubatus. The sequence goes on from CM050659.1 coordinate 4,793,727, forward strand.
TGTGCAGGCCTGGCCTGCACTGCTGGGGAGGGGCAGGTAGGGTCCTTGGGCCTGACAGCTCTCCTTCAGCACGTAGGGCCTTGGGTTGATGCCACTGTGACTGCATCAGTGTTTGCTTATGGCTCAGGACCCTGCTGTACCGGGAGCTGTGGAAACACTCAACAGAGTGTCTTTGGTCTAAAGACCCTCCAGGCCATGCACTGGAGAGTAACTCTTGATTATTTTTCACAGGAAACTTCCATTATTATTTTCCCCGCAAAGTCAGTTCTTCCTCTCTTCTAGCAAGAAACAAACCTGACTGCTGTTAGGTTTTGAAAGACTTCTTTGGCCCACTGGGCAGTGGAGTGGAAAGGACAAAGGAGAGGTACAGCCAGGACAATCTGGCTTTTATTGTCTCTCACAATGTAGAGCAGAAACAAAACCAGCCCCCTTAAACCGAAAAAAAATTTCTCAGGACGGGCATGTTATTTTTAGTTTCCCAAGTAGGAAATTTCCACTGAACAAACCCCTCTGGGGATGGAGGATTGTCACTGTAGTTGTAGTACCACTTTGACTCCAAAAGGCATTTTGAAGCAGCCCTTCTGACCAGCCACTGCCGAGCACTTGCCTCCCTGATCAGCACCAGCCGGGCTGTGTGCTGGATGGCACGGTGTGGTCACTCGAGGCCAGCAGGGATGGCCTCGAGGCAGAAAAGTTCCTTTCACTGTTTCTGTAGGCCCCATCTCCAGGAGGACATCCACAGCCCAAGCCACATGGATGCTGGGCTGGTTACCAGCAGGTAGCACAAGCTCCTCAATCTCCATTCTCCATCCCATTCCTTGGGCCTACAAGGAAGCTGGGGCAGAGGGGGGGGGTGTGGAGCTTTTTACAATGGCTTGTAGTGACAGGACAAGGGGTAACGGGTTTAAATTGAAAGTGGGGAGATTTAGATTGGGTATCAGGCAGAAATTCTTCCCAGAGAGGGTGGGGAGCACTGGGACAGGTTGCCCAGAGAAGCTGTGGATGCCCCATCCCTGGGAGTGTCCAAGGCCAGGCTGGATGAGGCTTGGAGCAACCTGGTCTAGTGGAGGGTGTCCCTGCCCATGGCAGGGGGTGGCACTGGATGATCTTTAAGGTCCCTTCCAGCCCAAACCGTTCTGTGATTCTATGTGGGTGTGTGGACACGAAGCCACAGTGATGTCAGAGCCGCCTTGCAAGGGGAAGGGTGCAGGGGCTGGGTGTACTCACCTCCCCAGCCACTGCTGTGCCTGCAGGTAGAGCACGAGAGACATGTTACAGGTGGCTGTCCCATCTCCTTTGCGCTGCCCAAGAATATGCCAAGAAAACCATGCAAAACCACAGTGCATGTCCCCATTCCTTCTTTCCCTCTCATCCATTTACTTTGGAAGCCCTGTTGGAAGCCCTGTGCTCTCCTCCCTGTCACAGGAGCACTGCATAGCCATGCAGGTAGTAGCAGTAGAGTGGTTTATAAGATCCAGTCTTGCATCCAGAGTTCATCTCTTCTCCTAAATGGAGATACCAGGCACTGCTGCCAGTGTGGTTTCCTAAGAAACACAACTTATGCCGTGGTGATGGGTGCGTGAGGACATATGTTTGGCTGTCCCAGTCTTTCAGTATTTTGAGTCCCCCTGGGCTGATACCAACCATGTATGGCTGCAGGTATAGGAGCTTCAGGCATATTCAGCATCTCCACAATTTCTGTGAAAACAGGATGCAAGGCAGTGACATCAACCGTTCACACCGAGGGGAAAAACTTGTGTGAACCCAACCCTTACTAGACACCAGAGCATCATATGGGAGAGTGCTGCTGAGGGTAGCCCTGACTGTTCCTAGAGCAGCTCATCCCATGTGTTTAGGTCTTTCTAAGAGTCAGCAGAAGCTTTTACACTTCGTGACGTGGGGCTCCACGATGGCACAGGACCCCAGGGAGTCCCAGCACGCTTTATGCGAGCCAGGAGTGCGAAGGCAAGACCGGCACTTGGAACTGGCTGGGGAATCTGATGCCACAGGGCTAATCTACCCATCTTCAGCCTTCTCACCTGAGGAAAGTGTTGTTTGTGGGAATGGCATGGCCACGAGCTGCTCAGGCAGAGGAGGAAACCACTTGGCATAGAGATATTTGGGGGATTTTGTGGCATCAGTCACAACTGGACACACTGTCTCTCCGAAGTGCCCAGGTGCTACAAGTCCAGGGGTCCATGCTGGCTCCCAACAGTCACCAGTGATCTGAAGACACCTCCATATGACTCCCCAGGTAGACTTTCTATGGACACCTCTCCTTCCCCATCCCCTTAGGTAACTTCCTAAGCTCAAATCTGTGATGCCCTTGAGCTTTAAAACCTTTGTCCCCGAGATGCTGGGCTAATATTAAAGGTACTGAGGACACCATAGCCTTGGATGGCAGCTTTCTGCCATCTCTGAATACCTTCCCCTGCTCGTGAGAAGGCTGTATCCTGCTATAGTGTCTCCTGAAGCAAGAGAAAAGGGCTGTGACAAAGCTGCCACGGTGTCACCTCTGTACTTGGCTGCTCTACCCTCTTGTTTTGTGTTTGTTTGCCTTTCCATGCTGATGCAATCAATTAAGTCATTCTGTGGGTTGTGCCAGGCACTGGCAGGCTGGCATCAAACATATGATAGAGATTGTCTTTGCTGGGGACATGTCATTCCCACTTTGTCCCTTTTTATATAGCTTCTCCTAGCTGTCAGGCCCATCTCACGTGCCTGATCTTTCCCTTTTCCCATACACAACCTGATGAAATGCACGTTTCCAAGGGAAGGGAACCACAGTTTGGTTTGGAGCTAGATCTTGCCTGAGCCCATGGCAAGATTTCTTTCTGCTGTAGATAGATGCTCATGTAGGCTGGAAGGTCCACTGGAGGGGAAATGTCCCATTGATCTCTTTTAGGTGCATTGCGATGACAGCGTCTTACATAAATATTTCTCTTTCACATAGCCAGGCTGTGTAGAAAATAGAAACCTAGTTGTGCTTTAAGAAATATGGCAGCATTACTGCGGCTATCAGCTGGGAGCAGCATGGTCGGTGCTTCTGAAGCTGAAGGCTGTAGGGTGGACTGACGTACTGGTGGAACAGAGGGCTCCAGCGTAAGCAATGTAGTTTGAATACTGGTGTCCTGTGATCTGCTCACCCCTCAAAGGGTTAACGAGTCACCGCTGCCTTCAGCCTGGTGATGCTCTGCCCGGGCTTGGAAGCTGGCCCTGCGTAGCCACTGCTCAACCTCCAAATGATAAATGATGTCAGGATACAGAACTGATTCCAGTCCTTAAAAATGAATAGGTGATTTGAAAACGCCCGGTGCTGGGTGTGAATTCTGCATCCCTCTCATCAATCACTTGTCATAAATAACATTAACATTCAGGAGCCAGCAGAAGGCGGGCAGTTTGGAGGGGGAAGAAACGTAAAGTGATTTCCTGGTATCTTTTGTAGACCAGAATGGCAGTCTTGTTTCCCATTTAGGTAGCTGAGCAAATTTTATGTTCTGTCCTCCCTGGGGAAAGGACCCTCTGTGCTCTGCCAGCCAAAATGTGGCAGTGAGCAGAAGTAAAGCTGGGAGATGGTTAAATGATAGGAAGTGGGACAGGGCTTGGTTGAAAGAGAATGGGCTGAGAGGGCAAAGGATGCAGAACAGTGGGACCCACAGCTGTTTGCTCCAGTTGCTGCATGGCCTGGGGTTTCCTCCCCATCCCCACAATCCTGTTGTCTTTGGGTGGGATTGGGGCACTTGGCACTTCTCAGTGCGGTGGGAAACTGTGTTGACATCATCAGGAAAAGGATGTGCTCAGCCACAAGCCCTTCCAGAGGGCCGCCTACTGCCAGCGGGTGCTGGCCAGCAGCACCCCAAGCCAAATGAGTTATCATCACCCACAGAGCCACAGCCTTCCAAGCTCTGTCGTGGATCTGGATGCCCCGTTAGATTCCCATGAACGCACACAAGTGTTCAGGTGTCCTTGGCGTGCAGCTAAGCTGAGCCTGGTGCAAAGACCCGCCGTGGTTCTCCGAGCGTGTTTGTGAGAGGAGGGGCCAGGGAGGGCTGCGGCAGCAGGGACCGACCGAGGAGACTTTGGGTTCAAATTTTTTGCTGACTGTTTGTTTGCTGGAGGGATTTGCTCCTGGTTTGTTTTGTAATGGCTTTATTGCCATAGATTATAGCTTTAACTGGTGTCAAGGGCACCTAGAGTTCTGGATCACCTTCCTTTAGGGACGCTTAACTCTCAGGAAATCATGCTCTTGCAGTTAGGAAATTAAGCGGTTGCCAACCACTGGCGCTGAGTGACTTTCAGTCCTGAGGGTGCCCGTGAAGTGTCCATGAGAGGTAGCATGGATGGGAGTGGAAGAAGTGCTTCTGCTCCGAGCTTGGGGATGGGGCAAGTCCAGCCCAGTGCTGCTCAGAGCTGAAGGTCCTTTCCTTCCTTTCTCGCACAACACCAAGCGCGAGGCTGAAGGAGTTGAGCCCTGAGAACGTGGCCTGAGCACTGTGGTAGCCTCCTCGCTGAAGGGAATGGGCATGTGCCGCTCCTCCAGGAACCTGTTTCAGGGGTCTGGGGTCAGAGGCAGTGCAGTCAGGGCTAGCTTAGATGCTGGAGACTCCTCGTTGCTACGTGTGAGGAGGTGCCCTTGTGTCCCAAATTCTGTAGCAAAACTCGATGACAGCTCTTCTGCTGGGATTGTGCACCACCCCAATCTCATTACTTAATGATAATAAAGATGCAAAGAGCAAAATTGGCCTCCGTCACTCACCAGGGGCCAGATTCTGCTGCTTGTGATTTCCAGGGGGTAGGGCTAAGCTTCTGCCTCCATTCTTGCAGCAAATTATTTTCTTATCTCTGCCTGTGAGCAGGGGAGTGGAACCCGAAGAGGGTGGCATGTCCAAATACACGTGTTGAATATTCCACCCTCCCCTCTTTAGGAGGGAGATGCTGCGCACTATTAAATTCATAATGCTGTGCCTGGCTGCATTAGTTACCATGCAACACTAACGAAACTGGGGATGAAAAACATATTTTCCCACGTCTGGAGTACTGCAGAATAGATTTAATAGATTTGCATGTATGGTGCATTTGTGAAAACACTGTGAAAAAGGGGGAGGGAGCGAAGGAAATGTTTATTTGTTATCAGCTGATGAATAATTAATTTACAAACGTTGTCTTGTTAAATATAAATTAAATCCTCATTTGACACACTTTATAATTTAGAAGTATAAGCCCAGCATGAATGAAGAGAACTCCCCACTGACTGCTTTCATGTAAATCCCGAGGAGCCGGGGAGGAGGGCTGCCTTTCAAAGTTAAAGCTGACAAGGGGTAGCGGCGAGGAAGGGGGCTGCTGCGACAGAGCCAGCCTGGGGACCTGGGGCACTTTGCCATTGCTTGCGGATGCTTTTGGTGCAGGGGTGGCTTAGCAGGGCAAGGAGGCGACAGCTGGCTGCACAACCCTCTTCCAACGACTGCTTCCACCACAGCCAGAGCTGCGGGTGGCCGCGCTGCGGAATCACGGCTCCTTGAGTAAAATCCCCATCGATGCCGTGTTATCAGTGTGCAGCGAGCCGGCAGCTGCTTGGGAACGGCTGAGCTGTCCCAGCAGCAGGGCGAGGATCCCCGAGCGAGGAGCTAGGCTCTACAAAAGCCGTATGGGGCTAAGCCACCCTGGCGGAGAGCCCTTGGGTGGTTTGAGTCATCTCCGCACGGAGTCGGAGCAGCATCCTGAGGAACGGTGGCTGTGCTTTGCTGGAAGGCGCTTAGTGTGGGAGCCGCGGTGGGAAGCGCTGGACTGCAGCCCTGGTGTCCTGCTGCAAGGCTTGGGTTAATATCTTCGTTTCTTCTTAATAGATGGGGAAACCGAGACCGGGAATAATTGTTTGGCTCTGAGGAACGCTTAAGTCTTGATTATACTTAGCTTTGGCTGCTTTGGAATAAGTAGGAAGGAATTGAAATGAAAACGGCACACTTTTTTAAATGCTTGAATATGCTGCTCTGGAGCAGAAGATAAGCCTATAGGTAAAGGAAATGTGTTACCTCCCCCACTTCTTCCCCGATAATAATAGACCTCAGCCTTGCACCGCGAGGACTTAAAAATGCTTCGCAAATCATCTGTCTGGGAGGCAACAGCCCAGATGCACCCACTTCTGATTGCAATGCCTGAAGCACTCTGCAGTGCTCTGCCAAGGACTGGGCGCTCTTCTCGGCCCGCCCGGTGTGCGGCGAGTCCAGCATCAGCATCAATCCGGTGAAGTTGGACGGGACACACGCTCGTGTAATGAGCTAGGTCGGGTTTTGGTCCCTGATCAAGATGAATATCGTGGAAATTTAGAGCGTTGAGAAATGGGTGTTGCTCGCTAAGGGCTCCAGTGCTTTTCTGGCCGGTAGTTTCTACGCCTGAGTGATGGCTCGTTGCTGCTGGAGGGGCATTTATAGCATCTTCACAAATACTCATTTGCTTGGAGAGTGCTTATCTCATGATGCCTTGAAGCTGAGGAACAGTCACCCAAGCTCGTTCCTGTGTGCCGAAGTGCTAGGGGAGGGACTGTTCCTCACGTAACTGCTCGTGTCGCGTGGGGTGAGGTCGGGCACACGGAGAAGGGCAGCGGCTGTCCTGCAGCCATCATTTGTCATTGATTTAGGGGGAAAAAAAATGACGAGGCCACTGAGGAATAGCACCAGCCATGTGTGACCTGTGGGACAAATCACAAGCCGCAACAGAAGGTCTGATGGAAGAAATGAGTTACTGTCATCCTGAACGTATCCCAGGAACTTCCACAAGTTTCAGGGTCTGTTCCCAAACTGGAAAAGGGATGATTTATTCATTATGAATAATTCAACCTGTTCCTTTTATTAACCAGAACATACACTAATCCCTTCCAGATATTTTCTGTGTGACATCCGTGTCAGTATTTTAGGCTGTTTATTGTGCAGAAAACACAGGAGTCTGTTATCAGGGAAGATTAACTAAAAGCTGGGGTTTTGCCTCTAAAATCTGTAGGTAAATAAAATATGAACATTTGGACAGCGGCCTCCTGGGGGGAAAAAGTGCTTTTCTTTAGAGGCATTTCTGGAGAGCAAAGCCCTGAAGCTAATTAACATCTGAGCTCCCCAGGCCGACGCTAAGTGGGGAATGTGGTGGTGCTCGGTCAGGTTTCTTCAGCGGCAGCATCAGTGCTGGCACACGGGTGCCTCTGCACAGCCCCAGCTCCGCTGGCCTCTGGCCCTCGGGATAAAGCAACATTCAGAATGAAGTAAGCAGCTCTTGTGAATTCCTTCACAGATCCGCTTTCCGGCCTTCTGCTGGCAGGAATGGCTCGATCCCGTGCTCGTTTGGGGCCAGCCTTTGGAGAAAACTGACATTTCCTCAGCTGGGATGAATGCAGAGGGTATTTTTTTTTGGCCTGAACCCTTGCAGGTACTCCAGGAAGGATGGTTACTGTAGGTGCTTCCCGAGTAGCCTCTGTGCACACCGTGCCTGACCCGAGAGCGTTGTAACTCCTCATTCCTCACCCTGACCCACAGAAAACCTTTCTAACGCAGCTCGTGCCCCCAGCAGCTGCACCTGGACTCCCTTTCCAGAGGTGTCTGCTGGTTACTAGGCCTCGCTGACAGTTTTCCTGTGACCAGGAGGCTCTCCTTACTGGAGACCGGGCTGGAGGGGTGCCCCCTCCCCTGGCAGCTCTCTCTGGTCAGTAGGAGCTTTGCCTTCTGGCCGGGCGTTAGGTGAGGCTTTGCAGTGATGCACAGGCATGGGCATGGCTGGGCGGTGGGAATGCATCCTCGCCCATCACGCTGGTAGGGATGTGCTCGGGAGGTGTGGACTCAGACTCAGGCTGCCTGCAGCTGCATCTTGTGGAGAGAGGCATGGAATGCCGCCGTCTCCATCGCGAGCACAGTAGGTAATGGAGTAGTTCTGTGGCTCCCCGACGGCCCTGCTTCTCCGTACGGAGACGTGTGCGTGGACTGGCCAGGAAGCATGTGTTTGGCTTGGGTACTGATCTGTGCTCTGAACCTCATTAAATCGATTCTTCCAAGTCAAAGGGAAAGCACAGTTCTGTCAAACTTGAAAGATACAGGCCCTGAGCGGTACCAATAGTTGTCACTTGATGGACTGAATGTTTTTTTCCTTTTTGATTTATCTGAGCTGAAGGCCTTATATTTCTGCCCGGGTGAGGTCTGGGTATTTCAGGTGTGCTAGAGCCAAGTCAAAAAGCTGGTCAGAGGCCAGGGTTTCTGGTCTAGGGCGAATAGCCAGCGTTGTAGGGGAGGGGGTTGGGACAAACAGCCAAAACTCTTCAGCATTTCTGAGGGAAAATGAGGAAAATTTAGGGATGATCAAAACACTTCCATTTAGCAAACGATGAAGCAGCCCTACTGTCTCCCCTAAAAGGCTGATGTGAAATCTGCCTGCTATAAATGTGCTGTGAAATGGAGACTGTTTCTCAGAATTCTGTGGTCGTGGGTGACCAGAGGCAATGTGCTTGGAGGACCTCTTCTGCTGTTAATGGCTGAATATTCAGACTATTACATCCCATCTCCGTGCACAGGAAGGGTTTAATTGCCCTTAAAAGCGAGCAGCGTGGAGTGGTGATGCTGCCAGTCTGAGCCTCCCCTCGCCGTGGCACCCAGGCTGGTTGGGCTGAGGCAGCGCTTTGCACCCCCTCACACCTCCTCGTCCCTCCAGGCGCATCCTCGGTGCCTGCGTGCCTTCAGCTTGGTGTCTTTCGTGCTGGTAGGAGGTAGGTGCTGGGCTCAGCGAGTGGGCATCCCCTGCCGCCGTGCCTGGCAGCAGCCCGTCCTGCCCGCTGCGGTTTGCTGTCATTGCGGCCGTTTCACACCCGCACCGCTGAGGCTGGTCCCACCAATTTCCAGTGCAGCAGCTCCTCGAAGCCCCAGAGGCATCACGCTGGATGCATGGGGCAGCGTTTGTGACCGCGGGCTAGCTGGGAATGGCTCTAACCATCTGCTCAGCTTTGCTCGGCAGCAGCATAGCAGTGATAATGACAGGTGCAGGTGGGATGTGTGAACCAAACCACCGAGGAGCGTGAGTGCGGGAAGGCCTTGTCTCCACGTGCTGAGGAATGGGGAAGGTCAGAGCAGGTCCTTTGCAAGGTTGTACGCCTTGTTTCTGATGTTTCTTCCCGATCTGATGCTCTTTCCCTCCAGCTTTGCCAGTGTACCTGTTACACCGCCCTAAGGCAGGTCCTTAGGGTTTGGTAAGAAGCAGCAGGGAATGGGCTGTCCAGGTCCCGGGAACTCTGGACTAAGCTCAAGAGCCAAAATTACTTTCTTTGTATGTATGATTGGCAGATCCAAGCTCTGCCAGTGCATTCCTTATACCTCTGTGTACAAAACCTGAGCCTTCGTCTTTTTCACTGCTCCCCAAAGATATACTAAAGCCATTTGGGGGAGCCGGGGAAGGTAGAGTGGTTGAGTTTTAAAGGCGGCATCTGCAGCAGGCTGGGTCTCTACAAAACAGTTGGGAACTGGGAAGAGGACTGGGACTGCCAGCCCCCAGTTCCCGAGGAGAGCTTTTTGGTGCCATGGAAAGCGAGCAGCCCAGAGCAGCAGAGCTCTGCAGGTCCTGCTTGCCCGGTGGCTGGTGCCCAAGTGACCGCCACACTTGGCCTGCAGTGTGGGTGTAGGCCTGGAAAGCAGAGCCAGCTGGTCTGGTGTCCCTTCTGCGACTGCAGCCCCATGTGCTTTGCCCTTCCAGTACCCAACAGGGGAGACAGACAGGTATTGTTCTTTGCAACCAGATTTGTTTCTCCCAGCTGCTTTCCTCAGCCTGGTGCTCCCTGGAAATCTCATTAGGCTGGGCTGGGATTTTGTGGTGGCTTGGAAAGCAGAACTGCGAAAGGAAAAACAAAACGAAGCAGGGAGGAGCTAAATCAAGGAACTGTCAGGGTAGGAAGAGAAAGCTGGCAAGCACGGCGAGGGGGCATGAGAGACATGAAACGGGTTTCCTTGAAGGAGTCAGGGGAGCAGAGAACACTGTCCCCACCTCCTCCTTCATCTGGGGCCTGGAGAGAACCGTGTCAGGAGGGAGGATTTCTGCAGAGGGCACAAAACCCTCCCCTTTCGTGAAGCAGAACTTTCTCGGATTTTTTGAATGTGCTTTTTTTTCCTTGAGGATTAAAAGGGATTTATACAGGCGAAGAGTGGCTTTCCTCCTGGCCAGCTGTGGATGGTTTTGCATGCTGCTGTGCCATGCTATGCAATTCCTGCACTGGAAGGTTTCTTCTGGCTCTGATCCACATGGAAAGCAGAGCTTCTGTCTCTGCCACCCTTTCCTTCTTGTCTTGACCTCAAAGCACAGCTTCTGTAGCAATTTCTTCATGTTAAGGCTGCAGCGGGAGGGACATTGTTCTCTTTGCGTGACAGTGGGAATCCCACAGATCACTAGACACCTTTCAGTCCATGGGGAGAGGCAGTCCCTGCTCTGGAGAGACCAGGGCTTTACTAGACAAAGCAAAGTCCCTTGAGAAGGTGGGAAGGGGGTGGGACATGGTGTGATGGCTGATGAATGAATGAGGCTGTCATTCCTGCCTCTCCATCCTAGGGAGGAGGCAGTGAGCCTGCAGTGTCCCATGCCTGAACTGAGCAGGAGCCTGCAGGCAGCCTCCTGGGAATACAGCAGCCCAGGGCAGTGGGTTTTGTAAGGATGAAGAGATGGGGCAAGGAGCATACAGAGCTGGAGGAACAGATCTCATTCCCAGGCAACCATAGGCTTGCAGACATCTCCATGGGGATAAGCTGAGCATCCCAGACACCCCTCCCCAGGAGTGTTTAGAACTGGACACCTAAGGAGATCTGTGGGATCTCCTACCTTCCTTCACCTGGTACAGGGGAGCTGCAGCAGTGTTAGACTGCCCTTCCCAGTGTTTCATTTTAATCACAGCGGGTGGCATGGGAATGGGAAGTGCAATTAACAGAATTCCAGCTTCTCATCTGAGTCTTGCCAAGCTGTCCTGGAGGAGCGGTCTTGGGGAGTGAACTGTACACAGTGAGAAGGTTGGTCTTCCAGCCTCTTCAAAGGAAATTTCCTTTTGTCTCGTCAAACAACCCATGAGCTTAAAAGACAAATAAACATGAGCACCTGCTTGGTGTGCCAAGCAATTTCTTCCGTTTATCCTATGTGCTTCTTCCAGCACAAAGTTACTTCAAGCCCAGCATCGTGGGGAGCATTTAAGTGCTTAGCAGTAAGGTCTGACATGCAAACAAGCCTTTGGACAAGTGTGGCTTTGCTCTGCAAGGAGCCCAGGCATTTTCTAGAGATCGTGGTATCTGGGCTGCATCCTTGTTTGTGCTAGAAGGCGCTTACACATGGCTTTCCACCCAGGCCATGTCCTGTCCTGAGAGTGATGAAAAAACAAACTAAAAGGAGGCAGCTCCTTCCCTCTGGTGCTTTGTATAATACATCATTGAAGTGCTCAGTATCTTCCCCTTTAATTAATTCTGCCCCATGTGCATACAGCATCCTGTGCCCTCGCCTCTGCCTTTTCAGTAATAACCTCGTCAGGAACAGTGCAGACAGACTGTGCTGCTATAAACCAGAGTCTGGCTGATGTCATGTCTCAGCTCAAGGACTTTCCTGGATCCTTCGGGTAATGATTGTTAATCAGATGCTAAAACACACACACACACACACGCACCCCTTCCTCACGTGCCCCTGGGGCTCACGGTGAGAGACTCCGTGTGCCAGGCTACATTCCCAGGAAAAGAGGAACAGGCCCCATGGCTCAGCAGCCACCTTGGGGCTGCATGTGAGGAGATAGCAGCACTGAAGGTCAGGAAGTCGTGGTACAAGGGAACAGCTCAGAAGGAAGGGTTTGGGGGAAAGAAAGAGTCTGGGGGGGTTGGCTGTCCTGAGTAGGAACGCCTGCTTTGCACAGGCATGGGAGCGGGCATGAGCAGAGGTGCGCGGGAACGGGCGGGTAGACATCTCAGTAGCCAACACTTGGTTTCAAAAGCCCTGTCCAGTTCCCACCTGCAGAGATTCCAAGGGTGAGCAAGCCACAAGTGGGGAGTTGGCCTTCGCCAGAGCAGCATGTACAGCATGTCTTGTTTGAAGGCTCCTGGCATGAGCACAGGACGTGGTGATGGTTTTTAACAGCGCGTTTGTATTATAAAAAGAACGCTGAGATTCCCTGGGCAGAGGCGAAAGACATTCAGACAAGGACAGCGCTGCTGCAAAAGTGAAACAGATGGGGAGTTCAGTGTGTCACCTTGAAAACACAGATCGTCGGAGCTCTGCTCCTTTTGTCCTTGTGAGCTCTCCTAGTCACACCATCATCAGGTCCAGAAAGCTCTGGGGTCTGATTTGGAGAGAGAAGGACCTTGGAAACAGAGTGAAACTTATATTCTTTTGCTCTTTGTGTTGGGAAGACAAAACTCTCCCAGAGCAGGGACACGGAGGCATCCACAAGCAAGGTGTCTCACTGCTTACTCACGGGAGAGCTGCGAGAAGCGTGACGCTGCCCAATGGCTCGCTGAAGCGGTCGGTGCCGGGCATTAGCATGTGCTGTTAGTGCATGTCCTCTCTGCTGCCTTGGCAGAGGGCCTGCACACCTCGTGCTAGAAGCACGTTCCTGCCCGCAAGCTGCGGGGCCAAGAGGTTATGCTTCAGATTTGAAGATTATTCTAAAATAAGCTTATTTTATTCAGTTATCTGAGTGTGGAGAGTGTCTCGAGACTTTTTGCTGCTATTGAATGTGTTCCCTGGGACATGGAGCGGGCTGCTGGGAGTAGCTCAGGGTTTGTCAGAGATGTTTGCAGCCTGGGAGGGATGTGTGGGATGTCGTGGAGAGGAAAACTCTCGCCTGTGCAGGGCTGTGGGGGTGTGGAGTTGCTGATCGCAGTTCTGTCTGAAGGGAGGATGCTTGGGCTGGCCCCTGTTTTGCAGAAGAAGGAGACTGGAGGAGAGGATGCCTGGCTTACCTCAGGCTGCACAGGGCGACCTGCCAGCCCTGGAAAGAAATACACCCCATTCCTGGGTCTCCTCCAGTGACTCCTGAGATTTTCCTGAATTGCAGCACCCCAGAGAGTTTGTCTGTAACACTTGCTTTGCTTAGCTCTCTGATTGACAGCATGGACCCATCAGATTCACATCAGCCCACCTGAAATGCTGGCCATGCTTCCCAGGAAAGCAGCCTGCTTTATTGTACTGCAGTGAGGAATTTGCTTGGAGTGCAGAGGGGATGGGGCTCTCTGAATAAAGGCAAATATCAGAACAATAAAAGCTAGAATGAGACTGGCTAGGATATTAATCTCTCAGCCCCACTGTTATTCAGGATTTTTCCTAGCTATCTCTCCAGCAGGGGAAAAGGGAGGAAGCTGTTTCCAGGTCTATCTCCTCTACTGGGAGGTGGTTGTGTTGCTGTTGAACACAAGCAAAATTGCAAAACCACCTTTAAATCCTTAATTTTATCCTAATTTAGGAAGATATCTAAGACATCTTCATTTTGTGGCTTTGCTTCTCTCTCCAACATTTGCTAGAAAGCTGAGCTCTCAAAGAACACAGAGAAAGCAGCTCACAGATGGATACAGGGGGTACCAACTCCTCTGTATCCCGCTGCTCACACCCTTGGGAGGGGTCAGCTGGGCTGCACACACAAACGTGCTTTGAGCCATTTGACCTTCTGGCTGTGTTGATTTGGTGTAACCGAAACCACAAACTGCTAATTTCAAGTTGTGTCATGCCAACCTGGTGAGCTGAAGCTGTTAGTCTGAAATTGGGTGGCCCTTACTCATGGCTACTCTGAGCCCAGAGTCTTGGTCTAGAGTAGAGTTCCTGGGGCCAAAACCAACTGGAAATGCGGGCTGATTCCCTGTGTGTGTGCACATACACACAGGGGTGAGAGAGGAGGCACAGGAAGGGGCTAACTGGGGCCAGGCGGGATGTCCTGGCTGTATCAGGACATCAGGATGAGGAGCAGGAGGGTGCTGCAGGGCCATGAAGGTTAGGACAGAGGGCTGGGATGAGCCAGGGTAGCACACTGAGAATGGTGGCCAGCTCCCAACTCTTGTGCTGGGCGTAGGCTGAACCTGTTTGTTTAGTTTTGAATGCAAAATTTCAGGCTTTTCTTTGAAATAACTTTTAACATAGAAATCCCATAACTTTTCACTTAAACTATGTTTTTAAAAATGAAAGCATTTGGGAGTGCAGTAAAACCTTTTTGTTGGTTTGGTTTGGTTTGGTTTTTTCTAAGATGAAATGCTCTTGTCAACGCCACATCCCCCCACAAATGCTTTTTTACAGGACAGGGGTTTTTTCCCACTAAATGTTGTCAGACGTTACCATTTTCTGAAACTGGGTTTCCACCAGCATCTGTGCTGCCCACATGAGGAAAGCGAGGGCTGCCCAGTGATGTGCGGCAGTGCCAGGTGATGACGGTGACCGAGGGCCATCAGCAACATGCTGAGAGCCTGAGTTGGACCCGAGCCCACGCTGCTAGCAGCAGTGATGCTGCAGGCTGTTCCTCAGCATTGGATAAACTCACGTGATAGTATTTAGGGCAGGCACTCTTCAGCGTTTGCCTTACGGGCTGTTTGGTTTATGTTTTTATGGCTGAAGTTTGATGTAACGCTGCGTGCACACCAACCTGTGTGTGCTACTCCACGTGTGATCCAAATGGCACGACCTAACTCTTAGAGCGATTCCTCTTATTTCGCTAGCTCCTTCTGTTGGAAACACTAAAAAAGCCCATGCTTTTACGGAGAAGTTAACAACCTCCATGTGCTGCATAGCAGATGGTCCAGTAATGTTGGAGGCGTATTTTACAATAACCTTTTTCCACATGGGGAAATTGAGGTATTGAGAAGTCTTTTTCAGATGCTTGAGAATGTATCAGGGGCAGAGAGAAACTGCAGGGGTACAGGAGTTCAAGAAACAGCACTGCCTTAAGATTTAGGGGCTGAGCTCATCCTGCCAAACTTCGGCTATTCAGCCTGGACTCTTCCAAGGTCAGTAAGAGTGTGAGGCGTTTCCAGGAGACAACTTGTACTGCCTCATACTGGGATCTCACCCCAGAAGTGCCTTTCCCTCTCCAAGGACTGTAGGGAACCCATGGTCAAACACCTCCTGTTTTAATGGCCTTGGTGGGATGCCTACGGCTAAGCCGGATCTGATTGATCCTCAGCGAAAGGTCTGAGCTCTGTCCCACAGCTGCTCTGTGCGGAACCGCAGTCCTGCAAGGTTCCTCGGCATCAGTCCAAACCGCACGTGATTGGAAGGCTGAAGCCTTTGGGGACTGTTGTGGTTTAACCCCAGCTGGCCACTGAGCACCACACAGCCACTTGCTTACTCCCCGCCCTGTGCAGGGGAGAGAGAATCGGAAGGGTAAAAGTGCTCCCAAAGGCCGGACCATTTTTGTATAAAACTTGCCTCAGATAATTCTGAATGAAAATGTATTTGTAAATGCCAACATTTCCCCATGGGTTCCCCACCTAGAGGCGAGGGAGCCAGCTCAGCTAGTAAGATCTTCCTTTTGAATAGCTGCGCTTATAATAGCCGCTGAAATTAGATCAAACCACAGGACGGTGACAATAACAGCTCAGGGTTTGCTGAAGAGCTGCATGACTTGTGCACTACACCTTTTGCCAAGGCTGGCTATCAGTGGCATGAGAGGAGCTCTTTAATGCTGATCCCTTCTGAAAATTCTGGGCTTGGCAACAAATACTGAACCCCTGGGATAGCTGACCCTCCGCTCTCCCAAGACGTTAACGCTGGTTATCTCAGACCTGAATGCTGAACTTTACAGCAGGGCATCTGACCTGAGCAGCCAGCCCAGAAGTGAGAGCTCACAAATTACTCCAGTTAGGAGTTAGAAACTAATAGGGGTATCTAATGTGGATTTATCGTTGCATTTTTGGCTGCTTTCTCCTACACCGGAGATACCACTAAGGAGGAGCGATGTAAACTCATACTGGCTCAAATGGAGCCTGCAGGGGTGGGAGATAATATGTCAAATGTTGTGTTATTTTGGCCCCAACAGCTGGCAAGGAAAAGAAAATGGTAGAATAAAGTCAGCCCTCCCCATATACATTGTTTTCTCAGACTGCAATTACCCCATATTGTCCCTGCTGTGCTGATGCCTCTTTGCCCGCCTGTGGGCTCTACTTCCCTGTTTCCCAACCTGATCCATGCCTGCATCGCCCATACCCTATGCCTAAGCAGCAACCAGTGCAATCCAGAGCATTCAGATGCTGGAATGGGCTCTCCCTACCTCCTGTTTTGGGGCAGTGGCCATGCGTGGCTGTGAGGGCTGCTGCTGTTCTAGCTCTGTCTCCTCATGTCTGTTTTGAATGAACTGCAGAGGCAAAGCCATCACATCTGTCCCCATTAGAGACATATTAGGACCTCATCCCCATCACCTTTGCTCATCCCTCTGTCTAACCAGGGTGAAGGATCAGCCCAGAGTGTGACTGGACCGCCTGATGGCAAATGCTCTTTTCTCATGATCTCATTCCTATGCAAGGGACATTTTCGGTACCACTCACTCATCACCGGTTGGCTGACAGTGGAGCGAGGGCGAAGAAAATGAAGCGGGGAGTCGTGTGCTGCCCTGCTCTGCCTCCCCCAGGCAGGACACGCTGTCCAAGGGAGCGCGCTGAGCGCGCCGCGTCTATTTTAATGGCACGGGTTGAGGAAGCCGGCTCTGAACCAGCAGCGAGGGCAGCGGAGGGAGGATGTGCTGCAGTCATAAAAATTCCACCGAGATAAATCAATAGAGGGAGGAGGAGAATAAGAGGGAGAGATGGGGAAGTCAGACATCGTTCATCTCTGCCCATGGGAGAGAGGGCGACGATGCCTCCGTGGTTGTGGGGGTTTAACAGGAGTGAAAGGGAGCAAAGCCCAAGTCAGAGAGGAGCTGTCAGGGGCAGGTGACAGCCTTTCGTATGGGCTGGTGGAACTGGATTTGGGGGTCTGGTTCAGACAGCCACTGAGTGCCAGACATGCTCCTGCATGACACTAATTAGCACCTTCTCAGGCAGGCTGAAAAAGAAGGTAAGGAGCAAATTGGCCTGCAGCAGCAAGCAGCAGAACCGTGGGCTAATGATGTGGACTACTGCCAGTCCAGTCCAGGCAGGAGCTGCCTGCAGAAATGCTAGCTATGGGTGAGCAAGGACACCCTCCCTGTCTCTCACCAAAACCAAAACCAAAGGTCGTCATTATGGTGGAAACTCTGTTTTCTGTCTGAAAAGACCCAAGGTTTTAAAGTGGTTCCACTAAGAGCTGGGCCCATAGCAGCCCCTGCCCCAGCTTCCTTTTCCAATCTTGAGCAAGGGGTATCTCCCCAGGAGCCCGTAGCACCCCATTTTTGCATATAAATCATTTACAGTGTAAGTTCTGCAGCAAGGGATGGATTCTCGCTGGGTTTATGCACACCGCTATTGCTGTATGTACAAATTAGGGGTATGGAGCACTGCAGGGCTGTGTCCTAATAAATAACAGAAAGAGCTGTCTGCTTGCCTTCTCCAGCAAGCTGGTGAGCAGCTTTCACTGCCTGTGTCTGAAAGGTGTAGCTGAACTTAGGGCTGCATTCACGCCTGTTCTTAGAAGGAGCATTTGGCTTGAGTTGTCTGTCCGGAGGAAGCCCGAGCCCTTGTTCATATGGTCTCGGCTTTCCAGGCATGGGTCAGGCCAAACATACCACAGCTCAGCCCATCAACATACTGTCTTTGACTCTGTCTAAGGGGGCCATGGATGTCCTGACCCCAAGCTAAAGCTGAGCCTGGCAAGGTCTCACCAACGCTTGCTCCCAGACTTAAAAAGCGAATGTTCCGGCTGTGACTCCAAAACGGTGGCCTGCAGACCAGAGGACAGGGCTTTACTTTGTCTGAATCCCTCTCAGGAAGACACGTTCTTCCTTCTCTTTCACAGGAATACACGATTGATATCTTCTTTGCTCAGACGTGGTATGACCGGCGTCTGCGTTTCAACAGCACCCTGAAGGCCCTCACGCTGAACACCAACATGGTGAGCCGCATCTGGATCCCAGATACCTTTTTTAGGAACTCCAAGCGGGCTGATTCCCACTGGATAACCACTCCTAATCAGCTCCTCCGCATCTGGAATGACGGAAAAGTGCTCTACACGCTCAGGTACGTCCAGCAGGCACTGTAACTGGCTGCTGAGGTGAGGGAACAAGGAGCTGGTCCAAGTAGAGGAGGTTTCCAGGTCTCCTGGGACAGAGTAGTGGAGATGTCTCCCAGTGCTGCTGGGAGTACACACACAGTACTGGTTGCAGAATGGGCTTCCTTTTCCTAGGATGAAGGCTTCCCAAAAATCAAACTATTTTTCCATATCATACCTAAAAAAATAGTCAAAACTACAAATGGTTTCCTAAACCAAAATCCTTTAGAAGTTGATGTTGGTCAGTCCAGCTATTTCATTTTGATAATAAACATTTGGCTTTTGTTCCCATGGATTCTCACTCCCATAAATTAATCTGAAAAGCTCACTAAACAAAAAAGCTTTTTGGATGTGAAAATTAGATGGTTTTTCTCACTTTGAAAATATCCAAACATATGTTTTGTTTTGCTGCTGTTTTGAAGTGTTCCTGCAAACAGACTGATCTTCAACAAATTAGTGTTTCTCTCTCAAGGAAGCGAGAATCCCTCTGTCACATTGTGGTGCTGGAATCGAACCACCGTCACCAACACTAAGACTCCCCCCCTCTTTTTTCCTCTCTCAGGCTGACAATCGAGGCTGAATGTCTGCTCCAGCTGCAGAATTTCCCAATGGACACTCATTCCTGCCCTTTGGTTTTTTCCAGTTGTAAGTATACATAAGTTTAAAATAGTTTTAGAATGCAAGTAGGGAAACCTCGGTAGAGTAAAACTGTTCTGGTGAGGCCATCCTCCCTTTTAGCTACATTTTTCACCTCATCTCTGTGATTCTTCTCCTGGGCCGTTACCCGTCATGCCCTGAAGCATCCTCCCACTCCTGGGCTAGCAGAGGTCTTCAGGGACAGATTCACAGCACCCTGAGTTTCTCCTTGATTTGGGTGGCTGGTTGGAGGTGATTATTTCACTGACCTTCCGGCCACTCTCACCTACTAGACAGAATATGTCCCTTCCAATGGCACACAAATAGCACCCATCCTGCCTTGTATTTTCCCCCTTCTCCCGCTCTCTGAGGGGACAGCTTGGCTTTCCAGAGCTCAGCCCAGAGACAGCCCCGCTTCCTGCACCCAAGACCTTCCCCAGGGAGGGGTATTTGAACATCCCCTCTCAGTCCATTCTCATCAGCAGAGAGGACTGCTGATGTTAGCGCCTCTCCACGGGTAATGTTGCAGGGAGCCTTTCCACACCCACAGACTCTTGTCCTCATGCGTTGGTTGGAAATCGGATTTAGTCAGCGCAGGTTCGCCTCTCCCGCTTCCCGTGCCACTGAAGAGATGCATCTCACGTGGCTTTGAGATGCTCAGAGGCAGGCAGCATGCTGAGGAGATACCATCCCCTCGTCTCCCACCATCCTTCATTCTTTGCTAATTAACAGCCATACATGCTTGATAATTAGAAACACTTCTAGTTAGCTGCCAAGCTCTTGCTCCTTCCCTCCTCTGAGGGACTCTCTCGTAGGTGTCGAGGTCTGCTTCACAGCAGGCTTGCTGCTTTGTCAGGAAAGCCAGAGCCAGGAGGAGCCATGCTGCAGCCTGCAGGAGCCAAGTCTCCTTTTCCATGCATAGATCAGCTCCCAGGGCGAGAGGTGCAGGGATAGCCAGAGCAGCCACAGCCATGCTACCTCCCCTGTTGGCAGCTTTGCATTCCTGCTGTGCTCATGCCTGGGGAGGGAAGGTAGTCACGAGGAGTGGTGAAGGCCCCATGGTGCCCCAGGGAGCTAAAACCCAGAAAGATTTCAGGCTGGGGGAGTCCTCTTACACCGACCCAAGTCTCACCAGTGCATCCTCAGAAAGGCTCCGGTTCTAGCATTCCTTTTCCCGTCCCTAGGATTTGAAGCGGCCCACAAGGGAAGATGCTGTCCCTACTCCCAGTGCATGTGGGGATGCCTGAGGGAATCTAAACAAAAAGCATTAGCAATACCTGCCCAAAGCTTCATGTTTACACAGCAGCTGGAGTGGGACGCCAGTGCTTTTGCAGTCAGGGTGGAGGCACATGACATACCCTTCCATTGATGCCCTTGCCCCTTTTCCCAGATGGCTACCCACGGGAGGAGATTGTCTATCGCTGGAGACGCTACTCCATCGAGGTCTCCGACCAGCGCACCTGGAGGCTCTACCAGTTTGATTTCACGGGGCTGAGGAACACCTCGGAAGTTCTCAGGACTGGGGCAGGTGAGGCACGGGGAGACAGCCCACAGAAACGCCAGTGTGTCGGAGACCTCGTGGGAGGCAAAGGAGTCATCAGACAGCTCAACAGTGGGGGGGAGAAGGTCACAACAGCACAGTTAGAGAAACATAGGAATGAAGGGATGGATCTTTGCTGGAGAGAGCAGAAGTGATGGAGATGAAGGGTGAGGGGATGACAAAGCAGATGTAGGCCAGACCCACTGACATCTGCGAGCTGTGGGGTGACAGTGCTGATGTGAACGGAGCTCTCCCTGATTGAAGAGTCAGGAGGGAGAGGAGACGGAGCTCAGACCCCCTCTTGCTGCGGGATGTGCATACTCTGTGACCCCTGGGCGATGCAGAAAGCTGCTGTTGCCACGCTGGCAGCCAGCCACTTATGGGGGTGGAGAGGCAGCACAGAGCGGGACTAGAAGTGGTGCAGTGGAAGTGTCTGGAATGCACCAGTGGCTGTCTGACGTTTTTAATTCTCTTTTTGGGTAATAATTGCTTGCAAGCTCCGTCTTAACCCTAGAACTGTCGAGTGGCTTTCTTCCAGTGTTCACTAGGAGCGTCTGAAAAAGAGGGAGAACCTCAGCTGTAAGTTGCCAAATGAGCAATTAGGATGTACACCACATGCCTTTTCCGGGGGCAGAACCAGAGTCTCGATTGACACCTCCTTTGTCACAGCTCAGGTAGTTAGCTGGCAAGCCAGGCTGTGTAGCCTGTTACAGCTAAATAGCTTCTATAGAAAAGAAGCCCTTGCAGCAATCAGCTCTCTCTAGTTTCTTCCCTGAAACTTTCCAGACAGTGTGCTTTTCAGTGTGCTTGGACACAGCCAGGCCAGTACAAATGCAGCTTGGTGGCCACATAGCCAGCCAGCCAGATAGCCAGTTGGGCAACCGCAAGTTCAGCTCTTAAATTAGTCACAAAGACTACCAGCCAGGCAGGTAGCCAGAGAGTCCACTAGCCACAAAACCAGCAAGCCAGACACAATGCCAGCGAGTCACCAAAGCTACTTAGCCAGCCACACAGCTCTCAATGGAGCTAGTGATCTGGGCAGCCAGAAAACCAGCTGGCCAAGCCCTTAAAACAACAAGAAAACCTCATCAGAAACACTCCAAATTCTGAAACTTGGCGGATTTTTGTGTTTTAAGAAGCCACATGTTATGATTCCAATGTCTCTGTTGCTTTTTCCTAGGGGAGTACATGGTGATGACAGTTTCTTTTGACCTAAGTAGACGTATGGGTTATTTTGCCATTCAGACCTACATTCCCTGCATCCTGACTGTTGTTCTTTCCTGGGTTTCCTTCTGGATCAAGAGAGACTCTACGCCAGCCAGGACATCTCTGGGTAAGAGACAAGTTGTTGCCTGTCTGATGCTCGTCAATCGGCAGAGCTAGCAGACTGGCAGTGTTGGAGTACAAAATCTCCTAAAGCACTTTGCCTTTTTCTGGCATTATTCAGCTTACTAGAGGATAGTCCACTCCTACATCTGTCTGTAATACTATCCTCACGCTCAGCCGACCCTCCAGCTGTGCTGGCTTGGACTACTGGATTATTTCAGGATAGCACAACACACTCATGTCTTGATCTGAGACCCAAACACAGTCTTTTCCAAGCTGGCAGTGTGGGCTTCTCACGCATCAAAGAGGAGAGGGAAACGGCGAACGGTGGCACTGCAGTGCTGGCCAAAGGGCCTCTGTCACATGCACATATTCTGCATTTCCTCGTGACTTTTCAAGGGCTCGATGTAGAACCAGTGACGTGAAGGCTGTAGGGTAATGAGCAAAGTTGCTCGGCTGTATCCACAGACTCCCAAGCTCTGGCAGGATGAGGAAGCCCTGTAGGTACAGCCTTTCTCTATCAGTCTCACCACTGTGGGAGTCCAGAATGTGGCAACAGCTCTGCCTACAGTTTAGATTTTCAGCAACCTGCAGTGGCTCTTTGAGGCAAGAAAAAGCCTATGTTGATTGAATCCTGCTCTGGCAGGTGCTAGAGAGGCCTTTACGAAGCTTTAACGCACTTTGGCTGTATCTGCATTTTGCAACAACCGCTGCTTCCCAGCAGTGTCCTTCCCATCAGCCCTGCTGACTTTCCCTTTAATTGGAGGTAGCATTCCCAGCCTTGCCCCCAGGCCATCAGCATCAGGCAGGGCTCCAGAGCCCATCCATTCTGACCATCTCACCTCCCTATCAAAACCAGTTTCCTCGATGCCAATGGAGAGAGCAGGAGGAGGAGTGGGGTGTCATTTCCAATGGAGGTGAGGGTTTGCCACAGTCCGTGGCTGGGAAAGGAATGATCAGCAAGAGGCAAAATGTTCTGCCCGGCTGACACCACTATGGTGGCTGTCTCAAAGAACAAAGACAGCTTTCCCCAGGAGAGAGGCCCCTCTCTGTGGGAAGAAACCTCAGCACGTCAAGAGTAATGTGTTCTCTCCACAGCCCCTGTTGTACTTAATGCAAATGATCCCCAGTGCATTTCAAGTCCGTCAGTCTACATTAGGGAGGTGTGAACCGGACCGGTTCCATGGGCATTTCAGATATGTGGGAAGTCACATGACATCTGCTAACGCAAATGCAGCAGGAAAGTATGAAAATTTTTTCCGTGCTCCCACCCAGAACCATTGGTGTGACTCCAGGAAAGGGTGGCAGGTGGATTTAGATGAATGCTAGAGAAGGAGGAACAGTGGAGTTCCTGCTCCTTCTCCACATCCTGAAAAGCAGTGGGTGAGATCACCATACCAACTCTCACAGCTGATCCTTTGTTGGCTCCTGATACTTTATCTCTGGAAACAGGTCTGAGCATCACTGCTGCTGCAAAAACAATTCCAAGCCCCATTCAAGTCAAAAGGCATTCCCTACCATCTCCTACCCACTCGCCCTCTACATCAAGAAAGGGATAGATTGTAAAGAGCTGATGGCTGTGTGGCCCCTGGGTTTTGAACAGCTCTTTTTCCACAGATCATTGTCAGAGAGCAAGCACCTCAAGATCAGATCTGGCTGAGCAGAGCAAAAAGGGGACCAGCCAACCAGGGGAATTTCCTTCCACAGGAGAGGGGAAATTGGGATGTTCTGGGGGCTGAATGCAGGTAGAAGACAGAAGTGCTCCTCTTCATTACTTAAACCAGCTCTTTTCTCTCTTAGGTATCACGACTGTGCTAACAATGACCACCCTGAGTACCATCTCCCGCAAGCACCTTCCACGTGTTTCCTACATCACAGCCATGGACCTCTTTGTCTCTGTGTGCTTCATCTTCGTCTTTGCAGCTCTCATGGAGTACGCTACGCTCAACTACCTGGTGGGAAACAAGAAACCACTTGAGCACAACAACAGGAAAGCCAGGCTGGTAGGTCAAAGGGGCCACAAAGGTGGATGCTGCTAGAACCCCAGGCTATTTAGAAATATCCCTCCTGATCCTGCACTGGACACTGCTGATGTGGTTTAGTGCCTGACACATACTGGGTTCATAAGGTGCTCAGGCCACTCCGTGTGCTGGATCTGAGCACCTGAAAGGTGAGACACAACCAGAACAAGCAGCTGAGGCTCCCCTAAAACAAGGAGGTCCCTCTCAGAGCCAGGCACAGGCTCTTCAGAATTGCTGGAGAGCTTATCAGTACAGTTTAGTACATTACTCATGGCCAAATGTGAATGTCCACTTTAAGACAGGGTGATGCACACCCAGGTTGTCCCACCTGTACTGGTTTTATCTCTGTGGATTACAGAGTTATCTTAGGTCACAGAGATGAAGAAACCTACTTTGTTTTGTGGTCTGTCCATCAGAATACCTTCTGAGTGTGAGGATAGTGAATGCAGAGTGGTCATCATCCCCTTGAGACCTGCTGAATCTCATGGCAGGTACTTCTGACGCATCAACTGAAACAGGCCTCTGAAGTGGGACAGAACTGAAACCAAAAAAGCCAGATCTCTTCTGTGGCAGCCTCCTGTCCCCTCACAGGTGGAGAGAGCTCTTCAGGATGCTGATGATGAGACTCTTCTCAGGTGCCAAGAGATTATAAGTCACCCAGAGCCTTTCCCCAGCTTTTCTCCAGCAACAGATAAAAACCAGAAGACACATCTAGACTGTGTGGTGTGTCTTCAGAGACAGCTGAGTTCAGGGGAACGAGGGAAGAAGCTAGCACAGCTGAAACCAAACCAGTCCCGTTTCTGCACCAATTGTTAGTGGCAGAGATGGGGAATCAGAGCAATTAGACCTTTGCTGACTAAGGCTATGCCCTGGGGTGCCAGGGAGAAAACTCAGTCATGCAGTGAGCTGCCAGTCCGCACAGCATGCCAAGGTGGAGATTTACAACCAGGCGCAGAGATGGGGGATGATCAGTCATCCCTTTCCATTGAACTGCAGCTATGCTATGAACTGATATATTTCCAATTGGATGAGTTTCAGTGTTTAGAACATGCTTTCTTGCCTTTTCCTTCTGTTTAATCCACCTACTCCTCATTACAGCCACCTGCTGGTGCACAGGTGATGCCATCCTTTACCACCATCAACATCAACAACATCATGCACTGGCCCCCAGAGATAGAGGAGGATGATGATGAAGACCCTGGCTCTCCGTGCCTGGAAGGAAAGGAATGTGAGAGGTTCTTCTGCTGCATTGAGGACTGTCAGACAGGAATGTGGCGGGAGGGGAGGGTCCGAATTCACATCTCCCGCCTGGACTCCTACTCTCGCGTCTTCTTCCCCACTGCCTTCCTGCTCTTCAACATTGTCTACTGGATTGCCTATCTCTATCTCTAGCTGTTCTTTGTCCTCAGCTGGAATGGACCAGAGACCAGCCAGATGGGCTTCTCAAGAAGCATAGAGAACAGAATCATTTTGTTGTAGTCGATTGTTGGTCTGAACGATCCAACCTGGTGATTCCCTCTTCCCACTCTCTCATCTCTTCTGAGAAGAACCAGACAGCTTTTTTTTTAGCCTTCTAACATATCTTTTTAGAGAATCTATCCTTCCCAAACAACCCCCTCTCCAGAACCACCACCATTTCAGTCCTTGTAAGATTGCCCAAAAATGTCCTCTTCCCATCTCAAACATTAGGGATTTTGTCAAAAACAAAAAGCTCAATGCATTTCGTTTTTCCATCCAATCCTACTCCAAAATTCCATGGGAAGTGATGGCAAATGGAATTTTCTGCATAGATATTAAGACTGCAAAGGAAATAAAGTAGATCTTACAACTTCTGCACCACTTCCTCCAGAACAGACTTTGTGGAGTGCGAGAGGCTTGGAAAGGTCAGAGGGAAAGAAGTATGAAACATGGCAGCAGCACAGCTTTCCCACAGTAGCTGGCCTCGGCTAAAATATTTGTAACCTGCCCAGAAAGACGACAGTGGCACTGACAAGGATGGAGTAGCTGCAAGCCTCCAACAGCTCCCCATAGAATATCTGTGGAGCATTCCTCGTGGATTACTCCACTTGTTATACCAAGTGGTACCCAAGGCATCCACTCACCATCGTCAGATGGTGGTAAAAAGCACTTCACAAGTTTGAGGGGCCCATCTGCCTTAGTGGAGCAGGCTCTGCAGGGCCCATGGTGACATTCTGCTTTGTGATCAGGACTTGGAGCAGACTACACAGCTTACGTTGGGCATGGCCAAAAGAGGGAGAAGGTCCTTACGCGACAAAGCCCAGAAGCAGTCTCATTGTGGGGTAGCCAACAACGCTTGGCCCTTTGTTTCCAGAAATCAGGAAACGGAGCGAGTCGTCCTCGGTGTATTTCAGGAAGGTCAGACGTGGTGAGATGGTTCCTTATGGTCCATCTTAAAGGGCTGGAGAAATGCATAATGCGGCCTCAGCTGGGAAGAAATAGCATAGTGTAGAAGAGGAAACTCGGGACCAAGGTCCACAGTGTGTAAATCAGCTGCCTCCCCATTTACACCAGCTGCTGATGTGGCCCACAGCATGGTTGTGAAAAGCAACATGCCACCAACAGTTACTTACTGTGTACATTACAAACAAAAAAAATCTTGTTAAAACCAGCATGTTTTAGAAGCGATTCGTACTTAAAAGGCTTGTCACGAGAAGAAAGGTGGCATGGTTGCGGAGAAAAAGTTAGGAACGGCCAGCTCACAAGGGCAGGAGATTTTACATATTCTTAGAGAGCAATTTGATCTGGTTTAAAGACGGATTTTGACGCTGTTAAATCTGATCTGAATAATGAAGTGTCATGTTTAATTCATTCATAAATACAGCCTTACCTTGGTTCCAGAGCTAGAGCGCCTCATTAAGTATACAATAGTACAACAGTATAACCTAATGGGGTCAGACCAGCAGAGCTCTGGAAGGGGAAATTGTGCTCGTCTAACCTGTTACAGTGCTTTTAAAATACCAAGTAAGAGATAAAGGTTACCCAGAAGCATAATTTGCTTAGCTACTCCAACAGCTTTTGAAAGGATGGATAGAAATTATGGCGGGTGGTTCTAACTGAGGAAATTGATTTAGCAAAAGAATTATTAAGGAGGTTCTAATTAGAGGAAATTAACTGAGGAGAAGGGGAAAAAGAATTGTTAAGGAGGCTCTAATTAAAGGAAATTAATGTTTTAGAAAGACACAGAGAGGGAGAAGCCTAAGAAAAGAATCAAAACAACTTCCAGACAAGGAGAGCTGCTGGTGACAGTGCCAACCCTGGGCAAGCGGGTTGATGTTCTGCTCCTGATAGCAAAGCGCTGTTAGATGTAGCTATGGAAAAACCTCCTATGACTCAACCGTACATCGGCAGGGAGCTGGATTAAACAGGATCCTGTGCGCTCTGCAGGGAGCCAGAAGGAAAGAGCATCCCTAGATTAAAACTGGCTCACGTGACAGACTCGGAGTGAAGCATGTTAGAAGGCAGCGGCCAGCGTGTGCATGGGAGGGCTCGTGCCAAATAGGCTCATCGACGGTGCGGTGGCACAAAAGGCATGCAGGCACCGTAGGCTGCAAAATGTGGAAGGTAAGCATCTGGGAAAGGGATGGCAGAAGGGAAAAATTAACATCCGTGTGCAAAGGACTCCAAACAACATCTGCAATTCACGGTAGCTTCGAAGCACTTGGAAGCCTTGATGGACACAGATCATCATCATGGGCACCAGAGTATAGCCTTCAGCCCTGAAAGCAGCAGCTTGTTGAAATTAAGCCTGTTACAGCATCAGCCAGGAGAGAAACAGGGTGTACAGGAGACCTAAGAGGATGACAGGGACTTGGGCAAAGTAGACTTGAAAGATTATAAGATTTCACCAAAAAAAGATAAAGCCAACACACACCTAGGTAATTTAACCAATGATGGAGGATTTGACAGAGGAAAATAGCCTAGCGTGGGCTGGAGCACAAGGAAGCTGATTACTAAGGCTGGGGAAGGAGGAGGGAGGGGGTTTTTTGGCTTAGGGAAATCTGTGCCCATCATAAATAGCTCAATAAATAAAGGCATGCAGAAATTCAATCATGTTTTTAAGTTTCTACAGTCTCTCAAAAAAGGAAAGCCAAGAAAAGGCAGAAAGAAAAATCCGCCATTTTAATTAATTTTAATTTTATTTACATTGCAAAGCTCCAGTTTCCTGAAAAAGGTTTCCCTGCTATCAGCAGGGACTGCAGGGCACAGAGATATCCAGTAGCCATGTGTGGCCTTGCTCAGCAGAGCAGTGGGAGCTGAACCCCACTGGTCCCCTCCTAGACCTGCATAACCCACCTGCCCTTCCCTGCATGCTGTAGTTTCTGCCATCATGCTGGAGGGGGTTATGGTACCCGCAGCATCTTTCAGCCCAGGACAGCTGTTGCCTTTTCACCAGTGTCTGAATAGCTCACTCCAGGGGACACAGCCAGAGCACACAGGGCTGAGACATGCTGCGCTGGGCAGGAGGGATGGCGACACCTGGGTGGCTGTGAGACATCTGAGTGGCTGCGCTGCCTCCTCCTCTCATGTGGGTTTCGACTTTCTTCCCCACCAGGAGACTTGGTGGAGGAGCCATGTATTGCCACCATCAAAGGCCAAATTGGCGGTGGGCTTCCCTCGCCTCCTCCCTTCCACTTTCCTGCCACTGGAGCTTACAGAGGACCTCTGTCACAGCTACTGTGTGACAAGTTTCCTTGCTGGTGGCCTGAGAGTGCCTGGTGCTATCATGGCTGATCCCGTAGCAGAAGAAAATGGATCCCAAGTTAGTGAACTTTCCTGTGAATGCAGACCGTTCCACCTCTTGCTGGACAATCGTCTCTACAACTTCCAGGATGAAGTAGGCGGTGAACTCATCTGCCATATCTGCCTTTAGGTTCTGCTCCAACCTATGGACACCCTCTGTGGACATACGTACTGTTTCAAATGCCTTGAAAACTTTGTGCGGGAGTATAACTTTTGTCCTGTGGATCAGAAAAAGCTCTCTTTCCAGCAGTGCCACAGGTACAGCCGTTTGGGTAAGCTGATTGTCTTCTGTCCTTGAGCAGACAATGCAGTGGTGTGAGCTAGCTTATCTGCAGAACAGGTGTCCTGCTTTCAAGAAATACAAATCTGAACTACAGCAGAAAAATAATCCCATTTCCAAAAGGAAGGAACATCCCCCCTACCAAGGTGGAGACAAACACACCCAAGGATCTAGAGGTACCAAGTGGAGGATCGTCACTTGTGGCAGCAAGGTCTGCAGTTGCTGTGGTATTGCTATGGACTGCAGAGCCTGGACTGGTCAATCCAGCATTTGAGGAGACTGAGGAAGTCATCCCTGGAGAGTTAGTCTTACGGCTGAAAGGAGCACAACTGAAATGTGCCCAGAAGACCAGGAAGAAGAGTTGAGGATGAGGATAGGTAGGGGTAAAGACACCCCAGTAGGAAACACTGGTGTTGAGGAAGTCTTCCTGGGCTCTGTCATTGCTGCAAACAGACTAATAGCACCTGGGGGCCATATTCTTGAGGTGAATGGTGTCAACAACAGCAGCATGACTTACTGCCAAGCAGTCTCCTTCCTGCGCCACCCCGGGCGCAGCACTGTGGCCAGTTACAACCTCTTTGTCAATGATGAGGGGATCGAACTCACTGTCAGCAGGTTTGCAGTCAACACCAAGTTGGGTGGGAGTGTTGACCTGGTTGAGGGCAGGAAGCCCCTACAGAGGGATCTGGACAGGCTGGATCAATGGGCCGAGGCCAATTGTGTGAGGTTCAACACGGCCAAGTGCCGGGTCCTGCACTTGGGCCACAACAACCCCCTGCCATGGTACAGGCCTGGGGATGAGTGGCTGGAAAGCTGTCCGGTGGAAAAGGACCTGGGGATGTTGATCAACAGCAGCTGAATATGAGCTGGTAGTGCGCCCAGGTAGCCCAGAAGGCCAGTGGCATCCTGGCCTGTATCAGCAACAGTGTGGCCAGCAGGACCAGGGCAGGGGTGGTCCCCCTGTACTGGGCACTGGTGAGGCCACACCTCAAATGCTGGGGTCAGTTTTGGGCCCCTCACTTCAAGAAGGACACTGAGGGGCTAGAGTGTGTCCAGAGAAGGGAATGCAGCTGGGGAAGTGTCTGGAGCACAATTCCTGTGAGGAGCAGCTGGGGGTGTTCAGCCTGGAGAAGAGGAGGCTGAGGGGAGACCTTATCACTCTCTACAACTCCCTGAAAGGAGGGTGCAAAGAAGTGGGGGTTGGTCTCTTCTCCCAAGTGACAAGTGACAGGACCAGAGGAAATGGCCTCAAGTTGCACCAGGGGAGGTTTAGACCATATATTACGAAAAACTTCTTCACTTAAGGGGCTGTCAGGCATTGGAGTGGGCTGCCCAGGGAGGTGGTGGAGTCACCATCCCTGAGGGTATTTAAAAGGTGTGTAGATGTGACACAGGGATGTGGTTTAGTGGTGGACTTGGCAGTGTCAGGTTCATGGTTGGACTGTACAGTCTTCAGGGCCTTTTCCAACCTAAAGGATTCTATGATTCTAACCTCTGTCTAGTGATGGGGACTGGAAACAATGATGTCAGCATTTATGTGTCATGGCTTTTGTTGGGAAGATGAAAGGAGGTCAGGACAAAGGTAGATTTCTCATTTCTGTCTCCAATTCCTATCCTTTCCCTCCAAATTATGCCGTGTGAGGGACCATTTTTAGACTGTACACTCTTCAGGGCAGGGATTCTCTTACTGTGTGTTTGTACAGGGACTAGCACTCTAGGACTTGATCCTTAACTGAGATTTCTGGATGCTACTTATTATAGATACTAAGCAACAGTATGGACTACATGTCTTCAACACTGCTGTCCATCCACACCTTGTAAGAATGCTAAAACTTGTCCCCTGTCCACCTCCTGATGGGGTTACTGGAGATGATTAATATTTTTATTTCCCCAGATAAAAATATCTTGTTGGAAAGTGGGGAAAAGTGTTGGTCTGGTATTTTTTGGGTGGGTAAGGGATTTTTGTGTTTGTTTGGTTTTTTAAAGGAAGAAGTTGCTTCAAATCAACACTGGTCAGAAGCAGTCTCCACCATTTAAATTCATTGTTTCTGATGCAAGAAGCCCTTGCTTGGTCCCCTCAGTCTGTTGCCATTGTAAAGAAAATACCAATAGTTCCCCAAGTGTGGTTTGGTTTTTTATTTGGGGGGGGTGGGGATTGGCGTTAATATTTGGTGGACTGTATTTTGGCCTTGCTGCTCCCCATCGTAACACTGGTGACTTCTGGGGTGGTCATAATCAAAAGGACAACCCCAGCTCTGAACAAAGCCTCCCCCAGGAGCCACCCAGCCTCCAGTCCCCGCACCCCATGGAGGAGCAGAGGCCAGGACTGCCTGCGCAGCTGGCGAATCCAGCCCCAGGCCCACACAGCCTTGGATGTGAAACCTCGCCCTTCGCTCCTTTGGACAACGTGCATTAGTCACGCCTGATGTGCTAGAGAAATTAATTGGCCTCTCGCTATCCCACTCCACCCAGAATGCTGTGTCCCCCCAAAATACTTTCTCCCTCCCCATATCCTGCAAAGCCCTGCCACTCTGTCACCACTCCCTTGGCCTTGCGGCTCCCCTAAAACCTCCAATTTACCAGGAGAAGAAGAAAAGGGAGCATTGATGCTGATGAAAATGCCCCCTCCCAACCATTTAAAACACCACAAGATCATCCTACCACACGAAGCATCACGAGGCCTGCCTGAGGATGGCCTGCTGCCCCAAAAGGCTCCTCCAAAACCTTTATGTGCTCATGAACTCTTAGGGGGATGTGGGCCCGTCGTCTCACCTCACCCTTCCTTGGCTGAGACATCTCTAAGAGGCTACAACCACCACCACTTCTCACCCCCTTATTTTCTCTGCTGACTTTCTCTGGGAGCTTCTTTTCTGGATTTTGTCCTGCTCCCCACCCTGTCCCAGGCCAACCAGGGTTTCCTGACACACGAGAGCTCATATCGCAGACCATCCCCCCCTTGTCACCATGGAAACCATTAGATGGCTGCGCTGTTGCTGGTGCTTCAACTGTAAAATCATTGTGTTTCTGATGGGATTTTCCCCCCCTTTCTTTCCTCACTTTCGAGTGCCAGTGGGAGGCATTGTTATTTTTATTTGAAGGGCATCGAGGGAGGGCACTGGTTGCTGAGGAAGGAGGTGTCCTGGTGCCCTGGGGCACGGGTCCATCAGCTCAGGGGAGAAGCTCCCTGCAGGTACAGTTGACACCAGCCCAGAAAGGGAAAACCTCCCTCGTCTCTCTGCTGCACGTTGTGTCCCTTCAAGCTTTGACAGTTACGTTAAAAATGTTAAAAACATGAGGTGGTGAGGCAGGGAGGACAGGATGGGGGGAGAAGAGAAAGTTATATTAAGTTGTTACTTTTTATATTCCTAAAATACATTCATTGTAATTTGTCTTCCTCTTAATGCCTCAGATTTACAGGCTCTGGGAAGACTGAATTTAAGGAGAATGAGCATAGCCAAAAATGTTTCAAGCTTCATCCCCGAGCTGCCTCCAGCTCCAGGGCTCCTAACATCAAAAGGACATGGACCTGCTGGAGCAAATCCAGAGGAGGCCACGAAGATGCTCCAAGGACTGGAGCCCCTCTGCCATGGGGACAGGCTGGGAGAGTAGGGGATGTTCAGCCTGGAGAAGGCTCTGTGGAGACCTTACAGCACCTTCCAGTGCCTGAAGGGGCTACAAGAAAGCTGGAGGGGAACATTTTACAAGGGCCTGTAGTGACAGAACAAGGGGTAATGGGTTTAAATTGAAAGGTTCAGATTTCGGTTGGATATCAGGAAGAAATTCTTCCTGGAGAGGGTGGGGAGCACTGGGACAGGTTGCCCAGAGAAGCTGTGGGTGCCCCATCCCTGGCAGTGTCCAAGGCCAGGCTGGATGAGGCTTGGAGCAACCTGGTCTAGTGGAGGGTGTCCCTGCCCATGGCAGGGGGGTTGGAACTTTAAGGTCCCTTCCAACCCAAACCACTCACTGGCAGTGATTCCAGTGTGGTTGGGATGGGAGCTGCCACTGCAGGCCTGTGTCAGGGGTGCTGCTACACCGCACCAATTGGTCATCTCTGTTCCCTCTTGAGGAAGTGTCATTAATCACTCACAGCCCAGCACAATTTCCGGCAGCCCATTAGGGGCAGGAGGTACCCACTGTGAAGTGTTGGGGCACCTCCCCAACACATGGCTAGGCTCCCAGTGTTCCCATTAGACTGGGTGAGGAAACCCAGGTACCCAGGGGAAATGCTCTACTGCCTGCAGACTTTCAATACTGTGTTTGGGAAAAAAACCTGGGGTTGGGGGTTTTTTAAAGGATTGTGCATGAGAGCATTGACTCAGTTTTCTGTCAGAGGAATCTCAGGTCTTTCAGATGGGGTTTTTGCTGTTGCTGTTGCTGATTCTTTGTATTGCTGCCTGGCATGATTCTACCCCTCTCTCTTTGTTTTTTCCACTTCTCCCCCCATCTTCCAAAAAAAAGCAAATAACAGAGTCCAAGCCCACCCGTCCCAGGCACACTCCTGGTTCCACCTGAGCCCATATGACAGTAACTACACTGCAGGATGGAAGAGAGCAACCGAAGCTTTAATAGTTGCTGTAAGCAGGTCGGCATAGCAACATCTCCAGAGAGAGCTCTCCATGGGGTCATTTCCATTCACTTTAAAGCCCACTTGGGCTGCTAGAGTGGTATAAAATGGACTCAGAAAAGCTGTTAATTAGGACTAGCAACTTCAGGAACATCAAGACACAGTGCTCCAAGCTGAGCCATTTATCTGAGAGAACTCAGGCATCTTGACTGCTTTCTGAACCGAGGCACAGGACACCACATGTCAAGGCACACAACTTTGAAATCAGATGGCAGAGCCACCCGGTCATCTATGAGAGAAGGTTCCTACCCTGGCTGCTGAATGAGACTGCATCACCTGTCCTGCCACCAGCTCACCCTTTGCTGGACTCGAATGGTTGGCAGGTCCAAGATGCACCAGCCAGCAGTGCAGGAGCAGGGGAGAAGGCAGAGACTCATCAATACAAGTAGCATGTGGTGTGAAATACACAGGGCATATGGTGGGTACCCCTGGGTGAGGTTTCTGGATGATACATATGCCGTAATGGGTCTGTAGGGTTCCAAGAGAAAGCAACCACCGACAAAAGATGGCACCCATGGGGTCAGCATGCTCTTTCAAGGCCAGTCACACACTCCGTGGAAAAACAAGGTGGTGACTTGTATTTCACAGCTTCTGGGATATGTCTTTTATTCTATTGTCATAAGCTTCCTGCCCTTCATCCGTCTGCAGCACGAAAGGCCCAAGGAAGGTGTAAGTCCCTTCTGTGTAGCAGTAACACAGAAAACCAGCTTTGCAAGAGCTTGTGTCATACATGTGAGCAGAACAGGCTGTAGGGGAAGGTTGAGCCATTGTCAGGCTGCCATTGGGTTGATTTGCATCTCTCATGTTACTGACCCTGACAAACCTCCTAAGGCAATCTTTTCTGACACCTTCCCTTTCCAAATGCAAGGTGAAACACAGACGTCTCCCTCTGCTTCTCTTGGTGTTTTCATCTGTTATGGGTAAAACACTATCTGAATCTGAGCCAAGCTGAAGGCAAAACTCCATCTGGGAGTGGAGTTCTAGCTTCCTTGAATACGTCACTCTTCCTGGAGAAATTCCTTAGGTCTGGTCAAAGAAACACCTGTGGCAGCAATTCAGGAATTCACACTGCAATCTGTTTTGCAAGATCACACAGTTCAGGGCAGCTGGCAGCCATACTTTCAGCTGTGTTCATAATAAAGGGAAAAGTCTTTTACCGTATTGGTAGCTGGACCATTTCAGGCAGATCTGAAATCAGTTATAAGGCAGAAATGGGCCTACATTCTTCACCACAGAAACTCAAATCCTCAAAGAATATATATGGCAGCAGAGACTTACCAGACCAGAAAACCAGAAATCCCTACCCAGTAGTTTACAGTCAGCATCTTGAAAATGTGAAATGAAAATGTACCTGCTGTCCTTGCCGTAATGGAGGTCTTCTATTGCTCCTCCCCAGGAAATGTCCTTCACCAGCCAGCCCTTCTATCACAGAGTTTCAGCCAGCCCCCAGCAGCACCCAACAGAGATCAACAGCTCAGGGGAAAAAAAGAACAAGACAGTGCACAAGAAGAAAAATCTGTAGGAATAATTTAGTACTAGAACTATCACACCTCAAAATAATATGTACAATGCTTAGGTGACTAAATCTGTGAGTAAGAACATATGTTGGTGCTTTGGCCAAGCAGATAGAATCATAGAATCATGGAACAGTTTGGGTTGGAAGGGACCTTTGAAGATCATCTAGTCCAACCCCCTGCAATGACCAGGGACACCTTCAACTCGACCAGGTTGCTCAGAGCCCCGTCCATCCCGACCGCGGGTGTTTCCAGGGATGCGGCGTCTACCACCTCTCCGGGCAACCTGTGCCAGTGTTTCACCACCCTCCTCATGAAAATGTCTTCCTTATATCTGAATCTACCCTCTTTTAGTTTAAAACCACTACTCCTTGTCCTATTTTGGTACTAAAGCAAAAAGCAAAAGGAACGGCGCAACTCCTGTGGAACCATCTCGATGTCCCTGCATGCCGCCTCTGCCCAACACTGCTGGGGTATGAAAGCTTAACAGCTGAGTGGAGAAATGTGCTGAACTCAGTCAGGCTTTTCTCATTAGTTTCCCAAGATTTCTCAATACTCTGCTTCTCAATATATTAATCTGGCAGCAAGTTATAGATGAGGGAAAAGCATCTCTCCCTAAGCCTTCCAGAGAACACACAGCGGCAAAGCAAAGTCATAACAGACAGGGAAACTTCTTGTGAGTCATCATCTTCCCTCCTCTCCCTCTCCCTTTCCAACACCGCTGATGATAACCCCAGGATTGTTCCATGCAGCCTGGAACCAGAAGGTACCTATTGCTGCTGCAGGCGTAAACGACTTCACTCCAGAAGAGAAAAGAGGATTTTTAAACACGGCAAGACTTTTAATTTCTTTTTATATAAGTAAAGGAAGAAAATCTTTGTATCTCTCTACTTGGGCACTTTGTACATGCTCTTGTGAGACTGATGGCCCAGTTATGCCAAATGCACGAAATAAAACAACTATCCCTTTCCCAAACCACTCACCATCGTGCCCAATATGACACCCCCACCCCAAAAAAAAGAGAAACCAAGCCAAGTCAACAAAAAACACCAAACCAAAACCAAACCAAACAAGTGAATTCATCAAAGAGAACACAAGAGCAGTTGTGATCCTTGCAAAACAAGCCAGGGTGGCTACATGTGTCCGAAGTTAAGTGAAAGGAAAACAGCCTAAAGAACAGAGAACATGTTTTTGTCAAATCTTCAGATCCATATGTCCAAACTGCAAGGCTTTCAGTGGCACTGATTTTTCCTGGATCCTACAACATTTTCTAATTATGGCTTGATCACCAACTTTCACTACTCAAAAAGGAAGATAAATGATTCTATGATAATAACTTGCTCTAGACTGATACACTTTAAGGAACCATTTCTGATTTCTTTGGTCATATTTCAGAACAAACACATTTGTCCTTGAGATAAGTTTTATTTGATCTGCATTCATATTCACAAAGTAACCCCCTTGTCCCTGGCTGAAGAGACCAGAATGTTTGCTACAGAGACTTAAGATAAGCCATTAATACGTGTTGCTGGGTTTAGGGGTTACGGGGTCATCATCCCATGTGGACTATAGGTAGCCAACTTTTCTACAGTGTTTAGGACCTGAATTTAAATTCAGCACCAGTACATATGTTCATATTAGGGGAAAATTTGGCAGGCTGAAACATAGTTCAGCATATTTCTAATGTGGTTTCCACGATGCGTTCTTCATCTCCCAGGGAGCCTCAGAATTTGGTCTAAGGGGAGGTCCAAGCAGGGCCAGTGTACCTCATCTGAAGAAGCTCTGCTCTTCTGCTTGGGTGCACAGACACTTCAGGCTCATGTAATGGAGTTACTTGTTGGCTCCTATGGCTCCCCCAGTTATTACAGCTACTTGATCTTCAAGAATCAGAGCCAGAAGACTTTATATTGGATTAATTTCAGTGACAGGTCCATGTGTTGGCTTGCCAACATCGTTATCAGACTCAATAGCATGAGGGTCTGTAGCCATAAAAGCAAGACCACCAACAACTGTCACCTCTGAAGCTGAACTAGTGGCATGAAGTTCTGCCACAAGCCTCATCATAACCAAGTTTTGATTGGCCTTACAGAACCACAGCTCACAGCATGCTACACATTGATCCCCACCCTTCATTAGCTAAGGCAATAGAAACACCTAGTTTGGAACTCTTGGCATCCAAAAGTGTAGAAAGCTGAGTCAACATATGTCGTCCCACTGGTGAAAAGATGGATGAAAAGCAGTGAGACTCAGGCACAGCAATCCAGAAAGTGAATTCCATGAATTCAGCTTCTACCTGCTGCCTGCCACCTTCTTTCTTCACTGTGATTCATTAAATTTAGGCTCCTGTCCTTGCAAACTGGAAATCTTTAAGTGATGTGCAGAAACCATCGAAAGACACAGGAGGTTGCTCACCCTGTTTGTTCCAGAGGCCACACAAGCCCACACACTTTCTGCCACCAACTGTCCCTCGCAGAAACAGCTTTCACCTTCTGGTTGTCCAGGCTCCTCTCCTGGGGAGAGTTTGTCTCGGTGACTCCTGAAAACACTGAGTCAGGAGAGAGCTGTGGAGCTGTGTGCTGTTTGTTCAGGCTGGGGCACTGGAGCGTATGGGGCGTGCTGGTTTTCACCATCATAGGCCAGCCAGAGGTCCGGGCTCTCCAGGAGCTCTCCAGGGGGAAGCAAGAGTGAGTCAGCTAGGGAGTCAAGGGAGCAGAAATGCATATGGCTGATACACACATTTACAGGAAGAAAGAGGAAGAGTCGAATATGAGTTTAGAAGAAGTTTTACCCCAAAAAAGTAGCTGATGAATGCAGATAAGGCATCTGCTCTCACATGTAGTTCACGGCTTTGGATGGAGCAAGCACAGAAAAAAAATATCCCAAAATAATATAAAATTTCGGTCACCTAAAAATGTACCAGAATGGAAACAATTTCTGACTGTGATCAGATTCTAGATCAAAGCCACAGATCTCCTCAGATCACATTCTTTGTAGGCTGCTTAAAACAGATGTGAGGATGAAGAACAGGGACCTCACTTTTAAGCAAGTAAAGAGCCTACTAACCCCAAGCTGCCCATACCAGCTTGCTGTAGTATTTCCCAGAACCCAGCCTGGCCAGAATACGTCAGTGGCTCCTACCCAGTCTCACCTCTGGTACCGGGGAGCAGGTCTCCTTCCCCAGTGATCCTCCTGCTCACCCACACTGTGCCCCAGAGGAAAGGACTTTATCCCTATGCTGTATTCAGACAACCCTGCTATAGATTACCCCCAAAGGGTCTACGCTGAACAGCAAATAAATAGATTCAGGCATTGAGACCCTGCGTTAGGTCATTCAGCGCTAGCCCCCTCCTCCGTACAAATGGCATCTAACTGCTCTGGGGCAGCCAGGACACAGCCAAGCCTTCCCTGAGCCCCGAGAAGGGCCAGGGTCCATAGCAGGACCTGCTCAGTGCCTTCTCTCCTCATCTGAGGGACTGCTGCATTGTAAAGGCAGATTATTATACTGCAAAATTTATTTTAGCTATAACTGGAAAAAGTAATGAAAGCAAATGCAACAGCTCAGGAGGAATCAGAGGAGGATTAGACACTTATATGAATAAGAATAGCTTCTGTGCTTCGACTTGCTGTGATAAAAATAATAATAACCTCAGTTTTCACACTCTGGGGCAGAAACCTGATCTCTGAACAAGGTGTGAGAAAGACATTTCCCCTCCCAGTAATCATCCTCAACTGTCCAGGCCACAGCACAGGGCTTAGTGGTGTCTACTGGCCATCGGTAGAGACAAAGCTGGCTGGAAGCCCACGGGTTTGTTCAGGAGCTGCTGCAGCAGGAGGGAGTGAGGTGGGTTGCAGTGTATCAGGTGTGGATGAAACAAGCCCAGCACTCCCTTTTCTCTTGCTAAATCTTAGCCCATGACGAACAGTGAGCCTCTATACTGGATTCCAGAGATCTCCTTGCTTTGTTTGGTTTGTTTCTGTGTAGAAATGGATCACTGCTGCCCCTTGCCTCCTCTGTCCCTCTCCCTCCCCCCGGCAAGCTGAG
The DNA here is from genome assembly GCA_027574665.1 of Rhynochetos jubatus. NCBI lineage: Eukaryota > Metazoa > Chordata > Aves > Eurypygiformes > Rhynochetidae > Rhynochetos > Rhynochetos jubatus. The sequence goes on from CM050659.1 coordinate 4,832,603, forward strand.
CCGTTAAGCTATAATGGCCTTAGCCCCAGCTGATTAATAAACTGGCTTGAGACTGCTGATCCCTTGGGACCATTAAACCTTTCCCCAGCGACTAGTCATTAATCCCACAAAGAGCCATCCTAGATGAGATTGTTGTTAGCCCCATCAATCCTTTTTAAGGCCACAGTTTACAGCAGAAAGGCGCAGGGAAGGGGGGGACAGTACACATTTGTCAGGCAGCACCATCTGTTCCCCCAGGTTACAGAGAGCTGTGCCAGCCCCTGTGTGCCAGAGCTTACCCTTTCCACCCAGGTGAGGACTGTCACTGTGCGGCACAGACCAGCCACCAAAGAGAAGGTAGCGCACCAGACATCTGGGGTGTTAAACAAGACCAGGGGAAAGAGCCGACATTTGTTTCCTTAATTGCAATGCCTCTGGCTGAGGCCAGAAGGCATCATAACATACGGTTACCATAGGAATACCTGCCGTATCCATTTTAGCAGAGAGACTTTCACACAAACAGGTTTAGGACATGAATTACCCAAAGCGTTACTACCTATGGGCCTGAGCAAGCCTTGTTTTCTCAGCTTCTGTTTCTAATCCCAGTGTCTTCACTATGAAAACAGTCCATATCTTCAGGCAGAAACTGGATTTGCCTTAATGATGACTCTGGAAAGTGGCATTTTGGCCACCCTGACCATAACCCCCACACACACTCTTGCAGCCTCTTCCCCCATTTTCCCTTTTCCCCTTGACCATCTTTCCTCAGCTCTTCCAGGACTGTTGGATATCCTTAAGTCTTGTTACCATGAGCCACGCTTAGGGCCTTGGAAGAAGGAAGGTGGCAGCAGAGGTGTCAAACCTCACCCTGTGCCCTCCAAAGTTCACCCTGGGTGCAGCACAGAAATCACATCTGCAAAACCACAGTCAAATGTTTCTGGATCTTCACCCAAGAACTCAGCTATTTTTGCCCTCCCCTGCCTCTGGAGACTTACAGCTTTTGAACTCTGAATTTAATGCCCATGTGAGGCTTTGAATGAGTGAGTAGTGCATGTTTAAGATCAGGTTTTATAGAGATGAGGTCACGTAAGCCTGTCAGCTGGAACCAAGCTACATTTGTAGCTCCACACTGAGCCAACTGTGCCCCAATCTGGTCTGCACTGCTGCATATTGCACTGTAATGGTCTAGGAGGCAATCCTAGAAGGAAAGGGAGTGAGGGATGGTGCTGGTACACCTTATGCTGTGGACAGCCGTTATCTTCTGCAGCTAGTTGTGTCAAGGATGGCTGCTGTTGAAACCCACTGTTCAGGCAACACCAGAGAAAACAGCTTCAAAGTTTGAATTGGTAGCCTGACTTAACCACGATGCTACTGCTCCCACAGTGTGTCCAAAAGGGGCAGTGAGAGGGCAAAGCCCTGGCACTAGCACAGCTTGGAAGAGGACGTCTCCATCCCTGGCCAAAGAGCTGATCAGTTCTATGCTCCTCATTAGCCAGTGCTCTCTCATGGCTCTGTGCCTCGGCTGCCAGCTATAATTTGGAAATGACCATGCCAGTTCTATCCTTTCAGTGTGAGACTTATCCCGTGAAACACGTCTTACCATTAATAAGCAAAACTTTTACACGTTCTCATCAGAGGTCCCAGTACTCTGTACTCTCAGCACAGTGCATGACTTGGCACGCTAGCCAGCACTCACCAGATTGATGTGAACGTGAGTCTTCGAAATCATTTTGGCTTTAGCAATGTCTTGGCTGGTGCTGAGCACACCAACTACAGCCAACGACAGCTGGACTCCATGGGGAGCGGGGAAAAAAGAAAACAACCACACACACATTGAAAAACCATCAGTCAGGCTCCTTTTAAATAATTAATGCAGTGCACAGTGAAAGGCTTTTCAGCTCTCAAATCTTCACATGATTACATAAACCTTAACTCATCCCCGCTACCGAGGACCTGTGTGTGTTTGTGGGCATTAATAGCTGCTGCGGTGTTATAATTAGAGCAGAGAATGAGGAGTCCCACGGGGAAAGGGAGGAAACCCCACACTGCTCCAGTCATTTAAACATTCAGGGACATAAAACACTGCGGAGAAGTTCTGGAGGGAGCAGTGCTCAGGGGAGGGAGGGGGTACAGCACCACAAAAGTTGCTTCTGCCTCTCTTGAGTCCATACAATTAATTATAATTATTAATTATTTAGGAAGCTACAGTAATAATTAGTGCAATAATTATCTCAGCCACTGCAATAGCCCCTTCCAGCCCCTGAAAACCTTACAGGACCTCACAGATTCCCATGCAGCCTCTTGCCTCTCTGCCTGTGGTCTTAGACTCCCTACTGCATCCTTGGGAAAGGGAAGGCTGGTGGCCCTAGCAGGGAGAAAGGACCACCCCAGCCAGGCCCCCCCCACCCTCCAGGTACATGGATAAGGACCTGGCATGGAGGACGATGGGAGCTGCTCCCGTATGGCTGGGTAGCAGGGAGCCTGTGGTTTGGAAGCTGCAGCTTCCCTGGGAAGACTTGCTGGGTGCCAGTGTGGAGTGGGGAAGGGCCCTGGGGTCCTGCTAAACCAAAGCCTCTCTGGGGACAATGGAGAGCTATGGCGTGGTCCTGCTGGCCTTGTTCCCCACCCCTTTCTTGGGTGCCTGTCCAAGAAGAACTTGCATGTGACCCCAGATTCATCCCCAGAGAAGAGCCTTCCCCAAACCAATCACCCATTTTTGTGCTGGTGGCTCCCATGGCCTGTGCCAGGAGAGCTCATGCCTGCTCCATGCTGCTGTGATTGCTCCTACTGGTATCCCTGGCCGTCAGCATCGTGGGCCAAGAGACGACTGAGGACATGGCACCGATGCCAGAGGTTTTGTTTCATCACAGGGTCTTGTAAGCAACCACGTTCCTCAGTGAGCAGCCAACAGCCGGAGGTCACTTCCCATCCCACAGTGGTGAGCCCGGGGAACAGGAATGCCCCAACTCCCCTCCAGTCCCTCTCCTGCCCATCACATCAAGTGGCATCTCATGCATAAGGATTTAGCTCAACCAAAAGTTAACACAATGTATGATGCCCACACCCTGAGGAAACACCGGTGGACCCACACCATCAAAGAAATAACCCTGAAAACCAAGAATCAGCCCTCCTTCTCCACATCCAGCCTCCACCCCAGCAAGTCCCGAATGCTGCTCCCAGCATCCGTGCTCCTAGGTGCAACCCAGCAGGTCGCATCGCCCAGCCTCCTGGGGGTTTGCATAAGGGTGAGGTGTCAGAGATTAAAGGCAAGAAAGCAGCGGCTGCAATATAAAAGCAAACTGAATAATTAAAGAGAGAAGCTGTTCCTTACAGAGAACAAAATGAAAGAGTTGTGTGATTTGAGCAGAAGTGACCTTTACACTTCATTACAAGGAGGTGACGTCCTTATAGGGTTATTAATATTTCCAGCTGAATTAGCTTGGGTTAAAAATGGCTCAAAGGAATGAAGAGGGAGAGGGAGAGTGTGCATGAAAATATATCATTCTGTCTTTTTCTCCTCCTCTTTGCTTTTTACCTTTTTTTTGTAATTTGTTGACTCGAAAGCAGGATGGCTGAGTGGCCACCAGGAACGAAGCTCAGTTAGAAAGGGTGAGTGCCACAGGATGTCCTGGCTGAGAGAGCCTCCCTCCCCCCAGCTGTGTTTCAGCAGGAAGCCTGTGTGATGGCTCTGTGGCTGTTTCCCCATGCTCTCATCTAGGGCACAGAGCATTTCTTCATTCACCAAGCTGCAAATGCGTCACGGGACTGACAGCCAGGAGGTTTTGATCCAGCAGTGGAGCTCAGTGCTGATGCTGTGGGGTCCACGTGGAGTCACTAGGATCCCCTAGGGCATCCCTGGCCTCATGTGCTCTCATGGTTACTGCTCACCTCCCTTTGGGCCAACTGATTCCCCTTCCTGCTGCCCACAGAGCATCTTCCTGCTTCCACCAGTGGGGAAACGGACAACTCTGCTCAGCAAGCTTTACCCCATCAAACACCCTAACACAAAAACCAGATGTACCTCCTCCCTCCCAAACGGAGACAAAGCCAAAGGCCTGCACTAGGAGTATTTTAGCAGAGGACAGCCCATAAAAATGCCACGGAGAGCAGAGCTGCTTCGATGCTGTAGCCGACAGAAGTTCATACACACAGAGACACGTTTTTCCCCCAACGTGCACACAGAAAAGAACCTTTACTCCAGCATGTCCCAGCAGCCACGTGCCTACACAGCCTTACAAAAGCATGACTGTCAACAATGTCCCAAAGCACTGGGTGAATTAGATGAGCAAAGCTGAACTCGGCTATCTGAACCTAAATCCAAGCTGCAATTTTGCTGCTCAGAGCCTCGAGGTGTACACAGTTGTGCTTTCTGCTCAGATCACTCGGCGTCATATTAGTCCCACCACTGAATTTGCAGATGCAAAAGCGTTGCTACCTGGATAACACATCCAGATGCCCGGTTGCTTCTCCACAAGCCCGGCCTAAACAATTTCCTTTAGTGCCTCTCTCTGCCCAGCGATACCAGACATCAGGAAAACCCATCTTAGCAAACAGAAGAAGAAAGGAACATGAAAGCGGGTGCACATCAATAAGGAATGAGGGTGCTGTGGTGGAGCCTGCAACCAGCCTCATGGGCCGCCTCGTTGCCACAGTGGTACCTTCCACACCATCCTCCCCGGAGGCAGGGCAGGTCACCTTCCCCTGCTCCACTTGTGGAGGGGGCTCTTGCAAATTTAATGAAAAAACCCAAATCAAAAAGAGAGTTTAGGCTTTTGAAGTGCTCATGAAATGGACACAGTGGCAGCTGCTGCTCCTCCAGGGGCTGCTGAATCACAGCCCCTCACTTATTTATAGGCCTCCCCAGGGTGCTTGCAGCCGAGCCGATGACAAACGCCAATGAACATCGACTCTCACCCCCACAAGGTGTTGTTATCCTGGCTGCAAGGGAGATGCAGAGCGACTACGTAACACACCATCAGCTGCGCCAGACGGATGGAGCGGAGGAAGGCAGAGGGCCCAAGACACTTCACCGACCAGCCAGTGCCTCCAGCATGGTCTGAGCATCGTTCCCAGCAGATGCACAGGGTCCAGTCTCTCACCATTCAAGATGTAGCTGGTGCCCGTTATAAAGCCCCACGGGTTTTGATGCTGTCTTCACTCTGACAAAGGACAATGCTTTTATGCCCACAGAAAGGAGGACACTGATGCACAGATCACGCAGAGGACCTACCTGAGTTCTGAACCTAGCAGGGAATGAAGGCTGAGATGCTGATGCTCCAGAGGGAGGAGCAGAAGCAGACATTGGGACCGAAGGAACAGCCAAATTTTTCCCCTTTTGGCTGGAGGCTATTGCACATGGGCCAGGAACTGAACTGTTCTGAGCCAGGAATTGAACAGTTCTGAGGGCAAGAGAGAAGAAAAGTCAAACTTAATCTGGCCTTGGTGCTAGGAGAAGGCATGAACAGGAAGGGAGGGGAAGGGAGAGGCTGAACTTTCCCCAGGCTGGGTCAGGAGGTAGGAGTACCTTCCAGGGACAGCAAAGGTGAGCTGTATCATCCTTCTGTCCATAAGACCATCCCCCCAGGTGATCTGTGTCTGGGCTGTGCTCCAGAAGGAAGAGGCCATTTCCCTCACTGTCATGCCAGGGAGCTCTCCAGGAACATCCACAAACTCTGGTGCTGTACAGCTGGAAAAGTAAGAATTAGCCAGCATGATTGCCATTATCAGTGATGATTCACAGGCCATAGAGATCACAGCTTGCCTTGTAGATGTCACTGGGACCTGGAAGTCAAGGAAAAACATCTTATTTATAAACTGGGACGAATTATGATTGCTGAGGTATAGCCCACACAAGAGCTGCTGCCTGCTTTGCAGTGCAGAATGACTCTAAGTGATACATGAGGCTGCAGGACCCCTACACAGGGCTTGCTGGCTTGGGAAGGGCCACCCAGGCAGGGTGTACAGAGCCTTGTCTCTCATTCGCAGACGTAGCTCTTTAATAGGCTTCCTGGTGTTGGCTGACACTGTGCTGCTGTAGCCGGCTTTTTATTCAAGTCCTCACTCATATATTAAATCTGAAGTGGCTGTTTGGACTAGACATGTTATCCGTGCAAACTTTCACATGGGCTGAAAAAGCAACGGGTTCCATAGGGAACACCAATGGACTTGGTCCAGTGCAATTCCAGATGAACTGGGAAGCCAGTGAGCTGCTCTGCGAGGGAAGCTTGGATCCTTGTGGAGTTGTCTTGGGGATGAAACTCTTTGAGCTCAAGTGAGGCCAGCAAGACTACTGACAAAGTCTCTCCCCTGACTCTTCAGTTTCATGGCATTTATAAACATACAGTCCCAGATTTAGGCGGAATTAGCTGATGGCATAAACTGCTATTGAAGCGGGAGCTGGAGTCCGGTAGGCAGAAAGGTCGTCTACATCTTGTGTGCTTTGTTTCAACTTTCTTCAGCCAAACCATGGCTGATCTGAAAGGACTAGAGGCGACAGCAGTCCCACACGCCTGGCTGAGGTCCACTGGAATTGCAGCTGTGGAGCAGTGGAGAGAAAAAAGAGGGAAGGGTTAGGAAGAGGAAATATGAGACACAGAAGACCCCTTGCTCATCTCAACAAATTAGTCCCACTTTAACTCCTCTAAACAGAACAGTAACAACAGTAACTCATCATCTGAAGACTGTAACATGAAATTTATCTTTTTTCCTTGCTTTCACAGCAATTTTGCACTATGTTTGATAGCTGATGTGCATATCCAGATTCATGCAGTCCTACCATCCCTCTCTCTCTGCCTACTCACGCTCACCCACGCTCCTTCCGCGTGTGACTCAGGATGAAAAGGGATTTACAAAGATGCAAGGAACGTTTACAAGCCACCCAGCATTTCACCCTCAGCCTGGATGGCCACATTAGCACCTCCAGTTTGCATTTAGAGGCCAGACTGGCCAGCAATTGGGATGAATCCCAGGGATGGGCATTTCTTCTGTCCACAGCACAGACAGGCACAGAGCAAAGCCGCACAAGGTCTGCCTCAGGGATTGCTGTTGGCTGGACATTGCAAGGCTGGATTTGCTTTAAGACAAGGCAAGTTTCCAGACCTTTTGCTGCATGTTTTGTCCACAGGATGCATTGCAATATCTGTCCAAGAGTGGTCACTGCAGCAGACCCAGGAGACCTCCTGCATATCTGGTTCCACGATAAGGAGATACCTCGGTCACATTGGGCAGTGTAGGAGGATTTGCAAGAGAGCGATAGCCCGTCCTGCTCAGGAGCACCGGTAGAATCACGACTGTGTAAATATCTGTGGCTTTTTTCTGAGTTGTCTGAGGAGTGAATACTTGAGTCTGTGAACCCTCCAGCAAAATACCTGCAGCACGGGGGCACTGGTGCAGGTTCCACCAGCACAAAACAAGCAGCAGAAATTCCCCCAGCAGCAGGCGTCAGGGATTGACAGGGGATGAGCTAACCAGATTTGGGTGACAAACTAAAGCCAGGCTCCCCCTCTAACGTGGCTGCTGAGCAGCCATTTAGGGGAGCACGTCACCACTAACATCATCCTGTTTCCATGGAGACCAGATTAACAGAGTGGTTGAAAGAAACTGCACTCTTAATCTCTCCCAGAGAAAACAGTTTCCTGATACAAGAGACTTTTAAACATCTTTAGTCCAAAATCAGGGTTCTCCTTCCCCTCTTCTCTCTAATGATGCTAGACATTACTAGCCCCTTTTAACCCCGAGCCCAGCACAATAGCACCGAGCAGTGCAGCTACCCACAGCCTCTGCAGTACCTTGCTAAAATAAATCTGCCTTCTCTGCGAAAGTTTGGCTGTCTTAAAAATAGCATTTGGATACCCCAGCCCATCACGTGCAAGTGGCATGCAAAATGATGGCTGCATTGGCCCACTCGGCCCACTTTCTGGTGATGGAAGTAGGCACTGAGGACAGAGATGGAGGCACTACCTCCATCAGCAAAAAGGTTCAGCTTCTGTGTCCTGCACTGTATGAGACACCTTTATGGACTTTCTTCCCCTGAACTTCTGCCTTTCCTGGGTAAGATCCCATGATCCCATGAGAACACTAGACAGCTTTTCCAGTGGAACAGTACACTGCAGTTGCAGTTTTACCTAAGGACTTCTAGCAGCCCTGCAAATTGAAGTACAGCAGAATGAGGTCTGCTTCCCCTCCAAATCTTTTGGGCTTGGTCTGTCCTTTTCCTGATGTACAATTCATACATCCAAATGCTTCAAGAGTTCTCCCCACCCTCCCTGCCCACCCAAGGCCGGCACTCACATTGTCAAAACACCAGGCAGGGTCTTTGCCACACAGGTTTTGTTGCTTTATTCTCTGATGGGATTCATGCTAATTAGGCATCCTCTAGTTCTCTAAAACTCCAGGCAGGTGGGACACTGCACTCAGCCCTTTGTGCTTTCCATCCAGAGGTACACTGAGCACCACAGATGTGGCTCATACACTGCTCCAGCTGTGCTGAGTCAGAGCCATGTGGAACAGCTCTGGCTGCTGAGCCAAACAGGATATCAAAGGCTCTGCCAACTTCCTGTTGCTTCCAGAATTTAAAAGGAATTTGACCACTTTCTTTTTCTTGCCTTTACCCCAAACCTTGTCAGGAGATTCCTGACAAAGTTTGACATTACCAGGAAGACATTGAAGGAGGGATTGTGGCTGAGAAAATTCAGTTCAATATCGATGTCATTCCTGCTCCCCTTGCCAGAGGGATTGATGATGCTCTGCACATCTGGGGACATACTTACGGGTTTGCACAGCCTTGTCCCAGAGGGTTGGAGCTTGTAAGTCAGCTGTACTACAAGGTCTCACCTGAGTCAGCCCTCTGGCCCTCCGTGGGGATCCTGCATGTGCTGGGGTTTCTCTTGGCAGTCAATACACACGCAAACCCAAAGCTCTGAGAAGCACAGCTCTGATACAGGCACAGCATGTCTCTGGAAAGGGCCAGGCCTCAGCACATCTGTGTCTTGCAGCTGTGGGCAGTGAAGGGTTGGGTTTCCCCCCAGGCTCTGAAAGCACGTATCTGAAGCACCAGACTACTGCTGATCAGTCTCAGATCAGATGAGAGCTCTGCTGTGAGATAAGAGGGAGCAAAAGTAAACGCAGTGTATTTTTGGGCAGGGTTTACTACATCTACTGCCACAGTTCTCCTTGGACCGGAGGGTGCCTGCAGTTTAGCTCATGGCTGTGCATGGTGGCTGGAGTTCAGCAGACGGAGAAGCAAGGGGCAAGTTAAAGCCGAGTGCTGCAGAGGCTGGGTTTGGCACCTGCACCTAGAGATGAGTTTCTTTTTGTTTGGCCAGGTGATAGGCCCCTGTGCTCTGCATCCACAGCCACTCCGGGTCAGCCAGCCAAGGCTATTTCATGTGAACATGGCCCCAGACTCCTCCACCTCACCCCCTCCATCTGGTCTCTCTTGTTCTGCCATGAAAACATGGTGCCCAGAACCGAAGATAAAAGTGCAAAATGCTATCACCATCATGGTTTGTGTGCAAACACGTTTTACTGCCCCTACCGAGGCCATGTCTAGAGACCCGGTGCCCGTAATCAAAGACTTCCAGGAAGGGTGATCTGCAGCCTACTAGTGTCTGCTGGGGCCAGCACCGCCTGGATCTGCCCCTCAATCCGTCCCCCCGAGGCTGTTGGCGGAGGATGGGTAGAGGAGGGGGTAGAGAAGGAGCTGGCCTGAGCGCTCTACATCGGTAGAGGAGTTGGCCCTCCTACCTGCAGCCTTTGGGCACCTTGGCTGTCCTCGCCAAGCAGGAACAGCGCAGGCAGGATGCAGGCGTGTTCGAGGTGCCGGTGGTGGGGGACAGCGAGTAGGGAGCGGCTGTGCTGACTCGGCCTCAGCTGTCGGCCCGATGTGCCTTCAGTGGGGCCTGTCATGCTCCGCTGCTGTGGCTTGTTTTTGCCGGCAGGCAAGAGCTCAGCAACGGACAGGCAACCAGAGGGAAACAAGCAGGAAGGAGAGGGGGCAGATGAGATAAATAGGTAGTGTGAGGATAATAAAGGAGGACAGCTGGCCTAGAAAACTCTAAAGATAAATTGGCAAGAAAAAAAAAAACCTGAAGCTAATTCCCAAGTGTGAGGGTCCTGCTGAGCCCACAGGAGAGTCACCGGCTCCCACGACGAGTCCTTGCCGCCAAGCGTGTCGATGGCCAGCACCCAGCCATGGCTGGCAGCTGCCAGAGCCCTTCCTGTCAGCATGGTTTGTAGACAAGGAAAAGGCGGTGGCTGCATGGCTTTCCCCACAAGCAGACCTGCCTCGCGGGATGGGTGTGGCTGTTCAGTCTGTGAGGCACCGTGCTGCAGTGCGGGCTCACCCACCCAGGCCATACCAAGCCTCTGTGCCCCTGCAGGACCGAACAGGGATGAAGTGGACCACCAGAAACTTGTCTTGGCCTCCATACTCCAGTCCTTTCCTTATGCCGTCATTATCCAAGACTGTCAACCCCACCAAAGGAGCTGGGCAAGAGCCTTAGTACTGCCTTAGTGCAGCACTGAACCTCCCGGAGCGGGTCTACATGAAGCACTGAAGCAACACGCCAGCAGCCACTGAAGCAATTGAGGCTAAAGCGGTTTTATCATTCAGGTCCCCTGATGCACCGCAGCGCAGGAGGCAGGAATGTCCTAAGCCTTTCGGTAGCAAAGAAACCGTCAAGTGCACCCCACTGACCTGAGCAGGATCTCGCAGGAGGTCCGTGGCCTGGGCAGGGAGATGGACCCGTGTCTCTCAGCTCGGCATTTTCCTGTGCAAATGAGGCCAGCACATAAACGCACAGCGCTGCTGTTTTCACAGATGGCATCAGCAGGCTAAACTGTTCTCCAAGCTTGCAAACAAAGATGGAGGGAAAGTTAGAGCAAGAGGAAACATGGGACAGGGGAGGTGCCTGCGCTTTCCAGGTTGGCAGAAAAAGCAGGGGGGGAAGACTAACAAAGAAAACAGAGCATAGCTTTAATTCCCTTCCAGCCACCCCATCCGCAAGTCTCTCTCGCAGCATAGGAAAGGCAGCTCACACTTAATCCTCCCCACAGATATTTACACCCCTCCCTTCAGTGCCTGGAACCTGGCTTGGAGAAGGGAAAACAGCCACTACAAAGTCAAAGCTAAGTGGCAGCTTCCCATTTAACCAGCTCTAATTGCCAGCTGAGCAGACGGTTAATCTCGGAGAACGTGCTGTGATAGGGGTGTTGCTGAGTCCCCGTAATTGCCTAAGAGCAGCCATCGAGGATGCCGGGAATCAGCCAATTATGCTCCCTAGCTTCTTTTTTTTTTATTTTTTCCCCTCAGTTTTGTCATTTAGCAAAGAGCTCTATTTTGCCCGAAAGCAGCCGGTGCAGTATCTCTCAGCAGCTCAGAAGGGATGAAGAGATTATATCTGGGCTGGCTAATCCTGTGTGGGCAGGAAGAAGAAAATGGGGGGCCAGCAGAGGGGATCCCACTGTTGGCTGGGCCCACTGTGGGGAGGGGTAGGTCACTGTAAAACCCTTTGGTATTACTGCTCTGGAAGCGAAGGGGAGGGAAGGCTGCAGGCACAGGTGACACCTTGAACAGAATTCATCCCAGCAAGCCAGCGCTGGCCCTGAGTACAAATCGCATCCAATTTCCAGCTCCTCAATGGCTCTATTGAGTAATAAATCAGCTCTGCGTCCAAGCTGGCTGAGACACTCACGCTTGCACAGTTACCTTATTCAGTGCTGAGAAGCTAAAGCCTTCTTGCCAAGGCCAGCAGACTGGGGAGAGTCAACCATCCAAATCCCTTCCGAGCTCAGCAGTAAAAAATAAACCACAAAAAATGCCAAAAAACACAATACAGAAAGCAAGTCCCTGAACTGCAGATCACCTGCACATCTCCATTTGTTCAGCTGTTTTTTTCCACTCTGGAAGAGATGATGCAAGGGGCCAAGTATTCAGCTAGTCTGGTGAGCTCTCTGCAAACAACCAGGCCTCTGTCTAATTCGATGCTCATCTACACAGACAGGTAACAGGGCTCAGCTCCCAGCCCTTGGTTATCTTTGCAGCTACTTAAAGTCTGGTTTCCTCCCTAGACACTTCACGACCACCGCTTAGATGCCACTTTCAAGTCCCAGTATAGCAGCACTCCTTTGAACTGACCGTACAGGCAGAAGTCTTCAAAGCCACCGAAAGGATGGAGGGAGTCAAAATCTATTCATTTTAATGGGATCAGGTTTGTTCTTCTGTAAAGAGTTTCTAGAAGTTTGGATCCAGCCACATTAGAGATGCAGCAGTACTAAAGCCCCACTGGTCTCTGCCTGGGCCACCTCTGGGTAGGGATGGGGCACCCAGGTGGATCTGGGCTCTGTGCTCTGCACCACCAGCACATATCCTAATGCAGCTGCAAGCCACAGCAACCACAGCATCTCTACCTCCATCACCTTACCTCTCAAAGGGGCTCACCATCTCACAACCCATCCCTCCTATTATTCCAGCCCTTGAAGATAGCAGACAGAATCAGTGTTATGCCAGGTCCTGCACAGGCTTAGCGTTGGAAACTTCTTCATGTCCCTCCTCAGCTGGGAAAGGACTGGGGAGCTAACACTGGACCCAGAAGGCAAACCTGCCCCATCCCACTCAGAGCAAGCTGGAAAGCTCCCTGGATCCTGCAGGATCTCAGCAAGGAAAAAACCAGAGCAGAACCTGAGAAAAGAGGACTTAAATCCCACAGTGCACCTTCAACCCTTCAACTCGATGAATGCCAGCCACAGTGTCACAGAAGTCAGAGATTGCTGAGATCTGAGCTAGTAGTTTATTGAGTTCTACTCACTAAATTTACGTATGTAAAATATTTAGTAAATACAGATGAATTGGTGGTCAACACTCTACTCTTCACTGTACTTATTAGTATGTGGTATTACTATGTGTTAGATTACTGCTTAAGCTTATTATATGTATATTAAATGTTACATGCATGCAAAAAATGTCACCAACCTGTCGATGTCTGCTGTCAGGTAAGAGAGATCTCAGCCTCAAGGGGTAACCCTGGGAGGTGTCCCTGCTCCAGGAGAGCTCACAGCCACACAGCCGGCTGCCATGGAGGGAGAGCTCAAAAATGGTTGATGTGTAGTCAGCTGCGTTTCCATGGCTCATCAGCCCAGCCTCCAGCCGAACTGGGGTTTTTGGGGGTTTGGTGCTGAGTTCTCACTGACAGCCTCACATGGTAGGATTAACTTTGGCCAGGCCTACTTGCTGAGCATCTGCCTGGACCGAAGTCCAGCTAGTGCAAACAGGAGCAGCGCATCTGTCACACCACAGTCCTAAAGCCATTATCACAGCAAATCGAGGAAGAAGTTCATTAGCATGGCTGACCTCTAGCAGCATCAAACCGTGCCCTGTGGGCACTGCCAGACCTTCTAGGCAGTGATGGAGAGAGGTCCACTCTGGAGGGCTGGATTCTGCTCTCACCCATCAGCCACCCCCCCACAGCAGGGGCTCTGGGGATGGCCCTGACCAGAGCTCATGGGCAGCCACAAGCATATCTCCATCCTGCCTTCCATCTGTATGCAGCAGAGACAGCATCAAATGATGGACCATGAACACAACACCAAGTGACAGCCTTCCTACAGGAGCATTTGTGATTCCCCAGCAAGGCCTCTGTTTGCACTGGGAAAGCAACAGTCCTGGGCTCCCCAGAGCTCTCTGGGGACAGGGCAGAAACCAGGAATAGGGGAGCAAAGCTGTGGAAGGCTCTTATTGCAAATAAAGGGCTGTCTTTACCCACAGCACTCCCCTAATCTCTGGACCCTGCCCTGGCAGCCTTTTCTTCCCCTGGATGCTCCTGGCACCCACAACACTCCAGGGCTGCTCACCACAGACATGCTGATGCAAGAGCTACAATCAGCCCTGATCCAGCTACTTCACCCCCTAAAATCCATTCCTTGCTACAGCCAACCAAAAATTACTTGGGAGGGGGGAAGGGCAGAACAAGAAAGTGATGGCAGCCTGTCCTATGCAACCCACTTGCCTAAAAGTTGGATTGTGTGTTCCTGCTGACCTCTTCCTTGAAATAAAGTTGATCCCCCCATGTTTTCCTGCGTTCTCCCCAGGGAGGTGGCAGGATGAGGCTCAGAGAGTACAGGGCAGCCTCAGGCTTGTGGTCTTGCAGCACCAGCGAGCCGAGGGGACCCCAGCAGCATGCCAAGAGGGTGCCCAGGCAGACATCAGTGTGCACGCTGCTCTGGCAGCCCACTCCCCAGCTGGGGATAAACCAGCCAGGGGCACCCTCCCCTCCAGTGTCACACACCCTGGGGAACAGGGTCTACTCCATTCTCCATCCACAGCACTCATTTACACCTATTCTCATGCTGATGAGCAGGTGAAGGTCCCAGCCCTGTGGGTTACTCTGTGGTCTGTGCAATAGGCCCAGGAAACCTTCCACCTGACAGCTTCCTTCAGCTCCGGAGGAACGGAATCCTGCACCAAGGGGCTGCTCACGTTGATGCAGGAGCAGTGTTCTGCCTGGCATGAAAAGATCACAGCACTTCCATTGTGTACAAACCCGCAGCTGAGCCCAGTAGCAGTGGCAAGACCTCCTCCTCCTCGCCCTGCCTCCCTCAGCCCTGTCCTCACGCTGGCCTGCTGCTACCCTCCATGCCAGGGGCAGCTGCATTTCGGTACTGTTGCTCCTGGGCAAGGAGAGCAGCGCTGGAGCCACCACGATCCTCCTGAGAGCCACCCCTACGCTCCTGCTGCCTCCTCTTGCCAAGCAGTTGTCTAGTGCTCTTCCTTATGGATATTACACTTGGCTGACCCTGGGGAGATCCACAGCTGCTCCTTGTGCAGGAGCCTTTGCACGGGGCAGCGTTAAGGCAGGAGAGCATATGCTTCAGCACTGGGACAATGAGCCACTCGCTGCGATGAGCATCGCTGTGATGAACCATTGTCATGACTGATGGCACGAGTACTCCGGGGGAGCTGGGGGGGGAGCAAATTTTCACAGCAGATAAGCCCTAATAAACTGAGAAATAACTTCAGCATGATGTGGGCGATTTGCAGTTACAACAGACAGGTCTGGCCTTGCGAGGAAGGAAACACCTCACTGCAAGCCTGGCCATAGAGCAATACCTGCGGCAGAATAGCCAGGGGTGCTGAGAAAGGGCATCTTCCCACTGGGACTGGGAGTGGGGTAAGGAGCAAAGCTGATGTGGAGGAGGAGGAATAAAAATGCAGAGGGGAGCCATGGAGCAGAAGAGCCTCACTGGGGAGTGGGCTGGGGTCTGCAGTCCGCCCAGGCACCGCAGCCTCCCCTGGTGCAGAGTGAGCAAGAAAACCCTGCAGCTAAAATCCATCCACCGCAGCACCCAGAGCCCCTCGCAGAGGGGAAAGAGACACGGAGAAATACAAAGCCAAGGAGTCATTTCTCCAGGGCAGGGCACCCCCATACTAGGGAGAAAGAAACTTCAAAACTCAATATTGGCCTTTGCAATCCACGAGGTGGTTCCCACCAGGAATTTCTGTTGACTTATATCGTCTTGACTGTGTCCATGGCTTCGCCATGGGAACTGCTGCCGAGCCACCTTATATTAGAAGTTACTACGGCTCTGCCAGTAAGCCTGACCCGTGCTTTCTATTTTTAGCTGCAGGCAGACCTATTCATATCAGTCACCGCTGAACCGAGGTCCTTACGCACAGGTTCGGTGCAGGAATTCAGGGCATGGAGTCAGGCTCCCAGGTTTGAACACAGCTCACCAAGGTAAATAATAAACCTGTGAGCCGAGGGCTCACGAGCCTGGGGGAGATGCGTCCGGGGGCAGGGGACGAGGCGGGGGGATCGGACCAGTGGTCTGCTGCACTAAAGGCACTCTCAGCAGACACATCTATTCCATGGGATCACACCATTACTTAGAGAGCAAGGCACGAGCCTCAGTGCGATTTACTGGCTCAGGGCCATAAACTGCAAGGGAAGCAGGAGAAATGGGATGGGAGAGGGGAAGGGTCCTGGGGGAAGTGTAAAGAGCTTCGCAAAGCTCCAAACTGGTGGTTGTTTTCCTGCTTGTTAATTATTTCATCTTAAAAGGCTTTTAGAAGGGAAATGGTTCATTTGTGCTTAACACGGGACAAGCAAAAACGATGTCTCCTTTTACAGCTAGTCACTGTAAACATCAGGAGAGCAAATCTCCGAGGGCTGCACTAACAGCGTCGTTTGAGGAAAGCAATGCAGGGACTAGGCACATACATTTGGTGATGAAGGTCCCACTCAGCCAGACCTTGTTCCAATAATGCATCGTTGCGCTTCCTCCCCTCACACGCCTGATAGCACTTGCCAAATCTACCCAGGTAACTGATGGTTTGAAAATAAAAACCCCTCAGCAGTGAGATTACACACCTCCTTCCCAGGAGCACCGACACTGCTCACCATCAACCTCCCCTGCCAGCTGAGGGGCTGCAGAGCTCCCCGCCAAGGAAAATTGCGGTACCCACATCCCCCTCAAGGAGAGGCAAAGCACTCCCTGCAAACTGCCCCTCCCCACCCATATTCTGCCCCTTCTCCCCAGCTGTGTGGAGCGATCTCACCCTCTGCACCCACAGCTACTTCACCACAGGGAGGGCGTGAATGGCCACGAGCCCCCAGAGGCTCCACTCCGTGTCCCACAGGAGCACTCCATCACACAGCACGGCACCCAGACCCCCAGCGCAGGCATCTGAAGTCAAGAAGCCCCCAGGTGCGAAGCTGTGGATATTTGTGATGTCCTTAAGTCTCAATTAACCTCCTGGAGCTCTCAGGAGGTCTAAAAATCCTCTGCAGAGCCACGAGCCCCTCGCTTGGGTGCGGAGCTGGGCTGCTGCTTTGGGGGACATGAGAGAAGGAGATGAAAGACACTGGGCCCCGACATTTCAGGGGCAATTTCTCTGTAGCTGCATCGCAGCTGGTTATGAGACGTTGGTTACCAGCGTTTCTCTTCCCCAGTGTCTTTCCAAGTGGCAAACCAGAACACCAAAGTACTCCCATGAGCGCCTAACCGTAACTCTCTACTTGGGGGAATTGAGAAATCTTGTGCCTGATTTGATTCAAATTTTGTAGAAAATAATATGTGAAGCTCCACTAGTTACTTTGAAGCTGCTACAGGCTTCTTTGTCATTACACTTTATGGCAGCTAAACTCAACCTTGACAAAGGAAACCCAAGTACATGCTCAGCCCAGAGACAGCCCTTCCTCCTGCAGTGCAGTGCACTGGGAGGAGGAGAGCCACGGCCAAAACCTGTCAGTCCAGCTGATAGGCATTTCTGTGGTCATTACCTGTGCCTTTATCCCCACCAGCTTCCACGTGAAGGAAACACAGCATAGAACAGTTAACTGAGATTCATCCTTCCTGGCTGCGATGCTGAATCGTTCCTGTCCGTAGCGAGCAAGAACCCTGAGGCTCTTCTGCTACAGGGTCCTGCAGTCAGAGAGGTGCCGCTGCCCTTGGTCACTCAGCACGGGACCTGCTGACGGCAGCCCCAGCCCTCCTGACCCGAGGTGTCAGCAGAGCAGATGGGACAAACGGACAAATGCTGCTGCTCCCATCCACGTTTTCCAGGAGGAGCAGTGGCAAGTTAATGGGCAAAAAAGATCCCAGATTGAAACAACAAAGAGTGTGAGCGTATTAAGGCCTTTTCCATCCCCAGTTTATGCTTCAGCTGCTACCTTGAGACTGGCACAGAAACCAACGTGCCGTTTGCTTCACACAGCTCCCGGGACCTCCGTGGCACAGTTTGCGCTTGGGTAACTTAACTTCTGGAGGCCATTAGGCAGCGTAATTTCACCAGCTCCCAAGCGAATGCCTGGAGGGGTCTTTGCAAAGCCAGTTCAGCACAGCTGAAACATGGAGGAAATGTTCGTTCAAATCCTAAAGAGAAATGTAATGACTGCTTTGTAGTAAAGCACATTGAAATCAGCCCCATTTTGGCTGATCAAGGCACCATCTCATCAGCACTCTCCAAGAAGAAATGCTTCTGATCCAGCAAGTGAGTTTAATACCTTTGTGGAAGAGTTTTCAACAACTGACAACACCCAGTTTGGGAAAAATTAGCTCACAGCATCCTTCAGGCACAGACTTTTAAAAGAAGTGTGTTTCTTCTAAATTTTTTTTTTCCTTTTTGTCCATTTTTTTTTTTAGTTTTCTGGAAAGATACTCACGGTTTGATGGGCCCAACTCCACTGAGATGCCATCTGGCTGAACACATCAGCAAAAGGTTTGCTCTGCAAAAGGCTGTGACCCATTTATTCATTGCTGCGTTGGTGAAAACGGTGCTCTGCAGGAACGCTCTCGTGAGCAGCACCCACCCCTGCGTGTGGGTGCTGTGTCCTGACCAGGGTACTCGGGAGTGAAACGAAAATGGGGAGGAGGAGACCTTGGTCACAGCGGCTGGGGAGCTGGAACAAGCTCCTGAAAGGGCAGTAAGCATCAAGGCCCTGGGCCACCCAAGCCCACCAAGGGAGCGCAGAGGGAAAAAACATAGAGGAACCATTTGGGGAACAAGCACCCAGGGTAGGCGTAAGAAATCCAAAGAAATCACTGTAGGTTCACTGGCAACTGCAAAGCAAAGAGAAGAACTAGCCCCTGGTGGGGTATCTGCACTGATGTCCCCAGAAGGGTGGAGGGGTCCCCACAGACAGAGGAGGCAGGAGGGATGCTCCCCAGCCCATGCTGGGTGTCAAAGCAAGATTTGGAAGTGGCAGTAGCTGGTAATTTGTTGGATCTCACTGTTACGAAGTGTGTACCAGCAGGTCCTCCTCACAAGTGCTTCACTCGTGGGATCAGAGTGCTCCTCACCCTGCCTTGGAAATGGGAAAACAGAAGCAAAGAGAAGCAGCAGTGGGTGAAAACAGCCAAATTTGTCCCACAGCTGACGAAGTAAGTAGTGCACAGGCCTGCACACTGTCCTTCAGCTCATTCTCCTTCATAGCTGTTCCTCTGCCCAGCCAGGCAAAGAAGGCCCCATCCCTCACTTCAACCCCGGGCTTTGCTACCGGTGCAAACAAGTGTAGAGAGGGAGGAGAGCAGGCTGATGGCTTGTCAGACACTGCCCCTGCAGCACCCAAACTTGAAAATACCCAACGTGCGTTGCATGTTGTTAGATGTCTGCAGACCTGATATAGAATTAATTAAAAGAGAGAGAGGGGGACAAGTGTGTGAAAGTGCTTTTGAAGAGGAGCAGGACAGCGTTAGTGCACCATGTATCAGCGAAAGCTAGAGAGAGCCATGGGGAGGAGACAGGGGACTATCAGTCCTCCCATTGCTGCCGTATCTGAGCACAGCCTGGTACGCGGCTGCAGCAGCTGTGAGCACTTGCCTGTGCTCATCTATGTGTGTGCTCCTGTGGGCACATAGACGCTCCGCTATCGAGGGATTAGGTATCAGCCAGCTTGTGCCCTGAACACGCTTGTGCTCGTGCAGAAAGCAGCATATGCCAGCAGAGCGCTGGGAACAAACTCCCAAGGAATCCCATTTCCCCTGGCTGCGTGACAAAGACAAAGCACAGGGCCGACTCCTGGGGGGCTCTGGTCCGTGCCCTGCAGCTGCCCAGTAACCCTGGCACGGCAATGAGGCAGGGAACCGAGTGTCCCTGCAGAGGAACCGGTTCAGATGAAGGCATCAGGCCAGGCATCTTGCCTGGCAGTGCTCCTCTGCATGAAGGGCTCCACCAAAGCAAACCCAGTCCAAGTGAGACTTCAAAATTATCTGGTCCCCTCCAGAAAGAGGATTCTTGTACTGTCTGTCCCAGGATTAGCCCAAGCACACTCAAACATCTGTCACCAAGCAGCAAGTGAGGAAGGAGGACTCAGTCCCTAGCTTTCCTCTCCTCTCCTGGGTACCAGTGCCTGCGTTGCGCCTCAGCCACCTCATGCTTCGGAGTCCCCGGCGCAGAGGGGCTGCTGTTATCATGTAGAGATCTCAGCTCCCAGACCCAAGGACAGCACAGCACATGATTTCCCTTTGGTAACTCCAGCCTACCTTCCCCAGATGTTTAGGGAGATGGGCTACTTGATCTGCGTGGGGTTTTTTTCATCGTTGGCACTGACAACCCTCTGATACTGCCTGTGCTTTCTTTCACTCTAACCAGAGCCTTGAAGTTGTTTCTCATATCAAAAGCTCCCAGTCAATCTGGTTTTTAGAAAACATAGCGTGTCTGGGGAAAAACCTGCAAAATATAGAACACATTCCCCATTTGCATCCGAATGTTGAAAGACCCCGTCACTTCTCTATGATACATCATATCAGCGCTACACCTGCCATGAAATATTCATGGCCATTTATTATGATGGTTTTTATTATCCTCGTAAAACTCTCTAGTGATCAGTGTCTCTATTTGCTCAGCCTCCAGCCTGGATGGGTGCTTTTATCCATCCTTCAGTGCTGGCAGCGTTTGAATTAATCCACACCCCTCGGCAGCGTTAAGAATGACCGCACTGCTCTCCCTGGCACGAGGAGGGGCTGCGCTCCTGGCGCTCGGTCCATCCTGGGCTGCTTCCCTCCCTGTGGCATCAACAGAACTGGGGGCAGGAGGGTGAGCAGGACACACTCCGCCTGCATTAGGGTGCTGGAAAGGAGTGAAATTCAAAACAAGGTTGACTTCCCAAGCCCAGCGTGACAGCGCACAGAGCAGAGGGAATAAATGCCATCGCCGCTCGCACGTGGGTTGGGAGAACGATGGGCAGTGCCGCTGGGCTCACCGTCCGTGCATCCTCCATGGAAAGTTTCAAAAAGAGAAGGGAAGCACTGTGAGGAAACACTGTGAGGATGGCTCCTGAAGGTTTTACGGCAACAGCCTGGTTAATTTTATTGTAATCTGCTAAATGCTTTTCCAGGGGGTGCTGACACCCTGCAGGGTCTGGTATGGGAAGAACACTGTCACCAAACTGCCCTCCTGGCAATGAAACGGAGGCAAGGATCGAACCGGAGGGAGGGTGTGAGGCAGAGACAGCTTCTGGAACAGATGCAGTTCATGATTCAGAGCCGTCCTTTAGAGCAGGACGCTTTGTGAGAGTCCCATTCTGCAAACCTTTTATTCTTTCCGCAAGAGCTTGCGAGACCTGCATTTTACGTGCAGAGGGGAGTAAAAAAAAGATCTACGAGGACAGCGAGAGCTCTCCTTTCACAGAGACTGCAAAGCTGAATCTCAGTGGAGTGACCTTGGTACAACCTCTTGCTTCAAACACGCAGCAAACGGTTCTGCGTTGAACAAACTACTGCAAGAGGATTCAGGCTCCTCGCTTGCCAAAACACTGGCACTGCTTTTCCCCAGAGCACAATGACTTCCCAGAGCAAACTGCATCAGCCTCAGAAAAATAAATAAATCTACTTTTCACATCATTCCGTCTTCTGATAACAGTAATGAACTCAGTCGAAGGCATTACTGGGAATTAATGACTGCCTGCCTCCTGACTCTTCCCAACCTATCATAAATTCCCAGGAACCATTGTGAACCACACATCAACCGGTAAGCTGAAAAGAAAGCAATTACCCAAAGCCCTGGGACAGAGATACAACATGCCAGCCCCACCTGGAAGCCTGGGAATTGGGATGAGCGCCCAGATACACACGCTCGCTCTGCCCAGACGGCTCACGAGGGGCAGGCGGTGGGAGCCGCTCCCCGGGGCTCCCAGCAGGATCCCACCTGCAGCTTTGTGTCACTTTTCCAAAATAAATCTGGTTGAAAGCAGCACACACCACCCTTGGGGAACAGGTCCTCTGGATAACTGAACTCACATTGCATGCCATACCTTTAACCTTTTGTCTGGGGGACTCTCCAGTCTCATGATGCTCTTGTCTGAGAGTTTAAACACCGTCCCAGAAGCTCCCCTAGATGTGGGTACTTCCAGGTCATTATCACATCACCTCTCACCTACTCTTAATAAACTGTAAGGTGATGCTTCATTACTGAAACCAAGCTTCAGAGCTCATACCTGCTTGGCAGTTAGAAACCAGGGTACATCACACATGCGAGGCCTTTTGGACTTTCTTCCTTTCATCTCACACTGCTCTCTGCAGGGAGAAGAAGGGTTAACACAATTGACAGATCTCCATACTTATTTAAATATCTAGATTTCCTGCTCTCCCTGTTGAAAATGTAAATTTGTATGTAACTACCTCCAGTAATTAGGGTTAATGACTAAAGAGCATTTGGAGATTGTGCAATTCATGAAGTTCTCCATCAGAAAGGACAGATTAGATCTGCTGCTCTTTTTTTGAAAAACACAAATTTGTATCAGCATCTGTGCATGAAATGTGTCTATCTGGGCTGCTTGTCTCAAGAAATTTAACTAAATTAACACATGATTTTGTTATCATTCATTAAGTACAGGCCATGTGCAGATTTTTATGTATCAGAGCATTCAGCTGGCAGAACAGACAGGCAGAGGTATGGCAGATAGTGGAATATGTTTTAATTTGGAGAAAATAGAGCTGCTACCTCAAACCAAAAGGCTGAGCAGCTCCACTCCAGCCCATGGCTGCATTCATTTATTGTTGGGTCTCACTTTTGCTGGAGTCATGCATCCAAACTCCTTAGGCTCCAAGGGCAATCACAGTACAACACAGCCCAGTGCAGGAGAGAGACTTGTCTCGTGATGGATTATCCCCAGGCAGAACCAGCACGGCGCTCCAGAGGCTTTGAGAAGACGAGCCCTGAAAATTAATCTTGTGGTACAGCCGTGTCCTTCTTCCTCTCTGCAGCCACCGGCCCTGTCCTTAGACCCCTCAGGGCAGAGCTGGGCACCCAGGAGGTCCTGGACCAGCATCCGTCCTGCTTTGGGAGCCAGGTCACGGATGTGTCAGAGGTATCCCTGGTTACCCCAGTAGCTGGAGCTGTGCCCTTCCGGGTCTTTAATTACGGCAGTTTGGACTTCCCAAGCAGTGGGGTGTGAAAGCAGCACCTCATAAAAACGTCCCAGTCCCAATAACACTTCTAAATCAGCTTCTGGGGATGCGGTCGTAGCAAGCCACACGGAGAAACCACGGCAGCAAGGGAGCTGTTTCTCTGGAAAACAGCAAAGAGCAGCACTCCAGCACTGTGCCACCTCCACCAGCTCCAGCAGCAGCTCTCCGCTGCTCCCTTCCCACACATGGGTGTAAACACTGCAACAACTGCAGCCCATTTCTATCTCTCCAAAGACCCGCAATCCAGCAGTTTCGGCTCTTTCCCTTTAGCGGATCTATAATATTCTTCTGCTGGTGACCCGTGTACAATTAATCGAAGCTTCCTGACATGCCACCTGCTCCCAGGTTCCTTGTCACGGCTGTTTGGGAAGGATCCCACAGGTCAGCAGCCCACAGACTAAAAGCTGCTGAAGCGAACAAGTCCCTAGACGGGGAACCTCATGATTAAGAGCTCTTTAACCTACCGGAATCCCTGCCTGTAGGATCAAAGGCAGCAGCTGAAAGGCTTGATACGTTCAGAAAGACACGGTTAATTGTGAGAGCAATTAGCCTCTGCAAGGATTCACCAAGCAGACAGATTTTCTGTGCCTGGAAGTGTTTAAATCTCAGTGGAGATCCTTTGGAAAAGATAAGCTTCTGTTTGGCCAGGATGGATGGGCTTGATACAGGAATAGCCCATTTTATGCAAGAAAAGATGAACAGAATGGTCTTTTGAGCTGGAAAATCTCTGAAATCTATGAAACTATTAATAGAGAATGAGACATTTCTAGTGAGTGTGACAGCTAGATGACAAATCTGTGTTAAATTCCACTGGATCCAAAGAAATTACTCAGCCTCCTTCTCTGATATCCTCCAAGGGGTTTCCCAGTGGGGGATTTTAGTTTTCCATTTTTTAGCTTTAAAACAATTTTCCAAACTTCTCCAAGTCCCCTCCCCTTACCTCCCTCTGCTCCTCCATCCTCTCTGTCTCGGAGAGCATGTGCCAAGCTGTGTGTGGGTGAACCCCTGGGAGAGGCAGCAGTGGGGAGCCATCCCACGTGTGATGAACAAAGAGCAGTGGGCAGAGGGAGGAGAGACTGGACTCTGCAGCTTCCCACCCCAGAGCAGTCTCAGAGCCTGGGCACAACCTCCCCTGCAGACCCTGGAGTAGCCCCCCGGCACGAGGAGCCCTCGTGTCACCAGGCTGTGCACACGTTGCTGCTCCCAGAATAGCTTGGTTTATCAGTGCTTCCCTATCAGTATTTCCCTTTTAACTCTGCTGTGAAGCTTTATCCTCCCAAATTCAGCAGGGCAGAGCAGCTCTCGGTGTCTGTGGTTGGGGGCATGCTTCTCCTGCCGTCTCGCTGCCTGCTTTCTCATCTGCCTCAAATAATGCAAGCAGTCGTGAGGCTTATTACATGAAGTAGGTGATTAAGAATTAATAACTGCTTCCAAGACCGATCGTTTCAGCTAAGACTGTGTGAGTTTTTTACTTTACATGTATGTTTTGAAAGAGATGGCCGGTAATTGAAAATGCAGCATTACTCCCAATCGTTCATCATCTTCAGTGAGCTTCCGCCCCCACCAAAATGTAAAATCCTCACTTAGGCATGCTGCACCCTCCTTCCTAACCTTCCTTTGCCGTGCTTGCTCAGTAGGGAAACTCTTCAGGGTAGCCTGAGTTACAGGTTTGTACAGCACCATGATAACAGGGAAAAAGCATAACAGGCATGAGAACAACAATCCCTTATTCGCTTGCAAGAAGATTGCACCAGCGTGAGATTATATATGCTCCTTAGCAAGACCTGGGAGGGAAAAAACCTTCCACCATCACTATATGAACAGGTATGACCACTGACATGATAGCATGAGCAATGAGAGTAAACCTCAAGTGTGGCAAGACAAATGGGGCTGTGCAGGGAAGAATAGGACACAAGTAAGGGAGAAATACGCCCACCGCTGACTAGGCAAGGAAAACCACAGAGCAGAGACTCCAAGGGACTCTTCAGAGGTTAATGGATGTGCTACCAGTGTTAAGGGGTCAGAAAGGGAGAGGGAGAGGTCTACTCTGTAGGTATTTCTTCAATGGGAAGCGTCAATTGAAAGTGGAAGAAATTAATGGAAAGGTGGCCAGCCCCACAGATAATTAAAAAATATTTAGGACATGAAAAGTAGAAGCAAACAGTCTGTGAATTCTGGTGGGACTTCCATGACCACAGTATCCCGTACTGTGAAAACCTGCTCTCTTATGAGTCTGCCAGTCCTGCAGAAAGCAAAGAGGTTAATGAAATCGAGGTAGAAAAGGTTTCATTTCCTGCACTTTCTTGTCATTTAAATGTGTGCTAGGGACTGCATTCTTCCAGAAATCCCAAGTAGAACAAGTAGAATAACAACAACTTGGAGGATTTAATGCAGAAGTCCCCAGTTTAATTCATATTTGTAATACGAAGTTTGTATAAGCCTGTGGAAAGCCTGGGAAAAGTACATAAGCAGCAGCCACTGCTGGAAGTACTGGAAGAGGAATCATTTGCGGAAGGATCCAAGACTTGGATGTTTCTCTTGGACAACCCTTTTGAAGATGACATTCTTCCTTCTCTAAAGGGACTTGCCGTTGTGATCATCCTCTGTCCTCAGTTCGATGTGCAACACGGTGGGAATGGTGGGAATGATGGGAAAGGGGTCCCCGTGAGACAGAGCTGGGTTTCACAAGCTTGCTGCCAAGGAACATGCAGCCTGGCATCTGAGGATCAGCAAGATCTGGAATGATCTCCAAAGAGAGAAGTAGGGCTTAAGTTTCTCAGATGGGTCTCATCACTCCACTCCCTGGGAGAGCTCTCAGCACCAACCCTAGGTTCCCAGCCATCCTCACGATGCTCCCTACCACCCTCTTTTGAGAAGGCAACCCTTGCTAGTCCCACGTGCAGGCTGCACTGAGCACGTACAGGTGGCTGTGTCAGGTCCCCAACACACACACAGAGCAAACACCACAGAGCTGCTGTCTACCTGTTTGCCGCAGAGCAGCTCCGTCAGCCAGGGCTGAGCCTGCCCGCCCCACGACCTCCCCGCAGTGCATGGAGCTGCCCACCCTGGGAATCCACCACCACTGAAGTGATTTACAGATGCTTTTTTTCCCCCCAGAGTCCTGTTTTGCATGAGCCCCAGGTAGTGCAGCATTCAATCAGTTTGCAAAGGCAGAGCTGTGCCTGGCAGCATAAGCAGGACATGGGAGAGATGTGACAGCAGGAGAAATGAGCCGGTTAGTGCCTGAACCTGGGCCCTGTGTCCAGATGCCAAACACCCCTGCAGCACCCTGCTGACCGCTGTGGTTCTGCTGGACTAGGGACAGCAGTTCCTCCCGGCACTAGGCATGGGAGGATCAGAATATCAGGATTACAGAAGTGTGATAGACAAGTACCCAGCCAGTCTGGGACAGCCAGCCCCAGCAACTCTGGTGCATATATTGGGATGGAGCTGGAATCCCAGGATCCAGGCTTCATCCCTAGAAGGGCTGATCCCTTCACTCACCTTTCTGCAAAACCACTTTCTCTGATCTCTGCGCTGCCAGTTTTGCCGTCCATGGACACCATCCTCTGCCAGCTGTAACACCAGATGTTTAATAATGCAGTAATAATGCAGTGCCATCCAGCCAGGGAAGGGCTGTGTTGTTCTCCTGCTCTACCAGTTCAGGGTGTCTGGTTGCCTCCTCAAGACCTCTCCCACCTGCTTTGCACCCCAAGATCTGGTCAGCATGTCTGTGAGCACAGAGTGGGTTTTCACAGTACACAGCCACAGAAGTGGAAGCTGTGGATATGGCCTCCATGCCCACATCTGCCCCAGAGGCTGCTCTGCCACTGCCGAGGCAACGCAGGAGGTGGGACTCATCTCTCCTAACATCAGGCACTGGTGAGTCTGGACAAGCCAGAGGCCATGGCTCCCTTCCCACCTAAAGGTGATCCAGTCCATACTGACAGTCAGTGCCAGGGAATAACTGCCCAGGGATGCTTCCCACCCTTACCTCTTGTTGGTATCAGTCGGATCTCTGTGAAGAAGCCACAAGACAGATGCTGCTGTTAGATGGATCCATTCAGCCCAGCAAAAAGGAATAGCACAACAGCACCCAACAGCACCTTTGCATCCCATCAGCTGGGGAAGTGCACGGATTACGTGCTACCCCAAGGCACTGCACTGCTTTGCTCTTTCTGGCCCAGCCCTTCTCCGCAGCACCTCTCCGGCACAATTCCAACCCAGCCAGGATGGCAGGCAACCCTGCAGGGAGCAGCCCTTCGGAGCACACTGATCCCCAGTGCCAGTGGGAGTCATGCTCTGTCCCACCACCCCACTCTGCCCGACCACCCTGCAAAGGCTCTGCCTTCTAATTAGCCTCTTTGATGCACAGCCTGAGCCTGCACACACTCGGTACAATCACATATCAAGTAGTTATGATCAAAGCCCACCTCACCCCACTGAGGGGAATGACACTCAGACATCCCTGTGTTCACAGGATCGAATGCTGCAGAGACACCCATCGTTTGGATGAGGCCCTTTGCTCATTAAGGGGGAGGTGCTGCTCCCCAAGGCTGAGTACCGGCAGCTGGAGCTGCAGTCCCACACGTGCAGAACCACATCATCCCAGCTCAGGATGGGAAAGCTCATGGCAGATGCTGAGGGAGGGAGGAGGATCTGCTGAGGAAGGGAGTTGTAAGGGCAGGAGGGCAGCTCAGCAGTGACCCTGCTGTAGCAAAGACGATGGAAAAGGGGATGTGCAGTTTGCAAACAGGGGTAGCTTTGGGCACTGCTGAGCTGCAGGTGTCATGGGCTCACTGGAAATGTGGGAGTGAGCAGGAGGTCCACAGGGGACCTCTGGGTACATCAGTTGAAACACAGCTTCAGTGGCCATTAAAATCACACCCAAATGCTACCACAGGTGTCTTGGGGCATCTCATGGAGCAGCCCAAGGGAAGAGAGGGTTGGGAGACAACCCTCCAGCACTGCAGATCACCCCAAGGTTTCCCTGCCTCCCTCCTGGTGCATTCTCTGTGCAGATACTCACCACCCAGAGGGTCGATCTGTCGCTCCTTATCTCTTCTCCCTCCCTAACATTGTAGATGGCAAACGATGGAGCTGCCAGGCAGAAGCTTGTCTTGCCTACAAGCAAAGCCAGCAGTGCCGCCCTCTGGAAACCTTGCCTTCCTTCTGCAGGACATGTGTTTTGTCAGTGCACCAACACCAAGCAGCAGAGCGAGAGGTTCTCTCCCTTATTCCATGGGATCTGTTCCTGCCTCAAAGAAGAGCAGAGATGAGCACCAAGGCACAGCAGTACAGGATTGAAGAAACCACATGCACACACAGCTCCCAGAGGGGCTATCCTGCTCAGACTGCAGCTAAGATACTGGTTTGTCCCATGTCAACACACTGTCCCCTCCTTGCCACTTGCTTTCCTGGCTCTGGGAGCCTCTGTGAGATGCTCAGGGCCCAGACCTGCCTTTCCCAGGTCCTAAGAGACACAAATACCCTGGATCTTCCCTGGAAAAGCTGAGCTAGTCAAACAAACCCTGGCTGTGCTTCTGGCTTTGCCCAGACAGAAACTGGCTGATATTCCCAGCGCTGCTCTTGGGCAGCAAAGCTCTTTTTTCCCTCTTTTCTGCTTGTGTCATCCTCTCTTGGTTCTTAGCTGGTACTGAGCACAACCAAGAGTCTGCAGGAAAGGCCAGAATGCAGCTGGTACATGTCAACACAGCCTTGCTGATCCAGAGTGACCAAACATCTGACAGGAATCATCCCACAACACCACCACACGCTTGGTGACTACCACACAGAAAGACCTACCTTCTCATCCCTCATACAGCTCAAGTCTGGGAGCCACAGTGACAGACAGCTATGCCCACCACTCCCAGCCACGTCAAGGATGAGGTTTGATCGAGCAGAGGGAAAGGCAGATGCTGAACCATCTCCCTCTGTCGTGGCAGGAGCACAGTGCCCTGTTCCAAAGACAGCAAGAGACTGGACATCCTTAAGGTCACTCTGAAAGTGGCACTTACCCCCCGCTCAACTGGTCCCTGCTGCCTAGTGATGCAGCTCTGCAAAATTTGTGGGATAGTTTCCCCTCAACAACCAAAGGCTTAACAAAGCTTGCTGTTCAACTTTTCGGTCCTTTCTGGAAGGTGCATTGCCTTCCTCCAAGCTGAGCTATCAAGGCACTATCACCAGCAGAAGAATAACAGGTTCCTCTAGAGCTCTTTGATGAGGTTCCTGGTCTTTAAGAAAAGATCTTTCTTCAGAGAAGACTAGGGAAAACCTTGGTGAAGACTCTGTCCCTCCATCTATTGCTGTTCCATCTCTCGCTGTCTGCGCCCCCTCCTGTCCATTAGCTGTGAGCAGCTTCAGGGCAAACATGCCTGAAAGCCCGAGTGCTCACGACTTGTAGCTGGGAGACACCTGTAAATCAGGGCTTCGCCCAGAAGGTCCTCCTAGTCCTCCTTCTCTCGCGAGAGCAGGAGAGCACTGGTGGAGGTCAAGCCTTTAAAGCCAGAGAACAGTAAATCCACATGGTGCTCACTCCATTGTCTGAAGATTCATAGTTTTGTTCTCTGAAGGTCAGCTTCGTCTGTTCTAGTCAATTAAGAATAATCTATGGCTTCTCCCTCTGCACCCTCGCTGGCCGTATGCTCCTTGTCAGCAGGAGGCCATCGGTCACATAAGAGTCAGGACTGCTCAGTGGCCCAGAGATATTGCAGCAAGAAGAGCAGAAGGAGGCAGATGATAGCTTTTCATCTCATGATGGGCTCCAGGGATCCTGCTTCTCTGAAAGGCTGAGGATGGGTAGAGGGGCCAAGTCCCCAGACTAGGAACAATTTGCAGCGTGGGGACAGGAGAGGGTCCTGGGGGATATGCTGCAAAACAACCCCGACAATTCACAACTTCTGTCAACGCCGTTCCCACAGATCTCACGGAGTCCCCTCTAGCTCCCAAGTCCCTCTGTCACTCTCACAGGACTACATCTCCTTCAGTCTTAAGCATGGCATCGCTGGCTCCCAGCCAGAAATATAGTCCACCTTCCCTGTCCTACCTGGAACCCTGGTGCCTCCTATCTTCTCTGGTCATGATCCCTGGAGCCTTCCACTGAGGAACGACTACTCCTCTCTGCCCCTAGTTTCCTCTGCATCTGTTTTTGTCAGTATTTCACCATTTGCAGGCAGAGATGGCAGTAGACCACATGTAATTCCCTCTAAGTGCTGGAGCTGGAGGGGCTCAGGGCAGGCTGGGTGAGGCTGGGTCTTGGGGAATGCAGGAGACAAAGAAGGGCTGTTAAGGAGCAGAGACACAAAGGCAACCACAGTTCCCAGCAGATCTGTGAGAGCTCCAGATGCCTGACAGACCACGGTGCCACAATGAGTATACTAAAACCTGGATCCAGGAACTAACTTTGAGGTCTGAGCTGGAAACTCTTGGCCTAAATTTATTTTCTCATGGTTGTTCACTTGGTGGCATCTCTAAGCATGGCCAAACAACCCCGCTCTGAGTTTGCACAAGGAGACAGTGGGATTTAGGATCCCACATAATTTCTGCCACTGAAACCAGTAGCAGAGCCAGGACCTACAATCCTGACCCACAGCTGGGACCAGAGCCCAAGTGTGCCCTTCCAGTGGCTTT
This sequence comes from Rhynochetos jubatus, assembly GCA_027574665.1. NCBI lineage: Eukaryota > Metazoa > Chordata > Aves > Eurypygiformes > Rhynochetidae > Rhynochetos > Rhynochetos jubatus. Next base: position 4,863,113 of record CM050659.1, read on the forward strand.
GGATTCTGGGGTTGTAAAATGTATCACAAAACAGCATATCCTGAAAACTAAGCTCACGTTCAATTTACAAGAGTTTTCTTAAAAAAATACAGCCCCAGGTAACGTGGGCAGTTTTTCATCTGGGGTGGAAGCAGGGCAGCAGGGGGACAGGGGTAAGGAGGTCTCTGTCAGTCGCCAACAGCAGGTGGAGGGATGAAGGGAGGAGGGAGGTGATGACCTCAGCCATGCTCCAGGAGCTTGTGCAGCTGGCTCGGGCTGTCTTCTCAGGCCCTGCAGGGACCAGGAATTGGGGCATGTCCCCCTCTAAATTTTCCCTATGGGACAAGAAGGTGGAAGGGTTCCTAGCCTCCCTGGTCCTGTCTCTCCTTGTCTGCTTTGTTAGCTCATTTTGTTTGTCTGCTTTGGTTTTGAGCAGACCTCAAAGCTGTGTTTTGGAGAGAGGGTTTTATGAGGCAAAAGGAAGGTACAAAGACAAGCTAATGAGAATGATTATTCAGTGACAGCTGCTGCGGCTCACCTCCTAACAAGTGTATGCCACAGCCTTGCTAAAACAAGGCTTTCGCTGATTATTATGTTCAGGGGGATTAAATTAGGAAACTTTGGTCAAGACCTGCAATGATGTGATTGGAAATCTAGTCAATGAGCGGGCAAGCACAGGAAACAAAGTTTGTTTGCTGGAAGCAGAGAGAGCCTGGGGCTGGACCAGGGCAGACCAGAGATGTGCAGTCCTTGCTCTGCTGTCCCTGGGGTACTCGCCGTCATTCCAGGGATACTCAGCTGAAGGCGACGGCCCACCTGGAGCTCAGCACAGTCCGTTTGCAGAAGAGATTTCTCTCCCAACTGCTGCAGTCCACAAATCAAATCTGACTCAAGCCCAAACAACCTGGGCCAGGGCTGGGGAAGGACTGGACTGCGAGCTCCTGTGGTGAACGCTGCCTCTGTTTCTCCATGTGGACTCCACACTGTGACTACGGTCAGCCCTGCTAAGGATTATCGTGGTGTCCATGCCTGAGAACTCATCATCATCGGTCCCTCCGCTCAGGGCTGTGATGTCCAAGCCTGGCACATAATGCCTGCCATTTAATGTCCCCATCAAGCCACAGAGAAACCAAATGGACCAGAAAACTGGCCCAGGATCGGTGCTTTCCTTCCAAACTGGCATCTGTGGAATGCAGGACTCCTCTCCGTTTTCAGCCTGGCATCCCAACCAGCCCCCCACTCAGCTGGCAATGCCGGGGAGCAGCAGTGCCAAGCGCAGTTGCCTCTACCTGTGCCGTTGGTTGTGGGACCGGGCTGCCCTGCTGCCTTGTGCTCTGGCACAGCCGGCCAGGGAGGACACCTGCACCCAGGGGCTCTGCCCCGGCGCAGACATGAGGCTCAGCTCCCTTTGGAGCCGGCATCACAGCCCTGCCGCTAGCTCAGACAGATGGTGAGCAACACGGCTCCATCTCCCATGGCCATCTGGCCACTCCAGAGAGCTGCTCAGGCCAACCCACATTTGGCTGGCAGGTGTCTGTACCCCACATGCAAATATTTTGGCAGGAGTGGCTGTGAACTGAGTGGATGACACTCTGTGTTCCCCATTGAGGCCAGGGAGAGAGGTCTGCCCCACAACTGGGATTTCTTCACCCGGATGGACCAAGTCTGATGCTCAGCAGCTCTTCCCTCCATTGGCTCCCATCCTCACTTGCATTTTGGGCATCAGTGGCGCCACACTTTCTGCCAGGGCTGGCCCTGCTCCCAGGGCAGCATCCCAAAGCATTGGCCATCTCTGAATTTCCCACACTGGTCCCTCTCCTTGATTCATGGCTGTTTCACCTCATCTCCTCCCTCAGTGACCCCTGAGCTCCAGGGTCCCACTGTGGTCCATTAGCAGCCAGTGCTAATCAACTCCTGGCTGCCATTTGTAAAGCTGTGGTTGCTTTCTGGCTTTTTCTGCTGTGCTGCCTTTTATTTTCACCCCCTTCACCCCACCTTTTAAACCTGGCAGCTGCCTGGATGGAGGAGCACTCGCTCCTGTGCGAGCACGTGGCGGGGCAGCCCCACACATCCCCATCACCACAGCTAACCATTAAAACTGGCTGTAAACTGGTGACCCAAGTGCTCTTCTGGGGGACAAGTTTTGCTTCACTGTAAGTGTATTAAGGGCTAGGGGTCCCACCACCACACCCACTCTCTTCTGTGTCCCAAGAGGGAAGCTCCCACCCATGCCCTCTCCCATCCTGCTACAAGGTGAAGCAGCAGCTGAGATGGACCAGCCCCATCATCAGCGCTGGTTTCCCAAAGGTGGCTCTTAGGAGGCTGCAGGGATTTCACTGCTGCCTTTAAATCCCGACATCTAGAAACCGAAATCAGCTTTCCCCTACACAAACCTGTAACATGCTTTGCACACAGCCTGTCCCTGTGGCACTAAAACTCCTGTCACTAGTCCGTACTGCTCCCCTCCCTACAGAAAAGGAAGGAGTGGGGCTACCATGCTCTTGGGGCGTGAGGAAACCATTATGGTTGTCTCTATATACCCCAAAAAACCCTTTATCCGCCTGTGGTTAGGAGCAGAGGTCTGCGAAAAGCAATCCTCCTGAAAATGAAATAAGAAGCCTTGAGGAATTTTTATTTGCTGTCTTTACTCACAGGCAATTAGAGGAGTAGGACATAAAGTCTGGGTTTATGCGGAGCCTTGCTTTCTCTTCTTTCTCTTCTCTCTCTTCTTCCTTTTCACTTTGTTTTAATCACGTAGCTCTTGTAGCACAGAAATGCATCTTGCATGATGTCTAAATACAGAAAGTCTAATCAATACCACTGGGCAGCCAGAGCCAAAATCATGTCCAAAATGAGTTGGGAATTGGAAGAAAGTAACAGACGTCAATCAAAACCTCAAGGCATGATGAAGGGCCGAATCGTGCCCTGCCTGGCTGAACAGCCCTGGCAGGATGGGAGCAGTGAGCCCAGTGCCTGGGTGTGGGGAATTCATTGGCATTGGACACAGTGCAAGGGTGGAGGAGCGATGGGACATTGTATGAGTGACAAATTGCCCGGCCAGCGCTCTGACCTGCAGGGAGTTTGGCCCTGTCGCAGGAGAAATGGGTGGGAGGCACAAGATACCAAGTGAACAACAGCCAACGGGACATGGAAGTGGGGGACAGCGGGGATGGGCAGGGACCACGGGATGAGGGGAGCAGGGGGACGTTAACTGCTGCCGGAGATGGAGAGTGGCCACTGCGTGGGTGACGGCAGGAGCCCGCCCGAAAAAGGGTATATCGGAAGGATTTATGAGCACAGCGATAATGAAAGCCAGTTATCCATGACCATCTTAAATCTTGTCAGAGGGAGGATGAGAGGGGCTGTCTCCGATGGACAGGTTGGAAGATTTAATGATGCCATTCCGCAGTGTAATCACAAAATGAGCCCCCCACGCTGGCTGCCACTCCATGGGAAGGGGCTCACGCCCCTGCCCACACTGTCAGAGCTGGTTAGGGCTGAGTGCTGGCCACTGTGGCCAGAGAGGGCCAGCTCTCAGCCAGCCACAAAGGGAAGGTGGTTAAATAACTCAGGAGTCACTGTGGAGAGGCTCAGCATCTCTCCCAAAGACCAAGGAGGGTCAGGACGCTGGCAAGCTGCTGCAGCCCTAATGCAGGATGCACCAAAAGACTCAGCTACGGAGGATGTCATGCCAATCCCATCCAGAGGCACCCCCCAGCAGCCCTGCACATCCCTGCTCCCACAGCCTTGATTAACAACACTGCATCTTCAGCCCAGCCACTGCAGTGTCCCTCGTCCCAGCCACGGGAAAGAGGCCACGGCCCCACAGCACCTTCCCAGGGCTGGAGAGGGCCAGATCCTAAGGAGATCCTTTCCTCACCAGCACAAGGTGTGCAAAACTTCTGCCCTCTCTCCAAGCCACTCATCTCTCCCTGTATCACATGGGTGCTGCTGAGCAGAGCCCACGCCGGGGTGCACGCACCCCTCGCTGCCTCCACCCTGGCCCTCCCCTCCATCCCTCAGGTCCTTGCACAGCCTGGTAAGTCTCACGGGCTGGGCAGACATGCCCGAGGGTTAAAGCTTTCATGGCAAAGACTTGGGGAGCATAAACTCAGCAGCATCGGGGCAAACCCATGAGCCTCCCCCCAAGCCTGGCGTCCACATAAGATGGGTCAATGCCACCTCCAGTGAGCCAGCACCAACAGCAAGGAAGGAAGCCCCAGGCTTCAGCCAAGGACACCAGGGTGCAAGGGGATTGGGGAAGAGCAGCCGCAGGCACTGCAGCCCCCACATCCCCCGAGTCTGGCCATGGGAGCTGTCTACCTCCCCCTCTGCAACCACACAGCCGTGTCGTGCTCTCCCTGGGAGAGAAAGAAATCAGGTAAGCAACGTCTACAAGCCCATATGGAGGGGCTGGGATTCTGCCCAAGCTTCAGCTCAAAAAAAAGTGCACATTTTATGGTATAAATATTTTGGTTTGCCTCCTCCTCTCCAGCCCACAAGCTCCAGCCTGGAAACCACAACAGCAGCCCTCATCGCAGCCGTTGTGGCTATCAGCTCCCTCTGATCCCCACAGGAAAAGATGTTTGCTGCAACAAAAGCCTACTCAAACTCACCTGGCTGGTAAGGGCTGAAACCCCAACCCTGTGTGTGACCCTCCTGCTGCCCCCATGCCTCCTAGGCACTGCTGTGAGGGAGAGGGACTTCTGGCAGAGTGGAGGAGGGTTTTTGGTACCTGGAAGGTGCCGCTCCTCCTAAGGACCACTGCAGTTACCTCATTTAGGGCCAAGGAGATGGCAGGCTGCCTTGCAACACCACCCAGCTCTCAGGGAGCTGTTTGGTGCTTTGTGATCCTGCTATCCCCCGTGACAGAAAAGACCCCAGTCTGCTCCCTCTCCTGTTAACAGCCTAAAAACTCTGAAACTAGAGTGATGATGGCTGCAATGCAATGAGGAATCTGCCCTCTCTGCCAGCCACGCCACACCGCAGCGCTCCCTACACGAGCCCTTCCCATCAGCAGCCCAGCATCTCCCCCTGGATACATTCCCACTGCTGCGGGTCCCACACAACACATCCACCAGCACACCCACCCCAAGCCACGCCACTTTCCAGCCTCTTCCTCTTTCCCTCCTCCCCATGCCGTGGGAGAAGCACTTGGCCACCAGAGCCGCTCTCTGCCATGCAGGCGCAGTGCTTGCACTGCGAGCGGTAGGTGGGGGAGTCCGGGATGCACCTGCTTTAACCACCAGAGCATCCGCAGCCATCGCTGAGAGCCAAGAGGCACGAGCTGCCACCTCCCACGGCTGCGCGAGGAGCGCTGCGATTAACCCCGGGTGCCAGCCCCAGAACTTTCTCCAAAGGCTAGGGAAAGTGTGATAGGAATTGGGTGGTGTGAAAATGTATCCATTTTGGTTAAAATGGAGGGGAGAGGAAATCCATCAGGGGCTTTCTTCACCAAGTCCTCTTGGAACAAGAAAAAGAGAGGGAGAGAGAATTCGTCTAATAAAAATATTATTAAAAGCTTTTTTTCACCAGCAAATACTTTATGGCTTTTAATTCTTAAGAAATGAGATTGGTCCACCTGCCCAGCCCTGCTTTGGATGTGCACGCAGCCAGCCAAGCCCGGCCCTTTACCCCGCTCCGCTGCACGGCAGGTGCCCAGGGAGAGCCCAGGAGCAGCTCCTCCAGCCGCTGCTTCGCCTGCGGACATCCGGAGCAGGACACTCAACCTGCAACGCTCGCTCAGGCAGTGCCTCCCTGCGTGTACGCTCCAAAGCCGCACACCCAAGGCAAAACCTGAGCTTGGGATCTGCACTTACCTGGGCAAACATTTGTTTTGTGCTCTAATAGCAAGGCGAGAGAGCTATTCCCCTGTGTAAACATCCACTCTCCAGACATAAGCACTTCTGAGCTGTGCTGCACTCTTCTGTTCAAACAGCCACTTTCTAGGTGAAATCTGCTGCCTTCTCCTGTGTCAACAGAGTTGGTGCTTGGGGCTGTCCCGGTCTCCTCCGAAACACCTCCTGGCTTGGGCAGGAACAGTGCAAGGGTGGCTCTTTACCCCCGCAGACGCATCCCCTCTATGGGCAGTTTTGAAGTGCGCTCTGTCCTTGTGCATCTCAGCAGATGAGGCTGCTGAGGAGTAGGAAGGGAAGGGGGACAAACAGCACAGACACGAAAGCAGAAGGGGTTAAAACACACAGTGGGTTTATTCTCCCGGGCTAATGCGATGACTATCTTGAAAGACAAAGGGAACAGAGCAGTCTCACCACTCTTGTCTTTGTGCTGATGCTCCATGGGAGATGGTGACCAAAGCAGGGACATGCAGGGAGTGGGAGAACCCAAAACCAGCCAAAATTGAGTCCTGCAAGGGGAAGAATGAAGCCAGAGGGATGGTACCAGCAGAGCTCCCTGCAGAGCAGGTTTGTCCCCCGTACCAACTTTCTCATTCCTGACCTCATGCTGAGGACATCTGACATTGGTGCAAAGCCAGGAGGCAGCTGGAGCAGATGGAGGGTGCACAGCCTATCACCAGACAGCTTGGAGCCCACCGGGAGAGGAACGAGGAGCACAGCGTGCAGGGCTCGTGCTGAGAGCACGGGGTTAGGAGCAGCTCTTCCTCGTCAGCTTGGAAGGGCCAAGGAAGAAACCAATCTAAATCTGAGTCAGGGAAAGCTTTGATAAACCATGAGTGGGCTGGGACCCCAGCAGAGAGAAGTGCAGGCCTAGGGGAGGTGTTACCGTCTCACTCAGCCATCTGTGGGGCACTGGTTAGACCCTCAGGTCTCCCTTCTGCATCAACAGACCAGAGAGGTGCCATCACTCAAGCTCCCAGCTGCTGCTGTTTTCCCTGGAAAACGTTTTTATCATGATGTTTTCCCCGCAGTTTGAAATTTATGGCAGGACCCAGGATGTGTTGGGTGATGCGAGTCACCAGCATTCAGCTGGCTCTAGATGCTTGTCCGGACGGCTCAGCCATTCTGAGGCTGCCTGCAACGGTCTGGGACAGGACTTAGGTCTCAGTTTATGTTTCTGTTGAGATGTAAATTCACAGAGTACTGAAATGAGCCCCATAAAAGACCAGGGCTGGGAAGGAGAAAGCTCTTATACCTGCCCTAACCCACCCCATGCCGCAGGATGGGGTCACTGTCTTCTCTCTGAAGGTGGGGAACCTGAGGCAGGGAGAGTGAAATGGTTTGCCCAGGGTCGCTCAGCACATGGTGGCTAAGCCAGAAGGTGATCCACACTACAGCAGGTTAAAAGGAGCAGCGAAGGGCTCCTGAGCGAGCTGGTGAACGGAGGGCACACGGTGTAAAAGCAGTACAGAAAAACCTAGCTCATCCTCGCTGCAGGAAACAGGCAGTGATTTTGTTCTCTATAAATACATCTGGAGGGTAAACACGAGGGAGGGGGGGAAAGCTATTTAATCTGAAGGACAACAGTGGCAGAAGAAAACATCCATATTAATGTTTGAAGAAGTAAAAGAGCAGGTTATGGGGAGAAGGGAGGAAGGAATGAATGGCTTGAAGGAAAGACAGAGGAGGTGCAGGGCTGAGCGGGAGATGCCCTGGGATCAATGCCATTGCAGAGCTCGGGGTCCACATGCTTCCCACTTGACAAGGTTAAAGAGAGGCAAAATCAGACAATCTTTGGTACCAGGTGGGGGAAGGAAAGGGGGTGAGGGCAGGAGCAGGGTTACAGATGCTCAGTGCAGTACCTGAGTGGAGTGTGCAAGGAGCTCTGGGGAACAAGCTGGCTGCTGCCCTGCTCCCCAACTTGAGCAACAGGAAAACAAGTGCCTGGGCCCACAGAAGAAGCTGATGCCTCCTGCCCTCATCTCCCTGGGCTTTCCATATGCACTGGCAGGTGCTGGGGAGGGCCCCGATGCCCCTGGGCTGTGCATGGGCCAGCTAGGGGTACAGATTCCTCAGCATGTCACCAGCCAGTGCAGCATCCCCAGCAGATCCCACATGCTCTGCTGTCCACTGGGTTTAGAAGCAGAGCCAGACATTGCTTTCTCACACCCCCTTCCAGGAACAAGCTGGGATTTCCATCACCATTAAAAACAAGCCTTTTGTTATTAGCCCTGTGAATTATTTACTCTATCATAATTAATGCAGGACTGTTAATGGCCATGGCAAAGCTCCCCAGCTCACCCGTCTGCAAACACTGCTCCACTCCTGCTCACCATTTCGGCATTAAATATGCATTGGGAATGATAAACAGCGCCAGCGCACTGACCACCACGAGCCTGTTGAACAAAGCACTCTGAGCACGGATACCTCCCCTGGGAAGGGCTTTGCTGGGGTAAACCACAGGCAGCCAGGGAGGGAGGCATTTCCCAGGCAGGACAGGCTCACTCCCCTCTCACAACTCATCCCACCCCCTGCTCCTACTACTGGCCAGAGACACCTTCCTGGGGATGGTATCTGAGCTCTTGCTGCATGTCTGCCCCTCTCTTTTCAGGTCAGGATTGGAGCAGATGAACCCCTCTGAGTCCCCCTTGGTGTTCAGCCCTGCTAGGTTTGCAGAGAGGCCAGCCAGGGTGCAGGGCTCCAGGGACACTGGCCATGAGACACCAGCATGCCCTGGGGGGTCCGCAGGCCTCAGATGGACAGGAGGAGCTGGAGGTTTCCCCAGACTTCCTAAGTCTTGACACGGAAGGACTTACAGCCACTTCTCTTTATCATCTCTCCCAAGCATCTCTGCAAACACTTCTTTGGCATAAGAGCGGATTTTGGTCTCCTGTTCCCTCATACCTTCTCACAGGGTACTTGGGGGCAGCATCAGTGCTGGTTGCCCCACTGCTTCTCACCTTCCCAGCCCGCAGCAGGGAGGTGAAGAGAAGCCCACCTCTGCAGAGCACAGCGCATCACCACTTGGCCCCATCCACGAGCGTGTAGTGGGCAGGCTGCGGGTCAGCAGAGCTGGAGGCTCTGAGTCTTCTGCTGTGGAGGGGATGATGCCGCACGGACCCCCTAAGCAGCTGGTCATGAGGTTGGTGAGAAACAACCAACCCAGCCAAATCCCATCTTAGTGCAACAAATCAACCTGCCAGGGATCAAGACCTGGGAAGCCTTTACTCCCTACCCCACCAAACTCCCCTCCCCTTGCCATCCCTCAGGCTGTGTCCTGTCTGCCCTGTACCTGAGCACCCCCATGCTGCCTGTTCTATGCTTTTTTCCTTTTCCAAAACTGCCATTCCTCCTCGCTGGCAGCGGCAGGCTCAGGAGAGAGGCAGGTTTCAATTAAGGCTAAGTGAATCTGGAATATGGCTTTACAGCACATAGGTTTGATCGAGAGACTAAGAGCAGCAGCTACGCAGCCTGGCTCCATGAGATTGCTCCAAGCAGACTTTCCCTGGCTAAGCTGGTGACTGAGAAAGGATTATTTCAAAACATGCCATGGGCTGACCCTAACATGGAGGTCTGAATCCAGTAACCAGGAGTGGGGCTAATGGAACAGCTCCCATCCCACCACTCAGGGGGGTAAAACAAGGAGAGAAAAAAGAAGGCATTAGACGTATTGTCTGGGCTAATCCTGGCCCAGCAGTGAAGTGCACTTAAAATGACCCTTCTCTGAGCTTCACCTCTCTCTCATTTGATGTTTCTCTTATTCGAGGATCTTTCTGGCTGCAACATCTATTTCTCTGTCAACAGCCCTCAGCGCATCTCTGTTGCTATCTTTAGTCACGGTTTATTGATCCCTCATTCCTATCTATCCATCTAATTCTTTTGTGCTTTTTTCTGCCTGTCACACAATTTACAGCACTACACCTGTCCTGTTTTACAATGTGTAGCTCACGTCAGCCTCCTTTCACGCCTTTCCCCTTGCCTGGCGAGGATGAGCACCAAGCAGGGAACCGCAGGGCAGCCTGCAGTGCCCGCACAGCTCCCGAGCAAGGGCTGGGAGATGAGCAGCCTGACAGGCAGAGCTGCTTTCTGTCACAAAGAAGCCCTGCCTTGGCAGGGCCGGAGCGTCCCCTTCGCTGCACGTGGGAAGGGGATAAATATAAATCAGGCAGCAGCCACCCAGGCTGCGATGTCAGACCCTCTGCCCTGCAGCTCCTGCCGTGGCACACCTTATCGGAGGAGATTAGTCAGAACCTTGATCCTAATGACGTCTCTGAATCCCGAATGCCAGCCATACCCTTGGAGATAAGGGCACCTTTGACAGCGACATCAGCTGTCCGCGCTGCCTGGATCAGGGCAAAGCAGGGAACAGGGAAAGGCAGACGAAAGGAGAAAAGACTGAGAAAAGGAGGAGGATGGAGGTGTGCCCTCAGAGCTGCTCTTGTTCCATTTTCACCTTTCATGTCTTTAAAGGTGAACTGAGAAAAGAAAGGCCAAGAACAAATCGCTCTCACTTATCCTGGCTCGTTAACTCATTACTGTTAATGTGGGCCATGCTGTGGCAAGCAGAACAAGGGGAAGGAGAAGGATTTTCTGTCTCAGGGCAGGTGAACAAGTCCCTCCTTACTCAGCAGACAGCCACTTTACAGAGGGCTTAAGCTGATGGATGCCCAGGTTACCTGGCCATCCCTCCCCAGGGCTTGGCAGGGCTGAAACCCTCACAAGAGGTCTGGTCCATATTTTCATTCTTTCCCATGGGACCAAGCACACTGGAGGCCCCATCTCTGGACACCCCCGAAGCACATTTACTGTGCATACCTATCAGGAGTGACACCCAAAACCACTGGGACATCCATCTGGCGTGAACATTGGCAGTCAAGAGACCGGCTCACCCTCTGCTGAGGAACTTGGCTTGGAGCACCAACAGAGGCTCAAACCCATCAAAAGCCCCTACAGCCATGTGTGAGGGACAAGGTGGGGTTGGAAACCTGAACTCTGGCCAGAAGGTAGGTCTGGATGCTCAGCATCAGTCCCTTGTGTCGTCCGCAGCTTCCTAAGGATTGCTCATAACTGTAAAGCGCCCGGTTGTTCTCCAGGCAAAACTAGGCAAGAGTGTGGATCCACCTGGAAAGCCAGCAGAAATACCAGGGCCCTTCCAGAGTGAGGCCAGGGCCTCAGAAAATCCCCAGGAATCCCCAGATCCTGACACCACCAAGCAGGGTGAGATGGCAGCTCCTAGGAGCACTGATGAAGGCTGAAGTGGGAGCATGCAGCTCCATGAAAATGTGGCCAAGGGAACTGCCAAACCCAACACCCCTCTCAGGAGTGCACATCATGGTGATGGTCCCTGGGAAAATGTGTGGGTCTTCACTGAAGGTTTTCCTGTAGGATGGTATCCAGGAGGGCAAAGCACTGCAGATGTGTCCTGAGTCACAATGGCCTTGTGCGGTAGAAATCCTGGGGCTAAACCTTGGTTACTGCATGTCCCATTGCAGCTCAGGGACAGAAAAGCTGCTATCTCCATTTCTCTGACTGAACTACTGGATTGCCCCTGCTTGGGCAAGGAACAACCAAGACACTGATGCAAAGACCTTCTGCCAGAGAGAAAAGGAAACAGCCACCAGTGGCAGAGACTGGAGAAGATTCATGCCTCTGGTAAAAAACTGTCCCCATGTTGTAGACCCAGCATTTCAGCTGGAAATTCACAGGAAAAGGACAATAATAGCGAGGCTGCAAGGGCACGTCCTTGTATAAGTCCTGTTGGGGTCTTGGGAGGTCAGGTAAAAGGAATAGGATGCAAAAAAGCTTTATATTCTGGCGTTGGGTACTCTAGTGTGAGACTGCAGTCTGGGTCTTCAAAATCAATGGTTTGAATTACTCCCATGGTCTTTGCAAGCTGGTGGGCTTTGAGGGTGCATGCTTGCACTTCCTGTGCAAGAGTTTCACCTGCTTGGTTCTCTCTGACATGCCCCAGGCAGAGAAACTGTAACCTGGACAGGTGACAGTGACTGGACTCCACCGCTGCCCCAGGGGGATGCCCCATCCACGCTTCAGCAGGCTACATGGCAAGGGGTACACCGGCAGGAGCCAGGCACTCACCAGATCTCGCTCCCAGGATCTCCTTCCTCCATCTCTAGCAGCAGAGCGGGGCAAGGGGAGCCACATCCTTCCCTGCACAAGTGCAGGCTTTCCTCCTCCCTCACCTGGTGCTGAGCAGCTCATTATTGTGCTTTTTCCACTGTAAGCTCATTGGCACCTCCAAAGTTGCCATGTGCTGGCGTGGAGAAGCTCAACAGCCCCAGGGCATATGTCTCACTTTCTCAGACACGTCTCACCATGGTCCCAGCAACTCTTCCCTCTCCTGCCGCCGAAGTTCACACTGTGTTAAATGCTGTGGTTGTCATAAGTAACCTCCAGCTTTACTGCGAAAGCGCAGCTCCCATGTGGTGGAGAAATCCTTCCCGGGTTCCCTAAAAGTGCCACCTCTTGACTGAACTAACTGCTGCAGCAGCCAAGGCTGAAACAACCTTAAATCGCACCAGTGCAGAACCAGGACCCCAGAAATCTGTGGCTTCATACCAGGCTGCAGGAGAAAAACAGGAGAAAAATGGGATGAGAACAGGCAAAGAGGAAGGAGGCATGGACACTTCCCCATGATCCCAGCCTCCAGCAAGATGTGGTTTCAAGGACTTCTCGGGCTGACTCATTTGGCTAAAAAGCTGCTGTTCTCCAACACAGGCCACAGCAGGTTGGTGACCACTAGAAAACCACGGCTTTGGAGACAGGAGGAGTTAGGGAGCCAGACGCTCACCCACACTGCAGAGAGAGCAGAGGGACAGGGCAGAGTGTGGAAGAACTCTGCCTTAATTTGCCTCATCACACTGTCACCTGGTCATTTCTCTGAATTTACAGAGAACGTTAACAACATCAATGCAGATCACTGACGCTTTGAAGATCCCCCAGTGTAAAGCTGACCCACTCCAGAAAGAGAGAACAGGGCGGGAAGGAAGGGCATGGGCTCCAGCAGGGCCTTTGGAGGTGCCAATCTCCACCCAGGGACCTCCGGCTGACATGAGCCCCCTCCCCTGCGTCCCAGCTGCACTGGCACATGGGGACACGGAGCCAGGAGGGCACAGGACCAGCCAGCAGCTGGGGAGCACGGTGTCACCCAGCATAACCAACACGGCGTGGCAAAGTCAGGAGCTGCCACGGCAGAAACCACCATGGACTATACTGTGCTGGACCAAGAGGGCAAGTTCAGAGGGTCAGCGCACAGCAGCGCGCGTTGGCTTGGGCAGGTCACAGGAGAGGTCACCAGTCCTGGCCAGAACAGGGCTTGGAGGGGGCAGCTGAGAAGTGTCCTCAGCGCTGGAGATAACACAACCTTGGCTGATGAGCAGCTAGGAAACGTCTCAGCTGGAGCTCTATCAGCAGCGGGGCCTCGCCACCCTCCTGCTCCGAGAGCAAGGTGGGAGAAGGGGAAAGGAATAACAGCCAACTACTCCATGCAAACATGTCCATCAGTCTGACTGCGCACAGAAAGCACAAGCTATGCCCTTTGTGACTGACAGAAAGCAATCAAGCCAAGGCCAACTTACAGGGAACCTTTGCCATTGCTTTGCAGTAGAAAGTATTCTATAAACCGCTGGTTTGGGGGTGGTGGGTTTTTTCATGAGACATTTTACCTCCATTTGTCTTCCACAAAAGGTCATTTTTAAAGACAGCAGCCCACTGGCGCCCATCACTCAGGGGTTTTGACAAGCCCAAGGAACTGTCAGGCCACATTTTGCCTCCCAGCTACATTCAAGGTTTTGCATTCAACGTTTTTTATTTTCCTGATGGAGTTTTCCCTTCAAGGCCAGCGCGCTATCAGAAGCCAGAGAGCACCAGCGCAAGGCGGAACTTTGCACAGAAGTCTTGCGGTTCAATTCACTGCCAGGGAGATGCTGCAGTAGGTGGCCATGGCAGGAATCTCGAAGCTGAGTTATCCAGGTAGCAGGATACAGAATAGTCCCACATTTAGGAGCATCCAGACAACGGTGAGATTTGCAGGGATCAAAGGGGGTTGAATAGGAAAACTCATCCCAGCCCAGATTAGTGGGTTCACTGAGGGGTGGCCCAGGGATGTGTGCTTGGAACAGCCATCAGCCAGGGCCTGGAGACCGGGTAGGAGGGAGAAGGGACTGCCAGGGCAGGAGGGAGCAGAGAAGGATCATTGCACAGTATAGCAGCTGTTGGTCACAGATGAATGTTTTAGAAGACCTAAGTTGATGTAGGGTGAACTATCGAAGGCACCGCAGCAGTGGCAGCATTATGAGCCCATGCCTTGAAGATGTGGGCACGGATGATGCAAAAGACCCCAGGGCTACCCACGTCTCATGGATGGCAATGCAAACCTGGGAGCTGAGCAAATCCTTCCCAGGAGTAACAGAAACATCAGAGCGCAGATGACCTGTGTGTGTGCAAGGCACCAGGCTTAGTTGTCGGATGCAACGTTAACTCTCAGACCAGTGAAGAACGAGCCGAGCCCAAGTGCTGTTGGAAACCCCATAAAACCAGCCCCAAGGGGACTCAAGCGAGAGGAGGAAGAAGCCCCCATGGTGAACGGCACATTGCTCCTGGCACAGAGCTGAGGAGGGCTCATGCCCCCCGCTGCCTGCACCCCAAGGCACCCAGGGGGAGCCCAGCACCAGAGGCGCCGGGGAAATACTGGCTGTTACTTGCACAGCAGCTTGTAACTGCAGCACTGGTGCTGACTGCAGAATTGATAGGCTGTCAGCGCTGATACCATTTACTGCACTAATAACAACTCTTCATCGCATTTTTGGTTCTATCATTAAGTTTTAGTTAGACTAACAATAAATTCTTAGCTTGGCATGAGAAGGTGTGTTTGGCTTTTTGTGGGTAACATCCCCCAGCTCAGCTAACACATCTCACTCCTGCCCGGCCTCCGCGGTGTGGGTGGGCTGCAGGGGGCTGCCATCCTCCCAGGGGCTCAATGCCACCCCTTTCGCAGAGACCCTCCTGGGTGCAATGTCAGAGCCAACGCCTCGCAGCTCTCCCCCCTGCAAAGAGGCGTTTGTGGGTCAGGGCACAGCATTAACCTGGCTCTGAGCAGGGCTGGAAGGATGCTGCGGGGCTGAGAGAGAGCTGACTTCAGGGTATCTGCCAGCAAGCAGGAACTCAGCCCCACACTGACCCTGAGCAGGGCCCATCCCTGTCTGCTCCATCCCCTGCAGCCTCCCCTGGGATGCTCCTGGGGGCAGACGTGACAGATACCAGCCTGACAGCCCCCAAGTTCTGCCCCACTGTTCAATCTCCAAACAAGCCATTGTGTGGGGCTGCTTCACCCTGGCAAAACCCCTTTGTGTGCCCACACAGTCCGGAGGTGAAGGCACAGAGAGGAGCTTAGCCACCTGGCAGAGAGCTGGGTGGCCCCAGGTCCCTCCTCTCAAGCAGGAGCGCTTTGCCCAGCTCCCTCCAGCACCCCAAACAAGCCAGGCATTTCTCCAGCTCCTTTGCACGCCCCCCTCTGCCCCTTCTCCCAGCTCCTGTCCCAGTGCCTGGGGGCCTTCCAGGCCCCTGGGGTCAAGAAACAGCCTGCGCCTACAGCCCACCCAGGGTAACAGTTCACCACAACACACTCACTTTTAATTTGCTTACCCAAGCAATAGAGCAGAAATGAGGAATGGCAGCTAATTAAAAGTATCGATTCATGTGGCATTCAAAACCACCCTGAGCAAGCCAGGAGGGAAAGAGGGGTGAGGAGCCTGGAAGAAGAGGGGATAGCGGGGCTGCAATGCTGCAGCCGGGTATATCCTTGCTCCCTGTGGCTTCTTACCATGGGGAAGACTCTTCTGCTCTACCAATCCTGCTCCTACAGTGTGCTGTCCCCAAGACACCGGATCTTCTCTCTACCAGAGAAGTCTTCAAGCCTCCCATTACATCGTGTGAGCCCTCCCTGGAGCTTGGCATGCCCTGTGTGTTTTTAAGCTGGTGGCAGGCAGGCAAACCCCCTGAAACGGGGGAAAGAACGGTTGGGATGCGTTTCTGCAGCAACGGCACTGCTCGTTGAAAGGTTACCGCTTGCAGTCCCCTCTGACCTTCACATCGGCAAAGCTGTACACGAACACCCAGAACACGCTGTCTTTGTGACTCAGGTACACGTGGGACCAGGAGAGTGCCAGGGGCCAGCAAACCCAGACAGCTTCCAGTCCAGATGGTCCACAGCGCATCCCACACACCACCGAGTCCTCCCTGCTACAACAAGGTGGGGTTTAGCACCAAAGTCAGCACCTACAGGGAGCAGAGGAGACGGAGGCCATCACCAGGGACTCGTATCTCTGCCATGGCAAGGTTTCTCTCAGTAGAAACACCCAGTTCTTTAGATGAGGAAGGTGCTTATGACAAGACAGGAGCCTGTGCCTGGCCAGAGTGGGACAGTGTGGAGAGGGAAGTGGCTGTTGAATCCTTGCTTCTCAACGGGAGCAAGATCTTTGTGTGTCAAGAGACAAGCCAAGGGACGAGCAATTAGCCAGTGCTCTGTCTAATTACGAACAGACTCCGAAGCACCCACAGACAACCATGAAGTGAGAAACCGCCGCCCTCTTGCTCCGCATTACCCATGTCACCATCTCCCCACCCCGCTGCTGTGTGTAGCTACCTACAGCTGTCCTCAGGTGGTCAGAAGAGAGACAGAAACGGGGCCTGAAAGCTTGCCCCCATCCCTCTGATCACACACACCAAGCAGATGCCACCATGGCTTACATTACAAAGGGAGCAGGGTGCAGCATCACCATCTGGGGACTCAGAAGCAAGGATGATCCTGCAGGAAAGGACTTTTGCTCTGGATATGCTCCAAAAGCTTTTCAGAGAAGTGCCAGAGCATCTTCAAAATTTCTTACTTTCTAAAATGTCCTGGCACCCTCCTCAGCAAGGTTTGCATCCACATCACAGTCACAGGCCCTGGGAGGATCTTCATTCTTTGCCTGGTGTGTTATCAGGGCTCCCTCCGAGCTACAGGGAGAGCCACGGGGGATTGCAGGTGCACACTGAGGCTCCTCATTCTCCACTCCCTCCAGCCAATCTTGTTTTCCCCAGACAGCAGCCTGCTCTACCCCAGCTGTTGCAGACCACCCTGCCTAGCAGAGCACTGGGTGTTTCTTCTCAGAGCACAGCCAAAGGGAGGGCAGTGGCCGCAGCCCCAGTGCCCCTCACACACAGGGATCACAGCGCTGGAGATCAAAGGTCCTGCTACAGCCACAGGTAATCCAGCCAGGCAGAGGGATTCACTCTGGTACAAACTTTATCTGGCTCCAAGAAGGATAAGCCTAAATCCTCTCCTGTATTCTCCCTCCCTCCCCTCCACCCTCTAGCCCAGAAGATGTAATGTGACATGGCCAAGACCAAAAGGCAATGGTTAGGAACAGGTCTGGGAAAAACATGACACTTGGGGCAGGGAAGGCACAAGGGTGACTGAAGTCTCAGAGGAGAGGGAAGAAGAAGACCTGCAGTCTACAAACACCCCTCCTTGCAGACCCTGGCTCTGCAGGCTCTCACCCTATACCAGTTGTGTGGAGGGGATGTCTCCCATCCCAGAGGCTGGAGGAACTAGCCAAGGCGGATGTCCCTGCAGGAGGTGGCAAGCTTACAGGCCACTAGTCAGGTGCCAGCGTCACCCAGCCCAAGCCTGGATCCTGGTTGCAAGACCCAACTCAGACCCTACTACCACAGCCCTGCTCCAACACGTGCTGTCTGCCTGGCTCCGACACTTTACACAGCCCTGGCACAGCTTACCTGCACCGCGGAGCTTCCAGCAACAGGCAGAGTGCGCTGGGCTATTCCAAAGCCCACCTTGCACCGGTCAATCTACTGACCATCATCTCAGCTTGAGCCTTTCCCCCATGGATCACCAGCCTGGGGAGTTCCTGTCAGGAGAACACCAGCAGGGCTGGGCTGAGGAGGGTGCCAGGGAGACCCTCATGATGGGGCAAGGGAACCTTCACCCTCAGGAACCCCAGGCTGGTGGGTCAGGGGGAGAAGGGATGTTGGGAAGGCATCCCAGGGTTTTCTTTCCTTGCCTCCAAGGGATATGGCTGAGGTGGCTTCACCTCCTGTTCACCCATCACCCTGAGCTGCTGTCATGGCAACACACAGTCGGATTCAGGAAGGAACGGATACTTCTGCTTGTTCAACCAAGGAGGAGGCAGCACCCTGGTATTATGAACAGGGAAGGAGGAGGGGATCAAGCAAGACAGCACAGGAGCTCCCAGAGAGGCTGTCCGCACCTGCAAGAGGGGTGCAACGGTCAGCCACTTCAACTCTGCTCCTCAGTGCTGGGAAACGTGCTCATGAGGATGGTGATAGCAGTGATGTGCCACCCCGAGACCCCACATGAACACAGGGGTGATAGAGGGCTTGAGCTCCACAGGACAAAACTGGGACTGAGCACCCATCAGTCTGTATGACATGCTGGGTGCTCCGCGCCGACCTTCCCCTCCGAGGGGCAGACCACAGCTCAGGGAGGCAAGACTCACTGAAACACCTCAGGAAGGTCCTCAGGTACTCATCAGGGGCTGCAAAGAAAACACACATTGCCCAGCATCACCAAAACCCCTTTGGCAGTGGCTCCAACGCTGGTGTGTGGTGGCTGTCCTCTCCAACCATTTCCTGGGAGCAGCCCCAACACAGCACATCCCGTGGGCCATGAGAACAAGCTGAGCGTAGAACCTTTTCTTTGACACCCCACTCATACCTGGAGGAGAAGCAGGAAATGCTTTGATTTCAGAGCTACTGAATCCAAATGATCAGCAGCAAGCCATCCCCCCCTCCAGGGAACAGCTGCATGGCAGTCTGGTGACCTTCCACACCACCTCCACATCCCAGCCCCAGGAGAACGGGTGGAAATCTCGCTCATGGCAGGCCTCTTCGTGCAGTGCCTCACCCCTGGGAAGGCAGCACCGCCAGCACGCGGCCCATCCTGGTTCCCTTGGGTGCAGAGGGGGCAGGAGCTGGGGGAGGCAAAGCCGTCTGTGGAGTGCTCAGAGGGGCCCGTGCTGGAGAGCTTGGAGCTGCCTCCAAACTTTCCTGATTTTCAAGAGACATTGGTCCACCTGAGCCCGTAGGAGAGACACGACATAGTCAGGAAGACAGAGCAAGTCTGGAGCTTGCCCACTGCTTTGCATGGCTGAGGTCTCGGCTGGACAGGCAGACCCCGTCTCAGCCGTGCAGCACAGGCTCTTGCAGCGGCACAGCACTGCGGAGACCATCATGGTGAGCATCACCAGCTGCACTGCTGCCCCGGCCACACCACACACCAGAACAGTCACTGGGGATGCCCATGAGCCAACCATCCCCACAAACCCTGCGTTTCGCACCTCTCCCCCGGCACTGCACGCACCACAACAGATCACCTCACCAGGGTGAGCCTGCTGTGCCGCAAGACTCAGAGGCTTCAGGCTTAATGCCAGACCCTGGGCTCAAAGCCAGGCCCGCTCTGCAATCCCAACACCCGGTGGTGAACCTTGCTTGTGGCCTGCTGACCTGACACTGGCTAACTTACCTCTGGGGAAAGGGCAAAGCCAGGTGGTCTCCTGTGCTGCAGTTTCCAGCCCTGCTGTCCTCAGCCCGGGGGGAAGAGGTTATTTGGGGGTTTGCTCACAATCACCAAATGACCTCGTCATGAACATCTTTAGAAAAACAGGCAGACAGGAGGCAGGAGTTATCACCATTGTGTCCTGGCAAGCTCTATCCATCTCCCACAGCTGGGAAATGGGTACTTATATTTCCCAGAGGCCCATGAGAGAGCTTTTTCTGGGTATCATCCAGTGATGATTGTTTCACTCCTAGAAGTGGTGCTCAGGGAGAAGAAGGGAAACCCAGTACCACACAACTCATTTATGGTTGATTTACCTCAGAATCACAGCCTTTTTCCTGCAGTTTTGGTAGAGGGAGGTGAAGGCTGAAGATAGACCCTTTGGCAGCAGCAGAAAACATCTGCCACCAAAGTCAGGGGCTTCCCTGGTCCGATGGCACTGGAAGGAGTGGCTGCCTGGTGAGGCACCCACATTTCCCCCTGGAAGTCAGTAGTTTTGCTCCAAGTTTGAGGTGTCCCACCTGTGACACACAGCTGAGAAAGCCCCGTTTGCATAAGGGGTTGTATTTTGAAGTGTGAGAGGTGTAAAAGAAGGAATCAATCGATAACACACAGACAAAGCGGTTTAGTGCATCGTGGTGCGTGGGCAGGTCTGCAGGGTGCTGAGCAGACCCTTCCAGTGGGTACCCTCCGCTTTCCCTCCTGGATGCAGCCCTGAGGAGCAGCCTTTGGTAGCCCTCTGCTCCCCATCTCCAGGACAGCCTTACGGGAGCAAGGTACGCACCAAAAGGGGCAGTAGCCAAAGCCGCATCTGCTGTGCCCCACGTCCACTCTGCCGGGACTTCAGGCGGCTGCACGTGCAGCTGTGCCATTGTGTGCTGCTCTCCAACAGCTGCCTGTCCTGCTCACCGGAAAAATCGTGGAGCTGCTGCTAATTTCATTAGCGGGCCCATCAAGCGGTTCATCAGTCTATGGTTTCCCGGCGTGCCGCCCCGAGAAACACGCGGGATCCGCTCCGAATTCACAAAGCCATCCTCGGGGGTAATTTGTCTGAAGGCTTAAAGTTTCCCGGGCGGGCTATGATCTCGGATTAAAACTAGGGGAGGGGGTGCTTTTCGCTCCCCCCACCCGCAGAATAAACCAGAATATCCCCTAAACAGCCAGTAGCTCCCCAGGGCGGGAGCTGCCCTGTCCCGGAGACAGGCAGAGCGCAGACACCCCCTGTCCCGGGCCGGCTGCACACACACCCACCCCCCCGAAACGCTCGGGGGGCCGGCAGCCTCGGGGGGCCAGCAGCCGGGGGGTGCGGCAGCCGGGGGGCCGGCAGCCGGGGCCGCATCCAGCCCCGCAGCCCGGGCGCGGCCGTTCCGCGGCTCACAGCACCCTCTCCCGGCTCCAGCGGCGGGTGCTCGCCCGCCCCTGCTCCGCGGCGGAGCCGGGCTGGGGGCGCACAGCCCGCCGACCCCCGCCCCGGGCACGGAGCCGGCGGCCGGTGCAGGAGCGACGAGGAAAGGGGCCAGCTGGGAGCCAGGGCTCGGCGTTATTAGAAAGGGCAGAACAGAAACCACCTCGTCTTCAGCCACAGTCACCTTCCTAGTAACAAAAATTAAACAACCGACTAGAAACCCTGCAATTTAACCCAGAGACGACACAAAACTTCTTCTCTTACCCCAAAGTCTAATTCTGGTAATTTAACCTTCCCTCCCCAGCCAAGCCCCAAAAGCAAGACCAGTATTTTCAAACAGAAAATTCTTGTATATATGAAGAGATGCAGTCTTACGTTGGAGGGACAAGAAAGGACGAAACAAATACCCTCAGTTTTCCACCAGGAACCTTTCTGGGTTGATACTTCCCTGTGTGTCATCCCATTATTTTAGCCAAACTATTGGCTGAATTTGACCCAGAATGTGAATTCCTCCAAAATCCCCTTCTCCACCAAACGTTTTCCTCCTTGGAAAGCAGCCCCAGCCCACCCCACGGACCCAGCGGCCAGGAGCAGGAGGTCCCAGGGCAAGCTCGGCGACAGAAGCAAGAAGTGAGGTTGCACCCCACCGTGCCAGCCCCTGCTCGGTACCGTCAGCACGGGTGGCATCACTGCTTGTGCTGGGGTCGCTGCTGCTTGTGCTGGGGTCGCTGCTGCTTGTGCTGGGGTCGCTGCTGCTTGCAGGGTTTTGGTGGCCTTTCTGCACCCTCACCAAGCCACTTGCACCATGGTGCCCGCAGAGCTGCTGCGCAGCCTGGCAGAGCTTTGCCGGCGCTGGCGATGCATTTTCACCCTCGCGCATGTGTCCCCATGGCTCTGCTACTCATTTCTCTTACAGATGGCAACTGGCCTGCAAAGCCCCAGAACCCCCATGAGTTCAAGAAAAATGGCATTAGCCATTCTCCTCTTTTTGGTGCTCCAAGTCCAAGGTGTCAGGTCAAGGCAACGAGAAAAGGGATGAGACTGAGGAGGAGCTAGGACAATCACCACATTTGTAGCCATGGCATTGGCTGCCATCAGGGCCGTGGCAGCAGCAATGCTAAGGACCTGAGAGAAACCCCTGGCAAGGCAGCCACAGATCTGCCTTGTGAAACAGCAAACACGGTCTCAGCACAAGGCCAGACATCATCCACCTGACCCCTGCACCCCCTTCACTGCGCCCCCGCAGGTAAATCTTTCTCCTCATCCTCAAACAGACTGTCTGAGCTATCCGAGAAGCAGTCCTCCAGATCCTGCTGCCTCATCTGGGACTCCAGAACAGTGATGCGCTGCTTGAGCTTCATCTGGGCATCGCTGTACTCTGTCAGGAGCTGGCCAAAGCAGGTGTGCAGTGTGTCCAGGTTCAAGTCCAACCTGTCCAGCCTCTCCTCCATGCTACCCCCTTCCGTGCTTGCCTCTGCAGCTGACTCATCCAGCAGCCCTTCCTTGATCAGGATCTCGCGGCCGCGCTCCTCCAAGATCTTTTTGGCATCAGGATACTCTGTGACTGCTTCCATAAGATCTTCCTTTGACAGGCAGAAGAGATCAGAGTAGCCCAAGCTACGGATGTTGGCTGTGCGCCTGTTGCCCATTTTGCTCCCTTTAATGTTGAGGATGCTGATCTCCCCAAAGCAACTTCCTGCGGTGAGCAAAGCATACTGTGTCGTTCCATCATCTGCCACCACAGCCAGCTTCCCCTCTTTGATGATATACATCTCTTTCCCGATGTCTCCTTTCCGGCAAATGTAATCCCCTGGGCTGAACACCTGAAGGCGAAACTTCAGCACCAGTTCCACCAGTAGACCTGCCTCACAGTCCTGGAAAATCCTCACCTTCTTCAGTGTCTCCAGGTGAACGTTGATGGCAATCTCTGCCCTTAACTTATCAGGGAGATTCTTGAGGACCTCCTGCTCATTGATGGCCTTCTTGTTGGTCCACAGGTAGTCAAACCACTTGATGACTTTGGTTTCCATGTCTTTGCTCACCTTGCAGAACTGCATGTAGTGTTTGACGGCATCGATTTTCGCCTGGAACTCCGCCCTGGTGGCATTCATGTTGGATATCACGGATCCCATATTCCCCACAATGGTGGCAAAGATGAGGACACCAATGAGGAAATCAAAGATCACAAAGAGGTATTCTTCATCACGCACAGGGGGAGGGGTTTCTCCAATGGTAGTCAAAGTCAATGTAGACCAGTAGAGACAGTAGACGTACTCCCGGGTCAGATACCCGTATTCAGGGTCTGTGATGTTGGGATAGACCCAGGTGTCCTCTCCAAAACCTATGGCCTTGGAGATGGCA
This sequence comes from Rhynochetos jubatus, assembly GCA_027574665.1. Taxonomy (NCBI): domain Eukaryota; kingdom Metazoa; phylum Chordata; class Aves; order Eurypygiformes; family Rhynochetidae; genus Rhynochetos; species Rhynochetos jubatus. The sequence continues at coordinate 4,886,304 of CM050659.1, forward strand.
TAATAAATGCACGCATTCCAATGGATGATGACCAGGATGTAAAGAACCAAGTTGCTGATGCGGAAGATGTTGGGGTGGCTGGTTCTGGTCTCAGTCCTGTCGAAGAACTCAAACATGCGGGAGAAGTGCAGCAGCCTGTTGAAACGCAATTCAGGGCAGTGCAATCCCACAGCGAAGTATGCCAGGTCTGTGGGCAGGATGGAGAGAATGTCCAGCTTGAACTGTAAGGTGTGGATGTAGTTATCCCGTAACTTCTTCCGGTTCTTAACCAAGAGGCCCTGTTCCAAGAAACCTAACAGAGAAGCAAACAACAGAATTATCGTGGCTTATGTTCAGCTCTTCTGCAGGCTTTGTAAGCACCTCTGAGAAATGTTTTATGGTATGCCATGCAGATGTGTGTGTACATACACAGGATCATCCAAATATTGCCAGTTCCCCATGACCTACTCAGTTTACAAGCTTTTGTTATCACCTTTTGTTATCACTCAAGCCCTTCTTCTGGTAAAAGCCACCTAAAGATATCACTTAGGGATTTACTCTGTTGCCACGAAGAAACGGGGGCACAAAAGTTTCCATCCTCCAGATCATGAATTATTGCGGTTCCGACAGAAAACTTATAGCCATCTGCTGCATTCTGAGAACATTAAATTCTGCCATTTTCCTGTGTAGATAATTCATTAGCTGAACTGATGCAAAATCAGAGATACAGACCTTCCAGTGTGCCCGAATACTAATAGTAATGCAGGTAATTTTGTACAATTATTCAAAGGTGAAGTTGAAAGCTGGGATGATTAATCTTTCATTCTGAAACTTACTCCGTTTCTCAGGCCTTTTAATTAGATTCTTTCTCTGGAGACTGCTTCATGCTAGCGAGTGTCAAGGTAGACAAAACCCTCCCTCTAACAGAGCTGTAGATTCGGCCTCTCCCTTGCAGCTCATCTCCGCTTTTAGGGGATTAAAGCCCAGCACTCCCTAGCCAGGACGCTGCTTTTGCTTACCCGTGCACAGGCGGATCACCATGTCCCCAACGTAGATAGCGTCCGAGACGTAGTCTAATACCAGCCAGAGGACAAGATAGACCTTTTGCAGGTCACTAAAGCAAGCCCTGGAGGAAGGTCATGAAACACGGTGGTGAGACCAACAAATATCCTTATCATCTCCAACTATTTCAGCTGAGTATAAGCTGATTCGGAGAGTCCTAACTCTCCAACAGGGCTTGGCCACTTATCCCTCTTCTCCCAGAAATTAAAACCCCTTTCTCTGAAAAATCTGCCCTCCCTTGACCTAGGTAAAGCAACGTCTTGAAACCACCTCCCAGATGTACCTTGCAGCTCTACCCCTAAATCATGGTCTGACTTTGTACCGCACAAGTCACAGCAATAGCTGGGCGTCCCTTTCCTTTAGCACCACCAGTGTCCCCTGGCTGATCCTGGCTGAGCCACCACCACCAGGTAAACAGGAGGATTAGAGGAGCCAGGATCCCTCCAACCTCCCGGCTCACCTGGCTACGAGCAGGCACCAGTTATAGAGGACAGGAACTGTAATGACAGCCAGCCAGCGGTAATACCAGTCCCTTGCAGGGTCCACCACAAAGATCTGCCATTTCTTCCTGGAAGCAGAGAGAAGCCAGAGCTGGAAGTGCATGAATAAAGGGCTAAACATAGAGACCAGGGTTGGAAGGAACCATGCGAGCCACATCCTTCATCCCTCGCACTAGACTGGCTCAAACATAGCTGCAGCTTGAGTGCCAACCTGTAAACTAAAACCAAATCCAGCAGTGCCAAGCAACTGTTTAAGCTCCTTTATCCCCAAGATTGGGCTCAGTAACGTACCAGGAGAGGAAACTGTAGGGCACTAAGGCAAAGCAGGTGCCCTACGTGCACACAGCATCTGGTGGCAGAGCCAGAAACGGATGTGTGGAAGAGGGTGATCGGAACACTTCTCATTAAATGACATTGCTTCTCCCAGATGCAGTATGGGTCGGTGCCAGACACATCTTAAGAGAAGATTAATTACAGCAGGAAGGAAAAGCGTGCTGCAGATCGGTGGGAGCACCAGGAGGGGATGCCCAAGCCCCAGAGCAGCGACCTGGGGGGCAGCTGGCACTGCAAGGCTGCCATCACTATGCTGCTCGCAGCTGCCCCCCTGCAGTCTGCTCAGCCCTGGGCCCAGCCTTTGAACCGCTCCCAAGTGTTTGATCCTGCTCATCTTGGGACTCTGCGATAAGATGTATGTTCTGCAGTTGCCAGATCTCACTGGAGAAGCCGGGGAAGAGAAATTCTGCGGCTGGGCTGATAGCCTTAGCTGCTGCAGCTTGGTAGGGCAAAACTCCCTCTCCTCCTCCCTCCTTTCCAGCTTTTGAACATGCAAAACTCCCTCCAGTGATAGGAAAAAAACAACCCACTTACCAGCAGATTCCCCATGCCCACCCCACTGCTTCTGACAGCTTCAAAGGCAAAACCTCTGCCTTCAAGTTCCATTCCCAGAGGCACAGGCAGCATCACCGGCAGGGCCCGGAGCATGCGGATTGGCACAAAGCCAGCAGCGGTCCTTCACGTTCGCTCTGGGGACAGCCACAGGCAAGCGGACAGTCCCACCTCCCCACTGAAAGTGCTTATCTTCTGCTCAGAAAGGGCAACTGAAATGCTGTTTGAGAAAGGGACCCTCCACTCCCTGGGACACACGGCACTGCCGCACGGGAAGCACTGGCTCCCCTGCAGCCAGCCAGTACTGTTGTAACACCCACAAGCACTAATAACCTCAATAACCGTGTTAATTACGCCGGTGATTTCAGCTTTAAATCACCAGCGCTGCCCACGGCAGGTGGGCAGAATCACTGACATTACGCTGACAGCGGGGCCAGGGCTGGAAAACGGGGGCTCCAGGTTAACCCAGGAAGGGAAAATAATCATCTACCTCTTCCAGAACCGGCAACCATGGGGGGTCCCAGGGAGCAGCTCACGTTTGGAGTTACCAGACTTGGGGCTGTGGAGCTGAGGACCTAGAGAACAGCCGGAGCTACCAGCGCCTCCCCAGGAGCGCGCCGGCAGCGAGCAGCCCTTCACGGCACGCTTCAGCTCCCCCTGATAATTAATAAGCCCCCTTAACCTGGCAGGGCAGAACATTTTTTTTCCACGACTAGTAAAGACCCAGATACAAGGCTCAGATATTTTTCTCCTACAGAAAACAATCTTTTTAGGTGTTTTAATTACCATGTATAATGGCAGGGTCCAGAGTAGTCCGTGAGCTTTGCCCTTTAATTAGGCAGCAGAAGAAAAGCCAGGTTATTGCTTTTCACCGGGAGTGTGAGCTGAGGAGATGAAAGGGCTGGATTTGAAAGAGCCTTTTCAGAAAGCTGCCGTCACAGTTTCTGCTCTTGGCGGGGGGGATATGGGCAGCAAACACAGTCCCTTCATCTCCCTTCATCCTGCAGATGAGGAGACTGGCAAATCCCCCGTGTTTGTGCCTGCTGTGGTTTCCTGGGTGGAGACCCTGCATCCCTGGGCTCATCCCCCGCTGCTCCTATGCACAAGCCAAAGGTGCATCTCTTTACAGACCCCAGCGCTCTGTTGGACTGCCCTGTGAACGGGGAGCTCTGCTAGCTGCCACGAGCCATGCTACGTGTGTTTCCAACCCAGGCATGCACCCGGGGAGACAAGAGCCCTTGTGTGAGGAACAGGCCAGGTGTCTTCTACTGGGACAGACCACCAGGTTCTGTGTGCCTGCATAACAGCCCGGCAAAGCCAGGCTGGCTGCCAGGGCAGGGGCTGGAGAGGGCAGGGAGGACCCTTCCCACCACTGCATCCTACCTCCCCCTTTCCATCCCCATCCACCCCCTCAAGCTGGGAGCTCCTGAGCACCGTGCATGGCTGATATCTAGCCAAGGATGGCTGGGGACACAGGGAAGGGACCCTACTTTTTGTTTTCCTCCTCGGTCTCCTCGTCCTCTAGATCACTGCCAGCGTATGCAGCCACTGTCTGGAGCTCGAGGCCCTGGAAGCGCTCGAGGAAAGGGTCTGGCCTTTGCTGCTCCTCATGCAAGCTCTTGCTGGCCCAGTCCCTCAGCACCAGCACCAACCGGACTATCCTGGACAAGGGAGAGAGGCAGGGTCAGGAGGTGTCTGCAGTGCAAGGAGAAAGCAGAAGTTTTAGAGCAAACGGGGGGGCTACAGCTGAGAAGAAACCTCTCACAACTCCCTCTCAAGCCCAAACATTTCCTTTTTCCTCTCCTTGAAGCAACGGAGTGGAACCAAGAATATATGAGCAAGAGAGCCCACCCTGGCAGCATCCCACATCTCCTTCCTCAGTCCTGCTGCCATTCCCTCAGGGACATGATGCACAGGTACCTGGCCAAGGCTCCCCTGCCTTGGAAAGCGGAGGCAGCTGGCTGCTCCCCCCCATCTGAGGGAGCCTCTCTTCGCAGGTCTGAGGAAGTGTCATCCTGGGTTGAGCAAGTCCTGCAATGTGGAAAAGGGGGGGTCATAGCCGCACCGTGCCATTGTGGTACCTGCCCACAGACCTGGAGGAAGCAGGCAGCTGAGGTTTTGCAGCCCCGCTCACACCAGGTCTGGGCAGACACACCGAGCTGGCCTTCCCCCACCTGCCACCCTCAGCAAACCAGGGACTGGGCTGACCTCCTGGCGCTGAGCCCCGTCCCTTCCACATCACCCTCTGCTCGGGTTTGGGTGGGTGGACAGGGGTGGCAGTTGGCCGGTGAGTTGTGCAGACCATTACTCTTGGCTGTCATCCTCCATGTGAAGAGACCATGAGCACACAGCCTGTCCCAGAGACCTGCAAAGAGCAGAAAACAGCCACAGGAAGAGTCATGCAGGACACATCATGTGGGTTGAACACAGAGGTTCGGCACAACACAGGAAGAGAGAGGGTCAAACCCCATGGGCTGTGCCCACCGCATGTTTTCCACCGCCAGCCATCACCGATGCTGCAGTAAGAGTCCTGCAGAGCATTTCACCCTCCCCAGGAGATCCCACATCTTCCCGTGGCCCACAAAAGATGCTTTCCTCATCATTCAGGCTTCCCAGGCATTGCCGGGGCAACAGCATCCCCAGCGAGCTGCACCATAACAACGAGCCCACGGTTCTCGGCACCACTCCCTCCTGAGGACAAGAAAACAGACTCTTAGGGGATTAAGCGCAAGGCCAGCCCTGGCAGGGAGATGCTGTCGTGCAGCAGCACGGGGTAGACTTTGCATGAACAAGGGTGTTTGCATGCAAGCAACCACCGTCCTTCCCCGGGGCACCGCAACCTGCACAGTACCCCCTCCATACCCACAGTGCACGGATGAGGCCGGTTCCTGGAGACGACATGCTCATGCCGTCAGGCGGTGCAGCCCACGGCCGAGGCTCTGCTTGGGGGAAGGCGGTGCCTTGCACACCTCTACCGACACTCACAAAGACCCCATCCACGCCGCGCGCACAGGCACAGTCACACACGCCCGGGCGAGCCACCTCCCTGCGGCAGCAGAGCTGCTGCCGAGAAGCCACCATGGTCCACTTACGAGTCTGGCATCCCCCGAAGCCTTCAACCCTTGGCTGCTGCCTACCGAGGGCTAGCAGGGGTGGTTGGGGAGCATCCCTCCCGCAGGAGCCTCCCGGGCTGTCTCCGGAGCACTTGGGCTTTTAGACGGCGTGCTGAGCTGCCAGGCAAAGGCGGCACACGCGGAGCTGCCTGCCCTCCTGCCCTTCTTCCCGTCCCGAGCAGAGACACAGGCGAGGCGGGTGGGCAGCACCCTGGCAGTGGCAGTGGGGCCTCTGGGGTGCGTAGGGAGTACGCACACGCGTGTGTCTCGTCACTACAGCACGCCCATCCCCTGAGCATCCTGGATACCCTGAGCTGCAAGGCGCACTTCAGAGGAGTTAATAGCAGCCAGCTTTGTGTCTGGGGGATGAAAGGGGAGGAGAGAAATGTGCTGCTTGGGGATGCTCCATTTCCCTACCCACAGGTCCCCTTCTCCCCCTGCCACCTCCTGGGTAGCTGGAGTGACCCCAGATATCTCCCAGGACAGAGCCCAGCTGGAGATCGTAGCCATCCTGAGCAGAAATGGGTCCAACGGCTCCAGAGCCCCCAGCAAACCTTGAGGAAGGGTCAGTGCCCACCCAGGGACAGGCACAGCTGGCAGACCCACAGCTGGGCTTCTGTCCTGCCACACATGGGGATGTACGGGGACTGCCTCCTCTGCTCCCCTCCTAGCCCTCTGCCTTAGGGAAAAACATCTTCCCTGCTTCACAGACTGTGCCACAGCTACTGCTACGGTGGAAAATTTGCAAAAGTACCACATCTTGAGACCCTCCCACCCAGATACCTCTTCTCACAGGGAGCAGGAGGCCAAATGCGCTGCTCCGAGTTGCGATGGAGAGAGCTGCAAATCATGAAATGCGTCTTTCACCAATTTCTGCCCTCATATTTTGTTCACAAAGCCGTTCTAATAAACAGTTAGCAAACATTTGCATCCCAAAACAGTAAGAAAGAGGTTAATTTTTGCCTGCAGCACCCAGCCAGTTGCAGTGGCTGAGGCTGCACCAGGCCCCGCCATGCACAGGGAGCCCTGCGCCGTGGGCAGGGCTGATCGGAAAGGACCAGCACCGGGAGTCCCTTCGCTGTCAAAGGCTTACCTTTTGTTTTTCCCTCCAAAGCCTTCAATTCCACTTGTTCTGATCCCACTGAACACCTGGAAAGCAGGGAGTCCAAAGGAAGAAACAGAATTTTTGCAGCCGTGGCTCCGTGGCGCTGCTGGAAGCGTTGGGTGCTGCCTGGCTGAGCACCCAGCAGTGAGGGACACGTCACCCTTCTCCTGTCCCCGTGCCATAGCCCCCGGCACTGGGGACAGTTCGTGGACCAAGAGCACTGGCACATGTGCCCCTTTCACCTCTCCTTTTGCTCCCTGCCTGCAGCTGCCTTCAAAAGCAACATGGGAACTCCAGGAGCTGCTCTCTCACACTTTATTTTCTGGGCACGTTGCTGTGGCAGTGACCCTAGGAGACACCCAGCCCTGCCCTGGGGCAAAGAAGAGCCAGGAGGAGGAGGCAAGGAAGAGGGAAAGGAAATAACTAAAATCATCGCACCCCAACAGGGACAGCATTAACCAGAAACTCTCCTCCTCCAGATCCCGCCCAGCCAGGGCAGCTGGCACGTGTGTTTTACAGGCTTTTAAAAGGCGTGTTGAGCTGCAAATCCAAGCCAGCACAAGCGGAGCTGCCTGCACTCCCACCCTTCTCCCCTGCCCAAGGGCTGCAGCTCTTGAGATGCTGGAAATCCAGCGTCCAATTAAATAAGTGTGCGTGGCCAAGACATCCAGCACCGGGTCGGAGTCCTGCTACCAAGGGAATAAACCTTATCCGTTCCTATCCCCTGGGATGCGGGGATCAAACACCACAAGTGGTTCAAGAAACATGTCCAGAACACACAGAGTTTATTAAAATATGCATTTTATGGGTCAGTGTTTCCAGATTTACACTAGGATTTATGCCTTAGATAAAAGCCACACTGCATCCCCTACAACCTGCCAATAATTAACCTTTGAGAACACAGTTTGACCACCTCTCCTCCAAACATCTTCAGTCCACACTTTGATGGTGGTGTGTCCCGCAAAGGGTCAACCCACCTCACTGTAGAATAGAGCTTAAAACCCACAGGCTTCCTCCAAAACACATTTGCACCTCTCAGAGCACCTACTTTGCTGGCACGAGTCACACAGCAGCACCCCGTTAGGCAGACCCTTTGTGTAAGGTCCCCTGGTAAACCCGGCACATCCCAGAGCCACAGGAACCACCCCTGCACCAGTGCTCCCATCCATCTCAGCCCTCAGCTATCAGGCACAGGTCCGGACCCGCAATTACTCGGGGGACAGTTATTTATTAGTCAACGTCCAGCTGCCAGATTTACAGTCACACGGACGCTTGATGCGATTGCAGGCAGAAACCACCCCAGCATCCATGTCTGTAAATAAGCTCTGGGGACATCTGGATGATGCGCAAATCCAGCTACAATTATTTATAGGTGGAACAGAGCGGAGCTGTTAGGCCACGCCAACACCTGCCCCCAAGCACACCTCCCACGGATGTGCTGGATGACCCACCAAAAGCGTCTCAAAGTCGCCTCAGACCCACGTGTTCCTAAGCTCCACAGAAGGAAAGGTGTTGAACTGGGCTTGTTTTAAGCTGAAGAGCGTCTGGGCCGAGAATTCCCCTCACCTGCGCCCTTGTACCATCGCTGAAGTTAGAGCTTGGCAGCGGACCTGGGAGCGATCCTGCCCTCCGGCACTGGCAACCTAACAAATTCCTACTGCTGCCCAAACGGGCCATTTTCCACGGCCTGTCTGGTGCTGTCACTGTCGGTATGAGGTCTCATAATCCAGAGAGTCACCATGGGGAGGTTTCCCATTTAAATCTCTCTGGGAAAGAGCCAAGCTCGGGGATAAGCCCAGACCTCAGCAACGCTCTTGCAATCACTTTGCATCTGAACGTTTGCAAACACTGCTGAACTGCTTCCAGCAGGATGGGAGCCGAGGAGACCGCGTCACGGCAGCGGCTGCAGGGATGGGAGCTCCTGGGTCCCCCAGCTCCATACCGCCCGGAGCAGGGGCTATGGCTTGGGAGAACTGGCAGTACTACCTCCACCAAAGAGCAGCTGTGCAAGGAAGAAAAGAAAACCCACCAGCCATCTGCAAACACTCAACCACTCTGCATAGGCTTTTGGGGTGGAAGATGAGGAACAGATCACAGCAGTTGGCTGAGGATTTCCATGGGGTCAGAATTATCCAAGCTGGGATGTGGTGAGGGGACGGGGACCACCACAGTAACAGGACCCCATGTCTGCAAACACCCAACCCCTTGGGTCTGGGGCTCCTCTGGCTGACAGCCCAAGGGCCAAAGGGTCTCCCACTGCTTTGGGCACGACAGACACCATCTGTATCAGCCACCAATTTCTTACGGGACCTTGGCTCCTCACAGCAGTTTGCCACATAAGCATTGACGCCATCGAACACACAAGGTGGTTGCTAGTGTACACAGAGCATTTGCAGCCCCAGCCCCGTCCTGGGGCTGCGCCTGTTGGGCCACACTCCTTGTATCCCACCTCTCCCTGACACCCACCTCCAGTTGCTGTGGCATAAGGCCCAGCTTCACCAGTTCCCTCACCCACCTCAGATGCTAGGGCATGGAAGAGGGACGGCACCTTCGCTGTAATCAGGGCCTAAAGGACATGGATCCTCAAGGGCCTACAGTGCAAAAAGCAGGTCAACTTAAGAAGAAACACACAGTTTTACTGTTTGCAAGTACAAGCAAGGATTCTCTCCCAGCCCTCACCCGCCCCACCAGGGTGGGCAGGGGAGGTTGTGGTGCAGGAATCATCTCCTCAGCCAGAGCCACGTGTTGATGAGGCAGGCGGAGATCAGCACGGAGTAGATCATGGCCTCCTTCTGCTGCCAGGCGTTGCACTGCTCCTCCAGCACACGGAGCCTCCCCGAGATCCTCGCCAACTGCAAGGGAAGTGGTGAGGCTGCCGTCAGCCCTGCAGCAAAGTGCAGGGCACTGGCTACACCCCACAGGCATGGAACAGCAAGGGATGGAGGGCTGGGAGCCACCGTCCCCTTCAGCAGCACCACGGCTCCTGAGCAGATGCTTCAGGAAAAGGTCCTCCCCATCAAAGCGCATCTGAGCCCTTTACTGCCATTCTGGAGGGGTCTGGCTGCCTCCTCTCACCCTACAGCCCCCCAGGGTAGGAGCTTGATGGGTCAACACACACAAAATCCTGCCCTGCTTCTCCGTTACCAGCATCAGCCAGAACTAGCCTGGCAACACCAGCCCATCAGCGCTGAGCAACTGAGCCCAGAGCCTCCTCACCCACCCTCCTATGGCTTTCCCAGGAAACACGTGCAGCCCTTCACCCCCCTCTCACCTGCTTTCTCATTGCCACCATCTCAGCCACCCCGACCTCCTCCAAGGCGCTCTCTGGGCCTGGGCCAGCCTCCTGGGAGCTGGGGAAGAAAAAGAGAGGTGCAGATGGACCAACACTGTTCCAGAGGTGCCACTATCTCACCGCATGCACGGCACTGCTGCGGGAGCCAAGTCGTGCAGGTAGCACGTGCATGCCTGGGATGTGCTCTCTGGATGCAGCATCAGGAGGGAGGACACAGCACCTGCACACCATCCCCTCATCTCTTCTTAACTCCTCTCGTGCATATTTATATCCCTCCACCATGCACCCCACAGTGATCACACCTAAACATACAGCATGTGCTGTGGCAGACAACAGGGAAAGCGCATGCTTGGGTTTCTTTAGAGGGCCAACAGAGAGAAAACATGACATTTACCAAGCAGCCACTCTCTATAGCCAGAGGAATTCATTGAGGGTTGGATAAACCATCTTTAGAGCCAGTCAGGTTAACACGGAGCACAGGGCCAATGCCGAAATGGCAGGATGATCTCGTTTACATCAGCAGGTGAGGATTCCGCTGGCCGGAAGCAGCCATCAGCTGGGGGGAACTACCCAAGCAAGCACATCATCCAGCAGCAAAGGGTCCTGTGTTTGCTGAGACGAGGATTTGTTCCTCTCCAGTATCTCCAGATACCACAAGCTCACTTTCCCTGCCCCCCAACAAAAAAAAATTATCACTTTTTGCTCTTGCAGAAAATTTTACCTGCAACTTGAAACATAGCTAAGCAAACCAAGCATGCATCGCTTTCTTCCATCCCTGGAAACAAAGGGGCCACCACTGGGATTAGCTGCTGCGCTGGCAGAGGCAGCACAGACCACAGATCTCCAGGGCATCCCCTGGAGACACAGCCTTGCTGCAGGGCCCACAGCACCGAGCCACAAAATAAAGTAGATCCACAGTGAGAACAACCAAAATTGCCATGTTGGGTCTGTTGTTCCTATCATCATACGCCAGCCCTACACCCGTTCTTCTATAATGCAGACTCCCCTCTGCACACCAGTAACTCACACGGGCACCCGCTGATACCGAACGGGTTAACGAGCGTCTAACACCGCTCCTTCGGAGACCCTGGGGAGGGTATTTATTCCTGTTTGTAACATGATGTTGATCTCGCTGAAGACAAGCCAGAACAGCATGCTGAGAGGCAGTGAACCTCTGTCTGAAAATACATTTGTGAGATAATACCTCCACGTAACATAGGCGCGGTGTAAAATTAAAGTCACAACAGAAAGAAAATCCAATTTCCCGCAGCACAGAGCCATTAAAAAGGGACACATCCTGCTGCTTGACTGAAAAGTCCCAGTTGATACAGGTGAAAACCCTTTGGAGTAGAGACTAGAAATTATCTTCCAATATCTATCTTCAAGAGGTCACTGTCAGGGAAGAATTCCACTCTCTGCCCGAGACCAGGCTTCTCTTTATTAAAATTTCAGGGCAAACAAGCCAGCTCAGCCATTTTTTTTTATTTTATTGTTGCATAAGAATGCAAAGTTGTCATATGGGAGAGATACTGTATGCATCTGAAGTGATGCCATGTACCAAAAAAGGTGTTTCAAGGTGTCTGGCTTCAAATGGAGATCGAGACCTGGGGAGACCCCTGGGACTCACCCCCTGTGTTACAGCAGCTCCGTAAGCCACCACCTCTCATGATGCCATGGCCTAAACCTCCTCTGCTGCTGGCAGGGGGAGGGAGAAGGTCTTATGTAGCACTGACCAGATCCGTTGGCATGCCCAGACTTCACAAAAGGAAAAAAAAAAAGCGAGGTTTGAAGGCAGTCAGCCTACCGTGGTTAACAGCAGGGACATCCCTCTGCACTGTCTGCTGGCAGAGGCCAGCTCTGCTGCCAGCACCTCGTGCCAGCTGGGGAGGGAAGGCAAGATGTGCCACTGACGGCACCCCAATGATTCTGCCTTCGTTTCTGCCTGGAAGCTCAAGGAGAACTAGAAGTGTTTCGACATTCCTCTGGGTTCTCAGCAGACTTAGAGCAGTGGAGACACCTTAAGGCTGCAACGATGTCTTCGAACATGTTACATTTACTGCACTTGCACAGATAAGAGTGTGATGGAGACAGTTGCTCCAGCACACCCAGAGAGATGGAGGTCAGCGCATACCTGCTCCAGCGAGCACGCAGGCATACTGCACCCTGGTACTGGATGAGCAACTTGGTACAGCCAGTTCGTGGAAAAGGTTGATTAAGAGCCACCAATATACAGCCAAGGGTGCTGGGAGCCTGGAGGAGAGGGTGTTTCCGGGACAGGACCTGGGCCAGGCCGTCAGTTCTGCATTTTCATTCCCTTCACACATTTCCCTCCATAAGGCACTCAAGGCATGCGGAAGAGTTAGCGCTTGCTTAGGAGTGAAGAGCAGCAGAAATCCCAGCAACGTCCCCGGCAGTGAGCGGTCACTCAGGGTGCCCGGGGACCAGTGTGAAGCTAAGCAGGAGACCCAAGCTGGGCTGGGTTAGCTGGCTGCACCAGGCCCACCTGGGCAGGCACCCGGCACTGGTGCACAGGACAGGCGGCCAGGAAGGGTCTGGGGAAGCCATGCAGGACCGTCCCACTCCTGCACCGTGCAGCCTGTGGTTTAGAGAGCTCATGCCTGGCTCATGCCTTAGCAAGGCAAAGGCAAGTCCTTGCAGAGTGGCAGGGAGGTGGCTCAAGATGAGCCGAAGTCACCTGGGTAGCACTGGGTCTTGCAGAGAGTCCTGGACACGGTGGAAGAGCACCCGACTCAGGTGGTACAAGGTCTGGAAGATGTTCTGCATGGAGTAGATCCTGCCCGTGTCCGCGAGGAGGGGGAGCGGGGCACTGCACGCGGGCAGGGGGCACATGTCCGGCCTGGGGTGCACACAGATTCACGCCTGTTATTTCCTGGCCTCGTACAGCACTGGCACAGCCCAGCACAACAGTGCCCTTCATCCCTTCAGCAGCTCTGGACAATGCCATCAGCACCCAGACCTCCACGACACCAGGTGGGAGAACCCCCTCCAGCAAGCCCCCAGGCTCAGAGGCAGTCGCCTGACTCGCCCGAAGCCAACCATGGCTGTGTGATAACCAGACCTTCACCGGCTGCTCTCACAGGGGTTGCAGAAGGCAGCTCTCCTGCACCCAGGACAACCTGGACTTTTAGGGGGATAACTGGCTCTGCTCTATGATTAAGTTAGAGATGATTTCTCCACTGGAGAGCCACTATCACTGGAGATCACTATCACCGCACTACTGCTCACAAGCTACACTCAAAGAGCTGAAAAGCAAGCATGGTCTTAGCCCACCCTGTCTGCACAGCACCAGTTTCAACAACCCTTGTAGAAACCCAGTTAAGCCCTGCCGCCTCATTTGCCAGTGGTCAACCCCCACAGCCCCCAGCACTCTGCCATGCTGGTGCTGGAACAGAAGGGCACACTGCAAAGCACCAAGAGGATGATGGGCAGAGACAGAGCGACTGGGACAGGCCAGAGCAGGGAGAAAGGTGCTCTTGGCCCAACAGCCAGGCAAGGACCGACGGTGCTCCCAGCCTGCTGTGAGAAGGGACGTACTCTCCCACCTGCATCTCAGCAGAGCTCATCACCCCAGTGACCACAGCTGCCTTCAACGCTGCCTGGCACAAACCCCTGATGCCAGAAGCCACATTCATCTTGGGCAATAGTAGGGCTTGCCAGGCACTGCCTTGATCTGGTCTGGATACCTCCCCACCCCGGGGCACCAACGCCAGAAAGCATCAAAGCAGCACACAGTGGGAGACACTGCTCCCCACCCACCCCAGATGGCTCTGGGTTCGTGCTCACCGCTCGTGGTGCTGGCCCGGGCTGTGTGAGGCCAGCTGGGCATAGTCACTTGGTGTCCTCTCCCGCCGCAACCTGCTGCTGTGGTGGCCCTGTTGGCATCAAACACAACCATGTTAGCGCAGAGACCCACAGCCCAGTGCCTGGCACGGTCTGCAGTGCCAGGAGACCATCAGCGCAGGGAAAGCACTCAGTGGTGGGATCTGGCTGAATCCCACCGTGCAGGCGTGTGCTGGTTACAGGACAATCCGAGATCCCACCACTCCTACACCCTCGCTCCTAGCACCAGGCAGCACTCTGGAAGATGAGCTCTGGCTTGGGCTGATGGCAGACCTCAGGAGAAGCCCAGTGCTGGGATCGCTCCCCCTTCCCACCACAGGCAACCCCATCCACTCTCAATACAGTACCAATCGTTTGCGTTTCTGGGAGCTCGATCTGCTGGCTACGTGCAGAAAAGGGAGCTCCCCAAGGTGGGTGGGCTGCACAGAGGGGTCCGGCGACATGTGCACCACGACAGAGGGGACCTTCCTTTGCTGGTTCAGCAGGACGGGCCTCAAACTGGCATCCGATACATCTAGAATGAGGAGAAAGGGAAGAATTAAGCCAACCTGAATGCCCTCAGGACCGGAGAGAAGAGAGGTCCACCCACGTAGGAGAGCCGGCCCTGTGTCTAGTGTTACCATGAATGCACCGCAGACCACGTCCCACAGGCGTGAGTGGCGGGCCAGCCCACAGAGACACGGACTGGAAAGCAACCGGACACGCTGCTCTAGGAAAGCGAGGGCTGGGACCTGTTTTCCAAAGAGACAGCTGCATGTCTCTGCATCCCAAAGCAGGGAGCCAAGAGGGAACTGTAAGGATGTGGTGGGAGATGCCTTCACATCTCACTCCTCAGCTGTCGGAACCAAGACCCCTCCCTGCCTCAGTCACCTCTGCCCACCTCTCCCCAAGCATCTCTCCACCATCCCGTCCCCGCTTCCAGAAAGGAGCCGACTACAGCATCTGCCCATGCTCTTGCAAAGCAAATCCCTGGGGACTTTATAAAGGGATCCTACTCCCTAGGATGCCATGGAGCCCCACCAACCTTCAGCCACCCCAAAAAGACAACCCAGGACATTACCTGCAAGAGAAATCCTGTCAGGGATGTGCATCCGAAAGGAAGGAGGGACATCCTCTGTCACTGGCTCCTCGTCCACGGGGCTGAAGCTGTCTGCTACCTTCAGCCTGTTGGGAACCTGCATCCTTTGATTGATGGCTTCTGTGAAGAGCAGGTCACAGCGGACTCGGTTCAGGTCCAGTCCCCACAACGGCCACATCTTTTTTGATTTCCTCAAACAGCTTGGGCTCCCTGGGGTTTCACACGGAGGAAAAGAAAGCTGAGTGGAAGTGGTAGCAAGAGGCTCTTCCAAACGGGCACCTGCACAGGGACAACACACGGTCTGCTAAAATGCATGCAGAAACAACCCGAAAGACAGACACTGTCGGAGAACGGGGTGTCCCACCAAGCCTGGCTGGCAGGGGCAAGGGGCCACTGCAGGTGGGAACTTCTGCCCAGCTGGGTGAGGAAGGAGAAAATGCCTATGTGTCCTGGGAGCAAAGCGTGAGCTCAGCACCTCCTGCCTCACCCCATAGCAAGGAAAGGACAGTGGTTCAGCAGACTTGTGGGAGAAGAGCAGTTCAGTATACCGTAAAAACTAGGAGGAAAAAAGTATTTTCCATCCAGAATTAAAGATTTTTGGAAGGGTGGGAGCACATTTTCGTGTTCAAGGAAATGGAGGTTTTCCTTCAAGGAAAAATGAAGGTTTCTGAAAACAAAGCACATGTTTTGATGGTAAGATTCCAGGTTACCACGGGAAAAACTGAGCACTAAACCCTTTCTCTGCACATGCTTTCACTGCAGTACCCTCCAGAGCCACTCCTCATCATCTCCCCGAGTGCCCCACACCAAGCTGAACAAGATGGAATTTGCCCCAAGCTGAGCTGCCAGATGCCCCCCCACACCAGCACCACCTCAGCTCTCTCCCAGGAGGGGATGGCACCAGGGAGGGACACAGTCCCCAGCTCTCACTGCTCCTGGAGGCAGCTGGCAGCAGGAGCAGGACGTGGGACACAGACACTACCTGGGGCTCAGCACCTGCTCAGGATGCACAACTGCTCCGTGCCTTGGTTTCCCCTTTGCCAAGCCCCAGGGCTTTGAGAAGTGTTCTGGGACCACAACATCCCCACGCTTTCACTGAGCGATGTCAGCAGAGGGCAACCAAGGTACATTTTTGGGAAAGGAGCCCCAAAAAACCCCACCTTCCTGCCTCCCAGCATATGTATCTTCCATTCTTTCTCAAAAAGCTGCCCCTGAGGAGAACACCCCAATCAGGGAGGGCTGCCGAGGCTGGCAGACCCCAGCCCTGCCCCCCTGCACCCTCCTTGCTGCTGCTTTTTGAGCTCACCGTGCCCAAAAGGGTCCCCCTTTGCTCCCAGGTCAACATGTCCACTGTAAGATGGGCTGCCTGCTCCAGCACAGCCCAAGCAGCCAGGGGAAGGAGAGGTTGTCCTCTTCAAAGCTCGAGGGGGGAGGCAAGCGAGCGGGAGCGTGCAGGCACTGCCTTCTTTGACCATGGCTGGGGGCTATATTTAGCCGGCAGGTCTCCGATGCCGTGATTCCAGCCCACCAGGCTGCTCCCGGCCAGCAGCGGCCAGGGCTGCCCACCACCCGCCTCGCTGCTGCTTCTCAGGGCACTTCGGACCCCTGCCACCCCCTGGGGTATCACCCAGGGGAGAGGAGCAGGGGGAAACCCCTGGGGAACAGCACCACCTCCCAAAGCCAAGGGCCATGGGACGAGGCCCCTTGAGCCACCATCCCTGCAGCAGCCGGGCCCTGGAACTCCAGGCAGACAGGGCAGCAGAACCGGATCCGTGTCTGCAATAACCAGCACTTCCAGTGATGACCTGCCTCGCGCTGCTCTCCTCCTCCCTCGTTAAAAACCTTTTAATTAAAGAGAGAGAAATTCGCCCGGCATCAGCTGCTTCCAGCCGCGCAGAGATGCGATCCCGCCTGTGCCCCACGCCTTCCCCACCACCCAGCAATGGCGTGGGTGACACCAGCCCGTGGGTGTCACAACGCACACCCCCTGCTTCTCCCCAGAGCCTCGAAGGGAGCGGATTTCTGCGGGAAGCCCCCACCGGGGAGCAGGGCAGTACGTCCCGGGATGGTCCCGGCGGAGAAAGCTGCGGCAGACACGCAGCCCCACGGCCCGCAGCCACGGGCACCACCGGGATTCTCCTTGGCGGTTTTGGTGCTCGAGGGGAGCGAACACCCCCGGCTGCTTCCTCAGCCGGCTCCCGGGGAAACCAGCATCTACTAATAACCGCAAATCTGGAGAGGGCAGAGCAGTTCATCTCCTCATCACCTGTGCAACCGCCGCCGCGCCCGGAGCGCAGAGGGATGGGAAGGAGCGAGCTGCAGGCTCCGGGAGGCGAGGCGATTAGGAAAAGGGGAAAAAAAATCAGCGGTCAAAACCCGTAAGAACAAAACGCTTAAGTAGCTGGATTTCCTCCTTTAACTTCCTTTAGAGCTTTCCCCAGCGCCTGCCAGGAGCCCCCCCTCGCCGGGGGAAGACGCTGCTGCTCCGCCGCTGCTCAGCACTCCCCGCGCTCGCAGGACCAGGGAATTCCCGGCACACCGCGCCTGCCAGGGGGGTTAACTCCGGGAAAACCCGCCCTGGGGACGGACAGCCCCCAGCCTCCCACTGTCCGTCCCCCGCCCCCCCCCGGAGGGTGTCACCCGGCTGGGACGCTGCCGCCCACGCAGGGACGGGGTGACCCCCCCTGCCCGCCCCCGCCTCGGCTCAGGGGTGCGCTGAGGAGCGGTGGGCTCCGGGGCTCCTCACACGCAGCCCCCCGGGGGGTCGGGGGGGCTGGGAAACCGGGGCCGCAGGACACGCGTGAGAGCAGCCGGCCACCCGCGGAGTGGGAGGCGGGACGGGAGCGGGCCTGGGGGGCGCCTTCCGTGCCCCCCTCGGGGAGGCATCCCGCCCTTCGCCCCCAGGGACGCCCCGACACCCACCGGCTTTGCGGCGGGAGGGGGAGGGGGGACACTTACTTTCTTTTGCCGTCCAAGGAAACCGCCGGACCCGTAAACAGCCGCGCCCGCTGCCAGCCGGGACGGGGCGGTGCCGGGACAACCCGCCCCCCTCCCGCTTAAAGCCGCAGCCGGGGTGATGAACGGGCTGCGAGTCGCCAGCGCGGCGCGCCCCCGGGGCAGCGAGCACCCCCCGTCCCCCTCCTTCCCCCCGCTCCCGGCGCTGGTCGCCAAGGTGAGGAGTTTGCCGGAGCCAAAGGATTGCTCCTGCCCGGGGCAAAGCCTCAGCGCCCCCCGCCCCAGCCCGCTCCAGGGTCAGCCCCGGCCGCGGCTCGTCCCCGCTGGGGGACCGGCGGCCGCCCCAGCGCCTCCCCGCATCCCTCCTCCGGGCGGAGGTGTGGGATTGGGACGGGCGGCAGTGGTAAACGCTGCTGCATGGGGACACAGCCGGACGTTTCACCTGACCGGGAAAGGGCTTAAAATAAATCCCACGCTGCCCCAGTCTGGCTATTTAAAGAGGCTTATCTAAGAGGTTTAGGAGCACACCGAGGGACAGCAAGACAACCTGTGCACCTCAATCCCCTCAAAGGCTTTAGGAAATCCCTCCGCTGTTCCCCCACGGACTCACAGGACACCCTCCCGCTCCCTCTGAGCCCTGCATCGCCATCCCAGGTCTCCTGTGGGATGCGTGGGGCTTATTCCCAGCCCCACAGCAGTGCACACCCCGTCTCCAGAGGCAGTTCCCTCCTCCCTGGGGACTGTGCTGCAGCCGTGCCCGGGGTGGGTATCGGTGCCATCGTCCCACAGCTGCCTCCAGTGCCCCGACACCCCCGTGAGATGGAAATCCAGCTGTGCCCAGTGAGACACCCCCTGGGGGAAAAAGCCACCCTGGGCCGCTCAGACAGTGAGGGTTTTTTAATAAATACCTTTTTTTTTTTTTTTTGCACAGAAATAGATCAAGTTTTACAGAATACAAACTGCAGGGATAATGACCAAGCATCAGACAGAGGATGCAGAACGCCCTTCTGTCTCCCTCCGATCTTCTCCAGGCTCTGACCCTGATGCTCGCTGTCAGGTCTCCCCACAACCCCAATTTGCTAAGGCCGAAAGGCAGAGAAAAGGCCTGGGGAGGGGACAAACCAGGTGCCAGCAGCTGCAAACCCCAGCGTCCTGCCCCAGGAACGGCCACACTGGGCACGGCTCAGCTCTGGGCTGAGGGCACGTGCTGCGAGAGCATCGCTGGGACAGAGCGGGGTGCGGCAGCCGACGGGCGTGCAGTGGCCTTTTGGTGCTGGTGGCGAGACTGGTGCTGGGGTGAACACCGAGGGGTGGCAGTGCTGGGAGCTTCCGGGCTACTCCTGGGGTGAGCGCAAGCCCCTTTTTAACCCATCAGCCGTGACTGGGGAAGGACAGCCCCGTTGCTTGGACCCCAAAAGCAGCTGCCCAGGAAAGGGGAACGCTGGTCCCACAGCAAAGTACGTGGCTCTGCCCTGCCCTGGCACCACAACCAGGCGGTGGTTGGAAGCAACGTGGTTTGGCCCTACTCCCGACCCACCGGCATCGCTGGGTCGTGGCATGTTCACCTATGCAGCCACCTCTGCCCGCAGGCCGGCCATGGCCACCAAGCACTCCAGAGGGGCCTGCAGGGGAGTGGGGTCTCGCATTCCCCTTTACCTGCTCTGGAGGACAGAGCCCCAGAGACAGGGGCCAAGCGGGATGGAGAGGTTTGGCATCGGAAGGGGGAATGTTTGGCCCATCCACAGTCTCCCTGTGCCAGCATCCCACCTCTGGGGCAGACACCAGACAGGCCATGCTCCAGGAAAGAGAAGCATCCCTGCCGCTTAAAGCCATGGGACCAGCTTTGGCTGGAACCCAGAGATGGCCCCGTGGGCCAGCTCTGCTGCAGCCAGAGCTCCAGCTGCCTGGCATCCCACAGGGGAAAAGCGGAGAGAACCAGGGAAAGGGCCTGCTACTCCAAAGTCACTTACCTCACGTACAAGATCACCACACTCCTCTCTCCCTTCCCCAAGGGATCTAGGAGATGAGAGAGCACCTCCCTGACTGCTCCTCCCTGATCTCCAGACAGGAAATATTGCCACAGGCACCACAGGATGGACCAGTCCCCACTCCCACCTGGCAGCAAATCCACACACGGGAGGCACCTTCTCCCCTACCACAGAACGTGGACACGGGCTGTGGAGATGGACAGAAACCTGCCGCACCCCTCCTGCATCCCCACCTCCCAGTCAGAGCCCCGAAGCGGGGCCCGTTGAGGACAGGGGGTAAGGCTGAGCGGCACCCAGGGAGGCAGCGAGGCTGTTTTCGTCACGGGAAACGTTATGTCTGTTTGAGGGGAGAGTGAGGAAATCGAACGCACCATGGGGAGACCCCGCGTTGAGCCAGGAACGAGCTGCCGCTCTGCTCTGGCTGCTACAGCTCCCACGTGAGCTGTAGTGGGGCGCAGGAGATGGCTGGCTGGCTCCAGAGCCATCCCCCAGCCAGCCTCACCCCACTGGGGGACAGCTATTTTTGGTTAGGAGGGTAAGGCTACTGTGTGATGGCACCAGCTTGTACAGGTGAGACGGGGTGGGGGGCCGACTGCCACCTGAAGGGGGTCCCGGGCATGGCAAAGGGTGGCGGGTGGGTGAACGTGAGTGTGTGAAGAGGCAGGAGGGAGGCAGACCCACTATTTGCCCACAGCAGGGGCAGCAGCCACAATCTCTTCGTACTTGGGCGGCGGGTCATTGTAGGAGACGCTGGTCTCTTCGCCGCTGCTGCTCTCGGGGTGGCCCGTCACCTCCTCATAGGAAGGTGGAGGGGTGGCACTGGACAGTCTGGAAAGCACAGAGACGGAATGCTCCGGCGGGTAGAGGGTGCCGTCTTGCTGGGGGGTGCCCCCGGCTCTGCCGTCTCCAGCCACCCGGTTGCTCGCTTCTCGCTGACCCTGGGTTTCCCCTTGGCTTTGCGACCGCTCCCGGTACACCATGACCCTGGGGAGGCTGCGTCCCGTTCGGCTGGCCAGGTAACGGTTCTGGGCGTAGGAGGGGCGGTGGCGGGTGGCCTTTTGAAGTTGGCACCTCCAGATGATGAAGAGGGCGATGACTATCAGAAGAGCCACTCCCAAGAGAGGGACCACCACGTACATAGCGTCTGAGCGCTCCGTGCTGTGCCCGGGGTCCTTGACAGAGTAGACAGAGTTGGTGTAGCCCTTCCAAAACTCCATCTGTGGGAGGGACGCAGAAGGCACCGTCATGCGCCGCAGGTGGGACCACCACCAGCCGTAACACATCCCTAGGCCCACACAAGAGGCAGGCTTTTGGCCATCCCTGCCACCCTCACCAGGGCTGCCAGCATCTGAGGTGCCGTGGGAACCAGCACAAGAGGCCACGGGGAGATCCCTCAGCAGCGGCCAGCAGCCCGCACGCCGAGCAGGGAGAAATTTGGCTAACGCCAACCCCAGCCTGGAGAGTCAGGGACAACAGCACACATTTCCCACACGCCACGGGAGTGCCAGCTTGAGCGGCAGCTGTCAGCAGGGCAATGCCATGGTGAGGGCATTGCCTGGGAAGGGAAAATCACGCGGGAAAGTGAGGCCACAGCCTGCTGCCTGCAGACAGAAGAGGACAAAGGGAAGAGGGGAGGCTGTTGCCCTGTGCTTTCCTTCTCTGCCCCCAGCTTGCTAAGGCACAAACCCTCACACTTCCCACGGGGAACGGGGCAGGACAAACGCACCGTCTTCTCCTTGTTCTCGAACACTTCCTTGACTTCCTCATAGCTGCAGACCTCCTCGATGCACTCCCGCTCGATGGTGCCCTGCCGGATCTCCTCCAGGAAGCCGTTCGCTCGGGGAAAACGCTTCAGGACCGAGTGGGCATTCCTGGCCCCCAAGAACACTGCAACACACAAGGCAGAGAGGTGCTGAGCAGGGGCAGCCCCACGCTTGGCCTCTGCCCAGCCAGGCTTTCCCACCTGGCTTCCCACGGGATTTTGGTGATAGGGGCATCGCAAACACCAAAAGCCCAGGGCTATCATACAGTTAGCACATCAGAGCGCCCGCGGAGGGAGAGCACACCAGGAGGGGCACAGGGCTCTGGGGTCTGCCCAGAGACACAGGGCACCAGGAGCATCCCCCCAGCAGAAATGAGATGCCAGAGACGTCAGAAGTGGCAGCAGCTGACCACACAGGGCAGCTGAAGAAGACAGAAGGCTCCAAAAAGGACTGTTTTCAACCTCCTGCCCTTGGTGGCATTTCACCTTGCTGCCCCTCTGCTGCCAGGCAAGGGAGATCCCCCCGGGCCGACAGCACCCCACAGGGCTGGGACACAGAGCTGAGACACAGGGCCAGCACCGAGACAGCTTGCGCATCATTCCACAGCCCCACCGTGCATCACCCCAGGGGCTCCTCTCTCGCTTCACACCTCCGCAGCCCCCCAGGAGGGGGGCAGAGAGTTGCCAGTGTCCCTCCTGCCAGCTCTGTGGGGTCACGCAAGCTCAGGTGGCTTCACGGACTCTGCTCAGGTACCAGAGAAACCACCGTGTCTTCTCCCAGGTCCAGCACGGACAAACATCCCCAACACACAGGGAGGGGGTCGTGAGTCAGATACCAGAAGGGGCCTGAGCAACCTCTCCTCACCTGGCATCACATTCTCATCCCTACTGCGTTTTGGTGCAGAGGCCTCACACACCTTCCTCTGCTGCCAAAGCCTGAGAGACTCTCTGTTGCCCACACTGGATCTTCCCACAGAGCACATGGTCAGGACAGCGAGAGGCACAGCCCTTCCCAAGCCTCTGCCCCATATTCCGCAGGAGAGAAACCTCCATGGAGCGCAGGGAGCAACTACCTACCAGGACCTGCAGCAGCACAGGAGAGGCTTAAGAGTTGTTGCCCCAAAAGCAGAATTTCCACACACACCACAACCCTTCCAGGATCCAAACACCCTGTTGGGATCCCACTCACGCTGCAGCAACATCAACAGATGAGGGACAAGGAGGCAAGGGGACACAGAAATACCCCTTCAGTCAGGAGCTGGGTGAGGATCAAACGTAACAGTTGGTGAAAAGCCGTTTCTTTCATTAGGAGCCTTTTACCAGAGACCAGCAGGTTTCCTTCTGCTTTACCTTCCACGTATCCTGCTCCTAAAAGAATACGCCAAGCATTTGCGAGAGTATCTGTAAACATCAAGGCAGGGACAAGACCGTGGCACGTGCAGCTACTACTGTGCTACAGCACCCCGTGCTCGGAGGCACCGCGCTCTTCTTGTGCTGTGTAGGTGCAGTTTTCCCCCGTGGTTTATTAATGGCTCGCTTCAGCGCGAGAGTCTGCGGAGGGCTGAACCACTGAGGTGTGAATGAAAAGCAGCAGGAATGATGTGAGTCAGAGACCTTCCCTCAGAATCGACTTTATTACGCAACACCCCCCTTTCTTTTTTTTTTCCTCCCCTCTTTTTTACAAGAACAACCGAAAAAGCGTTTTCGGGAGGCACGGAAGGCATCTCACAGGAGGGCAGGGACCAGCTTGCCTCAGCTTTCGCAGTTGAGGAGGGCGGTCCTGGCTGGAGGAGCAGGTTGGCAGGCCGACCTTCTCTTGAGCCTTTCCAGAATGAGATGAAATTTTAGAGAGACACCATCCATTCCGCAAACATCCCATCCTTTGGAGAAGTCCGGCCTCACCTCCTCTGCCTCCTGCCTTGACCAGGCTGCGGTATCAACTCTCCCTTCCTCAGCACTTGAGTCCGAGCCTCTTCCCACCTTCCTCAGCACACCGTGGAGCGGAGCTTGGCTGCAGATCTCACTGTCAGGGCTTCCCATCCCTGCAGTCACTTGACCCCTTCCCCGCTTTGCCGTGCTGAACTGGCACTGTGGTGGGAAATAAAAACAGACACACAGGCAGGTAGGTATCGTGAGCGACGTCCCGACTGAAAGCATGCTGCGACAGAGCCGTGTGCCTCTCCCCACATCCAGTTTCCCACAGGGACCTAGAAATGGCCGAAGAGCACAGACTAGGTCACTGCCCCCTCCCCTCTTTTACGCAGAAAGTGCAGAGAGCTCCCACGCGCCTGGGGGACTGGAACAGGGAAACCAACGGCCTACACGAAACAAGAGCCTTGCCATCTCCAGCCAGGACCCCCAACGCACAGGACAGAAGAGCAGCGAGCTGAGCAGGTACTGTCCCCACACTGTAGGGCAGCGGGGACTGCCCAAGGCCCGGCAGCCTCCGTGCTGACCCCCTCTGCCTCTCCAAGCCTCCCCACACCAGCAGGAGAACCGGTGCTCAGGAAAGATCAGAGCTTTAGGCAGGGGGGCCGGAGCGAGGGCTGGGCTTGACCATCCCTGCCGGGATCCCCGAGGTGCTGGCGGCAGGCAGCCCCGGCCAGCCCTCCGCTCTGCTGCCCGGCTTGCGGGACGCCCCAGGGCTGCTTCACTGCAACGACACACGGCCGTGCCTGCGGAGAGCCTGTGATGGTGAACATGCTGACCCTCTGAAGAAGCCTTTTAAAAACACTGCCTGAAGGTCTCCGCTCCCACCCCGCCCCCAGCACAGCACAGACAATGAAAGAAGGCGTACCTGTCATCCCTGGGGTCCTCCTCCTGCCCAGCGTGGCTACTGCCTCCACCTTCGAGCTGCCTCCAGCGACAGCCCGAGCAAATCCCGAGACCCCAGCCAGATCTCTACATCTCCCCGTGCACAACGGCCATCCTCGAGCTCCCGTCACATCGCTGCCCGCAGCCTCCGCGCAGGCTGCCCGGAAGAGTGAGGAGGGAGGGTCGAGTCCAGCTCTTTAGAGACCATCCTCCACCCCACGTCCCCACCAGCCTCAGCCCAGCTTCAGCCACCGGCCGCGGGCAGCCCCACGCGCCAGGCACTCCTTCCGACACCGAGACGCAGCGAGCTGCCGGCAGGGCCGAGTTCGGCATCTGCCCGTCCGCTGGGCACGCAGAGCCCCGGTGCCACCAGCCACCCAGGCTACGAGGCAGTGTGGGCCCCAGGGTGAGCGGCTCCTGGGGTGCCGGCCGCAGGCCGTGAGGAGCGCCGCTGTCGGGAGATGTGAGCGCAGAGCAGCGACCCTGCGGAGGGGCCGCTCGGTCCGGAGAGCCCCGGGGAGGCGGGTGTTGCGCAGCCGGTGTCCCACAGATAAAGAGCCGCTGCAGCGTACAGGGAGCCACGGAGAGGCCAGCCCTCCAGCACCTCCTCTCGACTCCCACCTTGCACGGGGCAGAGAGAAGCACACGTCAGGCCGGACCTTGGAACTCATCCAGGGGTAGCAGTTGATTGCATCTGCTCCCCACAGAGAACAACACCCCCCCAGAAAGCACAGGCACCCCTTCCTTGAGAGGTGACTGTCAAACCACCGCCCTTCTGTCCTCCAGTGCCACCGCCACCTCTCCATCTCGACTGGGGAACACTTACTTGCCATGCTGCCTCACTCGGCTACGGGGGGCTCCTGCCTACCTGCAGGGAAGAAAACAGGAGAGTCACTGACAGCTGAAATGTCCTCCCTGGAGCCCAAGACCTCCATCGCCCAGGGTCAGATTCACGCAGAAAGCTGTCCGGTGGGCCCAGGGCAGTTCCCAGCCAAGCAGTGCCTCTTCCGAGAGCCAAGGACTCACGCTGCCTCCCCTCATCGCGCGGCTGGAGGGACCAGAGGGGCTCAGGGCAGACACCCTGGCAGTCTGGGAGCCCGGGGCAGGTCTCTGACGTACTCGGGCTGCGCCAGCCCAGGGAGGGCCAGGGCTCTGCCCCAGAACCCAGAGGGCTGCAGATAAGCAAGGTAGGGAGGGGAGAACTGGATGACGGGGAGTACCCATGTCTCTCTCATCAGCAGATGAGACAACCTGCCTGTCAGAAGCTGCTGGGAGCAGCCTGGTGGTCTCCCCTTCCAGAAGGGATTGATGGATACAGGGAAAGCAGACATCCTAATTTAAACCAACTTCACGGCCGTGCCAGTTCTCGCTTCTGCAACTCCTACCCACAGTCTGCAACAAACAGGGCCATACTGCTTCCTCTACTGACATAAAGCCGACTACACAGCAGGGAAGGAAAGGATATGCATCTCCTCAAGGTTGTTGGGCCAAGCTAAGGGCAGCAGCGAGAGTGACAGAGACCCCTGCACACCCAGGACAACAGCTCTCCAGCTGGAAAAGCACTTTTTGTGCTTCAAAAGCAAAAATGAACTAAACCAAACCCCACATGAGCGAAAGCAAGTCCCGCAGAAAGCGAGTATATCCCTCTCTGCTCGCAGGAGGAGGTTCGCTCGCTCATTTTTGGCGCTTTGCCTTCCCCCTGTGCTCGATGCCCCACGGATCAGACTATCCTGGGCAAACTCGGCTCCTCTCGCTTTGCGTGACACCTCGCTGTGGCAAAGACACAACTCTGTCAGGAGACAGCGGGCACAGGACTAACCAGCTCCTACAGGGATTTATTGTGGATGAAGGAGCAAACGTGGTTAGAAACAGCAGGAACTAAACCACATGCATCACCACCCTCTTCTTCCCGCAGAGGGTGGGGGGCACTGGGACAGGCTGCCCAGAGAAGCTGTGGGTGCCCCATCCCTGGCAGTGTCCAAGGCCAGGCTGGATGAGGCTTGGAGCAACCTGGGCTAGTGGAGGGTGTCCCTGCCCATGGCAGGGGAGTTGGAACTGGATGGGCTTTAAGGTCTCTTCCAACCCAAACTGTTCTGTGATTCTAATGATTCTATGCTGATCTCAGGTCTGGGACTTCAGATATCCCAAATTAACCCAAAAGCACTTGAATGGGCTCAGCTGGAGCAAGGTCAGGGACAGCACAGGGATGCTCACGGGGTCAGCAGGGCTAGAAAGGCATTTCTCATTTCAGGCAAGAGGCAGGCGTCCGGACACACCGGAGGGCGGATGCCCACCACCACAGCAGGCCCCACCCTGCCTCACCGACAGCCACCTTCCCTCAGTACATCTAGCCCCTCTCCCTGCCAGCATCCCGTCTCCCGTGCTTTCTGAGGTTCCTGCCCCCAAAGTGGCAAGAGGCTAAGCGAGCCTGGCGCCTTCTCCAGAGGCAGAGAGCAGCTTCTTTCCAACGGTCTGTGAAACTCATCGCAAACCTCAGTCTGGAGTTTAAGAGGGAGCGAGGGAAAGCAGAAATACAGAGGAGGGGTCTGCTGCCTCCTGCACCCCGCTGCCCGCATCGGGAGGCCTCTTCTGGAGAAACCGCACCCCCAACTCTGCTTCTCTGAGCCATTCTGGGGGGGATGTGAGAGCAGCTGGGGCCTCCGGATCCGTGCATCCCCCCACCAGGCTGCTTCAGCTCAGAGCAGGGACTACCTGACCCGCTTTTGTTGTCACCAGTTTTTAGTCAGAGACCCAAACCCACAGGATAAAAGAACACACAACGTGCCAGAGTTTCCACGCAAAACCCCTGTATCGCTCATGGTTGTGGGCGCATGAGAGGGGGGAGAACAGAGACGCAGAAACAAGCGTTTGCGAGGACCCCCAGCTCCAGAACACACATTGGGGAACACGTTTAATGCATCAGGGACCCCCAGCTCCAGAACACACATTGGGGAACACGTTTAACGCATCAGGGACCCCCAGCTCCAGAACACACATTGGGGAACACGTTTAACGCATCAGGGACCCCCAGCTCCAGAACACACATTGGGGAACACGTTTAACGCATCAGGGACCCCCAGCTCCAGAACACACATTGGGGAACACGTTTAACGCATCAGGGACCCCCAGCTCCAGAACACACATTGGGGAACACGTTTAACGCATCAGGGACCCCCAGCTCCAGAACACACACCGGGCAACACATTTAACCCATCAGGGACCCCCAGCTCCAGAACACACACCGGGCAACACATTTAACCCATCAGGAACTCCCGTACAAGTGTCTGTGCCAACGCACCCCGCGTCAGAGCCCAAAGGCGGTTGGTTCCAGCGCAACAGCACGCCAGGTCTATGCAGGCCCCCAAGCAGGAGCGATGCCCGCGAGGAGGGCGGACAGCCCAGGCGCTTACTTTTATTTCCACGAGCAAATTCCTAATCCCCTCCCCGGGAAAAGCTGGCCGGCCGCACGCGCTGACGCCAAGGCGGGCAGCATCCCTCCTGCCCCCGCACAGCCACGCAAGCCTGAAGCTGGAGGCTGACCTAGCAGCCGCCCACCCGGTCCCGGTCCCCCCCCGCCCCCCCCTCCGGCTTCCCAACACGCGTTCGCCTCCTCTATAAATACTCCATCGATAGGAGGTTGCCAAGGCAACCGTGAGGAGGCGCGAGGGATGCAGCCGGAGAGCGAGGATGCTGCAGTCGCACATTCGTGTCTCCCCCGGGCTCCCCCCGTCTCCGCCCCCGCTCCCGTCACCGACGCCAGAGGAAATCGTGCCGGTAACACACGGTGCGCGGCGGCACCTCCTCGCCGGGCCGGGGGGTCGGCAGACGGCGGGGATGCGCCGCTCGGCCGGGTCCCGGCAGCACTTGGGGGGTTCCGTGCCAGGACCCACAGCGAGAAGAGGCTGCAGCAGCCCCGCTTGCCAGGCACCGCGGGGTCCCGGGGGTGCCAGGAGGCTTCGCCCTCCCGCCACAAGCCGCGGGACCCCACCAGACCCCACGCGGCCGGGCCTCGCATCCCCCGGCCCCGCCACCCCCAGGTCTCCCCATCGCCCCCCAGCTTCCAGTGTGTCCCCCCCGGCCCAAAGGTGAAGCTGGCCACCGAGCGGGGCTCTCTAGCCCCAGGCGAGCCCCGCGCCCCCAGCCCCACCGCCCCGCCCCACCTCGGCGGCTCGGCTCTTCCCCAAACGCCCAGAACCCCCTCGCCAGCCCCACGACCCCCATCTCCCACCGCCCCAGCCCCCCCCATCACCGGCCGCGCGGCGCCCGTCCCCCCGCCCCGCCCGTACCTCATGGCGGCCTCACGCCCCGCCGCAGCCGCTCCCGCCCGCCGACGGGGTGGGGAGGGCTAGGCCCCGCCCCACCGCCCTTCGGCCAATCGCGCTCCCCGCACCCAGCGCGCCCCGCCCACCTCCTCTCGCGGCTGCAATAGGGACGAGGCGCAGCGGGAGGGGGCGGGGCCACACGCTCCTCCCCGAAGCCGAGCGGGAGCAGTAGCCAATGAGGCAGGGCGACGGCGGGGAACGGTGGTCCTTCCCCCCCGGGCCAGGCCGGCTGCCGCGCGGTCACCGCCGGGGGCCGCTGCGCCCCGGGCGGCGGGGTCCGGACCCGCTGCTCGCCCGCATCACTCCTCGGTGCCGCCGGGCCTGCCCTCACCCAGCGCGCCGCGCCCTCACGCCGGCCAGCCAGGGCCGCCTGCCTGCGGCGGGGGGCGCGCCGCCACCTCCCCTGCCGCCTCCTCCTCCTCCTCCTCCTCCTCCTCCTCGTCCTCGTCCTCGTCCTCGTCCTCGTCCTCGTCCTCGTCCTCCTCCTCCTCCTCGCTGCCCGAGTCCTCGTAGAAGCAGAGGGTAGCCTGCACCGGGAAGCTGTGCAGCAGGCTCTCCCCCACGCCGTACAGGTAGTCGAAGGCCTTGCACTTGGGCCACAGCAGCCTGTGCGGGGAGAGCGGGGGTGAGGCCGCCGGCCCGCTGCCCCCCCCCCCCAGCCCCCCGCCCGGCCGGGGCACCCAGCAGCCCGGGACGTACCTGACTGGGTGCTGGAAGGACGCCGGCGTTTTGTCGGGCCCGCCGGCCCCCGCCCGCTCCCGAGTGCGAGCCTGAGGAGAGACAGTCGGGGTGGCACCTGCCCTGGGGTTCCTGCTGCCCCCTCCTCCTGCAGCGGGGTGCACTGCGGCCCCGGCCGGCAGCGCGGGCAGGGACCTTTCTACACCGTGAAAGCGGGGGTGATGCCCCACAGGCCTGGCAGACCCCTGAGGGGTCAGCCTGCCCCAAAGACGGCTTCTCTCCCCTCCTTTGCCCCAGGGTTTAGGCCCTCGTGCCCCCGCACAGGAAGCTGGCATCTGCCTCCCCTCCGCGACGGGCTTTTTGCCAGTGTAATCGCCCCCCCGTGCTCCAAAGCTCGTGCCCAGGCGTCCCGCTAACCCTCTGAGGAATGCCTGCCAGGGCTGGGAACAGGAGGCCCTTTCAGGCCCCCCGCCCGGTGGCTGCGCTGGCCGTGGCTGCCCGAGGGGGCCGCCTGGCCTGCCCTGGCGAGGCCGTGTGGCCTGTGGGGCAGGGGGTGCCGCACCAGGGCAGGTGGGCACAGTGCCGCAACGGAACGGTGCCGGCCATGGAGGAGTCTGGGCCAAGAGGCTGGTTTTCTGCCAAACAGGCACCCCAACCCTGCCAGCAGGAAACCGGGGCGGGGGGACCCAGCGGGGAGTGTAAAACTCACGGTGTCCGTCAGCTCCTGTTGTCCGCTTCCCTCCTCTGCTCGGGGCAGCCATGGTCTCCAGAGAGGCAGGGACCTAGTGTGGACAGCAGGTTAAGCAACGATGGGCGCCCACCCTGTCCCACCCCCCCTTGCCTTGTGCCTCCCCCCACCCTGCAGCCGTGTGCTGCCAGCCCCACAGTCTCACCCACCCTGCTCAGCCCCTGCCCAGGTGGGATGCTGGGCACATGTGGGCGCACTCCTACACCCCGGCCTCAGTGCTCCTCGCCCTGCTCCAGCCCCCCAGCACCCCTGGGAGCCCCCAGCATCGCTCCCAGGCTTTGCACCCTCTCTCCCACCTGTGGCCGCCAGAATGAGAGGGGTCCCCGTCAGAGCAGGGAGCCACACAGCCCCTACCCGAATCCACAGTAGCCTTCCCCATCCTACCTCCTGTGCACCCCCTGCCCTCCCCACCCTCCCGAGTCTCCCCGTGCACCCAGGTACCTTCCCCCTTGCTGCAGCCCAAGGGCTGGGCGAGCACTAGCCACAGGCACCCGGAGCCCGTGGGGAGGCAGGCAATGGGCAGCAGCTTCCATGGGGGCAGGAAACGGTGTCCCCTCAGATGCTGCAGAGCTTGGCCAGGACACCTTTATAGCCCTGCCCCGGCCCCTGACTCACAAATTCTTCAGGGCAGGGAGCGAGGGACTGGGGGTGTGGGGACAGGGATCTCCGGGGTGTGAAATTTGTCCCAGTTGTGTAAACAGAGGGTCGGGGGGAGGCTGGGGGCGGAGGGGCTGCGATCTGTGGTGGAAAAGCAAAACACAGAAGGGAAAAGTTAGACACCATTTGTGAGAAAATCCCCGGGGGGGAACAGGGGAGGGCAGAGGCAATTAACAAGGGTGATTAAGTGCTCTTTGTAGCCATTTGCATATGGGAGGGGGGAAGGGAAGGGATGGGGAGTGCTGGGGCAGCATGATGGGCATGGGATGGGGACAGTGCGGTGGGCTTCCACAGGGACAGTGTGATGGGCACGATGAGGACAGCGTGACGGGCGTGCCCTGGGGACAGGGTGACGGGCTGCAGCGGTGGCGAGCACAGAGCAACCAGGAGGCAGAGGATGGGATGCTCAAGAGAGGACCGGAAGACGGATGGCAGGGGTGGGCCCCAGGGGCAGGCAGGGCAACGGTCCTGCTCAGGCACCCGTGGCCCCTGCTCGGGTCACCCTAGGGAGCTGCCAGGCTCCGCTCCCGCAGTGCCGGCGCGTGTCCATGCTCCCTGCCCTCTGGCTTTTTGAGATGTGGGCCGTAGCGGGAGGTACACGAAAGTACTTCTGAGTACTTCTCAGTTCAAGGGTGTAAGGCTCACGCCCCTGCCCAGCACTGCCACGGGATGCCCCTGCCCAAGCGCTGGAGGCAAGGCGCCGCCGGCAGGCAGGACACCTCCCGCTCCCAGGAGGGTTTCAGTTTGGGACGAGGAAAGAAAATAGCAAATGGTGCCTGGTGTAGCTCTGCTATCAGCATCCAAACACCCCTGTCCAAACACTGCCCAGACTCCGCTCAGTTCCGAGCACAATTTGTCACCGGGGGCCCTCCCTGCCCCTCTCCATCTGCGGCAGCCGGTGAGCGGGAGGGGGCACCAGGCCAGCGCAGCCTCATTACCGTCTCCATTTGCTCCTCATTTGGGCCAGGAGTCTTACAACAACAAACCCCGGGGAGGACAAGCAGGGCCAGGAGAAGCAAACCAAAAGCCTGAACTCACCCTGCGGGCAGGGGCGGTTTGGGCTGCTGGCGCCCCTCCGACCCCGACACAGCCCGAAGCGGGCACATGGGCCGGCCAGAAGGGTGGCAGCAAGCCACAGAGCCGAGCCACTTAAGCTAACCTACCCTGATAATGACTAACAACAAGCAAAACAAGGCACCCCAGCTCCCCAGTCCTTCCCGACGCCGAAAGGGTTTAATTCCGATCTGCACTAAGCCCCTGATCCAGGCTGAGATTTGCAGCTGGATTTTGCAAAGCCGTAGCCAAACGATTTGCAGCCCCTGATCCCCCGGGCCAGGGCCCCGGCCGCTCGCCCTGCCCCGACCAGCCACCTCCGGTCCTGCGTGCCCCCCGGCTGCAGCCGCTCTCGGTCCCGCGCCGTGTCTCCAGCCGCCTCCGTAAGTACCGTGGAGCTCTGGCAGGACCCCCCTGTCTCTCTTTGCCCGCACCTCTGGCACCCCAGGTGGTTCTTCTGCAGCAGCCCCCCCCCCCCCGAGACGGGCGGGAGGTCTCGGTTAGCGTGAGGAAAGGAGACAGAAAGTTGGGAAACCTCGGTACCAAGCATTTGAGGTGCCGGGGAGGGGTCAGGAAGAGGAGCGGGGGCGCTGGGCAGCGGTGGCACTCTCAGCCAGGAGCATTCCCGGGGAACGAGGCCGCCGGCCGCGGTGTCGGCACCGTGTGGCGCGGGCTCAGTCCGGTTTCGCAAGACACCGTGGGAGGGGGAATTTTGAAACAAGGCAGAGGGAAAACAAACCATCCCACTCCATTGCCTCTGCCAAACCCCCCCGCCCGCACCCAGGGCTGAGGGCAGGAGATGGCACCAGCAGAAAACCCCGCCTTGAGCACACCCCAGTGTGCTCACACCCCCGAGGGACGGGGCGCCCCGCTCAGCCGGGGTGCCCTGGGAAAGCATCCCTGAGGCGCTGCCGCCGTGCTTTGCCCTGATGTAATTCTCTTTCCATGGACCTCCGGGCTCTTCTGGGGATGCAGGCATCACTGTCACATGCGTCCCTCTCCATCGCTGTCCCCAGCAGCACAGAAAGGCCGATAGCCATGGTTCTAGCCCAGGTGGGCGCATCCCGCTGTCCTGTCGGAGCCTCGGCAGGTCTGGGTGGGTGGTGGGCGGCTGCAGATGCCGCGGGTGAGCCCTGCGCAGACGGGGACAAGGCGCAATCCCCCTTCTTCGGCCTGGGAAGCCTGAGGGCCACCACCTGTAATCGCCTCCAGCAGGTCCCATACGACACGGCGCAGCTGTAGCTTTTGGGCTTCCCTGGCTCGGGACATCACAGAAGACAGGAGAACCCAAGAAGGCAGCGGGCACTTTTCCCCGGCCAGCGGCCGATTCTCCAGCCCTGTCCGCGGCCCCGGCGCAAGGGAGGGCTTTGGCGTCCTTCCCGGGCAGCGCAGCTCTGCCTCTGAAGTCTGGCTGGGGAGATAGCGGAGGTGAAAGGGCGCCTGGCGCTCCTCCACGGGCTTGGGTCAATCGTTAATCAGGGAGGGATTGCTTTCCACTCTTGCAGGTAACCTCTCCTCCCCCCGGCTCCCACCCACACGCCGGAGCCCGCACAAAACCAGCACCCCCAGGAGCGGGGTGGAGCTGCGGCGCAGCAAGTGGAGCCGCCGGCGAGGCCATGGGAAGGTAAGCACGCGGGAGCGAGCCGCTGGCGAGCCGGGCAAGAAGCTGCGAGCCCCGGGGAAGTGACAGCCAGCCCTCACCATGGTCTCCATGGGGCTCCAGCTGCTGGGCTACGCCGTGGCCTTCCTGGGCTACATCGGCACGCTGACATCCACGCTGCTGCCCAGCTGGAAAACCAGCTCCTACATCGGCTCCAGCATCGTGACGGCCGTGAGCTTCACCAAGGGGCTGTGGATGGAGTGTGCCACCTACAGCACAGGCATCACCCAGTGCGACATCTACAGCTCCCTGCTCAACCTGCCGGCCGACGTCCAAGCGGCCCAGGCCCTGATGGTGAGCTCCTGCGCCGTCTCCTCCCTCGCCTGCCTCCTCGCCGTCGTGGGCATGCGGTGCACCGTCTTCAGCCAGGGCTCGCCGGGCAAGGACCGGGTGGCGGTGGCAGGCGGCGCCGGCTTCATCCTCGGGGGGCTGCTCTGCTTCATCCCGCTCGTGTGGAACATCCATGTGGTGCTGCGGGATTTCCGCAACCCTGTCCTCCCCGACAGCGTGAAGTTCGAGCTCGGGGAGGCACTTTACCTGGGCATTACCTCCTCCATCCTCTCTCTCGTCGGTGGCTTCATCCTCTGCACCTCCTGCCCTGCCCGGGACCCAGCGGCCACCTACGCGAGCACTTACCAGCCCCGGCTGCTGGCGGGCAAGAGCCCCCGGCCCTCCGGCAGCCAGACGCAGAAGACCAAGAGTGAGCTCAACTCCTACAACCTGACAGGATACGTGTAGGGGCTGCAGGTGGGAACCGGGCTGCACCTCTCCCGGCTCCCCAGAGCATCCGGGCTGGCACCGAGGGAGCGCGGTAAGAGGAGAGGACACGGTGGCATCTCCAGTGCTCAGCCCTCTCGCTCGCGGGCCCGGGGGGGTTGACCCCGCTCTCTCCCCAGGGATCCCGAGAGCCTTGTGACTGTTTGGAGATTCCAGCTGGTCACTTACATCGGTGAAGGACCCCAAATCCGGCTTCTGCTCCCTCTTCTGTGCTGCCAGCTCACAGGCAGCCCCTGGCACAGCAGGACCCCAGCCCGCAGCCCCAGCGAGCCTGCCTGGGGCGGGAGATGGGCTTGTGCCCCCAGGGCCCAGCCCGCCGGCCGTGGAAGCACCACAGTGGGGTCAGGGCGTCTGCGCGGGTGCGGAATCGCTGCCGGGGGGGGGGAGCTGCAAACCAGTGTCGCAATAAACCCGTGTTTCTAGCCAGGCTGTGCTGAACTTTCCTCCGGCACCGAGGGGCCCTGGCAGCTCCCCCGGCAGGGTGGGCTGTGCTGGGGGCCGCTCTCGCCCACCTGGCTGGTCCATAGTGCAGAGGGCACCCCCAGACCTGGACTGTGTCGTGTGTCCCCCCCTACACACACCCAGGGCTTTGCCACGCAGGAGCCCAGGCAGGTGGGAGCACTGGGGGAATTGGGGGGGTCACTCCCCTGCACAGTTCGTCCCTGGGCACCACGCTGGGACGCTGCCACGTCCCATCACTGCGAGGGTGCCAGCAGGGGCAAGAGCGGCTCCCCACGGAGCTAACGGCGGGCAGCTCCCCCCACGCCCTGCTCGCGTCTGTGCAGGCTTCACTGGGACGAGGGTGCTGCGGGGGATGCGCTGCCTCTGGGTGCACGTGGCACGTCAAGGTCCCCTGGCAGAGCGGAGGCCCCCCAGCACCACCGCATCCCCACCCCAGGGTGCTGCGAGCACCCTCGCCCAGCCGGCAACGCAGTCCCAAGCACCCGAGGCAGCCGCTGGCCACGGCAGAGGCCGAGCACCCCAACACAGCTGCACAGGAGGATCTGAGCCCTGGGGTCCTTGCAGGGGGCTCTTTGGGAGGGAAAACGCCACCACTGAGACATGGGTGAAGCGCAAGAGATGGGTGGGGGCTGCCAAGGCCGCTCCCTGCAACCCATCGGCACCAGGGGATGCTGGGCACGTCCCAGGGCCTGGCAGGAGGAGAGGAGGCGCAGGCAGCCCAGCCCGCAGCCCACCAAGGGTCAAGTACGTTTTACCCACCGTGCCCCCTCTGCTGTCCCCCCCGCCGGAGGCACGGTAACCCCTGCGCTGCCGTTCCACAGCGCAGGGCCGCCCGGGGCCCCCTTGACCCGTCCCCCTGTCCCCCAGGGAGCAGGAGGCATGGGTCTACCTGCTGGCCCCTCATAAAGCAATTTAGATTAGGTCCCAGAGAGGAGGGGACCGCGTTCCCCGCTCACACGTCACCACCATTACCCTTGCACCAGTGAAATCATGTTTGCCGTGGGGTTAACGCGCTCCTGATAACGGCCAGTCACGCTTTCTCCCCTCCTCACCCAGCAAGGGGCCACCCGGGGACCCATCCCCAGGGCGATGGTTGCTGGAGGGGACCGGGGTGGATTTCAAGGCAAAGGCCCGTCACCCCCATCCATGGCTGAGGGACAAAGCGCCGCCTCAGCGCCGGGCCAGCTGAGTGAGCTGCTGCTGCCCTGCGGCAGAGAGCGCTGGGCGCAGAGGATGGAAGGCATGCAAGAGGCTCGTCCGCCGGCTGCAGCCCCCCAAGAGATGCCGCGAGTTCCCGTCAGTCCTTCAGCCGTAAATGGTTTGTTTCTGGGCAGCTGACGCAGAGAGGAGGCGAGGAAATAGGTGGTAGGAGAGGTCAGGCCTTGGAAGAGGAGGAATTCCTGGGCGCCGCGTGCTCGGCCCTCGCCTCCAGCCCGGGCTGCGGGGCTGGACGGTGCTGCCTGCGTCCACGGACAGGGCTCCCCTAACTAAACACAGGGGCATCTGAAACGCTCAACTCGGGGTCTGATTGTGCCGGGTTTAACAATCCCTTGCTGATTCAAGCAGCAGAAGGGAAGGTTTCTGGTTTTAGAGGGGTCGGTTTTTGCACGGCTTCCCCCCCAAAGGAGAGAGGCAGGCAGCGCAGGCGGGGGCAGGCAGGGCGGGGAGCACACAACACCCCTGGTTTGGACACACGAGCGCAGGGCAGGGGCACGGCAAGGGACCCCAACGTCCCCAACAGCCCCTCGGGTTTGTTTCTCACCTGTGCAAGGCCAGAGCCCTGTCCCGTGGGTGCAGCACACCGGCTTCAGTCGCGGCACGGCAGGAGAGGAGCCGACGAGACCGCCCAGAAAAGGGGGCGAGCCTTTGCCCTGCCAAGGGGGGGCCCCTGCACCGGGCTCAGGGAGGGGAAGGTTTCCCCCCTCCAGCTTCCCTGCCCTTTAACTTGAACGCACCCAAAGATGCGAAACTTGGCTACAGGGCAAGGCACGTCGAAAAGGGTTTTCCACTTCTTTAGCAGCAGGAGCAGAGGGCGGGAAAGGGAAGGACACGGAGTGCGCACGGCGGCGGTTATCTCTGCCTCGCGCAATAGCCACGTTCCCCGCTATCAGTAAGACAGGTCCTTGAGGGCAGGCTGGATCCGGCCCAGCCCAGGGCCAGCGAGGACAGGAGCCCCAGCTGCCCGGGAGCCAGCTCTGCCCGTGGCGAGCGCAGCCCCAGAGCCCAGACGGGTTTTCCTGCAGGAAAGCCGTGGAGGAGCACAGCCCCAGCTCAGGGCAGGAGCGAGATGCAAGGGGGATGGCAGCCAGGGGCAAAGCACAAGGAGGGACGGGAAGAGGGCTGACGGAACGGCCACAGCTCCAGGGCAGGAGCCCTCGCCGCGCAGACGGCACGGGGAGCCGGGAGCCTTGCAGCCCCTCGCCGGTGGGCCAGGCTGCAGCGCCTAACCCCCCGTCCCAAGGAAACGAGTCCTCCCACCCTCCTCGACGGGGCCACAGATGAAGAACGTGGGCAATAAAATACTAACGTGCCCTTATCGTCAGAAGCACCAGAGGCACTGTCAACGCCCAGCGCACCGAAACCTGCCGCGGCACCTGGGCCAGGGGCTGCAGCCTCATCGGGGGGTCATGAGAAACGTGCAGAGTCCCGACTCCTTCCAACGAGGGGATGGCACGTGCTTGGCGCCAAGGGCCTTGCAGCCAGCCCTCACCCGCCGGGCACCCCCCTCACAGCTCCCCTGGCGATGCCCTGGCCAAAGCACCCTCCTGCTGCCCTGGCCCAGCGGAGTCTCTTCGAGAGCACATCACGGGGTAGGGGTGCCCGGGGGGGGGAAAAGGCACAGGTTTGTCCCAAACGCAGCCAGATCCCACACCTCCTGCCTCCCTGGAGCTCTCCAGGCAAGCAGAGCTTGGTGCCTTCTGGCATCCCAGAGCTGGCTCTCGCTCCTGCCGAGCACAGCTGAGCTGAAGCAGCAGCTGTAGCTCCGCGAGGAACGTCAGGGCAGGTGCCGGGAGCGCCCGTCTCTGCCCGCAGCCCCCGGGAAGTGCTCAGATAGGAGAGGCAAGAGGGGGAAGAAAATTCAGGCCAAGTTCCTGATGGGCCAAGGCACTTGGAAAGGGCCTCCACATTCCTGCACCTTCCTCCCAGCCACAGCATGCTCCCAGCTGCCTCCCATGCCACGCTGGAGCCTCCCGACCCCTCGGCATGCCAGCGCTCTCGGGGAAGAGGGGACACTTCCTACCCATGGAGTTACAGCAGTGTCGGGAACTGCTATGGAGAGGCGTTGCCCTCAGGCACTTCAAATCCGGACTCCGGGGCTGGGCTGAGCAACAGCTCCAGTCGTGGCCTGTGCTGGTGGGAATGGGAGGTGCACCCCCAAAACTGCACCCACCCTTTACCTCCAAAGGCTTCTTGCTCTCCCAAAGCCACGGGGGCTGGCCCCGACTGGAGTCACACAGCCAGGACGCTGCTGGTGCCTGGCTCCTCTGGTTTTAATGGGAGAGGCTGCAATGCAGGGGAGGGGTGGTGAGAAAGCAGCTCCCCTCTGGAAAACACCGTCAGTCGGAGGCAAAGCCTGTCCGCAGGCTCCTGGCTTTCCAAGAGACCTGTTTAAAGGCGCTTTAAAGGATCTTTCGGTCTTTAAAGAAAGGTATGAGGGAAACAGGGTGGGATGAACTCCATGGCACTGCAGGGGACAGAGACCTTTGGGTGCAGCAGAGGAGATATTGCTAGAAAGCACCTTCCTGGCTGGGTCTGAACAACAGCTCGGAAACCTATCAGCAGAGTTATAAAAAGTGCTTATCTCGGAAAACCATGCGAGAAGGACACGGGGGTTTGAGGTTCCTGGCATTACATTAACATCGCAATCCAATTTCTCTGTAATCTGAGTTTAATTTACGCTAGAGGAGGTTCAGGTTAGCGATCTCAGCAAACCCAGCATACATGCAATCTGCAGCAGCGAGAGCGGGCTTTATCAGCAGAACCTACCCCCGTTCAGCGAGCAAAGTGAGCTTTATCAGCAAGGCACGCTTTCACAGCGGTTTAACGTAAGCTCTTCCAGGGATTTTACAGACATATCACTGAAAACAGACTCCATCTCTAGCCAAAATCTGCCCTGGCAAACTGGCCTAGAGAACTGAGGATAAATTGTCCTGTGCCCCCCGCAGCCCTGTGGCTGACCGATGGTTACACAGCACCGCACCGGAGGGACGGAGACCAGAGGATCCCACACACCCCGTCAGCAGGAAAACCAGGGAGGCTTCACCGGCTCTGGGGCTGCCCCTTGTCTCCACTCAGGATTTCAGGGGAAGGTTGTGCTCTGATGAAGCTTTTCCCACAGCACAGAACTAATCTTTCTTCAGGGCTGGTGCCTTTTTTCCCAGAACTTACAACACCCTCTATTTCTGGGATGTCCAGCCTGCTAAAAAAGGCTGAATCCAGGGCAAGGCCCACGTCACAAACAGCGTGATTGCCTTGAACCCGCTTTCCTAGAAAAACCGTCTCTCTAGTTTCTCAGGTCACTGGAGCAAAGTCCCACACCACCAGCCGTACCTGGCGGGTGCTCCCAGGACTGCTCCGACAGATGCATTGTCATTACCCAGATTTTTAGCCCTTTCCTTTTTGGGAGGGGAGCAGGAGCAATTCCAGCCTTCAGCATTTTCCAAGCGCAGAGAAGCCCAGGGAGTCCGCAGGCATTTACAGCGCTAAGGGCAGGCCACCGCCATCACTGGCTCCACAACCATGATGCTCCCGTGTCCGTTGAGCTATTCCAGTACACTTTTACAGGAACTGAGGTGCTCCCCTTTGCCTTTGGATCTTTGGATCCTCCCCCCTGGCTGCGGTGAAGGCCAGGCACTGCGTCTGCCTCGAAGATCATGGCTAGGCGAGGAGGCAATTAACCCCTGATCTTCCCCACGACTGAACGCTTCCTCATCAGCCTTCTGCTCTTCCCAGCCCACCTGTATTTGAACGGTGTTTCCAGATGGCCAACCGGCAGGTCGTTTCACCCCGGGCCCGACCGCTGTCCCATGCGGCTGCTCTCTCCGTCTCCACACAGGGAGGGGAGGCAGAGGCTGCCGGCGCCTGGGGATGCCAGAAGCGAAGAGACAGCAGATGGAAAAACAATTAGCTCCTTGTTTCAAGGTGAGGAGACCAGGCGCTTGGGGACTGGGGCCGTTCCTCGGCAAGGGGAAGGACCTCTCTGCCGCAAAGCCAAGCCCCTAGAAAGGGAAAGTGGCTCCCAGCACAAAGCCTCTGTATCCGCCCCAGGGAGTGAGATGTGAAGAACTGTGGCTGCCAGGAGCCTGCTAATCAGAGAGTCATGGAATGGGTTGGGAGCGACCTTAAAGCCCATCCAGTTCCAACCCCCCTGCCATGGGCAGGGACACCCTCCACTAGACCAGGTTGCTCCAAGCCTCATCCAGCCTGGCCTTGGACACTGCCAGGGATGGGGCACCCACAGCTTCTCTGGGCAACCTGTCCCAGTGCACCCCACCCTCTCCAGGAAGAATTTCTTCCTCATATCTAATCTAAATCTCCCCGGGAAGAATTTCTTCCTGATATCTAATCTAAATCTCCCCGCTTTCAATTTAAACCTGTTACCCCTTGTTCTGTCACTACAGGCCCTTGTAAAAAGTCCTCCCAGCTTTCCTGTAAGCCCCCCAGGCACTGGAAGGTGCTCTAAGGTCTCCCCGGAGCCTTCTCTTCTCCAGGCTGAACACCCCAACTCTTCAAGCCTGTCCCCATGGCAGAGGGGCTCCAGCCCTGGGAGCATCTCCATGGCCTCTTCTGGAACACACATTAAATTCCCACCTCCCCAGGCAGAGCTAGCTATGGGAGCCCTGTCCTGTACCTGATATCCTGGGGCCTGCTCGAAAACAAGGCTCTTGCTGGGAGTTACGGCCTCCTTCCCAAAACCAAAACATCCCCTCTCTCTAATCCACCCACTCCAGTAAAAGACTCAGGAGGAAAAAAGGGACTAACCAGGACAAAACACACTGCAAAGGCAGCCCGGTCTTGTACGGACAGAGAAGCTTATGCTCAGCTGTCCCTTTCCCATGGGAGATCGCGGCAAGGCTGAGAGAGGCTGCCCACAGAACACAGCACCAAAGCTCCCAGCTCACCGGCAGGACGGAGGGCCACACCGCCCATAGCGGCGTGACCCCAGGGGAAAGGCAGCCTGCTCTTCCCTGGCTCCTCGCACCGCCTGCCTGCTCCTGCCCACCTCTCAGCCAGCGCTGGAAAGCAAGGGCAGGACGGGCCGGGGCTCCCCCCCCTGAGCCAGGGGTGCTGGGTACCGCCCCACGGCTGCACGGGGCACGGTACGGACAGGGAGGATGCGGAGAGCTCTGGGAGGAGAAAGCTCCGCCAAACAGCCTTATCTCTGAGATGCTTTTCTGACCTCCTCGCCGGCAATAAGTAATTATCTTCACAACTTCATCCCCCCAGACTACTACAGCATCAACCTTCTGGCACGGGCACTGTTCAGCAAGCTTTGAAAGATGCAGGAGTGCCAAGTTTTAAATCCAGGCACTTTGATACCTGCTTATCGAAGGAAAACTAATAGCTGCGCTGTTTGCCAAGTTACATCCCTTTAGGAAACGCTCCACCACCGAACCGCTCTGTGTGTTACCTCTTTACACCGAGGAAAACACGTCAGCTCAAGAAACGCCAGCGACCCACGTACTGCTGGAAGGAACACGTGCTTCGCCTTGCTGGTACCGCGAGACGCAGGGAGGTGAGAGTACGAAGCCTGCCAACAGCTCACAAGGTGCCACACGCTCCGCAGGCTCACGGATCTCTGCCGACTGAGGCACCAAAGCTGCCCCTTGCACCACCTCCTCGTTCAGCAGAGCCCGTTCGCTCAGTAGTGCCCGAGCCTGTGTTTTCTGTACTCCACGCAAACACGCTCTCCTTTCCCGGGTGGCAGGAATTCACCAGGAGGAGCTCCGAGTTCCGCCGGCTCTGCCACGGCTCCCTCCCAGAGACAGGGTCTCGCCCGAGGGCTCCACAGGTGACGTGACACCATCGGGGATGTCTGTGCATCATCTTCTACAAAATTAAGATCAAGCAGTACTGGGGCTAGAGTTCAGCTCCCAGACCCAGTTATAATGGGGTGGAACAAACAAGATGCGAGGAGGAGCAGCAGGAGCTGGGATTACTAGCTCAACACATCCGGGAAGAGATCAAGCCTGAAGGAGATGCGGACATTTCCTGCTCTAGAAGCAGCTTTGGAGAAGAAAATAAAGGTTTGTCCCTTCCATGCCCAGGATAGATGCTTCAAAGGATGACTGGCATTTGGGATGAAACCTCCTAGCATGCTCAGGGGCATGACAGCTCCCCAAATTGCACCTCACACAGCCATAAAAACTAATCACAAGTGTCCGAAACGTTGTGAAAGGGAACTTTGACTCATGGGGATATGCTAGCGCAGATTCAGTCTCCTCAACAGCTCCATTGAAAATTAAATGCGCTGGGAGCGTAGCGCTGGGGTTTGAGGACCAGCTGGCAAGATGTCAGAAGCAGAAGAGCAAACACGAGCGGAGATAAGGCTGGCTACCTTCATACCACGAATGGAGGGAGATAAGGGAGCTACTTCCAAGCTCCGGAGTTCCCACCCGCAGTACTGACCTGAAAACACAGGAAACAGCACAATCTGAGAACGGCAAGAGGGGTCACAGAAACAGCCCCGAGGTCTAGAAACAAAACAGGATGCAACCAGATGGGAAATCAGGAGTGTCAGGAAGGGCAGACACAGAGACAGACTGCACAGAAAACAGACACGTCCTTTGTATCTCCCCAGCACCAGCAAAAGTAACTTACACGGCAACGAAAGTCCAGCCGTGGGGGAAAGGACGCGGCAAAGTCCTCACACGCAGGATGGGGCACTGTCCACACGGCTGCGTTGCTCAACGCCGACCTTCAGGCAACACATACTGCACGTTTGGTGATACCACCTCAGCCACTAGTTTCTGCCACGTGATCTCGTGCCTTTTGGGATAAATGAAGCGTTTGAGTCCAAGGGGCATTGCTGTGCTGACTGCCCCCGCACGCGCTCCTCCATGCCCACCACCCGGCAAGGGAACGCGCCTCGGGAAGGACAGCGAATGCAAGACTGTAAGTGGGAGGGTCTCCTCAGCTCCTTAAGCCAGTCATTTTATAGCTGTAAGAAACTGTGTTTGACTCAGGAAGTTTCTGAGCTGGAAATAAGCACAGGCTTGAAGAATCCTGAACTATATGCACTTGCCCTTAGCAGCCTTCCAGTACCTGAAGGGGAACCTGGGAGGGGGGACACTTTTTACAAGGGCCTGTAGTGACAGGACAAGGGGTAACGAGTTTAAATTGAAAGAGAGGAGATTAGATTGGGTATCAGGAAGAAGTTCTTCCTGGAGAGGGTGGGGAGCACTGGGACAGGTTGCCCAGAAAAGCTGTGGATGCCCCATCCCTGGAAGTGTCCAAGGCCAGGCTGGATGAGGCTGGGAGCAACCTGGGCTAGTGGAGGGTGTCCCTGCCCATGGCAGAGGAGTTGGAACTGGATGGGCTTTAAAGTCGCTTCCAACCCAAACCATTCTGTGAGTCTATAATTCTTAGTTTCCTTCCACAAACCACGCTGGAGGCAGGATGGGGAGCTGCAACATCCTTTGGTCTGAGTGCGATCGTTCTCCTGTGTCACGTCTGGCTGCTCTTGAACCCTCAGTCTTCCTCCAAACACGCCATCATCCTCGCTATTTCCCAGGTTAAAAGCATGGCCGTGCTGCTCACTACAGAAGGGCCTAAGAAAATATGCCCAAAGAGGAAGTGTAAAGGCGAAGCTCCACACAGGACAGCACCTGTGAGAGCAGCTGGGCTCAGCCACACTAGCCCAGAGCCCTGCAGCAGATCTGACTGCAAGCCCCAGCATCACCGCACCACCGCCTGTTCCCATAGCTACACAGGAAGATAAATTTAGTTCAAGGAACCTTGTGCCGCTACATTATTTAACAAACAAACAGACGCACTCAAGAGGAAAACGCAGGCAGGCACCCAGTTTAGCTGCTGCGTGGGTTGATCAGACCTATGGACCGAGACTGCTTCCCAGAGCGAAGGGGCCAGTGAAAAATCCCGAATCTCAGCACCATGCTGCTCCAGCCAGCTCTGCCAGTCACAAGACCACCAGCTTGGCCACAGGGGAGTGCCCAGCTGCACTCTCCTGG
Source organism: Rhynochetos jubatus (assembly GCA_027574665.1). Classification (NCBI taxonomy): domain Eukaryota; kingdom Metazoa; phylum Chordata; class Aves; order Eurypygiformes; family Rhynochetidae; genus Rhynochetos; species Rhynochetos jubatus. The sequence continues at coordinate 4,930,246 of CM050659.1, forward strand.
GATACTTCTTGCACCAGGAGCCAGGCAGCCACCCCCCAGGGTCTCTCCATCTCCCTGATACTCAAGCCAGAGTGCTAAGGGGCACAGCAAAGAGGCCACTGGGGTGTCTTCTGGCCAGGCATCACACAGCCTGCGGGGCTCGCAGCCATGCCACAGTCCCCGCTGCTCACACCACCTCTGAGCTTCTGCCGCCCAGGGAAACCCAGCCCCAGCAGGGGGGCACAGAAGAGCCATGCTGGGCCTGCAAGACCAGAGGAGGGTGAGGAGGACCCCCTGCCCCACCAGAAGATGACCTAGAGCACAGGTAAAGAAACCAGGGGTTTATTAATGATCATGTGCAAAAGGCACAGTAGCAGGAGAGAAGGGACTACTCCAACACGAGGGTTGTCTCCTCCAGCACGGTCTGCGTGATCCCATCCACCTGATCCAACACAAAGCTGATCTCCTGGAGCTCCGAGTGCAGAGGATGAAGGCGAGAAGCCAGCTCACAGTCATACACAGTTCTTAAGTTTCTCTGTGGCACTGTGGGCAAGAGGGCAGAGGCTGAGAGCAGAGTCCATGGCGAAAGCCTGGATCTGTCACCTCCCGTCACAGAACCCGCTGCTCCATCCCACGCTCATCCCCATTACAGACCCAGCACTGCGCAAGGTGCCAGCAACAACGTGCCACCACGTAGGAGAAGCAGAGCGCGGACAGGTGTGCAGGCATACCCTCCTGGTGTACGTGCAGAAGGGTTCCCTTTACGGGTAAGCAGGCTGGAGTGCCGCCAGCTCACGGCACAGCCGAACTCAGCACCCGCTGCAGCGGTAGCAAACTACCAGCGCCTCGAGCGCGGGGATCCATCCTCCTCCGGGGCAGGCGTCTGCTGCCGCAGCACCGAGGATGGCTGCTGAGGGAAACCCAGGGATCAGCCTCTCTCCAGCATAATGCTCCTGACGCTCGCTCTCCCGCCCGAGATTGCAGTGGGGTTGGCCTGCGGTCCCTGAAGGAAAACAACGCGGAAGTTTGCTAACGTCCTGTCTGAAACACATCTGCCGGATGCGTTTCACTCAGCGTGGCAAGCAGGCATGTTTCCCACGGGCTGCCATTCCAACCTTCTCCAGCTATGAAATCATGTGCAGTGCCCACAAACCCAACCCGATCCTGTGCCTGCCAGAGCCCCGGATACCTGACCCATCCGTAAGGCAACCCAAAGCCTGGCTTCAGGAAGGGAAAGCCCACCGCCGAGTCCGTGTCATGGCCCGGGCCCTCAGGGGGATTCCCAGCAGCACTGGGCAAACACGACAAGGAACATGGGCACAAGGAAGAGCACCGGAAAGAGCAGAGCCGGGGGGAGTTACAGGGATGTTGTGAGATAACAGGGTTGGAGGGCAAAGATGCTGATGGAGCTTGTTGAATGTGCTGCAGAGAGCTCATGGAAAAAGGAATCCTGCATGGCAGCAGCCAAGAGAAAGAAGAGGGGCCTGGAGAAGAGCTGGGGCAGGGAAAACAGGAGCAACAGGAGCGGTTTGGCCCCACCATCGTGATGAGAGAGGCAGCTTGGAGAATTGCTGCTCTGAGCCAAGTAGGGATGCTCCTGTCACACAGTGTTTCCGAAGCTGGTGTAACCCAGTGGCATCTCCCTCCCCAAAACCCTGCAGGGCAGAGCAGAAGGTGAACCAGCCAGATCCGTGATCCACCAGCCAGCTGCACCCCGTGCAGAGGGCCACAGCGAGAGCTGCCAAGGCCACCGAGTGCCCCCACGGCAGGACCGTCCCTGGGCAACCGGTGGGCAAGCCCAGTGGCCAGGCAGCCCCGCAGCCTGGCAAGTAGTGCCACCGTGTGGGAGCAGCCCACATTGCCTCCTCACAGCGTGGGCAGGACGGTTTCAGGAGGGGGCGAGAGAGAACTTGGAAATAGACAAATAAATCATATCTCAACCCAAAAAAAAGTTAAAGTGAGACTTACCCAGAGAAATTCTCTGAGCCAGAAACCTGCTCCCTCGCTGGAAGCCAAAGGGTACCCGGGCTTCCCTGAGCAGAGATGTGCCCTGTACCGAGCAGCTCAGGCAGCGGGAGCTGAACGCTCCCGCAGTGGGGAGGCAGCCCCCAGCCGCCATCCAGCCTGACCACGGGCTGATGGAGATGAATTCGGTTCGCAGGGGTGTGAAGGCGTTAACACTGGTACACAGAAACCAGGAGGAGCTAAAAACACCAACTTGGCGAGGATTTCTGTTCCACCCTGCTCCGTTTCTCTGTCTGGACACAGGAGGATGAAGCAGCATTTGAGCCCTGCAGACCCCTCTCTCAAAAAGGGAGGGAAGAGAAGACTGGCCAGGAGAGATCCACCAGCTCTGGCCAGCAAACTGCACCTCACCGACCTTCCACGTGGCCTCAGCACAGACCCCAGGCCGGGGACAGAAGACAGAACACGGTGTGGGGCAGTACCTACAACCTATCCCTGACCTTGCTGTTAAGGCTCTCATTGTCTCCCGGGGTCCACACCTCCTCTCTGGACTGCAGTCACCTTTTCGCGAAGCAGGGGAAGGGCAGCAGTTCCTTAAATACCTTTTTCTTCAGCCTCCAGCTTCACAGCGCAGGTGAAACTGCTGGTCCAAGCAGGCAGGGGCATCGGTGCAGGGGACAACACCTGGGGAAGAGGCAAGCTTTAAAAAGTGTGAACCACAGCCCTCCATAGGTCAGCTGCAGACAGAGCTCTGCAAGACAGAAGACAAAGGCAAAGAAGGCATCAAACGCCTCTGCACTATGTCCCTGTTTGTGAGGTGGCCAACCTCACCAACTAACAGACCAACGTGACCTCTGATCCTCCTTTTGCTCTTAACATACATTTAAAAGCCCTTTTTGTTGTCCTTCACAGTACCAGCCAGCTAGAACCCTAATCGGGCTTTGGCTGTGTGAATTTTTTCCCTGCAATGGCAAACAGCATCCCTGCAGTCCTCCTGTGTCGCGCTTCCAATGCCCACACACCTTCCTTTTCCCCAGAAGTTGTCGAAGATCCCTGCTCATCCAAGCCGACCTTCTGCCCCACGCGCTTGACTTTGCATGCTTTGGAACTGCCTGCCTCCGTGCTCTTAGGAGAAGACTTTTAAAGAGTGACCAGCATTCAGGGACCCCGATACCGTCACAAGCAGGTTCCCAGGGGACCTCACCAACTGGTCAGCACATTGGGCCCTCTGTGCCGCTCAGAAAAGTCTCTTATGACAATAACCTGTCTTTTTTCCTTAGTGGAAGTGGTTTTGATGTGGGTGCAGGCTAACTTGACCCTGGTGACACCTCCAACCTAGGTGGACCTCATCACATCCTCATCACTGGCCGGTTCCGCTGGCAGAGCCTCATGCAAGGGCCCCCGGGAAGGTGGGGTAGCGATGGAGGAGACGCTGCTGCGTCAGGCAGGAATTTGTTGCCATTCCCCAATATCTCTTAAGTCACTGCGTCCTGCCAGGTGGAGTGGACAGGGAATCCTCCCTGTCCTGTGTCCCGTCAGCCTGACAGGCCTGTTCCAGGGAAGTAGGGTGCAGTTCCCTCCTGGACTCCCTGATACTCCCCAACCTCATCACCTCCTCCCGGAGCTCTGCCACTAAGCCGAGGAGTTCCTCGGCCAGGGAGCAACACACATTATGCCACACATTTCTGTTTCAGTTTTGAGCAGAGAGAGAAATGCATGTGGGCAGCACAGACCACTAACGCCAGCTGCTTCAAAGGAAAGGAACTGTCACAGTTATGAGTCATGTGGCAACAGTCTATAGGAAAAGTCCCTCCTGTGCACCACTACACATTTGTGGTGGTGTCCTGAAGCACAAGATAAAAATCCTGCACATACAGGTTCAAAACGAGTCTAGAGGAGGCCACAGAGATGCTCCGAGGGCTGGAGCCCCTCTGCCATGGGGACAGGCTGAGGGAGTTGGGCTTGTTCAGCCTGGAGAAGAGAAGGCTCCGGGGAGACCTTAGAGCACCTTCCAGTGCCTGAAGGGGGGCTACAAGGAAGCTGGGGGGGGCTTTTCACAAGGGCCTGTAGTGACAGGACAAGGGGTAATGGGTTTAAATTGAAAGTGAGGAGATTTAGATTGGACATCAGGAAGAAATTCTTCCTGGAGAGGGTGGGGAGCACTGGGACAGGTTGCCCAGAGAAGCTGTGGGTGCCCCATCCCTGGCAGTGTCCAAGGCCAGGCTGGATGAGGCTTGGAGCAACCTGGTCTAGTGGAGGGTGTCCCTGCCCATGGCAGGGGGGTTGGAACTGGGTGGGCTTTAAGGTCCCTTCCAACCCAAACCGTTCTGTGATTCTATGAAAATGGAGAAGTAACTATTCATTTCCTGGCAGCCACAAGTACTGCATGGGTGTTTTCACGGAACTGCCCAACACATTCTTAGGTTTCAATCCTCAGACAATACTGCTAACTTAGAAATTACCTGTACACGGAGGCCACCCTAACACCTCCTTCCTCAGTACCGGCTTGCCCGCCCTGCCACCACCTCACTGATTGCTCAGTTGAACCAGGTCAGTCTGAAGGTACTCACGAATCCACAGTCCGTCTGGCTTGACAAAGAACTGTCTCCCGTCCATAATCTGTGCTGCTTCCTCTTCCAGACCACTGACTTTCAGCGTATCAAAGAGCTTTAAATGGAGGTAGTCCTGTATTAACTTCCTCCTCTGTCGCAAAGTGGCTTTATTATCTAGTTTCTCCACTATAAAAACTTACTTCTCAGCCTCCAGAGCCAACTGATTTCCTTGCTAGTTTATAACGAAGGCTATCTTATCTATCCTTGTGGAACGCCAAACTTCAACAGATAACGACAGTTATAAACTGTCGTTTAAACAGCCGTATAAACTTGTTGCACCCTGGAATTTGTTGATCAGAGAAAAGGATTTTCCTTAAGTAACACCCAGACAGTTGGTCTCAGTCCCAAGTCTATCAGTTCTTTCTGCTTAACGTTTGAGCTGACATTCTAGGTAAGGAAATAATGCTTTTTTATTCTCCAGCAGGTCAGGAGATCTCAGCCAGAAACTGTATTATGTTACTAGCAGTTTTGCCATTTGACCGTATTTCATCCAGCGAATTTCACTAAAACCCATCCAATCCTTCAGAAACACTAGAATTTAAATGGCCAGATCCCTCTAGATCAAAGGCTGTTATGTTAAAGGCATCAGGAAAAAAAGGGGCCAGGCAGTTACTGAAGCAAGCGCCTACTAAACACGCCCCCGTTTTAACACGGCCTATTGGAAGGAAGGTCTGCGTTCAGAGCTGTGTGGAAGGAAAGCGGGGAGTCAAGCGTTTTACAGAAACCACTTGTATTTCAAGGATAGGAGATGGCGTGGAAAAAAGTCATCCAGGACTCAATTCATGTCTCCTGCCTGTATCTGGGGAGGGGATGGGGATGGCAACAGCAGCTTTCCGGTAACGACGCAGGTCACCCTGGGTCAGGGAGCTTCCCGCACTTCAGGCATTCTTCACGCTGTATCCACGTCTGGTCCGGCCTCTCTCTACACAAACCAGTGCTCAGTCTGAGTATTCCAAGTGTGGAGTAAACACCAGGAAAGGCTGTTCAGAAGGAGCACTACAACCTGACCCCAGAGCAATGCCAGCCCATTTGGCACAGGACACATTGGCTGCCCCGGAGCATCCCATGTCTCCTCTCTCCTGAGGACACCCTGCCCATGGTGTGGCATCCCTCCCAGTAACCACCAGGCCAAGCTCCACAGGTTCCCACCTCAATTCCCTACAGGAAGGAGCCTAGCCAACCCTTGGCAACCTCTGCTTCTCCTGGCAGCACTTCCCCACCCACCCTGGCCAAGGGAAACCCCAGGCCTTCAGCACCGGCAAAGGTCAGAGCAGTGGCAAACTGGTTCCTGCGCTACCATGCAGGCTGCATCCCCGTTTCCCAAGTTCACCTGTGCCATCTTCTCCTTCCAGTAGCTGTTGAGTTTCTGTCCCAGCACAGCATTCATCTGTCTGGAAGGAAGACGTCCGTAAGAAGCTGGGGAGTTCCCACTGGCACAACAGGCAGTGCAAGGAACAACCAGGGCAAACGCAAACTCCTTCCCCAAGAAGTTGTCTTAGACTCGGGATTGCAGGTTTTAGGTTGGCACCTTCTGTATCACCCACCCCACAACTGCAAAAATGGGCCACGAGCATCATAAAAAAGTTCAGGCCACAGGTCCCTTTCCCCAAGTGCAGCCTTTCCCAAAGTGTGGAGTGCTGCACCCCCAGGAGAGCAGGAGCTACTGCCTGGAAGGAGGACGTTGCCTGCTTCTGCTGCACCCCTTCACTGGAGGCTCCAGGTGACCATCTGACCCGTGTTTTGGCATTATAGGTATGTTCCTGGTTTGGGCGGCTCTGCTAAAGTGTACGTGAACACAGGCTCCATTTTATTTCAGAGGAGTCTCCTCAGGGATGGAGTCGTGTGAGGGAATGAGCTGGAGGAACACAGAGACTCTGTCCTTCCCTCAGCCCAAGGCTGTGTTTGCACCAGACTTTCAGGATAAAATTCTCCATGCTTTCCAGGAGCACTAGAGAAGGGAAAAATGGGCTAGTCCGGGGCTACCTCCCAATAAACAGACCTAAGAACACATGCAGTGCTCAGAACAAAGCCTGTATCACAGCAAAATCCCTCCAAGCAGCGGCCTTGGGCAGAGGGCTCTCTTACCGGTACTCTTTGCCTTCTTCAAAGTCCTCTTTGTTGTGTGCTTGATTCAGGAAGTTGCAATCAATTACACCAATCACACCTGCTCCTCCTCCCTGCACCAGGGGCCAGAAATGAAGGGAAAGAGCCGGTTTAGCCAATTCTGCTCAGAACAGAAAAAAAAGGGTAGTCCTTCAGAGAGTGCTGACCCCCCAAACCCCTAATACAACAGTTGATGGCAACACCACGGGGAAGAGACAAGTCCAACTGCTCACCTTCCTTTGACAGCCCACCTTCCCATAGGGTCTGCTGAGCCGGCTGTTGGGGTACTTCATGATCCCATAGTGGGTTTTGTTCTCGCAGGTGAATCCACACCCTTCTGCTCTGATGGGAAATGCGCCAAGGAAAAAACAAACACGCTCCAGAGGGAGAGCAGGGGACATGCACGAGTTGCACCGGAAGGACTGAAACACTCCTGAGGCCACAGCATCAAGCAGCCCACGCTGCGTTCCTCAGCACAGCACCTTCCCTCTTCAGCAGGGAGAAAGCGCCCAGCCTTGGCCTGCTAACAACAGCCCCATGCACACAGCCAACCATCAGAGATAAGAACATGCATAACTGTGTGTTATCAACGTTATTCTCATACTAAATCCAAAACACGGCACTGTTATCTGTTAGGAAGAAAATTAACTCCATGCCAGCCAAAACCACCCTAATAATAGAATCACAGACTGGTTTGGGTTGGAAGGGACCTTAAAGCCCATCCAGTTCCAACCCCCCTGCCATGGGCAGGGACACCCTCCACTAGCCCAGGTTGCTCCAAGCCTCATCCAGCCTGGCCTTGGACACTCCCAGGGATGGGGCACCCACAGCTTCTCTGGGCAGCCTGTCCCAGTGCTCCCCACCCTCGTAACAGAACAGGCAAGATCTGGCCAAAGAAAACTGCCTCGGAGTATATCCCAAATGAGATAACTCATGACTAATAATTTTGCTTGCGATAAGATAAATGACCGATGTTTACAAAACCAAATCAGGCCCATCCAGTCAGAGCTGAAGAAATGCTAACCACTAACGATGACACGAAGGTCCATCGGAGAGCGAGCTCTCCTTCAGCACACTGATTGCACAAACGCAGCTCTAGGCAGACGAGTGGTCCAGATGGCCCAGACTACAGATGAGGTTTAGAAGGCGAACTGCGGGCTCAGGATTAAAATATTTCATTAACCACTTTTTGTCTAAATACATCGTTAATTTGCTTACTTCTTAGAGTCGGAGCTCCCGCGTTTGCAACGGACGCAGTCATCGCGTGCTTTCCAACACAACGCTACTTTATCCGTACGCAGCAGGTGCTGAACTCCGAATCTCGAGGAGCTGTTTTACACACACTGGCTGTGCACGGCCGAAGCACCTTGGAAAGCAAGTGGAAAACCACTGCTGCTTGGGCACTACCGCTACAGGTCGCTAACCTGCTGCGTTTCTGCACGCCAGCTCAAAACACAGCGGCGGTGCAGTCGCTGGGGAGAGCATTAGCACTCGGCTGTGAGCTACTGGGAAGCTACAAAAGCGGGAAAGCAGCTTTGTTGGCTCTCCAATTCCTGATAAAGTACGTAGGTGCAGAGTTTAAGCAACACCTTTTCATCTTTGGTCAGTCTTTTCAGATTAACATAAGCACGGAAATTCAGGGCACAAAGCGACCTTTAAAGCCCATGTGAGGAGCGGGGATAAAGGATGCTCAGGTGGAGTTTAAAACAGCAAAAGCACAGTTTCTGGAAGAGATACAAAGGGTAGATTGTTCTTTGCACTTGGCTTTACTGGGGATACTGGTTTCTGTTCCATGGACAATGCTCTCCAAAACCACGTCAGCAGGTAAGCCAAAACTCATCTTTCTCCCAAAGAGCTGGGGTGGCCTAGGAGTGGGTGTTGGGAATGAGAATCAACACGCTCCAAGAACTCAAATGACCAACTTCTAGTCAGCCAGGAAAAGTCGGCCAGCAGCTGCTGAGGAACAGGCCAGAGGGGAAGAAAGGCTTTTCTGGCCTCGTTATACATCCCAATAAAGTGTTTATGCCACTGAACTGGGTCACGCTGTAATTTAAAGTACGTTTCAGTGGATATTTTCCCAAGCAAAACTGACCAGTAGCAAAAGCCTCAAGCCTTTCTCCACCTCATTCTGCCCTGACACAGCACATCGGCCTTGGGCTACAGCAGGAACCGGCTCACGTACAAGGTGAGCCGTGAGCCCTATCACCCACTGCTCCAGCAGAAGCAGCTTTGAGGGCGCCCTCCTGAGTCTCACATCAGGATTTGGCTTCTCAAAGATGGCCAGAAGATAGGAAGGAGAAGATAATTCAGCCTCTCCATTCATTGAAATCCTCTGTTTCTCTGTGCATCAGACCAGATGGTCTGGTCTGAGCCCAGCTGTGAGGTCAGCCTGGAAACCCCAGTGTGCGGAGGCTGCTGTGGGAGCGGGATGCCAAGAGGTGGCAGGAAGGATAGGATGAGTCTTGGCTTGTAAAAGTCAGATTCAACGTTGGCTAGGCTCCTGGTGATCAGCTCAGTGTTCATCTTCTGTCGCAGGATGACCTGCCTGCGACGCTCCAGGTCCAAGGTCCGGCAGGATGCCTGGGAGAGGGGATGGCACAACGGGAGAGGCAGGACAATCCTAGTCACGTGCAGTCTTTTCCAAGCGAACCCAAAATCTAGTTTGGATTTAATGGCTTTCATCCTCTGTGAGTCATACACAGAATAAAGCTAGGCAAGAGCCATCCTGCTCCCTTTCAGCTCTCGTCAATACTCCCTTTCCAGGCCAGGAAACGCTAGAACCATGTTCTAAGAGTGCAGAACCTTTCTGCTGAGAATCCCTCTGTTGTCTGCAAGGAATTCTGTTATCCAAATATCATGCTCATCCGTAACAAAATCCAGCTACGGATTCCTGTCTTTATTTCTGAAAACAACCAAACACAAAAATAAAGTGTCCTCCAATCACCAGCACCCTGGTCTGCTCTTCCGTATCAGGATCCTAAGGGAACTTCCCCAGGAGCAGATGAAACAGCGTATTTCACACACTCCACGGATCTCATTAGTCAGTCATTTAATTACAGGTATTTCTGTGCAGAACACCAAAGTAGCAAAACACTTCAGAAGACCCTTGAATTGCACAGATGGGAAAAGGAAGTCAATGTATTAATAGGTTTCCTCTGAAAAAAAAGAGCACGCCAGTGACAGACAGAACTAGACCCACCTCTCCTCACTCCCAGCGTGGCATCCCAAGCACTCAGTCTCAGAGGGAGGAGGGAGAAATCCCAGCATTTGTTCCTCCAGCGGCCAGGCTGGAGGACAGCAGGCTCAGACCACCCAGGCCAGGCACCACCCAAAGCTGTCTCTGCTTTTAGCTCTCCCCCACCCTTGGGGCACCGCTGCCTCCCCAGCCCCTAGCTGCCAGCGTTCCAGATGAGGATGCTGCCTCCCCAGCCCCTAGCTGCCAGCGTTCCAGATGAGGATGCTGCCTCCCCAGCCCCCAGCTGCCAGCGTTCCAGATGAGGATGCTGCCTCCCCAGCCCCTAGCTGCCAGCGTTCCAGATGAGGATGCTGCCTCCCCAGCCCCCAGCTGCCAGCGTTCCAGATGAGGATGCTGCCTCCCCAGCCCCTAGCTGCCAGCGTTCCAGATGAGGATGCTGCCTCCCCAGCCCCCAGCTGCCAGCGTTCCAGATGAGGATGCTGCCTCCCCAGCCCCCAGCTGCCAGCGTTCCAGATGAGGATGCTGCCTCCCCAGCCCCCAGCTGCCAGCGTTCCAGATGAGGATGCTGCCTCCCCAGCCCCCAGCTGCCAGCGTTCCAGATGAGGATGCTGCCTCCCCAGCCCCTAGCTGCCAGCGTTCCAGATGAGGATGCTGCCTCCCCAGCCCCCAGCTGCCAGCGTTCCAGATGAGGATGCTGCCTCCCCAGCCCCCAGCTGCCAGCGTTCCAGATGAGGATGCTGCCTCCCCAGCCCCTAGCTGCCAGCGTTCCAGATGAGGATGCTGCCTCCCCAGCCCCTAGCTGCCAGCGTTCCAGATGAGGATGCTGCCTCCCCAGCCCCTAGCTGCCAGCGTTCCAGATGAGGATGCTGCCTCCCCAGCCCCTAGCTGCCAGCGTTCCAGATGAGGATGCTGCCTCCCCAGCCCCTAGCTGCCAGCGTTCCAGATGAGGATGCTGCCTCCCCAGCCCCCAGCTGCCAGCGTTCCAGATGAGGATGCTGCCTCCCCAGCCCCCAGCTGCCAGCGTTCCAGATGAGGATGCTGCCTCCCCAGCCCCCAGCTGCCAGCGTTCCAGATGAGGATGCTGCCTCCCCAGCCCCTAGCTGCCAGCGTTCCAGATGAGGATGCTGCCTCCCCAGCCCCCAGCTGCCAGCGTTCCAGATGAGGATGCATGCCCTTTCTGTCTGGAATGCCACCGAAGGGTGCCTCCCTGGGGCTGAAGAGGGCATGCTCCAGCATGGCCCCAGGCTAGGCAGAGTCTGCAGCAGCAATCATTGCCTCTAGAAGCCGCAGTCAAGAACAGGGGTGCCCAGTCCATCTACCTCCCTTCTGCCACAGGGGCACAAAGAAAACCCAGCTCCAAAGATCCGGCCACAAGCCTGACACTCTGGAGAAGTGTGACGCTGGAGAGGCTACTGGAGGGTGGTCTCAGAGAAAGATGGGGCCAGGACAGACATGACAACAGGAGGCTTTGAAGACAACCACCGAACAGTATCAGGCCGAGGGGGGGGCAGCAGTGTCACACCACTCACACTCACGAGCGGTGCCGAGGAGCTGTATGTTCTCAGCTCCCTTCGGCACGAAGGAGACATGCGCGGCAGCACCGAAGGCCATTACAGCGCAGGAAAGCGGCAGAGCACAGCTTGGGCAGGATCTGTGTCCTGTTTCCCCCCGCCACACAAACAAGTAGCCTGTAGCATGACCGCGAAGGCTTTCCAGGAGCCAGGTTAGCAGCAGGTGCCCCCAGGCAGACATACACGTTTGAGGCCAAGGAAAAAGGAACAGTGCTGCGTGGCAGCGTTAACAGCAAGGCTGCCGCCGGGGTTTTGCAGGTGCAGCACTGCTTCCAGTTATTCCCACCCTCCCCGAACACCGTGCTGCGCACGTGTGGCTGCGGGACAGCCGCAGGCAGGCTGTGCCCTCAGCATCGTAGCAGTGCCACTGGCCCCTCACATCCCTTGGGAGGAGGGTTGCAGCCTGGCCACGGGACAGCGTTTAGCCGGTTGAACGACACCAGTGGGATAATCACAGCATGGACGTGGTCCATGCAGGTCTGGGAAAGCAACCCCACGCTGAGATCCCGTCCAGTCTTGGTGAAGATGGCACAGTCAGAAGCCACACAATCCATGAACAGGTAGCCTCTCTTCATGGTCTCCTCTGTGAAACTGAAGCTGAAAGCGAGCGAAGCAGAAAGGGGCTGGAAGCGGGAAGCACCTGCCTCGCTCCAGGCACAGGTCCCATTGCCGCTCTTAGGCAAAGGGAGCTTAGCTCCTGTTCAACAGGGAAGACTCAGAGTGGCTGCACTGAAAAATCCTGCCAGTCCCGTGCTGCCCTCATCGCTGAAGAACCACATAAACCATCAGGAAGAGTTACTCAGAAGGAGGATTTCCTTAGCACCTAGGGAAGGACTCCAAACCCTGATTTAGCCTAAGCACCTTCACATTTTCTACGTTAGGGACAGGGAAATGAAGCAGAGGAGCAAAGCAAATCTGTCTCCAGCACTGCACACCCAGGCCAACAGCCAGCCAGGGAAACCCCACGCGCCTGTTCGTAATTCTGCACCCAGCCCCACCTCCCACTGTCCCCTCTGGGACAGTCTGTGCCAGCAAGGGCATGGCCCTCCTCCACCGCACACAGGGCAGGAAGGGGACAGGGCCTCTGGTTTTAATCTCTTGATCCCCACTCACTTTCCTGAAGCGCTGTGCTTACGTGTCTTCTGCATTTAAAGAAACCAATTTCCCGCATTTTGCTCGGATCAAACAGAACGGTCAGACAGAAACAAAGCCAAGCCCCAGCCCCCTCACCCCTGTGGATAAGCTACAGCAACAGAGAGAGGGCAGGAGTTTTGCATCAAGAAACCTCTAGTCTAAGAGGCAACCAAAGAAACATCAAGAAGGCAGAGCTATTTTGGCAAAAAACCCCTCATCCTGGCAAAGGCCCTCCTGTGACTGCGCTCACATTGCCCTGGTAAAGTCATTCCCCCTCTGTGAGGCTCACACCACCGACGGTTCGAGCAAAAGCTTAAAAACTATTTCCACTGGTTAGTTATGTAATGAAAAGAGAAGCCCTACTAAACTGAAATTCCTTATCACACAGCATCATGCTTTAAATCTCTTGCCATTAGCCTGCCTCACACTTCCTCATCGTGACAGAAAAACAGTTCACGTAGAAAGATTAATGTGACACAAACACGTCCTCCAAAGCCGCGACTCATTTCAGCAGCCACAGGGTACGACAGGCAAGAGGGGAAACTCCTCTGCAACACGAGTCTTCAGGAAAGGACTCTGGGTTTGACTCCAGGCACGCATGACCTTCTCTATGCCCCAGCACAAAAGCAGCTCCTCTGTTTATCACACGGTTGGCACACCAAGGAGCCAAATGGCTTATGTTAGGGTGGCTCATGACCAGCAAAGGTTTGCTGTGAGTCCCTAGGCAGACTGCGCACACGTACGGGAGCAGTTATTTTGCACCTCTGCATACTGGGAAGGTAAGGAAAAAGCAGGGAGAAGTGTACTCATTAATGCTGGATGCTTACGATAGGAAGCCAAAGGCCAGTCCAGGTATGCAGAGGAAGCCAGCAACTCGGCTCTGCTGGGAAAGCTTGGGCTCCCTCAGCCACCACCACCAAGAGCTTGGATATTGCTCTCCCAGGAGCACTGGGATACTGTGGAAAGCATACGACATTAGCTTGCCTTGTTCATAAAAGGCACTGAAACGGGTCAACAGACAAACCACGGCATCTGCCACAATGGTACCTCACCAGAGCAACCCTCCTCCATGCCACAGGGCGTTACGGGGATCAGTGGTGAGAAGCCACGGCCTCCTTGCAGTCCTAGAACACCTGTGTGATTAGATACCTGTGCAGCCAAAGTGTCTGGCAGAAAAGGGGCAGCCTTTCTTCCTGTCCTACAGCAACATGTCTGCTCCCGCCAAGGATGGGGCGGCAGCCCCACCACTCCCCGCGTCAGCCAGGTACCCCAGCTTCCAGGACAGAACGCTGCTGACGCAGTCCTGCATCAGCAGAGTGCAGCACCTTGGCTCTAGAAGACTTGCGCAGGACAAAGATGAACAAACACACACCAAGGAAATACCATAATAAATACATTTATTTACATGGCTTCCTCCTGCCCTCCTTGCCGCAAAGGGCAGAGAAGGCAGACACACGTGTGGAACAGGAGGAAACAGCAAGTACACCCCAACAGTGTAAAGACAGTGCCCATCTCTCTCAAAGAAGGGAGTGGTCTCCGGCTCTCTCCCTTCCCCACCAAGATTTACGGACATGCATGTTAAGTCCCAACACTCCTTCACTGTCCCAGTCACAACCAAGGTTCCCATAGCCCATGCAAACCCACAAGGTTCCCAGATGCCCATCCGTCACTTTGCAGGGGGGTTCTCTCTGGCAGAGGAGCAGGGGATGGCAGGGTCAGCCTCTGGCAAATGCCCCTTGCTTTTCCCAAATTCAATCACCAGCGGCTTCCCCTGCAGATTGTACCCGTTCACCAACTGCACGGCGTCCTGGGCCGACTGCGTATCTGCAACGAGAGGGCGAAACAGGCGCAGGCTACACGGCAAGTTCTGGCACAGCCACGCACGGTGGTCACGCGTGTGCCTGGCTCACAGACCCTCAACCTGCGCCGCGATCCAGCGCAGCACTGGGATGCTCCGGCCAGCACAACGCGCTGAACGTCAACACAGCACGTAACGGACTGCATCCCTTCCGTCTTGATGAATCCTTTTCCAGTCCAGGGAAAAAGACTATGACGTGATAGGAGGATGAGGGAGTGAACTCCACTCCTCCTCCTTGGAGGGCAGGCTTGGCGCCAGCCCACTGCCCTGCGGGAAGATACGGCACCTTCGTGGATCAGGGAAGAACTGAGAGGCACGAGGCAGCGACTCACCAGGGAAAGTGATGAAAGCCTGACCCCTCATCCGGCCGCTCAGGAGGCGGAACTGGATCGGTGGGCTGTCCTCCTTCTGGAACCGAGCAAACAAGGACACCAGGTCCTTCATCGTCACTCGAGGGCCCAGGTTCTTCAAATACAGCACCTGCTCCAGCGAGACAGAGGGTCAGCCAGCCTGTACCATGCAAACAGACACTGGTTCCAAGCCCACACACCTCAAAGGGATGACTTAGTTACACCCTCTGCCATCCCAGACTCCTCTTCCCACCCGCATGCTAATGGTGGAGTGTGGAAAACAGGTGGGTGTAGGGAGAAAGGCAGCTCTGGACTTAAGGCATCATCATGCTTGCCTGCGCCCAGTGCTGACAGCTCCAGTTACTCATGAAACACAGTAAGCTCCAGCCACAGTTAAGCACAGTTTGAGTAAAGCCACAGCTGGTCTCAGGCCCAAACAAGGAGAGGGCATCTTGACTAGTGGCCTGCCAGAGCCAGGAAGGGCTGGGGTCTGAAGTACAGCTCTTTGCCAGGCTGGATTACTTCCCAATAGATCCAAAGCTCTCCTTCCCTCCCAAAGTGGAGGGTGCTCTCCCTTGGTCAGGAAGATCCAGGCAACAGCCAGTCAAGAGGAGACTTTCCCTGCTGAACGTGCTTCAGGGCACGCGAGTAAGGAAGAAGAATAAATCCTGGTTCATCTCAAAATACCTTGTTGGGCTCCCCAGGATGGTAGGATGAGAACCGGGGTATATTCCGGAGTTCTTCCTCTGAGAGACGGTTCTTGCAGATCTCCTCTTCCGGGACAAACTCTACAGGCTCTTTGATAATCACAGGCCTTGGAGGGGACTGGTGGGGCTTTGCTGAAGGAAGGCTTGGACTTCTTGCCTGTTCTCCCTGCTCTTCCTGGTCTGGAAGCAATGACTCCTCAGCCACAGGCGCCTGCGGGGCCAGGGAAGGGCACAAGCACGAGTCACTCTTGGTGGGCTGGACTTCTTCAGGCCACTTCTTGCTCAGGAGCTGTTGGTAAACACTCTCCAGGTGAACCATGGGGTCCTTTTCATCCGTTACCCTCTTCTGAGTGTCATCTAATCCACAACCAAGAAACATGGTAATGTGACTACCACCGAGAACCTGGAAAACGCACAGACTGCGGGAAGAGACGCAGACAGGAGAAACGCCATGCCGACCCAGCCTCCGTGCATCTGCCAACCTGCCCCTGCAGGTTATTTGAAACAAGAGCAGCCGCAGGAGCCAGCAGGAGCTGGTGTCTCAGCTCAGGGTGAACCGGCAGGGAACAGCTCCGCCCCTGCTTTGTGCAGAGCTCCTTTCTTCCAGCGTGTCCTCACTAGCTCATCTGCGCCACATTTCAGCACGTTCTAGGGACTCCTTCAACACACCTTCCTCCTCCTGCATGCATGTGCCACACTGCCCTTCTACACCTCCACCTGGAATATAAACTTTTGGTTCCAGGGACATCCGATTAAGCTTCTGGGTTTAAAGAAAGTCCCTGGCGTGGACTGACCGATGTCTCCTTCACTGTGTTTAATGGAAATGAGGACAGAAGCAAGAGGGGCATCTCCCTTGCTGCCTCTTAGTTCTGCTAAATGCCACAACACCGATGCCAAAGGAGGGAGCAGGGACCAGAGGACACTGGGTCAGCAGGACACTGCCAACCATACCCTGGGCTGTATCTAGAGCAGCAGGTCGAGGGAGCCCAGAAAGCCAACCGTATGCTGGGCTGTATCCGAAGTGTGGCCAGCAGGGTGATCCTCCCCCTCTACTCTGCTCTCATGAGACCCCACCTGGAGTGCTGCATCCAGCTGTGGGGCCCCCAACATAAGAAGGATATCGACCTGTTGGAGCAAGTCCAGAGGAGGCCACAGAGATGCTCCAAGGGCTGGAGCCCCTCTGCCATGGGGACAGGCTGGGAGAGTTGGGGGTGTTCAGCCTGGAGAAGAAAAGGCTCTGGGGAAACCTTACAGCACCTTCTAGTACCTGAAGGGGAACCTACAAGGAAGCGGGGGGAGACTTTTTACAAGGGCCTGTAGTGACAGGACAAGGGGTAATGGGTTTAAACTGAAAGCAGGGAGATTTAGATTTGACATCAGGAAGAAATTCTTCCCAGAGAGGGTGGGGAGCACTGGGACAGGTTGCCCAGAGAAGCTGTGGGTGCCCCATCCCTGGAAGTGTCCAAGGCCAGGCTGGATGAGGCTTGGAGCAACCTGGGCTAGTGGAGGGTGTCCCTGCCCATGGCAGGGGGTTGGATGATCTTTAAGGTCCCTTCCAACCCAAACCATTCCATGACCTTATGATTATAGCTTGAACAGCATCAACACTGATCAGAGTGGTGCGTTAGAAGTTAAGAGTTTAGAAGTTCCTCGTCATCTCCTATTTCATACTGTCTTACACACAACCACCAGTCTGGGCTGGAGGTTCGCACCCAGATGTTCTCCAGCTAAAGCAAACTGAAGTGGTTTTTGCCATCTCTGGGAGACACTTGACTCTACATCTAGAAAAGTCCCATTAAGCTACAGGCTCAGGGACTACACCGCTGGGGCGAGACATGCTGTCAACCCATGGACACAGTACTGGGAATCAGCAACTGGGCTCCATTCCCACTTTGGCTCCTGGTACGGGTCTTTTAACAAGTCACTCCTACTCTTTCCTGCTCCGTGCCTTCGCTTCCCTCCCACCCTTGTCAGACTGCAGTTAAATCAGAGTAAGGGACGATCCCTAGCCCCACACAGGCACCCCATGTCACTCCGTGCAGCTCGGTGGGGGACGTCTGGGCTCTACCAAAGCGTAACCCCGACTGCTCTCCCACATACCGAACTGGGTTCTGCAGTACAAGCAGCACATCAGTGAGATCCATCATCTCCAAACGGAGATGGACTCTACACGCCTCTATATTAAACCCTTCGGAGAGCCCACTCTCTATCTGCTCATGCAAGAGAGGAAAATATCTCCTCCCACACAGTACCAAAACAGAACCATGTCTTCAGGGACAGAAGGCCAGACAGACATGTGTTGGACTCCCACACACCCCGGCTCTCTGTGCTGGAGCAAAGGGAGGAGCAAATTTGAGTGCACAAACCTTGGTGGTAGAGCGCCCGGAGGAAGGAATGGCGGTCTGTTCCCTGGAAGAGGGCATTTTCAATCTCCATCTCCCGACGGCTCAGCTGCTTGCTGCCAGCAAACCGCTGGGGCAGAGCGAGTATGCGCTGACGCTCTTCCATCTTCTCCTGGATGGCATGGAGTCGGTCCTGCGTGGCCTCTGGGGCTGCTCCCAGACCAGAGCCCTAGAAGACAGGCACAGCTTTGCTCAGACACGGAACGTGCCTCCTTTACAAAGACCCGGCAAGCAGTCAGACTTCGCATCCTCCAGCCCTGGAGTGGGTGCAACTGGGAACCATCCCCCAAAGAGCAGGTCAGTAATAGGTACGGTTACTGCAAGGGCAGGACAGAAATACAACCCCTTAGCAAGCCTCAGGTCTTGAGAAAAGTGCAGAAACAGCCCCTTTCTCCTGACCTTTCTCTGCTGCTTTCCTTTCCCTGGTCTCACTGTCCTATGGTGCCTCTGTCCCAGCAGTCCCTGTCTCTGCCAACTACAGCCATTTTTCTCAGGCCACTACAGGAACTGCCCAACCCCTCTGGCGTTTCTCTCGCCACGCTACAGCATCTCCGAGACCAAGTTCCCACCAAGCTTTTGGTCTGTGACCCTGTCGTTGTTGAACCTTATTTGCTGAAAAGCGGCCCCCAAGCTGCCATTTGGCACCCGAGGGTTGGTTTACGCTGAGGACAAGCCCCTACCCAGCTTTGCATGAGCCAGCTCCCAGAAACCACCCCACGACTGCAGCACAGGCCTCACAGCTAGCCTGGCTTCACGCTGGAGGGAAGGGATGGCATCCAGAGGGACCTGGACAGGCTGGAGAGGTGGGACCGTGCCAACCGCATGGAGTTCAACAAGGCCAAGGGCAAGGCCACACGCAGATTCACACAGAGTGTTAGGAGTTCGAAGGGACCTCTAGAGATCTAGAGTCCAACCCCCATGCCAGAGCAGGGTCACCTAGGTCCTGCCCCTGGGTCAGGGCAATCCCAGCACAAGCACAGGCTGGGCAGGGAATGGATCGAGAGCAGCCCTGAGGGGAAGGACTTGGGGGTGCTGGGGGATGGAAAGCTGGACATGAGCCGGCCGTGTGCGCTGGCACCCCAGAAAACCAACCGTACCCTGGGCTGTATCCAGAGCAGCGTGGCCAGCAGGGCGAGGGAGGGGATTCTCCCCCTCTGCTCTGCTCTGGTGAGAGCCCACCTGGAGTTCCGTGTCCAGCTGTGGAGCCCCCAGCATAACAAGGATATCAACCAGCTGGAACGAGTCCAGAGGAGGCCATGAAGATGCTCCAAGGGCTGGAGCCCCTCTGCCATGGGCACAGGCTGAGAGAGTTGGGCTTGTTCAGCCTGGAGAAGAGAAGGCTCTGGGGAAACCTTAGAACACCTTCCAGTGCCTGAAGGGGGGCTACAAGGAAGCTGGGGCAGGTGCTTTTTACCATGGCCTGTAGTGACAGGACAAGGGGTAACGGGTTTAAACTGGAAGTGGGGAGATTTAGATTGGATATCAGGAAGAAATTTTTCACGGAGAGGGTGGGGGGCACTGGGACAGGTTGCCCAGAGAAGCTGTGGGTGCCCCATCCCTGGAAGTGTTCAAGGCCAGGCTGGATGAGGCTTGGAGCAACCTGGTCTAGTGGAGGGTGTCCCTGCCCATGGCAGGGGGGTTGGAACTGGATGGGCTTTAAGGTCCCTTCCAGCCCAAACCGTTCGGTGATTCTACGATAAACCTTAACTGCCCAGGGCACTGCTAAGGTTCACCAGACTCCTGCTGCCAAAGCACAGAGACACACCCCAACTTCTGGAGGGGTGTTTCTGTTCCCCCATCCACCTCTACCAGAACTCAGAGAACACACTTTTATGGGGCTGTAGGTGGATTTTCTTTTCTCAACTTCAGCTGGAGAATTACCGTGGCAGATCCTTCTGCCTCAGGCAAGAAACCAGGCTTTCTCCCTGCACTGAGCACAATCTAACAAAGACCTTCCCATGGGTACCTCTCCCTGTCTGACTGCATGGGGCCACATCTGCACGGCTTCCATTCACCATTTCACTACTTCCCTGGGGCACAAAAGCAATTCTGGGAAATCATTTGTAGTACTTAGTTTTCAAAAAAGCTGCAACTTGGCAGCTGAAAATAACAGAAGCCTGCACACAGTACTCTGCAGAGAGCTCCACTGGCATTCTGAATTCCTGTCTCAGGTGATTCCTCCTTGGTGGAATCTTTCACTCACGGCCTCCACATCTACCTGTCTTGGGCTTTCCCTCTAAATATCATTATTCTCTCACGAGTTGTAGAAGATGTACCCTAATGTCACTGGTTCTTTCTGTCAGAGCAGTGTTTCCTATGCTAATCTTTATTTCTAAACAGCCCAGCACTGATTTCATACCAAATACAACAGCTGGTACTGCTGACATTCATTTTCATTCTTAACACCGCCCTTCTCTAACCCAAGCTTTAATGCAGACCACGCAGGGCTGGGTTTGCCTTTCAACACCCAAGCACGTAATAAGCTGAAGAGGCAAACCTGTGATTACTGCAGACGGCTCCCTCCTGCACACAGCTATTGCTCAGCAAGAGGAGACACAGAGGGAAGCCAAGGGTCAGCACAAGTCCTGCTCTGCACCTTCTGGCATACCAAATTAAACACGGGGCACTCCAGTGCACCTGACACAGGACAACCCCAAAAGCCCCTTGTCTCTAGAATGTGAAAGAAAAGGGTGAAGGTAGGGGAAGGGGAGAAATCTGCTTTGGCACTGCTCTGCTGCAAAACGCAGAGAGGAGCACGTCACTGCAATCACACACGCGGTCTAACAGCTCTGCACCGCTATTTTTATGTGGCTGCTTCAAGTCCCCTGAAGCATCCGCCAGCCCCTGGGCACTTGTACAACACCCTCCCTACAGACAGCCATCCCAAGCCAGCCATAGGATCCAGGGACGTGTCAGAATACAGGAAGGAGGAGGTTGAGGCACTTTGAAATGTTTCCTCCTTTTTCTCCTCCAGCCTCTAAATCCTTCTTACACAGGTATAAACTGGTGAAACGATTCGCTTGAGACCATCAAGGCAGAGGCAGGACTATAGTCCGGCCCCGCTGCATTACAAAGAATTGACCCTTCTCTACACCATAGCTTTTAGCACACAGCATTTCACCACAGAAAACAGGCCAGAAGAAAGGTGGGAATGTGCAGGCCTAAAGGCAAGAGATACATGGAGTGGCCATTCTTTACCAGGGGGCTTACAAAGGACTTGAGTTTCCTACCAGGGGACCACAGGCCACAGGCTTAGAGGGAGCTGACCACATTCACATCAGCAGAGCATGCCTACCTTCCCTGCTGAAGCCCGGTTCTTCCAGAGCAGGATCTCCGAGTCAGAGAGCCCCAGTTCCCGGAGAGAGGCAGTTTCTTTGTCGCTCTCCTGAAGGGCCTGGAACTGCGACAAGGTCAAAGCCCCAGCAGCCTCTTCCCCAAAAGGCTTGTAAAAAGCTGCAGGGGCAAAGCATCTCCGCTTTGACTTGCATCTGTAACCCAAAGCAACAGAACACGGAAACACTCAGCGCTGAGAAACTGTGGGAAAAGGAAGGGGCTGGCCTCTCCCCACAACCATGCCTGGTCTGGCTGCACCTAGGCAAAGATACCATGTTTCCAAAACACAACCGAGCCACGCTCTCCCGCCCCTTTTCTAAGGCCACGAGATCCCGTGGGGCAGGATGCTGCCCCAACCTGGGCACGAAGCACCTCGTGACACTGTAACACCAAGCACCCCACAGGTGCAAATGCAGGCCAGCCTGGCAGAGGTGAGCTCGCCAGCCCAGAAACTCACCCCTGCATCTCACCCAGTCTTTCCAGCCTAACAGGTGAAAATAAGTTACTAGCAGCCTTTGCTCCAGGGGAGAGATTGCTTGTCTCCTGCTGGGGTGTCCAGAGAGAAGACGCAGCAAAGGAGGAAGGGTTTGCACAGCTGCCTTGGCAGACAACAACCTGCACCAACCATCGCCCCGGGCAGCAGGCCCCAGCGAGGCAATGCCGATGCTGCCCCTAACGTGGCCTGACTCCTCTCACCGGCCCCTCTGGCAGCACGGCCAGCGGCCAGATCAGCACTTACTGCTCGATGGAGACAGTGGTATCGAGCTGGTGGTGAAGGAGGCTCTTCAGCTGCCTCTCTCCTTCCGTCTCCAAGTCTTCCAGGAGGAGCTCATCGCTGGCCAGGCTGCTGTTGACTCTGCGGCACACAAGGGCAGCGCGGAGGCAGTCAGTAAGGAAAACCCCGCTCCAGACGCGCCGCTGCCAACAGCCTCTCTACCCCCTCGGCTATTCTTCCGCGACTGAAAGCGCAAGGAACCAGAACTACTGGACCAAAGCTTCCCCGACTGTTAGCTAGAAAAGCCAACAGACGCGGGACTCCTTTGAGGGCATTAAAAATACCCCAGGAAGCGCCTTTTAGCCTGCCCGGGAAGCCGTGCGGGGCTGACTGTGCACTGGCGAGGGCTGGGCAGGCAGCCCGGTTTCAGAGGAACGCTTTCGGTGCCGCGCTGGGGGCACCGCAGCTCCAGGAGGGCCTGAGGGCTGGGGGCACGGCAGCTCCAGGAAGGCCTGAGGGCCCAGGAAGCAGCCTGCCAGGGCACCGCCGCCTCCACCGGAGGACCATGTCCCGTGAGGCGCCGGCTGAAGCCCGGGCCATGCTGTCACCCGCAGGAAAGGCTGACGCGAGGCAAGCTCGCCCGCAGGCAGCGGAGCAGCCTCGCCCCGCGTCGCCCCCCGCCCGCTCACCGCCGCATGGCCGCCGCGCTGCCGGGCCCTTCCCGCCCGCGACTCCAACTCCCAGCAGCGCCCGCGAGCGCCGCCCCCCGCGCAGGGGCCGCCGGCCGGAAGGGCCTGGGCTGCCGGCCCCGGGCAGCCACGCGGCCCTGCTGCCGGGTGAACGCCCAGAGCGGAGCGTCCGGAGCCTCGGCAGGGCCCTCCCACACCTCCCTCGGCCAGAGCCTAAGGGATGGCGGCCCCGAGACTCCCGCCCTCTCCTGCGAGGACGAGGAAGGCGGCACAGGGGGACCAAAGGGAACGAGCGCCTCCAGTTGCAGCGCACGGGAGAGTCAGTCCGTCACCCCGGGGAGCGAGCCCTTCCCGCTTTCCCAAGGGACCCCTGACAAGGCAGCGCAGCTGGGCTGCAGGGACAGGAGGGCAAATACCAAGTGACGCCCGTTACGCGGGATTCGCGCCCCTTCAGCTTTCGGCAGAAGGGAAGGATAACGGGCAAGGCTCACAGGGTGCCAGGGCAGCTCTGCTCCATCTGTCATCGTTCACCTCCCTGAGAGCAAAGACACAGCGCAGTGTGCGCTGCCATCACCCCGCAGCAGCAAGGGGCCACGGGGCTGTCTCCTAGAAAGTCTCAGGGCAGCGGGTCCGACCACGCTCTCTCCTGCCCCCTCGCCGCTGAACAAGCCACGCTGCACCAAGTCTCCAGACAAGTACCAGTTCTCTACCGGCACATCCAGTACCTGTAAATGGTGCAGAAATCCTGCGCACGGGTACCAGCACAACAACAGTTTATTGCCAAAGGCACAAGAAACAAGGCCCGCTGTCAGCAGCGGAAGAGAACTCACAGACTGGAGAGAGCACACTCCAGTAAGACACAGCAAAGACTGGCTTTGGGACAAACTATTGCAACAAAGGAAACAAACAATCCCAGATCCCAGTTTGAGACCCAGGTCCACAACAACCTCTATTTTCCGAGGAGATTTTAGGTTAATCCTTTAAACTTGGAGTGACTCAGTCAAACGCGATCCGAAAGCTGCGCTCTTGCTCCTTGCGGCGGCTCTCGCAGACCTTTGTCACCTCTTCTACCTTTCTCTGCAACACGGCTGTGGGAGACACAAGTGATTAATCCCACATCACCCCAAAACACAACCCTGCCCCGCTCCGCCTGCAGAAGGAGAAAAACACACTGTGACAGTTGTAGAAGCTGAACTGTTTCTTTCGACACACATCTCCCAGCAAAGAGAATGAACCGTTACTAACCAGTAAGACAATTTCTTCAGTACTGAATGACAAAGGAAAATATGGGTCTCCTTTCTAGGAAAATTTAAAGGAAACAGGTTGCCACTGACAGAACAAAGCATAATGTCCAAGGCCTCTGCTCTGCACTGATGCATTTCAAGCGGTGCTCTTGGTAAAACATGGGCAGCAGCCAGGAATTACTTCTCAGCAGAAGCCCTTCATGCACGGCAGCAGAATTCAAGCACAGACAGGACAGTTTCACTGAGGGTGACAGGGAGAAGATCCCTCAGGGATCTTCAGGAGTTCATTCAAAAACACTTGCACACACACAACATGCTCTCCTTTTCCATGCCAAGAGCTGAGAGACAACTCTCACCTGAGTTCTGCTCAATCCACTGCAACGAATCCATGTGTGCATTCAGAATTTTACAGATCTGCTGAAGCTGAGTAGGACGAGAAGGGACAAGCCATTTGTTACAGTACACAGAAACCAAGAGCAGTAAGAGAGTCTGCCGGCCCCGGCCTTTGGAACACGAGGCAGTCAAGTTTCTGGTATGAACAGCCCCACTAGCTGGGCAGCTACTTGTCCAGGGAAGTCTGCACAGCCACGGTGCTGCTTTGCTTCTCTTGACCATCAAGGAAACAGACTGGTTTACAGTATATAAGCTGAGGCTTATTCCAGTTCCAACCCAGCAACCACCACAACACGAAGCACCCCAGGCTTGCAGTGCCAAAAGTAAAAAGGAATGGGGGAGGAAAGCGAGTCTGAAATACCAAAGGGAAATATTTACTGAGAACCAAAGCTGCTCATTAAAGCAAGAAGGGCTATCAATAACAATTTCATACATATATTTAAATATCCTTTTTCTCTTTACCAACATACAAAAAAAGCAAAGCTTGGACTTACTGGGTCACTTGTGTCCGCTGGTCCTCCTGATGTATTCAAGTGCTCAATAATGTCCTTCAGGTCTTGTGCCATATGTTTCAACTGAGCATCTATGTTTTCAGCCAGTTTATAGCTGCAAAACACACAGGAACAGGGGTCAGAACATTTAAAGTGACCTTCAGGAGACCTGCTCCCAGTCACAGCCCGCTATAACTCAGCCCTGAAGACTTACAAGGAGGCTTCAGCCACACACAGCGCATTCTGCTCTCATCACTTGTGTCACTAAAAAAAAAAAATCCCTAATTTTCAGAGATTGGGCCAAAATTAGTAACCTTTGCCCAGACAGCTGGTTAGACCAACATCCAACGAGCTTTTCGTGCTGATTCAAGGGCTTCCACTCACAATTCCCCTGTTTCTAACGCATAAAATCTAAGCTGCCATGCAGAAAACTGGACTGTGTATCTGGCCAACGCCATCGACCCCTGAACACTGTCGCACATGCCAGCTCCACTTCTTCCCGACGGCCATCGCCACCTCAGTCTGCTCATCACATGCTCCAAGCAGGTTTTTGCCTTACGTCCTCTCCCGTTCCTCATCGGCGTGCTGCAAGTAGATGGTCCCGCTCTGCTCCTTCACAGACTCCTCCAGGGGGGTCAGCAAGTCTTCAAGCTCTTTCTGCTGCGACAGAATGAAGTCTAGCTCCTGATCCAGTCTGCAAAGAGAACAGGTTAAAGCTCAGCTGGGCGGTTACACATGTTCTGGATCTGCCACACCACGACGCAAGAAGATGCCAAAGAGAAACCAAACCATCTCACGTGCTCGTAGCTCTTACCTCTTCTGATCGAGCTTCACTTTCTCTACTTCTCTGTGTAGTGAAGTAATCTGCAACAGAAGACAGCTGTCTGTCTAGGACAATTCAAAAGCCACCTCCCAACAGAAGAGCGGTGGAACCGAGAAAGCCAGCGCCAACACAAAGCAAGACCTGCAGACCAAACCTGGAGTCATGCAGGTTTGGCTCCAAGCCAAGGTAACAAGTGACCTCCGTGCAAACTCATGGAGCAGAGCCCCAGGGCTCAGTGCCAACAGACACACAGAACAGACGCGCAGCCAGCCTTTCAAAAGCAGCCACATACAATCCACGAGATGCCTTGCTGCACCCGTAACCCTTCAAGGATCCAAGCAACCCAAACCAGGTCACACTGGGTGCTGCCCTACCTTCTCTCCGTTCTCTATCAGCGTCCGATCCCAGGCGTTCACTTGCGTAGCTTGATGGAGAAAGTGTTTCTCTTGGTCTTCCAGTTCCAGACTCCACTTGTTTATCAAACTCTCCAGCTGGGCATAAGTCATCACGGGAGGCGCGCTGGCAGCGCCAGGCAGTACAGAACACAAGGTCAGACCCAAAACAGCAACGTGACAACACTCACTCCCCCTCCTCCACCAGATACCAGCCTTACTGCTGCCTCCTGGCCTGCAGGGAGTGAGGCGCTTCTAACAACACACTCACCTGCTGGTGGTCGCTGTGGTTATGGCAGCGGTAGAAGTCCCAGCTCCGACGGCACCAGTCGTAGTTAAGGGCTTAAGGTTCAGAGCAAAGCCAGACACAGCAGTAGTGCCTGAGAGAAGAGATTCAGCTCATGCAACAGAGAGGACACATCTGCTACCTAACAAACGAGAACGGGTCCTGCGTGCACTTCTACACGCCGTGCCGTGTGCGCTCAGAGAGCTGCCTGTAACTAAAGGACAATCCCACGTGTCTCGAGGCAGCAACGAAGCACATCTCGGCACTGAAGCGGTGGGCAGGAAATGCCTCACTAGTGCTTCTAGTCAAATGAGGAACTGACAGCCCGCACTCACGCTGGGCATTAGGCAGCAAACACAACCTCACGTTACGGACGAGGCAGAGTAATGGGCAGAACTGAAACACAGAGCATCTCTAACTCCCTACAAGTGTTTGGCCTCTCCCTTCCCACATCAGGACATCCCTCCTTCGCCTCTTACAGCCATTCTGAACCTACGCAGGCTGGCGAGCCAAGAGGCAGCTCATCGAGTTACTTTACTTGCTCCAGCCTAGAACAGCAAAGCCTACGGCCTTCCTTCAGCCTTTCCTGGAGACAGGCTCTCGGGAGCCATCACGGTGCGCTTGGGAGGCAGAAAAGGAGGATCAGGGAAAGAAAGGCTGTGTTAGCTCTCAGTAACTGGAGACATTAGAAGTTACAACTGCTCTGCTGCTACACCACCGTGGCCCTTGACGCTGCTACACAGCGCTCAGGTCAAGCTTCCTTCTCTTCAGCTACGGTCAGCATCCAGTCCTTACTAGTGGCAGTGCTTGTGGCGGCCGCTGTTGTTGCTGGAACTTTTAATCCAAACCCAATCGTTCCAAGACTGGCTGTCCCAGTGGAAGGGGCACCAACTGCAAACAGAAGACAACAAGTAAGAGTCTGCACGGCCCAGCGCCCCACCCTGCCTGCTCACCCATCCCCACACGCTCTCTCTATCAGCCAGCATCAGTGCTTAGGGGAAGGACCATCCCAACACAACACGAGAAGAGGCAGGGTGAAGCTACAAAGGAGACAGGACGCCCTGCCATTCTTCCAGGAAACTGTGCCAAGGTATTCTCCCTTCCCTATACCTATTTTGCAGCACCTAACACTTCACTGCTACCAAGCGCTCAAACAAGGGAAGGGCAGCGGGCACCGGCTGGCGGGAAACGCCACCTCTGCACGCGTCTGCTCGCTACAGCAATACAGCTGCACGGGCCACAGGAAACAGCTGGTCACATCTCCCCGGCCTGGAAACACCCCCCCAGTTACCACCCAAGAACAAGGTTTCAGACATCCCGACAAACAGAGAAGGCCCGTTACCTTCAAAGCCTTCTTAGCACTAAGATAAGGGTCAGCGGCGGAACCGGAGCAGCACTGCAGAGCCACTAAAAACCCAGAGTGTGTGTGGGCTGGTGTGTACAGCATCTACAGACCGCAGCCAACTAGCTAAAAGTAATCGGCGTGGCTTCCTAGAGAGCTGCTCCGTGCCCCGAGGCGGTCAGTGTTTACCAGACACAGGGACAATGCCCCTGGCAATATGCTTTCGTTCTGGTGAGCCCTGAAGTGGTCCGGCAGCTGGACCACACCATCGCTGTAGGTCTGTCCCACTGTGCTGGGTTCAATCAGGAAAGGGTTAACTCCCTTTACTCTGGTTGCCAGGGAACTCTGTTGCTGGACACTAAGTGAAAACATTGATAAGGCCTCAGCTGGTGCTGGGGATGGCCTGTACTGAACTCAAGGTCTTTTGTCCGCTTCAGATATTGTAGCTGACCCAGACTAACCAAGGAAGTATTCCATCCCATAGTACGTCATGTTCCGGTCTCTTGGGGTGGGGAAGAGGGTCCGGTAGCCATTACTCTGCCCTTCTCTCTCTCCCTTACTCCCTTGCTCGTCTCTCCGGGCACTTGCTAACCCGCCTGCGTTAGCTGCTTTGCCAACTCCTGTGCTGGCTCATTCGTGTGGGACCTGATGGGTTGTTTTGAGTTTTCTGGCCGTGTTATCAGTGATAAGGTTTGCTCGGAATCTGCTGCGTAGGCTCCCGGGCTCCGGCCTTCAGGCCGTGGCTCTCAGGCTCTTGGGATCTGATTTTCATCCCTCAACATCTGGGTGTGCATTGGTCAGTGGATGGTGGGAAATTGTATCATATTGTATATATTGTATCATATGTTTCATTTTCTACTATTTTAATTATTTATTATTAGTAGTATCTGTATATATTTATTTAGATTTCATTAGTAAATAGTTCTTATCTCAATTTTACGAGCTTCCTTATTTCTTTTTCCTCCCATTCTTCCCCTCCACTGGAGGAGGGGAGGGGGATTTGTGAGAGCGGCTTCGTGGTATTTTGCTGGCTGGAGTTAAACCACGACACCCACTGAACACATTCTGCTCTGCTCTTGTTCTGAACAAAACCCTCCCTGCCTCACCACTGAAGAACGTTTGCCAGAAGTCACACAGAGGGAGGAGGGGGCAAACCGTGAGAAGAGCTGGCCTTTGGAATCCTCCCCGATTAGCCCAGCATCTGCAGCTCCATCCACTACGGACAGGTAGCACCGACCACGCTGCTCACGCATCCCCGACGGACACGATCCGCGCGCTGTGACTCACGCGAGAGGCCCGCGCTGGCAGACGACGTCGGTGCTGACGAACTTGCTATAGAGGCGAACAGCGTAGGCCCCGCTGAACCAAGAGCGGAGGTTGTGGTGGTGGCGGCGGCAGTTGTAGCAGCTGTGGATGTTCCTACAAACGGAAGCGGCACGGATCTCGTACAGGCACGCTGAGAACGCGACACACCTTTGCCCGTCTGCACCAGCTGTGCATGGATGTAGCAAGTTGAAACTATCCTGCCCCATATTCTACCTCAACTCCCCCCCTCACCCAACACACCCTCCCAACCTGCGGCTCCCTTCCTCCACGCTCCGGCGAGAAGCGCAGAACAGGACTTGGCACGTGGGACGCAATAAAAATTGGGGATACGACGTTCGACGGCTGCGTGAACTGGCAGAGATCACCGGTGCCGTTGCAAATCCACGGCAACAAACACCTCCAGCCCGTTTCCAGCCCCGCTGTAGGAAGCTGTTCCCACAAGCACAGCAGATGCACTAAGTCCTGAGTAGCTCCCTCCTAAAATCGCTGCCCACCTCCAAGTTTGGTTCCGAAGGACAGAGTGGGTGCCTGGCTGGTACCAGTGGTCAGCGTTGCCGTGGGCGCGCTAGTGGCTGCTGTTGAAGACAATGACCCAAAGTTGAGACCTGGAACAGGGAGCGTAAGGAAAAGAAAAGACAGCCTTGTACTACAGAGACGCCACGGGTTCCGCTGATCCAGCCACGGACAAGTGAGCAGCAGGAAGAGCATAGGAAAACCAGGAACACTCAGTGTAACACAACACTCTGCCTTTTGCAGGCAACAAACAAGGGCTCACAAGCTCATTGCCTGCAAAGACTGTCAAGAACAGCTGTAACATGGATCAGCATCACCCTCACCCCAGCAGCAGGAGGCTGCAGAACCTCCACACCACCCCCAGCTGCCCTCCCTGCCCACAGCTGCCATCCCAGCCCAGCACTCACCTGCAGCCTGGGCCCCCAGGCTGAAGGGGGCTGAGGACAGGGTTGCAGCCCCCATGCTGGCAGCGGTGGTGGCAGCAGCTGCAGGTGCTGTCCCAAAGGTCAGCCCTGTGGCCGCTGCTTGCGGAGCTGCAGCGCCCACGCTGAAGCCGCCTGTTCCCGCCTGAGTTGTGGTACCGCTGGAAAACGTAAACCCTCCGGTTGTGCCAGACTGAGCGGTGGTGGCGGCGGCGGCGGTGGTGGTGGCGGTACCAGCAGAGCCAAACACGAAGCCAGAAGGGGCTGTTGCTTGACTCGAGGGCACGCTGCTGGGTACAGAGCTACCAAATCCAAAGCCTCCGGTGACTCCAGTAGCTGGAGCTGCAGTGCTGCCTCCAAAGTTCAGTTTTGGTGCATTGGCCCTAGGGAAGAAGAGAGGCCAATCTGAGACCCACATCCAGTCAAGTACTGACCCGCCTTTCCAACAGTCCAGTTGCCGACAGCTGAAAGCCCCTTTCACAAAGCTGTGCACACACAACCACGTTCCTGTCTCCAGCCTGACACAGACGGTATCGCATCCCCTGTCTCTGGCAACCCGCCCTCCAACCGCCTCATCCTGACCTTACCTCACCCATCCAGGCACCGCAACACGTTTATGGCAGTGGAAGTGAAGCTGCCCGGTCTCTCGGCTCCCAAACACCCTTCCCGCCCCCTCCACACCAGGCACTCGTGGGTTCTTTCCACTCTTACTGCTCGTCCCCATCTCGGCTGCCTTCCCACTGCTCCCACCTGACCGCCTCCCGCAGCGGCGGCTCTCAACACTCGCTCAAAGCCCGCAGCCTCCCCAAGGACAGAACGGGCCCACCTGGCTGACGGAACATTCCCAGCGCTCCAGACCTGCACCAGGAAGCCCGTTTTGCGCTCAGGCGCAGGGTTTTACCATCCCTCGACGCCAGCCTCAGCAGCCCAAGGCCAGGCCGAAGCGCAGAGCGGCTTATTCCCGACACCCGCGCGAGAATCGCTCCCTCGAGAGCTACTGGCAAAGCACTCCCCAAGCAACGAGGGGGACGGCGTCCCCCGCTCACGCGCTCCGGCGGCCGAGGCCGCTCCGCAAAGCCAACCCCGCCGCCCCGGACCGGCCGGGCCGCGACCGCTCACCCCAGCGGGAACACGTTGGCTGCCGGAGCCGCGCTGGCCGCGGCCGGCGTCCCGAAGCTGAAGCCGGCCGGCTGCGCCGCCGCGCCCGGCGTGCTGAAGGAGAAGAGCCCGGCGGGCTGGCTGCCGGCAGCCGTCTGGGCCGCGCCCCCGAAGCTGAAGCCCCCCGAGGCGGCAGGCGCGGGGGTGGAGAAGGAGAAGCCGCTCGTGGTCGTGGTCGTGGTCGTCGTCGTCGTCGTGGCGGCCGTCTTCGGCGTGCCGAAAGCGAAGCCGCCTCCCGCCGCCCCCGACCCGAAGCTGAACTGGTTCATGGCGCCGACGGCCCGCGGGGGGAGGGACCGGCCCACGGCGGAGCAGAGCGGAGCCGGGACCCGGACCGCCGCGCCCGCGCGCAGTGATGACGCTCCCGCCGACCCTCCCGCGCCCGCCCCCTCCCGCGCCTCCCAACCACCGGCCGGCCCTTCCCGCCCTCAGCACCTATTGGCCAGTCCCGCCGCCGCTCGCGGGCGGCCCGACCGGATTGGCTCGCCAGCCCACCGGAGGCGAAGAGGGGCGGTGCCGACCCGTCGCTGTGGGGACGCGGGACGCGCCGATGGCGCCGGGCGGCTGCAGTTCCACGGCTCCGATGGCAAATGAACGCCCAGAGCGGAGCGTCCGGAGCCTCGGCAGGGCCCTCCCACACCTCCCTCGGCCAGAGCCTAAGGGATGGCGGCCCCGAGACTCCCGCCCTCTCCTGCGAGGACGAGGAAGGCGGCACAGGGGGACCAAAGGGAACGAGCGCCTCCAGTTGCAGCGCACGGGAGAGTCAGTCCGTCACCCCGGGGAGCGAGCCCTTCCCGCTTTCCCAAGGGACCCCTGACAAGGCAGCGCAGCTGGGCTGCAGGGACAGGAGGGCAAATACCAAGTGACGCCCGTTACGCGGGATTCGCGCCCCTTCAGCTTTCGGCAGAAGGGAAGGATAACGGGCAAGGCTCACAGGGTGCCAGGGCAGCTCTGCTCCATCTGTCATCGTTCACCTCCCTGAGAGCAAAGACACAGCGCAGTGTGCGCTGCCATCACCCCGCAGCAGCAAGGGGCCACGGGACTGTCTCCTAGAAAGTCTCAGGGCAGCGGGTCCGACCACGCTCTCTCCTGCCCCCTCGCCGCTGAACAAGCTACACCAAATCTCGAGGCAAGTACCATGGAATCATGGAAGGGTTTTGTTGCGGACCAGCTGGACAGGTCAGGTTCTCACGAACCACACAAGGAGCTGAAGGTCATGTTCTCACAAGATACTTGAGGAATTAAAAATACAGGACTAGGGTGCTGACACCAAAGGGGCTCAAGTCACGAGCTTGATAAGGGAACTGCAGGGCACTGCAGAGCCAAGCTTACAAAAGTTACAGTTATCAGCCTCAGCTGTTGCAAAACACTGGGAGGGGTTTAGGGTGTGGAAAATTACCGAATCTGTCTAGAAAACCCCACGGTGTCAAACAATAAACGATCTCGCTTGGTGCACATCATGCCGGGGTCCGTGCCCTCAATCTCCACAAACGGCACCCGAAGAGGGACTTGAAAGCGGCAGCTAGAGCGACCGGCGGGGAGCCCAGCTGAACGGAACAGAAGGCAGCGGAGCCAGAGAGCTGCAGTCCGGACAACCAGTCACCGAGAACAGGGGAGCGGCTGGGAACGATGGGAAGCACAGCTTCAAAAGAACAAAAGACAATTTTGACATTCACATCACCTTCTGCCGGACAGATGAGTGAGCGATCTGGGGAAAACATGGGGCAAGCAGCTACCAAAGGACAAAACCTGCAAGTGGAAACCTTGCAGTGAATCCTTAATGAACAGGGCTTTAGAATCCCAGCCATGAGGCTTGCTAATTTATTATTTTGGATAAAGGAACACTGCACCTGGTTCCCTTCACAAGGGAGCTGTGACAGGAAGGTCTGGGCGAAAGCAGGCGAAGAGATAACAAGTAAGAAACAATTACAGCCCACAGTTTCTGAGGAGGTTATCGTGACCTGGCACGCTGTGTTTACAGTGCTGCAAAACTTACAGCCAGCTGAAAATTTGCCTCAAAGGAAGCAAGAAGGAGACTCAATAAATGAATATGTGACTGCTGCATCTCCTGAACGTGATGATCCTTTTGATCCCGGTCCAATAAATCCTGAGAGGGAATTAGATTTATATCCACCTCTCACTCCCATAAGTTATTGCTAATTCGGCACCCTCTGTCCAAACAGTACTAGCCCTGGGTCAGCCTGTGGTCACTTCTGTTACATGATATGCCTTTCATTGATCTTACCTCTCCTGATAAGACAGCGCATACTGAAAAATCATTAATACAGCTATGTTGAGATGCCGCTTTTGCTAAAGGGGATATAGAGACATTTAGAGCATGTCCTGTAATTTATCGGCCGCAAAGACCTCCAGAGCATGCTGCCCCGCCTTATGAAATGATGAAAGAATTGCAAAAGGCTGTAAAGGAGAATGGTTTACAAAGCGCATGTGCTGGTGGCTTGTTTGGAGCTATTGGGGGTAGTTATGTAATGACCCCTTATGACTGGAAGTTGTTAAAGGCCGTGTTAACAGCGGCGCAGTATTCTGTATGGGCAAGGGAACATCATGGTTTGGTGACGGAGCAGGCAATGCAAAATCTCACGCAGGAGGTTAATACAGGTTCACATGAATTGCTTGGTCAGGGACGCTACGTTACAGCAGCAGCACAAGCTGGTATGAATCCCCAGGCACTTAAACAAGCTTCGAAACTCACTTTGTTAGAGGTGAGACGGGTCCCAGTCGCTGGAGAAAGACAGCTCTCGATTACAAGAACAAGCGGCAGATCGCTTTTGCACACACCTCCCGGTGACGTTTTATCTGCTTCATGGCAAGAGACAGCTGCTTGCACTTCGAGGGCAATATGAGGTTAGTGAGAATTCGGTAAAAAGGCTGGAATGGGTATTTTTACCACACAGCCTGCGCAGAACAGTTACTTCCCACACATTTGTTGATTACTTTGCTTGTTAAGGCTCGGGAACGAGTACAGATGCTGACAGGTAAGGATCCAGATGAGATTTATCTACCCGTAAACGAACAAGATTTTGATCAATTAATGAAATACCTATTTAGAGACAGACTACCAAGGCCGTACAGCCAGATGTCCAGCCTTGTCTGAGCCAAACAGATATAAATGCCCCTTTTGGATTCCGCCCTGGGCCCTGGCCAGGCCTCGGGTGGAATCCAATGAAGGGGGGGGGGGGGAACGTCAGGTGTCTCTGCACGTGGAGTCTCAAAGATTGTTTATTCAACTGTATGAAAGCTGGACCCTCTCGCAGCGCCTTTGGAGATCCTCACTACGAGTGGACATACTGCATAGGATTTCCCAATTGCTGGGACAGGTTCTCCAAATCCTCGCTGTGACCGGAGCTCCCCAGCTGATGTGTGGGTCTGGATGATGGTAAAGCATTAGGGCAATTGGTGATGGAGCTTTCTTAATCACTGTTAGTAACTTTATGTAGTAAAGATAGATGTGTTACCTTGCTTATGCTGTCTGCTGGTTTAGACTGTAGTAAATAAGTTTCTCTTTTCAACTTTAACTTGGTGTCTGTGTTCCTTCTGCCAACCCCGTCAATTAGCAAAACACTGGTTTGCTGTCATGGCAGTACCACGTACAGTTAAAACTGATAACGGCCCAGCTGACACCGTGAAGGGCCTTGTGTCATTTCTTCAGCAATGGGGGGTCCAACATGTAACAGGCATTCCACATTCACCCACTGGACAGGCAATTGTTGAACACAGTCATAGAAATCTCAAACATATGCTTTTAAAACAAAAAAGAGGGAATATGTCCCCACAAGAACAGTTGGAAAATGCAACATATACCTTACATTTTTTAAACCGATCCTCTCAGCATTTACAGACAACTGCGATAGAAGGGCATTTCAGTATTCCTCCGATGCGTTCCCAAAACCCAAAGGTGTGGTTTAAGGGTTTACCTGATTATACTAATTGGCAAGGTCCTGCAGAATTGCTAATGTGGGGAAGAGGGCATGCTTGTGTTCTGTTACCTTCAGGTCCCTGTTGGGTTCCAGCCCGACACATCAAGCTGTGTTATGAGCTGGAAGGACACAACGACAAATCCAACACCCCCCCCACGAAACGCCTGAGGATCAGCCTCAACAAGCGCACGAGGACATATGATGGCGTGACATGGGGTCGACCTCAACAGCTTGATGAAACCGCAAGTAGTATGATGAGATAATGTGGACCAGAACCTAATGCGATAAACACGGTTTTGGTCTATTTTGCCATAATTTCTGATCAATCGAGGGCGAGCATGCTTTTCTGTCTCCTTACAGTGCCTCCCTTAACTCAGGCTCAAGTATACTGGGCCCATATAATTGATCCGCCACTTTTTAAACCTCTAACACGGTGGGATCCTGCGACACCGATCTCTGATAATGACACACGTTGGTCCAGGGGACACTGGGTATCACCCTTAGGCACATTACAGAGTAATTCAGACTGGTTTCATGGTCAAGATGAGAATTTTATACTGAAACATTACCCATCTGTGTTACAAAACAAAATTCCTCTAAATTCTGTATTATGCTGTGTTCAGTTGAACCAGAGGTAACTTCAAAATCCAAGGACTGGCACAAACAGTAAAATTTTTAGGAACACAGTGGCACCAAGGCCATAGAGAAATATTGTCAACAGCCAAACAGAAAATTTTGGACTTTGCAACACCACAAAATGAAAACGGAACAGAAATATTAGAGGAAGTCATTGATACTGATTATGGAGGAGAAAGTAAAGTTATGTTGCTAAATAGTGGCGTTCAAGACCTACTGATTCAGCCACAAGTTAGGATTGCCCAAACTTTACCTGTTCTAAAATCCAAGGTGGTTAAAGGACAAGCCCCACAGGTAACAACTGTACGAGGTGACAAAGGATTTGGATCTGGTAGTGCTTTTAACAATGGAGATAAAGTACGGGTGGAAAGACCTGAGGGTCCTCCCGAACCAGCAAAGTTAGAGCTCCTAGAAAAAGATAACACCGGTTTAGTAATCAGATCCGGACAGGAAAAATGGAATATATTCCTGCTCATAAATGTTACCTTTAGGAATGATATTATGATTATCTAGTTTTGTTTTGCAGAAACAACTGATTCAGTCCATGACCACGATCTTCATCCTTTGATTATGGTCCATTTGGGCAATGTCATTACCCCAGGAAGCAATTTGGAAAAGATGAATAATTCCATACACCGGAATTGGGAAAACACTCCACAACAGCAAGATGATTACACCTGCAAAGCAAATCAATGCTGCCCAGTAGTGAACTTGACCTTTTCACCCGGAGTGACTGCGTGGCGATCCTTCAGTTACAGAAGACAATACCGAACTGATACTGATGACGTAATTGCCTTGAATGCTAGTGCCATAAAATGCTGTAATCTTTCTCTTATTAATGTAGGCTCACCCTGACTGACATACGAGTCCTGTTGTAGTAATGCTTACAGTTTGTGTGATTTTAGCAGTAGTGGTGATACAACCTTTGCTACACTCAGTATCTTGGATTGCATAAACGCTATGGAAATACAAAATAGGTCGGCATGGGCTGAACATGTAATTGTTTTACAGAATCATCCTGTTATTTATACTGACCACTTTGTCATGATACCAGCTGCCTGTGCTTTGGTTTCACAACAATATCAGAAAAATGTTATTAATCAATCCTTTAATTGTAGTCATACTGCTAATACCAATCTGCATGTGCTTTGCCACAGTAGTGACTTGTCACTGGATGAGGCAGGTGAAGCTCTGCATTGACAACCAGGTGACAGGACTGGGGCTGGCCAAGCGCCTCCCACCACAGTCAAGGGCAACACTGGGTTGGCCTCTGTTTGCCACCAAGCAGATCTTTTAGCTCCGCTGTTGGCTGCAACCCAGCAGGCGTTGAGCCGTGGGGACACACGCCATACCAGACCCTGATGTGAGGGATGGCCTCCTCTGTTATCGGAGAGCCATCCAGCAGGGGAGAGCAGGCCGAGCATCCTGTGGCTGGCATAAAACAAGGAAGAGGGAGATGCTGCGGACCAGCTGGACAGGTCAGGTTCTCACGAACCACACAAGGAGCTGAAGGTCATGTTCTCACAAGATACTTGAGGAATTAAAAATACAGGACTAGGGTGTTGACACCAAAGGGGCTCAAGTCACGAGCTTGATAAGGGAACTGCAGGGCACTGCAGAGCCAAGCTTACAAAAGTTACAGTTATCAGCCTCAGCTGTTGCAAAACACTGGGAGGGGTTTAGGGTGCGGAAAATTACCAAATCTGTCTAGAAAACCCCACGGTGTCAAACAATAAACGATCTCGCTTGGTGCACATCATGCCAGGGTCTGTGCCCTCAATCTCCACAGGGTTTGGCCTGGAAGGGACCTTAAAGATCATCCAACGCCCTGCTGTGGGCAGGGACACCCTCCACTAGACCAGGTTGCTCCAAGCCTCATCCAGCCTGGCCTTGGACACTCCCAGGGATGGGGCACCCACAGCTTCTCTGGGCAACCTGTCCCAGTGCCCCCCACCCTCTCCAGGAAGAATTTCTTCCTGATGTCAAATCTAAATCTCCCCTCTTTCAATTTAAACCTGTTACCCCTTATCCTGTCACTACAGGCCTTTGTAAAAAGTCCCCCACAGCATTTTTGTAGCCCCCCTTCAGGCACTGGAAGGTGCTGCAAGGTCTCCCTGGAGCCTTCCCCTCTCCATGCTGAACTCTCCCAATTCTCTCAGCCTGTCCCCGTGGCAGAGGTGCTTCAGCCCTCAGAGCATCTTCGTGGCCTCCTCTGGACTTGCTCCAACCAGTCCATATCCTACTTATGTTGGGGGCTCCAGAGCTGGATGCAGCACTCCAGGTGGGGTCTCAGGATAGCAGAGCAGAGGGGGAGAATCCCCTCCCTCGCCCTGCTGGCCACGCTTCTCCTGATACAGCCCAGGGTACGGTTGGCTTTCTGGGCTGCCAGCGCACACGGCCGGCTCATGTCCAGCTTTCCATCCCCCAGTACCCACATGTCCTTCCCCTCAGGGCTGCTCTCGATCCATTCCCTGCCCAGCCTGTCCCTGTGCTTGGGATTGCCCTGACCCAGGAGCAGGACCTTGCCCTTGGCCTTGTTGAACCTCATGCAGTTGGCACGGTCCCACCTCTCCAGGTCCCTCTGGATGCCATCCCTTCCCTCCAGCGTGTCGACCACCCCACACAGCTTGGTGTCATCGGCAAACTTGGGGTTTGCACTCAGTGCCATCACCCATGTCGCTGACAAAGATGCCAAACAGCACCGGTCCCAACACCGACCCCTGAGGAAGGCTGCTCGTCACTGCTCCCCACTCAGACATCCAGCCACTGACCTCAACTCTCAGAATGCAGCCACCAAGCTCGTTTTTTATCCACCAAAGTACTTTTCTACTGGCACATCTGTCAACTTTGAATGGTGTAGAAATCCTGCGCACAGGTACCTGCACAACAGCAGTTTATTGCCAAAGGCACAGGAAACAAGGCCCGCTGTCAGCAGCGGAAGCAAGCCTGATTCAAACACAACTCCATCCAGTGATCTGAGCACTCTGAATCTCTGTGACTGCTGAGCTCCTGAGAACAGCTCTTCATTACACCATGAGCTTTTATTCCAGTACTGACAGGGATGAAGTCCCAGTTGAACACAGGCAAATTAAATTAAAGTACTGGGAAGCTCAGCCATGGACTCACACACTGCTGAAATCTCCCAGGGCAGCCCTCACGCGTATCACCAGTCTGCGCGCAGTTATAAAGAACAGAGACGAAGAGCACGTCCTTTCAGCACAAACTCCATGCAGCCTCTCAGACTGGCGTGGGCACACTCCAGTAAGATGCAGCAAAAACTGGCTTTGGAACAAACAACAAACTCTATTGCAAGAAAAGAAACACATAATCCCAGATCCCAGTTTGAGACCCAGGTCCACAACAACCTCTATTTTCCGAGGAGATTTTAGGTTAATCCTTTAAACTTGGAGTGACTCAGTCAAACGCGATCCGAAAGCTGCGCTCTTGCTCCTTGCGGCGGCTCTCGCAGACCTTTGTCACCTCTTCTACCTTTCTCTGCAACACGGCTGTGGGAGACACAAGTGATTAATCCCACATCACCCCAAAACACAACCCTGCCCCGCTCTGCCTGCAGAAGGAGAACAAAAACACCGTGACAATCGCTCAGGTGTGAGAGTGCACCAAGGAAGAGACCCCAGCACCAAGCCCCACTAACCCTCCGTGGCAAAGGAGATCGTCTGAAACGTGTTCAGAGGCATTCAGGGACCGGCATGCAGCACTGCAAGAGTCCTGTGACCTGTTGCTGACACAGTTTTTCCCATGCCAGTTTGCTGTAGTTTCAGGGCGCTGCATGAGAGAGCAGAGCCAACTCTCCCTCAACAGGGGCTGCAACTGGTCTGCAGCTTGAGAACAAGCAATTCCTGTTAACCACTCTACCCACCGCCAGCTAAACTGGAATCCTGCTGATCACAGGTGAACCACACAGTCTGTTACGAACATATATGTATTTTCTTGCGGGATACCACACAGCCACAACAAGCTTTTTACTGCAAATACAGAAAACGCCAGCACAAGGGCACAGCAGAGCTGCAGAGCACGGGCAGCCACAACACCCACCATCTGTTACTTGCTCATCACCAATTCGGAAATATGTAAGCCCCTGAGCTTCAACTTCAAACGCAGCAGTCTCACAATATACAGAAAATCTTGGCACAAGCTCCAGTGATTTCCAGTGTCATTCCACAAAAGCTTATCCGAAGCTGTTCAACGGGGCCAAGGCATTACATTATGTCAGCCTGTGGCAATGGCTACCTGAAGGCTCACTTCAGAACTGCATTGTTCATCCACCCTGTCACTTTGTGCACGCAGTAACAGGAATTCTCCTTGCCAAGAACCCCAAACACACAGGGAGATACATTAACCTTTCTTACAAACTGCAGTCACTTAGGCTTATTACTTCAGGTGAACTGCAGCTGAATTGTTTCCTCCCTTGTACATTCCCCAGCACGAAGCATTATTAACTGGTAAGAGTTTCTTCGGTACTGAGTGACCGAAGAAAAAAGGGAAAATTTTTAGCAAAACTCCAAGGAAACAGGTTCCTATTTTCACACCCATTCAGTAAAGTCTGAATTCTGATGCCACAGGTGCTGCACCAGATTTCCCAGTAAAGGCCTGTCTGGAATCTGGAACTTAGCATATGTGTTCTGGAAGACAAAACCAAACTACATCCTGATCTAAGCCAGCAATACCAGTCAAACACAGGCAGCAGCGTGCCTGCTCCCACCCAAGAAGTGCACCAGGTGTGAGCACTTTCACAGCACTGCAGCCAGACAGGGCAATTCAGTGCCAGTGGGAGAGCTCTGCTTCACTCTGCCCTGCCCCATGAGGCTGCAACACCACTGAAAACCAGCCCTGGGGAATTCTTGGATCCCCCCCCAAGGAGGCGCTCCCTCTGAGGAAAGCTCCTTTCCCAAGTTTGTTCTTAGGGGGGCACCACGGGATACCATACCCTAGCCACGGGTGAACCCAGGGCAGTGACTACACTACCAGCCTTTGGCTACTGCGTGCACCTGCGGCTCTGCCCCACAGCTCAGGTTACTGCTACCATGGCATTTCCACACCCCAGGGTTACTGTGCCTGCGGAGAAATGCTGCTCGCTCTACCTGGGTTGGACTGTCCCACGTGGGGTTGGAGAGAGGAGGATAACATCAGACACAGACACGCACATACCCCTCACCAATCGTCCCATTTCAAATGGAAACCCCACAACATTTCAGAAGATGAAATATTTAACCTGGGTTGGACAGAACAAAGCATAATGTCCAAGGCCTCTGCTCTGCACTGATGCATTTCAAGCGGTGCTCTTGGTAAAACATGGGCAGCAGCCAGGAATTACTTCTCAGCAGAAGCCCTTCATGCACAGCAGCAGAATTCAAGCACAGACAGGACAGTTTCACTGAGGGTGATGCGGAGAAGATCCCTCAGCGATCTTCAGGAGTTCATTGCTGTTCAAGAAACACCTGCACACACACAACATGCTCTCTGTTTCCATGCCAAGAGCTGCAAGACAACTCTCACCTGAGTTCTGGTCGATCCACTGCAACGAATCCATGTGTGCATTCAGAATTTTACAGATCTGCTGAAGCTGAGTAGGACGAGAAGGGACAAGCCATTTGTTACAGTACACGGAAACCAAGAGCAGTAAGAGAGTCTGCCGACCCCGGCCTTTGGAACACGAGGCAGTCAAGTTTCTGGTACGAACAGCCCCACTAGCTGGGCAGCTACTTGTCCAGGGAAGTCTGCACAGCCACGGTGCTGCTTTGCTTCTCTTTACTGTAAACCACTCTATTTTCTTGATGGTATATAAGCTGAAGCTTATTCCAATTCAGACCCAGCAACCACCACAACACAAATCACCCCAGGCTTGAGATGCCAAAAGTAACAAGGAAAGGGGAAAAAACCTCAGTCTGCCATAGCAAAAAGGAATTCTACTGCAAACAAAAGCTCCTCTGTAAAGCCACAAGGATTATCAAGATCAATTCGATACATACCAGGAAAGGCTGGTAATTCAGACCTTGTTTCACAAGGATACAAAGTTAGCATAAGGACAAGTATCAGCAGCTGCAGAGGGCATTCTGAGCAAAATATAGATTTGCCACAAGAAAGGTGCAAGCAGAGGAGCAGGCAGCCAGATCAACCTTAAGAAATGCCTCTGAAATGAGTTGCTGATTTTTGCCAAGATTACAAATATCTAGAGTTTCTACCAGAATGAGATACTCTGAAAACTATTACCAGAACTGCAAAGTATGTACGTGAGTCAGGCTGGCTTTGTGTTATCACGCCAGTTTTACCAGAAGAGAACCAACCCAGGGACAAACCAAAATACCGGGCCAACGCTGAAACTACAAGCAGCACAGTATCCACCAGAGGACAAACAAAGAGTTACAACAGTTAAAATAGCCCTTGGCTCTTCACCAACATGCAACCAAATAAGGCTTGCACTTACCGGGTCACTCGTGTCTGCGGGGCCTCTCGATGTGTTCAAGTGCTCTGTGATGTCCTTCAGGTCTTGTGCCATGCGCTTCAACTGAGCATCTATGTTTTCAGCCAGTTTATAGCTGCAAAACACACGGGAACCGGGGTCAGAACATTTAAAGTGACCTTCAGGAGACCTGCTCCTGGTCACACCAACCCTGGGCAACCAGAATGACCCTTCTGACCAAGGCTGGCAAGTACGCGGGACCCGCGCCAGGAGAGGTGCTGTCACACAGGGGAGGTGACTCCTAACCTCTTGCTCTGTCGACAGACAAGCAGTAGCATGGAGGGCTTTCTGCAGGTTTGGTAGAAATGAAGGAACTGGCCACTCCAGATTCTTCAATATTACTACCTCCTGAAGCAAACAATTCTTTTAATTACCCGGGTATAACTCAGCCCTGAAGACTTACAAGGAGGCTTCAGCCACACACAGCGCAGTCTGCTCTCATCACTTGTGTCACTAAAAAAAAAATCCCTAATTTTCAGAGATTGGGCCAAAATTAGTAACCTTTGCCCAGACAGCTGGTTAGACCAACATCCAATGAGCTTTTCGTGCTGATTCAAGGGCTTCCACTCACAATTCCCCTGTTTCTAACGCATAAAATCTAAGCTGCCATGCAGAAAACTGGACTGTGTATCTGGCCAACGCCATCGACCCCTGAACACTGTCGCACATGCCAGCTCCACTTCTTCCCGACGGCCATCGCCACCTCAGTCTGCTCATCACACGCTCCAAGCAGGTTTTTGCCTTACGTCCTCTCCCGTTCCTCATCGGCGTGCTGCAAGTAGATGGTCCCGCTCTGCTCCTTCACAGACTCCTCCAGGGGGGTCAGCAAGTCTTCAAGCTCTTTCTGCTGCGACAGAATGAAGTCTAGCTCCTGATCCAGTCTGCAAAGAGAACAGGTTAAAGCTCAGCTGGGCGATTACACACGTTCTGGATCTGCCACACCACGACGCAAGAAGATGCCAAAGAGAAACCAAACCATCTCACGTGCTCGTAGCTCTTACCTCTTCTGATCGAGCTTCACTTTCTCTACTTCTCTGTGTAGTGAAGTAATCTGCAACAGAAGACAGCTGTCTGTCTAGGACAATTCAAAAGCCACCTCCCAACAGAAGAGCGGTGGAACCGAGAAAGCCAGCGCCAACACAAAGCAAGACCTGCAGACCAAACCTGGAGTCGTGCAGGTTTGGCTCCAAGCCAAGGTAACAAGTGACCTCCGTGCAAACTCACGGAGCAGAGCCCCAGGGCTCAGTGCCAACAGACACACAGAACAGACGCGCAGCCAGCCTTTCAAAAGCAGCCACATACAATCCACGAGATGCCTTGCTGCACCCGTAACCCTTCAAGGATCCAAGCAACCCAAACCAGGTCACACTGGGTGCTGCCCTACCTTCTCTCCGTTCTCTATCAGCGTCCGATCCCAGGCGTTCACTTGCGTAGCTTGATGGAGAAAGTGTTTCTCTTGGTCTTCCAGTTCCAGACTCCACTTGTTTATCAAACTCTCCAGCTGGGCATAAGTCATCACGGGAGGCGCGCTGGCAGCGCCAGGCAGTACAGAACACAAGGTCAGACCCAAAACAGCAACGTGACAACACTCACTCCCCCTCCTCCACCAGATACCAGCCTTACTGCTGCCTCCTGGCCTGCAGGGAGTGAGGCGCTTCTAACAACACACTCACCTGCTGGTGGTCGCTGTGGTTATGGCAGCGGTAGAAGTCCCAGCTCCGACGGCACCAGTCGTAGCTAAGGGCTTAAGGTTCAGAGCAAAGCCAGACGCAGCAGTAGTGCCTGAGAGAAGAGATTCAGCTCATGCAACAGAGAGGACACATCTGCTACCTAACAAACGAGAACGGGTCCTGCGTGCACTTCTACGCGCCGTGCCGTGTGCGCTCGGAGAGCTGCCTGTAACTAAAGGACAATCCCACGTGTCTCGAGGCAGCAACGAAGCACATCTCGAAACCGAAGCGGTGGGCAGGAAATGCCTCACTAGTGCTTCTAGTCAAATGAGGAACTGACAGCCCGCACTCACGCTGGGCATTAGGCAGCAAACACAACCTCACGTTACAGAAGAGGCAGAGTAATGGGGCAGAACTGAAACACAGAG
Source organism: Rhynochetos jubatus (assembly GCA_027574665.1). Classification (NCBI taxonomy): domain Eukaryota; kingdom Metazoa; phylum Chordata; class Aves; order Eurypygiformes; family Rhynochetidae; genus Rhynochetos; species Rhynochetos jubatus. The sequence goes on from CM050659.1 coordinate 4,974,403, forward strand.
CATCTCTAACTCCCTACAAGTGTTTGGCCTCTCCCTTCCCACATCAGGACATCCCTCCTTCACCTCTTACAGCCATTCTGAACCTACGCAGGCTGGCGAGCTAAGAGGCAGCTCATCGAGTTACTTTACTTGCTCCAGCCTAGAACAGCAAAGCCTACGGCCTTCCTTCAGCCTTTCCTGGAGACAGGCTCTCGGGAGCCATCACGGTGCGCTTGGGAGGCAGAAAAGGAGGATCAGGGAAAGAAAGGCTGTGTTAGCTCTCAGTAACTGGAGACATTAGAAGTTACAACTGCTCTGCTGCTACACCACCGTGGCCCTTGACGCTGCTACAGAGCGCTCAGGTCAAGCTTCCTTCTCTTCAGCTACGGTCAGCATCCAGTCCTTACTAGTGGCAGTGCTTGTGGCGGCCGCTGTTGTTGCTGGAACTTTTAATCCAAACCCAATCGTTCCAAGACTGGCTGTCCCAGTGGAAGGGGCACCAACTGCAAACAGAAGACAACAAGTAAGAGTCTGCACGGCCCAGCGCCCCACCCTGCCTGCTCACCCATCCCCACACGCTCTCTCTATCAGCCAGCATCAGTGCTTAGGGGAAGGACCATCCCAACACAACACGAGAAGAGGCAGGGTGAAGCTACAAAGGAGACAGGACGCCCTGCCATTCTTCCAGGAAACTGTGCCAAGGTATTCTCCCTTCCCTATACCTATTTTGCAGCACCTAACACTTCACTGCTACCAAGCGCTCAAACAAGGGAAGGGCAGCGGGCACCGGCTGGCGGGAAACGCCACCTCTGCACGCGTCTGCTCGCTACAGCAATACAGCTGCACGGGCCACAGGAAACAGCTGGTCACATCTCCCCGGCCTGGAAACACCCCCCCAGTTACCACCCAAGAACAAGGTTTCAGACATCCCGACAAACAGAGGCGGCCCGTTACCTTCAAAGCCTTCTTAGCACTAAGATAAGGGTCAGCGGCGGAACCGGAGCAGCACTGCAGAGCCACTAAAAACCCAGAGTGTGCGTGGGCTGGTGTGTACAGCATCTACAGACCGCAGCCAACTAGCTAAAAGTAATCGGCGTGGCTTTCTAGAGAGCTGCTCCGTGCCCCGAGGCGGTCGGTGTTTACCAGACACAGGGACAATGCCCCTGGCAATATGCTTTCGTTCTGGTGAGCCCTGAAGTGGTCCGGCAGCTGGACCACACCATCGCTGTAGGTCTGCCCCACTGAACACATTCTGCTCTGCTCTTGTTCTGAACAAAACCCTCCCTGCCTCACCACTGAAGAACGTTTGCCGGAAGTCACACAGAGGGAGGAGGGGGCAAACCGTGAGAAGAGCTGGCCTTTGGAATCCTCCCCGATTAGCCCAGCATCTGCAGCTCCATCCACTATGGACACGTAGCACCGACCACGCTGCTCACGCATCCCCGACGGACACGATCCGCGCGCTGTGACTCACGCGAGAGGCCCGCGCTGGCAGACGACGTCGGTGCTGACGAACTTGCTATAGAGGCGAACAGCGTAGGCCCTGCTGAACCAAGAGCGGAGGTTGTGGTGGTGGCGGCAGCAGTTGTAGCAGCTGTGGATGTTCCTACAAACGGAAGCGGCACAGATCTCGTACAGGCACGCTGAGAACGTGACACACCTTTGCCCGTCTGCACCAGCTGTGCATGGATGTAGCAAGTTGAAACTATCCTGCCCCATATTCTACCTCAACTCCCCCCCTCACCCAACATACCCTCCCAACCTGCGGCTCCCTTCCTCCACGCTCCGGCGAGAAGCGCAGAACAGGACTTGGCACGTGGGACGCAATAAAAATTGGGGATACGACGTTCGACGGCTGCGTGAACTGGCAGAGATCACCGGTGCCGTTGCAAATCCACGGCAACAAACACCTCCAGCCCACTTCCAGCCCCGCTGTAGGAAGCTGTTCCCACAAGCACAGCAGATGCACTAAGTCCTGAGTAGCTCCCTCCTAAAATCGCTGCCCACCTCCAAGTTTGGTTCCGAAGGACAGAGTGGGTGCCTGGCTGGTACCAGTGGTCAGCGTTGCCGTGGGCGCGCTAGTGGCTGCTGTTGAAGACAATGACCCAAAGTTGAGACCTGGAACAGGGAGCGTAAGGAAAAGGAAAGACAGCCTTGTACTACAGAGACGCCACGGGTTCCGCTGATCCAGCCACGGACAAGTGAGCAGCAGGAAGAGCATAGGAAAACCAGGAACACTCAGTGTAACACAACACTCTGCCTTTTGCAGGCAACAAACAAGGGCTCACAAGCTCATTGCCTGCAAAGACTGTCAAGAACAGCTGTAACATGGATCAGCATCACCCTCACCCCAGCAGCAGGAGGCTGCAGAACCTCCACACCACCCCCAGCTGCCCTCCCTGCCCACAGCTGCCATCCCAGCCCAGCACTCACCTGCAGCCTGGGCCCCCAGGCTGAAGGGGGCTGAGGACAGGGTTGCAGCCCCCATGCTGGCAGCGGTGGTGGCAGCAGCTGCAGGTGCTGTCCCAAAGGTCAGCCCTGTGGCCGCTGCTTGCGGAGCTGCAGCGCCCACGCTGAAGCCGCCTGTTCCCGCCTGAGTTGTGGTACCGCTGGAAAACGTAAACCCTCCGGTTGTGCCAGACTGAGCGGTGGTGGCGGCGGCGGTGGTGGTGGTGGCGGTACCAGCAGAGCCAAACACGAAGCCAGAAGGGGCTGCTGCTTGACTCGAGGGCACGCTGCTGGGTACAGAGCTACCAAATCCAAAGCCTCCGGTGACTCCAGTAGCTGGAGCTGCAGTGCTGCCTCCAAAGTTCAGTTTTGGTGCATTGGCCCTAGGGAAGAAGAGAGGCCAACCTGAGACCCACATCCAGTCAAGTACTGACCCGCCTTTCCAACAGTCCAGTTGCCGACAGCTGAAAGCCCCTTTCACAAAGCTGTGCACACACAACCACGTTCCTGTCTCCAGCCTGACACAGACGGTATCGCATCCCCTGTCTCTGGCAACCCGCCCTCCAACCGCCTCATCCTGACCTTACCTCACCCATCCAGGCACCGCAACACGTTTATGGCAGTGGAAGTGAAGCTGCCCGGTCTCTCGGCTCCCAAACACCCTTCCCGCCCCCTCCACACCAGGCACTCGTGGGTTCTTTCCACTCTTACTGCTCGTCCCCGTCCCGGCTGCCATCCCACTGCTCCCACCTGGCCGCCTCCCGCAGCGGCGGCTCTCAACACTCGCTCAAAGCCCGCAGCCTCCCCGAGGACAGAACGGGCCCACCTGGCTGACGGAACATTCCCAGCGCTCCAGACCTGCACCAGGAAGCCCGTTTTGCGCTCAGGCGCAGGGTTTTACCATCCCTCGACGCCAGCCTCAGCAGCCCAAGGCCAGGCCGAAGCGCAGAGCGGCTTATTCCCGACACCCGCGCGAGAATCGCTCCCTCGAGAGCTACTGGCAAAGCACTCCCCAAGCAACGAGGGGGACGGCGTCCCCCGCTCACGCGCCCCGGCGGCCGGGGCCGCTCCGCAAAGCCAACCCCGCCGCCCCGGACCGGCCGGGCCGCGGCCGCTCACCCCAGCGGGAACACGTTGGCTGCCGGAGCCGCGCTGGCCGCGGCCGGCGTCCCGAAGCTGAAGCCGGCCGGCTGCGCCGCCGCGCCCGGCGTGCTGAAGGAGAAGAGCCCGGCGGGCTGGCTGCCGGCAGCCGTCTGGGCCGCGCCCCCGAAGCTGAAGCCCCCCGAGGCGGCAGGCGCGGGGGTGGAGAAGGAGAAGCCGCTCGTGGTCGTGGTCGTCGTCGTCGTCGTCGTCGTCGTGGCGGCCGTCTTCGGCGTGCCGAAAGCGAAGCCGCCTCCCGCCGCCCCCGACCCGAAGTTGAACTGGTTCATGGCGCCGGCGGCCCGCGGGGGGAGGGACCGGCCCGCGGCGGAGCGGAGCGGAGCGGAGCGGAGCGGAGCAGAGCGGAGCGGAGCCGGGACCCGGACCGCCGCGCCCGCGCGCAGTGATGACGCTCCCGCCGACCCTCCCGCGCCCTCCCCCTCCCGCGCCTCCCAACCACCGGCCGGCCCTTCCCGCCCTCGGCACCTATTGGCCAGTCCCGCCGCCGCTCGCGGGCGGCCCGGCCGGATTGGCTCGCCAGCCCACCGGAGGCGAAGAGGGGCGGTGCCGACCCGTCGCTGTGGGGACGCGGGACGCGCCGATGGCGCCGGGCGGCTGCAGTTCCACGGCTCCGATGGCAAATGAACGCCCAGAGCGGAGCGTCCGGAGCCTCGGCAGGGCCCTCCCACGCCTCCCTCGGCCAGAGCCTAAGGGATGGCGGCCCCGAGACTCCCGCCCTCTCCTGCGAGGACGAGGAAGGCGGCACAGGGGGACCAAAGGGAACGAGCGCCTCCAGTTTCAGCGCACGGGAGAGTCAGTCCGTCACCGCGGGGAGCGAGCCCTTCCCGCTTTCCCAAGGGACCCCTGACAAGGCAGCGCAGCTGGGCTGCAGGGACAGGAGGGCAAATACCAAGTGACGCCCGTTACGCGGGATTCGCGCCCCTTCAGCTTTCGGCAGAAGGGAAGGATAACGGGCAAGGCTCACAGGGTGCCAGGGCAGCTCTGCTCCATCTGTCATCGTTCACCTCCCTGAGAGCAAAGACACAGCGCAGTGTGCGCTGCCATCACCCCGCAGCAGCAAGGGGCCACGGGACTGTCTCCTAGAAAGTCTCAGGGCAGCGGGTCCGACCACGCTCTCTCCTGCCCCCTCGCCGCTGAACAAGCCACGCTGCACCAAGTCTCCAGACAAGTACCAGTTCTCTACCGGCACATCCAGTACCTGTAAATGGTGCAGAAATCCTGCGCACGGGTACCAGCACAACAACAGTTTATTGCCAAAGGCACAAGAAACAAGGCCCGCTGTCAGCAGCGGAAGAGAACTCACAGACTGGAGAGAGCACACTCCAGTAAGACACAGCAAAGACTGGCTTTGGAACAAACTCTATTGCAACAAAGGAAACAAACAATCACAGATCCCAGTTTGAGACCCAGGTCCACAACAACCTCTATTTTCCGAGGAGATTTTAGGTTAATCCTTTAAACTTGGAGTGACTCAGTCAAACGCGATCCGAAAGCTGCGCTCTTGCTCCTTGCGGCGGCTCTCGCAGACCTTTGTCACCTCTTCTACCTTTCTCTGCAACACGGCTGTGGGAGACACAAGTGATTAATCCCACATCACCCCAAAACACAACCCTGCCCCGCTCTGCCTGCAGAAGGAGAACAAAAACACCGTGACAGTCGCTCAGGTGTGAGAGTGCACCAAGGAAGAGACCCCAGCACCAAGCCCTGCTAACCCTCCGAGGCAAAGGAGATCGTCTGAAACATGTTCAGAGGCATTCAGCCATTATGTCAACCTGTGACTTGGAGACAGATATTCCGGGTGAGGCTTTATTTCATACAGCATGCCAACCCCAGACTCTTCCATTAACATTTTAAGCAACAGGTTTCAGTTTGTCACTTCTCAAAAAATCACCATGCAAAGTGAGTATGGCATCAAATGTCAGTCTGCTTCCCTGTCCCACACATCTCTCTTTGTCAACCCGGCAATCAGGTGTAACTAGGATAGAGAACACTGACTGGTTCTCTCTGGAAAAGGTCAGCACAAAGCTCTCCCACACACTCCATCAACTTGTGGAAGCAGCACCACCCCGCGTCCATGCTGAGCAAGTCCATTTCCTCGTGGTAGTGCAGGTTAACAGCAATTTGAATAAAATGGCACAGTTGCACACAACTAACAAGTCAGACTCGTTAATAGCCACTGCCTATGAGTCTGCCTACAAAAGATCACTGGCTGTTGTGAAACAGTCCTGGAGGTGTTCCACAGGAAACAACATTGATAACATCCCCTGCAGCACAAATATCTTTGTTCTGGGCTGGGGGCGGGGGGGCTCCGTGTTTTTTCATACAAAAAGAATGTTACTGAATGTGTCCCTCCCAGGCCTACTCATTTTACCAATGGAATAGGCTACATGAAGTATTACTTTAAAATTACATTGTTCTTTCACTGCATCACTTAAGCGCACGCAGTAACAGGAATTCTCCTTGTTAAGAAAGGCCAGATGGTGCAATTAGGTGCTGGTGGGAGAGCCCTGGTTCATTCTGCCCTCTCCCATGTGGCTGCAACACCAGTGAAAACCCAACCGCGGGGAATTCTTCAGTGACAGCTTCACTGAGGGTGAGAAGATTCCTCAGGGATCTTCAGGAGTTCATTGCTGTTCAAGAAACACCTGCACACACACAACATGCTCTCCTTTTCCATGCCAAGAGCTGAGAGACAACTCACCTGAGTTCTGGTCGATCCACTGCAACGAATCCATGTGTGCATTCAGAATTTTACAGATCTGCTGAAGCTGAGTAGGACGAGAAGGGACAAGCCATTTGTTACAGTACACGGAAACCAAGAGCAGTAAGAGAGTCTGCCGGCCCCGGCCTTTGGAACACGAGGCAGTTAAGTTTCTGGTACGAACAGCCCCACTAGCTGGGCAGCTACTTGTCCACGGTGCTGCTTTGCTTCTCTTGACCATCAAGGAAACAGACTGGCTTCCTTTGTATTATCACGCCAGTTTTACCAGAAGAGAACCAACCCAGGGACAAACCAAAATACCGGGCCAACGCTGAAACTACAAGCAGTACAGTATCCACCGGAGGACAAAGAAAGAGTTACGACTGTTAAAATAGCCCTTGGCTCTTCACCAACATGCAACCAAATAAGGCTTGCACTTACCGGGTCACTCGTGTCTGCGGGGCCTCTCGATGTGTTCAAGTGCTCTGTGATGTCCTTCAGGTCTTGTGCCATGCACTTCAACTGAGCATCTATGTTTTCAGCCAGTTTATAGCTGCAAAACACACAGGAACCGGGGTCAGAACATTTAAAGTGACCTTCGGGAGACCTGCTCCTGGTCACACCAACCCTGGGCAACCAGAATGACCCTTCTGACCAAGGCTGGCAAGTACGCGGGACCCGCGCCAGGAGAGGTGCTGTCACACAGGGGAGGTGACTCCACACTGCAGGCTGAGAAAGCAAGCTGTCTTAAATCTATCACAAAAACCACTATTTCCTGCCATAAACATGACTTCGCAAGAGGAAACTTGCCAGCTATTCCCAGAGGAACTTGAAACCATACACCTGTGTGAATACTTGGTTTTAGCATGCTGCATCTCCAACCCAAACCAGGTCACACTGGGTGCTGCCCTACCTTCTCTCCGTTCTCTATCAGCGTCCGATCCCAGGCGTTCACTTGCGTAGCTTGATGGAGAAAGTGTTTCTCTTGGTCTTCCAGTTCCAGACTCCACTTGTTTATCAAACTCTCCAGCTGGGCATAAGTCATCACGGGAGGCGCGCTGGCAGCGCCAGGCAGTACAGAACACAAGGTCAGACCCAAAACAGCAACGTGACAACACTCACTCCCCCTCCTCCACCAGACAGCAGCCTTACTGCTGCCTCCTGGCCTGCAGGGAGTGAGGCGCTTCTAACAACACACTCACCTGCTGGTGGTCGCTGTGGTTATGGCAGCGGTAGAAGTCCCAGCTCCGACGGCACCAGTCGTAGTTAAGAGCTTAAGGTTCAGAGCAAAGCCAGACACAGCAGTAGTGCCTGAGAGAAGAGATTCAGCTCATGCAACAGAGAGGACACATCTGCTACCTAACAAACGAGAACGGGTCCCGCGTGCACTTCCAAGTGCCGTGCTGTGTGAGCTCAGACAGGTGTCTAACAAAAAGCGTAACTTAACTCATCTGCCCACACATCTTCCCAGTGGGCTCGACAGTGATGTAAGAAGGGAAAGTCTTGGTGGGGCTCCAGCTAAGTGAAGGTCATGGCTTTCACCAGCCGCAACGTGCAGCTGACAGTGGTCAGCTCCAAGGACCCCATGGCCAGCTTCGCCTCCCCGACCGCCCTCCCAGGCTTCCCAAGGGAAAAACTGTATTTCAGAGTTTTTAATCCACCCAAACTCGTCTTGGCTGACTAGTTTCTCTCATCTGCTGTCAACCCATTTATCAGTCCTGTGACTCAGTGCCATTATCTTGCTCAAACCCCACCAGTACATGACATAGTCGATATTTAAAGAAATGGTACCTCTTCGTGGTCAGATGGAGGTCTGCACAGCTAGAGAGAAAGTTCCCAGGAGACCTATGTAAAAGAGAAGCTAAAACTCATACTGTTTTGAGTTTCCAGTCTCATGAGAGATTTTATTTAAGTGAACAAATGCTAACCATCAAAGCCCCACATCCCAGCCTGTTGCTGTTCCTGTTGCTTAACAGTCTGTAAAACCCAGAGCAGCCATTACCCACCCAAAACCAACTGCAGCACTGCTGCTCACATTGGCACGGTACCACTCCTGCAAGTTCCTTCACCCCAAGTTCCTCCCTCCAGGTTTACGCTCTCCCTGCTGGGGCCAGGGGCACCACACTGCACTTCTGCCCATCGTCCGGGAAGGATGCAACCGCCGGAGCTGCCACGGGTGGGGGAAACAGGACAGTTGGGTGTGGGCAGAGAACCCCACTATTCAGCGGGAGACAAGACAGCCCTGAACAACTGCCTCGCTTCCCATGGGCGCGCAACCCTTTGCTGCCACGCAATGTGGGCAGTCCTGCAGAGCACTTAGTTTAAAGGTCTTCTCCCGTTCCCCAAGAGCTCTGTGTTTGGTGATCATTCAAAACCCACACGTTCAGCATAAGGGCAGATTGTTTCTAGACATGGAAATCCCTTTGGAGATGTACCTGCCCCCTGGCAGCACTGCCAACACTACACTAAAGCCAACTCGGCATCAAACTGGTTGGAGCTTTAGAAGGTGAAAAGAAATAAAAAACCTGACTGTAAACTATAGAAATAAGAGGGTTGAATATGGCACGTGAGCACTGAACTAAACACAGAAGAAATCCCAGATTCAAGCCCCACTGATGACTTTCTCACTGATAGGTTTTGCCTTCAGGTGTCTGTTGCACTAAGGCGCATCCATGCACCTCTGAAGCTTACTCTGAGTTGTATTTGGCAACTGGAAGGTGTGCCTGTGCTGGGTCAAGGCCAGGCCTAAGACCAGTGCTGGGCCAAAACACGGGCAGGCGCCACAGCTCGGTGCCGAGTCCTCAGGGGTTGGCCATTAGTGTTTGCGAGGGACTCAAGAGGGCGAGTTTGCCTCCACCTGCTTCAGAGTGAGCAGCTCTTGGTAGAAATACCAGCTGGGGACCACAGTACTGTCGGCTCAAAGGCAAAAGCAACGCTGCAAGGCTGAGGTTTTATGGCTTGGAGGAACACATCCACAGATTCACAAGAGTGTTCGGGGTTGGAAGGGCCCTCTAGAGACCATCCAGTCCAACCACCTGCCAGAGCAGGATCACCCAGAGCAGATCCCACAGGAACAAGTCCAGGCGGCTTTGGAAAGTCTCCAGGGAAGGAGACTCCCCCCTCTCTGGGCCGGTCCAAGCTCCTCTGTGTGATAGCGACCGCCAGCACGACCTCTTATATATGGAACGGTGTGCGAGAGCAACAGGGCAAACCAGGTCCCTCCAACCATCTACCCTGTGAGGAGGGTTTTCTGTAGGAGATGAGGACCCAGCCTCAGGGCACAGGCACCAGCTCACCTGAACTCTGCGTTCTGCCGTAGATCCCGGTGCTGCAGCGAGGACCCGCATTTCCTTCGTAGCATTAGAGTTTTCTGGCAAGCATTTTTTGTTTGGTTGTTTTTAAAAGTACAGGGAGGTGAAAACACAGAAGAAGAAGACAATCTAATGATGCTGACTAAGCTAAAAGAAGAGTTCTGCAGAGGGAACCATTAAGAAACAACAAACATTGTGAGCCTGCAGAAAGACAAATGCACATATCCAGCATCTGTGCAAACAGGACATTTATAGAAGAAACACAAAAGTTGTTGAGATGTGCAGCTCACTTCTACACTCGCGGCACTGAGCCAGAAACCTTGTTTTCCCTCCAGTTAGGATGAGTCATTTCCCTGTTGAAAATCAAGGGTGAAAATAGAGCCCCCGAAACACAGCAGCAGTCAGCAACTCTAGGTGCCAGCTTCCCTCAGCCCTCATGCACCTTCACTTCCCAGCCACCTTCACCACAGAAAAGCCTTTCAGACGATAACAGGAGACCGTCTGGAGCACCATTCCTGCTTCTCAGCCATCCACCCGATCCGGCGGTGGCTTGTGAACTGTCCGAGCAGTAACACTGAGGCTTTGGCGGGAGCAGAAGGAACTCGGACACGAAGGAAAGCAGCTTACTCTGCAGCACGGATGTACCTGATGAGCAGAAAGGCTTTCATTTCTGCTCAGGCTACAGACTGTGAGAAGCCAGCAGCTATCGCACAGCTCACGACCATGGAAGAGCTACGCTTGCTTTGTGTGAAAGACTGATTTCCCCCCCCCTTTTTCTTTTACCATGATGTGAAGGGGCAAAGCCGCAACTGCTCCAGCTTCACGCTGGGCGACGAGGCACACTGGTAAGGGCAGGGGAGCCTCAACGGTGGCTTCTACATCTCTCTTACATTTCTAAGCGTGAAGTAGTGAAAGGGGCTGAGAATGTGAGCTGACAAAGGAGCTACAACCGCCAAGTACAGCGTGCCAAATTAGTTACTGAGCGAGAGGGCAGTTACCACTGATATCGCCATCCCACAGAACAAAAAACTCCTACCACTCCTTCCCCTCCAAGGGAATGTTGATCAGCAAGTGGGAACTGTAGGTTTATTTATCCATGGATCTATTCCTGATGAATCCCACATGTTGGCGCTCTCACTCCAGGATAAAAGCGCCTGGTCCCACTCCAACAAGGGATTAGGTTTGTAGGAAGGAAGTTCCTTGTCCAGATCAGCTGTCCACACAGGGGCTTGACCCGGAAGAGCTTCACACTTCAACAAGCCCTAAAGTGGAACAGCTCATGGGAACCCCAAGGCTTCTGTAACAGACACACGTTGCCTACATCCACAGCCGGAATGACCTTTAAGACAGTAAATTCACTTTCGCTTTTTGTTAACGTGGTACTTGGAGGTCTCACAGGACAAAAAGAGAAAATACGCTTAAGTAAACACATAGTTAACTATAATAACTTCCTTTGGAGGTGGAGAGTCTCTAATTATTCTCAAGCCAGGAAGTACACCCATTCACAGAGCCTAGGTAACAGCACAAACATACACACAGCGAAGAAATCATTTAAATGAAATAACGTGACTGTAATTACACATACCAGGATTATTTTGGTTGCAGTCTCGAAGCTTCAATCAGTACTAGCATCTGGGCTCCATGCCATCGCTGGCAGCTGAGCCATCCCCCACACGGCTCGAAATTAGGACAGTCAAAGCAGCTTTAATCCTTCCCGGCCTGACCTCGAGCTCAGCCATCCCAGCGCGGTCATTCAGCCTCACGGATGGCTACCGTGCCGCTGGTGGGCTGTGCTGCATTATCTGTCCTCTTCTGCTCCGGATTTTTGATTTGGAGCACGTTAGGAGAACGCCAGATGAAAGGCAACAGATGGGGCAGGGTGGAGGATGGTGTCTTTAAACATCGGAATTTTTTCTTTCTTTCCAGCCTTCTCAAGTACTTCAAAAAAGACCAAGAAACAAAAGCATCAAGAAATAAAATCTAAAGCTGAGCTGGCAGCTGCTTGGTCATTAACGAGGGGACTGTCCGGTCCAGCCCACCCCGCTGCAGGCAGAGCTGAAGCAGTCGGGGAAGAAAAAACCCCAAACACGGGAGGATGATTCAAAAACAGTAAACCAGATTTTTTCTCAGGGAAGCTCAGAGCCAGCTTCAGCGCTGCGATATGTCCACCATCATTCACCACGAACTCTGCTAAGCACACGTGAAGGTTCGGTAGCTTTCCCTGTGATGCCAGAACTTCAGGTGCTGTTTAACATCTTTGTCAGCGATACGGGTGATGGCACTGAGTGCACCCCAGCGAGTTTGCCGAAGACACTGAGCTGCGTGGGGCGGTCGACATGCTGGAGGGAAGGGATGGCGTCCAGAGGGACCTGGACAGGCTGGAGAGGTGGGACTGTGCCAACCGCATGAGGTTCAACAAGGCCAAGGGCAAGGCCACACGCAGATTCACACAGAGTGTTAGGAGTTCGAAGGGACCTCTAGAGATCTAGAGTCCAACCCCCATGCCAGAGCAGGGTCACCTAGGTCCTGCCCCTGGGTCAGGGCAATCCCAGCACTAGGACAGGCTGGGCAGGGAATGGATCGAGAGCAGCCCTGAGGGGAAGGACTTGGGGGTACTGGGGGATGAAAAGCTGGACATGAGCCGGCCGTGTGCGCTGGCAGCCCAGAAAGCCAACCGTACCCTGGGCTGTATCAGGAGAAGCGTGGCCAGCAGGGCGAGGGAGGGGATTCTCCCCCTCTGCTCTGCTCTGGTGAGAGCCCACCTGGAGTGCTGCATCCAGCTCTGGGGCCCCCAGCATAACAAGGATATCAACCAGTTGGAACAAGTTCAGAGGAGGCCACGAAGATGCTCCGAGGGCTGGAGCCCCTCTGCCATGGGCACAGGCTGGGAGAGTTGGGCTTGTTCAGCCTGGAGAAAAGAAGGCTCCAGGGAGACCTTAGAGCACCTTCCAGTGGCTGAAGGGGGGCTACAAGGAAGCTGGGGGGGGGCTCTTCACAAGGGCCTGTAGTGACAGGACGAGGGGTAACAGGTTTAAATTGAAAGCGGGGAGATTTAGATTGGATATCAGGAAGAAATTCTTCCTGGAGAGGGTGGGGAGCACTGGGACAGGTTGCCCAGAGAAGCTGTGGATGCCCCATCCCTGGAAGTGTCCAAGGCCAGGCTGGATGAGCCTTGAAGCAACCTGGTCTAGTGGAGGGTGTCCCTGCCCATGGAAGTGCGTTGGAACTGGATGATCTCTAAGGTCCCTTCCAACCCAAACCGTTCTGTGGTTCTGTGCAGACTAGCACTACCCTTCACTGAAGTTTCTGTCACACACCCCCACAGCCTGTAACTTCTGCAAAGCTCAGCCGCATCTCTCCAAGTAACAAATTCAAGTTTGTTCTTGATTTTCATTTTTCCCTTCGATTAGAGAAACACACACACTCACAACACTGGAAGGGGAATCACCCAAAGCACTGGATGGTCCAGCTTAACATTCATAAAGGTATTTAAAGCGTACATCTAAATATACCGTGTCAGACAACCTGCAGGCTCGCATAAAGGTAACTTGTCACTAGGCAGGTGCACAGATACTGCTGATCGTCGGTGCACATGGGTTTTTTGTCAGTAAACAGAAGCTACTTCAGTAAATAACTTTGCATCTGCATATTGGTAGTTACCCTGCAGTTACCACACCCACATCTGAAGCACAGCCTCACTCAGATATTTAGTAGGGTTTTACACAGGTTACAGCTGTGTCGTAAAAACATTCTTTACTACAGATAAAAACTAAGCAAAGACACTAAACACCATCTAGAGGAAGCTTTCTTCAAAGTATTTGTAGGTTTAATTTTGGCAGAATACCCCAAAACCTGTTTGTCAGAATAAAGACACCAAGTTTTGATCAGGTACACCCCCTTTACGCCCAACGCTTGCCAACTGCGGCACCTACAGGTGCAGAGGCCTGCCCCAGCTCACCCCCTGCTCCTGCTTCTGCACACCAGCTGAACCGGGCAGCTACCCAATGGACAGCATTACAAGATCCTGGGAATACCGGCTGGTTTCACAGAGGCAACCTTAAAACTGCATGCTCACCCCAGCACAACGTGACCGGAGACAGATAAGGCCAGCATGCCGCACGCCCGGCCGGCGCTTCAGCTCTGCTCGCAGTGCAGAGCGCCAAGCAGGTAAGAACAATCTGTTCCTCTGAGTGTCCTGGCTCACTGCCCAGAACAAATAAGCTCTTAAGGAACTGACTTAATTTCTGTGAAAATCTTTACCAGGCAAAGGTAAGAGAAACTGCTTCAGGCTATCTGGAAGCATGTCCAGCATTCCTGGTACACGTCTTCAGGTAGCCAGCAGGATAAAGGCTTGCGTGGAGCGAGCCATCCACGGCCCAGTCACTCGGAGCTGGAAGAAAGAATTCCTACTCTCTTTTCAGTAAAGCCAAATCTCAGCGCTACAAGCGGATGCTTCTTGCTCTCTGCAACCAACACGTTTCCAAACCCTTCCGCCCAAGACTACCAGAGCCAGCCAGCCAACCCACCCTCATTATCCTCTCAGACAAGCCAGAGGAGGAGGAAATCCCCACAGCAGCAACTTGCCCAAGCACATGGCAAGTTTGCAGCAGAAACCTGTCAGCGCAGCTGCTGCCCCAGCAACACCCCCGTTTCAGTAAAGCATGCCTCACTCTGCGTGACAGCAACTGCAGCTTTCCACAGCGTTGTTCCAGCACAGGCGAGTACTTCATAAAACACTCTCCTGCACTTCCTATTTCAGAGCCAAGCAAACCAAAGCTCTAGATGGGGCACATCCTCTGCACAGCGCTGCCATACTCCTCACGAGAGCTGCGTGTTTCCAAGGGGCAGCAGAATTCCCCCGCTCCATTCCTCCACAGCTTCATAAGCAATGCCTGCGCGCCGCTACTCCTGTAGTCACTCCTCACTCGCTCGTTCCTCGTGCAGAAACCCAGCTTACTGCTTCACTTCCAGCTGTATCATCCAAGTGACTTTCCAGGAAAGCCAGAAGGGCTCAATACACATTTTGGCTCTCTGAGCAACCAGTCTTAGAAACTTCACCACTGCACTCACAGCCGCAAGCTTTAGGCACTGCAAAGCTTCTGGGTAAGTGCTGAACAGCGTTAGCATTAGCTGTTGGTTAACCCTCCGCTGTCTTGCTCTATTATCATTTGCTAAAAAGACTTCCTTAACACTGCCATAAAGACAGGAAGACAAGCACGTCTCTCATCACCATCCATATTCAAACAGGAGCTACAGAATCCATCCTTCCTTCGCTACATGTGCCAGGAGTGTGCTCAACAGATTCGGCTTGCAGCACTGACCATCGCCGAGAACTGCCGCTGGGGGTCAAGGGTGATGCAAGCCACCTCTTCCTCCCTCTGTTCCCCAGTTTGTTCTGCACCACAAAGCACGTCCACAGCAACAGGAAGAGGAAGTGTGGCTTCACAAGCCGTAGGAGAGGTGAGGGGAGAGGGAAGAGCACTGCACGCTGCCCCGCGCCCAGAACGCTAACATCTCCCGCCCGGCCACACGCCGGTGTGCCACGCTCCTGCCTCCGAGCGCCACGAAGTCAGACACACACACCAGGGTTTTAGAGAAACATTTATTATAGGGTTGCAGAATTTATGGCAATATAAAGTCCCTTAATAAAACTCTCAAGTTCATCAACTGCAGGACACTAACTCTTCGTTATCTTTATACTGCAGCTTCCAAAAAGAAGGAATAATGCTGAGTGCAGCAGTAATGCTACTTGCTCATAAAAAGTTGATCTAAAAAGTTTATATAAGCCAGAGTAGTTTTGAGTTTACAACTACAGTCACATTCACAAGTGAGCTATGCCGGAACAGATTCCTGAAATAAGAAGTTACAGGATAAACCAATCCATAACCAAAAATACTGACAAGCTGTAAGAGCAACTCTATCCGAATCTAACAACTAAATACCACAAAACCAAACAAAAGTAGGAGAATTAAACTAAGCTCGGGGAAGGTTCCAAATATACATACGAATTCCATACAGTAATTGCACAAAACGAAAGAGGGTAGTGTTAGAGGTTCATGATCACTGAGGTTGGATTTTACATGCATCACACATGGTAGTTAAAATAAACCTTTAATGATACGCATCAAAAGGTTTTTTTTAGCCAGGATACGGAGTGCAGAGCTATCCTACAGAACTACGAGATGTGCAAACCACAGATTATTAATATTAATCATTCTGTGAAAGTTAAGGTGAACAGAATTGGTTCCAGCCAAGGAACTGATTAGCATTTTTTATATATATATTTTTCTGCCATTCCCAGATTACACTAAATCAAACACATTCAACAGAAACTGGTATTAACCTTCTAAAAAAACCAAACCTTACTCAAATTTAAGTTTTACATGAGACAACTAAAGTTATACCAAGGATCAAAGAAAGCTGAAATGGTGACTGTCTTTTGAAATACAAGCGATACACAGAAAATGCATAAGGCTTTTGATTATCACTGCACGTTTTAATTGAAGAAGTCGACGTCTAATGCTCGGACTTCCCAATGAAGGTGTGAACTAGCCACCTCCCATCCACCACCTTTCACTGCTGACAGATCTTTGTTTCAACAACGAAAGAGTTTTCAAAGTGCCTGATGGAATGGCAGTTCTCCACTGAACGTTTCTGCAGACCTGGGGACGAGAGAAGACGAGAGCCTAAGTAAAGCAGATCTATAACCCAGCAGCGAGCACTGACAGGGTTTGTATCGTTACAAACAGCAGTCAGACACAATCACTCAGCGCGTGGTGTTTCGACAGCCACGAACGGCCACTAGAGCCTGGTATCAGTTTGTCTCTATCAGAAAACCTCCCTCATTTTCAGAACAGCACCAACAAAAGAGGGGGCCACATACAACGCAGGACACGACAAGCAACACTCTTCTTGTAGCCCCACCACCATTTCAGTGACAGCAGAGCCAACACTAAACACATCGTTCATGGCAATGTTTCATAGCCCTCCTAATCACAAAGGAAATGAGAAGCAAAGCAGGATTGAAATTACAGGGCAGGAGTTTAAGAAACTCAGAAAGGGTGCGGGAACCCGCCCAGCACTTCCCCCCATGCAGTATGTGTCAACACAGAGCATGTTTCTATGGAGGAGCTTCACCTTGAAGACAGCCCTCTCAGGATTTGCCGCCCAGCTCATGATGCCGCTGAAGTTTTTCCTAACACTATTACAGTGATTTTCTCTATTTTGGGACATGCCAGCCTTGGCTCTGACACAGGCAGTTTACCTGTACTGGCTGCAAATCTTTACTAGGGGACAAGAATACAGTAGTCCTGTCACAGACAAGCTGCTTAACTAAAGCACTTCAACAGACAATTAGAGCAGAAAGATTAATAGCTTGCTTAATAAGCAGAGAGTTGTGGAGAGTAAGCAAGAGAAGCTAACCATCGAAGTCTGGAAGCGTTAGCTCTTAAACCAGACCCAACAGGGCACTGCTTTAGTTACGAACACTGAAAACAGAGGCTGTCCTTCCATTTTGCGCATGCTAAGTGTCCGATGGCTGGCTGACCGGGTACGTAACTGAACAGCCAGGATAACCGGTCCTCACGACTTCAGTTACAACTCAAGGGAACTGCCGCAGAACCTGAGGTCAGCGTGATCTAACGAACCCACAGACTCTACAAAACCTGAGAGCCAGCGCAGCACCAGCCAGAAGGACACGACTCCTCCAGACAAGTTACAGGGATTTACCCATTTTAGTCACTTATTTACATGCTCATGGCTCATACATGCCAGAAGAGAGATGTGCTACAGATTTTCTTGGGCAAGACAAGCCCTGTGCCTGAACAATTTTCTCCCCAGCAGCAGCCTTCCACTTGACTAGATTTCCCACCTCGCTTCCCCGCAGGGGCAAACAAGATTGTTTACAGAACAGAAACTGTCCCAAGAGGCATTATTCATTTACCAGAACCCTTTCGTGCAAGTATTCTGTACAAGTCTTACTACGCAGCGAAGAGGTCAACAATACGCTCTAAGGAAACATCACGAACGCTCTTCACCATCTGCCTGCAGGCAACAGTCTGCCAGTCACAGCAGCCGGGACACATCTCTCCCTCCCAGTGCCCGCTGTTTCTTCACGTGCCCTACACTGTTAGCCATGCAGGACCAGTTCCATGCTCCCACACACAAGCCTTCCATCCAGCAACAGGATGTAGCCTCTAGCAAACGGCAGAGGCTGCAAACTGTAATGGGGCTGAGGAAACTCTTGCCCAAGAGCCTGGCAGGAAACCCACAGCAGAGAGTTCTGACAAACCAAACATTTGCATTCTGAAAGACTGACAAAGGGTTAGCTCAGTGTTTGGTGAGAGCAGACTACAGAATGCTTTAAGAACTACGGCGAGCTAAAATCCGTAGCATTTCTGTATTCCAGGCCTCCTTCCCGTGTGTCGAACCACTGACACCTCACATTCCAGCCCTTTCAGGGAACAGCAGGGGGTGGCGCGAGGAGACAGGCAATACAGAAACAGAGCTCCGAAGCTGCGTGGTGTTCTTCCTCTTTCAGGGAGGAAGCCTGGGATGTCCGGAGCTAGACAGGGCTGTTTGGTTTTATTTTAATTTTTTTTAGACCAAGTGAAGCAGAAGACTATGCTTTTACTTGGTGCTCCTGTAAGCCAGTTTTAGATGGGACAGTGACAGGCTAAGCTGCACAAATTCACATTATCAGATGGATTATATGAATTTTGGGACCAAACTAATTTAACCAAAAGATGGAACAGAAATATGCTTAAGTTCCAGTTTGGTTTGGGCATGTAACCTAATTCCATAACTGAAACTGTCACCACATTCAAATGAAACATACTTGAAAGTAGGGGAAAACACCCATCAGTTCCACGGTTAGTCTCAGCTCATGCTGAACACTCACAGATTTCCAAGGCTCAAAACTCAGAAGGTTTGAGGGTTTACCCTTTCCCTACCAGAACAAGGTTATTTTTTTTTTTTTTAAACTGAAGGGAACTTACCTGTTATCTGGTCTCTGCGCTGAAGTCTGAACGTCTCTTTTCCAACACAGAGCTGGTAGATGAATATACCCAAATCAGACACGTTATCAATCTCCTCCGTAACCACCATTTCTTCACGGACTAGGTAGGTCTGAGGCAAGTAAGAGCCAGTCTAAAAGAGAAAAAGTCTTGAGATACAGTATTCTGCTAGCAACGGACAAACACCACTACGTTTTACCCTTTGCTTTGGAAGGGCTTTAGGCACTACATTTCAGCTTTCCTTTTTAATAGGAAGACATGCTGGTCTTGAACATCTGCACAGCAGAGCAGTTAAAAACTGACAAAGCCTATATGAAACAGTTACATCCAAACAACATCCCTAACACTGCTGGCCTCACCTAAGTAGAACCTGTTCAAAGTTTACTTGCTCACAACAAGGTTTGTAGTTAAAGGAGAAAAAGTATTACAAAAGTTTCCATGTTCGAGGCAGCGTATTTCACAAAAAAAAGGCAGTGCGACCTACAAAAGTTGTCTCCATCACAAGTTCACATCACTACTGAAGTGACTTTCCAGCCCTCATGACCGATTACTAAAAACGGGGGCAGGGAGACACACTTAAAGCTTATCTTCATCAAGCTAAAGAAAACAAGCTAAGCTAGATCAGGTGGCCTCCAGCAGCAGGAGTAGAGGAGTCAATGTCCTTTCTGAAGGCTACATTTGATACACTATAGCTTGGTATTGCATTTAATTTGAAATTAGCGGCAAGCTCTACCAACTTGACCCATAAGACAGGCCTTCATGGAAAAGTACCAGTTTTGGTCACTGAAGAGTCAAAGTGCTCGTGGTGAGCTCACAACTACAGCGCCAATACAACAGAACAAGTTCGCATTGTTCTTTTCATTAAAGCTCTCATGGGACAAGTGGGCTTTCCGGGAGTAACTTTCAGGTTTAGGCTTTCAGTGATACTTGGACCTTTATCAAATTCCTTTATAACAGCTAAATTTAACCTTATTTGCTAGTTGCTTTCAGCTTTCATAAAGCTACATATTAATAAGAGCATTAAGCATGAATCTACTCAACATAATATACATTGACAGCTGGCCTTAACTTCAGTACAGTGACTGAGCCAGGGGGATTATGTACCCTGACAGCAAGAGGACTGTAGTTCAGGAGCAACACCCCACATTCTTATCAAAAGCAATCTTGTCAGCATAACTAAACAGTAAAGCCTCCACATACCGCCAGTTTTGCGAAGAGATCCATCAGATTCCTTGGTGGCATAACTATGGATGTGTTCAGTGGAATCACGTAGCAGTTACCCAGTTGCAAGTCAAGATACGCCGTCAAAAGCTATTTTGAAAACGAGTTTTCAATTAATTAAGCGTGGCCTTTACTTATTAGAACACAGTTCTACAAGGAGTGAGAGAGAAGAGAGCTCAAAAAGCTGAGGATCATGCACAGCTAGTATCAAAGCGACGTATTCAGGAACTGCCTAGTGCAGGAACTCAGCTGTTACCACCTTTGCAAACAGAGGTTACAGCTATGGTCTGCAACAGGACTTTTGTACGGAGGAGAGCTGATGACAAAAGCAGTTTCTAGCATAATTATAAATGAGTAGTTTGTATTAATACAGAGAAAGTATTTGGGAGTACGCTCTCATAACCGAAGAGGTCCAATGAGGCACAGTGCAAACAAAAGGTATGCAGCTGCTGCTAAGCAATCCCTCCCTATTAATACTTTCTCCAAAGAACTATTTGTTTCTCAAAGTCATACTGGCATTACCACCGAGCGCAAGAACCACAGACCCTAGTTACCAACACATCCACTTGTTACTATGACTTTGCATAGCACCTACCCAAAATCAACTCTTTAAGCTGCCTAAATCCTTTAAGTTATAGCCAGGAACCTGTCAAGACACCACAGATACGAGCTGTAATACCGTGAAGGCAGGCAGCACGGCACTCCACGCTGCTGTTCCAGGCAGGACGTACAGAGGTCAGTTCTAGTGTCTTTACCGTGACTGTATCAGCATTGCCAAGGTTTGCTTTACAAACAGCCCAGGAGAGCTTTTACAGCTGGCTAAGGATAACTTCATACCAGCAATGCAACTTTAACACCAGTCAAATTAAAACCACGCTCTCCTCTTTGCTTTAGAGAAACTACATGGAACTAACAGCATTTTCAAGTTCTAGGTTTCAGCCACCAGAAGTGATTTTTCAATTCACTTATCCAAGGCCCACACTACATTTTGCTGTAACAGTTTGGCAGAATCTTAGACAGAATCCTGTTTTCCCGTTTTAACTCCCTTTTACAAAGTTCTCCTACCCTCAGTTCCATTTACATAGAATTCTTGACCAAATAGCAAGCGTCACTTCCAGACATCCCATGGGCAAAATTACTGGAAGTTACAGAGCACCAAGACGCATTGTTCTGAGAAGCGATGCAGGCAGAGTCACCGTGGATCTGGGCCCCTCTAATGTTCTTGTAACACTCCTGTCTTGCAGAAGTTAAACCTACTATTATAGGGTAAAAAGGGTCAGATTTGCCATGCTTAAAGCCATTCCCGAAGAGAAGCTTGCATTGACAGTAAGCTTTAAAGGTCTCAAGAACGAAAACCCTGGAGCTGTTACGATTACCATCTGCTCCACAGTTTCCCAGCGAGCAACAAGACTGGTGTTTTTATCCTCATCGCTTCACGTATACTCACCCTATCAAAGTCATGAACGATTGCTGCTGGATCACTGTCCGAGAACTTGGGAACAGGCACGTCAATGATAGCGATGTTCTCATCTTCTCGAATGTCAGCTTCTTCAGCAATAGGGAGGAAATAAGGTTCTACTGCACGATCACGACTTTCGTTTTCAAAGTAACACATCTCACCACGGTATACCTTATGCTGAAAGCAAGAGCAATGCTAGTTATTTTTACAGCAGGTGTTGCCTGAAAACTGTATGTCTGACACTCATGCAATGACAAAGCACAGGTCTGGCACACCTGGAACTTTTATAGAGGACATAGCAGTATCTGGGACACAGACTGAAGGTTTTCTATTATAGCGGTAATCCACTGATAATTACACTTTTTTATTCAGTGATGTTCAAAGAAAAAGAGACCTTTCATGTTACCTTAGGCATGAAGTACTTGTAGATGCAGGCTCCACCGACAACAACTCCTGCCAAGATGAATGCTAGACCCAGCAGAGTCAACAGACATCTTCCAGATGAGTTTTCACCTCCATGTGTGCCAACTTCTGGATCCTTTAAATAAAGGGGGATGAGAATTTAGTAAGCGTAGCTGCTCTGAATTTAACGTAAGGTGTTACCTACTGCTTCACTTGGAGCTACCACCTTCTATTTCTTCTGTGTGTGCAGTGAGAACTGCAAGTCAAGCATCATCCAATAAGAAAACAATTCCATGAAACACTACTGCATCATGTTAAGATCAGTTTTCAAACAGCAATGAAAGAGAGTATTTTCTAAGTCAGAGGATGTTTTCTAGCTAAACCTTTATCCAGAAGCTGTTTTGAGGTGCAAGAAACTTAAATGACTAACAAAAGATACAGTGCTGCAGCCACAACACAGTACAAGGAAAGCAAGATTTGTAGAGCAAGGTCATTTTAAGGTACACAGGCTTTTGTGAAGAGGCCTGTAAACACTATTTCCTATCCTCCTCTTGCTGTCAGATGGAGTAAGATAACATTCCTTTTTGAACCGAAAAAGCCAAGATGGAACTTCGTCCATGAGCTGGGGGACATCTGACACGAGTGAAACATTCAGGTTTTAGAACTTGTAACATGCGCAAGCGAAGCCCACTATGAAACAGAACCACTCACCAGCTTAAGTGCACCTTCAAATTATGCCAAATAAAAATAAAGTCCTCGTGCCACATCCTACCTTACAGCTTCAAAACACTCTTTCTTCCCCCCCAAGTCCCAAGGAAGTTTTGTTTCTAGCAGCCTGAAACCTAGCTCTAATTCAGTGACTTGTCCACCCCCTCAGTGTTCTCTCAAACAGAAGATGACTGCATCCAGAAAAAACAACTTCCACCATCACGTAACACGGTGATGAGTTGTGTAATACCCACTGCACAGTCAGTGGTGGTGTCTGAACGGCAAGTTGTAACGCTCCCGAGCTCTTCCAGTGCCTTTCTAGACTTCAGGTGAAAGGCTCACACCAGCCAAGTTGAGAACAGCAGCAGTACTGTCACATACTCAACAATCAGAAGCGATGTCCCCTTTGGGCAAACACACACTGGGTCTGGGTCTTAGAAAAACCCACCACAAACAAAAACCCCCCCAAACTCTGTATGATTAGATAACCTACGTATTTCAGGTACGTCCCTTTAGCAATTCACCACTCCAGTATTTAGCAGCTCCCTTCTGAGACCTGCTCTTTCTACTGGTCAGGAAGACAAAGCAAGAGATCCTTTCCTTCGAGTTGTTCCCAGAGCCAGCAGCCAGGCTTAGCACCGCAGCTTCCATGACCCTTCTTTATTTTGGTCCCACTGCTTGCACTCCCATAGAACACATTATACTTAAGTGATCTGCGAGCACAACAAGCCACAGTATTATTACAAAGGCTGCACGTATTTCCACGCTCAGCAAGATACAGCAGCGTGAAAGTCAAACACATCAGCTATGCACGTTCTGAAACAAAAAAACAAGCTGTTTTGCAAAAGTCAATACTCCTACATTCCGCTCTTGCATCCTCCAAACAGAAAAATGCTGGTTCAGCAAGACATCAGCCACAATTGGTTAGTTAAGCAGTGGCCAAAACCACCACACCAGTTTCAAGTCAGAATTTATACGGCATATGGGAAAAGCATCTTTCAAAGTTAACTGGCTTTCAAGATCAAGACTAATCCTGTTCTGGTCATAGTCTGCCACCTCCAGCTACACCTCTCAGTAACTTACCCACCCAGCCCTGCACTACTGGAACACAGCAGTCTGCAGCGGGTTTTGGCACCACAGACATCCGAGTGCTTGGATGATGTCGACATGTAATGAGCTACACTTGCACTACCCGTATTTCAAACAAAGCAGAGGTATTTATCATATTAAGAAGCAATGTAAGCAGCCTGAATCCCAGAAGAGTTGGCAGAGCTGATAAGGGAACACAACACCGAGACTTTGCTCCAGTAGGTTACTAAGTGTCCCCTCAAAAATGTCAAAAGTCATAAAAACCTGCACAGAACAAGCACAGCAAACCAGCAGAACTCAACCCCCTCGCGTTAATGTCTGCGGCTAGCGCAAGGGACACTGTTGACACAGTGGCTCGCTCCAAAGAACCCGCAGGAGAGCATTCTGCAAGCTCAAGCGTTTTGCGCAGATATTCTAGGGAACCTGAAATGTGCTGTTTCAGCCAACATTAGCCAGTAAGGTTGTTTGCTCTGCACAAACATTCCAGCAAAAGGAGACATTAACAAGCACTAGAACAAGTTTGTCTTGGAGTAAAACTGTGAACTTGATGTTTACATGCAACTCAGTCAGAGCCACGCTGTTAAAAAACCACGTACACATGCGCAGTCACGGAGGATATCGTGACAGGTATAACAAAACAGCATGTGTAGCTTCTAAACTGAGCAGAGCTAGCATGATAAGAAAGGGTGTAAGTGAATATTAGAGCTGTTATGCTCAGACCTTGCGTGGTACAGGGCTGGTAGAAATCTGTGTAACAAGTTGCCTCAGGAGTAGGATAAACTCATCAGGCACGAGAAACTAGGCAGACTGTGTCATTTTCAAAATTCCAAATTAGTGCTTTATCTGCGCTGATTCACTGCTTTCTCTCCCTCCTCTCTTTATCCAGTAATTCAGTGCTACTGTATTAGCTGAGCCCCGAAGCACTGCAGCACCACTCTGCACCCCTTCCCCTTTAAAGGGGGGCTGTTTCAGGAGAGGCACAGGCTCTGCAGGCTGGAAGGCAAGCTGCTTTCCTGATTACAGCTGAGGGGGGGAAAAAACCCAAAGGCACTAGAGACCAAGTCCACAGGTGGGGTTTTGTGTGTTATTTATTTTTTAAGAGTCCCACTCCCTGATTACAAATAAACTCAGTCCATCCTATATTCCTCCTCCTGAGCTACTGATTTATTTACCCAGATGCTGATTTTCTTCACTAAAACCATCAGCAGCTAAGCAAGGCTCCTTCAAAATAAAGCCTCCCACAGATACGGGAAGTTGAATTCAACTCGTTAGGAACGAAAAGCCAACCACAAAGTACTTGCCTGGGTTTCTATTTAAAACCCTTTATGGCAGGTTTCTTAATTTAAGCCAGACACACCAGAAGCGCAGACACCCCAGCACAGCGCGGCTCTCCAGCTCGCTGCCTACGAGCGCTTCCGAGGAGCACGGTCCCCAACCCAACCCAGCTCTTTCCTGGGGGGCTGCGGCCGAGGGCACTGCGCTTCCCATGCGCCCTGCCCGGGCCGGAGCCCGGGGCTCAGCCGCCTGCGCGCTGCGACCGTCTAAAACCCCGTCAGGGAGCAGGGGCCTGGCACGGCGCCAACCGCGAGATAAACACTCGGGCCTGCCCCCGCGTGCGGGCCCGAAGCTGTCCCGGCCCGCCGCTCGGCACCGCCCGGGGCCTGCCGGGGCGAGACGGGCCGGGTGAGTGACCCGCAAACCCCCGCGGCAGCGCCAGGCGCTCGCGCCCTGCGGCCCCGCGCCCCCGGCGGCCTCTCACGGCGGCGGCCCGGAGGGGAGCGACCCCCCCCGCCTCCCGGAGCGGACCGAGAGCGCCCACCCCCGGGCCGTAAGGCTGCCCCAGTGCCCGGGAGCGCCGACGGGAGCGGCGGGGCGGCCGCCGGGGGAACCGGGTGCCCCGCGGGCTGCCGGCTGCCTTCCCCCGGCCCGCTGCCTCGGCGAGAAGATGGCGGCGGCTCCCCCTCCTCCCCCCCCGCCGCCCCTCGGCCCCGCTGCCCCCGCCGCGACCCGACAGCGGAGATACCCCGCTCCCCGCACCTTATCGGCCACCAGCGCCTCGGCCGCCTCCTTCTTCGGCTCATCCTTCTGGGCGAAGGGCGAGTTAAACGCGATCTTCACCATGGCCCCGCCGCTGCGCACCGCCGCCTCCCGCTCAACAGCCTCCGGCCGGCGGGCGGGGCGCGCCGGGACGGCCCCGCCCCCGGGCCGCGCGGGGCGGGCCGCCGCCAAGCACCGCCCCCTGCGCGGGGAGGGGGTGTGTCGGCGCGCCCCCTGCGGCCGGGGCGCCTCACAACGGCCCGGGCAGCCCCCGGGCGGGAGAACGGCGGGTCCCGCCGCGCCGGCCCTGGGGAGCGGGAGAGCCACACGGCGCTCCCCGTCCGGGGAGGCTGAGCAGAGCCTGGGCACAGTGCCCGCGTTCCGTCTCAGCCCTGCAAACCTCCTCCTGCCCCTCAGAAAGTGATGGTGGACTAGAAATGTAACAGCACCCCAGCGCCATTATGGCGGGCAGAGTGCTTGGCCCCGAAAAGGAGATGGCTGTAAACTCCTGGGAGGGTGACCAAAACTTCCTTTCCATGTCTGCGGGGAGGGCAGCACCCTGCCAGAGGTGATAGGTCCTTCGAGCAGTTAGGTGTGTGATCGGTCCTTCGAGCAGTGAGGTGTGTGATCGGCCGGGGGACACCGCCACGGCCTGTCCTCCGCGCTGAGGCCGAGCCCGCCATGGCAGCCCCTTGCCAGCCTTTATTCTCGTGGAGCTTTCCAGAAACACCACAGCTGCCCCTGATAGGGAGTTATGCGGCTCTGTGGCTGCACGGGGAGCTTCTCAGGCAAGGGCAGGAACCAAACTCCTTCCCTGAAAGACCTGCATCCGAAAAACAGGCTGAAATCTGGGAGAGGCTGGCTGTGGTGTGGGGAGGGCAAGGCGGCGAGGGGACAGCAGCCAGCAGCGGCTCGCGCATTCCTCTCACGCTTCTGTCCTCGCATCAGTCTTTCCTTCTAGCTCTGTCCACCGCTCGTGCAGACAAACAGCGAGTTTACACTGGGAGCACATCACTGGTGGGAAGGAGGCGTCCCTGGGCCACATTCAGCATGGCACAGGGGGTATTTTCAGTCAAGCTACCTCCCTTCTGCTGTGAAATACGGCCTAAGGGCTCTTTAACAGCCAAGAAGGCAGGCAAGGCATCACCATGCATTTAAGGTCTACAAAGGGGGAGAAGAAGAAAAGGCTTCATATATTAGACTGTCTGAAATTACCTTCTCCTTCATACGGATGAAAGCCCGTGCTCGTCTCACTGGAATTTGACTTCACAGCTCTAGAAAGAAATCTGGTTTGAATCTGGTGCCTACAACCATTGAACTCTTCCTGGCAGACAGTTGTAATTAAACAGAACTGAACACTATGCAAATATTGCAATAAGTAATTATTCTAAATGTAAACAAAATGCAGCGTGTATTCCAGGATTCAAGGCATGTTCCTGTTATTCCCCAGATGCAGTACCGCTGTTACTTCCTTTCAAGTCCGTAGGTTTGGTATTGCTCCCTTTCATGTTAATAAGATGTTTGACTTTAACTTCCATCAGGGAAGAATTCAAGCCTTTTATGTCCTTTTAACCTGACTGTCTAGTAGCAGGAAACACTTTTACCTCATTTTACCAATAAACCAGTGAAAGATTAATTTTCATACTTCTGACTTTGGCATGTTAGGAATAAGTTAAGCCATACTCCCATCACCGTCCCCAAAACACAGATTTGAAAACAGATTTAGTAAATTTCCTCTATGGCCGATGCAGTATCTGTACTTAATCACCCGGCAGCTTATCTATTATATCAATAACTTTCAGTATCTTAATCCAGTATAATTAGTTCATGCTTAAACAACTTGACTGTATCTTCCAATTACCCAACGCCCTCACTTGAAAAAGAACACAGAAATAAAACTGAAACAGCCCCTTGCTATTTATCAAGACTCGGGTCTCCATGCCCCGGCTTGCTCACTGTCTGTGTTCTGTCATCTGTTGCAAGGGACGGACACACCTTGAAATACTGTGCTCCGATAAAATTAAAAATGGAAGGGTTTTTTGACATTGGTCTGCGCTCGCTGAATTTGCAGAAGTGGAACGCTCGTAAGATTTGTCGTGGGGGGGTTTTATTGGTGCGTTTCTATTGGCAGCATCTATGATAATCTTAACGTGTTCAAAACTTATTTAAAATGTGCAGTGTCTGGGAGAAAGTAATTCCAGCACCATCAAACAAGTGTTCCTATCCTTACCCACTGACAATAGCTGTCAGTTCAGTCAGTAACTGCTCCTGCCAAAGAAAGCTTCTCCTGCAGTAGCCTGACGCTGGTTTGTGGAGCAGCTGCAGGCTGAAGCACCAAGTCTGGGAACACAAATTCCACCCTGAGATGTATAGGCATAAGAAAATTCAGATTTTTTACCATCCTGAAATCATCCGGCTGTTAGACTGAATAAATATTCAAGATCTCCATGGGCGACTCCACCGTATCACCTCCAAAATGCTTTTGCGTCAGTCTCATAGTACTGGCCCAGTTTTCTTTCAGACTTTTGCCATATGCTGGTGGCAGTTCAGGCCTGGAAATCCCCAGAGGCCTAAACAAGTAATATAACTTATTCTTTTGAATTCCATAATATCTCTGATTTTTCTTTCTATTAAGATACCCTGGGTTTAGTTTACTGGTTTTTATTCTGAGATCATCTCTACCACCTTGAAAATCAAGAGATTATCCTCTTATCCTTAATTACCCTTTTAATCCTTCTGGTGTTTGTAATGTTAAAGTAACACTGCTTAAAAAACACTCCAAATATATGGACTAGATTGCCTCAGAGACTGGAGGAATTTGACCAAAAAGAAGGACGAACTGGTGCGCCAGAGTGATTCAGTTACCTTTGTCGTACTCACAAAGAGCAGGAAACTGAAAAAGTGACGTTAAACGCTCCCTTTTTAGTGGCAGGGATTATGTAAGTAGCCCAGACAGTCTAAGGGTATTGAACGAGCTTTGTAAGGTGAGGTAGTATCTTTTATTGGATTCAGCAGATAATGCCACTTGGAGCATCTTTTTGAGCAGTTCTGCATAACGCTAAAATGAATTCTTACTGTGTAGGGATTTAACTATTCTAAGGTACTTTTCAAAAAACTCAGACTTTACAATACACTCATTTTTATTCCCTCTCCCTCCCTGCCAGGAGAATACTTCCTTACCTTTTGGGAACAATATGACATTAGACATGTCCTAGTTTGTATTCTCAGACCTCAGTGGGAGGTGCTAGGAATGTGCAGCATCCTCCGTCCTGCTATTCTAGTTCCAAGCTAGATCAGGAGGGCTGCAGCCAGGACATGTAAGCACACGCTTTGCGTTTCAGTGGTCACTCAATCTGCATGTTAAGCCTGTGTTTCAGTCTTTTGTTAGCCCTGTACCTGGATAAGTACTGAAGCGCTCAGCACATTGCCCAAGTTCGCACCAAGGGCTGTCCCCTATGCCCAGCAGAGCATTGCACCGCTGAGCCCCAGCCCAGAAGCAAGGTAGCACGCGTAAAGAAACAATAATTAACGCATGTAATTAATAATAGTTTTAAATATATGCTATATCCACCAATCGAAATTTTTTACGAGTAGCGTCATTACTGACAGAAGGACGACAAAAGATAAACAGTAAGTACGTCACCTCAGACTGTGGAAAATGAAAGAGAAACTACAAACTTCCTCCTCTGCGGAAGGAGACCTTCTCCAAGTTTGACGTTTTATGTTTATCCAGATGTTTGAAGTGCTGCTTTTTGCCGCCTGTCCTTTCCCATCTCTCTTGCTAAGACTTTCTCCATCACCTGCTCAGCTTTCCCTCCCTCTCTACCCCCGATACTGCCTTCATTCCTTCTCTAATCGGTGACCCTCCAACCTCACTCTTGTGTGTAAGGCTGTTGAGAAGGAACCTCTCTGTATTTCAGGCTGCAAAACTGCCGTGCTGAGACCTGCCAACATCAACATGTGTAAAGGAAAGTTTTTCCCACGGGGGTTGAGATGGATTTGGGCCCTTGACTGAGGATTTCTGTTTCTGGACAGCAAATGCTGCGCTTGCTCCACGGAATTCCCTTACTGCCTGGTGTGCTTTTCTTCACTTCAGCAGTGTTAGATTAATCCCTGTGGCAAAAAAAAAGCGTCTATTACTCACTTCTACAGGTTGCCTTGTTACTAAATACTGTAACAGCAATATTAGTTCAATGGAAAACAGCCTATGTACATTCAGGGGAAAGTCATGAGTCCGTTTTCCCTGTAGCGACCAACTGTGGAAGTGATGAGCAGAGAAGTGAGCCCGAAGGAGGCAGAGCCCAAGAGGTGATTACCAATTAAGCAACAACATCGAGAGCACATCCTCTAATGACTGTGTTCGGACCCATGCTGAAGAGGACTCGCTGCCCACGCAGCCATTGCCTCACAGAACAGAATTCCACAAGAAATTCCAGTCCTCCAGAAAATCTGCCCAGCAAGCAGCACGCCCAGCGCGATCAGCAACACCAAACGATTGACGGCCAAACTCGCCCTTGGTGTAAGTGCAGTGAGGCAAGCAGAGTTACACCAGAGATATGTCAGGAACTCAGAGCCTTGGCAGGTCTGAAAAAGCATTGCTGAACACTACCATTAGAGAAAAACAACACACACACAAAGCTCGAGCAGTCTCCTACTGAACTGACCAAACACGCATTTTTGGACACCAACTGTTTACCTTGGCATTGAGGGGTGTCATCTCGGGTTCCCCCTCTTTCCTTCCAGGCACACTTCCCCCCAAAGGCACCCTTACTGGCATGCCCTGGCAGTTCTCCCTCTGGCGGGATAGGCTGGCTGAGGCTCAGTTCGCACCACTGCTCAGTGGCACCATGCTGCGGGTTCACCCGCCTGCGGCTGCTGCAGGCAAGGACCCCAGCACTGAGCAACAACCGTGGGCTCATCAGGGGCTGTTACTTGTCCACACCCTAAATGGGAAAGTGCTGGGGTTAACCCCACCCCTCCACCCCTGGCATTTTCCCCCTGTTCTAATGTCTACTTGCTAGTTCGCGTTGCGGGGAGGCGTCTCGGCCAGCCTGCCGGAATGCAGCGCTGGTGCAGAGCCCACACCTGCACCCAGGCTCAGCAGCCATTGCGGCAATGGCAGCAAAAGCACCCGTGGTTGACCACGCTTGTGGCCACAGCATAGTTTGAGCCTAGTTGAAAGCGAGAGTGGACGCAGGTACGTCTTGTTTGGCTACACTGTCCCAAACTGTGCTGAACTTGCTGATGACTGCAGTGAAGCCAGAGCTGTACGTACACTGCGGCTGCGTGAAGATGTTCCCAGATCAACAGGGCTGTGCTGGCAGAGATCCCTGAAGTGCTGTCAGAACTGTGCATTGGCTGGTGTAGCTTGTTTGACTCGTTATGTGTGGGTTTACTTTGCTATGTGTTGTGTGGCTGTGCACACGGGGCAGCTCTCCTCTGGCATAATGAAAACAGTACCTATAGAGACTATAGGCACTCCCAAACTATGTAAATGATTGCTCTGCAGGCACACAAACATCGACTAAGGCTTCCACTGAAGATGCAGTTCCAAAAAAAGCCAAGCAAACACAAGCCCTGGTTTGGTCTGATAGTTTACGTCCGTGTGTGTTGCATGCACGCCACTTGCTTGTTGCATGGCTATATCTGTTAATATGACATTAATAAAGGAGCTATAGCTAGGCAACATTCCAGCTGCAGAGCTTCCCAATCTTCAGGATGATGTAATTAGGCATCCAGTCAGAGCACTGCACTGAGAGACTGCAGAAGATTTTGGAGATGGGTTGAAAAGTCACAGGTGATTTTTTGAAGGGC
Organism: Rhynochetos jubatus; assembly: GCA_027574665.1. Lineage (NCBI taxonomy): Eukaryota > Metazoa > Chordata > Aves > Eurypygiformes > Rhynochetidae > Rhynochetos > Rhynochetos jubatus. The sequence continues at coordinate 5,005,747 of CM050659.1, forward strand.
TTTAGCAGAGTTTTGTTCATCATACAGAGGTATAGCAGAATTCGAACTGATGGTATATACATACTATACAAGCTATAATATAATAGAGCCACCTTTCCTGCAAATAACACCCTACTTTCTACCACTTTTCTATCTAAATACCAGCAAGTGTGTATTTTAGATATCATAATAATATAACTAATTTATAAGAACTTTAAATAACCAAATATTTTATTATATCACCTCACCTACCGAACTTCAGTCCATTAGCAATAACAAAAACCAGCCTCGCACTTGCCTTTGAACACAACGCCAGCTTTTGCAGCCAGCAGCACTGCCCTTTTGCTTTCTTTTACCTAGTGAAATCAGATGAACTTTGAAAAAAGAGGCACTAATGGAAGGTGAACCTGCCTTCACCCTCATGTACCCACACGAGCATTTTTTTAGAATGCAGGTGTCCCTTTTCATCTGTGTGAAGCCTGTGCTGTCAAAAATAGACATACCGCGGGACACCTGTCCCAACAGCAGCTTGGAGTACAAATGTCATCAGTTAAAGAGATTTGTTGCCTTTTTTTCCCCTGCAGATTGCAGAGAAGCCGTGCGGTGGGGGTGCAGATTTGCTGTTAAGGAGCACAACAGGTGAGAGCGGTATCCTGTTGGGGTATTTATCTGTGAACAAGGGGACTGACAGCCCCGAGAGGCAAAGCCTCAGCCGGGTTGCGGTGCCTGCCCCGGGGGGAGATGAAAGCTGGCTCTGTAAGGTGCAGGCTGGCAGGCCCAGCTTGCATTTCCTCTTGGCAAGGCAGAGGAAGTGCCTGTGATCGCACACACCAGTTTCCTCTTTACAGTGCAGAGGGGAAAAAACATCATCACGCGCTCTCAGACAGACACGAGCTCGTACTCGCAGGAGCTCAGCTTAATGCGTATGTGAAATACTGTGTCGCCAAAACAGATCCTAACAAAGTTGTTAATTTTCTGTAACGTATTGGTTTTGAGAAGGTGGCTTTTTATTTTAAAGGAAAGCAAATCTACCATCTACAGCATTTTGACAGACTACAGGCTTTACTGCAGACGGTGTTTTCTGTTCATGTGAGAGATACCACATCAAGATAAGGGAAATAACTTGCAGTACTTTATTTTCATGTTCCAAGAAAGCTCGTGATACTGAGGAGACACCTGGTGATATCAGAAGTCTGTGATGGTACCCCATGTGATGATATTTTTGAGTGTGTTGGCTCTCCAGCAGACAGCAGAGTGAATAGCATTTGTGTTTTGAAGGACTGGAATTAAGAAATCCCTAAAAAAGACTAATTTACTTCTATTGCACCTTTGTATGAAGCCCCCCAGTCAGAAAAAAAGCCATTTTAAGGAAAGCAAATCAGGATATATTGAAATCTCACCAAGTTACTGTTAAAGACATCTGCATTGGCCTGAATTTAAGATCGCAGAAGCATGGGAATATTTGTTCAAAGAGAATTCTGTTGGTGTTTAGTCCAACCTCCCACTCAAAGTAGGACTACCACCATTGTTAGACTGGGGTTTATGTAGCTGAATCTTGAAAAACACTAAGGATGGAGACACCCCAACCCACCTGGGTAGCCTAATCCAGTACTACACTATCTTTGTAATGATTCTTTTCCCCTAATGTCTAACTCCTGTCTCCTGAGCCACAATTTGTGGCCATTGCACCTTGTTTCTGTGTTCTGGCACTGCTGACAGGAGTTTGGTTCTGACATTTCTGTAACTGCCCTTCTCACAGTCACCCTTTGGCCTCCTCTTCCCCAGGCTAACAAACCCAGCTCCACCAGCCTCTCGCTGCAGGTCACCTGCTCTGGGTCTCTAACCATTTTAGTCTCTTCGCTGGGTCATTTCCAGCGTCTCTACACCCTTCTTGAGCTGCAGGAGGGCCCAACACCCTTTGCAGTAAAGCTGAATACAGCATGCAGGTCCCCCTGAGTAGAAGGGGGTAATAGTTTCCTTCATCCTAATGTAGCCCAGTATGCGGTTGGCCTTACTTACGGTGAGAGCAGGCTGTTGGCTCACGGTCAGCCTGGCATCTGCTGCAATCCCCAAGTCCTTTACAGCTGCTCCTCACCCAGCACCTTCCAAGCCCAGCCCAGGGCAGGGGCTTTTCCTGGCTCGTGTGCAGCACCTGGCACCTTTCCCGTCTGTACTCAGCGGATTCTGCTGGCCCAGAGGTTACTCATGTCCCTTTGGGCTGAGGCGCTGCTGCTCTTTGCATCAACCACTCTGCCAGGCCACCACTAAAGGTGTCTAATCCTCTGCTCCCCCTCACTGGATCATGTCTATATTCAAACACGGCACTTATTCTCCTCCTAGGGAGCAGTCCTCCCTGCACAATTTTTGGCCCCTTGTCAAGGTATTATATATTAATGCAGTCCATGCCTTAGTCAGATGGGTCAGTCAATAATGAGGTCATCAAGCAGGAATATCCAACTCAGGAATATTACCTTATCACTTAGCAGTGGACACAGTGATTAGGTAAAATGTTCTGAGTTTCTGGTTCATAGCATTAGTATTTAAAAAAAAAAAAAATCAACCGTATTATGGGCTGATTGGAATATTTACACCCAAAGTCCTGTGTTGGGATGTGTGGGCCCTGCTCCTCGACACTGTTCCATTCCTTTCCTACCTAACTCTAATGGTGTGCAGGAGGTGATGTTCATTCTCACTGCCCAATTTCTAACTCCTGGCTGTTCCACTGCTATGCAAATGAGTGTATAGGGTGGAAGGTTTCCAGGAGTGTGAGCTTTATGTCCCACTAACCAAATCTCCGTTCTTCTACAAGCTGGAAATGTCTTACAATCCTAGTAGCTTGTTCTAGTATTCGGACCCATTTCTTGGAGGTGGCAGTGCAGTCGCCCTAAAGGAAGAGCCGTGCTGAGGTTGCAGTGTGTTTACTTCTGCTTCTCTAAGGATTGCATCACAGAGAAATACTGTTCTCGGCAGTTATGGTGCAATGTTTCGTCTCTTGGTAATGCTCGGATAAACCAGGAACCAAATTATGGCCCAGGGTCATGCAACGTTAGTCTTGAAATCCATGTTTTGGGAATTCAGATGGAACAATTTTCCCAAAGGCCTGAAGACTCTTTACAGACTTTTCTGTTGGAATTTCTAATATTTTCCCAAGAAATCAGAGCTGCTTCCACTGTTGGCAGCCTGCTGCTCTTGCTGCCGTGTGAGGTGCTGTCCGTAAGCCTGTCATGCTCAGCAGGAAAATTAGTTCATTCTCAGCACTACCTGAGTTTCTCATGGGGCTGTCGGGCGAATAATGACCTTATTTCTAGGTTATTGTCTTGTACTTCTTTCCAAGTGAATATTCCTGTTCGTGAAGGACGTGATCTCCCCTACTGTATTGCCCTTACTCTCTGCCATACGCTGGAGCCTGGGGAGGATGCCAACCTGAATCCAAATTTTTCACCCCGTGACAGGTGCACATCACCACTCTCCTGAAATTCAGCTACTTGCGTTCAGCAGAGTTGGTGGTTGCGATATGTAAAGATGCCATGAAATGAATGACAGCATTGGAAATTCTTCCACTTCTATCCTGTATAACCTCCTGAGAATAATAACTATGCAGAATATAACAAACAGATTTGGAATTGCTTGCTGAAACATTGGCTCCATTTCTTGGATGAGCTGCTTTTTCACCTGAATTAGCAGAACTGTGTCTGGTTCATTTCAAGACTTACTGAAAATTATTGACTGAGGCCACTTTCTGTTCATTTACTGTACTAAGAGGACAAGGTGCAGCCTCAGTCCTGGTTTCCGTCATGCAGACACTGGAATGGTCATTCTGCTAAGGATATTGCAGAGGTCGTTGTTTTCACAATGAAGCTGCTCGCGGTGTTTTAATCAGCCTGAACAGCAAGGCGGGAGGGGCTGGGAAAGTGCTGGGCATGGGACAGAGCTGGGAGGCAAGGAGTGGCACGAGAGGGAAAGTGTTGCGGGGCAGTGCTAGGGGAAGAGGGAAGGAAGTGTTGCTGCACGTAAAATCCACTGCTCTTTAAAAATATTCTGCCTTTCAAATCTCCATTCCTCTGTGCACGCTATTGCTTTGGGCCAAGGGCAGTTTCGGAGCCCTCTTTATGCTGAGGAAGTATCCTTACTGTACTCAAGCAGCTCACAGTCTCCTGGAGTCCCTGTCTTCCCTGAGGAAGCACTGATGTTTGCAATTAGAAAACAGATAAAGAGAAAGAAATTATTTACAACCCCGCCTGAAGACGATGGTTCTGGTACAGGCACAACTGAGTCATTGTTTTACAACTGGTTTTTTTCTTAAAAAGGAGCTGGTACAAGAAACCACACGAAAGGGTGTTGGCTTTTTGTCTAAAATACGACAAAGACATCTCCTAGGGTGGAGCTCCTGGGAGAGGCATTGCCCAACACCTGGCCCTGCCGCATGGCCCGCTGCCTGCGGGAAGCCTGCCCGATCCTGACTGCGCTACGGCTGCGCTAGTGTACCCGCTCCCTTCCCGCCTCTCGCAGCGTCACCGCGCTCCTTGGCTTGCCACGGGCAGGGGCCCCAGGCATATTTCATATGAAAAACCAGGCAGGTAAATCTACCCACCCCTCTACAGGGTGACAGGCAGTGGTCACCCAGCCATTCTGCTGAAAGGCCGTCCGCAAGCTGGGTTGCAGAGTACTGGGACGTTTCGGGTAGTGAAACCATCCATTGCCAGGTTGTCCATGGCAATGGATGTGCTGATCCAGCACCTCATTTTCTCCACCCGAAGGGTGGCAAGCAGCTGGGGTTCAGGCCTTTGCTGCTCTGCTCTGCTCTAGACATGAAGTGACACTAAGGATGGAATTCAGGAGGGAAACTCTTGGCCAATCCCATGCCCTTGGGATCCGTGGACAGGAGGAGGTAGGAGACCAGAGAGAGGTGTGAGGATGATGAGAGGTCCACAGACACTTCAGTATTGTCTGCTGTGTCCAGGGTCTGTGGGGTCTGGTGGATAAGCTCTTTGAGACTGTGGGCAGCCATGCCCTGATCCTGCTCACCTTCCTGCGGAGGGCAGTCCCCACAGAACCAGCAGCACCGCTCTCTTACAGAGAGCCAGGCAAGCCCTGGCTCCCAGCAAAGACCGAAGCTGGGTGGTTATCCATCAGCTTGTTATCTACTCAACAACATTTGCCAATCTGCCTTCCCTTCACTGAACTGAGACATTTCCTTGTCAGTCCTGAACACAAAAAAGGACACAGAGAGCACAGGGAGCTTTGTTCATCCCCCCTGCCTTCTGCTGAACTTTGAGCTGCGTTCAAAATTTGGCTCCTTCCCCTCCAACTCCTCTCTGTGCTGGCCCAAATCCCTGCAGGGGTGAGAACTGCAGGAGCCGTGCAACTATTGCTCTCAAGAGTGATGCCCAAATACAGAAGATTTTTTTTATTTTCCTGTAAAACCCACTTTTGGAGACTTTTCTAGAATGCCCTCAGAGGAAAACCCAAACCTCACTTCTTTTCCCAGGTTTTTTTTCACAATAACTTCAACTAGAAAAAAGAAAACAACCCACCAGAAAAGCACTTACAAACCAAAAAGTTCTATTCCCCCAAGCTGAAGGGAAGTGAAATCAAAAGAGAAATGAAATTGATACACGTAGGCTTTCTGTTTTGGGGAAGTGCCTGGTGACAACGATCAGGGAGGCACATGCAGCCGAGGTGGCTGTCCCATTTACGTTCTGCTGCTGATACCCAGTGCTGAAGCTCAGTAAAATATTTGCATGGATTATTTCCTATTGTTTTTCAGAAATGACTGTGGGAGATGTAACTATGGGGTTTTTGCAGAAGTAAAATTCAACCACAAGGTAATTGAGAGGAAAACCACAAAAGCCTTCTGACTCTCAGGTATCTTCCCTTTATCCCTCATTCATGCCTCTGCTTTTCCATAAAGTGCTCTTTCTTCTACCTCCTCGTCCCCACCCAGAATATCGCATGGTATTGGAGTATGATTCCTTATTGGAGAAGAAAAGCCGCATTGTTCAACATCTTCCTCTCCTGAGTTATGCCAGAGTGGCACCTATTTTGGCAAGAGTCTTCAGAGTTTCCTCATATTTGACTAATAAGAGATGATGAAAAATATGATTCATTAAAAAAAGCCACGGATAATCATCTGGGAAAATTAAACGGGCATCTTCAAATGTGGTTCAATTTTCTTAAATCTAGTTCAAACCTCAATCGGTTTAATGTCAAGGCTCCATCTTGTGGCGAAGTAGAGCAAATTCACTCATTGCAAAATTAATATTTGCCTTTCCTTAATTTCCCCTGCTTCTGAAAGAACCTGGTGATGCTGGAACGCTGCAGACAAGGTCCATCGAGCTTCACCCGAGTGGAAGCAGAGAGCAGGCGGTGCTGGGCAGAGGGAATGCGTTTCTTGCTGCTTGAGTAATAAGAAAGCTGCCTGCGTTACCGCCAGGCACACGTATTTCCTAACCTCCTCCCGCAGCCAGTGACGACCAAGGGGTCAGCTCACTGACCTGCAGCATAAATTCGACTTAATACCCTTGAAAGCCTAGAGCAGCGGAACAGCGCTGTGACAGCTGTGACATTCCCGAGTATCCTGACCTCCTGAATATTTACGCCTGATAATGCTTGAGTGCATTTGTATGAAAAATCTCTTGCAAAAATGTAGAATTTGGCAAGTACTGCAGCCCGGCCAGGGTGGGCATCGCCTTGCTCCCACCCAGGGCCTTTTGGCCACTCTCTCTGCTGTTAAACTGCTGCATTATTTCTTGCCAACCCCTGTCCCTGCCCCCTCGCCTGGGAGCAGGAGCTGGGCAGCCCTGCCTTCGCCAGATAAAGCATGGGTTGCCGAGGAGGAAGGAGGACCACTGCCTTATCTTCCTTCCTCCAGCACCACGCCGGATTGCGTCAGCTGGGAGTTTTTGGCTAAATATAGAGTAAGGCTGATTGTTATCATGCCGGAGTTGGCGAGGGCCCAGGACCACGTCCTGGGCAGGAGCGGCAGGAGCGACAGGCAGCCCTGGGTGCTTCCTGCCTGCTCATCCACCCCAGCCAGCCTGGTTGCCCTGGGACCTGGTTGTGCCACCGGGCAGGTGAAGGAGCAGCTCCTGGGTGGGGCTGACCTGGCTGCTTAGTTTTATCTCGGTAAAATCAATTTTTCTCCTTTGTGATGCAGGGAGCAAGGCATCGTCTCCCAAATCGTATCTTGGGTATCCCTGTGGGATATCTCCCCGGTAACAGCTTCTGGCACGGATATGAGCTGAGCACAAACTCTCAGACCCACCTAAAAGGGTGTCGGTGAATGCACGCGCAGCCGCAGCTGCTGCCTTTGCTAGAAACGTGAACTATCGTAATTTGGGGGGTAATTGCACTGTTTCAGAAGCATTTAATAAACTGAAGTATCATTATGCTCCATGCCTTTTTATTTTTTCCTGTTCTAGCTACAATGTCAAGTAACTAATGAATGCAACATGATGTGGTATTAGGTTTAAAGCAGTGTTTTCCCGTTGCTGTTCCTTACATGCTGGTCGCACCCTTAATGATCTTCACAGGAAATACTTACTTTGAGGAGTTTGGTTTTAAGTATGTCAAGGGATCAAAACCAGGCAAGGCAGGGTTCGCTCTCATGTGACTTCAGTTCTTCCTGGAATGAAACAGGAACCCAAAAAAATATCATCCTTTCAAAATTAATTTAAATCAGCTTGAAAATCATCTTCTTCTGATAGATCATAGAATCACAGAATGTTTTGGGTTGGAAGGGACCTTAAAGCCCATCCTGTTCCAACCCCCCTGCCCTGGGCAGGGACACCCTCCACTAGCCCAGGTTGCTCCCAGCCTCATCCAGCCTGGCCTTGGACACTGCCAGGGATGGGGCATCCACAGCTTCTCTGGGCAGAACAGACCATGAACACACCATGCTTTCTCAGCCAATTTAATGTTAACTTTTATGGGAATAGAAACTCAAGGAAGGGTAAAAGTGGAGTCTGTACTGGTGGTGCTGGTAGTGTCTGAATGCAAGTGTAAATGTATAGCATACACACGGGTGTTGTAGACAGACCCTTGCAGCCACCCCTTTTGGGCAATCTGAAAGTGGGGTCGTGGCACTGGCAAAGGAGAACAGCTATCTGCGCATAGCTTTCTGGAGTCTCCAGGTTTAATAACCTTGAGTTTTACAAGTGAGCAAGGAAACAGCAGCTTCATAAATTGGGTATTGCTGAAGGTGAAAAATTGTCCCACCGCTTGTTATTACTTGTGTGGCTTCACATGGATTTCTTACAGACTGAATCGCAGGGGTGTAGGTGTAATGCATATTTCCAGCGCTGTGTGATGTAGCCTCTCCATGTGCTGAAGAGGCCGAAGGAGTAGGATTTTGTCAGGCCAGAAATTTCTACCCGTTGCAGACTCTTGATGCAGCGTGGCCCGGGGAGCAGGGATGACTCCTTCATCACCCTGTCATCAGCCTGGGGCCGAACAGTGATAGAAATGCTTGGACAATTCTCTGTTACTTTGTTTGGAGGTTTCTCTTTGCCAGTCTTGGTTTGTTAAGCCAAATACCTTGGTAACCCTAAGTCAAACACGCAGGAGCAGGGATGCTGTAAGAAATCTCTTAGGAATTACCTACAGTGGCTTTTTTTTACATTAAAAACATCACATGTAAAGGTCTAATAACAGGAATGAGGAGGGGGGGAATGCACAGCTTGTATTACCGGCATGGCTCAGCTGGCACCACTCTCCAGATCCGTAGGCCTTGCCAAGTGTCCTGGTGTAGGCAGGGAAGGGGTGGCACAGGGCTGCTCATCTGAAAACAATGGGGTTTGGGGTTTTTCCCGCTTCTTTGCAATCCCTTTTGCCCAGGCCCCCAGGTCTTTCCTTTGGAGCCCACTCTGCTATCGCACACCATGTATGCAGGTTTCCACAGCCAGTCGGAGCGCGGCCCTGCTCCTGGCTCAGCTGCCATCACTAGGAAACACAGGATTTGGCAACGTGAGGGAAAAAAACCTGTCTGGTTTACCCTGGAAATATCGCACAAAGTGTTCTATTTGGGTCATTTCTCAGCATTTGTGCATAAATGTTTAATGACTTTTTAAAAAAAAACAAAGGAAATCATTATGCCAGAAAGCCTACATTAACGTGGACTGGTTTGGGAGGATGTGTTAGTAAAGGAAAGCAAACTATAAAGCAGGGCTGTTTTAATTATTCCAGCCTGAGAGCTGTGAATTCGAAACTGCAGAGTTAAGATTAGACATGACAAAGTAAGAAACAGCTGGGGTGCCAGAAGATCTCTCACATGCTTCATGGTACTGTCATGAGCAGGGTGAACAGCTTGTGTATCTTCGGGGTCATCTTAGCAGATTTAGAGACGGGAAAGGACGGGAGGGATAAAACCATCGGTGTGGCCTCGTGCAGCTTTGGGGTATGCTCAGAGCAGCTGGGAGACTCGGAGCCTGGCTTGCTGCGCCGGGCAGATCGCATTGCACTGTCAGGGGATGGGAGAGGAAACCCCCCTGCTCCTACAGCAAACCCTTAGGTACCATTAAAAAAGATTTAAGGCTCTTGCCTTCTGGTGTTTTTGGAGTGCAGCCTTCAGCCCTTGGAGTTGTCCTGCTCCATGAACCGGCTCTGTCTTGTGGGAATTGCAGATAAAACACTTTTTAGCCCAGCCTGCAGCACTGCAACACCTCTCTTTCCATTAGCATAGCCTCCTGCGCCTGCACGTTTGTTCCCTAAAGATATTCCAAGCAGGACTCACAGTCTTGTCCAGACAACTGCCCTGGAGAGAGGCAAGCACACCACGCACGTGCATACACACTTCCAAACCCATTGTTTGCAGCACTTCTTGCCACTCTTCAGGCAGTCACGGCAGCGGCTCTGCTTTTTGGGGCAGCTGCTTGGAGGGATGAACCCAACGTGGTGTGCATGTGCCAAGGAAGTGTGGCTACCTCTGACCTTTCCCAGCCCACAAAATATATGGTCTGTTGCTAAAAAACTTTAAAGATGCTTAATTACCTTTTAAATTCCCAACATCTGGTTCAGATGCTGATGCTTCTCTGCTCTCACAGTATCTGGTAATGAAGGAGACATGGATGAATCCCACCTGGATTCAGTTCAGGTGATGCTGGGAGGAGAGGAGAGGGCTTGGAGTAAGCCAGAGGAGCAACCAGTGTCCTCTCCTGGGAGTCAAAAACTTGGGATTCCTCTTGGCTTCATTGGCACTAATCTCATTCACCCTCCAGCCTGGTGGGAAGATGCATTGAACAAAGCGTCACAGTATTGACCCTACTTTGGGGAACGAGCGAGCTGTAAATGGCCCTTCTCAGTTACAGCCATGCTCTTCATCAATGGTCAATAAACCCATGCAGTTAAACACGATAAAGAAATTGTGTAAGGATAGCAAGTGTTGAATTTTGGTTTCCAACCAGCGTGCTCTCCCAGCGAGTCGCAGCGCCTCAGGGAGAACTTTGCTCCTTCTGTCTCCACAACACGTCTTCATCTTTGTCTGCTGAGCTGGGTTTTTCAGAAATGAGATTCCTTCATGGTTTTCCTTTTTTATTCATTACTGATTAACCATTCATCAGTCTCATGTAAACAGGATTTTCATACACATTTTGCCTATTTAAGGATCCTTGCATTCCTGTGATACCACGCACCGTGTTTTGTGCCTCTGAGCTGAGATGCAGAGCTGCAGGCTCCAGAGATGCAGCTCCATGGACACTTTGGCATGTACCAACACTTCATATGCCTGATCCATCATTTTGGGCCTGGGATAAATTCACAAAACACAGAGGTTTGATGCTGGGAATGGGCAGAGTTTATCCATAGGTGTCTTTCTGATCCTCCCACATCTGGAGGAAACCCACCATCCCAGCCTTGCTCAACCTGTCTTCTGCAGCTGTCACTGTCCCCATCTTGGTGTTGCAGCATCAGCAGATTGCTGCTGAGCCTACAGCCAGCACCTGGGAGATGCTGAAGTCCCTGAATAACTGCCATGTCTGCATTTATTTTGAAGTACCACACTAGTGACCCTTTCCAGAAGAAAACTTGCTGCCAGGATGGTCCTTGAGTGAGTGGCACCTGCAACAGATGCCAGCCACAGGCACAAGGCTCGCTTTGGAGGCTGAAGCTTGGGAAGTAGTTTGTAGAAAGCCCGATGGTTCCTGACTGAGTGACTGCCAGCTTTGTTTTATTTGCAGTCCCCCTCAGAAGCTTCCTGGTTCCCATCTCATACAGATTAGGGAGTCCCCTGCATGCTGTTTTCACCTCCTGCAATTTCCTTGCTCAGTAGCACCTTGCCAGAGATTGAAACCCCCGGAGAACGTGCTGCGCCCTGGGCTGCCCTGTCCCCACTGCTCTGCCTGCCCTCAGGGCTGTCATTACACCATCTGCCTTCACATTTGTCTGTCTTAAATCCTCACCCTTTGCAATCTCAAATGAGTTGGCCAAGTGTTGGCACACCACCTTTTCCTGGTAGCACCGTGGGCAGCTGTAGCAGGGAGCTGGGTGTGCGGGGACAGTGGTGCTGGACCACACTGCAGCATCCTCGGGCGGATGCCAGGAGGTGAACCCTCCTCTTGGGTCTGTGTCTGAGGGAGCTGCCAAGCTCTGGGCTGCCTCTCTCAACCTTTATGGCCCTAAATTCTTCCTTTCGTGAGATTTCTGCCTTGTGACTTACCTGTTGTCTTTACCTGCTGCTCCTGGTGGAGACGTCTGTGGTTTCTCCGTGCTGCGTGGAGCCTTTCAAGACATCCCCATGCTATTTGCAAAATAGTTTGCTGTTTAATTTTACTAGATTGTCAATAAACCAGCAGGGCATAATTACACAGCAAAATTATCTAGACTTGAAAGCACAGCGATCACTCCCTTGTTCTCTGTGAGCTGTAACTTAATGCAAAACCCTCTGTCATTTTCCATTTTCTAGTTCTTTCATTCATTCATGCTGAGTAATTAAAAATGGCTTATAAATAAACACTGGGGATGATTTCCGAAATGTTCTGTATTTACTTGCAAGGCTGGTACTTCTGTCATTGGCCCACTTAAGTGATTTTGAAAGATTGTATACAGGTTCCTTTTACAATGTATTTGAAGTTTGTAATCCTTCTTAAATACACAAAAATAGGAAGGATTAACAAACTGCCACACTGAGGCCAAAAGAAGACAGAGCTAAAAGCAATCAAGGAGCAGCCTATCAGATACATGAAATAAATTGGGGGAAAAGTGGAAAACTGTCAACAAAAATAATATGTTATGGATCCTCAAGCCTTTGTGTTTATGCTAGAGGAAGCCTAAAATAATCTGTGGTTTCTGATGCTTGATTTAGTTTTCCACAAGCCTAATTAACACCAGATTAAGTTTGCTGCCACTATAATTTATTGCTGAGACTGACAAATACTTGCTGTTTATTTGTTTTCTAAAAAAATGACTGGAGGCAATAACAGTCTGACACAGTTAATAAGCTTGAAAACAATGCTATAATATTCATTTCTATAAACTTAGTCTTTAGGAGAAACCCCCATGCCTTTCCAGATTAAATTCTGGCCCTACAGTCCTTATGAAGAAAAAAATCCCATAGATTGAATGTCCCGTTGATTTAAGATATAGCCCTGTGAACTTAAACTAAAAATTAAGCATGTGCTTAAGTGCTTTGCTGAACGGAGGTGGACTGTACTGTATGTTTAAAATAACTCATGTGCTCAGGGGCTTGGCCAGGTGTGGGCCAGCAGCTCTGCACAACGGAGCTGTGCAAGGCGATGACTTACGGTGATATGGGTGTTTTCTATGAAAAACATACTGGAGTGCCATCAGCCAATATATGACTCTGTCGATACGAATGCCACGACATGAGGATTGAACCTGATTCCCAGAAATCCCGGAATACCAGCTACCACTTCGGTGAAATCCCAAATCTGCAATCATTTATTTATGCAGGCAACTTTGCTCATGCAGGATGACCCACTAAAGTCACCGGGATTTCTGATGCAAGTAAAATTCCTTGGCCGATAATTGTGCAGAAGGAGATGTTGCCATGTGAGAGCCTGCAGATACGGGCTATTTATGCCAAAAGCTGGCAAACTTTCAGCCACATCCTTTCGCAATCATCCTTGGAAACACGTACTCCATCCAATGGCTTCATGTGGCTCCTCTGGGACTTGACCAAGCCAGAAGACACAGACTTGGCAAAAACAGACCTTAAAAAGTTACCTAAATCCTTGAAAACCTCATAGCAAGTCTGAGTTGGGCATAGATTGAGATCTGGGCAGAAAGTTGGTGTTTTGCATGGCTGATCTCCTTGATTCATATTTTTCATTCATTATATATCTGCAGAACCAGAGTATTTCATGAAAATAAAGAAGCAAAGAGCCAGTTCATATTTTTTCTTTCCTCTCTGACATTATGAAGGAAAGCTGCTACAGAAGCCCTGGTGCACTGGCCTGGGATTCTCACCTCTGCCACCTTGGGTAGGTCACTTCATCTCCCCGTGTTCTGCTTCTTCATTAAAAAAATGTGGATAATCTTTCTGTGTGTCGGAGAGATGGTGTAGGGTAGTCACATCCACGTCTGGGATACGCTCTGACTCCAGTAATTAGTTACATAAGGAACCTGAGCTCTGCATTTTATTAAGTTCCTTAATGTGTGGTGTTACCTGACCTGGCTCGAGGAGTTGTCTCCATTCCCTCCGTGCTGATGGAGAAACACAGTGCTGGTGTCCCATGTCCTTACCCAATCTGTTGTCAACATGAGCGTTGGCCTGCGACTGGGAGGGCAGAAATGTGCACATTTTATAGAATCACAGAATGGTTTGGGTTGGAAGTGACCTTACAGACCATCCAGGCCCAACCCCCCTGCCATGGGCAGGGACACCCTCCACTAGACCAGGTTGCTCCGAGCCTCAAGGTTTTGCCTGGTGAGAGGCCAACTGTGATCACAAGCACTGTGGCTTCCCTTACCCAAAGCAATCCAGCAAGAAGAAACAATCCAGTTTTCCCTCTGCAGGCTTCACCCCTTGTACAGCAGCTCCATCCTCCTTGTTTGTCTTTGCACATTTGAGTAACTCCAACCGGTGTTTTCTCACTTTTTTTTTTTTTGCCCAAAGCACTGCTGTCCTGCTGAGGGAGTCTGGCATCCCCCAAAACGACAGAGCAGCTAACATCCAAAGTGCAAATTACAAAAAAAAAAAAGGGTCTGTGTTTTGCTGTAGAGTAGCACTCCCAGATTTTCCATGATTCAATGCAAGTCTCTATGAAACGAGTCTCAGGATGCTTCTCCTGAAGCTACAGCATGCGGAGGCCAGTGACCATGTGCCATCACCATTTGCTAAGACAAATCCACACAGAGACGGGTACCCAGTATGGGAGTAAGGAGACAAGTACGGAGCGGGAGCCACAGGAGGGAGAAGTTGGCAGGTCTCAGGCACTGGGCATCATTTAAAGCCTCCCTGGGGATGCTGAGCTCTGTTAGTGGTACCCTGTCAGCAGCTCTGATGCTTTCTGGGGGCTGCACTGGGCTTTTGACAGATCCTTGGTGCCTAAAGAAGCCATCCAGGTCAAGGGAACAGATTACATCTGCATGAATAAAATGTGCCATAGATGAGGATGAACAGGTCAGACAAACGTGCATCTTCACTGCAAGTCAGGGCCAACACAGTCACTGCGTTTTCATCCTTGAGTCTTCATCTCTTCCCAAAGCAAAGGCCAAAATATTCTTGTCTCTGCGCTGAGCTGAACCCAGACTATTTCTGGAAAGGCCGAACAGATAACGTTACTGTTTAGTGATACAGCCAGCAACTCAGCTGTGAGATAAAGTCATAAGCCAGCGCAAATGTCTGATGATAAGGGGCAAATGTCAGGATTTAGTGGCTCTCTGCTCTTTTCCGCTCAGTGTCATAAATCCCTGATGGCAGCAGCTCACTGGAGTGTGATGCTGGCTGAGAGGAACCCACCCACCAAGGGACAGCTCACACCTGGCCATAAGAAATCCAGGTGGCACCTCTGAGCATGCTGCATCGGGATGCTCAGGGACCCATGGCCCCGCCTGCGTGATGCCTGTTGAACATATCCTAAAGCTCGTGCCGTTGTCTGAAATTCACCTTTTAAAGGGTTTCATTTGTTTCAGCAGCAGACGTTGCAGCCCTCTGCTCCCAGCTGCCTGGCCAAGCTCTGATTAATATCAGTGTTAGGGGCAGTCCCAGGCTCGCTCTGAAGCCGCCACTCTGGGCAGAAAAGGAAGGGACTTGAAGGAATTGCACTGAAATGGAAGAAAAATACTGAAGATTTCTTTTCTCCTAACGTTCAGTTAGTGTCAGGTGAAAAACCCCACTGAAAAAGCCATCACGTTATTTAAGGTGTGCTCGGGGAACAGCCCTGCAGTTTATCACTCCCTGTAATATTGTTAATTTTGCTATGAAATGAGTAAGACAGGCTGGGGCTGTAGAGCCATTTGGATTTAATAATACACTTCCATACCTTCTTAGCCCAGATTTCCCAACCAACTGTGCAAGGATTTATCGTTTGCTAACTGTAAGTGAATTACTACAGGGTAACACAATCCCAGGTTGAATGCAGAGGAGGAATGATGTCTTTCATATGGCTGGGGAGAGCCCACGACGGGCTGGGGCTGCGGCTGCATCCGCAGGTGGCTCCCGCTGCAGGGGACACACTTTCCTTCAAGGCAAGAAAAGAAAAAAAGGCAGGAAGACTTTTCTGGGTGTTTAAATCACTTTTTTTCTGAAAGGAGATGTGCCAGAGCCCAGTGCTGCCGATCACATCGTGGGGGACCTGGGGCTGCGTGGCACTGGGCATGCTGGCACTGCCTGCCTGCTTGCTGCCCACAGTACTCCATCCTCTCTCCCACACCCCATTTGGGGCAGTAAGTGGGGCAGATGGCATCACCCGGGGGGTGAAGGCTACCATCAGCCTCAGCAGCTTCCTTCATTGCCGTAGAGTGCTGCAAAGGTAAACACCATCGTGCAAAACGCAACTGTAACTCATATTAAAAGAAGAAAGCGATTACTTTGGAATGTCTTTCAGAGACAAAACGATGTCCTGAGCGGGTGGCTGCAGAGCTTTTTTGCTTTAATATATTTTCTAATAGCGTGGTAGATGCTGAGTTATTCTGCTCTTTACCCTCCCTCTTGGCTTCTAAGGGGCTCTCCATAGCTTGCTCATCACCCAACAGCAATTCTCCCCCTTTCCAGATGCTGCATCAGGAGAACCACGCAGTCTCCTCCTGCTTCTTGCGTCAGAAGCTGCAAAGCAGGGGCGGCTCTGCGCTGCTGCTGGCTGCAGGAGGACCCGAGCCCCACCAAAGCAGTATGTGTTTGGAAAACGCAAGCTCCTATAGCTGCCTCTGCTAAATATTTGTGTCGTGTTTATTCATCAGCTTCAGAAATGAGTAGCTGAGCCATGTAACAGAATTGGAGGGTGTTTCCCTGGGCGTTCGATGCATGTGTGCATTTTAAATCCCATCCCCATCTGCCACAAAGGACAGGGCGCTGGGGCTGGGGTGAGTCCCTGCTCGTGTTGGAGGGGGGTTTGGACACAGGCTGGTGCGGTGGCGTTGCTTTCCTGGGCCATCA
This sequence comes from Rhynochetos jubatus, assembly GCA_027574665.1. NCBI lineage: Eukaryota > Metazoa > Chordata > Aves > Eurypygiformes > Rhynochetidae > Rhynochetos > Rhynochetos jubatus. Next base: position 5,022,275 of record CM050659.1, read on the forward strand.
CTGGCAATTTCAAGCTCTCAGCACCGCTACTTGCTCCCCGGGGTGGAGTGGGAAGGAGTGTCATGTTTGAGTTATTGATACGTGCCTCTTCGGGCTGTCCTGTCCTCCCTCCTAAACCAAGGTGTGCGTTATTTATGGGCAACTGCCTCCCCGCTATCACTTCATCAGCTGCACAGCTGCAGCCCCAGCGAAGCCCCACTCTTCCCTGCCCTCCCCGCCGTCCACGCACACCTCTGCTGCTCAGCAGGACTTGCTGAAATGGGGATGGCTGAAATCCCGATTTAAAGCAAGCAGGACAGCAGGGAAGGCAAGCGGGGTGTTCCCAGGCTCGGCACGGACGGAGCTCGGCAGGGAGAGGAAACTGCCCTGCTGACCCTTTAGCTGTATTTTAATATAGGCTGGGGGGACCGCAGCGGAACCGCAGCTGACAAAAGATGCTCTGCCTTCCTGTGCCCGGAGCCTGCACAAGGGCTCTGGTTTCAGCCCAGCTCCTGGGAACCCTCCCGGCAGAGCAAAGCCCGGAGAAGCCCAACCTCATCTTCTCCCATGCGGGGTTTCAGCGTGTAACTACGGAGTGGTGACCCTGCTCTTTTGTCCCACATTTTCTGGAAACAGCCACCGAGATGTGACCTGACACCAAGATCCCTGTTACTGCCAGGCACGAGTCAACCAGGCCCGCTGGCAGTGGTATCCTTCAGCTCGGTTGTTCCGTCTTGCTGCTGCTCAGCGGCAACGCGCTGTTGCTGCCGCCTCCTCAGCCTGACCAGAACTTTTCAAAATGAGCTGGATAATCAATAACATTTTGGGGGTTACATTTCCAGGCGGCCCATGAGCTCTCTGGGGTTCTTGAACTGTTTCACAACCCCTGGGACTCTCCATGTGCTCACAAATAATAATTACACCCAGGAACTGCGAAGCCCAGAACTGAAACTGAAACTCTTTCGCTTTGGTGCAAGCCTCTGCAAATCTCTGCATTTACTGAGCCGCTTTTCTTCCCTTTACTCCTTTGCCCACATCCCCCAGCTCCCGCTGCCCCAGAGCTCAGTGTGCTCTCCCGCGGGGGTACAGGCAGATGATCCCCCTTTTTGGGGGCTGTTCAGCCACCGCGTCAGCGGAGGTAAAGGCCCGAGCTCGGCGCTGGGCCGCAGCGTCACGTCCCCGAGCACCCGCTCCCGCCTTGGGGAGATCATCGCGGCTGCGGCTGAGGCCGGGGTGTGCACCCTGGCTGCACCCATCACCTGCAGAGCTCCCCCCACGCCGGTGCCTTGCACCAGGGCGTTGCTACCTTAAGGTAAAGGAGATTTGGCTGACACTCAGCTAAAGCCTAAATCCAGGTCAAAGTTGCTTTCTCCTGCTAATCCTTCTCAGTCTTATCGACGGACCGCAGAGCCTGAGAGCAGGACTCGGATTTTCATGAGCACCAGGAGGTCAGCAGTGCCTCGGATAAAAGTTGTGTTGCAGGGTGACACGTCTTATGGGACGACGTCACGTAGTCCTCCTTCGTACATCTTCCACCCTAATGTCACTTGTTCCCTGCCACTCATTGTACAGAACAATCCCTATGCTCAAACTTTCTCCGTTAATTGCCATGGAAATTTGATAATTTCATCCTAAAGGAGAGCTGAGGAAAACTCAGGAAGAGCTCCGATTACTGAAAACTGGAAAAAATTAATCTTGATTAAAGCACTTCCCCCACGAAAATAAGGACCTCCTGAACTTTGCAGAGAGCTGATTGCTCGGAAGCTGTTCTTCAGGCAATGTCGGACTGTACTTCTGCCAGCTTTTCCTGCAACATTATAATAAAAGAATCTAGCCATCACAAGACAGAAAAAATATATCTTCAGAGGTGTAATTTAGTGGGCTATTGGCAAGACCTTGCTGCAGTTCCCTTCTACGGGAAAGTGCCAAAATATGCATATTACCCTCCAAACGCATAATGGCTGTAAAAATGCCTGTCAGCTGTCAGCCCCCATAGACTTTCTCGGATGAAAAAATAGGAGTTGAGCATCAAAGATTTTTTGCCAGCACCAACATAAAAAAACAAAAGAGAAAACGGACCCTGTTTATTTGGCATTTTTAAGATGAGGAGGCAGAAGTCCAGTTCAAAAGATCAGCATAGTATGGATTTCTGTGCTTTCTGGCAGGCTGATTCCCTCTAAGGTAAGAGAGGGTTGGGATAGAAAGTGCTACAGGCCTGCTCCATAGCATTCAGGCACACCTGGAATCTGCATTTAAAACCATACTGGGATTTTTAAATTATTTTTTAAATCTGGGTATTTTATTTTATTTTATTTTATTTTATTTTATTTTATTTTATTTTATTTTATTTTATTTTATTTTATTTTATTTTATTTTATTTTATTTTATTTTATTTTCTAATAAAATGTCTTTAATTTTAATTTCTTTAATTTCTTTCTTTAATTAAGTATTTTTCTTATTTCTTTTGAGACATACACTTACCTGGTACTTCACAGAGTATGTGTGATGGTGGCTCTTCCCCGGCGTTGCAGTGTCCCTGCAGTGTCCAAACTTTTACACCTCAGACGATGATCCAGAGGAGCATGCCCCTGTGTGTTTACCCTTGCCTACCCCATCTCCACCCACTCTCCTACTTGGCACTGCAGATGCTTACAATTATCTGCAGATGCAGAACGTGAATGCAGATTTTGTGGTTACAATTTGTACCCCTTAAAATTGTCCTTTTGAAGAGTTGTCTCCGAATTTCTCCAGGCTTTCAACACTATTTATTTAGCAATTGACTCTCAGCGTAAGAGAGCAACAGTCACCCTTGCTCCCAATCCCTCCCAGCAAAGATTTTGGCATTATTATGCAGCAATGTGCCGGGTTTGCTGGGAGGGAGAGGCTGGAGCAACCTCAGGGTCAGTTTGCCCTTGGATTAAGGACCTGCCCTGGTCCCCCCAGCCCGCGGAGAGGACCTGAGGACACAGGAGAGCAGGGCTTGGTTTTCTCAGCTAGCCTAGGGATATCTCTCAGTCCAGGGTAGTTAAACAAGCAAATCCTTCCACCTCTTTGGGAGCTGATTCTGCAGAGAGGTCCAGGCTGCTCTGGGACCTCTCCGTGTGGATTTTGCTGCAAGACACTGCTGCTTCTCTTCTTTCCAGATGCTTTGGAGACCAGGACAATACGCTGGAGAAAAGTGTGCAGAAATCAGCAGGAACCCACCTCCACAGCTGAATTTGCTACAGGATGTGAGCATTGATGTAAAACTCAGCACCTCACGTGCTCCAGACCCCGTCTGGACTGGTGATGGCATTCATTTCAGTCTGTTCTGGCTGGGATACAAATTTTGTTGCCATTGCTTGGCAGGAGAGGTGCTTGCATCCTGCTGCTCAGCAGAGCCCCGCATTTCTCAAGGACGTGTTACAGCTTGTGGTATGGATCTTCACAGCACAAGCTGCTTTTAGCTGCAGGAGCTTGAGAAGAGTTTGGAAAAGCCTGTGTGCTGCCTCTGATGCGGGCGAAACACCAGCAGAAGCCAAACCTCCCAATGAAATGGCCCCATCAGACAGGACTGCTCAGATGGTATCAAATCACTGCTGCAGAAGAAGTAACTGAAAAGTGAAGGATTAATCCAAGGAGGTGTGTGTCCAGAGTGGGAAACACTGGAAATACAAGGTTTTGGCAGCACCAGTTGGTGGTCGCAGCAACCCTTCCTTCAGTGACAATGCAATGACCTGGTTCCTATTAAACAGGTGTTTAAAAGACAACATAAACCCCAAGTGCTGCCTACCCCAGGCGGTTCCCATTATCCAACCTATCCTTCACCAGGCTCGCATCCCTCTGGCTGGACTGGTTTCCTATGGGACCGTTTGTGGTGGAGCAGAAAGGGACCTCGAGCTCCCTGGGGTTCACCTGCCCCCCACACAGAGCACAGCCTCCTTTAGGACAGCTGGCAGGATTTCAGGTGGATGGGTGAGCAGCACTGTTCAACCTGAGCTGCTTCACTCATAGTCCGAGCTGCTTCGGTCAAAATCCAAGCTGCTTTCATTTGTATTTTCCAATTGTGCCACAAGAAGGTGAACATGAACCCTGGGGTGAGGGGGAACAGAAGCACGGCGGGAACTGGGGGCAGCTTAATTTAAATGTGGTGTTTGTACTCATCACAACTGACCATAAAACATGGAGAGCTGGAAGAACTGATCAACCTTTCCTGCTCCATCGGACCTTGGTCTGAAGCTGCTGGAGAATGAGTGCAAACAAAACCACGCTTCAACAGTTGTGTTACCCCTGAAGAGTTGCCGTTTTCTTGTCAGTCACAAAATATTCACACTGTACACGTTTTGCTCTGGCTCAGCTGGGATTCAACCTCTGCCCTGGCTGCTGGGGCAGGCCCAGCTCCCAGTCTGAAACCCTTTGTCCGTCCCAGCCCAACGGAGGCTTTGTGGCACCTTTAGCTCATCGTTAAAGAGTGGAAATAGAAAGAAAGCAGAAATCCATGGGCCACTGGCCAAGACCTGTACCTGAGATGCACAGCCATCAGGGGATCCTCACAGGTTTTCTTGCCCCAGGGTAAACTTGATGCCATGAGTCTGTATTTTCCTTTGTGTCACAATTTGCTGAGAGATACTCAAAGTGGATGCCAGCAAACTGGATCTCCACCAACCTGGGGTGCATAGGTGCATGTTTGCATCCATGTCTGCACTTGCACAAGGTCCGCGTTAGAAAGAGGCCCCACGGACCAAAGTGCAATAGCTGAAAAGTAGTTTCCTGCTGCATCAGGTCCTCTTGCATGACGTTTGTTAGATCTTAGTGCAGTTTTTCACCCTCCTTTAACACACTGTTGAAGGAGGTGGGGCTGAAGCAGCACGGGTGAAGGGGTCATGGGAAGCCTGGAACCTTCTACTCCCTGTCTGCAGGAGCAGGATAGTCCTGGGTCTCCCTTTCAACTCTCTCTTCCAACATATTTCCCCCCAGATACCACAAATCACATTAGTCAAGTCCATCCCTCTTCACGTCATGATGTTGCTCATGGTCCACGCTGTGGTCTCCAGTGGTGGCTCAAGATGTCCCATCCCCCTGGGCAGCCCTGCCTTTCCACCCGCGTCTCCCACCACGCCGGGGCCTCCACCGGTCCCACTGCACCCCAGAAGGATGTCTCCGAGGGGCCGGTGCTCCAGCCACGGCCGCTTCCCCTGGACTTCATTATTTCATTGACAGCAGTCAATATCTCCCTGCCTAGGAATGTATTTACTTATAGGCACATAAGTAATTCATTTATAAAATTGAATTATCTGACTAGGGAGATTGTGTGTTTTGATTGTGTAGCAGTACTTCTGAAACCGACTTAAAATTGATAAAAGCCAGATGGAAAGCGGAAACAGTCCATTTCATGACTCTTTAAACGTTTAAGTTGGTTAACCCTTGTACTGCACAATTTTTGAAGTCGGGGTGTAGTGTGGAAGCAATTTGTTGGTGAGTTCTCAGGATGCAAAGAGGGCTGTAAGTGCTCGCCGGGTTGTGTGCCGAAGGGGAAAAATGAGTCTCCGCAAGGACTCTTAGTAGGAAAAAATGCTTATGAGAGAGATGTTTCATCTGGGGAGTTGCTACAGCCAGAAAAATTTCGAAGACAATGGACAAAATCACAGCTAAGGGTCTTGGGAAGATTGCTGAGGGTGCAGGACGAGCAGTAAGACCTGCAGGGCAGCCCTGGCCTCCTGAGGTGGGGACAGCAAAGCCCAACATGACCCTCCCGGCTCTGCTGCAGCTCCCTCCCCTGTTACAGACATCCAGGAGGCGGCATGGGAATAAAATCGCCAAGAAGCCGACCAGAAACAGGAGCGAAATCAGCCCATCTGCGTCCCTCTGCGTACAAACGGGACAGCAGAGGAGGTGAACGGGGGTTTGTTTTGCTTTAACTATGCTTGGATCACCAGAGAAATGAGGAGGAGGGGTGGAGGTACATGAGGAATAACTTCCAGGGCTGCTCGCTCGCTGGGGAGCACAAGTCCAGCCCCAATGGTTTGTGCTGTGAAGACACAGCGGTGCATAGGAACGGGAGCAAACCCACAAATTCACTTTATTTCTCTGCTCTGTCCTATTTATTGTGCTGATTTTTGGTTTTTTTGTTTTTTTTTTTAAATATTCTATCCCAATTTGCCTTTGGAGCATGTTCTCTCGTGCCGGGCTGGATGCTGCCCTGGGCTGTGCAGGGATTGCATGTGCCATGAATTCCCAGCCTGGCCAAGCAGGACTCAGCCCTAAACCCAAACCTTTCTAGAATATCTACCAGTGCAATTAAAAAACTGCTTCAGATTCGCTAAAAATTGCAGAAGAACGTGACACGACCGGCCCATCTTTCATATCTGCAGCTGACGGGAGGGAGGCGGGTGACGGGGCACATCTGCATCGAATCCGCGCTCCGGCTCTGTTAGCAATAACCTCCGCAGGTGCTGGGGCGTGTGTTGTCTTCGCCGCTTACTGCACCGCCATATACACGCCAGATCTCTTCCCTCCGTGAGAAGTCTCTGAAATTAAATTGCCTTTAATTGGTTTACAGTTCTGCTTCTGCCGTGTTCGCGTATTGGAAAACCGAAAGCTCTCCAGTCCGAAATACTTTACGATCTCGGTTTCCATTTTGTTAATATTTTCCGAGCTGGTTTCCTGTTTTCCTGTCGCCAAAAACACACATCGGCAAAGAATAAAATAATTCACATACCAAGTATTTGAAACAATCGTTTCTGCCCAGAAATCAGTGCGAACTTGATACTTTTTTTATCAGCAGCCCCTGCTGCAATCCTCGCTCTCCCAGAAGATGGATTTTTATCACCGTTTATTGGCGCAGGAAGGCCGATGCTCGCGTGCCTCCCCGGGTTTGGGGTCCTAACTCGAATACCAGGGTCTGCTTCGTGTTGCAAAACAATATTGGTCAGGTCCCAGCAGAAGTGGGTGTTCTGTTCCCATCAGTTCAACAGTATTTCAGCGTAGGGCAAAATAACAGGGAAGCTGTTAAAGGGCAGGCGAAGGGCTCCAGGATTGGAAAACTTCGCTCTGTCTAGAGTTACTCTTTTCAGGGCTCAATTCAGCAGAAAAAAATTTGCGGTATTGTGAAAGACCATGAAAGGAAAACCCTCTTTACCGGGGCATAAAGCCAAGGCAACTTAGCAGGCTCCATATCTTGCACATCCTGACAATCTTCGCTGTACTTAAGCTATTAGAGCTGCCCGTGCCCCGACAGTTTCTGCTGTGCAGCTCTGCAGACGCAATCGTGGGAGTTAAGGGCTCGAGGTTTTGAAGAGCTGATGGTTAAAGCCAAAAGGAAATCTTGCAAGAGCCCCATTGGGATTTTTTTCCTGCAGCGTGAACCCCGTGGAGATGCTGGCGGAGCAAGGGGTTATGGCAGCAGCATCCCTGGCTGGGGTGAGCAGCTCATGAGGTGTTGGGTACCTGGTAAATAAATAATAACACAGATTCCTCCAAATCAGGCTGGTTCATGTCAGGGACTTGATAAACTGCAACATATTCTATTATTCTATTTTTAAATATAGGAAAAAAGGTAAATTATTTAAACTTCCTTGGGACTGGCCATTTTACGAAACAGAAAGCAGCTTTTGGAGGAAAATAAAGGGCGAGGGCCAATTTTGGCGGTATGTGGAAATACTGTATTTTGTCAGTGTAGCTGGAGTTGAGTGCTTTGAGGGGGACAGGGGTAGATTCCCATCTCCCGCCCTCGACCAGCAGCAGCCCTGCCCCTCGGCGCGAGGACTTGGATCGACAAAGAAAACAAAAAAATGAGGAAACTATACGTTTACAAACCCGTGAGCCTCGTATCGCCTTTCTCTGTGCGCTTCCAACGGGTTTTGAAGTGGTTTTGCAGCGGGTGAAGCAAACCCTCCCAGAGCAGGAGGAGACCAGGCTGCAGCCTACGGAAAATAAAATGAATGCATTAAATTAAAACAGCAAAGAGCAAGGGATGGAGCTTGTTGCTCAGTGGCCACCTCCAACAGAGCCTCAAAATGTAGTATTTTGGTGACTGATTTTGGACAAACATAACCCAAAACTGGTGCGGCTTCACCTCCTCCAGCCTATCGCAATAATCGATGCAGCTTCGGAGGAAAAGGCAGAGAAAGTCCAGACTGGACTTATGTTGGTAATTTTTGATTAAATTTAATGGACTTAGTTCTAATTTACACTGGCAAACCCAGAATCGGGAAGAAACATCCATAAAGTAAGGATGGGAGGAGGGAGAAAAGAGGAATAGTTTTAATTAAAAAAGAAAAGAATTGACCAAAAAGATCCTACAACAGGAATTTATTTAAAAAAACTTTTCTGTATTTTTTTCAGAAAAATCTGGGAAATAATGATAACCATTTTTATCATTTGCTATTCCAAGCATTATTTTTAACATAATTTGATGAACAAGTCATTTTATCTAAATATTGCAGTTTAACATTAAAAAAAACAATAAAAGTTGCTGATGTTTAAAAAAAGAACTGGCAATTAAACCCCAAACATTTCACTGAATTTTGATTGAGGGAACGAGGGAAGAGGAGGAGGAGAAATCAGCCGCCCGCTCTCCCAGCCTCATCCAGGCTCCCTTGGCTGCTTCTGGATCAGGCCCTCGGTCACTGACCCTCCCCATTCCCTCCTCTGGTCTTATAACCAAGCAGTGTAAATGTTACTGTTCTTAACCAAATGGTGTAAATAGTACTAATTGTGAAATAATGACCTGGAGTATTTAATGTACAGCAGGAGCCGTGGAATAAATCCTGCCCCGAGAGCTGAGCGCAGCGGCATGCTTTCGCTCACTCTCCTGTTACCATCCTTCCCTTGAAATACCTCCCTCCCTTTGCTTGTAAAAGTACTTTTAAATTAAATCAGGAATATTTTCTTTTCCTTGTGATTTTCTATTACAGGGATTAAAATATATGATTTAAGAGAGGTGTCTTATTAGTGATTGTTTTTTAAAGTCTGAATTAAATAATAACTGGAGTTAAATAAGCCTAGGTACGCACCAGCTCTTAGAGGTAAAGATTCCACCTTCATACCTCAGAAATAGTAACTAGTGATCTACATTTTCCAGTAGAACCTTTCAGCACAGACACTGCAAAGAAGCAAGCCCAGCCCGAGGTTTGTCCTGCTGCCCGTCACCGCCAGAGCTTCTCTCGCGCTGCAGAACTGAACCACCGGCAGCGGTGACATCCCAACCCGCTGCCAGCAATGGCCACGGCACTGCTGAGGACCATTTCATTTCCATTTAAAACTTGCAAGTCTCTGCACTTTCTCGCAGGCGTATGAAACGATTTCTATAGAGAACAAAAAACATTAATTTCCTTCACCCTGCTCAAGTTTCAGAGGAAATTCCACGTTATCACCCTAGAGAGCACCCGCAGAAGAAAACAAGGAGAAAGAAATCTATTTTTCCGATCATTAAAAATAACCTGACTGCGGCACTGCTTCCTCTTGGACTGCACGTGCTGTCCCTGGGATCCGCTGGGAACGGTGTTCGCGAGAAAACAGCAAACCAGCGCGGTCGCTATTGACACCCACGGCGCTGCCTCTCCTTCCCTGCCCCGTGCCAGCTGTGCTCCTGCTAAACCACACGAGCAACGAGCATCCCAAGGGAACAGGGCCACGGACCAAGCACCTGATCCAACGCAACCTATGGGATGTCACAGGGAAATTGTCTTCCCACGGGGTTTGGGTGCTAAGGAAAGGCACGGTATTGCCTTAAGATGGGCGGCGGGAGATTTGGAGCTCAGCTGCTGTGTCTTTACTGGGTGTGTGATGAAACCTTGACTACCCCAAAATGCGTGTGGGGTTGGGGCCACCCAACAGCCTGGTGCCAGCACCCCAAACCCCTGCATTAATAACCCCAAACTTCAGTGTCTGCAACCCCAAACCCCTGCGTTAACACCCCCAAATCTCAGCGTCTGCAACCCCAAAACCCTGTGTCAACACCCCCAAACCCTGTGTCAACACCCCCAAAACACAGTGGCAACCCCCTCACCCCACCTTTCAGCCCAGCGCTTTGATCCCAGCTGTGCCCAGCAGCAATTCAACGGCAGCCTGGACCTTTCGAAGGGTTTTAACCACAGCCACGCAGCCAAACCGGAGCATGGATTGTGGTGCAGAGACCGGACCTGGCGCGGTGAAACAGCCTCTGCACCCGCAGCGGCACCGTGGCCACGGGCAGGAGGCCGGATCCATCCCGCACCCACCCCGGGCACAGGGAGATGGCACCAGCCTCACCACCTCCTGTTTCGGCAGGGAGCAGCTCCGACCGCACCGAGAGCCCCGAGAGTGGCCAGCACTGTGCTTTGTGTCAAAGATAAATACTATCTCCATGAAGTGACATGTTTATTTCGTGGAGTAATATACAGGATTGAGTTCCTGGTTTGAAAGATTACCAAAATACACTGATTTCAGCCCAAATGAGAGCAAGTCTCTTCCCACTTACCTGCCAGCCACCCACCCTCTCTTCCCCAAAATGTTATTTGTGCGGGAAAATAGTCAAGAAGAATTGAGTTGAGTCATTCAAACTGCATAGGTGTGACCACGCACAAATTGCCTCATTTTCCTTCAGTTTAACCATATTTGGCTTATATTTTTACTATCAAAATGCAATTTCCCGCCCCCCCCCCCCCCAGCCTCCCTGGCCAAGAGCCACTGGCTTGGGGGACCCCGAGTTTCTGCCCCTGCACGCTGCCCATGGGAAGGTGATGGCATGTGGACGTGCATGGCTCCGCACACCAGCATTTCAGCGTTTTGCTGTGTTTCCCTTGTTGCAAGCTCATGATGGGTATTTACAGCACTGTAGGTGTGCTCAGAAAACCTGAGGGGCTACACACTAAAGCTTCAGGGTGAGCGTGTTGGAGGGATGAGTTAATTTAACCTCTCAATGCAAGTCAAAAGAGAGGAAATGTGTTGGCTGGACAGATGCCAGTTATCCCTTCCACAGACCCCACTGATGGATTGCACGCCTCATCCTGCCCTACCTGCAAGTTAAAAAGAGGTAACATTGTGAGATCTAACAGAAAAATCACCGGCGTGGTGCTTACTATTTGCAACTGAAGTTCTCTTCTACGGTTTAGAACACTGAAGTGCAGCTTCAGTTTCACCTGCCCACAGACATTTGCTGCCCTCTTCCAGGAAACCAGGACTGGTTGGAGCGAGTCCAGAGGAGGCCACAAAGATGCCCCGAGGGCTGGAGCCCCTCTGCCATGGGGACAGGCTGGGAGAATTGGGGTTGTTCAGCCTGGAGAAGAGAAGGCTCTGGGGAGACCTTAAAGCACCTTCCAGTGCCTGAAGGAGCTGCAAGGAAGATGGGGTGTGCTTTTTACAAGGGACTGCAGTGAAAGGACAAGGGGTAACAGGTTTAAACTGAAAGAGGGGAGATTTAGATTGGATATCAGGAAGAAATTCTTCCCAGAGAGGGTGGGGAGCACTGGGACAGGTTGCCCAGAGAAGCTGTGGATGCCCCATCCCTGGGAGTGTCCAAGGCCAGGCTGGATGAGGCTTGGAGCAACCTGGTCTAGTGGAGGGTGTCCCTGCCCATGGCAGGGGGTTGGAACTGGATGGGCTTTAAGGTCCCTTCCAACCCAACCCATTTCATGAGTCTATGATTCTATGACCTGGGTGCTGGCATTCAACATCCCGCTGTGATAGCAAGAGGCCTTTGGAAGTGAATGAATTAATATGGGATCAGGGGGACCCCATTATTAGCCTTTAAAAGCATCTGTCACTGAGGCCCTGGTGCCAAATGAAGGTGGAAGAGCTGCTTTTTGCAAAGCAGCTCATGCAAGAGGGTATGTCAGAGATACCACTGCTGGAAGCAAAGCTTGGTCAGTCACATTTGCAGAACGACTTCCCAAGGAAGCAAATTGCACATGACAAGTATTCAGTTACAGCCTGTAGCTAAGAAAAAAATGACAAAATAAACATCTACTCTGCATGAAGGGCTCTCTTCAAGGCTCGGAAAGTGTAACTTGAGCAGGATGATGAGCATTGGCTTCCTGGTGTCCAGAAACCTAACGCTGAGCTCTTTGGGAGTCGATTCAGTGACGTAGGATGGAGCAATTGTGATCCTCACTCATCCCACGTCTCCTTGCATTTGAAGATAGAGCCTCGGAGTGTTGTATCATTTGTTATTAATAACATCCATCGTATGCACCCAAACTGCGTCTCATTTCATGCGTCCGACCGTTCGGGCATCGTGTGCCACGGACCATATGGGCCTCATTTGAAGCCCCTCCGAATCACAGGGGTCCATGTGCAACTGATAAAGGCCAACTCGGGGTGGAGGGCGGGGGGGCACCGCTCTCCAGGCAAATCCAAGAAGGACGCCCTATATGTTTCTAAGTGCTAAACCCAAGGGAAATTACTTCATCAAAACCCGATCCAGACCACAGTAATGAAGACTCTGATGTAGCCAGTGTTCAACCATGTTGACTTTACAGTACTGGAATTAATACATCTGCATTGCAGCTCGGTGAAATCATTTCCAGCCCGTAGCAGCTCCGGGGCTGACTTCATCCTTGCAGACCCAGATGCAGAGCCCTCGGAGTCAGGGGAATTACGGAGAGGACCGAAAGGCTGTTCTCTGTGCACAGCGATGGCTGTCCGTCTTCATGAGGATGTCAAATTTGTCTTAGGGACGGCTGGGACCCCACAGCCCCGTGAGGCTTTTTGGTGGCTGTGCACAGTGTTACGCTCATCTGCTCCCATCGCTGTGCTTCCCATCGGGCTGGAGACAGAGGGATTTGCTGCTTCACTCTCGCTCGATGAGATTATTCAATTTTAACCCCTATAAAAATCCCCAGTAAATTTACCGTGACCACAGATTATTCAGGGTGCAAATTCAGCCCGATGCTATATCCCGTGCTTCCTCGGAAAGGTGCTGTGCAAGCACGGGGGCCTTCCCTGCTGCAACAAGTCCCAGCTGCCGTCATCACGGCAAACGTTTTGTCTTTTAAAGATAGACCCTGAGTATTTTTGTGCTATTTGCACCGGGAACATGCAAGTGATGGGATGCCCTGGCTGCAAGTGCCCTCCTGGGATCTCATCCCATCTCATGGAGCATCTCTCCGAAGCGTGCGCTGTGAGAAGCTGAGAAAAGCGGACATCCCTCCGGGTCTGCGCATGCAAGCCGCTGCCCACCCCCACTTCGCTTCCTTTTCCTTCGTCCCGTTCTTTTTTATTAACATTTTCTCAGCCCAAATGCAATCGCCCGTTGCTACAGAGCACAAGCACCTTTGCTTTCCATGAAAACAGGGAGATTCTGAGGAGGGAAAAACATCACAACCCCCCCACACTTTTGGTGGGCTTTCTGCAATGAAATAAAACCAAAATCCACGGGCAGGGATGCTGACTCGCAGGGAAAGTGGTTGAAAACCCCAAGCTCCCCTTTGCACTGTGGCTGCTGCTGGGGGAGATGATGCCCTGGGGACCACCAGGGTCTCCCACCGCTGGGGCTTGTCCAGCAAGAGGGTCCCCAAATCGGGCAGGTCTTCACCTCAGCCTGGTGTACTGCTCCTGCCTCTACGACACAGAGGAATTAGCGGAAATGCATTGATGCCCAGGTTGCTGAGGAGCTTCCTGAGCTGTTTAAACTGTCTGTGCAGGATTTAAAAATACACGTAAGGGTAAACGTCAGAAGTGAGAGGGCTCTGGGTGTGCTATGCTGCGAGTGCTGAGGGGCACGGGCAGGGGATGCCACCGTCACCAGGCTGGGAGGCTACAGGATTTAGGAAAAGTGCAGAATGTGAGTGTATCCAAAAGGATTTATCCGTCCTTGTATTCTTGTTGGGCTTTTTGCTGTCCTACCTAACCCCTGTCATGTAATTTAATTAAGTTTGTTTAATTTATTTTTTAAAAAAATGCATGTGGGACTAGTAAACTTAATTTAAAAGAAACATTGTTAAGCAGCCTGATACAGCTATAATTTGATTTAAAGTGCTGGATGATACCAGCATTATAAACGTAAACTGATATGCCTTTTTTTAAGAAAAAAAAAAAGATTTAAATGGAATTTAAAATACCTCTTCATTCGCTGTGGGCTTTTGAGCTGGGGTTAACTGCGATGGCTTCCTTCCCCTGGTCTGTTGCTGTAGGGCTTTTTTCAAATGGGGTAAGAAACATTTCATCCTCAGACAAATTACTGCTGGATCGTCTGTGCTTCGTGTCCTGCAGGCGAGCCAGGTTTCGCTACCTTGGTTCATGTAACGCAAAATCCTGACTGCCCAGAAATCAGTGCCAGAGCTCCCACTGATTTCAAAGGCACCGGGACATTAGGGATCATTTAGATTTGTTTCTGGAGTAACCCCCGGATTCCGGAGGAGAGAGTCTCCACCCGACACGAGTCAGTTGTCATCAGAACCTGTTTCAGTGCTATTGTAAACGTGTTCATGTAATGCACTGTGATACAATGCAGAGTGTTGCATGACGAGCCTTGGATTCACCTCTTCTTCTGACGCTTTTTGTGACTTAAATCTAGCCAAGTCCACCTCCTCGCGTCCAGCAGTTGCTGGATTCGGCGGACGCTTCGGTCAGTTTGTGTATCCTACGCGGTCAAGCCCGGATATCCTCTATTGCCCCCGTCAAACCCTTCCTAAATCTCCCTGCCGGCGTCTGGCCGTGCAGTGGCCAGGGATTCACACTCTGAGAGAGAGAAAAGGCTTCAGGACTGAAAACTGTCCCCAGAGTCGCGGCAGGCACTGCCGGGGCTGGGTACCAGTTTCCCTCACTGCCTCCAAACCCCCGCCGGAGGATGGAGCCGGGTGTAAGGGGCGGATGCTGAGACCCTCCTCCGCACACATGGGCCGTTTGCAAAACTGCTAATTCCATTTGGGAGTGAAAAGGCCTTTTTTTCCCAGCAGCGAGGTTCTTCTGTATGAGTTGCTGGTTTCAGTCTCTCCTTGGAATTACTTCTAGGAACATTCAGGACAGGACAGGAGATGGCTGGATGATGGGGACCCCAACTTTATCTTCTGGGCTATGGGAAACCCCCTCCCTTAATGATACATGATCCCTGAAACTGGCAATTGGCTTTGCCATCCGCATCTCTCTGGAGGTGTGCTGGTGCAAATGTGCTGGTGCAAGGGCTCAGCAGGGCCGAGTTCTGTACAAACCACAACCAGAACTGAACAAACCGAAGGCAAATCCTTGAGAAAATGATGAATATTGGGGCTATCACTAGGTACATTTTGTAGTTTGTTTTCATAAGCTGTGGGTGTAACTGTTCTGATAGGCAGATTTAATTCAATTCCACTTACTTTAATTAAAATAATTAATACATGTAAGCATCCTAATTGAAAAGACTGCAGTTGTTATACTTTCCCCTCAATTTTTTTTTTTTGCCAGTTTCTTTTGCCTTTAATAATAAATAGCAACAGTATTGTCCCCTCCTTACTTTTAAGCCTGCAGCAGGAGAGGAGGAGGACCTGGCCGGCAGACGCGGAGGCAAAACCGAGGTGCAAGAGAAGGGAAACAAACCCCTGGAAGTCCAAAACAGAGTTTTCCTCCCATCACAGTTGGTTGCGGTGATATGAGATGCAATAGTAGACACAGAGACCAAGCCAGAAAGCATTACAGGTTTTTAATTTAACGTTCTTCCTTTAAACTAAAATCTTCACATAACGTTATGACTGAGAACCTGCCCAAGAGCTCCCTGCAGCACCGTCGGCTCCGGCATGTGCGAAATCCCAGCATGAGGTTTGCAGGCTTCCCGGTAGTGGAAGTTATTTAATATTATTTGTTGAATGGAGTGCTTGATAAATTGAGGCTTTTCTTTTTGTCTTACAAATTATTCCAAACGTGTTCCTGATTTTTGGGAAAGTAAACAAACTGAGATATTTTTCAAACTAGGGTTCGTTCGCGCATGCAGTAACCGCCGGAGTTGTGCAGAGCAGCCGCGTTCCCCGGAACAGGCAGTAAACCCTGCGGTCCCACAGCCGAGCCCAGTGACCCAGTTACAGATCTCAACCCCCCTTTTTCTATCATTCAATGATATTTGCCAGCCACGGAGACAAGACAACTTTTTTGTCTTAATTTTCTACTAATCTTCCTGCTTGCATTTTCTTGTTGATACAAATTACAGGGGGAAAAATATCCCAGTGCTGTCTTTGGAATATTTATTCCCTACAATTTACTGGAGTCCAGATTCACTCCTTCTCTCATGGCTATATCCTGAATTATAGAAATGAGAGGGTAACACATTTTTCAGTCCTCTTACCTCCAAACGCCAGCTGCCCGCACAGCGTAATACAAACCACATGGAGCTGGGCCAGCAGTGCCACGGCAGGGATGGCTGCGTGTCTCCAAGCGGCCTCAAAGCCGTGGCTGGTCTTTCGGACGAGGAAACGATCTCTCTGTGGCAACTGGGATTCATCATCCACAGCTAATTGAGCCCTGGTGAGCAGGAAGGCTCCCGTCTGCTGGCTTTCTCCATGGGGCAGGGAGCACTGGCAGCATCTCCTGATCCCATCCGAGATGCTTGGGGATGGCCGTGCCTCTCGTGCAGCTCCCCGCCGGTCCCCAGCCCATGCCTTTGCTCTGCCCAAGGGCTGGGTGGTGCCAGGTGAGCGAAGCTAACAAAATCCATCATGAAAGGACATGAAATAAAAGACCTGAATTCTTCCCTGCCCTCCAACAGCAAAGCAGTGCTGGAACTGAAGCTTTCACGATTCCACAGTGGTTCACTGAATCTGCTGGTTTTTGGGTAGGTTGGGACCGGGAATTGGAGGATGTGCAGAGCAGAAGCATTTGGTGTCATCGGTGCTGAGCTTTATTATGTTTTTCAGTGAACTGGATTAATTCTATTATATGTGGAAGTGCTTTCGGTTTGTGGAATGTGGGACAATCAAAGCGAGCAGACACAGGACCGTAGGCAGAAATCCAGAAAAACATATAGTCTGTCTCCCTACAGCGTACAGAAACTGCCCTGCCCCTGCATGTGCTCTCTGCCGTGGAGTCTGCCGGTCCCAGGAGGAAGGGAGAGTGGAGGGAAGAGGGAAGTCAAAGTGCATTGAAGCCCATGGGGTGACCCCTGAGGGGCTGTGGCTTTGGACCAGGGCTGGTGCAGTTCTTGACGGGCTGCACCAGATGCTGGGGCATCTCCTGTGGACATCGGTTCTGGGAACCTCCATGGGGCTTCTCTGCTCTGGCGAAAATAGGAGAAGTTTCAAGATCGTCCATCATCAGTGGCGCAGGGCATGGTTTATATTCTGGGTAAGATGGATTTTTGAGAGGGTTTTTTTCAACCCACACTACTTTTCCTGGCAGCACAGGAGCTGTCTGACCTTCTGCCTTTGGTGGCACTGTCGTAGGAGAAGCAAAACCTGCCCTGTCGCTTGGTGTAATGCCACGCTCAGTCCTAAGCCTTCAAACATGGGGCTGCTAATGAATTACCGATGGTATTTAAATGTAAAATGCCCACCTGGTTCCCCCCAGTGCACTTCTGCAGATGGAGGGGCTATTTACTCTGGTAACGAATGGGCACAGACAGACTTGAGCAGCTCTGAAAGGTAATATCACCCCCAAATACAACCAGATGTGCAAAAAATACACAACTTTTCAATGGATAAAACTTGCTGCAGATCCAAAACCAGCCTCAGCTGCCAGTTCCAGGTCTGGAGGGTTAGGAAGAGGCAAATTTTTTGTGTGTGAGCTGTAATCATAGCTCAGCCTTTCGGCCAAGACTGGCAGGGCAGGGTATTAATGAAGGCAGATGCTCCAGGGCCCGATTCGAGTTCCCAGGGCCGTGGTGCCCAGAGGCGCAGGGGTTATGAGGATTTCAGGGCTCTAACGGTGTCTCTTCTGCCTCCTGACAAGGCTTCTCAGGGATATCATCTCCATCGTCCTAGTTTTAAATTGCAGTTTATCTAAAATTTTAAAAAAACCCAAACAAGGAAAGGAGCTGAGCTCAATGTGTTGCACATAAAACCTACTTTGTCCCCTCCAAATCTTCCCGTTCTTCAGTGTGGGCTCCAACCAAGGACAAAACCCTTTGCAGATCACAGCAACCCCGGCTGGAGTGGAGGATTTTACGTTTCAGATAGGAAGACATTCCTCAGGCACCTACTTGCTTGACTTGCTTTGGTCCTGGAGACCTTAGGAAGAAAACTACAGCTGGTAAGCACCAGTCCACGGCCACGATGGCTCTGGTGAACCCCAAAAGCGTGCGGGGAGTCTCGGAGCTGGGACAGAGCAGGCTGATGGAGAAACATCATTGGGATGGTGCTGGGTGGGGGTGGCAGACCCCAGGGAAGGGCTTGGGGGGCCCAACCATGGGATGGGGCACTGAGAGTTGGGGAGGGGATGCTCCCTGCAAGCCAAGAGCCCTGCTCCCCGCTAAAAGCCAACGGATGCTCAGCCAGAGCCAACTCCACCCCGAGCCTTCCGCATCTCGCCTTGTTTTTACATTACTGGAGGACAGAGCTTGTTTTCCAGAGCAAATCCCCTGCTAATGTTGCTGGGATTTGAATTTATGGCCACGGGAGGTGTTGAGCCACAGGGCCAGATGGTTATTTGCTAATTTTGATGGTTTGGAGTGGTTTTTGGATCTCAACAGGACTGTCCACATTTGCAAACAAGAGAAAGCCATAGGTTGAACTGTTTCATATATTAAATCATTGCATGGTTTTCTTCTTCCCTTATTGAAAAAGATCGTTTGATTTTTGGCTGTATAATTTACAGCCCGCAGCCTGTGACCCAGTGCAGCCAGGAGGAAATTTTGGAAAGGGAGATAATACCATGGAGACAGATTTTCCTCTTCTCTGAGCTGAAATTCCTCGTGAAGCTGAAGCTTGTTGACCAGTTCAGCTAAAGCTGATTTTCTTCTGCTCTGGCAACACTAGCCATAGATAGACTTCTTTGCCAGACTATATGTAGCAACTACCTGTACATTAACATGCGTGGGTTGCATTTCCTTATTTTGCACCACTCGGTGCTATTGGGTGGCAAATCAATCACATTTATTTATTACTTTAAAATTAAAACCAGAAAATAATATCCATCATCCCTAAGGGGATACTTGAAAAAGCAGTTTCACCCAGCTCTGCATGGGGAGTTCATGCGGTTTTAATTTCAAATACAACGAATATATAGCTTGGTTGGGGGGTGACATCACCCTCCTTAGAAAATTTCATGTGATCCTTTTTCTTGTTTTTAAAGCTATTATTTTACGTATCTGCGGACAGATATTTGTATTGGCAGATCTTATGAAATATTAAGATTGTATCTTTTCTTTTTTAATTTCAAGTCGCTTCCTAACCGAAGTGCAAGCTAACAGCTCAAACCATATCTGTGCTTTGAAGATGAGTGAAAGCTTCCTTGTGAACCTTCTGATTTATTGTCCTTCTCCCCATTGCATCACCCTTTCCAAGCCTTTATTCTCATCCCTCTATATTTGTATTTACAGCAATAATTAGCTACAGTAATTGAGGACAGAACAGCAAAACAAAGCCGAGTTTCTCCCCAGCCAGTCGATCTCTCCCAGGTGTGGGCTCAGCTTCAGGCCAGCGTTTGCATTTATCTTTTTCCAGACAGGGAGGGATGGAAAAGCCTCAAACCTGTCTTCTAATATCCCAGTGTGGTGGTGCTGTGGACCCTCGACTTGCCTGATGAGCAGCAGGTCAAGTCATCGGCCATGGCCCCAAATCTTGGCCATCACAAGAGACTTTGGCCCGTTCTTGCTTTCAGAGCAGATGACGTAGTCAGGACCACCAAAGGATTTTTCCTGCATGCACCCTCACCAAGGAGATGTCTCAAGGTATTCAGTTGCTATTTATAGTGAGGCAAACCAGAATATAGACTGTGTTTTGTAAAAATAACATCACCTTCCTCTCTAAAAAGGCTTTGTGCCTTTGGATTCCTGCCAGTGAAAGGGCTCGCTGCTGGTAAGGCCCTGGTTGAGGTCCCCAAGATACTCCATGGCCGGACCCTGCTGGCCCCAGTGCCGAGGAGGGAGCACAGGAAAGGCAGCCCCAGGTCTGCCCAGCTTCTCTCCTGCCCAGGAATATAGAATAACTCACTGTCAGCTTCCACATAACTATTTTAATTTCACTTCTCCTGTGTGGTTTCCCTGGCAGCTAAGCCGAGAACTGTGGCTCTTCCCTCCTTATACCTCACCG
Organism: Rhynochetos jubatus; assembly: GCA_027574665.1. Taxonomy (NCBI): domain Eukaryota; kingdom Metazoa; phylum Chordata; class Aves; order Eurypygiformes; family Rhynochetidae; genus Rhynochetos; species Rhynochetos jubatus. Next base: position 5,042,362 of record CM050659.1, read on the forward strand.
GTGAGAAGAGCTGGGGTGGCCCTGGGGACCAGGGGTCCCACAGCTCGCAGTGCTCACGTGGGGCCACCCTCTCTTCCCCCAGAGCTCTTCCCCACAGAAAAGCCAGACGTGACCCATCTTGGTGCCATTCTAAAGGTTTTCTGCCTTGTCCATGTGGTTAATTTTGCTCTCTCTAAATCCCCTATTATTACACATTCTTGAAGTATTTTCTTTAAGTATTATGAGAAAAGTTCAACACGGCAGGAATTTTTGCCTTTACTTAGAGGGGGGAAGGGGCTGTGCCTCGGTCTTATTTCTCAGCTCTGGAGAAGCCATGAGGAAGGAAAGGTGGTGGGAAAGCTGCTTGGTGGGATGGCCGGGCTGGCAGGGGCTTCTCAGGTAGACGTGGTTGGAGGAAGGATGGAGCAGCTTCTCCTCACCCTCACTCACGCACACAACCACCAGCCAAAAGCCAGGAGCTGGGCTAAGAAAGGTGACCCTAAAATTGTTCCTTGAAGCACAGAGCCAAGAAATCTTGGTTTTCCAGAAAATATATTGAGGTTGCAGCGAGATAACTGACAGATGCCGCTGTTACGTGTCCCCAGCCACGTTGGTGGTCCCAGGAAAGCGCTCAGTGGGGCACACGACTGCAGCCAGAGCTGCTGGATGAAAGTCCTCGTGGTGGCATGTCACGTCTCGGCACTGGAGATGAGCACAGTGGTCTCTTCCTCACCCCGCTCAGGTGGACGTTCCTGATCCCGGCTGTGGTGGAGATCGCCACCAGCCCTTCTGTCATCATGAAGTGACCCGGGTCCCCTAATTTGATTTAACTCTCCCCAAATGCTGAATATTTTGTTTTTACTTCACTGAATCATTTCCTTGAAGTTTAATCCTATTCCCTCTGCCGCCTTTCTGGGGGCTTATGTATAAAAATAACATGACGGAGATTTATTTTAATGTATCTTTAACTAATGCAGTGCACGTGGCGCTGAAGAGCCTCCTCAGCAGGTCAGCCGACCCACCTAGTCCAGCGCCGGCTGTCCACTGCCGTGAGCTGGCCGTTTCTTCCCTAGACCTGTCATTTTTGCCGCAGAATGAATTCAGGATGTTCTGGAGGACAAGGAAGGGCTGAACTTCGCCATCCCCTCCTGCTTCGGGCATTGCAGGCTCGGCCCGGAGGTGCTGCAGCCCAACAGGGGATGGAGAGCACACGCCGTCGCGCTGCGCTCGGGTGTAAGAGCAGGGGGTTTTCAGAGTTCACTGTGGGGGAAATAAGACGGAGAATGAAATTAAAGCTTTTCTGTGGGACTGGGCATTTGAGAATGTAAGGGAAAACAATCTCCTAAGCGCTGTTATAAGCTACTACGGGTGTTTTCTGCCAAGATTTACTAAATCTTCAGGAGTTTCTGTTTAAAAGATTGCATTTTAGAAAAATAAATATTTGTTAATCTGTTAGTAAGTAGTTAGTTAATAACTCAGGTGAAGTGGTAGTTACAGTGACAAAAATTAAAGTTGACTATTGCAAATTCCAGCGCTCATAGAACCCAACCTGACGTTACTCCAGCACGCAGAAGGGTTACTCAGCTCACGGTCACATCACTCCAGTTCCGGCCTGTGTGTTAGCTGGAGCATTTGGAAACTGTTTTATTACAGCTTTAGCACTCTCCCATAACAAACCTTCCATCTCTTTCCGTGTCGACAGTGCCAGCTGTTTGCAGCATACTGTACTATCCACAAACTTCGGTTTTCTTCCAATAAATGGTATTATTTGCACATTGGAATATTAGAAATTAACATGCATTTCTTCAGCACCAGGTTTATCCCTATTAGATTTGAGGCAGCATGTACGTTTATAGTCACAACACGACAAGCAAATAGGCTGGGATCTGAAAAAACCCCACCCAGATTATTTATTTACTATTAATGGTAAGGTTGGGAGACTGAAAAAATGCAAACTGGACTGTGAGCCCTGGAATAAACAATTAGTAGCATGTGCAAACACCGTTAAATTGATCCTAAAATGTGTTTTTCCCAGAGAGGAAGGATTTTGAAGGGGAAGATGTGAGGGCAGATGTGGTTGGTGCCACCAAGGCTGGGAGGGAAGCGCACAGGGGCACAAAGGACTGGCCTGGAGTTTGCTGCTTCTCTGGCTCCGGCTGCCAGGGGAGAGGAGTTACGCCACCTGAAAATATCGCTTAGAGTGCAGCCCTCGTCACGTTCCCTGCGGGGAAAAGAGCTGCACCCACACCAATCTGCAGCCTCGAGTACGCATCCTCTAACCAAACGGTGGTGAAGCAATCGCTGAGGCTGCTCCGGGAGTCAGGGCTTGTTTCATGACACGCGAGGATGCAGTGCCGCATCGCTCCGACTAGAAACTGCAGGTTTGCCAACCAGGGGTTTTTCCGCATTCTAAAAATAATATTTTCTTGCCAACAATTTGTGAAGCAGAGAACAATCCTTCGAGTTTTTCTTCTAGACCTGAAAACGCCCTAGCTCCAAATTTATAACTGCAGCTTTATCTATGACATCAGGTGGAGACATAAAAAATAAAAGTATTAGATGCATAATTGAGTGCATGTGATATTAAAAAATCACGAGTCAGGTTTGGTTTGCTTTGGGGTTTTTGTTTGGTTTTGTTTAGGTAAATGCAAAGTAAATCTTGGCAAAACCATGCGCGGCTTGAACGCGATTATGTCCCCTGAAGCGGTCGGAAAAGTCTGTGTTTGGAATTTACCTGTGTGCTTTAACAGATTAATGGACAGCATTAAAAGATCATTTTCAAGTTAAGCAAACATTTCTGGCATATTGTATAACACTTGCTTTAAAATTAAGTTACTTATTCTGAACCTCACGCCAAGTGATTATTTGCTCGATTTTCTGATGACGGTAATACGTGACATACCGTCACATAATTTGGTAAAGACAATAAGATTACAAAGCCCAAGAAGCGTCTGAGTCAGTCTTTGACAGATTAAAGCTCTCCAAGTCCCCTAAAAACCCTTCTCTGACATCTTAGTTTGACCTAAACCCTCAAAATGTTCCTGATTATATCATCTCAATTGGGCTTTATTTTCGTTTTAGTTTTCAATGTAGGAAATTAAAAAGGGTTGGTTGATCCCCGGCCAAGTTCTTGAAATGTGTTGCAATGCTAGGGAAATAAAAGATTACTCGAAATACTTTCTAATAATATGTCATGTCAGCAGAGATAAAGGTTCACACTCCGTGCCCTCAGCTGGCTTCTATCAGCGCCGGGGAGCCCAGCGTCGGTCCCGTCCGGGCTCCGGGAAGGACCTGCCGTTCACCTTGCTTTTAAATCGTGAGCTTATGCTGTTATAATTACAAACACGTTTATGACATTTGTTTCATTTCTCTTTGTAAGAGGAAATAAAGATCTGCATAGGTGGGGCTGATCCTGCCTCAGGGTGCGGGCAGAGCAAGATCAGCTCCCAAAGCCCCTTCCCCTGCATTCTTCTCTATCCATTTCTTGCCCCGATGGACGGGGATGGCCGTGGGGTAATGTCCCAGAACAGCCCCCCTGAGGCTGGTGGGACACCCGTCCCGCAGAGGTGCCGGGTGGGTGCATCTGGACGTGCCTTGCATGAGGGAAAACATGCCAGCAAGGTTTGGGGCTTGCAGGGCCACCGCTGATGGACATAGGTGGAAGGGGGGAGTTACACGGGGAGAAAACCAGCCCATAGTTCAGGTTAGGACACGATGTAGCTGGTCCCTGGATTTTGAGACACTTGGCGAAGGAAGAGAAGTACCATTATCCCTGATGAATGTTAAATCCAAAGGCAGCCCCTCGGAAAGCCATGCTGGGAGATGCCTGCGCTCCTTCCAGGATCAGGCTAGCTCCTCTCCTGCGTGAGCCCGGTTACACACAGCTCTGCAAAAGCCTGGGGATGCAAATACAAGAAACATCCTTCCACAAACTTATTTTACAGCTCACGTGCATCTGTCCCGGTGGCCCTTATAAAGGTGTTGTTCCTTTTCCACCATGAGCTCAGCAGGAGCTGGATCTTTCAGAGCCCCGTTGGCAGACAGGGGTGCTAACTTTCCACTCCCAGATCGGGCTGCAGGCACGAACCAGAGCTGGCACTGGGACCATGCACACGGGGAAAAGTCTGCAGCCAGCAAAGCAGTTGGTTTTCAACCGGGCACCCCGGGCTGGCTGTTCAGCACCTATATCTGCCCCTATTCACTTCCTCCAAGGCCTCTTCCTCACACAAATTCCTGTCCTGCTGAGATGCGCAGAGAGTTTGGTGTATAAACAAGTGTTCAAGGTATAAATGAGTGTACGTGTGTATAAATGAGCATCGACTGCAAGCCCCGCCATAAACTGAGTAACGAGCATCCTTGGAACGGGGATTTGAGGGCAACGATGCGAGTCTGGGGCATTTAGAATACGTTTGTCAAGAGTCTTGTCGGATAGCAGCTGTCCAGTGTTTGGTTTTGGTTGTCTCCACAAAGACAATGCAGTTTTCCCCCTGCTGCCAGCCCAACAAATGCAGACCCCAACAAATATGGCAAGAAAGCCTGAAAAGTGAAACATTTAAATAAACCAGTGCCTGGGAGTGGGACAGGGGACTCTGCCCGCCCCGAAGCCGCAGCTCCCGCACCCCCCCTAACCTGCTTTCTCAGCTGGCCTGTGAATTTTATCCCTTTCCACATTCTTTTCCCGTTAAGGCTCATCTATCCCGGCTGACCTCCCCGGTGCAGGGAGAGGCAGCGGGGCGAGGGGTGCGCAGGGGCGGGCGGGGGAGGCAGACACCCACCCTGCTCAGCCTGAGTGCCACCGCTCCCCCCCAGAAAAAGAGTCCGAGCCCGGGAATCCCCTTCGGAGCGGGCTCCGGGAGCGCGCCCGGATGGAAAATAGATCAGCGCGGTGCGTTCAAGACTTCGCAGGGCGGGAGGGGGGGGACGAAAATCGCCGCCCTTCCCCGCGCACCTGCGGGTCCCGGCCCGAAGCCCCTTGCCCAGCACCCCCCCACCCCTACCCCAGCCCCAGCCCCGGCCCTGTGCAGGGGCTCCCAGGAACCGCCCGAGTGGAAAACCGGGATTTCTGCCCTTAATTCCGCGCTGCTGCGGGGCCGCGCTGGAAGCGGAGCCTGGAAACGCCGCGGGTGTCGGCGGAGCGGGCGGGTTTGCTGCCTTTAAAACCCCCAAACCAACACGAAGACAAACTAAACGGACAGAAACCAACCAAAAAAGGGGGGACACAGCGGCCTGCAGTGCCGGGGACACCGTAGGGGCCGGGTGTGACCGGCCCGTCGGGCAGAGCCCTGCCGCAGCCACGGCTCTCCCGCTCCTTTCGCCCCCGTTTTGCCCCTTTCCTTTCTTTTCCTTTTTGTGCTGGTTTTGGTTAAACGTTATTTGCACTTTTGTTGGAAAAGTGGCCCCTAGTGTGCAATTATGTCAAATTTCTTTGAGTTTTACAATTTAATGGAGAACAGTAACTCTTTTATCGATCCTAGACGGGGCCGGCTCCTCTTCCCCCGCTCTTCCCCTCCACAGCCCGCTCTCCCCTCCCTCCCCCTCCCTCCCCCCCGTCACTCCTATGAAATGTCACTCAATGTTTCTTATGCTCCCACCAGTTTCCAAAACAAACAGTGGAGGCTGCAGCCGTCTGTTGACTCAGTTGGATGCAAGAGGATCTCGCCGTGGCCGCTGCCCCCCGACGGGAGCCGTGCGGCGGCCGGGCGAGGGTCGCTGGGTACCGGCCGGGATGGAGCCGCCGCCGCCGGGAGCCCCGCCGCCCGCCTGAGCCCCGCTGCCGCCCGGGGGGACCCCAGGCCCGGGGGGGATGGCGCTCAGCTCCCGGGCTCACGCCTTCTCGGTGGAAGCCCTGGTGGGACGCTCGGCCAAGAGGAAGGTGCCGGACGGTCGCGACGAGGAGCCGGGGGCCGGCTGCAGGCAGAGCCGCAGAGCCCCGGAGGCGGGTTGGTAGCGGCGCGGCGGCCCGGAGGGGACCCCCGGGCCCGGGGCGGCGGCGATGGGGCGAGGGGCTGACCCCTCCGCCCCGGCATCCTCCCGAGCCGCCCCCTCCCGCTTCTCTTCCCGCAGAAAAGCGGCCCAAAGCCGGCGCCGAGAGCCGGGAGGCGGGGGCCGGGGTGCAGGTGGAGCTGCAGGGCTCGGAGCTCTGGAGGAGGTTCCATGAGATCGGCACCGAGATGATCATCACCAAGGCCGGCAGGTACCGGCTGCACGCCGCCTCCGCCGACCCCCCGCTCGCCCCCGGGCTGCTCCTGTGCTCCCTCCCTCTTTTTTTTTTTTTTTTTTTTTTTTAATTTTACTTTATTTTTCGTTGTGTTTCGGTTTTTTTCTCCCCCTCATTTTATTTTTAGGGGTATTTTTCTTCGCTCGCCGTTTTTGTTGAGTTTGAAAAAAAAAATTTCCCCCGTCCCTGATTGTTTGTTCCAACCCGTTTTCGCCGTTTAACGGCAGCTCCCGCTCAGGACCTTCCTCCCCTCTGCCCGCAGGAGGATGTTCCCGTCGGTCAGGGTGAAGGTGAAGGGGCTGGAGCCGCTCAAGCAGTACTACATCGCCATCGACGTCGTCCCGGTGGATTCCAAAAGATACAGGTACGGGGGGTGCGGGGGACACCCCCACGCGGGATCCCTCTTGCCGGGCTGAGTGTCTGCAGCCTGCGGGATGGTCAGCCCCTTCTGCATTTAGTGAAAGGGGGGCCGCACAGACGTGCCGGAGAGGGGCACACACCCACACATCAGGTGTATGGGTGTGCGTGGGGGGGCTGGCGGGGCTCTGCCGCCTGACCCCGGCCCGGCCAGGTACGTCTATCACAGCTCGCAGTGGATGGTGGCGGGGAACACGGACCACTCCTGCATCACCCCGCGGCTCTACATCCACCCCGACTCCCCCTGCTCGGGGGAGACCTGGATGAGGCAAATCATCAGCTTCGACCGGGTGAAGCTCACCAACAACGAGATGGACGACAAGGGGCACGTAGGTGTGGGGCGGCCCCGCCGGGGGGACCGGGGGTGCGGGGGCAGAGCATCACCTCGGGGGGCAGCGCGCAGAACGCGACGGGCCGGGCCCTTTTGCCCCGGGGCTGAGGGCTGGGTCCCACCCGCGTCTTGCATCGGGTTTTACTCCTGCCCCTCTCCGCCTCGGGGCGGCTCAGCCTGGCTCTCCCCCCGCACAGATCATCCTCCAGTCCATGCACAAGTACAAGCCCCGCGTCCACGTTATCGCCCAGGACTCCCGCTTCGACCTAGCGCAGATCCAGTCGCTGCCGGCCGAGGGGGTGCAGACCTTCTCCTTCCAGGAGACCGAGTTCACCACCGTGACGGCCTACCAAAACCAGCAGGTACCCCCCGGGGACCGGCCGGGGGGATGGAGACCCCCGGCGGTCCCGGGGGCCGGGGGATGGCGAGCCCCGACGGTGCCGGGGGCCGGTCCCGCCCCACCCTGCGCCCCAACGGCCCCTCTCCCTCCCACCCCCCAGATCACGAAGCTGAAGATCGACAGGAATCCCTTCGCCAAAGGTTTTCGGGATCCCGGGAGGAACAGGTAAGGGCCGGGGCCGCCCCGCAGCCCGCCCCGTCGCGCCCGCCGGCCCCGCCGCGGTGCTCAGCCCCGTTTCGCCTCGCAGGGGAGTCCTGGACGGGCTCCTGGAGACCTACCCGTGGCGGCCGCCCCTCGCCCTGGACTTCAAGGCTTTCGGCGCAGACAGGCAGGGTAAGTCCCCTTTGCTGCCTTTTCCCCACCCGCCTCTCCCCGCGGCCTCGGGGCTGCGCCGCGGCCGCCCGCCCGCGGGTCTCCTCGGGGGCGCGACGGGGGTCTTAAACCACTGAGAGAGCGAGGTCGGTTCAGAAAACGAACCGGGGGCCGACGGCACGTTGTGGGAAGCCAATTCCAAGTGTTGTTCGGCCAAAGCTCCCGCTAAAAGCGATCTGAGGAGCAGAGCGCTCGCCCCGGGGAGAGGGGAACGCGGTCCCACCCGCCCCATCGCCCGGCAGAAACCGCGCTGAGATGCGCCAAAAAAAGTATCTGAGCATGCAGGAGGCTAATTGGGGGTCGGGTTGTTACGGCTTTGATCCCCTCACCCGAATTGTTTCCAACCCGTTTGAGAGTAACAGCTGAAAACGCGATACGAACGGCGGCGGTGCCTCCTGCAGCCGGCTGTTTCTGGGCGAAAATCGAATTATCCGTGATTTAGGATGTGGCTGTCCCGCAGTCCGTTAACTCCGCAGAAATGCAGGGAAGAGGGAAAAGTTTTTCGGGGAAAATGATCTCCCTCCGGCTGACAAGGGCACGTCGCTCTCTTACAGCCCTTTTCCCAAAAAAAAACCAAACAAAACCAAACGGCTTTTGGAAATAGCATGTGAAAATTGTGTATTCGTAGCACCGAAGGGAAAAACTGAGCAAATATTTGCATGCTGGAGCGCTCCAGTTTGGGTTTGAAGTCGCCGGTTTCACTCTCATTGACGTTAGGGACCCTTCAAAGATGTTTGTGTCGGGGCACAGCGGGTCGTTGCCCTCTCTGCAGGGACACGCTGCAAAAATCACGGCAAGAACCCGTCCTGTGCAGGCTAGAAGTGTGCAGGCATGAAAAATCAGGCTCGGGACAAATTAGGAGGTTTACCGGGTTGGAAACTATATTATTATTATTATTATTATTATTATTATTATTAGTATTAGTATTAGTATTAGTATTAGTATTAGTATTAGTATTAGTAGTAGTAGTAGTAGTAGTAGTAGCAGTAGTAGTAGTAGTATTACTAGTAGTAGTAGTATTACTAGTATTATTTTTTATAAAACACCTTATGCAAAAAGCCCCTTTTGAACCCATTTTGCATGCTGCGACGTGGTACCGAGAAACTGATGGATGGGTTGTGATGGGGAATGAGAGAACGGCAACCACAGTGATCGTTGTACACATGCTAAAATATCAGGGCTTTCTGAGATGTTTTTTCTAGTCCTGGTATTTTTCTTCAGGGTCAATTTCCTGGACCGATGTAAATATAACAAAAGCTCCATTTCCACTAATAATAAAACGGTATTTCTGAAGGCATGCTGAAAAATAGGAATCCTGAAGCCGCCAAACCAGGAGGTGAATTAAAAGAGAGCATGAGCAATAGGCTGAAGAAGGAATTTGCCATAACCCTGGGATTTCTAAGCCTAATAGAAATGCCCGCAAGGACCTGCTCTTTGAGCTGCTCTGTGCTCGCCGCTGTCAGCCCCGTTCCCAAACTCGTATTGGAAGCTTGGCATACCTTGAGGCAAGCACTAACACCCGTTTGCTCTGCCACAGCTAGCTGCAGAGGGGTTCGCTCCCAAATCACCAGCTCAGTCACATCATTTTACATGACCAAAAGTCCCCGAGTCCCGGAGGGACGTCAGGACGTGCACATCGGGAGAGGAGCGGACCCCTGCCCGCATCCACTCCTGCTGATGTCAGTACTGAAACAGCCCCTGACATCGGCGGGGAAGGGTGAGATGTTCGAGGCGTAAAGCATTCCTGGATTATTGCGAATAGCCCGACCTGTAAAATACTCTGTTTGCTGGGGGGTTGCGAAATTAATTTGTACCACGTCCAAGCTCTTTGTGGTTTTTAGAGGGTTGGTATGCTAGCAGGTATGGCTTGGTTATAGAGCTGGTTCTGTGTTCCCGATTGTACGTACTGTCTGCCCAGAGCACGTCGAGACGGTACATTAATTGTAAATAGGGAAAAATACGGAGCAAAAACGGATCCGCGTCCCCTTCCTTTCTTTCCCAGTGACTTTGGTAAGCAATGAAAATAAAGGGGGAGGAAAAAAACCCCCTGGAAGAATGTGGTAATGAATGCACAGCAGAACCATACGGCCCTTAAAGGGCGTTAGATTAAACCAGCATCTGTGTAGCACCAGGGCTGGCTGCTCCAGAGCACCGTCCCGCGCCAGAGCAGCCGCTGCCTCGTAACTTTGGCTCTTGCTGTTGCTCCGGAGGAGCCGGTGCTGAGCAGGGGTGTTACACACCCACACGCGCGAAGCCAGCCTGTGTCGCTTTTCTACCAAATCATGAAAGTGTTCATTGATTCGTTTCAGAGAGGAGAATGTTAAAATGACACGTGCATTTAAAGTTTCTGCAGACACCTATGGTATTCGAGGGTATGTTTCAAATTCCATGGGAAGCCAAGTAAAATTAGTCAATTCCTGTGAGCAGGAAGGTACAAAAAATTCTCCATCAGGCTGAATACATTTTTTTGTTCTTATGTACAAGGAGAAAAAGCTGCCTGGAATTTGCACAAAACCCAGGGACACTAAAATAGCAATAGTGTGCGTGTAACAGGAGAAGGTTATCGGCCGTATAGCGAGGCACAGACCCAGCAGGTACCTGTAGGTGGGAGCTGAACCCCACAGCGGTCCCGGTAAAACGAATGGGGTTAGACATGCGTGAGTATTTTTCTTAGACAAGTGCCACACAATGACAGCGCATAATTTATGGACAGATCTTCCCGTTTTCCAGGAGCTGACTTTTTGGAGCAGGTTTGTGCTTGGATGGACGCTGGCAGCAGGGAGCAGGAGTCCTCCAAGGGTTCCTGGGTTGGGAACATCGGCTAGCCCAGCTTGGATGATTTCTGTTTTCCTTTTCAGGTGGGAGCTCCAGTTCTTCGCCGGTGACCTCCAGCGGCGGGACGCCCTCTCCTCTCAACCCCCTGCTCTCTCCATCCTGCTCACCTCCTACGTTTCACTTGTCAGCGGGTAACATCGGCGTGTCGTGCCCGGAGACCTACCTACACAACTTCAACCTGCCCCTCTACTACAAGATTTGTCCTACGAGCTTCTTGAGACAACAGTCTCTCATCTTCCCAAGCCACGAAAAACTGGGAGGCACCAACCCGCATCTCCTGCCCCCCTTCACGGTGGATATGCCAAAACTATCTTCCCTCGGCATAACAAATCTGAAAAATGCTAAAGCCGAAGACTTAAACGGGCAATGTCTACACGTACCCAATTCTGCTAGTCAAATGCTGTATGGATTACATGCATCTGGAAACATTTTCCCATCAAGTCCCATTGCTCGGGAAGCACTTAATTGTTCTTTACATCCTCCATATGGCTTGTACGGTTATAACTTCTCCGTGCCATCCAGACTGATGAATGCGGCAAGCCATTTCAAAGTGAGTGACAGCATTCCAGCTTCTTTGAGAGATGGCAGATGTAATCACTCTAACTGGCACCCGACAATTAACCATTGCCTTTAGTGGAGTTCTATAATATTTCTAAGCCTTGGTATGTAAAGCAAGCCCTTCCTTCCTTCATACCCCAGGGCTTGCTAGCTAGTGACTCTGAAATACTGCGTGGTACAGGAGCGGTGCCTCTAGGCGTTTCACTTTCTTGTGGGCAAACGTGTCGTGTTGTTGGGAGGGGGGAGGGTCTGGGACCGTGGAGGGTCTGAGGTGACCCACAGCAACGTGATACCTTTCGGCGATGTTTGTGTCGTGGTTGTAGGTTAAGAGCAAGCTCTGCAGTCACCTTTTTCATATTTGCACTCTGAAATGGGACCGTAGACGTCTGTATGAGTAAGTTTTCCTGGAACTGCCTATCTAGCTTGCCTGTAGTCGGCTCAAAGCCCCAGCGAGCTGCTCACCCTGCCTGTGTTTTCCACTCATTTCAAAGGGACTGTTTGAGACCACGGGTCAGCAAAGGAGCCGTATTTGGCCGAGTGCTCGAGCATGTTCTCAGGTTCCCTTAGCTTTAACGGCTCCTAATTAGTGACATGAAAGTGCCTTGTTGCTCCAGGACCCAGATGACTTGGTTTTCAGAGTGTGGACGTAAAATTCAAGTATCTGTTGCAGAGGTAAAGAAAACCGGGATGAAAGACAGATGTGTTCCTACCATGTGGGGATGAGAAAGTGGAGCCTGATGCAGGGGTGCCCCAAGAGCCTTCCCCTCCATGCTCCTGCTCCTGGAGGTCTCCAGGAGGTGGTAGTGCAGAGCAGCACCAGCACTGACAACAAGGTGGGAAGGAACAGAGGACGGGTGGTCACTCATCTCCCCCATGGTGAGCTGGATCCATGCTGGGGGACATGGGGGTACACCTCAGAGCTGTGTGGGATGAAACACCCCCAGGAGCCCTGCAGCACACTCCTACCCTGCGCTTTCAGGCCAGGGGACACAGAAGGTCCGCCAGGGGTCAGATACGCCAGCCTGTGCCTGATGGAAGGGGCAGGGATGCTCCTGGCTTGGTCCTGGGGAGAACGCAGATTCTTTCTGAAGAATTACAACTCTCCAGGCCCTGAGACTTCCAGAAGTCCTGTTTGTTTTATTATAACCTGTGGATATTCTTGTTATTCCTGTAAATAGGCTCTATCTCCCAAGGGCACAATATAACTCACAATAAACTGGGGCACAGGTTTTATTCTGTGTTTGGTCGATGCTCAGCCCCTACCTGGAGCCAAATTTATTACTGGATATATGACAGAGATTTGAAGAGAATGCTTGACTGGGACCGGCTGCATTTTGGCATTAAGATAAGAGAATCCTGTATTTACAAACATAACCAGCACTACGTAGGGATTAAGCACAGGTTTGAGAATCGAAACTGGTACCAGAGTTTTGGTTTGACTTTCATCCACAACAGACAAAAAATTAGGAACTGAACAATCAATATTACAAGCTGTTAAAATAACAAAAAGCTGCACTTTTACTTTCATGAGGCTTTGCTAAAAGTCAACCAACATTGGTTTCCGTAATCTACCTGCTAAGTGTGTTCACAGAGCCCCCAGTGACACCAGTATGAAACTGGGCCCTGCTTGACTTGCTGGCTGGTCTGTATGACTGTAAAAACGAACAAACCTGTTTTCTTTTGCTGTTTCTTAGCAGTTTATCACACTATTTTTATTAAAAAAAAAAAAACAAAAAAACTTTTTCATTCAGGAGTCCTTATTTCCAGGGCGTCCCTCATCCTCGGTGGTGACCGAGTTCCTGCAGGCGAGTCCACTGCGGGCGCCGGGGCAGGCTCTGCAGATCCCTGCTCCCTGTGGGCTGAGACCGAGTACCAGTTCCACAATGTGCTCAGAGTTTTGTGGAGCTGGAAGGCTCTTCCAGATCAGTCACGGATTCGTGGGTGGATGCAATGGGTAACTTCCAATTTTCCAAGTATTTGTGGCTGCGTGAGATATTCCAGAGTGGCTGGCCGTGACCTGGTGATCCAACCAATCTGGTTACAAACGTGACTGACGATGGCTAGAACAGGCCTTCTCGGTACGGACAGTTTTACAGCGATAGATATTTAAACTGAGGTCAGATAAATTCCATCAGCCTCGCAAATGCTCTCTTTGACGGGACCCACCTCATTCCTACTCGGGGCATGTTTTCAGTCGGGCATGGGGGGTCCCTGAGCCGTTCACTCTGTGCCTTTCAGCGTGAAACTGCAGACCCAGCACTTGGGCGCTACGCTCCCACAGCGATGCTCAGCCAACTCCAGTGGAATGGGGTTGGGTTTTGATGCAAAGGTCCCGTAGGAACCGGGTCTTTGCCACTCTCCCTAACCACTCTGCCTGGTCCCTGCATGGGATGGGTGACACCGGCACCAGTGTCCCTTCGGTGCTGGGAGGGAGCTCTGGGGAGGATGCGGTGCTCATCAGCGTGGGTGAGGCAGACGTGTAAACAGCAGTTTGCTCCGTACAAGAGGTCAGCACGGCGTGAGCCAGGCTCAGGTCTGGGTTAGCTGGGGTTAGTTTCTATTTCCTTTGCCCTTATCCCCTGATTTATCCTTTCCAAAATCACCGTAATGAATGAAAAAGATGTCGGAGGTGTTTACAAAACTAACCAGCATTTGGGGGCAGTCGTAGCTCTCTGTCCTGAGGTCCCCGTGGTCAGACCCCCACCGTCCCGGCGCGGGAGCGCTTTCCATACTGCAGTGGCGATGCAGCTGATCGCTCACGCTCTAACGTAGATGGTTCTGCTTATGCAAAAGAAACTGTGCCCAAAATAGTGGATAACCTGCGTGGTACTTCCTGGGGTGCTTTCGAAAAGGGCGGCCAGCGGGAGGTGGGTGGTAGAACTCGAGAGAGTGAGTCAGTGTAATAAATCATATTTATTAAAGGTGAAACTGGGGGAATCGAGGTCAATATTCGAGGAGGGACCACGCACCCATAAATAGAAATGTTACATATTGCTTTGTACCGCCTGCCCTTAATATTATTGGGAAACCTGTGGCAACAGCAAATGTTCCCAGTTCTTTAGGGGGTTCTTCTTTAGTTCTTCTTTAGTTCTTAGTCTTAACAAACACAAACCCGGTGTTATGGTGCTGTTTTTCTGTTGGAACAGGGAGAAAATAATAATGGGGTTTTAAGATTAAACTTGCTGAATGATCTTAGCTCTCAGTCATCTGACTTTTCCCAAGAGGAGTCCGAAGTTACTCGGGAATATCTGATCCCGTTTATAGCACTCGGCAAATAAAACTGGCCACGCCAAGGGCGCTGCGTCCGGACCCGACTCTGGGACTTGGTGCTCAGGCTGTGGGAAGGTGGTTTAAAAACCACGGAGACCAAAAAACGCAGCAATAGTGGTTTTAATCAAAGTGCAGCTTACTATGGAGTTTCACCCAAATTTAATACATCTCTTGGAGAAGCCAAACGTGTGGAGGGACCGTCGTATGTAGCTTTTCCTGATCGAAATGCCTTGGTTTACATTTGATCTTCTGAGGTTTCGCCTGTAATTAGATGATAATTTGTATCACAATTATGCAAAACAAACGAGGATTGGATAGCAAGATAGACCAGAACAAATAAGCACCCAGAACATTTGAAATGCATCCAGTATCAAAACGATGTCCATGTGTGGCGGGGGCCGGGGGACATGCTGTTCCAATAAAGCTGCAGAAAGGGAAAAGGCCGGTATCGGTTCCTACAAAAGTTTCAAATGCTCGTGTTTACAAATTTGTATTGCACATTAATATGTAAACACACAGGATTGGAAACAGATGGCTCCGCAATATTTACGTGGTCTTTCTTCTTAGTTTTGTGTGTCTGTTTGTCTCCCAGAATACACAAAATGTGCAGCGACTCCCTTAAAACGCGGCTCAGGAAGCTAAGTAAGAGGCACGGCATCTGAAGACATAATTTTAAAGCTGTCGCCGCGGCGGCAGCTCTCCCTACCCCTGGATGCATTTTGGGTACCGACTGCGGGGGGATGCACCCCCCGGCTCCTCCCGGGGCTGTGCTGGGAACACTGGCTGGAGCTGCAGTTTTTAGCCCCGTTCCTTGGCACTGACACGCTGGAGGTACATTCCACGATTTTTTTCACTGCTGTGTCACTCGAAGACACCGGGGCCACGGCAGGCGGCCACGGCATCGGCCGGACACTGCAGCCACCCCATCCTCGCCAGCTCAGCAGCGTCTGTTCCCACCGACGCTGCGGCCACAAAGCGCCGGAAAAAAGCGTAAGGAGTTATTTTTATTAAAGTAATGCCTCGACGGAAAAGAAAACCCACCTTCCTCCCATCTGGGTAAAAGCTTGTGGCCTGTTTATCACCTTTTCTTCCACCCGGCAATTCATGTTTTAGGGTGCAAGCTCGGGGCACCCCTTTCGGTGCCCGGCTGTGTCTGTGCAGGTCACAGCCTCCCGGCCCCGTGGAGTTAACGCTGGTGTCAGGCAGCCTGGGCGCAGCTACTGAGGCTGTTGGGAATTCTACTGACTGGAAGGACTTCTGCAGATGTTGGGTAGTGCGCTGTGAGCTGTTCATGCTCAATAGAGCTCTGCTCTCACCGAGCTCGTGTAGATTCTGAGTTTCATAGTAATTTATAAACCCCCTTCTCCTCTGTGTCCCTTCGGTGACATGCACAAGAAGGACCTACCGTCTACTTCCGTACATCAGACAATTTCCTCCCAGATTGCTTATCCTAAAGCACCAAGTTTTAAGTTTATTGTAGCAATTAGGTACAAGAAGTAGTCCAGGTTTTGTGAAGGACCCCTTGAGCTTATAAATCAAATGACAGAAACCAGCAAGTAAAACTCAAGACCTTTCTGGAGAGGAAAACACCAGCGATAAGGGTGAACCACCGGGAAAAATAATATTTGCTGTCTAAGGAGGCAGATCCTGAACAAAACCAGAGATGGGGGCAGGGGCTCAGGATGGTTTCTAGCTCTCTGAAGTTTGAAGATATATTAGATGCACTAAAGAGGCTTTCAGGCATTTTCTCTTATTTTAAAAGCCTCACTCTTTCAGGTTTCGAGAGATCGGCTTTTTGGAGAAATTCACTTCTTACTTCTTGGCGCCGAGTCCAGATCTCATCTCTGCGCCGGGTCCCAGCTCCAACAATTTCCTCCGGGCCCTGCCCAGCAGCTGGGAGCACTTAGCAGCTCATCCGCCCGCCTCGCTCACCTGCCTGAGCCAGCCCTGACAGGTCCATCTGCTTCCAGTCAGGCCTGCAAATAAAACGGGGCCTGACTCCAAGGGGAAAAAAGGAGTAGTGGGCTTGCATGGTTGCTCTTGCTATTGGTGATGCGCTGGGGATGGATTCTGCCTGATGCTCTGGCTGCTGGTCCAGCGAGCGAGCCGCTGCATCCCTTCACCATGGACCTGCAGCCTGAAACCAGCAGAAGTTCCCATTTTAACTCAGGTTTGGGAGAGGACGGGCGCTGCTGAGGGACTCACCAGGAAGGTTTCAAATACACGACATTAAACCCCAGTCGGCGTTGCCGTGGCAAGGACCGCCATACCTGTTGGCACGGTCGGGTGCTGCCCTGGCTGTGACCGCTGCAACCACTCGCTGGTCTTAACCGTCAAATGCCTTGGCGGCTCTGCTTTTGACGGGATGTTAAACGCGCTGTGGAAAAAGCCCTGTATATTTAAGGGACTTGGATAAATTTTGGGGGTAGGATTGCGTTTCATGGGTGTCTTCGATACCAGGACAAAATGAGGTGGTCCAGGAGACTGGACTGGTTTATCCTCACCCGGCGCCATGACGCCCTCCACGCAGACTGCCGATTTAAGCTTAAAAAAGAAGCTTAAATCTGGATACAGGGCAACATTTCAAGTGCTAAACAGTTCATAATATGGTAATACAGCATTAAAATTACTAATTGATATCAGACGACGGAGCGCAAGGAGGGAAGGCTGGCAGCTTCTCTCAAAGCTGTGGGGCTGCTCCAAGGCAAAACCTCCCTGTCCCAAGGGCACCTTCAAGCGAGTCGAGTAGGATCTGATCTTCTTGGAGGGCTTGAGGTTTGGGTGCTGGAATCAAGGGTTTTTTTCCCTGCAATGAGAGCATTTTATCTGAGTTTACGTATTTTTCCTGGGCGTTTAAAACAGGAGTGTGAACTACAGGCACCACTGTCTCTGCTCGACGAAAGGCTTTAGTTTATGTTCACACCAATATCTTCGTCCTACAGTCTTGCAGCGAATCATTATGTATTAGTGTGAATAATCTTAAAGTAGAGAATTAACTCTCTTAAATACATTGATTACCAACTATTACTCTTCCATGGCATAAACCCCATGCTGACTATCCATCTGCCTGGCTCAGGACGTGCTTCTCTCTGCCCGCTTCCCTCTCTGTTTACCAACAACACTTTTAGCTTCAGCCCTTTGCCCAATTCTTCTTTCATCTTCATTAAAAGTCTTCATGTAAAAATAATCGAGGTTGATAAGGTATTTCCTGTATCGTATTTCTTCTAACGTTATCAATACTGCTAATAAAAATATAGATGGAAACAATATGTTGTAATGTCCAGGATATAAGCCAGGTTCTGCTGCAGCTCAAATAAATATGAATGCGGCCTTTGGCTTTCATAAAAGCTTGATAATGTCTCTATCTGGGCTATTCTAATGGATAACATCAGCCCCCTTTCCTTTGCTTCTCAATACTACCAGAATTTAAGAGTTGAGACTGGTAGAAGAAATATAACTCTGTTTCCTGGAGATTTTCGAGATTAAACTAAACCAAAGTAAAGCGAAGCCCCAGACTTCATTTCCAACTGAAACAAACCCCAACAGTTCAAGGCCTTTGTGCTTTGAAAGCGCTGACGCTTGCCACGTCGACGTCGGAGATGTGAATGAGAAGCCCTTGAGGCAAGGGATGGCAAGGAGGGGACAGGGATGGGAAGGACGGGACAGGGATTGCAAGGACAGGACGGGGATGAGCTCATCTGGATCTGGGCAGGTCTGGGTGCTTCATCCCCGCTGCCGTTGCTCCTGCCCAAGATGATATCCCCACTTTCTGAGATGGGTTTTGGCCAAAGGGGTTTGGGTGGTGTTTCTCCTCTGTGACCGGCTCCTCTGACCCCCATCAAGACCCTACAGAGAGTCAGGATTTCTTCAAGCCCATGTGTATAGAAGGTCCATCTGAGACAGCATCCGCGCGTCGGATCAGAGGAGCGTGGCTGTCAGATCGGGCTGGTGAGACAGCCACAGCACCCGCTCCCAGCTCGAGCTTCCCACATGACCACGCGTCACTTATTTTCAAATTGTTTTCGAGTATCATTTTTGCAGCTGGAGCCATGGGCCATAAAAAGGAGGAATTTCACTGGGTAGGTCTCCTGGACACAGAACAGAGCAGAGGATGGAAATGAGATCCAGCTCTGCTCAAGCCGAAATTTTTCGGAGGACATGGATCGCTCTGCAAGTGATCACACGTCGGGCTGGCGGGGCGGGGAAGGTCCTGCAGCCGCCGATGGCTCCCATCACCTTGCGTCAGATCCAGACCCTGATCAGGCTCCTGGTGGGAAAATTGCCTCCAAAATTCGGAAACCTCTGGGTGTCTTTCGATGCGCCCTCACCAGCCAGAGCCATGGCTCGGAGGCAGCAGGGGCCGGGTGGGTGTCCCACGGCTCTCCCCGTGGCTTTGCTTTGCAGCAGGTGAAAACACCGCCGAGTGATTTTCAGGTAATTTGTCAGTTCAAAAGGAAAGTGAATCAAAACATCCCTGGGGTAGGGGAGAGCGTTTCGAACGGCTTATTCGCAGTAATTGGGCTTGGTCGGCTCTGAGCCCGGCGTTTCTGCCCTGACAGTCACGCTCCCCCCAGCGCCAGCCCCCGCGCTTTAATTCTTCTCTTTTTTTGCTTAAAATAGGACACACCTGTGAGGAAGGCAAGTTTCTTCAAGACATTCCTGATCTGGAGCGTATTAAAGCGATATTTTTGTTTTGTATTTTTGATGATTTGCTCCAGTGATAACATAATAGCATGATATTTTGCCTGGGACTGATTAAAACATTTCTTTTGATCAGCCCAGCAGATTGAAACAGTTGTTTATTACTGGACAAAGCTTCAAGAAAAAGAAGTGGGGGGGGGGGGGGGGGGAAATAAAAGGCAGAAAAAAGAAACGTCTCTGGGTGGCTGTTGGGTCTGCTTTTCGCCAGGGGTATTTCCTTCCCTTTGGGAAAAATTCTTGTTCCAGCCGGGGCTGGGAAGTGAGAGCAGGGAAGGGCGATCCATCACGCTGATGGACAACGGCTGAAAACCTGGGCGCTGGTTGCTAAAACCACACGTGTGCTGAATAAAACTCGTTTCTCCCTCTCAGGACACGCCAGCCCCACAGATCCTAACTAATGAATTTCTAGACCCAGACCTAACGCTTCCTAGAGAGGTCGTCCTTTTAAGCGATATCCAGCGCTTCACCTTTCCAAGCCGCCTCCGTTTTAAAACGGGAGATTGAAGTTAAAAAACCTTCTTTTTTTGGTTTTATTGACCCAAGGCAGCATCGAACTGTCACCAACCTACAACATCTGAATGTCAATGCACTATCTTGGTTTAACTCCAGTTCCTATAAAGGCTTTCAAGACTATAGATTTTAATTACATGAAAATTTTTAATAAAATCCCCTATTTAACTGCTGGCAAGACTGTAAGGGAAAAACCCAATAATATCTGGCTCTGTGTCTTTGACAGAATAATTCTTCAAGTTACATTTGCCACATTCTCGCAGCTGCGACCAATAACCCTGCTATCTTTATTATTCTCCTTCGATATGAAATTAAAATGAACTGGAAATGTTTATGCTGCAAATGGCGTGCAACACATTAAACAGATAACGCCGGCTGAGGCTTTGCTTGAAACAGGGGTTTCTCCTCCAGCAGAGCCGGGCTGTAACTCAATCCCCTCTTTTCCCAGGCAGCGGAGATTGCTGCTCTGCCGAAAGCCTCAGACACATAACAATATCTTCATTAAAGAGGAATTACTTCCATCTCACTATCCCCAGGTGCCACTGAAAGCGGAGCTTTGTTTCATGTGGCCAGTTCCAATTCCTGTGTTTATACCAGCGGATGCCTTGGCTTCACGGGACGTTTGGAGATAAATCTGTTTCGGGGTTTGTTTGCTTCCCCTTGACTTTTCCCCGCAGCGTGTTTATAAGCCGCCTATTAATCCCCCGGTCACGCCTTTGGTATTTTTCACCGCTTTCAAAAAAAAAAAACCCACCCCAACCCAACAAAACCCCATCACATTGAATTATCTCGGCCCAACATACCTTTTGCCTGTTTGCACCGATCGATAAATTGAGTTAAACCACATTCCTTCAGGTTGTTAATTCTGCCGGGCTCTAGTCCCGGCACGTGCACCTGCCCCCTGTTTTCCTTGCAAGGGGATACCTCTCCCCCCGCAGACACACGCCGCGCCGGCAGCGTCGCCGGGAAATGCCGGGGATTGCGCGAAGGCGACTCGCGGACCTGTGTCTGCAAATCGATCTCTGGGACACGGAGAGCCCCGGGGTGAAGCCGGGGGGTGGGAGGGGGATACGAGGGGGGCAGAGCTGCAGCTTGGCAATGTGTTTCGTGTGTCCCCGCCACGTCCCTGTGGTGCAGTGAGCACCGCGCTAGTGCATCAGAGGTGTTGAGGAACGGCACGTCCGTCACTGGGCATGTTTCCAATGCTCCCAACCCAACTGATGGGATTTCCACCCCCCTGCATGCCACCATCACCAGATCCTGCTGGTGGATCCCCATCCCTGCTGTCCCGCTCTTTCTCTCCCACCTCCAGCGCTGCGGGGCTGGGGGCCGTGGCACTCGGATGGTCCCAGCAGGTTGCAGCAAGCCTCCCCCAAACCCCCAAACCCTTAAACCCTCTTCCCATGGATGGCATGTGGCTTCTGCAGCCCTGCCCCCAGCCTCCCGCCTGGGGGTCCCGCAGCATCCTCCCGTGGCATGCTCTGTGCGCTGACGCAGCTCCTGGGCTCTGGTATTTTACAGTTACTGTGTAAAGAGTACCTCAGCGTCGGTACGTTTTGTTTCACGCACGATGCACCCAGCACTGTTGCCCTCTGAGGTGACGGAAAAAAAGAACCCAACATCTTCTCTAGGACCAGGCCAAACCTGCCAGTTTGGTTTTCAGATGGTGTCAGCGCTTGGTCATCAGCCTTCACTGACATGACCAAATCCATCAGCCATCCCAGTAATCGGTTAATATTTATTAGCTGTCAACTTAGTGCACTTTCGTGTCCAGCTCCGTGGAACTGTCGTGGTGAATTCAGTACTGGGGGTGATGTATAGGCACCATCTACCCACCTACTGCCCAAAGACCTTTCTCAGGAACTTTCTTGGCCCCGCTGGTACTGTTAGCAGGATTATCAATGAATTCTGGGGACCTAGGACTTTTAACATCTGTTTTACTTGGTCTGGGGTCATGGCGAGTGCTGATCTGGTCCTTCTGCCTTTGCCCCTCGCCTGCTGCCCCAGCACCCTCCTGCCTGGGAGGCTCGCTGGCTCTGCCAACGGTCTCTTGAGTTTTGGGCAGTTCAAAATGCTGCAAACGATGTTTCCAAAAGGTCTTACGTGGCTGCAAAACACCTGTGGATTTTACCAGTGTTATTTCAGCTTGTAGATCACGTAGCTGCTTTAGGAAACATCATTCTCAACTCAGTGGCTGTGGATGACGCTGGAACGATCTGCGGTTTGGGGAACGCAGAAGTTCACTGAACTCAAGAGAACCTGTGTCAAGTGACTTTGCTCAGGGGAAAGCCGGGTCTTCGTGGCCATGAGTTCAAGTACTATGCAGTCCAATTTGTTCTTTTCTCAGTGAATAAAAGGCTGTGCAGCTGAAGAAGTGGAAATGGTTTATCATTAAAACGCTGCTCTGCACTGATGGTATTGGAAGATAATTAGCCACAGTTCTAGCAAATAAAAGCGAAAACTGCTTCGTTTGTTCCGAGGGTTAAAGGAAGAGGAAGGTTTCTTTGGTTCTGAAATACAGGCATCACGTCAAAGTTCATTGAATTTAGCTTACAGCATTGATTTTTCATAGAGGATTTTTTACCTTCTGACACAGAAACCCACAGATGAACATTTCTCTGGTTTGTGTGCTTTACCTTTGTGGATTACGAGGCATTTAGGAAGAAAAAGAATAGTCGGGTCAATCTCAGCCATGAAGGTGAGAGCAAGGAGTGCCGAAGGCTGCCTTACATCCCTTTGGCTTCCCGCCCTCACGTAAGCCATTTTAGTTTAAAAAGCAATCAGAAAAACAGCGTCAAAAACACAAACCAGAGAAAGCCAGGGCGACCGGAGCGGCTTCCTCGCCACATCGCTCTGTGCGGAGGCCGGGAGCAGCCAGCGAGCTGCCAGGGCACCTTCCCGGGGAGCCCCCAGAGCTGGAGCTGAGATTTAAGGAGGAATTTGCTCCCTCCCCGGCAGCGCTGAGGCTGCCACTGCCTGCAGCCCTTCCAAACGGCCCTGCTCCGGCCAGCGACTGCCATCTGGCCCCTTTGTTTTCCCAGTAACATGTAGACACCGATAACATTTAACAAGGAGATGCGGGTTATCACAGACCATTTGCCTTCTTTCTTTTTTTCATTCATTTTGCGTTTTTCAGTCTCACCCCGCATTTCACTTTGCTCCTGGTGCAGACCAAGGGGCTCCTTGGGGAAATCCCATCTTATTTACCCTCGCTGCAGCCCTTGTTGTCTCCTTTTGGCTTGGCTTTCAACCGTTTTGGTGCTGAAGGCTTGCAGCAAAAGGCAGAAGCAGGATCCTCTTCCTCCCCATCTTCCCACCATGTTTTTCCGCCGCGCTCGCGCGCATGGACAGACGACACCCCACCTTGCGAGGGTCACTCCACAGCTGCTCCCGGGCTCCGGATGGGCAGCACTGACCAAAATCAAGCCCAGGGCGAGCAGAACTGAGATAAACCACAGGGATATCGGCATTTCCTTCGGCGTGGAAGTATAAATCACCTGGAGCGGGTTTGGAAGAAAGGGCAGGGTGAAGGCAGGCCCACCCGGACCTGCCCGGCTGAGGGTTTGCGTTTGCAGCCTGGCCAGGGTACGGCCCCAAGCCCACTGACTTTACCAGAAGCATACAGGATTACAGCAGTAAAGGGTTTTTTTCAGTGATCTCAGCTCTTCCTTTCTTCCCGGAATCGGAGGCGAGAGCAGGAGCTCAGCACTCTGTTCAGAGGTGGCCGGTCGGAGAGGGGTGACGGATCAGTGCCGTCGGTGCACGGAGTCTTTCTTCGGCTGCCCCTATGCACTGTGCGCTCGGCAATGAGAAAGACCCAACTGCACCCGTGTGGAAACAGCTCCAGGTTTAAAGCAAAGATCTCAAAGCACAAACTATTCACACCCTGACGACCACCGACTCCTCCACAGTATCCTGCCCAAATTACTCTTCAGCTCGGCTGTGATCTATCTCAATTGATTTTCTCTGCCCAAATAAAGTCCACGGTGCTAATCAGCAGTGTTACTATTACATGCGAAGCTGCTGTTTCACGACACGTCGTACTGTTTCACCTTTTAGGGCACCAAATTATTAGAACATTAAAAAGTTTGACGGCTGCAAGTTATTAATTTGTTATTAACTTCTTGTTTGATTCTTGCTGCCAATGGCAGGACAGTCCCGAAGACAGCAGCTCCCGTTAACCATTAATCCACCGACTAATCTGTTTTGGGAGCTCTTCTGTCCTTTCCACCGCAGCCTATCGGCACCGTACGGTCTGTGTTCCATCCGTGGAGCACGTTCCTGGGGGATTTCTGCTGCTCTGGAAGAGCTGGGAGGCTCTGCACGTTGTCCATGTCCTTTTGGCCCTCTCTAAATTGCACTTGGACTAGAAACCAAGAATTCCTTGTAGCGTGGCTCTGCCTCGGCCAGCCCAGGAGCTGCAGGAGACCCATCCCACGCCAGACGTATCCCGGTATCGCCTCTCCCAGTCAGTGAGCAGCCTTCCGAGCTGACTGCTCAGCATCTGCTGAAAAAAGCTGTTTGCAGATATACGGCGCTGCCTTGAGGAATGCAACCTCACATCAACTTTGATTTAATGTTCTCAAGCGGTAGGAAGCATCGTTACTTGTTCCCCCCTGGAAACCCAGCCACCTCTCGCTAGCACTTGCAGAACAACAGCTTGGATTTCAAGGAGCACACTGTAATTTTGGGGTGGCTTTTTTTCCCAGGCTGTTTGAGCAAAGCAGAGTTTAATTAGCACCCTCCAGATCGCAGCATAAATCTCGCCGGCGAGGGAAGCGCACTGCGGCGCGAGCTGTCAGCAGCTCCCTATGATCTGACAGGGTCCAGCAAACGCTTCCCCCATCCTGACCCCGGCTGTCCATCAGCTTTCGGGGGAGAAGCCCCTTCTCGCCCGCCTCTCGTCTCTCTGGTGAGGAGCGACAGCCAGCTACAATTCTGACTGGCTGTCATTTATCATTATCTGGGGGAGGAAGGAGCCGGGGAGGCACTCTTCACCCCGAAGGCATGGGCAGAGCAGAATTTGAAATGATGGGTAGGGATTTCCACCGGCACAAATGGGAACAGGACTCCAAGCTTTCCAGGCTGTCCCAAAAATAGCGGACCAATTTCAATCTCAATTATAGCTCGGTAACCCCAGAGTATAATTCAGAAGTCAGCTTCTAACATTTCAGTTCAGGATAAAGAATAATATTCCACTTCCCCCTCCGCACCCCAAGCGATTTTCATTTCACAGGGGCTGATCTCACCTCGAACATGTGTTTCGGTGAGGTTCTAAAGGGTATGAGTGTGCTAAGGAAAATATGTGAAATAAGTCAGGTAGAAACGCCCGTGTTAAGATCTGCGGAGGAGTCAGCTCAGTAACACAGCTCCTTGCGACGCAATATTCCATTTATCGCTGTGAAACGTGATCAACAGCTTATTTCACGTCTGCTGCACTCAGGACAGCAGGAACGGCTCTGCCCCGCTGGAGCAGGCATGCTCTCAGGTTTGCAATTCCTGCAAACTCCAGCATGTGCAACGCGTGCCCCGTTGAAGCCTCCCGTCCCCTCTGAGGGACTCGGTCCTCTCAGCGGGCTGTGCTGGCAGCGTGGGGGCTGCTGTGGGCCTGGGGACATCCCCTCCCATTGTAGCTAGTACTTTTGCCATACACCACCAAAACTGACAGCAGGCAGCGGTTTTATCTTCCTGGCGTATACATTAGGCTCCTCAGACACCAAATAATTGGTGGGTTTGAGTGCAAGCGTAAGAGGGCTGTGCGTGCTTCCTTGGAGCCAAGCTTTTGGGATCGTGGGGAAGGTGTCCAGGATGCTCCCAGTGTCCAGAGCTCCTTGGCTTCACGGCAACCACGGGCACTGAGCTTTGCTGAACGCGCCCGTTTCACCTCTCGGACGCGCGTAGGTGTACGTCACCTGTGCTGCCGGGCTTTACGAGAAGATACACGTAAGCATCATACCCTCAGTGCTGAGAGGCGAGCTGACCGTGGGCAGGGGTTAGGGAGGGAAGCGAAGGGTGATGACTTTGAATAGAAGTCTGCCACGTATAGTGTTTCTCTGCAAACACCCACCCCGGTGGGCTCTCACCGCTGTGAGAGCGAGGCCAGCACCAGGATATGGCCCAAAACATGGCCCCTGCACCGCGGCGTGCTCCAACAAGCAGGTCGTCCTATAGGTGATGGGAAAGTCCACTTGAGACTAAGGAGGGCCCTTTTGTTCTCATAATTAACATCCCCTGAGGCCTTTCATTGACATCTGGCAGCCTGGCAGCCCTTTGCATGTCTCTTTTACCACAAGGCTCCTACCAATGTGCTTGTGGAGAAAAAAAAATTGCAATTAAAAGAAAAAAAGCAGGTATTTCTTTTGGAAAACACTCCCTTTCTCAGGCTTCCAGTCAATATTATCGCTCTAACACTGAATTGCTTTAAGAAGTCTTAAAAAAGACTCCCTGAAGAACGTTTTAGGAGACAAGTCTTAATCTGCTCTCGTTCTGATGGCAAAGGAAATTGGCTTTACTATTCAAATTAAGATTCAGAAGCACATCCTCTTTATCACTTACAGGACTCACCTGTGAGCACTCCGATGCGATGCTCAGCATTTACACCGACCAGCATGAAGGAAGAGATCGATCCCTTGGGCGGGAAGGATGCTGGAGCTACCATCTAGGTATGTGCACCTCCGACAGCAAAACGCTGGTTTTCCAGCCCTTTCCTAGCTTTTCACAGGAGACTCCTGGGGTAGGAAGGCTCCTCTGGGGTTTCTGCCCACCTGCGGACCTTCCTGCAGCTTCCCGTCCCCCCGAGAGAAAGGGACGGCACGGGAAGCGCCCCTTCCCTGCACACCGCGGGCTTTCCCCCTCTGCCCGGGGAATTACTTCTTTGTTACTTAATCACCTGTAATTATCTCCCGGAGTAAATTCTGTTGGTGCATCAATTTCCAAACACAACAGTCGTTTTTATCAGTCATGTTTATTTAATTTTAGCTGATTAGCGCAGAGCCTAACAAGTGGCTTAGACTAACAGTGTGTCACTGCCCAAGCATTTTGTAGGTAACCAGAAGACACGGAATAGCGCACATGTTGCTTTGTCTGCATTAATCTATTTACATTGTAATTCTTCAACTGTTTTTAATGGCTGGTTCAGCTGGAAGCAATTAGTTGTCTAAATTAAAGCCACATTTCTCACTCTGTGCGCTGGGAAGGCTTTTCGCTGTTGTCTTTCCCTTGCTTTTTGTTTTCCAAATCAAGAGGGATACCATCTGAAAACGCACGCGGTCTTACGGAGGGGACCGATCCGGGTGGTTGGAGCTGGGTTCCCATGCATTCAGCCTGAAGCCAAATAACCGCACCGGTCACAAAACGGCGCGTTTGATGCCGTGCCCCGCAGCGCGGCTGGCGGCGCGGGCGCCGACCCAGCAGCCGGGCTTCAGGGGGAAACCTCGGGTGGGCCCTGGGAGGAGGAAAGCAAGGAGGAGGGCAGGAGCTGGAGGCACAGCTCAGGAGTTTCTGGGCAGTTCCGCACGGGCAGCAGCCGCTCGTTCATAAACTAAGCGAACGAACAAATCCGTTGGTGTCGTACACAATGTGATTTACGTAGAACCTCAGACCAGAGCGGCAGCGCGTTGGATCTCACCACCTTCTTCTGGTGGTTTACAGGGAGAAAAGGTCACAAAACACCGGGAGTCATCCTGGCCTTTCTCCAGGACGTGCCCCCGAGCAGCGCGATGGTGCCCATCCCACCTCCTCTCCTCTCGTCTCCCTGGCTGAGGGTTTTCCGGGTCTGGCCCAAACACGACGCTCTTCCCTCGGCGCCAGACGTGCCGTGTCTCACGAGACCTTCAGCTCTGCTACCGAGGCTCGGGAGGAACGCAGAGCTGTGGGGTACTGCAGCCGAATGTCTTCCCTGTGATTAGGAGCCTCCGTGCAAGATGAGGATGGATCGCATCCCACCCCAGCATCTCTGCTGGGAATTACTTCTCTGAGAGGCCAGTGGCCATGCTCACATCCGGGCACAGTGGCGATGGTGCTTCACCTGCTGGCTGCACAGCCATTCTGCTTAAAAACCAAAATAAAAACGCTTTCCCTGCTATCCTTTTATGACAGCAAGGGAAAAGGGAAAGGGGAAAAGGGAAAGGGAAACCCTCCGTGACCTGCACCAGCTTCAGAACATCCCGTACAGTGGTACCCAGAGCATGGACCTGGGAAGGTGGATTCAGGGAGGAACCACGCAGGGAAAGCAGCGTTTTGGCTCCCAGTCCCCCGTTCCAGGGCCTGCAAGGGCCGTTGGACAGGTTTCAGCATGGATAGCATTGAACTCAACACATTTTCAGCAATAAAATAGAAAACCTCTCACACGTGGTGTAGTCCCAACTGCGCCTCCCCCCCTGAAGTCAATATTCAAACCAAATCAGCCAAGCGCTCGCACAGATTTACTCCCGGGGAAGCGCCGATCTGGTTGTCCAGTAAAACAGGGTGAAAGGTGGGCGAACGCGCCGTTTGCTCCTCTTCCTCCCCTCTCCCTCCCCGACCCCGGAGAGCAGCCCCAGTCAGGAGTTTTCTGCCTTCGCCGGTTTGTCACAGGCCGAGAGCCCCTCAAACGGCTGTGTGTATTTAATTATCCTATCTGTCGCATCTGCAGCTCATTACATGCTCTAGCTGAACGCGCAGGGAGTCGGGTTGCGAGGAGGCAAAGGTCAGAGGAACCCCCAGCCTGCATTTTGCCATCGGTTGATTATTCAGACAACAAACAGCCATCTGAAAGGCTGAGGGCTTCTCTGTGGCCACAGACGGGACCCCGTCACTGCAGCAGAAGAGAAGGTAGCCAATTCCACCCAGCAGCTTGACCATCTGTAAAGCAATAAAGTCACCGGCCGGTATTCTACGGCTTGGCGCACCGGTGCAGAGCTGGCCCGTGGCCGTAGCCTCCTTGCTCCGCTGCATCTTGCTTTTAATCTACTGCCCAGCATCAATCAAGCAGTTTAGAAGCATCCTCTGTCAGTTCTGCAGAACAGAGCTTAACTGATTTACTGTCAGATTCTTCCAGCTCCTGTTAGGCTCCTGTTTTTCTTTCATGTGGGTACAGAGGTCAGCAGCGGCAGGAGATGCATGCTTTCACTTTGTCTCACATTTGCTGCTGTCATTCCGCTCCCGCGCCGGTCCCTGCGGAGCGGCAGGATGCGTTCATGCTCGCGGCCCCGGACGCTAATTGATTAGAGGGAGCCCATTCATCAGTTAAATTTAGTAGATCACCCACCAGGTTTGCTGTTCACTGTCAAAGGTAATTCAATTAAAACCCCACGAGTGTGACTAACCCTGGGATGGTGAATAGGTTTAGCAGCTGGGTTGCTCTATCTTCTCCAGCCTAGTGTGTCTGTGAAGCAGCCCTGGCGCAGTACGTGCCGGAGCCGTACGCCTCGGCTGATTCATGCGTACAACAGCTCCGCCGCAGCCCCAAAACTCAGGTCCAAATGTCCCCTTTGGTACGCAGTGACATGCCAGTGTCGAAATGAAACAGCTTCGGCAAAGAAAAAAGCCTCGAAAGCGCTGAAAGGCTGCAGCGGCTGAATTAATTATAAGGGTTTGGGGTTTTTTTAAATAACATTCAAAAGAATCAAATTTGGGTTCTCACATCCACTGATGGTTTGGGATCTCCTCGTTCCGTGTCCCCTCAGCCAGCAGTCAGCCCACATGCCTGTATCCCATCCCTGGGGCTGCGTACGAAGCAGGGAGACGTCGTGGTGCTCCTGCGGCCAGACGTTTCCGTTCCCCGCGGGAGGTGGGGGAAGCCCGGCCGAGCGCTCTGGGCTGACCACCGGGCTCTGACTCTTCTCGTCGGCTGGTATCAGTCACTCCTACGTGGTTTGGTAGTCATTAAGCGCATCGTTAGGGAACCCAGTGTACGCCACAGGACAAAATGGTGTGTCTGCTTAATAGATTGAAAAGCACAGGTAAACAAGACACGCATCCCTCAACCTTTCACCCTCGAAGAGCAAGGTTCACATCCCACGGGAGCACAAATAAATAGGAGCCTGGACTCCCCGGAGGCGCTGCTGGTGGGGTCATATTCACGGTGAGGCTATTTCGGAGCCTGACAGACCGGTCGGTCGCAGGGATGGGAGAGGATGGGTGGGATGCAGGCTTGGAAGGGGCTGGGAGCAGAGGTGCGCAAAGGAACTCCCCAAATCGCTGCCCGCCCAGGAAGCGGCACGTATTTCCTTACGGCGCCAGCCTGAAAGGAATTCTTGCAGAATTCGGCAGGCACTGATGAAGGCCCTAACAGCTTCCACTGCCCGCGTCCCACTTCATCCACTTGCTCCGCTAGAGCCAGACCCCACGCAACCACCGAGATCTTCTGGTTTCCATGGGGATCTAGAAAATTAATGATGTCCAGCAACTCTGCAAGCCACCGGTCTTCCTGCACGTCCTTCCTAAGCAGGAGGAGGACTCTTGTGCAGCTTGGTAAACGGCGTCCTAAGAAAACCACTGTTAAAGGCAGTAACTACCACTAAGGCAGCCTGCCTCCCGTGCCAGCTGTACGAGCAGCACCCTCTCTGCAGCAGGGGTGGTTACAAGTGTACAATTTGTATAGAGGCAGCAAGTTTTTAAGTGATGGTCGAATACTTACAGCGACGTAACCGGATAAGCAACGACTTTGATATACGGTTGCTGCCAGGAATCTGTTGTTGTTGAACCTCTCCCTTTCTCTGGCATTAATAAATTAAGGCACCTGCTATACAAATCAGCAGAAACCTGGAAAATCATTATCACTTCAGCGCGGAAACGATGCCCATCGCAGAAGAACAAATGGGGTATGTAGCCTACCCAGGACTTAAAAAAAAAAAAAAGGTTCTATTTGTCAAATTACTAGAGGAAAAGCTGATCTTACTGTTATGGACTTTATCCACTTCCAGGTCATACCAATTAGTTCCAGCAGTCTCTTGGAGACTGGAACTAATTTACAACACTGATCGGGACTGCCTGCTTCGCCTACGCACTGCAAGTCAAAGGCTGGGGCTTCACACTGACTGAAAAATCACCAGGAAGAGAAATAGAGCCTAATGGTTCCAGCATTAACCCATTCTGCAGCAAGAGAAACAACGTCCTGGCTGCGGTGAGAACAACGTCGAAGTATCTTGTATCGAGACGCCAGGATTAGGTTAAACTAATCTTCAAAAAAGTAAAGAATTCTTAAGAAAATAAATAAAAATATTGAGTGTCTTTAAAGGAAGTTTTAAAATGTTTTATTATCCCTGACAGCTCGCTTTGACAGAAATGGTTTGTAACAAAGAATTATGAATCAGATAGCCGGGAAATTAAATTAAGCTGATGATGATCTTGTTAGATACGTGTATTTGTCGGTGTGTAACGTTTATTGCTTTTGACTTTCACAAGGATCGTTTCACTCAGGGTTAACGAGTTCAGAACATCCTGAACAGTCTGCCCAGGCCGGCGCAACCGTAAGCCATCTTTCAGATTAGAAATACGTGATATTTCCGTGCTTTTATTCTCCCAAATCACCCTTGTTTAGATAAGAGCTTGAAAGCAGCCTGTCTGCTGCGAGACGGCCCGGTTCTGCCTGCTTCCCGTGGCAACCGGCACCGCTGGAAGACATCGCAAAGCTTTCCTAAGCCTGGGAAGAGCCGGGATCCTACGGTCCATTGATTTTCTACCCTGAACTGTGTATCACAGCCGGCTCAGCATGACTTTCTTTATTAAGAGTAGTAAAGGTCAAGCGACAGCCTGTACGACTCACGCCGTGCATCTCCCTCCAAGATAAAAAGGCTCAACCGGCACTTGAATTAGTTACAGATTGTTCTCATCAGTCTTTTCCTTTACTTGAACAGCAACGAAGAGGGCTGCTGCCGATGCAAGTAAGGCCGCTGACTCTCCTCGGGATTTCACTGAAAAAAATAGTTTTACCAAAAAAACAAAAGGAGCACCGAGCATACACTGCCGTTGGCTCAAACCAGGTCCTTGCGACAGATGAATGCTAATGCCAGAGCCAGAAAATGCACTGCACGGACAGGGAGAATCCCAAAACCAAAGTAAATGCTTCAACCAAGCCCAATCTCAAAGTGGGTAACACCTCCAACAGGAAAACGGCATTTCCCATTGAAATACGTTTTCCATCAGCACCCAGTGTGTTTGTTCTGTGTAAAGTAGTTAGCAGCAGAGGACCAAAAAACCCCAAACAAAACAATAGCTAAAGAAACCTGAGAGGACTTCACTAAAAATGAAACATTACGACAGGCTTAAAGCGCAAAGTCATTCACCGTCGCACTCTGAACGAGCTCCAAGTCCCAAAGCAACGCTCAGGGACAGCAAAGACGCCCTGAAGCGCGCTTAGCGAAGAAGTCAACGCAAATTAGCGGACGGCCCTGCGCAACGTGTTTCCCAGTCGTACGTTGTGCAACAGGGCAGCTTTCGGGCAAGGATCAAAGCCCCACGCAGGCACGTCCTGCCAAGCCGCGGCACTGCCCAGAAACAAGGGGTCCCCAGGAGAGGCAGCTCCTGAAACCAGCTGGTGAGGGCTCTGGGGACCTCCTCTGTGTTTTAAGAATTCAAAACAATAGCAATTTATGTAGGACCTATGCAAAACCAAGGCTCGAGGCTCCCCCTGCTGGCTCCAAACCTTGGAAGGGGGCAGCGACCAGGTTTTGGCCCCGGGGAGGACAGACGCAGGCTCCTGACCTTACAGAGGGTCAGGCCAGAAAACCCTCCCAGGTGCTGAAGCATGAGGGATTCACCCCACACGAGACTAAGCATTTTAAAACACCCTATGGCACTTTAAATAGATTCTATTTTATGTTGCTGTGCTCAGTTACTCCCTGAACCGTCGTCTCAAATCTTTCTCAGCAGACCCACTTCACCTTCTTGTCTCCACAAAGATTTAGTTGTCCGACCACGCTCTCGCAGGAGAGCTCCGGTAACATCAGGACATCCGCTGCTTCACCCGTGTACCGAGACCCACCCACCCCCGCGTAACCCGGGGACACACCCGCGGTCAGCTGTCTGTACAGGTTTATTCACCACTGGCAGTTACACGTGCCAATCATCCCATACGCGTACAGCGGTTTCCCAAAGGAGCTCTACCACGGCTACGGAAGTTACCCTCTTCTCCAGACACGGCACCAGCTTCAGGATTTATTTCTGTGCAGAGCTGCCGATCACGTTTTACAAAACCTCGCTGGTGTTTTGGCTCTGAGGATCTCCACGAAGGCAACTTGTCCCATGGCAATCAAGAAAGTGAAAGTTCTGGTTCCTCCTTTCCTTCCCTCTCCTTTCACCTGAAGCTCTTCACGGCTTTCAGGTTTGGAATTCGGCTAACGCTACCGCACACGGGCAGCTTCAGCAACCGAGGGGAAAAAAAAAACCCGTTGAGCAAAGCCACCTTGCGACATCTCAAGCAATCTTTCGCGTCAGATGGGTCTGCCCGCAAGCATAAATACTGAAACATGATCCGGTCACAAGGCTACATAAAAGCACATCCATTTTTATTTAACGTGAAATTAACTTTTACAGAGACAGGCAGCCAACTGCCAAGCGACACTGACAGGGCAGGAGCGAGGAGCCAGGGTGGGTCAGAGAGCAAACGTCCTGAGGGAGCCCAGGCGGGTACGGAACTCAGGTATTGCTCTGAGAGTAACTTCCAGTTTTGAGCTTTTCCAAAAGACTTGAGAAAAATATATACGTTAAAAATGTCACTGTTAAAGCTTTCTGAATGCCCCTCTCCTACGCAAGGGCCTCTGGAGAGACAAAACACCGTTTTCCCCAGGAGAGGGCAGGAGATCTATACACAGAGGCAACCCGTACACAATTCCAGCCCCCTTGCAGCAATTCTCAGAGTGAAGTGAGCAGGGAGGGAAATTCCTTGTTTCAAACACATATTTCCTCCCCCCGCCAGCCAAGCTGCCTACCCCTTTGCACCACAGTCCCGCGGAGGCAACGTTAATTACGTCCATCATTCCTTTCTGTTGGATCGCCAACCCCTTTAAAAAAACGATACTGAAGACTACTCTGGCACTGGAGTGAGCAGGCCTGGGGCAGGATCAAAGCTATGGAACAGGCTGCGTGTAGCCAGGAAGAGAACGAACCTCATTTAACGTTTACCTTGCAGCAATCTCATCGGTCCCATCTCCTTCCGATTTTAAATCCCTCCAAAGCCCCAGGGCTCACAGCAAGGCACCACACTCAGAAATCAAACACAGGGCTTCTCAGAACCGCTGTCTAGCCGCTCACACAGTTTAAGAATGGCCAGGAACAGTCTAGAAGCAGCAGAACCTTCAACAGTACAATAAGCCAGACCAGCTAGCTGAAGGTGTCTAATAGCAAACGCTGCAAGCCTCAGCAGCTCGTGGTACAGCTCCACCACGCAACTGCAAAACAAACTCGGATGTGGATTTATGACACAACCGGAACTTTCCAATCCCCCCAGGAGATACGAAGTAACTGGATCTAAACAAATGAAGCGAGTTCAGCCAGGCAAAGGCACACACAAGCAGTTCCCACAGCCGTGGGTAACCCTGGTTGCATAGTCACCATTAGTTCTACCGTTCTGAAGGAGCTAGGGAGAAACACAGTAGGACAGCGACGTTTTATCAATAATTTGAAAGGAATGTGCCAAAAAAACATGAGTACATGCTTTTAAACACCTTCCAATATCTCCTATTTACAGGAGGGTCATTCAAGGTGCTTAAAAGAAAGCTCCAGCGAAAATAAACGTGAACAAGCGAAAAGACCACATTTTAAACAACTTGTTCTAGTTGAGGCTGTCAGCGTGAGATTCATGATTCCACAACATGTCAGATTGTTTCGTCTACCTTATTTTCCATATCTTGTTTTTGCCTTGAATACTTTAGTATGTGACAACCTGATAAACCTTCAAGGAGATTGGAACAACACATGAAAAATACAGTTTGAAAGCGCTCTGAAATGTTTCATCATTTTGCATGTTTTCACTGAAAAAAACACACGTATTTTTTCTTTCTCAAATATCTCCCCAACACTGGAAAAACCATGTGATCCTGAACACCAGCAAATTAAGAACTAATTTTAAGCCCAGTGCGTCACACCTTCCCTCACCCCTACAAAGACAAACCAAAACCAAACCAAGCCAAAGAAGGCAGAATTTTAACATCACTGTCTAGCACAACACGTCACAAGCAGCCTCGGCTGCGCATTTCTACCCCCATTTCTTTACTTCACAACTGCAGCCAGAGTACGAAGCCACTGCAAACAGCCAGATTTTCTCTCGCTGTGCAGAAATACAAAGGGTTAAAGGGATCACTAAAACAAACTAGCTTCTCCCTACGACTGCAGTATTACAAACCATGACGCTTTACCGGCAGAGAGCAGTATTACACCTTAAAAAATAAAGTAGCTAAAAGTTCTTGATGCAAGGTAACTGATGTGCACACCCAGCAGCCCCTTTGACTCAGCTGGCCTCTGCTGTTCGCTACTACTCACCCCTTGTGAGGGCAGAGGAGGAAGAGCTGATCTGAGGGAGCCGCCCCGGCTGGAGGAGACACAGCCGGGACCTTGGCTCATGAAGGAGGAGTGTGAAGATCTCAGCCTGAGGAAGGGCACCTCTGTGTTTTTCATATATGGAAGAACACTGAAGCGTGGAACATGATCACAAGACTTGCCCTCATGTATAAAAAAAGTGACTAGATTAAAAGCAAAGCCAGGGTAAGAAGGAACGGAGAAAAGTAGGCTTCAGTTACTTCATGTAAGGCCTCTCAGCCTGGACCTAAAACAATGGATAGCATGAGTTCCCTGTTAACAGGAACTAGGTGTTACGTCGGTAGGAACGGAGGTGAGTGGCGTGACTGGCTGCACCCCAGGCTACTAAGGAGGAAAGAAAACAGAGAAGCTAGAGTACTTGCCATTAAACAGCAAGGAAGCTGCAACACTCAGAGCTGACAGTTGAAAAATAGATTTTATTCCTCCTGTACTAAAGTGGTGACACCATGCAAGTTCCCCATTCTATGAAACCAGCGGTTGGTAACTCATTTCTTAACTGAGCAACTAATCCCAGTGCAATTACCCCAGCTTTAAAAGACTAAAAAACCCAGACTGAAGTCCACTTATTTGTTTTAAGGAGCCTATTTTCCAGGAAGTCCACGCTGTCCACCTCTGCGTGTTCCAGGAGTTTGGCCGTGTAAGAAAGTTATCTACAACAATCATCTGAACTGAATACATCAGTTCTCCAACCATAAACAGTTCTCATAATTTAAAAAACATCACTTCATAATTTAAAATATATATCACCGACACTCTGCTTTTCTTTTAGCTAGAACGTACAAACATTGCTAGCTGAGAGAGCATCAACCTGATTTTATGAAAAAAAGCTTGCGAAAAATATATCAACTTCAAAATGTACAGAAAAGGACATTAGAGAGCTGATATTTTTGGGTTACATCATGTATTTAGAAAGAGCAGCAAGCTAGAAGTACCCTATTTTACAAATATTCAAACACCTAAGCCATACTGTATGCGCCTTTCTAGTGTAGTGAAGGGTTAGTTACAGAAAGGGCACTGTGAAAGCATGTACAAAGACCCGCAGCTTTCTTTAACTTAAACTTGATCACGTAGGCGGGCCAGTCTCTGTGACAGCTCATCCTGCAGAATGGGAAGACACACAGAAAACAGCTATCAGTAAGAACAAAATCAGTTTTCCAAAGTTCTGCAACGGTCAATCAATCTCATCTCCAGACAATATGACATTCTCTCACGTACAAGTGTTAACAAGATTTGCCTAAGACCCCCCAGACGGCTGTACCAGGTGAGACCAGAGGTCCATACAGCTATCTTCTCTCCAGCAGGAGTTGCAGGACACAGCAAGTAGAGATAGGGTTGGTGGGGTTTTTTTTTATGTAACATCTCTGCAAGTGCAAATCAGCTCTTACCAAACTGCATCCTTATTTGGATGCAGCCTTGACCGACCAAGGCTGGTATCCGACTGAACTACTACAGCAAGACAGCGGTAGGTCTCTGGTTTAGAGGGCCTGGTACAAGGGGCAACTGAACTGTTCAAAGAATGTGGAAAACTTGGGGCTCCCAAACATCGTTCAGTTGAGGCTCCCTAAAGCCTTCTTCACAAAGACAGGGTGACAGAAATAAACTGTTCTCTTTCCACTCCCCCAAATATATTCCCCTAGAATGAGGAAAGCAACTTGCCAAACGATCTGTGCAACCTCGACATCAGGATCTGCCCACGCACAAGAAATTCTAAGCTGTCCATCTAGAGCAAATATGGAATCCTTCACACCAGCCCCGTGACCTTGCACACATTAAAGGGAAAAGAGGCCTCGTGTATGCTATGGGAGATGGCTGGATTCACTAAGTTTGGAGTAGGCAGGAGAGTCAATTGCTTGGAACTCTACGAAACAGCTATGCAAAACCACATCCGAAACACCTAGACTTCCTGGATTTACTAAGCAGACAAAGGTACTGTTACAATTATTTTGATTACAAGACTTTTAACTACACACTCTCTCTTTTGGACAGCTAAAATCTAATTACAATTTAGCAAGCCTGTTTTGACTGAGTGAAGCACGAATTCTCATACCACATGTCTCTAGAAACACTGATTTCAACTGAATCCGTTTTACCTGTTCTGCTGAGGCGACGCTTGTACCAACAGAACCTGTCTGTCCTTGAGGTAGTTCCATGTTCAGATCAAGACTAACAGGAGCAAACAAAACAAAAAAGAAGACAGTCAGGCATACATGGCTAAAGGAAAAAGCATGGTAATTGACAAGCAGAGCAATACTGAGAAAGCAGGAGGCCACCAGCACCCCATGAACGCTGTACTCCAGCTAATTAGACAACTTGATCACTAAATTTGACTCATTACCAAGAAGACAAGTCATATATTATAACTAGCAATAGGTAAGTAAATCCTGCTCAATAAGAACTGAGCAAGATTTCTGTTGAACAAAGGTATCTCAGAGATGGCATGTGTATGAATGACAAAAAGTTCACTCACAAAACGAGTTTTACTAAAAAAAATGTGTTAAAAGTATTTCTCTTCAAGCCAACAGAGTGACAGTTCCAACTTATGCATCACCAAGGCAGCAAATAAAATTTCAGTATACCCCGAAGGCTTAAATATGTCACGATGCCCTGTTTTACAATGGCTAGCTCGTGAGAGCAGAACTACAGCAAGTTTTAATGTGGCCCCAGGGGAGACAGGAGGGACTGTGTGGGGAAACACGGCAAGGACTGCTAATGCTACAGCCAACCCAGTAAATGCTAACGTGACAAGCGACACGCTTCCAGGCTCCTGCACACCCACCCCCGCACCCTGACAGTCACGGCAGCTTTGAGTGCAAACAGAACGAAATACTGGCAATTAGACTATCACGAGAATGATGCCGAGAGGTGGAAGGAAAACGGTGATTCTCCTCTGCTTCCAAGAGAAACACACACAGAACCAGGGCGTCTGACCTTCAGTTAACCAGGAAGGGTTGCTGGAACCAAGGTTTAGTCAAGAAAGAGTCACTCCAAATTTCACCTACCCTGCTTCATCTGCCATTTCCTGTAGAAGCATATCCACTTGGTTCTAGGGTAAAGAAAACAAAACTGATGGCTGCGTGTTGCAGTTCATAACAAGCTCTTCTGTTAAAACTTGAGCCAACAGAAATTATTTTAAACAAAACCGATTTAAATGTCTTTCACAGAACCACCAGAGGGCCCTGCACGAACTCAAAAACGCTGAGCGGAGGCGCTGAGCCTGTTAAGACTCCCATTCACGGAACCCAAGCTCCTGAAGTCAGGCCTCCGAAGAATCACGCTCAGCTGTAAAAACCCAAACATCCCCCTGAACAGTTGAAGCATTATCAACTGCTGATTACTAGCTACTAAAACACTGCTTTGCACAACATGGAAAAAAGCCCATCTCCAATAGATATGGGTTGTTGGATTTGGGTTTAGGTTTATTTTATTTACAAAGCACTGTCTGCAGTAAATTCCTCCCTGAGAAACCTTGTGTTGGAATAGCCCATCTAGCCCTTTGTGGAACCGCACAAGGGGACAGGCGCTAGGAGTTCTTAACCATGTAAAGCACCGTTTAAGAATTTATTTTAGCAAACACATGTCCATAAACTGAAAGTAGGTAATTACAACCTCTCCGTTGCACACACTACAGCTAATATGGTGGTGACTAATGTCATTTTGTTACTATCAGTGAGTCAGAACCACTGATTTTCTTACAGCGTATTATGCTGTGATAATTAATGCTGCGATAATTAATGCTGCAGTATCTTCTGGTTCAGAAGTTCGTTAAGAACTCAACAAAACACTGCTTATACAGTAGGAAGGTTAAAGTTTTCAAGATGTAATACGAAGAAAGCCTGCTATACAACAGTGAAATAGACTGAAATACATTTATGTGATCCTCTCTACCCATGACTATAATTTGAAACAGTCTCTTCACCACAAAGGAAAAGTGCAAAGGCTGCCGTGCTATGTCTCTAAGCAGGCAGAAAGAAGCGCACCAGGCATTTCCACACAGTTTAGACACATAATTTAAGATCATCTTTTTTAAAGAAAGAATGACTATTCTTACCTGTGGCGTTGTTAGCGTAGTAGTGTTGCTCATTGTGTCTTCCATCTGTTGTGTCTGAACATCTAGTGTTTCAAACTGATGCTCAAATTTATCCATTAGTGCAGATATCTATTAAAAATACGAATCAAATCAATGACCTGCAGATAACGGAAGAGAAATACATCTGAACTGGCAAAACGAGAATCACACTACAACGAAGGCTGCAAGCAGCTTCTGGAGATCAGAAGCTTGTTCTCCCTCCCAGCATCAACCCCTGAAGCCGATCTAACACCTCAAGCAGGTTGGTCAGGGCCCTGCCCACCCAAATTCTAAGCATCTCCGTTTATGAGGACTTCACAACCACACTAGGCAACCTGTTCCAGCATCTACCAACCTCATGCGAAGTCTTTTCTCTTGACTGGAATTTCCCTTTTTGCAAAGGGCGTCCATTGCCCTTTCTGCATTTGATGTGCACTTCCAAGAAGAGTCAGTCTATTTACCTTTTCCAAGTTCATGCTCTTCAGCGTGGCATCCATAGACTTAACCACCCCTGCCATCGACTTTGTTACCTGGAATGAGGTAAAGCAAATTATTACAAAGAAAGAAAAAGGAGCAGTTTCTTACCAATCCCTCTTATCTCTATCCACAGTTTCTACCGTGTCAAATAGTAGGGCACACACTACTGTCACCTAGAACGCCACTGTTCTGTTTTTACCGCTCCCACCATTTCATATTCTGTAAACTGACTCGACCACTTGAAATTCTGAGCTGAAATCCACTAAAAACGTATATGGCATTAACTTTTGTGAGTCTTAAGACCTGCCAAATGTTAAGGGATATATCTGGTACACAGATCACATGGCAGAATAAACTCTGGCTGAGAAGCGGTACAGTAGAGCTAAAAAGATTTTGGCATCACACATCCTACTTCATGACTTCATGTATTTGGAAGTGGAGCAGTATCTTTGCAAAAGAATCTTAACAGCATAACCAGCAAAACACACCGTGTCCTCAGCAGGATAAACAGCTAATAGAAATCACCAGCTACAAACCAGCAACCTATTCCTAAAGAGCAGCTGCCAGGGGGATTCCAGTCCTGATTTACTACTGGCTACATCTGAAACCAAAACCGAACCTTTTCAGCTCCTTATAGTTAGAATTAAGTCACTTCTAAGATGATTGGAAGCCTCATCCTTGCAAAAGATTGGTGAAAACACACTTACCTTGCCCATTGTCACTGCGGTCTGAACTCTGGCTGCTACGGCATCTACCCTGGCACTCATGCGCAAGAAATTGATGGCTTGGTTCTTCTGGCGGATTGCATTTTCCGCATGTATTCGTGCGACTTCCATGTTGCCCTTCTGAATTGCCTGTTGAAAATAAAACAGCCATGCACAACCCCCCTTCTCATGATTTCTGAATAGCACCAATTCATCACAGTATCTTTTCTATTAGAAGAGAAAATAAAGCCCTCTCTCCTCCCCCAGTATTTCTCAACCTTTCTCAAGATGTGAAGTGCTAACTTCTTTCCAAGGAAGGTGTGTAGCGTTCACTTCAAGTACCAGGTTTTACAGAGCTACAGAAACTTAGTTTGCTCATTCCTAAAAATGTTTTCAGGATCAAACCCCAAACACAGATATAGTTCGTATGGTTGTATTTCACGGACAAAGATAAAGGCAAATAAATTCAGTCTCTTTCTTTACTACTTTAAGGACTCAAAAACTATTTTGAAGTTCCTCCTCATAAGCCCTTTTAATACAAGTTGATAAACATCAAGTATTGTTAACTTTGAGAACAGCCCCTAACAAAATACATACAAGACAATCTTCAGTGCCATCAGCTGTACAAGAGGACACACAAGAATGTATCCTCACATTTACTAATAAGCACGGGAAGATCCGTAGTCACGTATTTTAAATCACAGGCATCTAGCACAACATTATTAGCATGCATAGCAGGAAAACGGTAAACACACTGGACGTTTTCCTGCTGTAATATATGAATGAGAGATCTAAAGAGCTTGTTTCAGACTCACTGCTTACCTTCTTAATTTTAGCTTTCTCAGCCTTTTCTTCCTTGTCACATTTTTTTGAATTCCTGTTGAGTTCCTTCGCAGCAAACTTCAAATTAAAGAGGTGTTCTGCAGTGCAAGTTAAGGGTTCGAGAACAGAGCCAATCCTTTCATCGTTCGCTCTCCTGTCTGAAGTGCTACCCAACCTAGTGCAGACTGCGTTTCCCCGTTAGTGATATTAAAACTTGGAAAACGTTATTTAAGTAAGCCCTTGAAATTCACACAATAAGGAGACCTACCAAGCTGCTTTACAATTATAACGCCTCTTATCATCTGGGTTATAAAATGTAAGGCCATAAAAAATATAGGTTCAGACCCAAAACTGACTCTACTTAACATCAAATCTACCGATAACTACAACAAAGCAAACATCCCCCAAGAGAACTGAAAGTCTGACGCCGTCAGCTACCTTTCACTCACACCCAGAGCCCTCGACTCTCACCGAAACGGAAGGGCAGTTTACTGGCCTGCCTGGAACCTCCCTGTCTGAAAAAAATAAAAAGCCCCTGAGGAGCAACAGACAAATCAACAGTGTAATAGCAAACTGCATGGCTGACCAAACTCAAGTACAAACCAGGAGTCAGGGCTGCCTTTTCAAGCCAGAGATGGTCTCGGGTTTAAACCGCTCACACAGCTCCTTTACAGAGCAGCCTCCCAGCCCCAGGTCATGTGAGCGATTCTGGGGTCCCTGACAGCTCTGTCATTTGCCTTTTGGGGAAAGAACACTTCAGTTGGCAAGGGAAACTTTTCTTGTGAAAAAGTTCAAGTCCTGCTTGAGGTTAAACTCTAAGACAACAAGCCTTCACAGTGACTTAGAATGACTGCATTAAAGCGTTACTGACATAATGAAGTATGCGCTGTAAAAATAACAATTAAAAACTTAAAACACTGTTGGTGAAAGCATCCAAGTAGTATCAGTCTTTCTCAAAGAAAATGGAAGTACAGAGCTTTATAGGCTTCTTTCACGCCACCTTTTGATATCCCAAGAGGAAGATGCAGCAAGTACTAAAATGCTTACCAGTTAAGTGGAAGCACATAAAGCTAAACACTATGAGGTACTTGAAGTTTCTTTAATATTTCAAGTATATAAATTATTCCAAAACTGTGTTGCAGGTTTTTTTCCCCCTTTAAAGTCCAGCCATGCATCTTAGAGGTCTGACAGCAACCTGAAGACATTAGGAAGTCTGTAGATGTATTTTTTACCCTACTAACCTCACAAGCAGGCTACAAATAAGGTAACAGCTGTGCCTATACCTCCAGGATATCTATTAAGGCAGCTACTGGTAACACTAAAACTGGTGCTTGTATTTGTATTTCTTTGCTTTAAAACCCAGGTCACCATCCCTTTCACCTGCAGTGAGTTTCTGCACTGAGCCACAGATTCGGTAGTTACTGAACAGGAAAATACCTTTAGGTTGTTCATTCAAGTATACTTCAGATCAGAGGCCAGAACCACCAGGTAAAACATGATGTCATCTGTTTACACCGACGGCACTGAAACAGCATTTCAGAGCAGTTTATTTTGGAAAAACTTCCTCAGTTACTCACTTGGGGCATTTACCTTTGACCTTAAAATAGCTCACCCCGCCACCTCCACTGCTCTTCCATCCCAAGACGGGCACACACTCGCTCCTCCTCCCATGAAGCGTCTTTCCCGACGTGCCATAAAGCAAGTGAAACCCAACTCGCCATTAACCATGACTCACGGTCACGGGCACTCCCGTCAGGCCCCACCACGGTCCGGCAAAGCCCAGCACAGCCGCACCGGGACCTCCGCAACCTTTAGGGCTCTTTTTGCCTTTGCACACTGATGGTTTTATACGGCAACAAAGCTCAAACTTACCCACGAGGGTTTCCCCTCCCGCGTAACTTCAGCCGGGTTTGCCCAGCAGCGGCTGGCTGGGCACAGCTGGTGGGTCAGGGACACCACTCCAGTCTGTAACAGCGCTGGATGCACGGCACGGCACCGCTCCCCGCCGCACAACTTGCATTTTCTGCCCTGAGAGAGGTGACACCGCCCTCCCCCTGAGCTGAGCTGGTGGTGCCTTGGGAAGAGAAGCTGAGCTCCCCCTTCCCTTCTCCATCCCCGCACGCAGGGCAGTCCCCACCTCAGGCAGCACGGCTCCTACCGGCGCCACACCACCACCACCACCGCCCCTCCTCCTGGAAACGCGGCCCTCCGCCCCCCGGCACCGACCGCCGCGATGAGGGATGGGTCTGGCTTCCCCCTTCCCACCGCACCCCGGGGGCTGCTCCCTGGGCGGGGCACCTGGCACGCCAGCCCCACCCAGCCCACAGCAGGCACCGGCCCCGAAACGCCGGCTGCCAACTCGGCCGGGCCCGCACCGAGCGCGGGTCGGGGCCTCCCCCAGGCCAGGCCGCGACCCCACCCCGACAGGGCCGCCAGGCCTCCGCAAGGAAGCACCGCCACCGCCGCCGCCGCCGCCTCCGCGCCAACCGCGACCGGCCCAGAGGGGCTCCGCGCCGCCCGCCACCCCCCGCACCGCCTCACGGCCGGGGCGCACGGACGAGACCCGCGCCCCGAGGATACTCTCCATGTTGGACATGGCGACGAGCGGCTCCGCGCGGCGCTCGCTGCGGCTGGCCCGGCGGAGGGTGGTGAGGGGAGGCGACGCTCGGCCCCTCGCTCGGCGCTGCCGCGGCTCCCGCTTCCGGCTACCCCGCCCCGCTACGCGCAGCCGCGCCGGGGCGGGGCGACGGCGCGCGTGCGCGCGGCGCTGCCGGTCACGGGGCGCGGCGGGAACGTGTGGCCGCCGGACCTCTCAGGGTGCCTCGCCCGCCTCAGGCCGCGGGGCCGGTGCTGCGGGGCCGCTCCCGCGGCGCTGCTCCCTCGCCCTTCCTCCCTCGCCGTTCCTCCGCCGGCCCCGCCAGCTCCCCCGCCGCTGCCACGGGCACCGGGAAGGGCCGCGCTGTGCAGCCCTTGGCCTGGGCGCGGAGGCCCGGGCTCGGCCGCCTGAGGGGCGGTGCGGAAGGACCCTCTCAGCCGCAGGCCCGGCAGTGGGAAACACGCGTGGGGTCAGGCTGGAAGACAGCCGGGGGGGGAAAGCGGTAGGATGGTGGTGCACAGAGTT
This sequence comes from Rhynochetos jubatus, assembly GCA_027574665.1. Lineage (NCBI taxonomy): Eukaryota > Metazoa > Chordata > Aves > Eurypygiformes > Rhynochetidae > Rhynochetos > Rhynochetos jubatus. The sequence goes on from CM050659.1 coordinate 5,086,658, forward strand.
TGCCTCGGCTTTGGCTGCCACGCACCCGCAGCCTGGACAGTGAGCAGGTGGATACGGGTTCCTCAGGTAGCTGGTTTAGTTCTTTATCTGTTTGTAAACACATTAAAAAAACCCGAAACGTGGTAAATTCTGCTTTGTGATATTCGAAGGCTACTTAATGTGCATCTGGAGAGGCTGTAGGAGTTTAAGGCGGTTCCTGCACAGAGTGAAGGCACGAGCAGTCAGCAGGAAAAACCATGAGGGATGTTAGCTCCTGTTTCCAAGGGGAGATAACTGGTATAAAACTCTCTAGATCAGAAGGGCCGAAACCCACCTTTTTGAGTCAGGACACTGGATGCGTAACTTTGGACAGCTGCCGTGTCCATCGGCAGGACGAATGGCAGCCGTGAGGTGCGAGAGCGAGCATGCTGGGCCCAGCGGTACCCACATCTGGGGTCTGGTGGGCAGTGTAATGAGAGGGGCCGGAAAGTGTCCTCCCCAGGGCACTCCCCACACACCCAGGGACTGGCGGTACAGATCCCTCCTGAGACACATGTATCTGCTCCTTCCTGAATTTAAGGGCGTTTTACATCGCGAGCTTCGGATGTGTGAAAATTCCATCCTGAATGGCCTGTGATAAACGGTTTCAGTGCGTTGTGGGAGGTACCGCTGCTGGCTTTGAACTTGCTCGTGGCTAGTCCCACTGCAGCATTCATTATCAGGAGGGGTAGTAAGCAATCATTCCCTATTCACCTCTTCATGACACCCATCGTTCTGTAGAAATTTCCAGAAACACCCTTAGCCATTTCCTTTTCAGTCTTGCCTGGTTACAAGCATCTCCCGTGCTACATTTCTTGCACAGAAATGGTTTCACATAAAAATGTGTTGGATTTGTTCCCCATTCCTTCATAAAGACTGTTCGGTTTCACCATAACCCACCACTCGACTAGTAACAGGCAGCTCAGAACCTGTTTTATTGGCGAAATTAGCTTTCCTTCTCCATCTGCATCACTGCACACGTATCTGTGTGATTTTTATGGCCAGTCAGTCGCTGTCTGTGGTTCTTCAGCTCGCTCCGTTCTACGTACTGACCCGAGCAGTTTGCTGCCTCTCTGTTCATCCCCAGTTTAAATACCATCCCCACTAAATATGGCCTAACCCCAAAGAAAACGAGGTCCCTGTTGTAAGGGGATGCGATGTAAAGTCCCAGTCCTGCAGCCCTGTGTTACAGGCTCAATGATGGGCACTGCATGTGGTCCTCTTGATGCTAATAAACCAACTTACTGTAGGTAAATTTAACCGTGTAATAATAATGATATCTGAGAAGCGATGATATCACTAGGGGGAATTTAACCTCAAGATTGGAAAATATCAGATAAGTATTTGTTCAAAAATCAGGATTATATTTATTTGGTTTGGAAAATATGAAAAGGTTGATTAGATATCATAGAATCATAGATCATAGAACCACCGAACGGTTTGGGCTGGAAGGCACCTTAAAGCCCATCCAGTTCCACCCCCCTGCCATGGGCAGGGACACCCTCCACTAGACCAGGTTGCTCCAAGCCTCATCCAGCCTGGCCTTGGACACTGCCAGGGATGGGGCACCCACAGCTTCTCTGGGCAACCTGTCCCAGTGCTCCCCACCCTCTCTGGGAAGAATTTCTTCCTGATATCCAATCTAAATCTCCCCGCTTTCAGTTTAAACCCGTTACCCCTTGTCCAGTCGCTACAGGCCCTTGTAAAAAGTCCCCCACCCAGCTTGCTTTCTCCCTGAAAAAACAGATAGGTAGAAAATGCTGATTTCACACTTCTAGTTAGGTTTTGATACAAAAAATGCTATACGCCAAGTTTCAGAATAGCCCAGAACATTCTTACTTACAAAAGGATGAACATAAAATATATTTATGTTTTTATTATAAAAAATGTGAAAAAACCGATGCATGTAACCGCACTAAGAAGGCAGGGAAGCATGTTATACCAATTCTTTTTCTACCTGTTGCTAAGTATATATCCTTGCCTCACCAAACCTTAAAGTGTATTTAAGCTTCTGTAAAGAGCCTTCAAGCAAACCAAAAGAACAAGGGGACTAACTGAGACGTTTAAAGATAAACGCGTGTGCAGTTGCCGTGTAGTGCCATAGTTTACGTTACTGCACTTTAGGCTAAGGCCAGGTTATATACAGCGGGTCATATGTGTATGTATTTGTATCTATACACGCACACATAGGTGAAATCTTTATATAAAGGGCAAGGATAACGTATTGGCCGTACCTATAATTTATTTATAGGCCTAACCTATAACTAACTAACTAACTAACCTAACCTATATTTATACTTTCATTTAAAAACTCTCTTCTGTTTTTAAGATTATCCCTCTCAGGTTACGGCGTTGTTTCATTCCAAATACGATGAAATACAATATTAATATACTGTAATTTTTTTTTAGTGATAATAAATTTTAAACTCGGCAAGCTAATAACGTAAAATTCTGAGGCACCGAGGAAACACTGAAAACTTGTAACACCACAGTTTTCTGTTGCTACTCTTTCTTGTCTTCCAGTAGCAACGGAAACTAGTGGAATTACTTTTAAAAGGCATTAGAATGCAATTCCATGATGCTGATTAATGAAGTCTAAACCCCACACAGCATTTCTCTAAGTTTTGCATCTGGGTAATTCCCTGCAGTATGTCCCACTGGCAGCTGTAGGCTGTGCCAGGATGGGGCCGTCTCTGCTCTTCCCTTTCAGGCTGAACAGAAGAAGACTTATTTGCAGAATTTTAATACATGGAGAAGAAGGGAAATAACCTGAAAAAGATACTGATTCAACACCCACTGGAGTTACTGGAGCTTTACTGACTTGCAGTTAGTGCAGATGTTCACAGGAGCAAGGTTAATACTCCGGAGAACGGAGACTTTAGTCTCCTTCACAGCACCAAGGATGACCCCTATAAAGCCTTTGGTACAAGCATTTGATATCAAACCGCATTTTTATCATATTTATCAACAAGTTCCAAAGCTCTGCAATTTATTGCACGTTTTTCAGCACACCTAAGTAGAAGATAGCCCACTAAGCGTCCAGCATCTCTCTTCGGGTCACTTGAAACATCACTTGTGCTCACTGTTGAGTTGCTGGCGATGACATCTTATGAGCTCGTGACACTCTGCTTTAATAAGTGGTAATTCCTCCGGCGAGTCGTTTTCTTGAGTCACCTTGCTGAGTCACTCTGCATCTTGGGATGCAGGTTTTGCCCGATGTTGTGTCTTTCAGACAGAAGTTGTTAAAGTAAGTGCTGTGCTGTCTAATTATTAAAAGCTTGAGAATCTGAACCAATAATTGTGAAAAAACTAAGACATTCTCCCTCTCTTATTTATCATATTATATGTTGCATAACTTCAGGCACAGACCTCTTCTGTGGCAGACAGAAGAGCTTTGCCTCTTTCTTAGGTAAAGACCCCCCCCTCTTCGGCAGAGAAAGAAGCAAATGACAGTAGTGTTCATTGTACCTAATAAACAGTTTGACCACCAGGAAAAGAGTGACAAAATAAGATCTGCCTGTGAGATAGAACATAATTATAGGAACAGAACTACCGAAAATAAAGTTCACAAGCATGTTGTTAGTCACAGGGCTTTTTTCACCCTTCAATGAATTTCTGATTGCCTCCAACTTTTAATTAACTGTTTTTAAGAGGATGAATTAAAAAGAATAGCCTTAGTAAAAAGTTATACATCCTAGTTAGATACAAAATACAGCTTACATGTTTTAAGATGTAAATTTTTTTCATTGCCTTTTATTTCTTCAGGGCTAGAGTCTTGCCTGTGGGTGTTCCAAACAGCACGTCAGCCACGCACACAGGAGTGGGGCTCTAACCTTTCAGGATACCAAAGGACCTCTTGAGTCAACCATTTACTAACTTTTGGCCAAGCGTAAAGTAAGTGTCCGTGTGTGTCACTGTCCCAGCAGAACCTGGGGTGGTTGATAATCCTCGCGCTATCATTCCCAGAAGCACAGTTGCCCTCCCTGTTGTTTGACTCTCATCCAGTCTGGCAGTGGTGAATGGGATAACATCAGCTCTCTGGAGATGGGAAGTGATACACTCCTGTCACCCCACAGCTGAGAAGTGGCATAAGCTTAATTTCTAATAACACCTGACTGTTAATTCAAAACGGACAACTACTCAATCTGAAAGCTGCTAGCATTGTTTTTCATGTTGAACTTGTTCTGCTCCCTAGGTTCAAACCCTGACTTTGTCCTGGTCAGACTTTGCTTGCCGCAGAGTAAACGTAACAGTGGTTCTCGGGTGTAAATGTGCCGCATTTTAGAGGAGTACAGCTTGAAGTCAGACTCGGGTAAAGATACTTTTCAAGACCTGGTCTTCCATGGAGGGTTTTAGGTTTCATTCATCATTTGATTTAGAAGAAATAAACTACCAGACTAGGGCTCCTTTTTCTTTAACAAATCTTTCTAGCTAATATAACTAGGTTAATCCTGCTAAAACCCGAAGAGCATTCTTGCTGGTTTATTGACTGATTCATTTGAGTGCCATTAGCCTTTGGAATAGGGAAGTGACTGCATTTTTCAAATGGAATGTATAAACCTCCTTATAGTGTACAAATAGTCCCTGTTAAAGTTGTCTGTTTGTTACACAAATAGATACTAAGATTCTGATTTTTCTTCCAAACAGTGTAGTCTTTTAATGTCTTTGGGCTGGTGATTGGAAGCTGTGAGAAGCAGTGAAAATCGGACAGTGCTGAGAAGGTTGATCATCACTGATTGTCTCTTCAGACACAGAATGCTTAGGAAAAAATGCCGATTTATTGCTTCATAGCTAGCCAGGCTCTCAAACATGGAATCACATTAGTTCTTCATGAGAATGAACTTATCTCTCAGTCCTAAACACGGGTGTTGGTATTCTTTATAATTAGGGTGTTCAGAAAAGGTATTGGAACAGGAATTTAATCCCGTTTTATGATAATTCAAGTCTGTATTTATTTATTAGGATCAATCTGAATGTCTTTTAGGTTCTTGACACAGTGAATAGGGTTTCTCAGGTGACCTGTGGGCGTTACTTAGCTGCTGCTTTTAGGGGAAGACAGCAGGAATAAACCACTTCCTTCATTTTGTGACTTCTGCAAACGCCGTATACAAACATTTGTTCCTAACTGAAAACCTGTCGTTGCTGGAGTGGGGCCAGAACACAAAGTTTGAGATTGGGTCGAGGAGTGCGGGGCACTTCCCTTGCCCTCGCTGCGTGGGTGAAGGTGGGAGCCTCTGGGTGGGCAGACAGGACCCCACAGGCGGGTGGCGGGCACAGCAGCCCTGGGAAAGGCAGCTAGCTCCCTTGCTGCATTTTTAATGGTGTGTTCTGCTGAAGCATCTCAGGCAAACCCCTGCCAATGAAGCGATGTGTCTGAACTGACAGCTCCCTCATTTACCCCCACCGTGCGAAACGCGTATATGAATAGCTTGTAGATACGGTAATAATGTAGGAGTACTTATAGCAAATGAACTGTAATAACTGCGGCAGAAGACACTTTTGAGCAAAGCCAGTAACCGTAATTATTCTAGCTTGTGTCTCGGGAGTCTGAATTCATAATGATAAAGCTTGCTGAATCCTGACGGTGAGAGCTTTGAAACACCTACCGCTGACAGATGTGCGGTGCCTAGCAGCTGTCCCGCTCCACGCTTTCAACGGGAGAGGTCTGTGAAAAGTACCTTGCCAGGAGACGGGAAAAGACGCAATTATGTGTCTGATTTTCTGGATCTGATCCATGTTGGTAGATAATTCTCCATATCTCTAGTTCACAGAAGCAAGTGTTATTGACTGTGGTTTTAAACCCAAATCTGTGGAGAGATGTAGCAGGGATTTAACATACTTGATAGAGAACCAACAGTGAGCAGACTGCTCCTGCGTGAATGGTCCTACTGAAATCAGCCTCCTAGAATCTCGCACAGTAATTCTCACAAGTAACTGTTACTTAAATGAATAAGGTTTTCCAGGGTCAGAAACAGATACTAGATCATTGAATACACATTCTTTTTTTTTTTCTATATTATTACTGGAACTCATTAATTAGAACATGATTTGGAGGTGGCAACAACATTAGTTAGGAGCTATTAGTGATCATCTGACAGCGTGATCATCTGCTTTGAAAAAAAGTGATTCATTTCAGGGACGTCAAGGAGAAGGAAAACTGTCCTAATTATCCACACACAGCGCTAGAGAACAAAGCAGCAAAAACTGCTGAGAAACCGGAACATAGGTTTTACCTCAGCCAAACCTAAGTACAGATGGGATTCTCACAGCTGACACAGGAGGGAGCCAGCTGGGCTCCAGCCTCCGCAGCGCTGCTCAGGACAAGCCAACACAGCCAAATTCCAACGTACACCCCTCTGCCCTTTTGACTGCTAAAGAATTATCCTCTGCCTTTCCCTTTTTCTCGAGAACACAGACCTCCTGCAAGACTGAGGGTTTATGAACCTGCTGTGGTTCTCCAGCTAGTAAAATACCACGAAGCCGCTCTCACAAATCCCCCTCCCCTCCTCCAGTGGAGGGGAAGAATCGGAGGAAAAAGAAATAAGGAAGCTCATAAAATTGAGATAAGAACTATTTACTAATGAAATCTGAATTAATATATAAAATTACTGCTAATAATAAATAATTAATAGAAAATAAAACATGATACAACTTCTCACCACCCACTGACCAATGCACACCCATGTGCTGAGTAGTGAGAGTCAGAGCCAGAGAGCCCGAGAGCCGCAGCCCGAGAGCGATCGCAGCCCGAGAGCTGTCGCAGCAGATTCCGAGCGAACCCTGTCAGCGATCGCACGCCCGGGAGAACTAAACAAACCCACCAGCTCCCTCACGGACGAGCCCACACAGGAGCGAGCAGAGCAGCGAACACGGGAGTCAGGGGGAGTGTTAGCGAGCGCCAGGAAGTAAACGAGCAAGGGAGTAAGGGAGGGAGTAATGGCTCCTGGACCCTTCCTCGCCTGAGCCCCGAGCATGGCGTACTATGGAATGAAACACTCCCTTGGGCAGGTTGGGTCAGCTGTCTGAGCTGTGTGTCCCTGCACTGCCTGCAGCGAGGCAGCGAGAGCTGGGAACGCAGCTGCAGGGTCAGAAGCGGAGAGAGACCTTGAATTCAGTGCAGGCACTGCCCAGCGCCAGCACAGCCCTTCTCAGTGCTGCTCTCAGCATCCAGGACACAGCTTCACGGCAGCCACGCTAAAGGGAGTTGACTCCTTCCTGACTGACCCCAGCACAGAACCAACGCTTGGCAACTGCTTTCCTTCCTTTTCTCTTACATCATTCACAGCAGCAGACATACTTGAAGCATGTTTCATACCCTTCACCTGATATCCCACATGGCCGTTAGAAGGAAAGCCAACGGCAGGAGGGAGAGGACTTTACGGACGCACCCATAAAATCAGTCTTTTGGCGTTTGACTTCCCCTGCTGAAGAGCCAGCGTGAATTTAGAAGGGTATAACCAAGGTACGAACACCATGTTGGTACCATGGCACTGCTAGTAGAGAAGGTGTTCTCCAAACGCTGGGTGTTCCTCCAAGGGAAATTTAACATCACAAAGTTCAGAGGGCTGCTCAGTTGAACAGTTTGAAGAAAGAGCTTAACCACGTATAACGCCTATGAAAAATTGCAAATGATTGCTTTCTAATTTTAAACTAGTAAATGTTTAGGGAAAGTAGCCTACTGGGGTTTTGACTCACGCTATCATTTATGCCATTTTTTGGAAAGAAAAAAATAATCCTTTCAATGGCAGTAGGATTGTAAATGAAATATTGCCAACGAAGCTCAATCATTGCCACAGCAACATTGTGGTTGCGGTTGTGCCACAAGAAAAGTGGCGTTTATTGCCTTGGGATTACTTGGCCGGCTGTATGTCAGTATGCAGGATGTGGAGTACTAGGATTTCTGTTGACTCCATGGGAGATGGATTTCACCCCAAGCACCATGTTGTTTAAGTGGAGCTGTGCTAGAGTACAGCATTTAACTGCAAAAATGAGTGCTTCGGGTGGTCTCCACTCTTTCATCCATATTGCTTTTGAGCTTATCTGCAGATGGAGTGGCTTATTCTCTGCAGAGTCCTGTTGCTTTTAAGAAGATTAAACTGCGAGCAGACCTGAAGGATTATTGACCTGTTTATTTTCAAATCCTACTAGTGTTGCAGCAATTAAGAGAACTCCGTTCCACCTGGACATTCCTGCAGGAAATTGCTCATGGAAGAGGCAAGAGTTTGAAACATCTTGGTTCCACACTTCAAAGGCCCAAGTGCAGGGATTGATGTGAGGGGAGCACAGCTCTTTTTTCCCCAGTTCTTGCTAGCAGCTGCTCCCCCACTGCCCTCCCCCCTGGCTCGCATGGAGGGAACCCCAGCCAATTTCAATGTACTCCCATGGGTCCATTGTCCCTCAGCAAGAACGGGGCAGCCCTGGATTCTCCTTGCGCTGCTGCCAACCAACGGTGATCCCATCGCTGCCGTTGTAACCGGAGTGTTTGCACAAAAGCTGCAGAGTTGAGCATTTGCTTCTCAATTTCACAACCATTGCAGGTTTTATTTGTTTATTTATTTATGATTAATTGGAGATCCAAGTGAAAGCCCAGTGCTTAGAAGACCATAAGAACTCCTTGTTGTAGCAGGGTAGCAGCGTGGTGCTGCTTTTCCAGATTAAAAGGTTGGAAGGAGACTGGAAGAAGCAGGTATGCCTTAAATGCCCAGCCTGTCTTGAAAGGTCCAGTGAAGGCACACTCTTTGTGTTGTGTTATCACTGTGATTCAGTTTAGTCCCTCAGCACAGCCGGCTTGCACTGCAGACTGCTGCAACAAGAGCCATAGCTTCTCTTCCATCCGCTGTCTCTGAGCAGCATCCCTGATGCCAGGAGCTCGGCGACAGCCAGACTCCGAGAGCACCGCACGCGGAAGGCAGCGGGGGACCCTCCTTGCGAGATTTCTCCCTGCTGCTGTGTGGAAAGCCGTAACTCTGTGACGGGTGTGGAAGGGAACAGCTCTCCTTTGGCAGGCTTCACCAGCTCAGCTCCATGTTAGTAACTATTCAGCTGGCCGGAAGCTGTATTTTGGGGGCAGAGTGAGGCATTGCTTAGCGGTTACTCAGTGCTGAGACCCTCCATCCTGTCTCGTCTAGGAAAAAGGAATGGTGAAAATTTTGACATTTGAGTGACTTGTTGGCACCTGAGTCACCTCCCCTTTGAAACGAATAAAGCTCTTGACTCATCTCTGAACTGTCCGCGGACTTTCTGCCTCTGTAAAATGAGAGGTTTGCTGTATCCCGTGTTTTCAAAAGATGAGGATGCAGTTGTTGGCTTTTTCCAGCCAATAACATTTTAAACCGATTGCTTTGCCTTATTCCAAATGAACCATAGATTTCTGTACTGACTGCTTACTTCTCATTTGGCTGAAATTGCCCTGCACAACCACTCTTTCCGAATACTTTCCTTCTGCTTTTTGCATCTGAATCCCTGATATGTCCATTGTACACCCTCAGCCATTTCGTGCTCTGCATTACCTACGCTCAATTCTCAAACCTCTTCCAAAGGAAGCAATTTAAAGTGTACCTCCTGCTTCTTCCCCTCACCTTTCCTCCTACACAAGCTCCATTGCATCTTTAATGCAGCAAACACTTATTTTTCCTTAAATTTGATTCAGTTGTGAATTATATGTTGCTCCTTTCACAGCACTTTGGAGAAATAAAACTGACAAACCAAGCTGCTAGAAAAGGAGTGAACAAAAATATCTTTAAAAACTCAGAATTATTAAATAAGAGTGCTGAAGAACTACAACGGAATTCAATTTCCAGACACCATGGAGGTATATGGATTTGCCCTTTTCATGCATACACTTACACGTGGTGGTGGCTTTTAGGGCTGGAACAAGGCAATGAGGTTTAAAGCATTCATTACACAAACACAATTCTCCCTCTCTGTCTGTGGTGTTTCACCTCAATCTTTCTCTTGCTCTTCCTTCATCATGCCCCTTTTCTTTTCCCCTTTCCCATGTGTTTTAACAGGCAGGTATAGACCAATATAGTAGTCATCACAGGTTAGTTGTTTATGATGAGCTCATCAATCAGAGTCTTACAAACAGCGTTTGCTTGACGCCTTTCGGCTAAGCCTACGGGAACAAGTGCTACACTCCATGTTTTGTAAGAGGAAACAAAGGTACATTTTATTTTCATGACACCTGAGGTCCCATACTCCATGAAACCCCTGAACAGTGGCTCTTGCTGTAAAATGGCTCATTTCTAAAGCACTTTCAAGACCAAATACAACTTGACCGCTAGGTATAAAGCACATAAACACGGGTTGCTCTTTATTGCCCTGATGATCACATACTGTAATTGCGACACAGCAATAACTCCGCTCCACTCGACGGAATTCTCACCGGATGTAATGCTTGCCAGACCAAGCCAAACGAGCTCCTGTGCATTGGTGGTGAACCGGGACGCCAGGAGCGCGTTGCAGTCAGGACCAATTTTAATCACAATGATTGATCTGTACCCTTAGTCATTCCTGATGTCAGTCAGGCATGATGCGCAGAAAAGGTTAAGAAATTCAAGGGATAAAACACTGGAAGAAGTAAATCCAGGTATGGTACAAACGCTACTGAGAACGTTAATGCCATGGGGAACACTGTTTTAATTAAAAATGCGATTTTCTTACCAGATGCCAAGTAAAAGCAATACAAAGATTTGACTCATATTATATTTAAAGTCTACATACAGCAGAAAGAAATTAAAGTGATATTCATTAGGGAATGAGGGATATTCACTAACCAAGGCATTTATACATCTGTGAAACAAAAGCAGTTGGCTACGGAAGGCTGAATGCTGTTGGCCGTGGGGATGAGCCAGGCAGCTTGGCCTCCTTGGTCTTTCCTGATGGAGGAACGCTGGCACAGGAACCGGCACGCGCTGCCCACTGCGTACTCTGCTCCTTTACTTGCAGCAGTATTCATTACAGCAGACGGGCTCTGAAACAGTGAGAAATACCTACGGCTCGAAACGCTGCGACACACCAGATTTCCATCGCACACGCTTGGCAACTGCAGCTAACGGCAAGGGGCAATTAGTCCTGGTTCAGTGTGGAGAGATGATGGCAAAATGTGGGTCTGCTCACTGTCTGTACTCGGGTAAACGCGGATGTTCCGACTACAGAGGGCCATGCGCCTGTGGATGTAAAAAGGCTGTTAATCTAGGCAATTGTGTGCGCCACATACTCCGTGGGGATAAATCACAAAACAAGCTTTTCCATGATTCAGTACAAGTGCCATTAGTATAAGGTGACGACAGGAGAGGTTGGCTGTGATGGTGATGATGTGAGTGTTGCTTCGTTCAGTACTGAGGTACTGCTGCTTCTTTCACTTCTGTAACTTTTTGACTTAAAAGATGCCATGGAAAATGGACAAAACTGGGAGTTTCTGTTCCACAGAAAATACACCAAAAACTGTTCTCATGTAGAGTGAATACTGGAAATAGTGCCATTTTCCATGGGAAGGAGAGTCCAACAATTCATGTTTAAAAAAAAGCTCACTTTCTGTTATTTTTATATTCTAAAAAAGATGTATTTTAATAGATCTGTATTTCAAACCATCCTCTTAGTCATATTTCATGCTCTTAAAAGACCATAGACTTGCTTGCTGAGGGAAACACGAAGAACCCCAAAAGCAGCCCGAAGAAGGGAAGTGCCGGCAGCCTGGCTTCCCTTTGGCATGCACGGACAGTGAGAGGGGAAGGGCGACCCCGTAGCTTGGAGAGGAGGCAGCGCTGTGTGCCCCGCACAACCGAGCTCTTCCAGATGATGCTCAGGAGGAGAAAGAAACGTGGCAGAGGGGCGCATAGAGGTCTTTTGTCATCCTGTCTTGGCCATCCCTGCACTAGTTGAAATAAAGAGAACTGAAAAAAAAAAAAACCCCACCAAATTTGGGAACAGGAGAACTTTCAGTGGTTTAGGAGTCAAACTGGGCATGCAGCAGAGGTTTATTTTGTCAGAGCTGGTATTCATTTAATAACAAGCTGCATAAATTTAATCAGAAGACCCTGGTGTATGTAGCATCAGCGCTAAACAAGTAAAGAAAATCCCCTGCTTGCTGTTTTAGTAGTTCTTCTGGAAGACCAGAGTGCTGCTGACAACAAATTGCTTTTCTTATGTCTAAATACCTTCACATTTTGATCCATAATTCACATGCAAGCCAACAGCATTTTTGTGACTGAGGGATTTCTCCTGTCTCTCTGGACAACAGTGAAGGAAAACCGGAATGTAAAACCTCTGTAACTGGATGAACTGTTTAGGTATCCAGACCTAACCTGCCAGGAGCTGAAAAGCAGGCAGCCAAATGGCATAAAGGAATCAGTTCTTAAAGCCATCTCACTCTCCAACACCGGCATTAATTACCTGGTTCTCTACACCCTTGGGATCCACCAAAGCATGCACTTCATTTGAAAATGAAAACAGGTCACTCTTTATAAATAAGGTAAAATAGAATGGGAAATGGCCTTGTGGGGGAACAGCCCACCTGCTAACGTTTGAGAAGGCTGCTCAGGGCCTCGAGAGCCCACAGTTCCCCAGAGCTCGTTCCTCGGCTCGTTCCAGGTACAGGAGCTGGCTTGTGGCTCACATCGGTGCGGTAATAATGTCAGCTGTGTTCAGGTGCAGCACGTGCGGTCTGTGTTCTTGCTGTGGCAATAGCAGTCAAGATCTTCCATGCTCCTAGGTCACGTAGTTTCCAAAAGAATTGGTGTAAATCTGAGCTAGATCTCTCTGAAAGTCAGTAGGACAGCGAAACCCAAAGGACTCTACATCACTAGGGTCATTTATTTTTTAAATAACATTTGCCCCAGCTCTATTACCACGAATTTATTGAATAAGTGTCATTTTCAGCTTATCTTTGCCACTGACACAACCTTCTGCTGAGCTATAATGGTTGTGTTCTGCAATGGGATGTTGACAGTCAGTTTAAAATAAGGACATGGGCTTTCACTCAAAGAAAACACAGATTGAAGAAAACAGACTGCTAGTTCTGAAAAAGATCTGAAAGTTAATTTTTTTTCCCAAAACGATTCATTTATTTTCTTAAATAGATTAATATTTAGACTGTGAAAATACTCTGTCAACCACCGAATAAATGAGAAGCCTGGGACAGATTCAAGGAGAAAATTAAGTTCAGTTAATGTGACAAGGAAGTGATTTTTCAGCTGGAAAAAGATGAGATAGGCAGTTAAAAGAGCCTGCATAGAAATAAAAAATACCAATTATTTGGGTAATAAAATGAATGCCCCTTGCCATAATAAATCAATGCAGTACCAAGGGATGGTCCTACCAGCTTAACAGGCCGGGTAGCTGTGGTTGAATTGAGCTGTTGCCTTGGAGGAAGATGAGGACCTCCAAAGGCCCATGGACACTGCTGGACAAAAAGCTTTTATCTGGAATAGCATATTTTTTCAAATGAAAACAACATTTTTATGTCCTTGCTTTACATTTTTGCATTTTATTTTCGGGAACTTTTGAGAAATAATCATATGCAATACTTTTAGGTTTTTTCCCCCTTTTTCACAGCTGAGATTATGTTTTTCCAGCTAGCTCTCTCCCCTGCAAGGTGAACGACCCTGTAAAGCTGGCTAACCAAATCAACCGAAGTTTTTTGAAACTTCAGTAATTTTTGATTATTTGCCGGGGGGGGGGGGGGGGGGGGGGGGGGGAAGGGGGGCGGGGAAGGAGAATGTTATTTATTTCTAAGAACAATTTTAAAACAGCTGAAATTGGTTGCTTTAAAAAAAAAGCCATTGTTTTTGCAGCAGAAGTATGATTGGCAGAGCAGAAGTTAGCCTGGGAGAAGACCCAAAGATCCTTCGGGAGTGACTTTTCAGAGGCAGTGATTTCCTCAGCTCCTCGTGACTGCAAAACCTCAGAAACCTCCACCAGCGCCGCCCTCAGACCCAGGTCCATTGGCTACTGTTGGGACTGCAAGGTGCTCTGTATCGTAGGGGGTTTCTCACATAACACAACGTTTTGCTCTTTGTGGAAAGGCACAGCCTTTCCTCATCCTCATGGCACCACCACTTCCTCGGACACCTGGCAGCAGCAGGAAGCTGCAGTTCACAGCAGCAGAGGCATGGGATGTGTGAGCCCGGTGTGTTACAGGCCCTGTCTGCGTAGCCAGGGGCCAGTCCTGCCAGGCTGGGTCTGCTGCACGGTGACCTGTACTTGGTGAGACGCCTCTCCTGAACTGATCACTTGAGCGGGGGATGGAGAGCACCATCCATAGTTTGTCTTGTGCCCTCCCAGACTTCACCATTACAAATCTGGTTTGTAACCACGGGGAGAGACCTAATCAGAGCTGTGCCCAGTGCCTTTCTCATCCCTGAGGCCACCTTGATGTCATGGTAAAGGGAAGAACAAACCAACACAATCCAGCTTGCATAAGCTTTTGATCCCTGCTTTCATCAGCTTTTCTGTTTTCAACTCCCTGATAGAGGAAAATCAGGAAAAATCCAAAGTGCACTTTGACAATGTCAGTACGACTGGTGTTAATATTAGTGCTTCCGTCCTGCATAATCAAACGCTGTGCAGCTCCAAACATGCTAGAGGTTTTTAACCATACATAAACCAGGAATCCCAAGCCTTCATTTTGCAGATTTACGATAAACTTAGCACCATTTAGTTGGGCTCTTTTGGATTCTCTTAGGCAACTTTTATGTTTCCTTGGTCTGCAGGTGAAAAACAATACCTAGTGCTAATAAAAATCAGATTTATTTTTATATATAAAGCCACGCACTAGATGTTGTTTACTACTCGTTTTTGAACAACAGCTCTTAAAACCTTAATTTTGAGTGATTCCTAAACAATATTCCAAGGTCTCCAGGTTTCTACAAAGCTCTGGTCCTCTGGTTTCCAGCTGGAAGGCTGTACAAAACGTACATTCAACAGACGATTGCTTGCCTTTCTCTGGTGGATAGCAGAGGTGTTACCTGGCTGTGGCTGGCGAGGTAGGTACCAGGAAAGAATGTAGGAGGGTGCGTGCCCTCCACTGTGAGCTCTCAACAAGCTGGTGTGACTAAGAAAATGCTGTCACACCATTTCTCAGTGGCCCGAGGATTATGTGTTGTATTTTTAGAAAACTTGGGTTACAGTTGTGCCTCTTGAGCTTTGGGAAGTTGTTTGGACTCTCTGAGCTACTGCAACTGCTATTTTGAGAACTCAAAGAAGTATTTCACACGATGCAGCTCACATCATCTACCTTCATCTCCTTTGCTGAAAGGAATTTCTTCCAAAAGAGTTTGTTTTTACGCAAGTGCACCTGAAAATGCGGAGGTGAAAGCAATATAAGAACAAATGAACAAATACCCGCCTCGCATCCACCAGAACACAAGATATTGTTCAGGAACTGCTTGAGGCACAGGGTGGTATTGCGGTTCTGACCCATCAGTGATGCTTCACACCACCTCTGCTTCATGAAACAGCACAGGTCAACCCGGCTTGTGCCAGCACCTCCTAAAATTCCTCTCAGATGGCATGATAGCTTTGTCATTAAGATCAGCTTTTTCCATTAAAATAATGCTTAACAGTTAAGCATTTTTCTACTGGTGCCAGCGTTCTGTTGTACCCTCTTTGTAGATACTTTCTGCTTATGAAAGGAAGCTGCAGATTGCAGTTACATGCAGACAGGGACTGGTGGGGATTGATGAAAACCATGAATCTTTACAGATAAATCAAATAAGAACATTCTAAACCAACTCGCAGCTCCCCATAAAGCAATTCCTGTGTGATCAGTCTCAGAAATCATATAGGAATTCTTACAGTGAAAGGCTGGAGCATCTGGCCTTCTTTTCCCCATCTCAAGCTCTTTAACTTTTGATGTTTGGGTTCTTTCTTGCTGGGTGAAGCAATGAAACCATTTTACAGCCCTGTCAGCTTCACCGCAACAGGCTGCAACCTGTAAGAGAAGAGCTGTGAAAGTTGCCTGCAATCGTAAGAGATC
This sequence comes from Rhynochetos jubatus, assembly GCA_027574665.1. Classification (NCBI taxonomy): domain Eukaryota; kingdom Metazoa; phylum Chordata; class Aves; order Eurypygiformes; family Rhynochetidae; genus Rhynochetos; species Rhynochetos jubatus. The sequence continues at coordinate 5,102,652 of CM050659.1, forward strand.
TCTCCGTTCTGTACCGTGCAATATAATCATTTCAGACTGGGAGGCCTTGGTGAGCAGAATGTCCTGCTTAGACCTCTCATGCTTTGGGGAAAGATGAACGAGGGCAAGGGAAGAAAAAGGCATAGCCTGACTTGTGCTGCAGCTGCGCCATCCTGCAGCTCGAAGTGCACCGTTGAGCTGGAGACAGCTCCAGGTGTCCCATTGCTTTGGCGAGTGAGTTGGTGGTTGCTGCCCTTTTAGCCTCGGGCCGATTTGAAAAGATCCAAACTGCCCAAGAGATACCTCTCCAAGGAGTTATGTAGGGACTGGGCCTGGTTCAAGAGGTCTCCTGAGTCCCCTGGTCCTCTCATGTCCAAGGAGAAGAGAGACGTGGCTTAGGAGAAGGATTGTTGTATCCCCACAGTGTTCATGCGAAAGGTGGAGGAGAAGACCTTTTCTTTTCTTTCCTTATAATTTTCAGCAGGGAAAGGACAGTGGGATGCAGGAGGCCTAGGAGATCTTGTCCTCTCCCAGCTTCCCCAGCAAAGCAGTAGGACCCAGCAGATGTGATCCTTACTGCTCCATGCTGTACATTTTAGATCTCAGCAGAAACTACCAAACTTTTCCCAGATTTAAGGCTGAGCTGGCCATTTCCCTGTCCTGCAAGGAGTCCCGACGCAGCTGGCACTGTCCCCTGCTGCAGCTGGGAGGAGCTGAGAGCTCGTGAGTTAGGATGCTGTGACAGGGTACCACCAAGAAGCCTGTGTGACAGCTCTCTTGCTCTGGGGATTGAGAGTTTTGCTACCAGGCCTGCCTGTGCTTCACTGAGTATTTAAAAGATGTTTTCTCAAGGATGATCTTTACTCTGTACAGTGTTTGTCAGGATGGTTTATTCTCTAAAGGCATTGCTTTTGCTCTGAATTTGTCATTCTTTTTGATTGCTGCAATATTGCACAGCTAGTAAATAATAGTGTCAAGCTCCAACATAGCTCTTTTCAGGCAAAGCCCATGAAACGATTCTGTGTAGCACACAGATAGTACTGAAAAGCCTTGCTGCTTCACTAAGCCATTTCTGTTAAAAACACCATGAAATCTGATCCAAGCTTTTTCCATTCTGTAAATGTGGAAGCTACTAACGTCGTTCCTGTCTACCCCGGGTGACTCACGCCCTGCTGGCGTCACGCACCGAGGCGGCAGCTGAGCTTGGAAGTCAGCGTGTGCAGCCCGACGGTATACCTGTCACCTCCGACTGACTGCCTGCTCCATCACGGCACAGTCACTCGGGCACAAGTGCCATCATCACCCACAGCCACTGCGCCGGGGCTGGGGCCAAGGCACGGGCTAGCCCCCAACATCTGCCCCGCTGGGGTGCTGCCTGCAGGGAGCGCGGGGATGGGCCATCTCAACTCTTTTTCTCCTCGCCACACTAAGTAGCAGTTAGGACAGGCATTGCCCAGATCTTGCTCCAAGTCATCTTCTGAATCAGCAAATGCTTCCTTCCTTACCATTCACTCACGCAGATTCCTTTGCATGCCTTCCTGTATTCCCTGTCTGCTTCCACTGCTGCCCATGTGCAGGATGCAACCCTTTGGGGCTGTACCCCATTCTCCTCTGTCCCTCTGGTAGCAAGTGTAAGAGGCTGTGACTCCAAAGTCATGAGCCCACAGGCCCTGTGAGGCCACCATCAGCAGTCATGGGCCTTGAGGCATTTTCATGGGACCTCTTAGTCTTGCTCCCAATCTTCGTGCCAATGGACAGGCAAAGGCTGAGTCGGTATGACACCCTGTGATGCCCAAGGATCTTTTTTTGTCTTGCAAGAGAAGTCATTCAATGGATAGTGTGAATTTACAGCCAGTTAATGCTGTTAAAACGGCACCAGCGAACGGAGCACGCAAGAAAGGGACAGCAAGGCGTGCAGCCAGGACTGCCCCAGTCGGGGAGAGTCCTGCTGTCAGTCCGCAGCTGAAGTGCATGGTTCAGGGTGCAGAACGGTCCCCCGTGCAGAAGCAGCAGGTACGCAGGGACATCACGTTGCCGTGCTTCACGTGGTCCTCTCAAGGGCTCCGGGATGGCTGGAAAAGCCCCACAGCAGGAGATCACCTGGCTTTGGGGCTGACCAGCAGACATTTCGAGCTGTAGTTTGAGTACTGATACAGGAAGGCATTTCAGTAGCTTCTCCGCTCGTCTGCAGTATTTAGGCAGGATTTCATTCTCATCCCTCAGGTGCTCCAGAGCGCCCTACACCCACGATCAGATTACTTGAGCTTTACGAGGAGAGAAGATTGGATTAGCAGCTAAACAAGGCAGATCAGGTTATACATTTCTGTGCAGTTTTACTTTCTTCCCTCCCAGCACAGGGGTATGTATAACGGGGCTCATATATACAGGGACACCAGCACCTGCCACGCGGGGAGACGGCGGTGTAATGGCCACGCTTTTCTAAGTGTAAACATTTTTATTTGGGATCTGATAAAGGAGTCAGAGGCGAAAGGCACACACAGGGCTTGTCTTCCCTTCTGACAGGACAGTCAGGAAATGGCATTTTTCTGAGCTTCGCAGCTGTCCGTCAATGACAAATTACTGCTTGTTTCTGTTTAGCCCAGCTTCAGCTGGTCTGAATATATTCTATTTACAAGTGCCCTGAGATTAGTTCAAGTTGCTCCAGACTTCAGTGTGCTGACGTTGGAGGAGACAAACAGGAGTAATTTGCTGATTCACCATAACAATTTCCATAAAATATGAGTCAGGATTTTCTTCTTTCATGTAATGATGAAATTAGGTTAGCATGCTTTGCTGAGCACTTAGCTCTACTATGTGTGTTCTCAGTAGCATCTAATGTTCCTATGGTATATTTTTGGAAGTATAACTGGATTTACAAGGCCACATTTTCTCCTGTTTCCCTTGGCTTCCCAATAAACTGATATTCACTGATTTGTGTCTTGAATTAGAAGCCTCTTTTTCACTCCATTATATAGTCATGATACTAAGTGGATTTTCTGCAGCCTCTCACCCGTTGGACTATTAAATCTCCATTTAAATCCTGTGCTTGGTCTTCTCCAAAATTGGGCAGCTGGAGAAAAGTTTGCTGCACGTCCCAGGCTCCACACTGAAATTACAGAGCAGGGAGACACCTCTTTCCTCGGAGCGCTCATTCACCCTGGGGCAGGGTCTTCTTCGCATCCCTTTCACGTGGGACCTTGCACACGCGTTACCCCTTCGACGTGTCTCACAGTGTGTCTGCCGTTGCTTCGGCAAACCTCCATCTCCTTAGGATTCTGACGGTGCCTTTCGAGTTCCCCACAGTTAAAGAAGCCATTTCAGACCAAAGTAGTTGCTGTAGAAAATGACATCAGCACTTAAATAGATTTCCTGAGGAAATGTTTTAATGGTTATTTTTATAGCTTATTTTGCGCTTTCTGAAATTACTTCATACTGACCAGAGCTTGAGCATCAGTACAGGAAAAGAGGTAATTCTGACTAATATCTCATGGGTTTGATTGTTTTGATTCATTTTCATTCCGAGCACCAATGCCAGAAGAAAAAGTGAATTGCATTCTGTCTTCAGGGAGACCTTTTTTGGATGAATGAAAGCATTCTCCACTTCCAGGTTCAGGCAATAAATAAACTTAACAAGTCTCTCCACATTTAGGAGTAGAACTCCATAAAAGGTAGCAGGAAGTGTAGAAACTCTGACCTCCGTGGACTTCTCTCCTTCCACTTCCTTTAAGAGGAATTTGCAGATCAAGTAGTTCTCGGTACTTTTACTCACTAGGATCCCATTATACTGCTATGGCTACTGAATCGAAAAAGCAGGCAGGGACAGTATAAATTCCTTCCGAAATCTGGCCGAGCACTCGGTGCCAGGCGCCCGGTGACGAGAGGAAGAGCTTACAGTGCTCTGACAGTCGGGTGTGCGATCTGCTGGCTTCACCCTGGCAGGCTGGAAGGGAAGATTTCTTACGGTTGTGTTTCTCTTTTTTTTTGGCTGCGCGTGCAAGAGCGAATGCCTCGTTAACCTGGAAAGTGCGCTCTCCCCCTCGTGCTGTCTCAGAAGTACGCGCTTAAAATTGAGGCCATGGGGATTTTATTTTTCTCAGATGATTTCCCTTGAGACAGAACATGCATCATTCATGGCATGAAATTCTGGAGTTTTGGAAGGAAAACCTAGTCCTGTGATGGAATTTTCCAAAGGTAAAGATTATTTTCTTCCACTGCGCTGAACTGCAGAGCGGAGAGCTAAATGCAGAGGATATCTCAGATCTAAATCCATGTGAGAGTTGGGGAAGTGTAGCTCAGGATCTGACCTTTACAGTTTCAAGGTTGGTAATCTTCAGCATTTTGCAACTGCCTTTATTGCTATCACAGTTTGAACTTGTTCTGCACACCAAGATCCCTATGAAATTTGATAAAACCTGAAAGTAGGGCTGGACCCCTTCATCACAGTTGAGGATTTAGGTGCTGTTATTCTCACAAAATATGACCTTGCATTAGATTATCCACTGTGTGCTACGGACCTTGAGCTTTGCATTCATAAAACCCGATAAGGGCACCGTTCCAGGCCTCCGTGAAAAATTGGCTGTGCTTCTCAAATTTTATTCAGCAAGAAACCAGTGCCGTGCGTCATTGGTCAAAAGATGACTAATCTCTGGTTATAAATGATATAAATGATAAGGATTTACAGCTAGATTATCCCACTTTTTACTCCTATTGAGTATTACCTTACTTCTTAACCAATGAAACAGAGGTAAGCGAATCTTTAAACTAGGTGTTTGCTCAAAAGCTTTGCTGATGAGACATGTATTTATGCATATATTAAGTGCTTTCTTGAATTAGGGCCAAAGTAGGAGGAGGCAGCAAGAGTCTAGGCTTTAGAGAGCGTTTCTTGTACATCACACTGGCAGAGGAGACCTGGCCTCGGAGATGACCTTTAAAAACCTCATTTCCAAAACAAACAGAGTGTTATGGGTGAAATCCCAGCTTTACTGAACTCAGTAGCAGAAGTCCCAGCAACTTCAGTGGCCCCAGGATGTCATCATACAGATGTCCTTCTCCTTCATTCAGTCTCCTGCCACTTTTCGACCTGTTGAGTAAGATACTGCTGCCAGCCAGCCCTGCAATCATGTCGCTGGCCTGCCTGCCTGCGGCCATTCACAGCAGCCTGGTGACATCACGATGGCACAGATTTACATCCGCCTCCCTGAAAATGCGCAATGAGGGAAAGGCACAATTCCAAGAAAATCCAGCTCTCCCCGCCTGGCATTAAATTAGGTTTATCAGCCATCACACATAAGCTTTTCTCTGTATATTAAACGCTGTTCCCTTACCCAGCCGTGCCATGGTGCTGGCAATTACCCAGTGATACAGAATAAAAAAAAAAAAAAAGATACGTAGCTTTCACTTCGTAATTCACTGTTTTCAGAGTGCAGTAGAACTGCAAATTAACTAATTAATTTGCCCAATTGATCACTCAATAGCTACCCACAATGGCTGGACTGAGCTGTGGGCTTCATCCTGGCACAGCCTGAGAGCACACACTCCCCTCTGTTCATCTCTCCGCAGTGTGTTGGGCCACTGGCCTCTGGCTCGGCCGTGGTGGCCCAGAACCGGGCAACTGGAAAATACCGTTGTTGTAGCTGAGATTTAGTCTGTGTTTGGAGTTTGTGAGGGTTTTGGAAGCTACAAAAGTCTCATCACTTCTTTTTTTTTAAATTTTGACAACAAGGAACATAAAATAATAAATGATAAATGATCAAAAACTAAATAGTAAACTGATATAATAATATCAACTCATTTAAGCATTGCATTAAGCAATTTTGACAACTAGGAATATAAGCCAGCTTGGTGTCGGATATAAGATGAACTCAGCTCATGAGCAGGTTTCTTTAATGGCAAAGCACTTTGTAATTGCAGCAATTGCTTTATCACTGGAGTCATAAAACTGTTCTCCAGAGGAAAGAGACATTGAAGAAGTTTTTAAGGGCCCTAAAGAATAACAGCTGTTTGGGGGATATTTATGTGTAACAAGGGTCTTATTTCATTGCTGTGGATTCTTGTGAGATAAAAGGTTAAAATCTTGCTTTGCCCTAATACCCCGGAGCCAGCCGAGAAGTACCCGGGTGCTGTAAGTTAAAGTACAGGCACGGCTATTTAAGGTTATTTTATCTATTTGCCTACGATAAAATGCAGCTTAAAATACTTGCCTAACCTTTTTGTTTCGGCCAAGGTATGCTCATTGTTATGAGTCATCGTAGTATTAAATCGGCACTTTTATTCAAAAATAATCATTGCGTACCCATTCAGCATAGAGCTCAGAGCAGTAAATAATCTCTCATTTTAGTTATGTGTGGTGGCAAAAAGCAAACGTAGACACTGTCCTACAGCAAATGTAAGGTGATTAGCATTACAGTAGAATGGAAATGCCATAACCTCATCCCAGGCAGGATTTTATTCCATCCCTCCAGTTAAGTCGTTGATCAAAGATAATGAATTTTAGAAGCCCACCGTTGGAAAGCCTGGTTTTCTAAACCTGTCATTTACAACTGGAACCGGGTCAGCGACATCACATACTGCACATGGCAGAGGAGCACATGGAATGTGTCTCCTAGCAGAGCCCTGGCGGAGGGAGATCCTGGCCCACCAGCTGAAGGCCATGCAGTAGCCGAGCGCCTCTCTGCTGTGGGACGAGCTGTGCTGTGGGTAAGGCAGAACTTGGGGGGTTGAGTGACCACACGGTAGGGGCTTGTGCTCACGTCACTGATTTCTTGCTGGGTTTGGCTAAATCACCTTAGTCCTATTTACATCCCTGAATCTTCGGATTTCCTTGCTGAGATTCCCTTGGCAACTTGATGTCCTCCTGCTCTGCATATATAGAATCATGGAACAGTTTGGGTTGGAAGGGACCTTTGAAGATCATCTAGTCCAACCCCCTGCAATGACCAGGGACACCTTCAACTCGACCAGGTTGCTCAGAGCCCCGTCTATCCCGACCGCGGGTGTTTCCAGGGATGCGGCGTCTACCACCTCTCCGGGCAACCTGTGCCAGTGTTTCACCACCCTCCTCGTGAAAATGTCTTGCTTTCTTGCTTACATCTAGTCTGAGTCTACGCCCACAGACCCGCCATCGCTGCTCTAACCTCCCTGTGGGAGATGGTACAGAGAAGCTGTATGTGGGACCAGGTTAATTCTGTACCAAACACAAGTTGCCAGGCCCCAAACGCCGTGAAAGTGCCAATTAGACAAAGTTTCACATTATTTTTCCTCCTTTAGAAGAAAGGTTTGGGGGATCTTACGCAATTCCAGTGCCGGTCACAGTGCAGTCTTAGGGAAATAGAGGCTGAAATAACGTTTGATGTCTGTATGCAATCCGTAACACTCGTATGCACAGTGTACGTCTCCATCTACCCCAGCGTGCAACCTGCCGAGGGTTTGAGCCTTCCTGGCGCTCCTGTAACACAAATAACGAGGCCCAAGCCACCAGCTGTTCATGCAGGACGGATCTGGTAAAGCAAAGCAGCTTTGTTCTGACATTTCTTGGGGTTAATGAGCTGAGAAATGGGTCACTGGAGGCGGAAACCGTCTGCCACGGAATGAATGGCGCCGGGACCTCTGCCTCCCTGCCAGGACAGCCCGGCCGAGCGGCCCCCGCCCTTAGCTCGGGGGGCTGCAGCTAGCGACGGGCAGTGCCGGTTCTGCCCCTGCCTCGGGGGCCGTGGCAGGGAAAGGCCGGTTCGAGCGAGCCCACACGCGCAGGGACAGCCGCGGGAACCCGCTAACCCCAACGGTCCCGCTTCTCTGGCGCAGCGCTTGTGCCTCGGGGCTCCCTGGCCCCAGCGGAGCCTCAGCGCCCGCCGCAACGGCCCTCGGGGCGCAGGGCAGGGGTGACGCCGGGCACCCCGCCGCGTGCCGGGCCGCCCCGAGCGGGGGCCGCCTGAGGCGGCGGCGCGCGGCCTCCCCCGTGAGGCGGCGGGCGGGAGCGCGGGCGGTTGGCGGGAGCCCCGCCGGCGGCGGCCCCGCCTCGGGCCGCGTGACGCGCGTTGCCATGGCCACCGATTTACGCTACCGGGGCCGGCGGGGGCGGGCGAGAGGGGCGGGCCGCTTCAGCACCAGCGCGGACGCGGACAGCAGCGGCGGCGGCCCCGGCTCGGCGGCGACTCTCCCGTGCGGGCGCAGCGCCGGGCCCTGCGGTGGAGGAGAAGGGGTCGCCTGCACGGTGAGTGCCCACCCCGCAGCGCCGAGGGCTTGCGGACCGCCCCCCCGGCCCGACCCGGGGGTGGGGGCGCCCTGCGTGCCGCGGCTGGCGAGCCCCTCGGCGCTGGCCGGGCGGGGAGGGCGGAGGGGAAGGCCGGCAGCGGGCGGCGGGGCGGGCAGCGCTGCCGGAGCTCGGGGGGCGCCTGCCCGCCCCGCCGGAGCAGCCCGTGTCCGGGCGGACACCGTGGCACGGGACGGGCGTTACAGAGCTCGGTCCGCTGCGGGGCCGTTGGAGGCGGTTGGGCTGCTAGAGAACTTCGCAGGGCCCGGGTGGCTGCCTCGGGCTTGGCCTTTCGCCTCTCCCGGTAAGGCGTCTGCCCGGGAAACTTTACCAACTCACAGAAAGAGCACTTGGGCAAATTAGCAGTGGGGTGGGGGGTTGGGGGTGGGTTTTCTTGGGTTTCTCTGGGGAAGGGAGGGTTCTCATTGCACGCGAGCTCTGTCTTACAAGCGGCATTCATCTGCATGAATCCTAAAAACTTGCCGAGTTTTGGGCAAGACCTGACTCACCAAAGTAGGAGCAGAAGTAGCAGAAGCGTGCTGCTCACTACTTGCTGTCCGAATGGAGCCTGGAAGCTCTATCCTCTGCTCTAGATGTCACAAAGCAGCCCCAGTAGGCCTTTTCTAGGTCCTGAGCAAGGGCCATCCGTGTTGCCTGGAGAGGTCAGAGCCTGGAGGTGACGGTCAGACAGCGAGCTGGGATTCTCTGCCCTAAACTATTTAGAAGTGCTTTTCAAATACGCATGCCTGCGTGCAAAGCAAAACCCATTCGCAGCAACTCAGGGCCAGTATCCTGTGTCTTCCCAGCCAGGAAAGAACTGTCCTGTGCCCACTGCCTTCTCCTATCCACGAGCATGGCTCTGACACTTCTGTCAAGGCACTGCAGATCTTTAGCCATATATATTACTCCATCAAAAAGAGGATGGTTGCCCACACAGGCAGACACACGTTGTCTTGCGCGTGCTGCATTAACAACAATACTTGGTTCGTGGCTCTCATAAAAAGGAACAAGGTAGGTATGAATAATGATGTGGATCACTGTTAAAGGCCAAGAAATGAATAATAAATGAAAGTGAATCGAGGGCAGGGACTCTCCCACACTTTATGCTCTTGTGTTCACCTTAAACTATGGAGTCGAATGTGGCTTGTTTATGTCCCATTCAGAAATGTAAAAAAGATCCACTTGTCCTTTCATTCTCCTCTGTGCTGTGGCTGCAGCATCCAGGAGATAAGGAATAAGTGCTCGATGTGTGTGTGGGAGAACAGCAGTCTGGATATTACCTTCTACCCCTTTGGTCCTCTTGCATTCTCACAGCTTAGTTTAAAGAGAACAGCAATAATTCCTTTAATCTGCAGTTGCCACAGCCCTTCGACCTCGTGGTAGTGTTGCTTGCACACCGTCCATGCTCAGCTATGCATTAGAGGCATAACTTCACAGTAAATTTAGTTTTGTTGCCTCATTAGGCATCAGACACGCAGCACTGTGGTAGGGACTAGGTGCTCTGTAATGATTCAGCTGCCAGAAAGAGACGTATAATGTCGACCCTTGTGAGCAAGGGCCTGAACTTAAATTCCTGCCCTGGAAAGTGTAACAACAGCTCCTGCTCAAGTTCAGAAGTAACTGCTGACACAGTAGAGTCTGATAATTTATGAATCCACTGTAAATCAAGGAGGGATAAGTGGAGCAAGTTCCTTGAAAGACCACTTTGAAATCACATTGAGACTAAGTTATTTTGGAGAATAAATTAAGCAGCATTTAGGCTGACAGTGGAAATTATTTAATTAATTGAGATTGCTTGAAGGAATGAAATTCTACCTGTATTTTCAAAATGCTTTTAATCTGGATTGGTTTCATGGCCTTCCTAGTTCTGGGCTTTGATGATCGGACTCCGTGCTCAGCCATAGCTACGGGACTCCTGGGTGTGAATCAGGGCGCCTCACCTCCAGGACCGGTTTGGTCTATGCCAGCAGTGCTTGGCCATAGTGAGGGGTGAAAATGTTGGTAGCTTGTGCTCTGCTTTGCCTTTTTTATTCATGTTCAGCAGCTCTTGGTGGGTCACCCTGAGGTTATTGACAGTGTTTGTAGAGTTCCCAGTAGCTTGATAGTCATCTGCCATAGCGTGGCCAGCAGGTCGAGGGTGGGGATTCTCCCCCTCTACTCTGCTCTCGTGAGACCCCACCTGGAGTGCTGCATGAAGCTCTGGGGCCCCCAACATCAGAAGGATATTGACTGGTTGGAGCGAGTCCAGAGGAGGCCATGGAGATGCTCTGAGGGCTGGAGCCCCTCTGCCATGGGGACAGGCTGGGAGAGTTGGGGGTGTTCAGCCTGGAGAAGAGAAGGCTCTGGGGAAACCTTAGAGCACCTTCCAGTGCCTGAAGGGGCTACAAGGAAGCTGGGGGGGGGACTTTTTACAAGGGCCTGTAGTGACAGGACAAGGGGTAACAGGTTTAAATTGAAAGTGGGGAGATTTAGATTGGATATCAGGAAGAAATTCTTCCCAGAGAGGGTGAGGAGGTGCTGGGACAGGTTGCCCAGAGAAGCTGTGGATGACCCATCCCTGGAAGTGTTCAAGGCCAGGCTGGATGAGGCTTGGAGCAACCTGGTCTAGTGGAAGGTGTCCCTGCCCATGGCAGGGGGGTTGGAACTGGATGGGCTTTAAGGTCCCTTCCAACCCAAACCGTTCTGTGATTCTGTGATACAGGGATGGAATTTGTCTTATGGATTTGAGATACATGTATGTCTTACATGTCTATATTTAACTCCCACTGTTTTTAATGAACAGGTACAAGATTTGTAGGCAAACTCCAAGTAAAATTTCACCATCAAACTATAGGTAGCATGGAGTGAGGGCTAGTCCACACAGAGTGGAAGTGAGCTCAGAATTTATCCTACTGAAGACAGATGCCTGGCCATGCCCATACTGGGCCAGTCCTGCTCTCACCCCAGAGCAATTTCTGGTGTGAGAACTGAATTTGTGCCATTGGGTTTCAAATATAAAAATAAAAATCTTTTGAAAGTTACAGCCTAGCTTTTCCCCTTTGCCACCACAATCTCCATGCAAAAATAATTATTCAGAATATCAGTACAGAACCTAAGGTAGCACAGGGAATCAGCAACGTACCTGTTGTCTACTGCCATGCAGAATTAGAGTGCAGTACATAAAGGGAGTGCACAGATAGCTGTAAAAGTTGAGCATAATATTGAACATGGCTTTTTCATATTGCAGAATTGCTCACAGATAAACCATCATTTCAGGTTTTTTTTTCTAGCCAAGATATTTTTGTAGCCCTAAATACTGTTTCTTTCAGTACATGTTAACAAAAGAATGTTTTTCCTCCATAAAAGACTACAAACTAGTACAGCAGATGTCTATTTGTGTCAACATCAGCTGATTTTCTTCTCCATTGCCCTTTTTGCTGGATCTTTGCTTATCTAGCAGGTCCTGTCTTCTTGACATCCAATGTCATGTTGAGCGTTTTTTCACATTTGGTGTTAGAAAACGACTCAGTCTTTCTCAAAAATCGGTATCGTCATCTGCATGATGGTCATTATGCATTATTGATAGTGATGGAACAGTCACGAACGTACACGTCTTTGCTGCAGGGCCTTAGCCTTTTTCTTTGGTTTACCATTGCCTTATCTTGTCTCTGCATTTTAATAATAATGTCAACAGAGACATTCTGTGCTGCCTTCACCATGAAAGAGTAGTAGTACCCTGGGCCTGGTGTTGCAGCCATCATTCTTTTTCCTGAGGTACTTTGAGTGGAGTTACGCAGTTTTTTACCTTATCACAGAACTCTACAAAACATTTCAGTTATCAGAAAGTTGTTTGGCAGGGGAAGCTAGCTCTCACTGATGCAGAATTAAGAATAAACTATTATACAACAAGTACTTTGAAATTAATAAATAATATAATTTCCCCCACTTTTACAGTGTAACTCATGAAATTGGGAAAACAGCATTACAGAGAATTCCCACTACTAAGTATGGACATTAATTCATAAAAATATGAGTTATATGTTAACATCATAACCACAAATATATACAATATAAACAAACAGTGGAAGACAGAGTAATCTTTGAGTAGGACCCCAGCTTGCCCTCTTATCAGTTCTGTGAGACACGTTTCTGTGGAGGGTGCCAGCAACCCTGGTCCAGGATACAGAAGTTTCTTCCAACTCAATTTAAACTCGCCACTTGCTTTAGCAGTCACGAAGAGCCTTTATTCGGAAGGAATCTAGACTGCTTAACAAATCAACCTGGAGCCTGTGCCCAGAGTTCATGTCTTCTGCCATAAAATGAAAATACTTCTGGAGAGAAACAGGATAATTGCTTAATAGCAAATGCTTTTATAAAATATGCAGAGCAGAGCAGGAGTGATGTGGAGAGGGCTTTATGGAATATGAGTGCATTTGTCTTTAGCTTTCTGGCTCGCCCTGAGGAAAGCTCTCCAGATCCATTGTACTACTATATGTAATACCAAAATCCACCCTCGACACTTCAACTGCTCGGTACTGATTCAGGAAAAAAAGAAAAGCATTGGATTGATTGAATGAGCTAAACGCAGCTTCCGGCAAGGCACAGTGGGTTTTGGTACGTTCAGTAAAAAAATGAAATCCGCTCAATTTACTGCGTGTGTTGTGTTGTACCCCTCTCAGAACAGACATGACGGCAAACCTGGCGGTTATCCTCCAATGCTTTCATGGCCAAAGCCATCCCACAAGACAAGTTCTTGGGGACACTGCCACTTTTGTAACTTGCTGGGTCTCCCTTGGTGTAGATGAGGGGAGGAACCCTCTGTAGGGTTTCTGAGGAGAGCCTTGACTTTGTTACTCCCTCTGTCCCCTGAGAACAGCCCAGAATTAGGGCTGTAATGGCATGCTGAATAGCTCATCCCTCTTCCTCTGGCATTTGAAGAGGAGAGATAATTACGAAGATGGTTAATAGATGGGAAAGGAAGATTGTTTCGTTCTTTACCTTGCCTGATTTTGCTGCAGTTTAGTCATAATAATGAGAGGTTTTGATAAGTGAGCTTCGGATTGAGTCACTGGGATCTCGAGTGAGTAAATAGATTTTGGTATTAGTCTGAGGAGCTAAGCAGAGCAATCATGCACTGCTCTTGGAAGCTGGCAGGCAGAAAGGGGGAGGCAAACATCTCTGGAGAGGGGAGAGGATCCTTGGCTCTCGTTCTTGCCGACTCGGGGGAATCACCTTGAAAAGCCCTGGGTCAGCTGATGAGGGGTCCGAGCAACCTCCACGTTCCCTGAAGCCCATGGGAGATGCAAGCACCCAATAGGTTTGAGGGTCACTCCCGTGGTGGGACCTGGGAGTGGGGACACCCAACTGACTGGGAACGTGCTCTCGAGCAGTACTCGTGGCACAGCGGGTTGGAGGGGGAACCCTAAGGCACAGAGCCACGCGTTATCTCCCAGGCCCTGCTGGTTCTCATTACAGTCTTTTGCTCATTGCGCACAGAGACGCAAGGGTAAAAGACTTCAAAATGAGCTCCGTGGTGCATATCATCACAATTCACGTTTTAAATTCAGGAATAGGAAAGTATTCTCTTTGAGACTCCAGATAATTGTTGACAAAGTCGTTTGTATTTTTGGGTTTTTTACTTCAGGTAGAAAAATCCTGGGAACCGTGAGTACAGAATAATGAAATGATACACTTTTTCCTGTAATGCCGGAGCCAACAAAAGGCAGCCGTTGAGAATAGTATCCCAACAGCCAAAGCACTTCATCAATCTCAGCTGCTGCTTCTATGAACATATTATATAACAGTGGGTGTTCTTCTGCAAAACAATATAAAGGTTTCTCTCCCCTTCCCCTAAATATCACCAGGGGAAGCCATTAATTCTACTCTAGTGTTAATCTATTCTATCATGATGATATATCCATTAATGGATGTCGTATATCCATTAAACGTTCCACCCTCGCACAGAAAGGAATAACAATAGTTCATTGTTAAAAAGACTCAATGATGTTGGTTTCTTTTATGTAACTGATTATCTGTTTGTCTGGCTTTTCCTCCAGAAGGCCAGACTCTACATGCTGAGACTCCTTTATCTAAGCTGTCCAGAACCTATTTTCCTTGACATTGAAGACATTACTGGCTTCTGGCTTTCAGGCTGACCAGGGCTGAGCCCTTGCCAGACTTAACCCTGTACTGCCAGCTGCAAACACGAGCCATCGCTGCACGGATTAGGAGAGCTAGCGGGGCAACATGCATTCATTCAATTAGTAGCCCATCATGAGTTGGAAAGCAAAAGAAAGCTGCAAATGGGTCCTGGCACAGCAGGGCACAGAGTGAGGAAGGCAAGTACTAGGCTTCTGGCAGCAGTAAAACTGCATATTCAGTGATAAAAATCTGACTGCTCTAGCGTTGAGGAAACATCCATAATATTCTTAATAAAATGAATAACTGTCCATACCTCCCTAGGCTATCATTGCAGGTTTTCCTGCCAGTTATGCATATATTTGCATTCAAATCATACTTGCAGAGCTATCTTTACTCAGTAGCATATGTACTTTCAGCGTGAAAGTTGAGATAGTGGAACGCAGCTCAGCAACAAGGAGTAAATTTACAGGTACATGAAACCATGCAGTGGACAGGGCCCTACTCGGGATAGTTAAGGAACCTTGTGTAGGTGTGAGCTTTGTAGGGTGGGGTGCTGGAATGGAGGTCTTTGAAGGAAAGCCTAGAATAGGCTACCTAGCTGTCAGCACGTCTTTGAAATGAGAAACAAATATTAAAAAGTGCCTTTATGATAGCATACAAATCTTTACAAAAATAGTTGTGATTCCTGAATAGCCAGTCAATGGGCCATTGAGGGCCTGGAAATTCCAGCAGCAGGCTGAATCCTGGACTGCTGTAAATGGACCAACAACCTAGTCTGCCCGGAAACAAGACCTCCCCCTCACCTGCACACATTTTTAGAAAGAATATGAAGTCACTGTGCAACTCATAATATTGAATTTTTCTGCATTGTTATTAATTCTGGTGTTTCTATGATTCCACTATGTCCCTGCTAATTTGCATGTCTATTAATAATATTAAATTCTTATTCAAAATCCCATAGAGAAAATAGCAAGTTTTTTAATATCCTTGCAGAGGATTAAGTAGGACCTGAAACCCAGAGTCTTTATAAGCACTTCTGTGCCTTTCCACTGCTTTTACCTTATCATTTCCAACTTAAAAGGCTATTGTTATGACAGCAGGACTGCCAAGTTGTAATGCATGATTTATTATGTACAGCAGGTGACTGGTAGTTAACATTTATCTCAAAATGGACGTTATTGTTTGTTGGGTTTTTTTCCTGCAGCTTTCCCTAGGAGGTTTGTGTTTTTGTCAGCGACAAGATGACAATTCATATTTTTACCAAAGGATCCAGTGAGTCATCCTATTAACTCCGCTGAAATACATGCTTGCCAATCGTCCTGCCACGGTAAGTCTGTGGGATTTTTGCATTCTCTCCGGAAATGTTATTCAGGAGTTAGTCCATAGTATGCATTCGGTAGTACAAATCATCTTTACCTGAAACAGTAACCTCTCCTTGATGACCACAGCCCCAGCAGACCAAATATTGCATATCACATATATTTTTGTAAATGTTATTATTTTAGTGCAAATTTGAAGACCGACTGTGCCTCCTACCGTGCTATTTACAGGGGCTTTGTTTGTTTGGACCTGGAGGCTGTGTAAGAAAGAACCTGGTGTGTTGCGAGAACTGATGCAAAGGCACAATATATCTGGCCTTGCAAATGTTGTCCTGTGAGGGGATCCACATGCAGCTAAGAATGTGCGTACCATGAGTCATGATGGAAAAATTCGACATCCGAAAGAACCCAAATCTCCAGGATGACATAACATGGATTATGTATTCGTTCTGGTTGCCCAAATTAAACTCCTTAGTTATTTTGTCCCTCCTGAGAACCGCCAGCTCATCAAGCCCATATCCTGTAACGTTCCAGTAGAGGTGTAGGCTACTCGGTTCCTTTTCCCAGCTTTGTGCTGTAGCCGAGCACAGCTGTGCTTGGGTTGTCCTGCTCTGCAAATCGTCTTCGTTCGGGAGAAGGGGCAGTGCAGGCTCTGTGGCTTTTTCCACGTGTGGTACATGGCTCTGTGGCTTTTTCCACGTGTGGTACATGGCTCTGTGGCTTTTTCCTGCTCCTTGGGCTGTGTTGAAGGAAAAGTAGGACACATTTTTGTTGATAAAGTCTTTCCTTCTTTTGTCCTTACTTGTTCTGCCCTTGAAGGTGATACTCGGTGGCACAGTCCTAGAAAGCTGCCTTCTGCTTAGGTGTATTTTGCGCACCACGTAACCTTATCTCACAGGAGAAGAGCATATGGCCTTGAGTTATTATTTGTTATTTCAGGGTAACTAAATGGGAACTGTACTGAAAACTTATGGCAGCTCATGCGTTATCTCACGATAACAGGATAAATCAACAGCATCTTCACTGCACGCGTTAACATTAATGGAAGGAAAAACTCATGAGAAACACTGTCAAACCAGTTTAAATATGTCCCCATTTTGGATGCCCCAGATGCTTTACTGCTTCTACTGATCTCATAAGCATTGAAATTATGACTGGGACTCCTTCCACGTTTGCCATTCTTGCCTTCAGAGCTAATGCCAGCTGCAGGCCTTAAGGCAGTGAGCATGCAAAATGCTTAACAGAGAAACGCAGCTTTGAATTAAAGCTTCAGAAAGGTATCATGGAAATCGTTAGTGATGCATATAATGTGTGTGCAGCAAAGCCGCCACAGAGATCCAAGGGGAGAATTGCAATAGTTACTTTGCGCATCTCTGGGGTAACCCCCAAAAGCAGGCCTGCTGCGCCAGCCGACAAGGCATTTTGCTTGATCCATAAAAGGTCCCTTTGCAACCGATTTCAAGTGCAAACCGAGGTAAGAGAATTGTAGCATTAACGTATTACGTATAATTGTTGTAAACCAGACAAATACAGGAGCAGATAAAAGCAAAGCAAGGAGAATCGAGCTAACACAGCTGCACAAAAATTGTTTCAGCTGTATTCTGCTTGGGAATGCCAGCACATTGCAAACTGAAGCAGCATTATAGAGTATATAATAAGAGAATCTTCGACATTTATCGGTAAAATGGGAGCTAAATTTGATGAGACTGTCCTCTAGACTGTAAGTACCTGTTTCTAGGAAGGCGGTGTGGAACAGGAAAGGTACCATGGCAGATTTTCTTCACTCAGATGTAAAGCCAGATCTGCTTTTATTTTTTTGAAGAAGCTGGTGTATGGCAGCATGCCAAGAGGTGGTTAACTAAATCTTTCAGCATCATTGTAAAACCAAACCCAGGTTTGACGGGGGGCAGCAGGGCAGATCTAGGGAACGCTGGGACTGTAGTTGCCAGTGAGTAAGAGCTCTCAAAGTCTGTGTCACATATGTGGCTACCCTACATGGCATAATGCTGTTGCTGGCAAATGGCAGTGAGATACAGCTGCCACCAGGGATCACCCTCCATTGAAAACATCACCGGTTTCCAAAAAATGAAGCGACTTTCCAGCGTCTTTTCCCATTAACCGACCCAACCCCAGCACTTGCTTGTGTTCGGCTTTGTGTGACTGCTGCGGTCACATGCAGCAGGTTGCCTTCCCTTCATCCCTTCATCTCTCGTTTCACACAATGCTTTGACTAATTATAGCACAACACTGCTGCTGATTTATTGTAACCAAGGCTCACTTGCATTAATAATAACTCCTGATGTTAGCCTGAGCACCTCGGTAAATAAATTTACCACTGCTTTAAGAAATTAGGTTCCTAATGACTATAAAATTACCTGGAAATTTTTCATGATGCTAGACAAGATTAAGGAAAAGAACAAGAGAAAGTTCTTCTAGGAAAGTGCAGGGTTGCAAACATGAAGCAAATTAGTAAATAATTTTAAAAAACTTTATTGGGGACTATTTGTAAATTAATTATGTACTTGACAACTTAATTCCTGTTTTTTCCTAGTACATTTTCCTTACTTGTCAAAGTTGAAGGCATTATTTCAGCACACCATTCTTAGAGTTCATGGTAAGACATTTCCAAGACATTAATGTCGAGGCTCTGAACTCACAAAGCATCACTGGATTACCCAGGAATCACTTTAGAGAAATGACATTTTGAGGTACAACTCTTCAACACAAAAGAGGTATATACTGAGACATTACCTTTTCCTGTCATTTTATAGTCTTAGCATATTGCAGTAAAATATAAAATAACCAAAACCAAGTAGCAGGGAAGGAAGGATTTCTAAGCTTATTTAGGAGGACTTCCATCTTCTGACTTTCAAAAAGTGTTTGAAGAGGGTCCCTCTGCTGAAAAAAAGAATTGAATTTCAACATTCCCATCTCTAAGCCCTTTTACATCACAGCATTAACCTTGAAAAGCGCTCTCAGAGTTTTGCAATATCAGACAAATCACATAACAAAACCCACTGTTTATGCAACGGTTCTGACAACTAGAAGTTTGCTAGGAGATGGTCAGAGCTGGACTACCACAATGTGACGTATCAAGAACACAGATGACAAACACGGCAGCAGAAAAGGTTATATAAAAACCTCTCTTCCCAACCTCCTCGCTCCAGCCAGTGTTGTGCTACCTCTGAAATTCTGTAACAGCTGTTTTATATGATGAACATGTACTGGGATGTCATAAAGGCTATGAAGGATGGATTGAAGTTTTTCATAATCATAGTTTGTGGTAATTAAGGAAGAAGCATAGACTCATAATAATAAATAGCTAATGGTAAAGCCATAAGCGTGTGAAATAAGCAGTGCTGTGAGTGGCCATTTCCTCCTTTCAGTTCAAATGTTGTATCTTCTAAATGCCTGCAGGAATGTGTGTATTTCTGCATATATGTGCATACATATATATATTTGCATGTAAGTATATGGAGTTATTTGCTGTGTAAACAATGCCAGGAACTGCACGCTTGTTCCAGGACTAGAGGACTGAATCCAACACCTTCACACTATCAATTCAGTGGCAATTAAACACCCACCATAGGTCCTGATTTAGCCAACTTTTGAAGCATGTGCTCAACTTCAAACATACGGTTAGTCCCATTCTTCGAATGAGGCCACAAGGTGCTTGAAATTACATATGCTTTCGGTTAACTGATTTGTGAGCTGAAGCTATAGTAGAAGTATGTGAAAAATCGCTCTGTCGTATTACTTAGCCATTTGCCAGTTCACAAGTTAATTGACATTACTGAAATATTCCAGAATGTGGAGTCTGAAGGTGAGGGTAGGAAAATAAATGACAACGCACATATGTAGTCACTACTAATTAAGAGACAACAGCGTAGATTTTTCAGTAGTGTTATTGCTCAGTATAATTTGACTGGATTTTTCTTCTTGGGCTTTAGATGAAAAAATATGTTTTAGCCATCTGTCTGCAGAAACATCTCTCGATGTTTCAGTGGTACGCTTGCAGTGTTGGCAGGTAGCCGAAAGTCGCTTCTTTCACACGGCTGGTGTCTCACTGAGCCATTTGAGATCACACCTCAACACCACCCGAGTTTCACATCTCCGGTCACTTCAGTCCCTCCAAACTGCGGCTTTACATCAGCCCGCCTGGGAGACACCGCTTTGTCTGGGCAGTGGTCCCGCGTGCTGCCTTCTGAGAAACAGCCCTCTTACCCGCAAAGGGATTTCATTGGTTTTCTGTGGAAAGTGGTTTATGAAGTTCAGTGTCGGTATAATTCCCATCCTGTTTGTACGGAGTGTTAAGGAATACGGTGGTCTTTAGTTGTATATTCTTTTTAGGTGCCTAGGTAGTGTTTCAACAGCAATGATCTAAACCCCTTTGCTATGTGACAAATACTTTATTGCTATTGTTTAAAAACTATTTCTAGTTTCCCTGAATTCTCTCTGAACTAATCTTGGACAAACCCAACAGAAATCTTTTTAAAACAAGCCTTAGCTAACACATGCAGTGTTAAAGGAGAAAGCAAAATTGTAATGTTTGTGCAGAAAAAAGAAATTCCTTTCAGTAGTCAAAGTCATTTTCGGTATCCGTACCTCCCTCTATGAACTGCCTAACCAGCAGCTTCCCGTGGGTTGAGTATTGAGCAATGGTATGGTAGGATTCAGCAGTAAACCTTTCTGATTGACCTCTGAGCATTAACTACCCCGAAAGAACTGAGGAAGCAAGAGGGGCCTCAGCATGAAATGATGCCCACGGATTCTGGAAGGTGTTTAGCCCGTTGGTCGGTTTCTGCTCTGTAACACTGACATCAGTGTTAGGAGACAGTAAGATGATTTGCATCTTTCATTACACCTCGGACACCTAATGCCCATCCATGTTTTTTGTAGTTCCTTAAATGCACTTCTTCTTATTTACGTACTGTAATCACACCTAATTATGTAATTGTATGACTGTATTTGATTATATTCATGGTATATATAAATAAAATTTAAAAATTAAAACGTTCATATTCCCATTACAAAAATTTAATTAAAATAAAGTTTGCGTATGATCAATTAGAAACACTTTAAACCCAATATTGTGGGGTCTGCGTATTTTATCCCCCTCACTGTAAAGTTATCCATGCTACGATCCATCTGATTGCTAAACATGATGATATGAAGACAAGATACAATTTTAAACTGAGGAATTCCAGAGCCTGAGCTGTATCCCATGTACTCTACAGGTGCTTCTTTACGGGCTTTCTGGAGAAGTTTTAGAGTATCAGTGCAGACGGAAAGGCGTTTTCTTATCAGTTCTGCAAACCGTAACTCGCAGCATTGCTACATTAATGTAAGAACACGGTTAATGGCTTAGAAGGAAAAGGATTTTCCTCAGAAGCAGCGTGGAAACAGCTTAACAATTATCAGATACCCAGTTCTTCAGCCGTAACAAGTGGTATTAAAGGATGCGTGCGTATAGATGATCCGAGGGACTAAATTACATCCCAGGCATATGGCTAGATAAACAATGAGCGTGTTGCACCTCTGCTGCCTTTTGTACAACCTTCCTGGCCTTTCTGTAGTTTTAAGTAAGTCACTAAAGATAGAGGGAGTTTTCTAGGCAGGAGAGAAAGAACAAATTTGCTCATTTTATTCATTTTAGCCATTCATAGTGAAATTTATGTGGAGTTTCATTATAATCACCAAGTTTTTCATGTTATTAATCTTCCAGTAGTTTTAAATGCAGTCTATATGCTTTACTGCATTTACTTTGAGTCATGGATTATACAACAACACAATGGTTTCTCAGCAGGATTAAAACCCAAGTACATTAAAATTCAATTAAAAGCCTGTGACAAGTGCAGTGGTTGACTCAGACCATTAACTGGGATTGTCTCTCTGTAAAATGACCTGCTTTGTCACTGCACCGAGGAAGGAAGATGTATGTTTGTTAGTGAAATGTCAGGCGCTCTTGTGTTTGAGCGAGTCCTAACGTTTGTCTCTCAACTTCTGTGTCTCCCTAGTTAGCCAACGGACACCACAATGTCTGAGGACTTAGACCACAGATTCAGTAGTCTCACCTGGGATCAGATTAAAATCCTGGACCAAGTTTTAGCTGAGGTCATACCTATTCATGGGAGAGGAAATTTTCCAACTCTGGATGTAAAGCTGAAGGATATTATTCATGTGGTAAAGGAACAGCTCGTTGAAAAGCAAATCAACGTTAGAGATATTCGCCTGAACGGCTCGACGGCCAGTCACATCCTAGTGAAGCAGAATGGAACCAGTTACAAGGACCTAGACATCATTTTTGGGGTGGAACTTCCAAGTGAGCTCGAGTTCCAGGTTGTTAAGGAAGCAGTTCTTAATTGCCTGTTGGACTTCTTGCCAAAATGTGTTAATAAGGAAAAAATCACTGCTCAGACAATGAAAGATGCTTATGTGCAGAAGATGGTCAAAGTCTCCACTGACCACGATCGCTGGAGTCTCATCTCGCTGTCGAACAACAGCGGCAAGAATGTAGAATTAAAGTTCGTCAACTCGCTCAGACGGCAGTTTGAGTTTAGCGTGGACTCCTTCCAAATCATACTGGACTCCATACTGAATGTTTACAGAGCCACAGACTGCAAACTGACAGAAGACTCTTACCCCACTGTCATCGCCGAGAGTATGTATGGGGACTTCAACGAAGCGATGGACCACTTAAAATACAAACTGATTTCCACACGGAACCCGGAGGAAATCAGAGGAGGTGGCCTCCTGAAGTACAGCAATCTCCTGGTTCGTGATTTTAAGCCAGCAGATGAGGCTGAAATTAAATCTCTGGAACGTTACATGTGCTCCAGGTTCTTCATTGATTTTCCAGATGTTGCTGAGCAGCAAAGGAAAATTGAGTCATACCTACGCAACCACTTCATTGGAGAAGAGAAAAGCAAGTATGACTACTTGATGACTCTGCGTGGAGTTGTAAACAAGAGCACAGTCTGCCTCATGGGACACGAACGAAGGCAAACTCTGAACATGATCACAATTCTGGCTTTAAAAGTACTTGGAGAACAAAATATCATCCCAAATGCGGCCAATGTAACATGCTATTATCAGCCTGCTCCATATATCAGTGACAGAAACTTCAGCAATTACTACATTGCTCACGGACAACCACCTATCATCTACCAGCCGTACCCGTTCCACATACAAGTGCAAAGCAGCATGGTTTAGGCACACGATGACCTCCTCAGCACTTACACTCCTCTCCCTTTCCAGTTCTCTCCATAATAAAGGCCTCATTAAAGCAACTTTTATCATCCCTTTTGATTTAAGGACATATTTTTGTGCAAGTTGCCAAAGTTATTTGGTTGATCAGTGTCTCAATCACCATTAAGTAGATCGTAAAACAAGTGACACAGCCACCATTCACAAAGTATTTATATCCCCACGTGTGTTTGGGCTATATTTTTTTTTTCCAATGAAAAGAGAAGGATATAAATTATTCTAATTTTATAAAACAAAATGCACTAAGTTCTGGGTTCTAAAAAATTCTTAAGCAAAATTTAAATAGTGTAAATGAAAATTTAAGCCAGTAAAATACCTCTCAGTAAAAATGCCTGATTTTGGAAGTGACAGTGTTCTGGGCACATTATAGTAGGTCACCCATCAGTTACACCCATGCAGTTCCAGCCACACGTATTTGCAGCACCTTTTGAAAATACACATGGATGGGCTGTCTTGGTGGTTTGAGCTCTGCTTCCCAGGCTCTGGTCTGATCACTCTTCAGGTCCAGTTAGAGAGGTGAGGTCCCTCTCCTTGCCAGAGCACTGTTCAGTAATGGTTAGCATGAAACATCCCTACCAAGAGCAGACTCAGCATTTTTGGGTATCCACAATTTCCACTGATCCGAGCGAGAGATTTGGCTGCTGAAGTGATGCAGCGTTGGACCCCAGGATCTGCCTCACAGGTAGTGAAAGTTGTAAGAGAGACAACTATTCTGGTTAAACTGGTCTTGAAAAACAAGGTAATAGAATGAGAAAGGAGGTGAAAATTGAGCACATGGGGCTTGCGTTCTATTGTTAAATTGTTATTGATCAGAGATGCTTTAATGCATAATAAAGGGAGTCAGGAAAAAAGCCAAAAAACCCAGGGCTGTGTTGTTTTTAGGCGAATTAAAACAAATCCGTGGTAGTGGCATTTGAAAAAATACTTTATAGTAGCAATGTCCTGTAGATGTTTAGATACTGGCACACATACACTAGTAGCAAATGAAGATTTCTCTTATGATCAGGAAGTAAAACATTAGTTTCGAATTTTTGTGTGTGTGTTTACCAAAGATAAGTTTTAAACACGTCACATAAGTGCCTCCCTGTGCCAGTTGCTCCGTGGAAGTGGTAACGCTGTTGGCAATCATACTGCAGAGCTCCTGAATTACAGAAGGGGAAACCTATGCCCACCGATGGGTCGCGAAGCGTTCGTAGCGCTGAAGGTCAGAGAGCTGTGCACCGTTGGCTTCAGTGTGAGCAGGTTTGGGGCAGATGGACCTACGGTGTGCTCACCAAAACTACTCCGGTTTAGACGCTGAATATGGTGCAAGAAGGAATAGTAATGGAAAGGAGATTTAGGATGGCTGCAGTTGGAAATTTGGAACAGCCAGCTGGAAATGCAAGCAGTAGAGTTCTTACATCTGATGCTTATCACGTCACTGCGTCACACTGCGAGTTCATTACTGGACCATCGCTGTGTCTCCTCCTTGTCATCTTTAAAAACACTGACTACGTGTTACCTATTTACGATAGGTGTCAGGTCTTAGAAATTTCTGCTACTTGCGAAAGCGGTCGATTTATTTTCCACAGAAATATGCTACGTGCCACTATTTTAAATCAACCATTTCTAAATTCTCTGAGGTCTATGAAGTCCTATTGCCAGTGAAATGTAGCTTTCCTCTTTCCCATTATATGCCTGGACAGTAAAACAGCTGTTTAAAGGCAGCTTCACTGACCATTATCACTAAAGCCAACCCTTTTCTGTAAAACAGAGTGCAAAAAACAATGTTTCTGCAACATAAGAGGGGTATACTGACCTACTTGGAAGATGATTCATTTGGTGATGTCTTTCATGAATATCGTGCTGTTATTTTTGCTGATTTTTCAAGTACATCGAATTCTGTGTCTAAAAGCACACTTTATTTCACTTCCACTGGTATCTTTCCATTGGCTAAACTGTATTTCATAAAATCAGCAATGCTAATTGCTGTGTTATCAAAGATGATAACACTATATTTGCATGCAAGCACTTCTAGGGAATTCCCCCTGTCAGAAGCAGAATGGAGTGAAACATGGTGGATTTTTTCTTTTAACTGAGCTGTTTAGATTACAAAGGGAACCTTTAAATTTAGTTTGGTATTTGCCAACTGAAATAGCACTGTGAAATTCTGTAAGGGTCTTATGTAGATTATGGCCCTGCTAACTCTTGTGCTTCGGCACGTGTGATCTGCAGGGCTGAAGAAGAGCTGACAGCTGGACTGGGCGCAGCCGGGACTTTCCAATGAATCTGCAGGTGTTAGGCATCCCAAGGAGTTTCAGGAGGAACTGGACTCCTAAACTCCCTAAGTTTGATTGAAAAACTCAGTCCATCTGCACTGGCCTGTGACCTTAATGTAATGTAGGCACATCAGCTTATCACTCCTCCACTCCTGGTTTCCTTGCTTGCTGGGTGGAGAAATGGGTTGATCTTCTCAAGAACCAGGAAACAGGTCAGCCAAGAAGGAGCATTTTCAACATGTCATGCATAGCCAGTGATCCATTACCCGGAGAAATACTTCAAAAAGTTGGGTTTTTAACCAACCTGTAGAAACATGTATCACCCTGTATAAAGGACTGTAACTATTTTTTGAATCAGACATGGTGAAAAGTATCAGGAATGGTGAGTTAGCTCTGGATTTGTATAAACCAGCCTGTCTGCTTGTACAGCAACAGTTTATTTAAATATATATATTTAGTTCTGTTATTTCTCTGTTTATACGTCCAGGTTAGAACAGGGCTCAGACAAAGCCCATGGAGTTAGTGGGAAGAGCCCACCTAACTGCAACAGGCTTCGTGTGAGACCCCAGAAAAGAGTAAAGGACTTATGTGAGTACCTAGAGGTAAAGGTACGAAGACATCGATATGCAAAAATGTCTCAGGTATAAACAAACCCTTTAAATTTATTGAAAAAGGTCTTGTATTTCTTACCTAGAGGTGGCTCATCTCACACATCTACACATACACAAGCAATTAACAAAACCTGACGGTTTTAAGCATTTCCTTCTGAACGTTTTATTGATACCTGGCAGCAGTATTTGACCTGGAGGGTTTTTTTCCAAGGCAGTATGATTCTGTAAACTCATATTAAAAATGGGGTGATGTATAGACTGCTGCTTGAAAACATTGATGTCAGTATGTATGATGAAATATTGTAACCTCCTCCCCAGTTGTTACTGATTTTACCATGTGCAGATAGAAATCCACAAAGAATTGAGAGAGTTTTCTCAGTACCAGTCTCCTGACCTTCATGTTTACATTATATCTCGTCGTTACAATCTGTTCAATAATTATAATACCTGGAAACTGTAATGCTGATTTTATTTAATCACATGAAACTTCTTAAGGTTTACAGCTTAAAGTAATCTAATGTTGTCAGGGCCTAAGTGTTAAAGTTTCAAGTGCTTTCCTAAAAAATGTCATTTGAATTTTGTGTTCTATCGTAAAAGGTCTATTTGAAGCATATACTTTATGGTTGTTCCTTTAAAATGTAATCTGTGAGCTTTATACTCGACACATTACAAAGGTTTTTGCAATGGATAAAAAAAAAAATGTGAAATTGTCCTCAGTCGAGATGTTCTATTGTCTGTGGTGTTAGACTGAGCCTGCGGATCTGTGAAATGACGGATCTGGTTTACTACCGCGTCGCTGCAGTTTTCTAGCTGTGTAATTTGACTGACGTTAGGGACGTTACACCACCACACATTCAGAGCTGCACAGGTGGGTATCTGATAGGGTTTGTAGAAATATTTGGAGAAAGGACAGCAGAGAGAGGTCGGCAGGTGAGCATGATTCTTACAGCTCGGTTTTTGTTTGACACGTTTTCTATCACATTAACAAACGGAAGGGCCTTCAGGACAAAGCTGCAGCAGATGCAAGGAGTAGTAATTCACTTCATGTGCCATCTGAAGCTGTTGAAAAAATATTGTAATGCTAAAAACGTGTACTAACCACACAGATTTGTAGGTCATTAGTCCACAGTGTTGACTAGTGCCTTTGGGTATTTGGGGAGCGATCATTAAAATAACTTTGTTGTTTAATGTATGGTTTGCTTGTAATACCCTCATTATTCTGGTTGGATGTCAGTTCTAGCATGCAGAGCTGGTGTATTAGAACTGGGAGAATGCTAAAGTTGCGGTTACGGTTCGTTAGGTCAATAAACCACTGACTCAGACTCACCCCTGATCCGCTGTCAGACCCACACTGAAGGTTACGGAACAACCGGATTCTCATGAGCATCTTTGACACATCTGAATGGCTCTATGCTAGTTGTCAAACAGGCTTGTGTCAAATATTCCCATCTTAAGTGCCTAGATATATATTTATATAATAAAAACATGACTGTCTGCTGGTTAAATAAAATTAATACTGAACTTGACAAATGATTTGACTTTACATGTGCCTAAAAATACATTTTACCTACGCTGAATGCACATGCCCACAAATCTAAACACGTAGTTACCCAGGCTGTAGGACTGCTGTCAGGAGTGGACACAGCCAGGGCAAGTGGTGTCGGACCAAGGTCAGAGAAACTCCGACAAACTCTGGGGTTTCAGTTGGGCAACATAATTAATGCACGTTAATGGTTGCTTACTGGGATTTTCTAGGGTTTGGATTGGGGTGTTTTTTGGCTGAGTGGGTTTTTGTTTCGTGGCTGGGTTTCAGAATCCTGCTTATTAATTCAATCATGCTTTTTAAAAAGGACAAGATGATAGTGTTCTTTCTTCCTGGCGGTTTTATGTCCTATGGGCTTTCTCGTGCCTGCAGAGGAGGGGAAGGAACATGCTGGAGGTTTTAGCCCCGTGTGAGAGCTGGGAAGTTCCTGACCTGGGTGCTTACTGCCTTCTAACCCATTGCGGTGTTGACTGTGCATTGCAGAGACTCGCTGCGGTTTGCATCCGGCAAAGATGCTGCTATCTGATGGAAACTGGGAGGACAAGCAGCCAGGATTGGTGTGCCTCGGCAGCCTGCATATGCCAGAGATGCTCCCCAGGCCTTGCCAGCCCCCTTGAGCTGTGCCTCAGAGCCCCTTCACTATCAAATGCCCGGGGATGTTAAAGGGATGGGAAGGGGAGCAGCCATCTGTTGTGTGGAGGGGGGGTTGCAAACCTCCTCTCTGCTTTGGTGACACTCATAGATCGACTTAAAATGGTCTTCGATGTTGTAGCACTTTGCTTTGTGCGTGCGTAGCTGGCTCCGCTCGTCTCTTCCTCGGGTACCCGGTGCTGACCCAGGGTCTGGGTGTGGGTGGGCAGTGAGACACCCACAGTCTAGGGAAACCTTTTTTGTTATTTTATTTAATTATTGCTCAAAACACGCTCTTTCATCTGGCTTTCATAGCAGAATGGATAAATTTTTGTAAAAGCCTTGCCTTTTTTTAAACAGAACGACCATTTAATCATAATTTCCTTTCCTGACCGTTCCTTTTCTTTTATGCAGCCAGACTTTTAATAGTCTGCCTCTTAATGAAACGGTAAGTGGGGAGATGGGAAGGCAGCCCATTTGGGGCAAACCCCCAAGAAAAGGTGTTTTCCTGTCCTTAAATATTCACCAGACACTTTTCTGAGGAATTCACAATCTGAGGAAATACGTGAAGGCAACAGAGGGCTGTTTTGTTTTCTAGTCCCTGCCACCCCCTATTTTTTCTGCTCCATCAGTCTCCATCATTAAATACTATTTCATAAGCAACTGATTTCCTTCTTACCAGCTGCTTCCATATTCAGCTCCATTTCATCTCGTACCATTGCAGAACCTGTGTTTCTGAAATCACAATTAGTTACCATGGAAAGCAATTCAGTTCCGTAATAAATACACTCAGAGGCTGCTCCCTCAGCTATGTTTTACAAAATAAAAATAAAAAGAGTCCCCCAGAGACCTGGATCAGGATCACCTGCGTATATGTCTACGGGCTAGCGTGTGCTTGTACGTACACAGGCCAGTGTCAGTTTTTATTGCATTGTCCTTGTGTGGCGGGGGTGTGTGGATACAGACAGCCTAGCAAACCCCACCGAGACGCAGCCCTGCTCCCTCGCCAGCCCTGCCCTCCAACATGAGCCCCTTTTTCTCCATCCTAATTTTCGTTTTCCTGTAAATATTCTCATCCTGTTGTTGACCCGAATTTATTTCGCATGTGTTCTGTTTTGCTCTCTGGAATAGACAGGAACATGATGCTGCCCGTATGTTCCCGTATTTCTGCACATACACAACCAGCAGCCTTTCAGCTTCCTCGGCAGCTGCCCAGTGCCGGCTTTGCCATCCCGTTTCCCCCACGAGGAGAGGCGGTTGGGAGCACGACAAGACTTGGCTCAAGAGGTTGATGCAACCCCACGGTGCTCTCACCATTTGCGCCAACAATTTCTTCCTCCAATGTTTTATCGGCTCCTGATATTTTCAGGACAAGAGGCTGAAATTGCAGCTGGTAGTTCTTCCTGAAGGATAAAAACGGATGTTGAACTGTATCTCTTTCTACTGTATTCCCTGCTTATCCCTGGCAGTTCTCAGGTAATGACGTTTTCCAATCAAGGGTCTGGATTCAGTGCCTGCCTTGAGTGGCTTACAGACCCCATCAGATCAGAAGAAAGAGCTGTGAACTTCCCGTACGAAAGTACAAACAGCTCATTATGTTTCTTTAGAGGTTGATTAAACTGTAAGTTCCAGCCCAAACACTCAGTCATGTTTTCAGTCAAGAGGCAGAAAGCTGACCGTAAGAAACAGCATTGTAGTTTTCAAATTGAATAGCCTGGGACAAGCACAGCTGGTCTAATACTGAACTCTAAATAATGTATTGCCTTGATTCGCCGTTTCATTAAATAAAGTATTCAGTCAATGAATTTCTCAACTCTCATTATAGGAAAGGAGAGCATCAGAAGCCTTTCCATCCCACGTATCAGCCAGGCACATGCTGCATGTGGCTCCCACAGAGGCTACCCACAGAGACACATCCAGGCGTACACTTATGTGCTCTTCCGAACTGACCTATGACAATTTTTCCATGGTTTCTAAGTAAGGTCATGACCAGAAAACAGGTTACAGTACAAAAACTCCCAAAAACTCACGTTTTACCTAGAAGTCTGGCACCCCTTGGAGTCACGAAGGTTATTCAGTTAGGCTGTGAAGCAACGTTACAATAAAACATAACCAAAGGAAAAATATTTGAAAATGGGAAGTGGTTTTGTTCTTCAGGTTTATAAACCAAGTGATTTGTCTTTTAAAAACTTGCTTTTAACGTCTTTAGATTAAAAACATCTTTTGTTTGCTTCTATCTTACTTTCTGGCACATTCTTTTTTTCCCCGTGCTTTTGCTCTGTTTCACTTCCTATTTTGTGCTGGGGTGTCCTTATGGCTTAAAACACCGAGCAGAGTGTCACAATCCTCCCTCCTGCGTGCCCAGTACATCTGGGCCGGCACCTTGTCCTGAGCTTTTGGCAGGGACAATACTATGGGGAACCCCATCATGTGAGATACAGTTCAGCGGTTGGGAAACACAAAAAACCCCTCATCAACTTCTCCCGTCGGTGCTGTTAAATAGCGGAATGCAAATCATCTCAGGGCATTTTGGGTTTCACAGGGATCGGGATTTGCGTAACAGTGTATTAGTCAATATGTGTTTGTGTTAAACAACAGAAGGAAAATACTTTATTTAATAAAGTAAGGCTGAATAATCAAATATTGCTGTGGCAGCTGGGTCCTGTGATGGCGAAGGGAAGGGGTTTTGCTTCGGGGCTCGTGCCACGGTCTGGGCAAGTGGATGTATGCACTGACAGATGTATGCACTGAGTGTAGACGTGGTCATTGCTGGAGCTGAGATGTGAGGAATCTCAGTATTTCCTCGCTGTTGAGTAACCGTGAGTACTCAAGTCACGGGGCTATTTTCAATTGTCATCATTTCGTTATCCATCCCTTCATAAATAACTGTGCACTTCTCTACCTTCCTTCACTGATGTGCGGAGATTTTGTGCGATGCCAGCGTGAAAATAAGAACACAACCACTGAAATGCCACCTCCTGGTAACTGTCGGAGTGCCTCAGCTGTTGCATTCACCAAAGCGGCAGCTCTCCCAGCGAACAACTTCTGAGTTAAAACGGTGGAGAACAATTGGTTTGAAGGACACAGCATTTTCCTTAACACCTGCTTGAAAAATATTACCAATTTTTTTAGCAGTTGAGCTGTTTATTTTAACGGCGTTAGGTCTGCAAATCCCTGCAGAGGGTTGGCAACGAGTCCAAAGGGCTCTCAGGTGGCTTTAGATCAGTGGAAAAGTCTTTCCTGGCTCTGCCCTGACATCCACCCCCTGAACCGGAGCAGTGACCCCCTCCTCTGTACGCGTGTTCATTTGAAAGGGTAAGCAAAAGCGGCAGAGCTGGAAACCGCCTGTACAGGGTTCGTGCAGCTCGTTCTGTCAGCGGTGGACCATGGTTTTGCAGCATGGAGTTGTAGAGCTCAATACAAAGCGGGTAAGAGGGCTGGAGTAAATAAGAGAACAAGAAAGTTAGAGGCTTTGGGTTGGGTTTTTTTCAGTCGTGATTGCTTCTTAGACACTGTAAAAGCCAATTTTAGAGCCACTGGAAGTCATTAGAAATCCTCCCTTCGATATCGACAGGGTTTGGATCAGGATCAGGCTTTTTCCTGTGGCTTTCTGCTTCTGATTTAACATGAATGAAAGATTTCAAAATCGCTTTTCATTCTAAAATGAGTGTTCTCCTCCTCTCTTCTCCCTATTTCCCATTTGAAGCTTTCCTCAGGCTGGTCATCAGAGCCCACACCGATGACCCCGCAAGCGGCTCGGCCTCGTGCAAACACGGGAGCCACGGCTCAACGCCGGCTGCTGCAGCTCGTGGCTGGCAGGCCCCTGCCTTTGCCCCGTTACGTGAGCCGGTTTGCTTGGCTGTTAAAATGAGGAGGGGAGTGCGTGCATTTAATCAGCCTGAAAACGAAGTGTGCGTTACCGGGGGTAGTGAAGCAGCTCAGCCCAACCGAGCCCTTTGCTTCTGCAGAAAGATGAAATAATTGAAATTGCAAACCACAAACTCTTGGAAATACAGCAAAATAAGCAGGTGTGAGGGACCTTTTTTCCCATGGGAAGGTTCCTTCCCAAACCCTGGCCCAGACAAGGGTCACCAGGACATCAGATCCATGATAAATTGCACGTTTCTGAAAGAAACCCACAATTTAAAAGGAAACCTACAGCTGGGAAGG
Source organism: Rhynochetos jubatus (assembly GCA_027574665.1). Taxonomy (NCBI): domain Eukaryota; kingdom Metazoa; phylum Chordata; class Aves; order Eurypygiformes; family Rhynochetidae; genus Rhynochetos; species Rhynochetos jubatus. The sequence goes on from CM050659.1 coordinate 5,134,796, forward strand.
TACATCCAGGGGTGAGTGTTTGGCGAAGGTGCGAAGAGTTGGGGAACCACAAGGATTTCTCCATGTTGGTGGTCCCCAGGGACCAAGGGACGTGTGACACATGGTGAGCTGGTGAGGATGACACCCGTCGATCTGGATGTCTGAGCTCCCCTGCCTGTGTGGCAAGCTGCCAAAGAAGTGGTTCTCCACCAGAAATTTGTGGCTGAAGCAGGTTAAACCCATGTTCTTCCCCATTTTGACAAATCAACAATTTTCACTGGAAAATCTCCCTCTCCTCCCAGTCAGCTTCGAGGTTTGCTGGGGGCAAGAACTGAAGTTTGGGCTCCTGCTCATGAGTTCCTGGTGACCAAAGCCTCGATGTATTTACTTTCCCACCTACCTGCAGAAAGCCAAGGAAGAAGGATCGCCGTCTGCAGCTGCGAGATTCGGTGGTCTCGGCTTTGCGGTTTGGGAGGCAGAATGGAAGCTTTGGACATGTCCGTCTCCTGCCCGTTGACCATGACCATGACCCCACTCCTGCTGGGGACAGCAGCTCTATGGAAACACTGCTGGACATCATTATTTATGGTGTTTTAGTCACCCTGGAAACAAAGTAGATGCTACTAGACATGACTTTTAACACAGCTAATTATATCATTAGTGTCAGTACCACTTAGCAACTGGCATATACCTTCCCTGGTCCAGCGCTGGCAATGTTGCCATGGGAATGACCTGGCTCCACGCCTCACCAGGGATGTGCACAGGATGTGCCAGGACCACGACAAGGTGTCTGGTCTTTCTGCTACCTGTCCCAGGGTGGGCTTGCTGGCTAATCTAAGAAGTTCTGCATTTGCTAAAAAATACCATTTGGGGGTCAAGAAACCGCTCATGAGTTGAGACAAATTTTGTAAACACTCTGCCCCAAAACATTTCACACTGCCACCACTACATGGGGTACTTCAGCCTCTCATTTCCCAACAACGCTCCCATCTCAAAATCTACTGAAGCAAAATGATTTATTAAATAAAAAAACCCCACAAACACGAGAGCAAAGCAAAAGCTTTCCTCCCTCTTTATCCAGGACTTCCCAAACGGTCCCAGCGATGTCAATTAGCATTTTAAGATTTCAGAAGGGCTTGGAGGAGATTTTGGTGGGTGCCCAAACCATTCATCACCTGGCTCCATGGGAGGTGTGACCATGTCCAAGAGGCACATCCAGCCAGGACACGCTGCAACAAGAACCTGCCAGGCTCCTGAGGGCCACGGGTGAGCAAGAAAATGCTGCTTCTTTTCTTCCTCCGTTGTACATACAAATCATTGCTGGTGGGGGTTCCGCAAAGCTTAACAGTGTTGTAACCACACACAAGCACGAAGAAAGTTGGCTTTGGTTTCTGAGTGAGAAGCAGACAGCTCTGTAATGAGCTAATGAATGATCTTCGGAATTAAAAGAATACCACGTTATTAAATGCCTGTCCTGAAGGCTGCACACATCGGCTCTGCAGACTTATCAAGCATTTTGAGCCAGGAGCAGCCGTTATGGATGGGCTGGTGGGTCTCAGGCTCGTCATCAAGATCCACCTATTTCACAGAGATGCTGTCACCATGGCCCAGCTGTGGCTGGCGGTGGTTTTGAGGTGATATGTGTGTTTTGAGAGGCTGATACCCCCACAGAGCGGCAAGTGGCAGGCAGCAGTTTCTCAAACAGGAAATAAAATGTGGGGCTAGGTGTGCAAGTTGGGTTTTTACAGCAGAAACCTGAACGCAGTGTGTTTGTGGAATCAGAGAAATCAGTTAAAAAATAAAGAAAATTACTAAATTGCCACTGAAAACCACGTGTGTCTGCTTTCCCTTGCCTGGGAGAGAAGAATTGCTTTCCTAGCAGATGGTAACAGGCGCATCCAGCATGGCTGCCACGGTGGGATAGCACGGCTTTAGGGGTGGATTGAGTCAAGTAGGAGGGCGATAGATGTTATGGAGCTGTGCCCAAAGCCCCAAGAATAAATCCAAGTGCCTGGTGGATGTTTTTCAGCAGAAGACAAACAGTGGAAGCTTGGGTTGTTCTGCGGGGGGTTGGGGATTCAGCTCCATGGTTTAAATGCAACGGAATTTTGTACTCTTTTGCTGATGTTCATACGTATCCTCCCTGCCCATCACCCATCACGCCGCACGGGACATCCCCGCACACAGCCACCACGTGCCTCTGACAGTCTTTTACAACCACTGAAGTCCTCGAGGTTCCTCTGACTGCTCTGTGCTGCAGCTCTTTCTTGGTCTAAAGCAAAAAAATAATGGCCACCTGATGATATACCTCTTTGTAGATGAAACAATGCAAAATAACTCGAGCCTGCAAATAAAAGGAAGCAGGGGGTTCTTCTATTGCAAGGTTGGGGCTCAAGGGCACTTGTTCCTGCACTCGTCCCGTCCCTTTCTGCCCCAGCCCTGAGAAAGCCAGTGAGAGGGGAGATTGGGCACCATCACCCCGTTCAGCAGCACGGTTTTGGCTCTTCCACCAGCTTCCCACAAGGAAGACCTCAGGGGAAGGTAGGGCTGAAGGTGTCCAACGCACCAGCAGAACCCGTTCATTGCCGTTGTTCTCCATGTACCGCCCAGTGCTGTGCCCAGAGAGGCACTGGCACAGATGGAACCTGCCCAGCGCCTTTCCTGGGGGCATTAAAAGGAAAAAAACCCCCAAAATTAGAAGCTCAACTTGGCCCTGGGGTGGTGTAAATGCAAAGACGCTTTGCAGAGGCATCTCCGCTGCCCACCGCAATCCCCCAGGCAGGCTCTGCCCCAGGTATTGCAGAGTCGGCTCCAGCTGAAGAGCACCTGCTCATAAATATCTCAAATCCTCCCACATCCTGCTGGCATCATCGCCCGTGTACTTGGGTGGGAGAGATATGAGTAAATGACTGACTCACAGCATCTTATTTCTCAAATTTCATGCAGTTTTAGAGTTTTCCTTGTGTTTTACATTAAGATGCTCGTTCCTTTTATAACCTTCATTACACATTAGGAAGAGTGCACGCAGACCCAAATAGCTCTTGAATTTATAAATATGGAGCAATCAATGTATTTTATTTTGCAATTATTGCGATAAACAAATGGGATATTGCAGTAATGCTCAAATGTGCTCTGTAAGTAATGCCTCTCATTGTCCTTTAATTGTACGTATTTGGTAAATGAGCTTTAAAGGTTCTATTAGTATTCATTAGGCAGAGATTACCATACATTTTCTGCAAAACTAATAAAATGTAACTCTCCTCTGATCATGACGTAGCTGAGTTGCAGCCCAGGGCAATGCACTTTTATTACAGGTATGTATTACTGCTTCTTCCCAAAGTCCAGTTCTGATGGTTACACAGGGGCTATTTTTAGTTAATGGCTGTGTAATGAACATAGCCGTGCGCGCTTACCAACTTTCTTACTATTTTCAGGCTAGAGACCACTGCTAAGCTAGGAAAATGATGCATGAAACCCAGCTTGACTGGGTGCTAAATGCTCCCATGAGCATTACAGACCCAACACCCTTGGGGTGTCCCAGTGCTCCCCTGGGTCAAACGCCCAGGCCCAACCCCAAAAGCGCAGAAGATGCTTCCGGTGTCCCCCCGGGGCAGGGGAAGAGGAGGTGGCTGACCCCTGCACGGGGCGATGCAGGGGCACATGGCAGGCAGCTCTGCAGAGCCCCAGCTGAGCAAGGAGATATCAGAACTCCACAGCACTGAAATTAATGCTGGGCAGAGGTGATGTGCGATTTACGCCGTCGGGGTTGTGCCATAGAGCCGTTAGTGGACATTCAGTGTTTTGCTGCCGTTAATTGTCACCATCCAGGGGAAATTCTGTACAACCAGGAGCCTGTTCTCGCAGCCATCCTTAACTCAAGCACTCTTGATTACAGGGTCCTGCTTGGGAAAATGCAATTTTTTCCCCCATGGCCTGAGTTGCGCTGTTCAGGGAAGTCTATTGTCCAAAACCAGCCCTTGTTGCATGTTTGTATCGGAACCCAGAAGCCTGTGTTTCTCTAAACCCAAACTATTTCTCCCCACCTGTGGGCAGCACTTCTGTGATTGCTGGTGTGTCTTCCTCAAGCCTTCCTGTCCTGCATGGAGGAGCTTTAAATGGTCACGAAGAGCTGCGTTGAGTTGGCGTCTGAAGAAACACCAACTGAGGGGCTCTGGAGAGGCATGTCCTCCTCAGAGATCCAACTGGAGGTGGTATGCGGACCTCAGGAAGGTTATGGAGCTGGAGCCAAGGAGGAGCACACGGGAAAGCCCTGACTGCAAGCCAGAGCAGCACGTGAAGTTGTGTCTTGAAATAAAACCGTCACCGCTTTTGTCTCTGTTGCATCTTTTTTAATCTGAAGTCAAAAGCATTTAAAACAGTTGGTAAATTATATATATTTTGGTGGGGGTTGGGCTTTAGAACATAACACACACAGACAAAATTATTTGAAAGAAATAAACCAAACCACAACCAAATCCCAAAGAACAGCTACAGAAGTCCAGCGGCCTTTATGAACCCACGTCTGGAGCCAAGGGCAGTTTTCCTAGGGAATTAATGAAAACTTGGCGTAATGAGTCACCAGGTGGTGAGTCTCAGGGTGGTGGAACACAGCTGAGCAGGTGGGGAAGGCGAGCCGGGGCTAAGCAGGTTGTGCGAAAACGCCACCCCCAGCGTTTTCACCCATCCAGGTGGCAGCTAATGGCTTTGCGGAGGTAAAGAGGAGGGATGGGTGGTCTTGTGTGAAGGTCCACCCTGATGGGTTTTTCAGGAGCAGGGGGCAGCATGTGGCAAGAGTTGGAGGCAACAGACCGTGGGAACAAACATGCCTTCGGAGCAGACTGCATCGTCACTGGGAAAAATTACCCACCTCTTCTTGCCAAGGTGTGAGGATACAATAGATGTAAGGGAGGGTGTAAGAGGGGAAAAAAAATAGTATGGTGAGCTTTGCTTGGGGAGGAGGAAGGTTTGTTGTGAGTTTGTTATGGAGACGCTCACTCAGATCCTGTCAAGTCATTAATAACCCCCAATTGAAAAGATCTGTCAATCAATTTGCGGAGCTGCATGAAAAACGACCGAGGGCAGAGCAGGGGGAGAGGCTGCAGAACGTGTCTGGTTCCTTCAGACAAACGTAAAAAATGACAGACGGGAAGTGCATTAAAAAAAACCCAATTCAAAACCAATCAGGAAAGCTATAAAAATTACATTAAAATATAATGAAGGTGAAGAAATACAGAATATTACAATTTCCACTTCCCCATGCAGGCTTCCCAAAAGGACTGTTAAAGCAAGGCAGCACAGGGAGGCGAGGAGTGTGGGCTCTCACTCCGAAAAGGCAACACTTGTTGGAATACCAATACAGCAGACAGTGGGGAAGGTCCACAGCCACAGGATTATTCATGGCCGAATACAGTGCCACCCCCCCAGATCACAGCGAACTGTTGGATTTGGCTCTAAATCACAAAAGAAATGGAAGAAGCCACATTCATTTAGCAAGGAGGATATATTTAATATAGCAGGAAATGGGTCAAGCAGCTGATAGCTCTATATAAATATTTAAATGGCAACAGAGCAGCCCATCATGCGTATTGCCTAGGGATTTAGGCTAGATAAATGAAGTTGGCCTTTCCCACCTTGTCATCTGAGAGTCAGTAAATATTTGGGGTGCTCAGCCACTGAGTACAGACGCTTTGGGAAAAAAAAAAAAATCACAAGCATGCGCTGAATTTTAAAAGCAAATAACTTCATGCTCCCGGACTCAAAGGAAAGAAAGGGTTGCTGGTTTCTGTTTAAGTCAGAATAATGAAGTATTTTGTTAATTTGTTGCTCAAAGGCAACAAATTGCAAATAAATTAAGTAAACTGAAATCTTACCCACCTTTTCTTGCTCTGTTACGGGGTCAGGCGAGGACTGGCGTGTATGTGCTAATGGCACATGACATTAATGCATGGGAGGACAAACTCCAGCCTGCTTTGCTTAAAGCACAGGAGGAACTCCGATGGTTTTAATGGATATCCCACTTTAAGGCATCCCGTGAATTACGTTTAGGACGCGAGATGTAGTGCAGAGGTGATGCGTGAATGATTCAGGTGTTTTTCTCTCTTGGAAGAGGAAAAAGAGGATGTGTGCTAGCACAAGCATCGCCTCTCACTTTTCAAGGACAGAGCAATGTAGTCCTTCCACTCCCTGCCCTAACTTCAAGAGCTTGCACGTCTCCCTGGAAGGCTAAACACTAACTGAAAATCACCATATGGGTATTTCTCCCTGCTGAGCCCCTGGGCAGCTCCGGGCCTGTGCCAAGCAGTGCAGAGGCTCGGCAGCTCTGACCAGAAATACAAACACTCTTCAGCACACACAGTCTCTGGCCAGGCTGAGGCAACACATATACATTTATAACACATATACGGCCAGGAAGGCCAATGGAATCCTGGGGTGCCTTAAGCGTGGCCAGCAGGTTGAGGGAAGTTCTCCCCCTCTGCTCTGCGCTGGGGAGGCCTCCCCTGGAGTGCTGTGTCCAGTTCTGGGCTCCTCAGCTCCAGAAGGACAAGGAGCTGCTGGAGAGGGCCCAGCGCAGGAACACTGCGATGGGGAAGGGCCTGGAGCACCTTCCATCTGGGGAAAGGCTGAGAGAGCTGGGGCTGTTCAGCTGGGAGAAGAGGGGGCTGAGGGGGATCTTATCAATGCTTATCAATATCTAAAGGGGGGGGTGTCAGGAGGATGGGGCCAGGCTCTGCTCAGGGGTGTCCAGTGACAGGACCAGGAGCCGTGGCCATAAACTGGAAATCAGAAGGTTCAACCTGGACATGAGGAAACCCTTCTGCCCTGTGAGGGTGACAGAGCCCTGGGACAGGCTGCCCAGAGAGGGAGGAGTCTCCTTCCCTGGAGACTTTCCAAAGCCGCCTGGACTTGTTCCTGTGTGATCGGCTCTGGATGATCCTGCTCTGGCAGGGGGTTGGACTAGATGATCTCTAGAGGGCCCTTCCAACCCCTGACACTCTGTGAATCTGTGAAATTAGCAGGTAAAAACATGTTAACGAGCAAATAATATTCCCCCATCAGCTTTATTGTGATCAGAATTTACCCCACTGTGTAAGGTACCCAAGGTTTGGCAGTGTAATAGTGTTTATACCCACACCGCGGCTACATCTCCTCTCCCGAAAGGAAGATCCTGTTGAGATAAGGAAAGATGGGGAGTTATATGTTATTGATTTAGATCTTGCAGCTTGTTTTAATTCAGAGAAACTTTGCTAGTTCCAGTCAATCATCCATTTAAGTCTCAGTAGGAAATACTTTTATGGGTGGAAAGAAGAGGGCCTCATATCACATTAACGATGTAAAACGTGGGCATGGCTGCTGCTGAGGATGGTATCTTTCCCATGACCCTTCAAAAAGGGCAAGTAAAATTGTGCCAAGCCTGGAAGAGCAATCCTGTGTGCATCCACAGCCATGGCACCATCTGATGTTTGGGGTTGTCCAGTTGTTCCCTTCCACGGCAGCTTCTGCTTAGGCTGGTGGAGTCAGTGTTTGATATGGGACTTGAATAAAAGAAATATGCATCCACAGTAACAGGGTAATATAAAAGATGATTTCTCCTGAAATGAGCTAAAAAAATGTAACATCCTTCCCAGCTCCATGAGGTGTATACATGTTCACTGTGAATGGGAGAAAACTAGAATATCAGCATCACAAGCTCTGCTCAGAGAGTTGGTTAAAAGCCCTATTGATTTCCTTGGAATGTCACAGATTAACGAACACAATAATGTAATATTGCTGTGCAAATCATGCGAGCAAATATTAAGCATTTGAATGACAAATAACAATTTGATGTAAAACGCTGCTCAGGATAACTTCTTACTACCTTGAGACATCATGTCATGCCAGGTCAGGCTGACAGGCGATTGCTGTTGGCTGCGACAGATAAATGTGTCCTCGTTGACTTCACATATTACTCTAGATACTCTGTTTTGGCATTCGGGTGTGATAGGGGAAGCAAAATACACAAGTAGGGATGCTGAATGCCACCCAGGAGGCATCCACCCCACATGCCCTGCATCTGTCCCCAAACAGAGTTCATCCTTGGTTCTCCTCAGCCAAACCCAAGTCTGACACCTGTGCTATGAGTGTCAGGGTGATTTTTCCAGTCCCCCTTTTCCCCTTTTGTTCCCTTTTTCCTATGGCTACAAGCTTGAAGGAACATAAAAGTATACAAACTTTTTTATAGCTTGCTAACACATAATATTTAAAAATAAAAAGTCCTGTATTCACCATATAAATAGTTATTTGTTCTGTGAGGGAATTAAAATGAATACAGTGGCCTTCCACTACAGGGAAGTAACAGTGAACCAGAGCTGTCGCAATAAATAATGCCACTTAGGAAACCCAATGGGCAGTAGCAGAGCCTGCATGCTTTCTCACAAAGGGACAGCTACGTGCTCTGGCCAGGGGCAGGAGCAAAATTCCCACCAGCTGCCAGTGGAGCAGGCAGGGTGTGGATGCGAGTGGCCATCCCATCCCCAGGATGCTGCAGGAGCTGGCACCGCGGCTGCCCTAACATCCCCACTCCCTGGGGAGTGCTGCCCGAAAGCCTCCCATAAGTGTGTGTGGCTCATGGCTTGCACAAGGCAGAGAGCACGGGAATTGCCTACACTGCAGGGAATAGGCTCTGGGATATTATTAGGAGTCCAGCCAGTTGTCTTTTCCTCATCACCACATCTTTCATTTTTATATTATATATAAAACTAGATGTGCATAGACGTGGTGCCACATACGCACACGCACACTACTTTGTACTCACACAGCCTTTTTTTGTAGGTGTTATTCAGACCCACTTCAGGTGCTCGTGAGAAACTCCACTTGCAGGGTGTCCTTCACCCAGGAACAGCTCAGGTCTGTCACACTTCTGCCGTCACCCAAGCAGGAAAATAAAGAGGAGACAACCACCCGTCCATTACTGAATCACAACCAAGTGTCTGTAACAGCCGGAGCGTTTCTGAAATTCTGGTTATTTTTGCCAGAAATAGTTAATGTTCCAGTACATGGGCCCTGCCCACAGCAGCTGCATCTCCGCAGGCGGCAGCCCAGCGGATCAAGAGTGGAGAGCAGTGATGAGCAGCGTTCCTCAGGGGTCGGTATTGGATCCAGTACTGTTTAACATCTTTGACAGTGATCGAGTGCACCCTCAGCAGGTTTGCTGATGACACCGAACTGTGTGGGGCAGTCGACACGCTGGAGGGAAGGGATGGCATCCAGAGGGACCTGGACAGGCTGGAGAGGTGGGACTGTGCCAACCCCATGGAGTTCAACAAGGCCAAGGGCAAGGTCCTGCACATGGGTCGGGGCAATCCCAGCACAAGGACAGGCTGGGCAGGGAATGGATCGAGAACAGCCCTGAGGGGAAGGACTTGGGGGTGCTGAGGGATGAAAAGCTGGACAGGAGCTGGCCGTGTGCGCTGGCAGCCCAGAAAGTCAACAGCATCCTGGGCTGTATCCAGAGCAGCGTGGCCAGCAGGGCGAGGGAGGGGATTGTCCCACTCTGCTCTGCTCTGGTGAGACCCCACCTGGAGTGCTGCATCCAGCTCTGGGGCCCCCAACATCAGATGGATATCAACCGGTTGGAGCAAGTCCAGAGGAGGCCATGGGGATGCTCCAAGGGCTGGAGCCCCTCTGCCATGGGGACAGGCTGGGAGAGTTGGGGGTGTTCAGCCTGGAGAAGAGAAGGCTCTGGGGAGACCTTAGAGCACCTTCCAGTACCTCAAGGGGCCAACAAGGAAGCTGGGGGGACTTTTTACCAGGGCCTGTAGTGACAGGACAAGGGGTAACAGGTTTAAATTGAAAGCGGGGAGATTAGATTGGATATCAGGAAGAAATTCTTCCTGGAGAGGGTGGGGAGCACTGGGACAGGTTGCCCAGAGAAGCTGTGGCTGTCCCATCCCTGGCAGTGTCCAAGGCCAGGCTGGATGAGGCTTGGAGCAACCTGGTCTAGTGGAGGGTGTCCCTGCCCATGGCAGGGGGCTTGGAACTAGATGGGCTTTAAGGTCCCTTCCAGCCCAAACAATTCCATGATCATGGTGCTGAAAACAGGAGCTGCAATGACCCTGGTATCACCTCTGCCAGCAAGGGATAACTGGGGGCTGTTTCATCACTTGGGAGTGATATTTGCTTTCCCCCATGCCCCAGAGGCCCCACGGCTTATCTCCCCCACCACTGCCCCTTAAAAAAAGGGTTTTCCTTTCCCAGGTTTGGGAGGGTGCTGGCTACTCAGAGGATTTAGAGCAGGATTAGGTTTGGCATCCTATGGAGAAGGACTACTGCTGCTCATTTGGAACACCCAGATGTGAGTGCAGTGCTGTGGCAGAGCTTTTCCTCCCACTGCTGCCCTGGGGTGCCCAACAGCCCCAGCCCACTGGCTGTGTTACACCTGGCAGGTAAGCAGAGGCAAGCATTAAGCATAGCCAGCTCATTTAAGGTATCAAAGCATTTTCCTGATCCCTCCCTCCTTCCCCCAAGGAAACAAAAACACCAGAGGATGTTTAGATCTGCTCAAATAAGAGAATCTGAGGAAAAAGGAAAAGGACATCTGCCTGCAGTACCAGCCAGGAGACAACACCGCACTCAAGACACAGGGAAGAAAGCTCTACTGAAACAAATGGTTTTCTTAAAACTGAAGACAAAGCTTCAGAGCCCACTGCCCCACAGGCACACCCAGGTAACCCAGCTGGTCCCCCTACGCTCTCTTCTCAAACCCAGCTCTCTAAAGGCAAACACCATACCAGCTTCTCCTTTTATTTATCCAGAACACCTGGTAGCGATTTCTTGCAGCATGTAATCAGCCTTTAATTAACAGTCAGGTCATTTCTCACCTGTACCTGCTGACCAACATATTGGGTGCTCAGGTACAGTGCCGGGTATCCTGCCTGCCCTCCCTCCCTCCAGCCTGCACCGCTCAAGGGGCTCTGCCTGCAGGAGCTGCGGTCACGTTTGAGGTAGTGCCTAGCACCAAGGAAAGTTTATTTCTTATAATGATTCTGTGGCATTGACAGGGTTGCTGCGTTTCATTATCTGCCAGTAACGAGATGTGCTGAGGTGAGACCTGTCTCCCCTGACTGCAGGGAGTCTCTGTGGAAGCTGTGAGTAGTGAAATAGGGCAGCTGTGCTCTGGGTTGTAAAGCAAGGGTTGTTCAGGAGCAGGGAGGTGGGTCTCAGTGGCTTGAACAGTACAGGCAGGAGGGGAAATGTTTGTAGAGCTGTGCAGCAATGCTGACACCTGCTCAGCAGGTCTGTTGGCTGGTCGGGGTGTGCCTGTGCTCTGCCTTGGTCTGTCAAGCGCTAATTAAAGCAACTTCTCTGACGCATTGTTCGGCCAAGGGACAGAGTGGGGGAAATTCACCCTTAGTTATTTCTTGGGGGGTGCTTGGAAGGATGAGCCCACCGTCTGAGTGTCACGGGTGTGCAAGGGGCTCTGCGTGGCTCTTTTCACCTGCACTGGTTAATCAAGGGCTCAGATGCCAAACAGCACCGTGGAGAGGAGCTCAGAGGAAGAGTGCTATTTTAAGCAAAGCCATTTGTTAATCAGGGTGGAAACGTACTGAGGAGAGGAGACCTGGGCACAAATGGCAGTATTTTCCCAGATTATCCAAATCATGGCATTTAAAATAGGATGAACGCACCTGCTCACCCGTCAGGTTCACCCAAAAACTTTAAAGCTTTTCTCTTGGGTTTCTGGGGGGAAAATAGCCAACCAAGTACTTCACACACTGGTTGAGAAGAGTAAATTGTAGCAGGGGAGGGCTGTATTACCTTCCTCTATAACATACTGCTCTTTTCTGGAGCCCCTGCATCTCCTGTGGCTGCTCCAGGAGGTGTGGGCTCCTTCGACAGAGGCAGCCTATGCCAAAGGAAAAAACTTCACTCAACCCAGAGGAATATCATGGATAACTTTCTTTGTTGATAGCTCTGGGCTACAAAATATTTTCTGACATGTATTGATTCAGCAAAAAGTCTATAATGTATAATAATGCCACTTTGTCATTTTATATCCAATTACTTCTGCTCCACATCCTTGGGATTTCGCAGCTGAGTGGGCAGAGAGCAACCTTTACTTTCTGGTTTGTGCAAAACAAAAATGATGCAGCTGATGCTGGAGTAACTGCTGAAATTCAGCGTAGGCTGGGCAAGGAGTCAGCTCCTGTGGCCGAAATGCTCTCTGCTCAGATCTGGGGTTCTCCCCTGATTTTTCTGGTCTTTGCTTCTTTCTCCTTGCAGGAAGCTCAGCTGTAGCATACCCCAAATTCATCTCCGAAGCCCAGCACTGTAAGGCCTGTAGTGGGATGCACGCCAGCCCCTTCAGACAGCGAAGCATTAGGGCTGAGGGCACAGTCCTGGCTCAGTAAGGTCAGGAGGAGTCTATCTTGCTGGAGATGTCATCACACCCCTGAAATTAAGCTGCTGTAACCTGGAATAGCTGCAGTGACTCCAAAACACCACCTGCATGCATTACACAACCCATGTAATAAGTTGTATAAATGAATCATTATTGGTGCTCAAAGCCACTGCAGAAACACCTTCTGCTCGTGCGTATACTTCCAATTAAAAAGCTTTCCACTCTTAAAATCTGAAGTCAGAATTGGACTGAAAAAAAAAAACGCCATTGCAGAACAGAAGATTCCTGCCTGCTTCCTCACAGCACCCCATGAACCACTTGCTCCTCACGCCGCTGGGCGGCTGCGCTCGGCAAATGAAAAGAGAAGGACCGAGGGCAAAGAACATCTGGAGGTATCAGGGGAAAGAGCGTGCCCAGCCCAACGTTTGCTTTGTGCCACCTCTCAAATACCAACAGCCGAATATCCAGAATGCTCGTACGTGCGAAGGACAGGTCGTCCGCACCTCTGCGCTTCCCCCGTCATCCCGCCTTGAGTCATACGGCATGTGAAGATAAAAAGCAGAAGTGTGCCATGCGGATGAAGTGAACTTTCACACGGGCTTATTTATTTTCCCCTAAATATTGCAATTATTATTTCCATTGCACAATCACTCCTCGCTGCTCCGGGTGCGTTATTAATATGCAGGAGCGCAGGCTCTTTTATGAGCTGTTAACATTCATTAGCACTTCGGGTCCTAATGCGGAGCGAACCTTTCCTCCGCTCATCGTCATTCGCTGCGTGACGCCAACGGCACCGGGGACGCGGCCAGAGGCCAGCACTCGCGTCGCTGACAGCGAATTCCTACGGTGGGTTTGCTGGGGCTCTGAGCTGACATCAGAGCATGCGTCACCATGGTCCTTCGCAGTTGTCTCTGGAGACAGAAGTAGTCCGGGGTGATAATTATTTAGATTCCTCTTGAGCTCCAGAGGTTTCCAAAGGATTTTTCTTTTGCTGTCCTGTCACGTTGTCATAGTGACCGTAGTGGGATGCTGGACACCAGCCTGGCTCCCCTTCTCGGAGGACGGGCTGGCCAAGAGACAAAGGTGATGGTTTGCAGTGCGGTTTTGCCACACCTGAGATGAGAGAAATGCTAAAAAAAAGGAAAAGGGAAATCTTTTCTAAAACAGACTTGGAATTTTTTGCTTAACCATGATGACCAGAGATTTGGGATTCTCCTTATGATTTTGTAGAATAAAACATAAATGAGAAGACTGATCATGGGACTGGACCTAAAGCTTCCCATGTTTTGAGTGGTGCTGGAACAAAACTGGTTGGAGTGGTGCTACACAGGGCAAACCTGAGCTGTGGCTGCTCCGGGCTGTTCCCTTGCACAGACTGACCCCCCTACACGGGTGAACATTTACTCCTGTGACTAAATGTTGTCTCAGCAGAGACACGCTCCGTAGCGTGGCCCATAAATTACTGTCTAGACTACTACTAAGCAATTAGTTGATTAGTAATACGTTGCCATGTTGCATGGTGAATTATCTGCCGACTTCCCGTATTCTCCAAGCACAGCACTGACAAGCCTGTTGCAATTTAGCAGGACTTCGTTACTGAAAGTCACATCAGATACGCACCCTCCCTCCCGCTTAAGCCTCCCCTGGGCTGTTCTGTATCCTGAGCAGCTCCAGTAGGGTTTCAGGATGTCTAACCAGCTTTGCCGATGGGAATACGTGCAGGAAGGAGCATTTGCTGGTCTGCCAGAGACTGGCCAAAGTTTTACTCAGCTGAATAAAAGGAATGATAAGAGGGGGCTGGAACCTCTTCAAAGGGAGCGCGTGCTGCCTGTACAAGGATACAGCGTTTTGGCACCTTCCTGAACGCCCTGGTACTCCTGACCTGTGCCAGTGGATAGTAGATGCAGGCTGGAAACCATCCAGGGAAACAAAGCCAGCTCTTAAATAGTATCTTCCTTGGCACCAGAGCGGGAGCTCTGGGGAACATCGGTGCGGCGTGTAGGACACGGCACTGAGTCAGCAGCGCCTGGCAGGGCGCCCCTGGGCACTGCTGCCCCCAGCGCCGCTCTCCGGGGCTTCAGGTCTGGTTTTTGGTTATTGGGAGAATGAGGCTTTGTGTTAACTGGGATACAATGGTCTGATGTTTGGGTTTACAGCTAGGGTAATAACATTTTAAAGCTCTTCCACTGTCAAAACAACACAGCTTTCACACCCCTGTAGGTTATTTAGACAAATGCACAGAGATAATTTCTCGAGCGTGTATGGAATGTGGGGAAAGGAGCTGGCATTTGCCGCTGAGAAACGCATTTCCTCCACCTCCATCCTTGTGTGCCTCCCTAACCCACCCGCCACCTGCCAGCATGTTTCTCCCAGTCAACTCAAGGCGTACTGGGGTCTGTGCCCGGCAGAGATTGTGACGCCTCAGTCCCCATGCCACCTTCAGCCACCTCCACCAGGGCCACCTCAGCTCTGCTCACTGCAGCCCAGTAATGCAGAGCAGGACGTAACGCCTCCACGCCGGGGCTTCTCGGCTAATGCCAAAGTCCGCATTGGTTCACAGAGGGGCGAAGGAGCCACGCAAGGGCAGGGGGATTGGCTGTGAGTGCGTGGAAAACTCCAGATGGAGGTTACCACACCAGCTCACCCACATGGCAGATCCATGATTCAGTGGGATGTTAGTATGTGCTGAACAATGGATGGAGATGATTGTCCCATTGGCCTTCCTGAACGCTCCAACAGCTTCACTATGAAGCTGAAAGCCTTTCCCTCCAGTAGCTCAAAAACTATAAGCTTACCGTCAGTAAGATGGGACACAGTTTCTTGATGGTTTTAACCAGAAGGTGGCTTTTCGCGGTCCCTCCATATTACCGCTGTAACAATGCATTTAAAGGAGGAACTTTCTGTCATCCCGTAAAATTGCTTGTTAAAGCCACAGGTCTTGCTGGTCTGCAAGGAAGCAAAAGTGCTTTCGCAGTCTTGAAGCGGGTCAGGCTTTACAACCTGTTTTTTTCAAAGCAGCTCACCTGACGTCTTTTGCTGAACACAGTGTCCGAACAACCCATTTGTGAAGAATGTGAAGAACCTGAAGGAACAAAAACCTTATGTTACTTACTCAGATGCTCTTGGCCAATTGTTTATTTTGGTGGGCTTCCAATGCCCTGGGCAGACAGGTCATTTGAGCCGCTAATTATATTTCTTTCTCCTCTACTCAGCCTATAATAACTACCTCTCCCTCCCTCTTTATCTCTTCTTCTTTTACCCTGTCTGTGGTAGCAAAGATCTTATTCTTCAGTTGTACCCGAGGGTGTCCATCCTATGAGATACACCCCAGGGGGTGAGCTGTCACCAGAGCATCTTACCTAAGCAGGATGCATCTCCAGCTGAATTTTAATGGGAGGTTGTCAACAATAAGCTTGCTTCTTCTTGCTCCTCAGAAGGAAACTTCATGCACAAGGAGATCTTGCATGGTGGAATGGGAAAGCAGGAGTGCTGCTGCACAGGGAAACCCTGCGTGGGCACCAGTCACTCGTGGGCTGTATGACGTGAGAGGGAATGGACTGTGCTTTCAAAGTCTCCCTGGTTCACACCTACTACAGGGCTGACAGTGTCCACATGGCAAAGTGTATAGCGTGGCAATCGTTGTGAATACCTTTGTATTGTCACGTTTTACTCTAGCTATGTGCTGTGGAACACATTCAAAATACTTCCTTATTGACATGTTTTATCTCACTTTAACTGTGTCACCTTGTCATCAGATAGCACTATTCAACCAGCTGTGTACTACAATTCTTCAATAAGCCCCTTTTCCTCTCATTCAAAAGCCTCTCGAGCTCTTGGATCTCTTTGTTAGGGCAGGGGCATCCTTGCAAGAGCCATCACTTCAGCTCAGCTCCTGCTTTACTCATGGTCCAGTTCTGCATTCTTTGGGAACTTGCCTTATTTCTGGGCTGCCAGGTTTGGCTTCTGATTACCCTGTGTTTTCTGAAATATGTTAAAAACACCTGCTGAAACAATGATCAGGCCAGAGACATCCTACAAAGAGGGCACCTTCCTGTTCTGGGACGTGGATCACCACAGGCTGCCAATTTTAGTGGTGCCAGAGAGCTGAGGGCTTGTGTTTCGTCACCTTTCAACCCTTGGTGCTCCAGAAAAACCGAGGGCTTGACCTGAAAACATCCCGGTCAGTACTAGGTATCTCCTGGGATATCTGCTACAGAAACAATAGATAAAATACAGCAAAACTCTAAAGAACATTTAAAGAAATCAGTGAAGGCAAAGTAGTTACTTTAGTGTTTTTCTGCTACTAGACAGACGTTAATGCTTAATGAATTATGTTTGTGTGAATCCAGTAGCACCATTTATATTATCTGACCTTTGTTGGGTTGACTTATTCAGTGTTATAAATAACTACTCTTAATACGCAGTATTAATACGCAGTGTGCAAGAGGCTTGTATAATGATTCAGGAACAATCACAAACTCATTTCCCACTGATAGTTCCTAAGATATTTGAATAAAAAAGAAGTCTGCGTTTGCATATCTCCCCAGAAGGAAGTAATCTCCCTGAAACATATTCTGGTTTGAAAACTGCATTAGTCAATGACTTTAGCACAGTCACTTTCACAAGAAATTATGCTAATACATGTGGAAGACTTCATTTTCCTTAAAAAAAATGTGAGCGCGGTAAGACACAGAACAGTCCAAATGACTGCAGAGAGATACACTGCCCCGAGTAATTGATTGCAGGATCCATTCAAATACATCATGCTTTGTTAGGGAAAAAAATTAGGCACGTTAAAATCAGATACAGCTATAGCTTAGTCTTCACTGAACAAATAGCATTCAGGATTTAATTAGAATATGCATGCGTTGTGTTACACGCAACACGCACGCGTTTAGGACTCGCTGCACTTAGCTACTATAAAATTAAACACCTTTGAAATACCCGGGATAGCTAGGATACAACTCAGCATCCCATGCCCTGTTTAAAATAGCAGCATAGCAGATGAGTGGCGCCGCCACACACGAGCCCTGGCTTCAGCCATGGGGGTGGAGAAGGTGCCCACCCCATGGCGGTGTGGGGCCAAGCAATCCCATGTACCCACACAAGCAATGGGGCATGAAAATAATGCAATAATCTCCAGGCCACCCATCCTGAAGCGCTGGGTTTTTTCATTTATGGGTAAGCATTTCCAGACCAAAGACATTTGTATTCAATGAGGGAAACGTGGGAAAAAATTGTCCCCTGCGTGCCCGGTGCTGCTGGCCCACAAGCTGTGCATGGCCCTGTTGCAAGGCGTCTGGGGCGAGCTGCAGAGCTTACATCCAGTGTTTCATCCTTAGCAAGATGGACAAAGCCCAGCGCGGACACAAAGCGTTGAATATTTCAGTAGTGGAGATGTGATGCCTTTGCCAAAATCCCGAGGTCTTGATTGCCCGCTTTGAAAGTCGCATCTGTTTGAATAACACCATCAAGCTATGCTTTAAACCAGCTTTTCAGTCAAGGGAAGACCCAAATATTCTCATGTCCACGAAGTGTACCATTAACTGAAAAAATCATGAGAAAGACTCTCCTGAATGAAGCCCAGAGTCTGGTTTGTGAATCTTTAATATGAATTTCTGCAGCCCTGTTCAACACTCAGCAAATTCATATTCTCTTTGACAGAGTAGACATTTTCATAAAGTATTTATAGTAGCTGAGCAAAATAACCATAGTTCTGGAGATCTTAATTCACAAACATTTTTTCTCAAGCAATGGCTTTTTAACTGAGGTTTCTGGGAGTCTGTTCCAAAATCCCAATCTTCCTTATTTACACTATAAACAGTAAAGAGATCAAATAATAAGATGGAAGTGCAATTAAACTGGTTTTGCTAGTGGAGAATACTTGCATACATAAGAATATGTGAGTGAATTCTGCCTGCTCTGTACGACTCAATCATTTATGTGTTAGTTAGCCAGCGAGGAGGATAACCGAGTACCGGGAAGGGCTGAGGCTGCCCAGCCCTGCTGAGGCAGGAGGAAAGAGCAAACCCGAACACGCTCTGCTGTTGTTGAAATGCAGCCAACCCTCTGGGCTTGTCCCCAGTGTGGTGACTTGTTCTTCAGAGAAAACGCCTTTAATCCATCAGCTGACAAAAATCACTACATGCCACAACTGACAGCCTTCTACTACACAGCTGCTTTTCCTACAGCTACATTTCTTTTGATAAGACATCAATATTTAAGTGAAAGGCCTACAATAAGACACTCCGAATCTATATTCCTAGTTATCATCATCGCCATTGGTTCATAGCTTCCTTCACGCTTCCAAATACAGGTTTCCAAATGGAAAAGGCAACCAAAACTAATGTTTATAAACTCCTCTGTGCTGCTATGGTTTTCTGCCTTGTCTTGCCCACTTCTACTTCTGTGCACAGACCTTCGCAAGGCAGGTTGGCGCTTCATTTCAGCCCAGTGCCACAGCTCTGCTCCTTCCCAGCCAAGCACCAGTGCTGGCGGCTGGTTTCAAGTGGTCACATCCATCTTCGTCTGCCACCAAACCCACTTCATCCTGACACAAAGCCAGGATCGAATGTTACTAATTATCTCTGCACAGATGTCTGCAGATGCCAACACAGAACGGTTTTGGTGGTTTGGCTCTTTGCTTTACTTTGGTTCAGAGTTTGGTTTTCAGGGGTTTTTTTTTTTCTTTCCTGCCCTAAAGGTCTTTTTTTAATTTTTATTTTATTAGCCATCTTTGGCTTTATCAGTGGTAAAGTCATGTGCGTCACTTGGGCTCCTTGTTTGATAGTCCTTGAACGTTCTTTTGAAAGAAGATGCTTTGCAGTGAGAGAGAATGTCCTCTCAGCAAATTTGCCGATGATACCAAACTGGGAGGAGTGGATGCCATGCCAGAAGCCTGTGCTGCCATCCAGCATGACCCGGACAGGCTGGAGAGCTGCACGGGGAGAAATCTAATGCAATTCAATAAGGGCAAGTGCATTTGGGGAGGAACAACCCCAGGGATCAGCACAGGTTGGGGGCTGTTTTGTTGGAGGGCAGCTCTGGGGAAAAGGACCCTGGAGTCCCAGTGGACAGGAGGATGACCACAAGCCAGCAGTGTGCCCTCACGGCCAAGAAGGCTAATGGAACCCTGGGGTGCGTTAAGAAGAGCGTGGCCAGCAGGTTGAGGGAAGTTCTCCCCCTCTGCTCTGCGCTGGGGAGGCCTCCCCTGGAGTGCTGTGTCCAGTTCTGGGCTCCTCAGCTCCAGAGGGACAAGGAGCTGCTGGAGAGGGTCCAGGCAGGGCCACTGAGATGGTGAAGGGCCTGGAGCACCTTCCATCTGAGGAAAGGCTGAGAGAGGTGGGGCTGTTCAGCTGGGAGAAGAGGAGGCTGAGGGGGATCTGATCAATGCTTATCAATATCTAAAGGGGGGGGGGTGTCAGGAGGATGGGGCCAGGCTCTGCTCAGGGGTGTCCAGTGACAGGACTAGGGGCAATGGTCATAAACTGGAAAACAGAAGGTTCAGCCTGAACGTGAGGAAACCCTTCTGCCCTGTGAGGGTGACAGAGCACTGGGACAGGCTGCCCAGAGAGGGAGGAGTCTCCTTCCCTGGAGACTTTCCAAAGCCACCTGGGCTTGTTCCTGTGTGATCTGCTCTGGGTGATCCTGCTCTGGCAGGGGGTTGGACTGGATGATCTTTAGAGGTCCCTTCCAACCCCTTCCAATCTGTGAATCTCTGAGGTATACTCCTTCTTTCCACTAGAAGGAAGGGACTCTTGTAACATTAATGACAGAGCTTATACTCAACGAAACATTCTTTCACAGACTATAGCTTTCAAAAGTCCTTAAGAAGTTTGTTGCAGCACACTGGAGGACAGCCATTCTCCAGCTCTCAGAGGAAGGTCTTTGCCTCCCTGGTGGAGGTGAAGTATCTCACCTTTTCCAGTGTGTTAACAACCGCACTTCACAGATACCTTTTCTTTCCAGTGGTTGGTGGGGGTGCCAGCCGGGCACACAGCTTCACAAGGTCTCTTTGAAGCCACATGGCAAAAACAAGTGGGGAGAGCTGCTTCTATGAAAGACTAACTCACATGCTAATGACTCATTAGCGCAGGGGGGCATTTCAGAGCTAGTCCTGTAGCCATGGTGAACGCTTTTCATCAGGTCTATGTTATTTTTCACCTCTTGCTGATTGCATTAAGGAAAGCTTAATTGAATACATGCTGATCTAGGCCAGACTTTATGTTTCAAGCTAGCTCTTGTGCAGCATCCACAAACACAACCCCTTTTTGGCAATTAGAAGTCATTAACCCCAACATATATTTTTCTACAACTCAAAGGCCGTTATCTCTGCTCCTCAAAAGGATGTCCCAATATAGACAGCATAGAGAACTCATTTTTCTTTCAGATGAGAATTACCATAACAGAGTATTTAAAGGCTGGTCCAGACCGCATAGACAACAGCTGATTTTGTTGGTGTGAAATTCTGCTGCCTTCCACTCAGCTTAAGCTCTGGGTGGAGATCAAGGTGCAGCTGGTTTGTCTCCAGCACCGATTTCCAACAGCTCCCAAAACCTTCCTTTCTTTTGCGGGGCTCTCAAGTTTCAGCTCATCTTCTAGACCAGGATGTGTTCAGTAATCTTTAAATAATTTACTTTCATTAGCGGTTTGCTCTTCAACGTCTTTCATCTGAGCTTTTCAAAGACCTTGAATTAAGCCTCAAACCGTCCTAGGCTGATGGCAGTATCCCTGTTTTACACAGGCTTCACTGAATCAAGAGAGGGTAAGAGGCCAAAACCAGTAAGCAGCAGGACTTGTGAACTTGCATCAGTTTCTCTAACCAAGGACGTGACACATCCTCGAGGGAACAGCTACAAACCAGGACCAGATATACAAGTCGGGTTTGTTCTGTTTTCCCTGGGATGCCTCATGAAATGCCCAGACCTGAAGCTGCCGCCTTGGTCCCCTCTCTTGGAACCCCAATACTGGGAACAATCAGCTTTCTCATTAGCAGACTTAGGAAAGCAGGGGAGAGACAAGATTATCCAACTTAGGGTGATTTTATTTCCTTTTACTTGTTGGAAAAAGTCCTGTTGGTTGGAGGACGGGATCCTCGCAGAGATGCGTGAGGGATCAGGGCTGCATGTTTCTGGTGGTGACCAAAGTCCTGGTTTTGTCCCTTAAAATACCACAAATATTTCAGGCTTTTGACTGATCGGCTCTGGCTGTTATAAGGGATATGATATGCTGCCATTAAAGTTGTTGGGTTTAACTCTCATTTCAGTGTCAGGAAGATGGAAATCTAAAAAATGTAAAAGCCTCTGCCCGAGCATCTGCATTTTATTAGTCACTTGATATTTTTCATTTTAAATTACTCCAATAAATGTGGCTTACTGGTCAATTTAGCAATATAAGAGCTTCTGATGAGCTCTCAGTGCAAGACAAAAAAGCAGGTTTCAGCAATATGACTCAATGTTTCATAGAAATTATTAAAAAATCATAAGTGAGTGTTGCTTCCCACTAATTGCCAGTTTACAGTCATGTTCCCATTGCTTTCCTTAAGGAGTTTCACCATTCAGACCTTTAAAAAATATACAAGGGACTTAGAGAAGACATTTGCTGTGATTGATTGGATGCAGATGTCTATAAAAAATAAAAGAATATGGGAAAACACGAGCCATATCTCTGAGTTTCTCGGAGTTCTATGGGCAGCAGCAGACTTGGCTGCCGTTGTTACTGAAATAGACTGCCTGTAGGCAAAGATTTCCATTACCAGCGTATCCGTCACATGGGCAGAGAACAAGATAAAAAATTGGTCCTTTGTACAATGTTCAGCAGAGCTAATTAATTGGGGATCGATTCAGAAGTAATCTCACTCCTTTTAAGTTTATAGTGACAAAATCATGATGGATGGGATGGAGCAGGAGGAATTCCAGCCCGGCCGGGCACAAAATGAGCTCTGTGTGTGGGAGCAGCCAGCCCGC
The DNA here is from genome assembly GCA_027574665.1 of Rhynochetos jubatus. NCBI lineage: Eukaryota > Metazoa > Chordata > Aves > Eurypygiformes > Rhynochetidae > Rhynochetos > Rhynochetos jubatus. The sequence continues at coordinate 5,157,116 of CM050659.1, forward strand.
CCCAAGACTTTCCGAAATATTTCCAAACATGGGTATTGATGGTAAGTTTTTGTTTAACTCTCAGTAGCGCCACTTCCCTCTCCATTCTATCCGTGGAGCCCATTGCAGTATTGACACTCTGGCAGCATCGCAGTGAGTAGTGGCAGAGTGTTGAGGCTGCAGTCTGGTGCCTCCTTCTTCCGAGACAAGAGTATTTAAAGCATATGAATGTTAATTATTTATAAATCACCCTTACACGCCACAACTTTTTCTGTCTACAGAGTTTCCCCTGCCTCTGAAAGACAATCCAGCTAATGCTGCTATGTCACTAGACTGTCCTGTCCCTACCCGTAATCCTTATGGAAAAATTGGTGCCGTCTGCTGCTATTGTTTCAGCACTGCATCCCTGACTGCAGTCAGGGTAAGAATTACTTTAGAGAATTATTGCCCAGCATCTGCTCTGCAATTTCAGCCTAATCCCTCTCTTTCCTCTTCGCCACACAGCTTTGCTGACCCTGAGATCCTCTAATGGGGAATTCCCCAAGTAATAGTGTCTCCATTGCTTCTCCCAGGCCAACCAGGGCCATGGTTTTGCCATCCTGAAATATTCCCTTTAATACCCTCTTTTTATCCAACAGTCTATCAAGAAACTCAACAGGCAGAGAAGCATCCCTCTGGATGGTGATAAGTGAGGCAGACGTCAGCAGGATGTCGGCAGGTTGGATGCACATTCCCCAGACCAGGATGGATGTGTGGATCCGCGCACGTATTTGAAACCTGGGGACTGAAAGTAGAATGAAACCAGGCAATAAAGGCCCACTGCAGAATTTAAGATTCACGTTGCCAGTTTTTGAGGTGTTGCTACAAAGCAATACTTTTTAAGAAGCCTGCCATTCAGTAATGAAGGAGGATCAAGGCAAACCAGGCACGCGGTGGAGAACCAGACCAGAGTGACAGCCCAACATCTGAGTGCAGAGCCTGCTTTCTGCGTTAGCCTGTGCAAGCCTGGCTGCTGGAAGCAACACAGTTCTTGTGAGATAAATTAAAATTAAAAAAAAGAAATTAAGTTTCTTGTCAGCTCCTGAGGGAAATAATGGTGGAAATAATGCATCCATGTATATTCGTGGTGTGCTGTAAAATAGTAAAACAGTGCTGAAGCAAAGAAGGTTTCCAGCACAATAACTCTGCAGCAAACCTTTACCAAACTTTCCTGTGTAATCTCCCAGATTACCTGAGCGCTTTGGATACCCCTGACAACAGTAACAAAAGTAATCATGTGTCGTGGTTTAACTCCGGCTAGCAAAATACCACGAAGCCGCTCTCACAAATCCCCCTCCCCTCCTCCAGTGGAGGGGAAGAATCAGAGGAAAAAGAAATAAGGAAGCTCGTAAAACTGAGATAAGAACTATTTACTAATTAAATCTAAATCAACATATACAGGTACTACTAATAATAAATAATTAAAATAGTAGAAAATGAAGCATATGGTACAATATATACAATATGATACAATTTACCACCATCCACTGACCAATGCACACCCAGATGTTGAGGGATGAAAATCAGACCCCGAGAGCCCGAGACCCACAGCCCGAGAGCGATCGCAGCCCGAGAGCCGCGGCCTGAAGGCCGGAGCCCGGGAGCCTACGCAGCAGATTCCGAGTGAACACTATCACTGATAACACGGCCAGAAAACTCAAAACAACCCACCAGCTCCCACACAAAAGAGCCAGCACAGGAGTTGGCAAAGCAGCTAACGCAGGAGGGTTAGCAAGTGCCCGGAGAGACGAGCAAGGGAGCAAGGGAGAGAGAGAGAAGGGCAGAGTAATGGCTACCGGACCCCCTTCCCCACCCCAAGAGACCGGAACATGACGTACTATGGGATGAAATACTTCCTTGGTTAGTCTGGGTCAGCTACAGTATCCGAAGCGGACAAAAGACCTTGAGTCCAGTACAGGCCATCCCCAGCACCAGCTGAGGCCTTATCAATGTTTTCACTTACTGTCCAGCAACAGAGTTCCCTGGCAACCAGAGTAAAGGGAGTTAGCCCTTTCCTGACTGAACCCAGCACATCATGACGCCTGTATTTTTGTGTAATATTTCTTCTTTATATTCCCAGAGATGTTTGTTGTACCTTGGTGCGTCATTGAATCACAAAGTCTAATGGCTAAGAGCATGTAGCTCAGCTTTTACCAGAACACAGAACTGTGATATACAGATAAAGGGACATACTTTAAAAATTCATTTTTTGCCAAATATTGAGAAAACCACATTAAGGTAAGTGATCAGCTCCTGCAGGTCTGTTACAGTGTTGGTGGCAATGATTCTATGCTATGTAATCAAAAAGAGTCTGTTTCGGTTTTGACATGTATTTCTGTATTTTGAATTGTACACTAAAATATCTGATATCTCAAATACATGCAACACTCCACCATATGCTACCAAACTAAAACATAGCCGTTCCAGTGAGCATGGAAGGGTTTTGCAGCAATAGGTAATAAAAAAGCCTCAGAGAAAGCTAACCGCCGCTCTCCCGAGACAGCGAAGCCATTAAAACCCTCTAACTTTATAGATTCTTATTTTCTTTAGGTCTTTATTTAAAGAAAGAATAAAACCCACGCACTTCGGTGGTGCAGCGTACTAACACGTAGTTAGCGTAGAAGCAAAGCCCCAGGAATGGCTAATTTAAGCACAAAATCAATTTCATTTTGCAGCACAAATCCCCTCCCCAGTCTTCCCAAAAATGTGCTCAGAATTACAACTTTCAGGCGTGGACGCTGTGGTTATGAGCAATGCTGGGCAGAAGGCACCTGTGTGACAATATACTGTATACCAAGTCCATAATTCGTAACGATCCGTAACTGGAGGTACGCAGATGGGATACCCACCAGTAGGTAACCCCACACCTTCTCCCTGCTGAAGTGCTTGGAAGCATCAGTGGTGTCAGTGCTTCCTACACGGAGGGTTTGAGCCCTTTGGATGGCGTGGAAGCCGTGCTGTTGGTTTCCTTGGGTCCTGTGTGCCACCTGAGCTCTCCTGGATGCTCCACAGCCCGCGATGTGCCTCCCTGTACGTGCTACAGCCCTGCATCCCTCCCGGCAGCCCCGCTGCTGCCTGCCTCAGTTAACACCTTGTCTCCGGCCCTGCCAGGCATAATCCTAGCTTTTATTTTTATTTTCTTGACAAGGTCTCAGGCAGTGCTAGAAGATGGGTTTTGCCTGGGCATCCTGGCATTGGTCCATGAGCTAATATCACGCAGCGTAAGGGACTTCCCCAATGTTTGCCAGATACTAACAACACCAAGACCTGGATTGCTTGGTAAGGGGTGAACAAAATGAGTTGTTTCTAATTTCCAGGCTATTAGTAGCAAGAGCAACCGTTCGTGCACCTTGAGTTGTCCTCTAATCTCGCTTCATGGGCTGTGATGGGCTCCGCTTGTGGGAAGCGAACGGGAGAGCGGGATCGAACCTCTTCTCCTCCCGGTGCTGAAAGCAGAACGGAGGAGATCAACACTGGATGTTGATCAACATTGAATATGACATCCGATAGGTGTGGAAATAGCAGGAATTTGATAATGCTCTGTCGAATAGGAAATCATTTCAACTAAACAGGTTGCAGGGAGCTCCTTTCTCTGTGATACTACAGAAGGAAGATGAAAGGTGGTTCTGAAGCTAAAAATAAGCTTCATTTGCCCTAATAGTACAAAGCGAATGAGGAAGCTTTAACCTATTGATTCAGGGCCTGGCATAATGTGTTGCAATGATCCGTTTCAGTGCTCGGAGGCTGTATGTTGAATTAAAGAAGCATCCAGCATGCTTGCACTGAGTCTTTGAAACTCTCTCTTTCAAGCCCGTTTTCTTTGGCTATTATATGAATTGTATGCATTGTTTCCTTGGTAGTAAACTGTCTGAGCAAAATGCCTTCCAACATAGAAATTATTTGCCATTTTACGATTAAAATTATTCTGTTGTATTCAGTGATGGATTTCAGAAAAAGGGCATTTGGTCCAATTTTCATCATTCTCAGTTTTCCCTCTTTCAGTGCAGTTCCAAGGCACAATATCATGACTTGTTTCCAGCGTTAACATAAAGGGAAACATTGTGTGTGGTGTAAGTCCCAGCTCAACCCCTGCCCTTCTGCAGAAGCAGAAGCACAAGCCCCAGTGCCCAGGCTGTCCTGGAGCCACCGCCCTGGCACTGGCAGGTTTCCTTTGGACTCTCCCTGCAAAAGACACATTTTTGCCCCATCTTTTCCTGATATACAGCTATTTCCCAAAGAACATGTGTTTATCTGGGGGGTGCTTGAACAGTTTTGCTCCTACGATCCTGTGCTGAGGTCGTGCTGCCTACCCCAGGAGGCGCATTTGGCTGCCCCCCTGTTTCTCCTGTTAAATGCACCCCGACAAAGCACATGCCACTGAGGTTTGCATTCGCTCATGCGTGGCGGTGCCAGCGTCGCCGGCTGCCGAACAGGCCACTGGCTTCCCAGGGCGAAGGAGGGTCTCAAGCAAGCAGTTCGGAAGAACCAACCCATAGCATCTGCTATTGCCAGCGACCCTGCTTCTGAAGGACGTGAAAAAACACCTACCATCAGCACACTCAAACCTTTTATTTTCCTTTTGCCTTCCTAAAACCTGAATCACTTTAAAATAAAGTTTTGAGGGAAAAAAATTCATCCTAAGCAAAGACTTGGACCATCACAATTCTGAGTAAATTTTTATGGCTGAGCTATAAAGTGGTGGTAATGGAAATGCTGACAATCCTTTAGCCACAGTGGTCCCAGCTGGCCCCTCCGATAATAAATTACATGAAGTGAGGAGTAAACAGGACTTTCTGATTCACCAGGGCTATGTGCAACAGAGTGGTAAAAACAAGTTGGATTTTCAACACTGCCGCACGTTTGAGGCTTTCTTTTCCCCCAGCATCTATTTTGACCCAATGACTGGAGTGTTTTAAATTAGTGTCGGGTGTGTGTTAAGATTTTATATGGTGAATATTTCAACATATATGAATCTTTAATTCATCGCTGCTCAGCTTAGCTCAGGAAATTTGAAAATTGTTGTGTAGCGACGATACAGCTTTCATAAAAACATTGTTATATGATGTACCAGCAAAATAACAAGCTCAAATTTGTCATGGTACTGGCTGCATGCTTGCAATCAATTTAGCTTTGTACAAATGCAAAAATGTTCCCCTTGGGAATGTGCTAGATATCAGATTTTTCCAGTGCCTATGGTACACCATAAAGGGATCAAAAGTGACCCAAAACAGCATGCATATGGATGTTTTGCTGCACGGTCTATTAAAATGTTCCCAATTTAAAATACTTCTGGCCAAACAAGTAAAAATGCTTTAATTCCCTCAGCACAAACTGGAAAAAAAATGGGGCTCATCCAGTTTTGGAGCAGTGAATTCGCAGGTAGAGTCCGGCAGAGCCAGGCACCAGCGTTCAGCCATGAGCAACTCAGCTGCACAGCATATGCTAATGAATTTCATTATTTAATAATAAACAGCAACATTTAATTAGCGCACCCATTACTATGCGTACAATACTTTAATTACAGTGAAGGCTGGTGGAAAGAAGCCAGTTTGGGGTGAAGTTGAGTGGGAAGCTCAGCTCTCATCTGTGCACTGAAACGTGGCCGTCAGCAGACAGGAGGGAGATGGGGTTTTGCCTTTGGTGCCTTCACTCGCAGGTTAATTATTCACCGAAATCGCTTCGGTTTGGGTTTTAATTGACGGCGGGGGGCATTCCCAATTTCCTCTCGGTTGACTCCACAAGAGGTTGTCGCTGATGTTGGGTGAGGATGCTCTTGTGCGAGCATGGACGTGTGCAAGGCGATGAACAAAGCCCCTCTCTGTGTGACCAAGGGCTGTCTTGGATGGGAGAGAGAAACCACAGTGTGGAGAAAAATAATTAAGGTTTTTAGTGCACAAGAAGATGAGACTGATATTTCACCTGTATTTTTAGGGTATCGCAAGGATTTCCAACAATTTCCTCCCTTACTCTAGATTAAATCACTCAAGTAATTAGCAAAGACAAATGCAAAAAAAAAAAAAAAAAGCCAAAGCAGTTGCAGTCTCAGCCATTGTTTTAAAATACGCTGGGCGGTGGCAATCCCCGGGTCCTTCTCCCATTAACCCCCAGCTGCTGCAGAAGCTGACAGAGGCTGGTGCCCACACCAGTCGGCATGGCAGGTCTGCATGGTGAATTCATGAGCCAGGCCTTCAGCCCCATCGTTCTTTCCCACTCTTCATGCAAACCATAACTCTTGCTTCCCTGAAAACCATCCATTTTCCCCCTGTTCCTTCCTCTTCCCTGGCATTTCTCCTCCAAAACACATCTTCGGACCTGCCCCAATTTTTGGCCAGGTTTTCTGTCCCATCTGTGGGGCAGAGCGCGGGGCTCTCCACCAGCGCAGGGCTGTCCACCGGCACGGGACTGCAGACATCCCTACAGGCACGCTGAGCCAGGAGGAGGCATGGCTCCAGCCTTCATCTCCTCCAGCCTCCTTTGCCCAAACCATCACTGCCCATCCTTCAGCTCAGGAGGAGTCTAAGTGAGGGATTTGTAGCTTTCCGGAGCGGTCCATCTGCCGTGGCTGTTCCGGGAGGAGCACATGTGAATTCACACATAAATAATACCTTGTGTCATCACTGGTGGAGACGCTAGTCCCTGGTACCCAGGCGGCAGATGGGATGGAGGAGTCTCAGCAGCATCCTCGGCGTTGCCAAGCGGCTAAGTGGCTGCATGTGTTGTCGCTGCATGTGTTGTCACTGCATGGGAGAGTAATTTTGGGACACTGTGTGTCACCGGCTGGAAAAGTGATGAAGGGGTTGAACTGGAGTGAAATTACAGCTCGCGGTTTGTCCCTGGCCCGATAAATTGAGGCAGGACACGTACCCTGGATGGAGTCTGCCAGAAACCACCACTCGGGTTTTCCTTCTCTCTGAAGCCTGTGTTTGTACATCCATGGGCTCCAAAACTGGCTGCCCCAAACCCAGGAGGATGCTGTAGTGCACGAGAGTGGAAAGTATCTTCCAGCTTTGCTCAGGAATTTTTCAATTTTTTTTAATCAGTTAATCAAATCTTTTATGGTTACTTTTTTCATCAAATTGCTTTTCTCAAGACAGCATTTTGAAATGGCTGAAGCCCTTTATTTTAGCCTCTTCTAGATGAGAAGTAGCCATTTAAAGCATAAAAATACCCCAAACAAACCAACCGAGAACACATTTAGCAATAACATAAATATGGAATACCAGATTATGATGCAACCATTTGAAAGAAAGTGAACTTTTTGAACTTCCTGATAGGGGTCAGAGACATGTCAAGACTTCAGCAATGTCGATGGAAAGAGAAAAGTAGCTCCTGCCCAACTCCCTTATGATGCTGGTGCCTAGAACTGTGGGACACGGTGACAAACACCGGTGACAGCCGTGGCCCAACGTGTCAGCTCCAAGGGTATCATCCACTGCGTGGTGGTCATGGTGCTAGCACCATGGTCTGTGTGTTTGTATAACACCTCCCACGTCCCCGGAAACCCACAGCTTTGCTGGCGGAAGTGAGAAGAGGTCCCACCAGCTCTACTGGTTCCTGCCTGGATGGAGTCTGGGGAGGGGAGGACACGGATTGCTCGTCATTGTTGCATATCCATTAATTACAAAGAGTTTCTGGTGTCCAGGCTGCATGTCCAGGCACAAAGACATGCCAGACTGAGTGACTCCAGACTGGGAGGAAAGGTATGGCTGCTAAAACCATGCTAGCATCCCAGAAATGGGAATTTGCACATCCCAGTTGGCCACGCTTTCCCCATCTGCCCTCTGCTCGGTGGCAGGACTGGATCTGCAGAGCAGAGGAGAGCTCAAAATACGAGGCTGTGGCTGTGTTCCTATCCCTTTGGAGAAGCAGCACACATAGCTTGAATTTCTTCAAAGCCCTCCCTGCTCCCGTGCTGGATTTAGCTGCCCAGGTCCATTGATAAAGGGGCATGAATTGCACTGTGGGAAAATCTGTCCTTCCCCTGCCGACTCTGTTGTCAGTTGTCACATAAGTAGCAAAACCATTCCAATAAATTATAAATGTCTGGGTTTATAACAAATTCATATTCTGCAAGTTTGAAAACTTCAGTTTCTTGTGAAACATATTTTCTTCCTGGAACAGTGGACCTCTGCCTTTATTCATCAGAAATGTTTCAGTCTCAATTTAACATTATTCTGTTGTTGCTTTATGGACAAGAAACACATTGCTGTCTCCCTTGCTTGCATCTGCTACGAAGACAAAAAGACGGCATTCTGCACCTGTCCCTGCTTCACAACCAGCTGAAACGCAGCTCGATTCAAGGCGCTCCACGAAGTGCAAGCAATGACTCAGTATGGAAATAAGACTTACTTCTTTTGAACTCTATTATGTGGCAGCACAAGAGAGCAGGCATGCTTTCTTGTGCGGCGTTATAGATATGGTGTGCCTATTCCAAAACCTCCTTCCAATGCTTTTTCAAGAACTCTGAGACAAAAGCAAGAAATACTGTCTCTCTCTCCTGCGCATGCTACTGACGCACATCTGGTCCGTTTGCTATTTACATTTTTTAAACTTTAACTAGTCATAGTCAAAATACAAAAACATTGAACAAAAATAGAGGAAAAAGTCTCAAGCCCCAGGCTACGGCCAAACTGCACCTAAATTTTGCCAGTATCCCCTAAACATTGAGGAGAAACTTGTGCCTTAGACCGGCAGAGGGGTGGGCTCCCCAGGGACTGCGAAGTGTCCATCCCTGAAGGTTGTCAAGACTCGGCCGAGCAAAGTCCCAGCTGAGCTGGGCTGGCGCTGGCAGTAGCCACGCAGCCACCAGGATGCTGGACTGGAGGAGCCCCCCAGATCCCTTTCCAACCAGCATGGATACGATTTTGATTTCCTCCTGCTGCTGTTACTAATAAGGCTGAATCCAAACCATTGCTAGGCGTGCGGGTTGTAAGTACCGTGGTCCTTGCACGCTACTGCTGGTTGTAATCTACCAAATCCCATCTGCATTGCAGATGTGGTGTGCTGAAGAGCCACTTGGCTCTAATTGCAGGTTGGAGCTTTGGGCTTTGGAAAGCCGAGGTCAATTTACTTAGGGTGACCTGATGATGGTGTTGCCTATTATTACCTGTGTTGTAAGGATATTCCGATGGTCCGTTCAAAACCGGGAGCCTGATGAGATGGGCACTTTCCAGACATGCAGAATAAGTTTCTGCCTGAGGACATTTACAGGGAAAAGAACCAAACCTGAAACTACTCCTTGCCTGCAAAAACAGACGGAGGAAGAGTGGAAGAAGCTAAAAAGTATGTGCATACAGGAAACAGATTGGAGAGAGAGGCATGATGTGAGGTACACTGGTGCTTTTGCACCTTCATTTGTCTCTGCCACAGAGTTTACAACAGAAAACAACCCCACTTTAGAAAAAATTGTAAAGGAGAGAGACATTACTGGGAAAGGAACTGATTGTGAGCAACGACAGAGCAGAACACAAGTAGGGAAGACCGCAAGGAGAAGAGAGGGCAGGTAAGGAGGGGCGTGTTCATGGTGTAGGGGTTTATGGTGTAGGTGGGAAGCCAGCAGAAGAAGAGAGCGGATCCCACTACATCTGGGGAAACCCAACCGCCAGGCATTGGTGAAGACTGAGTCCAGAGGACCCTGCAGCTCCCCAGGGCACGATGCAAGAGTAGCAGAGGTGCTCGGGGGCCCTCCCTGCTCTGTCTGACTGCGTGCTTTGAGGAAGAAGCTGCTGGGAGATCTGCTTGCCATGTGTCTATTCATCAGGCTTGTTTGGCTCGAAGTGTAAGCACAGGGCTCTGCTGCTTTGGCCCTCTTCCAGGAGAGCCCTTGGGTGATGGAGAGGTGAAGCACCGTGCTGAATTTTCATTTCTGTTCTGCTTAACTTCAACCATATTTCAGGCCACGCTCAATATCTGCATATTACCTTAACGATCCCTATCCTCTCCTCCACCTTAGTCTCAGGGGAATTTTCTCACATGCTGTTTGGGAGTCACAAATGCTGTTAGATCCATCGATTATGTACAGTTATAGACTACACATAGTTAGGGTAGGAAGTACATCTACATGTCCACTACCTGTGCAGTGAAGATGGGTGCAACACACTGAAACCGTACGTCTGGAAACGTTTCGGCTTGGAGGATGCTGGGGAAAGAACTGTGGAAACTTTCAGAAGTTATGGCAACTTCTGTAGCAAACATCAATATCTTCTGTCCATCTTAACCAACCTAGTTTCCTTCTTCACCAGGATTTATATATTCACTAACTTCCGACAGAACTTTGGTTTTCAAGTCTTTTTTCTGTCCCTGTCTTCAACAAAATCCATTTTGTCATAGTGAATAAACCTAATACATTCTGTACTGCAGTAAACACAGCAATTTTTATTTTTTTTTTTTTTTTTGACTGCATAATATAGCTGTTTAAAAAGTGCTAATTGCTTCTTTTGGAAAAAATGCCTGAATGTTCCCATTCCAGCACAGAACAAGCAGCATTTGTACGGTGCTATCAAGATTGTTTATCTCCCCAGCTCCTCTATTCTTAATATTCTCCACTTCAGTTATTCTGAAGCCTGGCAGGCTCCGTATAAAAAAAATGTAGCAAATGATTTAAGAACTAGCCCTTTCAGAGTTGAGCTGAGTGTAAAATAGCGAGAAAAATAGTCTATTTACTGCACAGTTACACTGTCATAGAGTGGAAAGCCATGGAAAGCCTTCCAACTTGCTACCCTCACTGACAGGTCACCTTTGTCCCTCAGAGGGGCACCGACACAATTAATTCTCTTCCCATCTGCACAACATTAGACTTAAATACAGACATATCCACCTTCTGAAGAACAGAGCTTGAAGGTAACAAGGCAGTGAAGGTGTAAGGACCTGGCTTTGCTGAGCCTTACACCGCCTCATCCAAGCGCGCACCAGAGGCAGAAGAGGATTGCTTCTGGAAACCACTCTTCCAGTTTTCCAACATCATCTTTGATTCGCATCTCGTAAGCTCTTAACTGCCCATCAAATATTAAACACAAGTAAAAAGTGTTCTTTGTGACCCACGGAACAACGGGCTTCAATAATGACACTTCATGATGTTGGCTGCATCTCTTGTGCTGCTTTCTGCTCGCCATTTCTTCTGAAACCACCAACACAAGTTCAGCGGCCGGCAGCCAGCACCTCCAAAGCTTTCTACAGGGCTCAGGTTTATTGCTGTTCTAACATTTTGGAAATTGGATTCCCTAACGAGGAATGTAAGGGAAATGGTAGCACTCGGTTGCCCTGATTTTGTGAAGAATAAAAAATACCGTGACCTTCCTGGAGGACAGAAAGGACACACTTTTCGGTACATTGCAAGGAGAGAAACTGCTAAAAAAAGCCATCCTGAATTAACGGCTTCCGATCCTGCGACCAGGCCGTGGGCCGCAGTGGCAGATCTCAGACCCAGACCTTGCTGTGGGTCAGAGGGGCACTGAGTGGAGACAGCCACCCCTGGGGAGACCCCACCTTGCGTCTGTGCCTTGCCTTGTGCTGGAGAAAGGCTGGTTTGGATGGGGGGGTGTGCAAGGATGGTCGCTGCTCCTGAAAGACCTCTGGAGAGGGTCAGCAATAGAGGGTGAATCCACTTTATGTTCTGGGACAGGTGCCAAAGGGCAACTCCCGCAGCCGTGTCAGCGGCCGCTGCAGCTCTGCGCCCAGGCTGAAAGCCTGAGTTTCAGCGGGATGTGCGCACAGCTGGCAGGCACATCTGCAGACCGCTTTAAAAAGCGCCTCCTGAGCTCTGCCCTACCCACACGTCGGTCAGCGCAGCACGAACAGGGGCTGCTGTGCTGAGTGAAGGAAGCAGGGACCGTACCCACTCGAGGGAGGACACGTCGCCTCCCCCACCGACCGCGTTGCTATTGTGTTCCTCCCCGCACACAGGACACGCAGGTATGAGTCAGGATGAATCAGCTCCTGATGGCAGCAAGGGACAGCCTGCTCTGGATATGGCCAGGCTGGCAGCTGGCCAAAGGATGGCTGGGCTGAGGAGTGGGTCTCGCTGGAGGCAGGGTTCCACATCACAGCTTTCTGCCACAGCAAGAATACTTGGGCAACACCACAAGGATAAGCGACAGCCATGCACGCCTTTTGCTGCATGCTTACTCTGTAAAAGGGGTGGCAGAGTCCCAAAAATTCATATTAGCACCCATAAGCTACCCCTTCCCTCTTTAGCAGGGCACCAAACCACCCTGAGCCTGTGGCTACCTTTAAACTGCCATGGAACTTCCAGAACTTTGCCTTCTGAAGTAATAATTAAAATGACAATAAAGAGAGAGAAAAAAGCCTGAAGCCTGAAGATCCAGTGGGCCCTCCTAACAGATGTGTTTTCAGAATGAATGCTCATGTGCACATCTGTAAAAGCAAAAATAAAAGGGTCCCCCAATAAAACAACCTGCAACACTCCACTCACATTTGCTAGTGCAGTAAATCCGCACAAATATCAATCCAATTAACTTTTTTATAGTGTTTCTGGTTTGAAAAAATATTACATAGGTGCCCTTTCCACGTCAGTGTGGTTTTTAACATCAAGGTTAATGATTCTCTGGGGCTCAGGCTGAAAACCGTATCGAGATGTCAGCCTGATGCCGACATCCCGCTCACCACACCATGGGCGGCGTGTCTGAGAGTTCCCAGCCGGTGCCTGTAGGGGAGTCAGCCCCGGAAAGGCAATGTACCCAAAGGATGCACACATCAAGGTGTAAAGCGAGCTTGCAATTGCTCCAGGCGTTTGGTTTGGGTTTTTTAATACATTATACAGCTGTAAATAGACGTTGGCAGCAAGAATGAATCATTGAAAGGGGGTGTAAATTGGAATTAGGGAGCAAGGCTCTTCCCTGTGTCCGAGGACGGAGGACCATGTACCTTGAATACCCACTGCAGCCCCAGCCCTGGGTCACCCGCTGCCGCAGCATGGCCTGAAATACTCGTGTTTCCCACACAGGTACAGCAAATATTGTGTGTTTGTAGCACAGCTCAAAGGGGATTTAGAGTCAACATTTTTAGGGGGGAATTTTCAAAAAACCCATCATTTGTTACAGTTTTGAAGCAGCATACCTAGCAAAGAAGTCAATGGAGCAAGATTATTTCACATCATGTTAGGATCTGAAAGTACTACTGGAAAACTTTATTTATTCCTCTGTCAACTATCTTTCTTAGGAAATGGATGTATTCAAAGCAGCGTGGCTAAATATAGTAACAATGGTAGAAAACAAGCGGCGAGTTTCCGAGTAGCCCAGTACCGGGCAGTTTTCTCCCATCCCTGGGCTGGCACAGTGCTCCTGCCCGGTGGACGGGGTGACTCATGCCTTCGCTGGGCTCTATTTTAAGGCACCAGAATATCCAGGCTCTGCCTGAGATGGGGAATGGTTTTCTGTGCTGTAGATCATTTGTACCTGTCGGCTCCAGCCGCTTTCCTGTTTACTCTCACTAATAAAACACCGACGTCAGGAGCGAGTCGTTCTGGTACTCAGATTTCAACATCCGCCCTCGATGGGACCTCTTCATTCAGGTTTTTGTCTGTTCTGTGTCTGATGTACCTTGTTAGTCTCCTCCCCTTAAATAAAATCTGCCTTTAACGCTGCTGACGATCTTATGCAGTGGAAACGGCTGTGGCACTTGATGTTCTCTTGCAGCTTCTGCCAACCTTTCTTCCCGCGCCCGAGCTCCCACAGACCTGTTTTCCCATAAGCTGTAGAAACAGCCTATTCTGTGTTATAGAACAGTATAGAAAATACATACTGAATGGATGAAAGCCTTCAGGGATGTGCTGTGAGCCCTTTACGCAGGTCCTGGATACTTCAAAGAAGAGTTTAGATGGAAAGCGGCTCTGATCCTTTAATTAACCCCAAAAGCAGCTGATGCAGTGCTTCCCCAGCAAACGTCGCATGGCCGATGTCTCTTCTCCTCGCACCTCTCCAGCACACAGCGTACCGTGAATACGTAGGAACCCTTTTCAATGGTGTTCTGCAATGGGTTAGAATGGCAAATCACCGTGGGTTCAGCTGAGAACTGTGGCATTCACTCCGCTATGTGCTTGTTTTAGACCTGTCAAAGACTAAAAGCGAGCTGTGTACAAACAGTGGTGAGCAAATCCAAGGAAGGATTCAAGGAGAAATGAGCTGGGAACGCAGCACTGAATCTGAACTCGGCACAGAGCAGGGGAGGTATTTAGAAAGGATAATTTCCAGAAGGCTGAAAGGCAGCAGGAGCCTGGTCCCGTAGGAGGGGGCAGAGCCGCATTGCCTCGAGCTGGGACCCTCATGCACGCAGCGAATGCCACGGGCTGAGGCTGTTTCCGGGGTACCAGGGATGCGGTCCTGCCAGGGATCAGCTGCACTGAAGAGAGGAAGCATCTGCACGCTGGGACAGGACACGGGCCCTCCATGTTACCTGCCCAAAAGCTTGTGCAGCTGCATGTCAGGGAACAGGAACACAGTTTTCTAAAGGAAATTCATAGTCAATTGTTTTTCTCTCACTGTTAATCCAACACAAAAAATTACTTATTCAGAGTGAGTGAAAGGTTTTATTTAAGACTTCTATTATTAATGGTAATTTTGTAGTGGTTGGCTATCCGGACTGCATATTGATTGACAAAACTGCTAAAGCAAACCCCATTTTCAGAGAACCAGGCATTGATCCAAATTACAAAGCCAAGTGAAAAAGTACCTGTGAAGTTTGGATAGCATCAAAACTTTAATGTAGGGGCCATTCAAAGCTGTGTCTAATGTCGCGAGCACAACTCCATGGGCAGCAAAGGTTCAGAGAAAGGCCACGGCACTGCCGTTGTGTGCACGTCACACCGCGGCCACTGTCCCGTCCCCACGCGTGACTCACTCCCGAGCCCCCGCAGGCTTCCGTAGCGCAGATTCCTGGCAACATTATCAAACTGTCCTCTGGATCTGTCTTGGAGCTTTAGAAATAGCAGTTAAGAAGCCAATCATCCCCGGAGAAGCTATTATTTCCTCGTTTCATCATCTGATGCTAATGTGAGATCTGGCAGACCACGACGCACATCCGTCGTTTCCATTCAGAAGTGGAATGATGGGAGAGTTGTGAGTATAATAAATTGCCACAAATCCCTTTTCTCTCTCTCCCACCACAAGTACTTTGCCCTCACGGCTGAGCAGAGACCGTAAATCAGCCCCACGGAAATCTTAGGTCTCTGCTTGGAAAAACAAAAAGATGTGTGCAAACAAGGCTTCAAGCTCTGGTAAACAGGAATTTCCAGTCTGAGCTGCCCATCATGCTGTTTGCATGACGGTTTGATCCAGCCTGAGCCAGGCAGGGCTGCACGCCTCTGGTCCTCCTTGGGTTCTGCATGTCCTCACCGCCGCACCGCCCCACCGACAGCCCGGATTTGATTTATTCCCCTGATTTTGCGAAGAAGCAGAAGGATTGGAACAGGGTGTTGAAATGCGTATTTTTGCCGGGCGTCGTTGCCCGTGGGAGCCACCTTCTTGTTAACACAGGCAACAGCCCTGTAGGTGAAGAACCGTAATGTACAGAATTTTAAATGTACGCATTCCTAGTGGAAGTGTGGATGGAGTAACGTGAACGGAAGTGACTGCCCTCGGTATTCAGATTAAAGCTAGACAGTCTGCTCAGTGTTAATACGAGGTTTTAGAGTTTCACCTTACCTTAAACCGAAAATAAGTCTTGCTGTAAATTCAAGGCTTGATTTTACCGCTTAAAATTAATCGGTGACACAACCATTTCAAGACAGCGTAGGAAATGCAGCAAAAATTGTGCGTTCGCTGCTGATGAGTTTGAAAGATCTCAGTTCATCTTTGACGTCAGTGGAGTTGTGGAGACACTTTTTCCCTAAGAATTAGAAAAATGTATGTTCTTGCCACGGCCCCGCTCAAGAAAATGGTAAAAATTGTGTGTTTCATGCCAAAATCGGCACACAAATTGAAAAGAAACATCCAATGTGGAAAATAACAAGAATAAAGAAAGATTTCCCTATTCTGATTTTGTAATAGGTAATAAATGGGTTTAATGGGGAGCTCAGGAAGCACCAACTGTCTCCCATTGGGAACAACCGTACCCGAGCAGCGGAGATGGGAGCGCAGAGTGGGCAGGGACCTCTGGAGACCCCTTGGACCTGGGTGGAGGCAGGCTCAGCCCCACATGGGGACCATCTCCTGCAGCCTGGGCTTACAGAGCGGGGAAGAGCTCCCCCGATCGAGGGCTTAGTTGAGCAAGAAGGATCGTGAGGACTCTGCTCCCCACGTGCCTGGTTTTTCCTGACCCGCTGCCTGAATTCAGTGCTCACAAGATTATGACATGACTCCTCTCACAACAGCTCATTGTGCATCTTTCGCATGCAAAGCTTCTCCGGCTCTGCCGGTGCAGTTTTACGAAATGAATGGGAAGAGGTTCATTGTTAAAAAAAAAAAGAAGCTGAAAAGACGCTGAATAGAGAGAAAATCACAAAAAAATACAAATATTTCAGACTCACTGGGAAGAGGCAGAGGGTTGCTATGACCCACGTGCACCCCAGCCACTATGGTCACCCTTACCTCTGTGTGCCGCAGGGATGCCCAGTGTCCTGGGGACACGGTGCCATCGTCTTTCAGGACTCAGACAGGGCTTTCACCCCCAAGCTGGACCAAGAATAAACAAAAAGCAGCACCCCCCAGGCCTGAGCTTTGCCTAACTCCCCCTACACTCCCCCACAGTCCCCATTGAAACTTGACCTTTTGCCCAAAACCCCACACCTGGAATATCACAATGACCGTTACGGGTTGTTGTGTTTTTCCTTTCCCTATTTCCCACCAAGGACGTAGCCCTTGGCCAGACACCACCTTGGCAGAGGTTTGGTATCTCTCTTTCCTTAAGCCCTTTCAAATTTGCTCTTCTCTGGAAGAGCGCTGCTCGGTTTGGTCAATCCCAGCCTTTGTGTGCAAGGCATGGCTTATTCTCTCAAACTTGGCTCCGAAATGCTGATACACACAGTGCTCCCCTCTACGCTGCTAAGTTGGAGCAACACATCTGAGAAGACCCACTAGAAGGCAGTGTTGGAAAATACTTCATAGAAACTTCTCACTCCGAAAGCTGCAGGTCAACAAACCCAACAAATGGGTTTTCTCAGGTAGGAACCCCTCTCAAAAACATGAACTGCTTCATCCTAAACTATTTCCGGTAGATCTTGCAGGAGTTGACTGCAGGAAGAGGCGTGAACAAAAGTCATCCCTGCCAGGGAAATCCAATAGCAATATTTTAAAACTGGAAAACACAATTTGTTTCCTGCCTGTTAGAAAAACACCCTCTAAAAAGATCAAAAATTGGGAAGTGACCCGCTCCTCGCTGCCCAGGTGGATGAGGCTGCTGGGACACCAAAGACATTCCCTTGAAGCAAGCACCAAAACAACTCTGAAATGAGCCCCATTGGGCAATAAAAACCAAGGATGGAGTTTCCAACCTGTTGCTAGAAAGACAAGAAGTGGCTCCCCTGAATTCCTTGGCAGTGATCCCTACTCTTGCGGAGAGGCTTGCGAGACAGATCTCTGCATTTTTCAAAGACAGGCAGCAGCGGGAGCAGTTTGATGAGCTCTATGAATAGAGTGGTTGATTCACTGGAAAACACAGGAAAAACTGGGGAAAAACAAATCAAGTCAATTTAAGCAGCTGACACTTTTTCGTATTGGTGAACGAAATGTAAGAAGTGTTTTGAAGCTTCGCAATAACTCAGTAGCCCACACAGAAGAATGAATCTCTGATTTGACGTTAAGTATACTCAGGATAAAAATACCAAGCGTGATTTAGTATACAAAGCCTTTTTGAACAAAAAAAAAACCCCACAACACACTTTTTGGAAAAATTCTGGAAATTGAAATATTGAGTGATGGTTTCCGATGGGAATAGTTGGCGGAAAATGAAAATATAATTCTTTAAATCTCCCATCTTGAATTAAAATATATAAATATTTTGAATGAAGAATTTATTCTTGCTCTCGTGCCAGGGTGTGTTGTTCAAGAGTGGCCGGAGTACAGCAAAATGGAATTACAGTCCTAACCACTGATGCAACTTTCCCTTCCCCTGCTGCCAATAAATGTGTATGTCCAGAGGTTCAGCCAAACAGATGCTGCGAATGGAAGAGAACTCAGGGAACTTAGCTCCTGTTCAGTGTTCAGGAGGCTTTTAAAGTTGCATTCACAAGAAATTATTCTGTTCAGGAGGTATTTGTTTTGACCTGAGAAATCAACAGTGCTGAAGGGATAAAAACGTGGGGTTTGTACTGGAGTGAGCGAGTCCCCCCGGGCCCTCTGAGCAGAAACGAAGCTAAACTGCAGTAATCTGCCTTAAAAGAAAGTCCTATGGGGTGATTAAATTGTGCTGGAATTATTTGCTTCTCTAAATGTCAGGAAAAGATGTTAAACTCTTCTAGAGATGTACTTTCAGTGGCATTTCTTCATCTGAAAGACTCTGACAGTGAAAACCAGCGCGTGCTGCCACAAGCTCTTTGTGCTTTCAAGCCAGCGCCTTTAAACGCATTTGACAGGTTCTGCGCTTAATGAACCCGATTCTGAGCGTCCATGTGCGGTCAGATTAACACAGAACTCAGCTTTATGACGCTGGTGAGCAGCTGGGGGTGGTACGGCCGGGTGTCTCCCCATCGGGTCGGGCGTCCGACCCGCAGCAGCCCAGCAAGAGCCCAGAGCGGGCAGTGCAGCAGCCGAGGAAGGGCGGGAGAGGGCTCGTTTCCTTCCTGCAGAACAGGACGAGATGAAAGCATCGTTTTCAGAACACAGTTATTAGGGCATTCTTCCCTAATGATCTCTAGGTGGAAAGAAAGGCCAAAAAAGTATAATCTGATCTGCAGTGGGAAACATCTTAGGCATAACTGTCGTCTTAGCATGTGGTTCCAGCAGAGCTAAGCGCCTTGGGTAGCCCGATTTTAACTTAATGTTTGGCTTTGTCTTATTTTTCCCCTTAAATCTGAACTTCCTAAATTTATGATGCTCATTTGGGAAATAATTAAAACAGCCTCCTCATATATATTCTTTGAATCATTAAAGCAGGTCCTCACCTTGGCTTCATTATCTCCCTGAATATTCATAAAGCAAACGTGCTCCAAATGAAGTCCTAACCTTTACTCAGAAGAGAGAGGAAACTTTCCCATCCTGTTGCATGTTCATGCCAACATTACAAT
This sequence comes from Rhynochetos jubatus, assembly GCA_027574665.1. Lineage (NCBI taxonomy): Eukaryota > Metazoa > Chordata > Aves > Eurypygiformes > Rhynochetidae > Rhynochetos > Rhynochetos jubatus. Next base: position 5,176,308 of record CM050659.1, read on the forward strand.
GTTATTAATTACTTTGCTCTACAGTAATCAGTCTCCATCTGAGGCCAATACTTAATGAAAGGCGACCAAGCCTCAGGAAAAAAACCCTGATGGAAGAAACTCGTAAAATCTCATAAACCACTGAAGCCTTTGGTGGCGAGATCTTCTACGAGGCGCGAAGTTTCACCTTCTTTGTCTCCTACTTCTTTAACTTCTCACCCACCGTAACACAAATCAGAGCTATTTTCACGTAGCTCCTGTACGCAAGAAAGACAGTGCCACCAGCTGCGGCCCCACCGGCGCTCGGGGACCATCCCCTCCGAGCTGGGCTCTGGAGGAGGTCGTGCTCCATGAAAACCCCTGTGAATAGGCTCTTGCTGAAAGCACTGACGAAAACACAGTGTTCTTCCTGCGCTTTCTGGATAATCATTTACTGAGCAGCTCAACCAGTTCTGCCGGGCTGCCGGCCGGATGCTGCCCAGTGACCCAAGCCAGTTGCGTAAAGCGTGATTAAATATAAGTCACGCTGCGTTTGGATTCGCCACCTCCCCTACCCCGCCGAGGTTTTTCCCTTCTCTCTATGTCCTGGGAGTCTGTAAAGAGTCATCGGTGCTTCCCAGGAGCTGCTTTTGCAACTGCACATCAGCCGTGGTTTTGAAGACACAGACGGCATTTCCCACGGTCTGGCCAGCTGGGATGGGGCAGGGCAGGCGGTCCCTGCCCCGCGCTGGAGGGGCCGGCTGGGAGCACCGCGCCGCAGCACGGCAAGGGCAAAGAAAGCTCATCCTGCTGCTTGCTGCCTTTATTTGATTTCCACTTCGGGAAACTTCCTTGGGGGTTGTTGGACAAACAGGAACCAAGTTTTGTTGACAAAATCGTTATCCCCACCTTTGCCCCACCAAACGGGGTTCGGGGTGCTGAGCCCAAACGCAGTGCAATCAGGGTTGCATTTGCTCTCGTCCTGTGTTTGCATTTTCATATCATCTTTAATTACACGATTGCATCTATTTTGAGCAACAAACCATCTCCGGCCTCCTTCTGTGCCCAGACAGCTCCCCCGCGCTTCCCAAGCAGCTCCGCAGTGCTCTGTTTGCTGCGCTTCCCGGGGTTCCCCCTCTTCCCTGCTGCAGACTGCTCCGAGCGTGCTCCTGGCAGCGTGGGTAGAGGAGCTCAGCTCCAAGCCAAGCACATCTCCAGCCTCAGCGCTGGGAAGGAACACCCAAATTACGGCCCTTTCTTGGCGCTGCCTGGGAATGACACCTTAGGGAAAGGGGAATGCAACTCCCAGGGCCTCTGGGTAGCGAAAGCATCCCGGGATGCAGGGATGTCCCAGCTACATCCTTCCACCACCCAGACAAGTGCCCCTTCGATAAGAAGTTGTGGGGTTTTTTTAAATGAAAATCAAATAAATACTTCCACTCATCAAGTTTTGAATGAAAAAGTGATACTCGTTTAGACCTCACAAACAAACAAGGAAACATGGACAGCTCAACCTGGCTCCCCAGGGCTCCACCGCTCTTGCAAGGACGGACATTCCTGATGCTGGAGCCTTCCAGGTCAGAAAACAGCCATCTAGGGGAAAGAGGTGCACTCATCAGCCTGACAATTAGGTTTTCTAGATACATAACAGTTTAACCCAGCAGACACACCAAGAAGTCATTCCACTTCTGCTCTTCGTTACCTCCAGGCTACCTGCTGCACAGAAATCACTCACCAGCCACACTCCAGAGGTTACTGAGAAGCTGATTTATTAAGGCTCAGCCACAAGACAAAAATAAAGCTCAGGGTGGTCGAGGCAGCCGGGACCAGGTCCCAAAACCTGCCAGGACACAAAGAGACTTTCCTGAGAAACGTAGCCAGGCCCCGGTTCTGCTGTTGTGCCTCTGGTTTGAGAGGCTTTGGGGTGTCCAGGCGGTATCGCGGGGTCCAGAGGAAGCGGTCCCACTGAGTCACAAGCGCAGATGTGACGTTGGCTGGTTTGGCAATGTGCAGGTTGAAGTAAGAGCCCGTCCCCTGCAGCCCCCCCAGAACGCCACCAATTGCTTAAACCTTCCCAGTGTCACACCATGGGGTGGGCCAAGTGGGACACCCGACCACCTGTCCCAAACCTGACCGCCTGTTTACACACAAACATCGGCCACATTAACACAGGCAAACAATGCCCAGGAAGTAGAAATTGGAGGAAGTGAGGAGAATAAAGTGTCAGCTGTGGTGGAGGAGCCCTCACGCTGCTCCACGTCAGCACGTAACAACAAATGTGCCAAAAACTTCAGCAGGCTTTTTTTTTCCCTCTCCTTTACATAAAAGAAAAAGAAACATTAAAATTTTTTGATTAGGTTTCATAGTATTAAAAGGTCTTCTCCTTGCTGGGCGCAGCAGCGCTCTGGGTGCTGTCCTGCGGCACAAGTGTGGTTCCCATGGCACCGTGCAAGGTGCGCATCGTCCCCATGCTGCTGTGCAAGGTGTGCACGGTCCCTGTGCCGTCTGCAAGGTGCGCACGGTCCCTGTGCCATCTGCAAGGTGCGCACAGTCCCTGCATCACCATGCAAGGTGCACGTGGTCCCTGCGTCACCGTGCAAGGTGCACACGGTCCCTGCGTCACCGTGCAAGGTGCGCACTGTCCCTGTGTCATAGTGCAGGCTGCGCACGGTCCCCGTGTCACCGTGCAGGGTGCGCGTGGTCCCTGTGTCACCGTGCAAGGTGTGCACTGCCCCTGTGTCACCGTGCAGGGTGCGTGTGGTCCCTCTGCCATCGTGCAGGGTACACACAGTCCCTGGGCCATCGTGCAGGGTGCACGTTGTCCCTGTGTCACCGTGTAAGGTGCGCGTGGTCCCTCTGCCATCGTGCAGGGTGCGTGTGGTCCCTGTGTCACCGTGCAGGGTGCGTGTGGTCCCTCTGCCATCGTGCAGGGTGTGCGTTGTCCCTGTGTCACCGTGTAAGGTGCGCGTGGTCCCTCTGCCATCGTGCAGGGTGCGTGTGGTCCTTGTGTCACCGTGCAGGGTGCGTGTGGTCCCTCTGCCATCGTGCAGGGTGTGCGTTGTCCCTGTGTCACTGTGTAAGGTGCGTGTGGTCCCTGTGTCACCGTGCAGGGTGCGTGTGGTCCCTCTGCCATCGTGCAGGGTGTGCGTTGTCCCTGTGTCACCGTGTAAGGTGCGCGTGGTCCCTGTGTCACCGTGCAGGGTGCGTGTGGTCCCTGCGCAACCAGGCAAGAAGTACAAGACAGCAGCAGCCTCTCATCACACCATTTCTTGCACAGACACAGGCAGGGAACCCACAAGAATCACCCTAAAATCCCGGGGGGGCGGCTCAGGCTCCCCGGACGGTGCCACTGAGGCAGGGCAGGCAGGTGCAGCAGGCGCAGAGGCTGAGCGCGGCTGTCAACAGGGCCGAGAGCCGCGATGGCCGCCGGTACGTGAAGGCTTTCTTCACCTCGCCGCTGGTCTGGGCCACGTAGTCAAGGGTGTGCAGGACATAGTACTCCAGGCTATCTGCAGCCCCATGCTGCTCGGCCAGCAGCCCCTCCAGCTGCAGGAAGAGCCCGCGCAGCTCCGCCATCTGCGTTTCCAGGTCGAGGAGCTGCCGCTGGCGTGCCTGGGCCGAGGCCAGGTGCTGCTTGGCCTTGAGCTCCCCAAGGTCCCGTCCCACGATGCGGGGCACCTCAGGGCTCTCAGCCAGACGGTCCAAGTCCTCGGCCCCCAGGTCGATGCCCGCCAGCTCTGCCTGCCTCCCGATCTGCTCCTTCAGCCTCTGCCCGTAGCGGCTCTCCCGGGCGTAGTGGCGGGCCAGGACAGCGCGGTACCGCCGCAGCAGCAGCCACCGCTGGGTCTGGCGGACGCGGGGCCCCGCTCGCCCCATGCCCCCCTCCAGCGCTGCTGGCAGGGCACCCAGCTGGGGCTGCAGGCCCACGGCCTCACGGGCGAAGGTGGCCCTGGCCGCACCGAGCTCCTGCTTCTCCCGGGTGATGCTCTCCTCGGAGGTGCAGCACAGCACCATCTGCTGCGTCCTGTCGATGCTCTCAGAGAGCTGCTCCAGCCGGTCCAGTGCCCGCCAGAGCTCGGCCGCCTCCCTCAGTGCCTGCCCAACGGGGCTGGCATCATCCCCACCAAACGCCGGGTTGTCGAAGCCCAAGGCATCCTCGTGCAGGTCACCCTCGGCCGCAGCTCGCTGCCGCAGCTCCGCCAGCCGGTCCCTCATGCTCCAACGCCGGCACCTTCCATGGGACAGGCAGCACATCAGCCCCGGGAGGGGAGGCGCGAGGCCAGAGCTCCCTGCGTCAGCGGGATCTGTTAAAACCTTCACTCCCGGCTCCCGAGCAAATATTGACCCCACCGTGCTGCTGGCAGGGAGGGGAAAGGGTTTTGCTGAGAGGAAGGTGGCCTGGGGTGGGCCGGCTGCCAGCACCGCCAGCACCTGCGTCACGCGAGAGGCTCTCCTGGCTCAACATCTGAGCCTCCGGCCTTGGAAACAAAGGGCTTTCATTCACTGGGAAACAAAGAAACCCAAAAGTGCGGGGTGCCGGGGGCAGAGGGGGGGCCACACCCCCGGCCTCCCTCCTGCTGCAGGGCGCTGCGGTGGCACCTGCATCCTGCAGCCCAAGAACGCCCTCCAACAGCTTGGGAGGGAGCAGGGGCACGCGTGCGGACAGGCACGGCCGTCCTAACGAGCCTCGGGAAGCAGCTCCCCACGAGGGTGTACCTGAAGGGCCGACCACCCTACGGCAGCGCCTGTTTGGGATGGGAAGAATGGGATGGAGGGGAAGCTCAGCGTGCCCCCTCCCACGAAATGGAGCACGGCTCTGAGAGCCGGAGGGTGCCCCACGACCACCAGCCTCGCATCGTGCGGGGAGCGGATGGGTGGCTGGAGGAGAGTGCTTCGGGGTTTTCCAGGCTGGACACGAGGGCTGGGCTGACCCAGCTCTCCTGCACATCAGGACAAGGCCCGAAATGCCTAAAAATCACAATTTAATTCTAAAATGCCTGCCAAAAAAAAAAATGCTTCTACCGAATGCGTTGCCAAAGTGCCCTGGCAGGATGACTGAGTCGTTCCGTACGGCGCAGGTACTCCACACCGCGTGGTTTACAGCGTGCAGCAGCACACGTGACCTAAAGCGACGAGGATACCGTGGTGTTGCGTAGCTCCTACGCTGTGTCTGTGGGAGCGCAGCTAAGGGTGGTTTGACGGGGGCAAAGCAGCTCTGAAGAGGGTGTCATTTCTTCTCGCCGATGCCATTTGCGGGAGGTACTTCGCAGGGGCTTCAGCATCTGTGACATACAAGTTTAATTCTGTTCTCTGTAACCAACAAGGCCATGGGGAAAAAGCCCTTCTGTTCCCAGGGCCTGGAGTGCGAGCGTGGCGTTAAAAAGGGGATATTCATTCACATCCGAAAAGGAATTTCCATGCGGCCCATTTGGACCAGCGCAATAAACTGAAGTGTCAAGAAAGTCCGGAGATTAAAGAGGGGAAAAGCCAAAATATTGCAAAAGCGGCATGTGGTGGGATGGGTCTGAGACGGAGCTTGGGATGGGCTCGAGGTGGAGCTGGCTGGCACCGGGCAGCCAACTGCGGGGAGCGCGTCCCTCACCCAGTACCTGGTAGTAGCTACGTTTGAGTATCAAGTCACCTGTGCCAGATGGGGTGTGAGGGCTTTAAAGCCTGTGTGCAGTGTGTGGGTGAAACGCAGCCCCACGACAGTCCCCATCCCTCCCCACTCGCCGTGGGGACAGCGGGGGCTCGCCGTGACAGTCCCCATCCCTCCCCACTCGCCGTGGGGACAGCGGGGGCTCGCCGTGACAGTCCCCATCCCTCCCCACTCACGGTGGGGACAGCGGGGGCTCACCGCGACAGTCCCCATCCCTCCCCACTCACGGTGGGGACAGCGGGGGCTCGCCGCGACAGTCCCCATCCCTCCCCACTCACGGTGGGGACAGCGGGGGCTCGCCGCGACAGTCCCCATCCCTCCCCACTCGCCGTGGGGACAGCGGGGGCTCGCCGCGACAGTCCCCATCCCTCCCCACTCGCCGTGGGGACAGCGGGGGCTCGCCGCGACAGTCCCCATCCCTCCCCACTCGCCGTGGGGACAGCGGGGGCTCGCCGCGACAGTCCCCATCCCTCCCCACTCGCCGTGGGGACAGCGGGGGCTCGCCGTGACAGTCCCCATCCCTCCCCACTCACGGTGGGGACAGCGGGGGCTCGCCGTGACAGTCCCCATCCCTCCCCACTCACGGTGGGGACAGCGGGGGCTCACCGTGACAGTCCCCATCCCTCCCCACTCATCGTGGGGACAGCGGGGGCTCACTGTGACGAAGTTTGCAGTTGACCCACTTGGAGGTGATGGTCAGCACCTGCCCTGGCCCCGCCAGTGAGCACCCAGTATGGGCACTGGTTTCCCAAGACAGCAGTAGCTGTTCCCCTCCGTTTGCCCAGGAAGGGTATTTCGGAGCCAGGCGGGACAATGATTCGGGTGACAGGCCTCCAGCAAGCCCTCGTGCTTGCCTTTGGCCGAGGGAGGGGACACTGCCCTGTCCTGCTCGCCAGCTGCACAGTTGATAAAAGTTTCTGTGTCCAGCTGATAAAAGTTTCCTTTTTTGTAAGTATAAAATTATCCAGTTGAGTCAAAAAGTGATTTTCTTTTCCTGCTGAAAACTCTTTTTAATGCTAAACTATTCAGTAAGCAATGCAAAGCCAAAGTAAGAGTTTATCTTTTTTTTATTAAGACAATCCCACAGCTGGAAAATGAAACATCCTAGATTACATAAGTGACTTCAAAAAAACTCTAGAAAAAAATCTTTACAAATTTACATTTGTACAATACAAAAACTAACAGCTCATTGCATATAAATATTACATTTGGTCTGCCAACAAGTGGCATCAAAATCCCTGAAGTATTCATTTAAAGGGACCTGAGATAGCGGATGTGAAGATATGGGCATAAATATCACCTGGAAAAAAAAAATCAATATAGAAAGTAGACATAATCCTAATAGTTCTGTGCCTTTTTGGAGTATTTTTACATCATTCAGAACATGAACCGTAGAGCCTAAATCACGTGAATGTCATCGCTCCAACATCAACTGGTACTTGCGGATGAAGTCTGCTGTGACGACTCGTGGAGGAATGAATAGCCTGTGTCAGTATTTCTACAGAAAAAGAATCATCAGACTTTGATTTCTGAACACACCCCGGCAGCCACCACTCTCCGAGGAGGCGTTTTTAGGAAGAGGAAGAGAGGGGTTTGAATTTACCGACCCCTCCTGCCAACGTTCAGGCAGGACCTCGGCTCCCCCGGCCTCCGGCGAGGCTCCTCAGGCATCCTGTCTGCTCCCCACAGGCCCAGAAATTGGGAAGATGTGCAGTCCTTCCCAACTAAGAACCGAGAAACTGCTCTGAACTGCCCACCGGTTTAAACACCGTCCAACTATTTACACATCGGTCAGTTCCCAGACGCGGCTGCGTTACCTACCAGGAGCATCGCCCCGCGGGTGCAGGCTAAGCTGCTCGGTGTGACTTCAGAGTCTCCCAAACTCCGATCAGGTACCCACATCCATGCACACAAATGTATTTAAGCACCATTTTTATAATACTAGAGTTAAGGCTGTGACAGCAATTCCACTGGAAATCGAATTTTTTCAGGGATTCAGAGCACAGTTGTGTAAGTTTGCTGTGGGCTGAACATGACATATTAAAAATGTACAAGCTTCCAACAGGTCTTTGCATTTCTAATACTAAAAAAGACAACTTTTAGACTAAATTTTGCAGGCTGTTACTTACTGTACATAAAGGAGGTTTGTTTATTTTTGTTTTCAACGTGTAAACCTCTGATATACTAATATTGGAAAATTATCTATCGCACATGCGCAGTAATTTTCTATAATACATACTTGTAAGAACACAATGACAGCTCCCTACAATACTAAGTATAGGTTTAGCGTTGGATTGTTAACTGCTCCTTCAGTCTATCAGGTAAATAATTAGCATTTGATAAAACTTTGCATGATGGCTTAAAAAAAACCAAACAATAAAATCAAGAAGTGTAAACACACAAACACGTTTTTGAAACACGGAGCCCACGACACGGAGCAACGACGGCAGGACGCTCCAGGTCGGGGCTGACGGGACGCCCTCCAACCTACAGCTGTCCGGTCTTCCCTGCCGTTCACCCCTCGGACTGAAGATGAACCACTAACCAAGATCCTGTCAAAAACTCGTGATTTAAACTTATTTCCTCGTGTCGACGCGGCGTGATTTTGAACGGTCGTCAGAAACGCTCCGCAGACGCCCAGGAGCCGCGTGCCCCAAGGCCGGACGAGGCTCACGGCGCTTTTTGCGGCCCAGAGCCTCCAAGCCCTGTCGAAAGCAAGGCGCTCTGCTCCGCCTTCCCGCGCTCTCCAACTTGCTTGAAAACTCCCTTCACTGCGCACCCGGCGCCAGCTCCTCAGAGCTCCGAGTACTCCGCCGTCCTCCCGCTGTCGGGCGGGAGAAGCAGCTGGACGTTTAGGAAAACATTCAGGGAAAATTAAAATACGCAACAGGATGCAAAACTTCAAGCAGCCAAAAACCCTCCACAAATTCTCTCTCTGTGATTACGTTGAGCTTGGTTTTCGGCAGGGCGGGGTGGATCGGGGTTCGGGGGGGGAGCTCTGCTGGGTCTATGGGAGAAGGAGTGACCGAAAGATGGAGTGACGAAACCGCCCAGACCCACTGAAGCTCAAGCACCGACACAGACGTTGGACGGGTTATTTAACCCCACCCTACCTCCAGAGGCGGGAAGCACAGGACTTGTGCAAGGGAAGAAGGGAGCAGTTGGGTAGACACGGAGCACACGCGTTCCGGGATGCCCGGGGGGACCGCGCGCCGGTTTACGTAGCTGCGCGTAAGGCGGCACGACGGGGGACGTCCCGCTGCCATGCCGCCCTGCAGCCACCTGCGTCGGAGCAAGGGGAGGCACGCACTGCCCCGGCTGCCCCGGCAGCGTGTTCCGCTCGGGGTACGGGCGGCCGCAGAGCCGCCGAGAAGCCAGCCCTCCGACTTTCCGTCTCCCTTGCGTCCACCGCCAGCCGCTGGGGAGTGTTGCTAGCGAGCAAAGCAAGGCAGATCTAAAGACATGGGAAGTCTTGGGGGAAAGAGAGGCGTGGGCAGAATTAAACCCTACAGCGTGGCAGTCCAAGGGAAAGAAAACCCGCCGAGATCTCCTGTTTCCCAAAGAGTATCACCGATAACCCACAGGGGCAGTACCGGGAAGCTCAAGAGCGGGCGGAGCACGGCAAAGAGCACACCAAAAGGTGAGCAGAGAAAACAGAAAGCAGGTGAAGTTTGGGTTGAAGAGAGACAACGGGACCCCGCTGCTGCCAAATAAGCCTCGGCGTTCCTGCCCTGGCCCAGGACGAAGCGAGTGCTACACGGATTTGAGACCTCTGAGGCCAAAGACCAGACTTCCAGGCCCAGCTCCCAAGGACGAAGCACACAGGGCTAACGCGCTGCAGCCGGCAAAGCCCCCTGGGACACGAGCCCCCTGGGACACGAGCCCCCTTCCACCGTGTCTCCAAAGTCCCCGGCAACTCGGGAGAGGGATCACGCAAGCCCGTACATGTAGGGAAAACCCTGCTGCACTGACGCCCGAGAACCAATCCTACAGCGGCAGAGGAACTCCTGGCCTGCCTGTACGCCCTGCTGGGCTCCAGGAATCCGACACCGACCTTCCAACCCTCTCTTGGGCAGAGTGTTGGAGCCTCTTGTTAAAAGTGCACGGGGACAGGCTGTGGTCCTGACACGCAACGCACCGGGCAGCGCCGCCTGCTCGGCAGCTCCGCAGGGGGAACGCGGGCTGTGGGCCAGCAGGACAAATCATCTGACTGCTTCTCCTGCACTTGTTGGGCTGATGCTGAGTTTCCTGCAACCCTAAGTGGCTCCTAACAGGATCTGGGTTTTGCCAGAAAGTGTCCAAGTTACTAATTATTCCACAGAACGAGGCTGTGAGAAATCAACTGCCTAAATCAAAGAATCCAGATACAAACCCAAGTAAAAATAACATCTCTAAACCCAAGTTATTTCTCTCATGCTTATAAAAGGTTCTCTCGCACAAAAAAAAAAGCTTTTTTCTTTACAATAAGCAATAGCTCTGTTGTTGTAGCACACCCTGCTGTCGAGCTCCTCACCATGTAACACATCTGATTAATACTTACGCCACAGCAAAGTGCTGCTTCACTGTTATCTTCACAGTACTTCATTACATAGAAAAGATACATGTAAGAACATATTTAATATTACTCTAATTGCTGCTAAAATACACAAACTTATAAAATGATTTCTCTGGAACCCACGTGTTTTCTCTCTCCCCCCACCCCTACACAAAATAAATAAGTAAGTGGATCTTCGGCCAGTCAGAAACGTATGAAAAGCGTTTCTTTTGCATTTCAAGATTTTCAGGCTTTAGGACAGAAACCATAGTGTTTACATTAGCTCAACGGGACCGATCTAAACGGGGTACGAGTCGGACTATGAACTGATGCGTACATGCTATTCTGCTACCGTATGGAGAAGGACCAACCAGTCAAAGAAACAATACATTTCTTATAAATATATATGTGTGTATATATATACATGTACATGAGAGATGATAGGACAGGTGTTTATATGTTAAAGCCCAGTATAGAACGAGGAGAGCCTCGGCACCTTTTTGTTTCCCCCCCCTCAAAACACAACCGAACCAAGTCCAGAAACGGAACACGGCCGATTCAACACGTTCCTTAAAAAATGTAAAGAGTGATTTTTGTACTGTACCATAAACTCCTGTTAATTCTCTGAGCAATTCAGGATATACTCTCCTCCGTCACAAAACTAAACCTCTGCATTTTTTCCAAGTCATTTTGCATCTACCTAGAATTTTTGGAAAGCGAGATAAAATAGCTAGTGCTTAATATAGCAAGTCAAAAATTAAATTCCTTCTGCATCTGAGAATATACATGGGTCACTCTTTGCTGCCTGAGGTTTTCCAGAATTATTGACCAAGCTGTGCACACAACAACTTAAGGATATTGGATGAAAGTTCAAAATAAAAAAATCTCAAAAAACTCCACCAAAACTTTCTAGTCCCTTTTGCTTTGTTCTCTCTGTGTCATCTAACTCCCTCTCTTAACCAAGCTAGAACTCTCAGCTTCCTTCAACGGGAGAAAACTGGAGTCCCATATATATTCCAGCCAGACCCTGCCAAGTAAGAGGCTGCTCATCTCCAGCTCAGCCCGCGCCAGGCACCTCTTCCTGTTCACCGAGGAGCAAGACTACGAATGTCGTCACGTACTGTACTATCACTACCAAAATGATTCGTTTTCAAGTTAGCATTTTTCAGGATAACAAGAGTAGAGTGCAACAGGAATTCTCTTCTGGAAGCTTGAGATACCAGAGTCCGTCTGGAGGATGCGAACAGGAGCTCACCCATACCGCCAGCGAGCAGAGGTACCAGAGGCACCAGAGCTCCGTGCAGCTCCCCCGACGCCATCGAGGGGCAAACGAAACCTAACGCAGATTTGCACCGAGGAAGCGGCAGCAGAAACGCGTGGGAGACAGTCGGCCTATCCGCCCAAACAAATCGCCATCTGCTGACAACACTATGCTGCTGAGAACGCTGAGAGTTCCTCAGATTTGTTCTCATCGTGTCGATACAGCGGAGACAGAGCTACTCTACAGCTTCAGGAGCAATTCCATCCCTCTACGCTCCTTCTTGCCTCTTCTTCAACACGTCCTGAATAACAGCATCTATTTTCTTTTAAGTTTCCAGTAGTTGTAAATAGAGGTAGCTGAGCTACAATTAAAAATCACGTTATGCTTTGAAGAGGAGGAACCTTTCAAATGTTGAAGTTACCCCTTAGCTGCACAATCTCTATTAATACTATAAAAATATGAGAGGACAAAAAGAAAATAGATGCAAGTAACTTTTGCATTTGGCACCTTTTGTCTAGATATTCATACTTCTCAAGTATTCTCTTTTTAATAAAGTTAATGCACACATAGGACACACCACATCAAAGGTTTGCTACATATTTACAAGGCACCAACCCTTTGTCACTTTTTACATGAATAAAGAACCGATAGAAAGCACATCAGGACCCCCGTAACTGTAGTATAGACATACTTCAGTTCAGCACAATTCATGAACGTTTGGCCTGGGAAGATTAACATAATCCAGATCCTTCTTACAATATAGAAACTGTAAACATTTTATAGCTGCCTTTAGGATTGGTGTATTGTGCAAAAGTTATAATTATTACTGTGTATAAGGATTTATGGCAGAAAACCACATAAAAACTCTGTAAGAAGGTGCTATTTCAATAATACAAAAACAAAACAAGGGAGAGAAGTCACAACTGTGACCCAAAATGTCATGTTCTTACTGAGAAGCTGGAAGCCTCTTTAATGTGATGAACTCGTAGTGTGTGGGGAAGAATTTCTGCAATTTAAGGCCTAATGACTAAGGCTTGTTTTGACCAATGAAGTGTGGCGATCTGAAGTTTCAAAACAAACGCAAAGTGACATCATGGAAAAGCACCACTGTGAAACGTGAGTGGAGTCCCCGCACAACTTGCTTGGTAGATTTTCTGGTAAAATCCCTGCAGTAGAAGGCCATTGAAGTTCTTTTAAAATTGTTCCACAAGTTTTTCATCTGTCAATAATTCCATCCCATGAGATGGCTGACCCTGGCTTTTTCTGTCATTTTCCGCACCCTGCCTGACCTGGAAGTACCAAGGTTCAAAGGATCCTCGGTGTGCACAAAATTGTCGTTATCCGAATCATCGTTGTACAAGACAGTCCTCCTGCCCTCGTTCCTTGTTTTGATTCGAGGCGGCCTACTGAATCGCCCTCCGAACACGTTTTCGCCAAACTGTCCTCCAAACAGATTTTCAAATTCATCATCCGTAATTCGGGCACGTTTGGCTCGGGTAGCTCCTCGCGAGGCTCCTCGGCCTCCTCGGCCTCTTCTTCCTCCTCTGCCACCACCTCTTCCTCTGCCACAGCCTCTTCCACCTCTGCCACCTCTTCCCCCTCGACTCCATCTCCCCCACCTCCCCCATCTACCTCTCCTCCCTGTGCCTCTGCCCTGCCAATTCCGCTTCCCACCGGTGATTTTCCTTTTGATTTTCCTTTTGGGTTTTTTGGATTGCACAACTTTGCTGTAGTCATGGTCTCCATCGATGTAATCCTGATCTGTTCTAGACGTTGATTCAGAGTCTGAATCGGAGCCACTTCTGCTTTCAGAACTTGAACTGGATCCCGATTCCCCGCTTTCTGATGAAGATAAACCAGATTTTTCCTTTAATTCTCTCCTCTTCTTCTCCTCTTCCTCTGCTCCCTCCAGAGGCTCATCTTCTTCCGATGCACTGATTAACTTCCTCTTGACTCCTGTCCGAGGTTCTCTGCCGTCACCGTTTGTAAGTGGTCCGTCAGGAGAGTGATCTAACAAACACAAAATAACCCTATGGTTATAGTTATCACGCCTCAGCCAAACAGGACACAACACGTGGGATTCGCCCCACCTGCCGCTGAGGTGTGGGATGCTCCAACCCTGAGCTCCTCACCACCGCCCACCTTTATTGCTGTGGGGCCAAACCGGTGCTCTGAGGGGGAAATTCACCAGACCAAGTAAACACGGTTCATCCCAGCTGGAAGGAAGGACTGCAGACTGGACTAAGAGTTCAGGGAAGATCCGGCAATAGAAGGAGCCCAGAGCGACGAGCTTAGACACAAACATCTAACATTCAGAGAGATGAATCCTACCTAGGGTACCAGGGCAGAAAAACCTCCCAAATCCGTTTCAAACCTATATATGTTAAAATAGCACTCTGCAAGCCGTATTTATTCCCCATCAAGTGCCTGTTCTCAGAAGGCTCTTTAGACCGGGGAACCCTTGTGGCAAGCACAGTTTCAAGACAGTAATTAACCCAAGTACGGGGTTACTTGGATCTCACTAGGATCACTGAAAACCTTAACTTAAAAATACAGTAAAGATCTTGCGGGCTTGGGACCCAAAACACTGCATGTTTTCGGAGTTACGAATCTGACAACAAAGATTAAATAGCTTGTGTAACACGGGATACAAAAAGCTCACCTGCAAGAGACAGCACTGCTACAGCACAGTAGAACGGACCTGACAAAGGCCTCGGGCTTCAGCCAACACTCACTCGATGCCTACCTCAGTGGAAAGTCTGATTAACGCGTCCCAGAGACAAAATAGCACCGTTTTCAACCACTGTTTCCCTTCTAATCACAACCACTTAGTCTTGATTACGGTAAAAACATTTAAGCGTTTTTGTTAACTTTTTTCATCTTTGCTTTCAACCTGATTAATAAAAGGGCAAGGTTTTGGGGTGGGGATTCTTTCGGTTTGCTTTGCTTTTTGTAACTTCTAAAGGAACTGTAATTCTCAAGAAGTTTAAAAGCGATCAAGCTTTTCCACGTGGAGAAATTTTAAAGGACTTCACCGAAGTGCATGTGGCACCATGTGCATGCCACGCTTCAGAGAAGAGACCGCAGAACTGTAAAAAGGAAGACAAATTCACATCTGCGTTGAACAGTGCAATGCTAGGCTCAGGCAGGAATATCAGAAGTGTCAGAAAGAAGCAACTCTCTCATTTCCAGTAAAACCAGTCATGCAAAGAACAGAATACTTAATATTTTCTCACCTTGTTTCACTGGTGTAGATTTACTCCTGATTGGTCTACCTTTCCCTGGATCAACAGTATTTCCACCTCGGTTCTGTGCATTTGAGCCTGAGGAAGACGGCTGGCCTTCCATCTCTTCACCAGTGGCTGAACCCAGAGGTTCTTCTGCTGTATCTGAAACTTCAGACAGGACACCACTGATGTGACAGCGTCCCTTTTATCCTCCGTTTATAGGGCTTAACGCAAGGCATTTTTGGGAAGTTTTGTATCACCTGAGTTAACAGCCCAAGTCAGGAGGTTAATCTCGCCAAGCTGCTTCTGCAGTCATGAAGAAACAGACTCTTCCGGGGTGTAAACCGAAGGAAACTTAATGTATTTGTAACCGCTGTACGAGAAAAGCCTGCATACAGCAAGCCCAGGCTCCTGTCACTAGCTTAATCCTTACCAAGGACAGTCCCAGGTTCCCTGTTCCCTGACCCTCACCAATAACTGACAGACAGTGGGAGGGCCAAATTCAGCTAACCCAATCTACAGGCAACGTATTTACATGACCTCGCTACTTGCTCTTTCAACAGGGGGGTTTTGCATCTGTCTCATGAATATAAGATTTAAACTGAACATTAAATATCCTTCAGCTTTTTCATCATTCTGCACATACAATCTGCTGCAAGAGAAAGGATGCATTTAGATTTCTCCTCACCATGAGATGAAACTGAAGAACTAGTCCTAGTCAAAGGCAGTGAGGTATTCTGGTTGGGTTTAGGTTGAATCTTCATTTGCTTCTGTTTCCCTTTTGGGCTGAAGACATAAAATATCCCAAAGAGATAAAACTGTTAGTACCAAAAGCCTCAAACACAAAGCCAATTTCCCATGCTAAGTGGCTTGTTATTTTGCAGCAAATGCCAAGCACAAATGAGCTCTTCCTGGTGCTTGCACGGGTGTAGTAATAGTACAAAGAGTGACAATATCATCGTTTGATAAAAGCAAATGAGTTTGCAAGAAGATTTTCTCTCACCTTTAAAAACAAATACTCTGTTTATTAAGATAACGGATCGTACGGAAGTCAGAAAAGTGTTAGACAACACTTTTTTCAACAGCTACCAAACAAAGGGGGAATACTTCTAACTGTGTACTCTTTCACTTACTCAAATTATGCTCCAGCTACAAACTGCGTGTGGAATTTGAGCTCAGGATTTTATCGCCCAAAAGAGCAACTGCGTTAGGAAACGAGGAATGCTGTTACTGACTGCTTATTCACAAAGTCACGTCTCCTGCGGTCATCTCAAATGACACGTTACCTAGACGCTCTGCTCGTTGATGGTGAACTGCTACTGCTTCTTAGCCGTTTCCGGTACCGTGGCCTCTTCCTCTTCTGACATTGCATTGCTGACTTGTACTCAGAGATGATATTTTTCATATGATTTTCAAATAAGGCAGATAATCGAAGTGTCATGCTGTAAATCTGGAGTGAGAAAGCACGGTCGTACTTATTGCAAATTGAATAAGTAGAAGATCAGGGGGGAAAAAAAATCACAAAGATGCCCAGACTTTTTGGCACAAAAGAAAAATTCATGGGTACATTCAACAGTGAGGTTCCTTACAGACGATCTCCTTCCATGGTACAATGGCATTCTCGCAACAGGGAGTGTTTCCATGAAAGGATTTAATGACTTACAGTACAAAACGTTAACAGAGTTAAAGGAAAATAGGTATCTAGATTACTGAAATGCAGCCTCCTTTCTTAATCTCCATAAAGCATGGAAGCACGTCGTAAAATAATCTGAAGTACCAATGGAAAACCAAGTGAAGTTTGCTGCCCCCTTGCCTTTGTTTTCTGCTTTAATTCCCTAGTGACGAGTCCTTGCGCCATCCCTACAGAGCTGCACGCAGAAGCCAACTGAAACGCCCTCATTCCTAATTTCTGTAAGCCAGAAGTCAAAATCCTTCAGTCGCTTTCCTGTCCTCCTTCTAGGCCTTGCCTCTGTGCAGCCGCATCCACCAATGCACTCATGGCTATGTCTCCGTCCTTCAGGCTGTCTTTGCTTCTGTTCAACACTGCACCTTGCAGGAGTTTGAGTTAGGACAAACTCAGTCCAAACTCTGCATAAACAGAACCAAGTTCTTGACTCCTTCCTCATACCCATACCCTTCTGCCGCTTCCAGTCTTCTGAAAAATAAAGGTGATGTCATCACCTGCTACTCAGGCCTCTCCCCATCTCCTGCAGAATACCAAATCTCTTCGACACAGAGCTTTCTTTACATTCACAGAACTCAATTTTGGCTCAAATCCTTACATTTTAGCAACATCTCTTTCTTTAGCTCTCGTATATAGTAGCCTGCCCTCCTTCTTTCCATTCAGGATGCTGTTGCAAAGATCGTAAAATGGGCTACAAAACCTCAGGGTGTTGGCACACATTTGGCAGGAGATGAACCTGCACTGGCAGGAGGCCCAGCTGCGTGCCCCAGCCCTCCAGCAAGGATCAGCTCACTGAGGCACTTCAGAGTATTTAAGCAAATGGATATTGATGGGCCACTCTATTAAAGTAATTTGGGAGTTGACTCACAAGCTGTTCAGTTATTAATACACAGGGAAGTTCCCAGGGAGCGTGCGGCAGTAAATAACTCACCAAGTTTACCCTGATGTCAAGCACTGATAAAACACCCTCAAATCTCTTGTCTTCCTGCAACCCTCTACTGATTTCCTTTCTGCTGAAGCAAGCAGAACTTACTGCTCTTGTTCTTCAGAGCTTACCCATAGCCCACCTTTCAGCCCCTGCGCAACACCAAGAGTTCAATCTACCTTCAGCAACTTGCTGCTTTCTTTCACGCTCGCTAACACTCGGCTGGCGCCTCCTCTCCCACAGCATCACCCTAATTCAAGCTTACTCTCATCACCCTGCTTATACAGAACACAGTGGTTGTTACTCCACTGATGAGCTACAACGACTGCTCCTCAGGTGATGAGGAAGGTCGCACAACCTCCTGCTTCCAGCACCGCTCACACGCGCACCGAAGGCCCATTGCAGCGCACTCTGCTCCTTCACCTGCTTGGCAGCGCCTGGCATAATAAAACCTGGTGTCACACCATGCTAGGTGCCCCATGAACATTGTACAGAAATATTAAATTCTACGTATTGTTGTGCTTTACAGAACAGTAGCTCAGCGCAGCCCCAAAGGGAATGCATTGCTTAATAGTTTGTAAGTGCTCCTGTTTCTACACAGGAATATTAGGCAACTGTAACCAGCACTCCTATCTAGGCTAGATAGCGTGTTTTGTCACAACTTAAGCATCTTATTTAATACGCAGCTTTTCCCAATAATAATAATAATGTCATTACACCACCAACTCTCTTTAGTGCCTGCAAACACAGCCAAAATTCTTTCTACTTTCGTATTACGAAGGCATCAACTGCTTGAATTTTCTTTTGCATCAACAGTGGTAAAAACTACATCCGTGTCCTCCTGCCAACTTGTGATTTTTTGAGCATAAACAATATATTATTAGAACACTGGAAAATTTTAGAATTGCTTGATCATGTAGCAGCTTAGGAAAAGCTGCTTAGCATTACCTTATCAATGCTTATCAGTATCTAAAGGGGGGGTGTCAGAAGGATGGGGCCAGGCTCTGCTCAGGGGTGTCCAGTGACAGGACCAGGGGCAATGGCCATAAACTGGCAAACAGAAGGTTCAACCTGAACATGAGGAAACCCTTCTGCCCTGTGAGGGTGACAGAGCCCTGGGACAGGCTGCCCAGAGAGGGGGGAGTCTCCTTCCCTGGAGACTTTCCAAAGCCGCCTGGACTTGTTCCTGTGTGATCTGCTCTGGGTGATCCTGCTCTGGCAGGGGGTTGGACTGGATGGTCTCTAGAGGGCCCTTCCAACCCCGAACACTCTGTGAATCTGTGTGAATCTGTGAAAAGCTGACAGGCAACGCTGCACAAGAACACGTATCAAACATAGCTGTGATTACAGGACCAGTCATACACCTAGCCACTTCACCGACCTCATGTAAAAACATCTGTATTCTAACATTCTGATCTCCTCTTTCCCTCTCACCATATCCTGTTCAGGGCTCCAGTCCAACACATTTTTTTGTGCCTAAGCAGATTCCTACTCCTGCATGCAGAAAAAAGCAAGATCAGCACCTGAGAAACACAGACAACGCTGTGCAAAAGTCTTGCCAAGTATACCAAGTAAACTAGAAAAACATTAAGTATCGTAATGCTCTCATCTCCTCCAGGAGTAGAAACACTGCCTTATACTTGCACTTACGGTAGATTGAAAAAACCCATCCTACCGTATGTATATGCAGTTACCTAGCAGATAGCCTTGTTGCCAGGAATAGGGTATTGAAAAATAACAGCAACTGGTGTGACCAGTTTTCTGCTACAAACATGCAAAGAAATAGCTGCAACAGTAACCATACAATTTCTCAAAAGCTTTAAAGTTCAGGAAGTTCAGATGAAAATGAAATTCAGAAGTGAAGTGCATGAGAAGAACAAAGCAAATTTATAAATTGCTTCCCAAAAGTGACATATACTACTTATTTTTGTTTCACACTGGAGCGTTTTGCTCTCCAGATACAGACCTTATTTTATGCACTGTATTCATGTAGGGCTGGGGTCTTTGTAAAGAAGGCACTAAACATTATTACTTACTCGAGACTTTTTATTAGGAGTGTAAGCTTTAGAGTTGCAGAATATTAAACGAATATCTTTGTAGAATTCCAAGGGACTAGTGTAGTTTCCTGCTTCCAAGGTTTCTTTCACAGTGCTGAAGTCCATAGGAGTGTCTACAATATCTCGATAATCCTGTAAACAAATGCAAAAAAAATAAAGGCTGTCAAATCCTACAGCAATAAAACCACCCAAGTGTCCCTCCCACAGCAGCGGCTCTCAAGTAATTATTTCTTCTTGAGAGTTACTGCGGGTAATTCCCTGAAAACATCAGAGTGCAGAGCATGATGCGTTCCAGCTCAGAAAGGGAGAGGCTAGCAACATGCCCAGCACGGACATTTTGCCAAAGGATGAGCAAC
Organism: Rhynochetos jubatus; assembly: GCA_027574665.1. Classification (NCBI taxonomy): domain Eukaryota; kingdom Metazoa; phylum Chordata; class Aves; order Eurypygiformes; family Rhynochetidae; genus Rhynochetos; species Rhynochetos jubatus. The sequence continues at coordinate 5,195,969 of CM050659.1, forward strand.
GGGCTTTTTTAATTTTGAATATGGCAGTTGTACTTACAGGATAGGAGAAGAGATCAACTGGCTGTCTAAAAGGCTCCGAGTCCTCTCGCTCATAAATCAGGTTTAACAACTGCTTGCACTGCTCTTTCCAAGCATCGGGACTTGCTTTCATGGGCTGTCTTTTTATTCGTCGTCTTACCTGCAGGGAAACAGGCGTATTTCATCATTTTTCAGAATATTCAGATTTTTCACTTTAAGTTCTTATTAATTTACTAGTGTTATGATTCAAAGCAGATTTCCACAATAAAAACCAGTACTGCAGTAAGATTAAAGCAGAGCTGATGGCACACAACATGCAGTATGCAAACTGCAGAAATAGGCCTTTTCTGGTAACGTGTAAACACTCAAACCCATGAGAGGTACATGCTACTTCAGATCCAGCCTCGCTATTTTTGCCAGCTTCCATCGAAATTTAACTGAATCTGTTCTAGCTATCTTTCAAATCAGGTAATAATTAAAACAAAAAAGATTCTTCAGCAACGAAGTAAATTTTCCTGCCCACTAACATCCTCAGTCTGCCAGCACTTACAGACACATGAATTCACAGTTAGTTCTACAGACTATCAGCTATGACAAACTTAAACCATTCTAGACCCAGATGAGTGTTGCAGTACCTGGACTATCTCCCTGCACAAACCAGACCAAGCAGAAATGTCTACTCACTCGTCTTTTCCCAGAGGAAGTTCCTGGAGCATCCGAATCTACATCGACTTCTGCCACCTAAAGGCAAAGGAACCGATTACCCACACGCCTGCTGGCATGCACCCTCGGCAGGGGAAAAAGGGCTTAACACCAAACAGCCAACAGCAACAAACACAATTTTAAAGCACTCAAACGCAACGAATGGTTCAAGCAAAACAGCAACTAGTCTGAAACCAGAACTTGCATAACTTCAGACGAAAAAAATTAGGTGGATAAGCTGTTTCATCTCCTTTCCAAGTTTGCTCCCATAGAAATTATATATAAACATGTAAGAAGTATGAATGGCTTATTTTCAGTCCTTAGGACTCAGCGAAGTCCCAGCCTCGCAGACCTCTATTCCCCTGCCTAAATGGTCATGCCCTGAGCAGCTGTACTGAGTTTATTCGGGTCCCATACAGTACCTCACTTACATTAAGTGTATGTAACGCTCTTTTCATAATCCGGATTTAGAAATTACAACAAAAGCTCCTTTGCACACAGCTTTCTACCACTAATTAAAAATAAAGAGAAGCTGTTGCTTGAGAGTTCCTACAAAACAACCTGAAAGTAATTTCTCTCTTATTTTAAAAGCCATTATAAACCAAGACATGTTCTTTGGCATGAGAGGCTAGAGAGAAAGGATGGTGATACAGCAGCAGTTTTGGCCACTTCTGAGCACTGCTTGACATGGAACAGATGAGATTCACAACTGGCACAAGAAGGTATAGCTGGGAATGGAGGATCTGCTATTTAAGTCATGAAATCCCTCATCTGCTTCAAAACACTGTTTTAGTAGTGTGCGAAAACAGATGCTGTTGTTACAGCTTCAGTTTTATAAAAGTGACTGAATCATTACGCTGCAGGACAGACTTTCAGTTTCAACCCAAGACAATGGCACCAACCACCAGCATAAAGGTGTTCAAGCAGCACCAGGTTTCGCTTAAATATTTCAAAACTACAACAATGGAGCACATCTTGGGGAAGGGAGGAGGGAAGAAGCTTCCTACCCAAATCTTACATTAGCTCATGTAAAAAAAGTAAACCAGAGCCAAGTGACTTGGGTGGTAACGGGTCACTTCTTTGCAACAGAAGCACGTTTCCTACCATTTCCAAACTGCATTTAGGGGAAGAAGGTGTAAGGAGAGAACAAAAGCTGAAGGAAGTGATAGCTAACCTGGTTTCTACCTGTCCTTTCACCCCACAGTACAACTGACAGGAAATGACACACGATTAGGTAAGAAAACCAGCTCTGCTGCCTCGCTTACGATAGGAGAGCTCTTGTCCTTCTGGTTCGCAGGCTGAGTAATAGCTCCAGTTCACATCCCCCTCACTGACTAACGCTCCCTCACACAGCAAAACCTCGTGTACTGAGAGAAGATTAAAGACAGGCAGTTCCAAGAATCATTTTTACTTACTTACGGGAGCTTATTGCCCTGGGTGAGCAACACAAATGGCCTAAACAGGCTCATCTCAAAAACTCAGTGCAACTACACAGAAAATAAGAACTCAACAAAAAACTTGACTCAAACGTCTTCCAGGTGCTGAATTTAAAAAAGGCAAGAAGTTCTGATGATCAGAATTAATGGTCTTACCTCCTCTTCTGCATCAGTACTGCTTAGGTCTTCTGCTTTCACCTTGTTATATATTTCTAATATATCAGTACAACTCTGATCCCTGCAGGACAACAACAAAGGCAATAAGTAGATAACCAAGTATCTCAGGAACTCAGGATGTCAGGTCTATAAAGTATCAACCCATGCCTACCCAATGAAGCGAAGTAAGACATCCGTCACAATTTTGGCTGCTTTGACTATAGGACTGTCAGGCTCGTTGAAAGTCCTGGCATTGTGTTCAATGTATCGTACCTCCCACATCAGTGCAGAGATTCTCCTAAAAAGAAAAAATAAGGGAAGGGGTGGGGAGGAAGGTGTGCATTATTTTTCTTCTGAGTTCAGTAGGATTTTTAAGTAAAAAAACGAACCAGGTAATTCAGGTCCAAGGTAAACATGCTGCCAGAGACCAAGGTAAGTGGTTTCTGTTCCCACACTGCAGACTGTCTCAGTGTGCCAGGCTGCAACAACAGCCTTGTGCAACAAAAGAGGTCCCTCTTCAAATCAGCAATGAACAGAATGAAGAGAGGAAGCAAACCTGCTAAAGGAGACTGCTGACTGCTCCCGCTTAGAGAAAGACTTAGAGATAGAGTTAAAGAGCAGGACATTTTTTATCCCCAGCTTAACGGGAAAACCTGAGATTTCCAGTTTACAGAACCCTTTAGCAAACTTCTGGCAACTGCGATACAAGCAAAGCACCTGATTCAAAGGAAGTCGAGATACAGATGAGGCAAGTATGCTCTGCCTAGAACTCATCCAGAGCACAAGGCTCAGTATGTTAAACCAAAAAAAATACTCCAGATCCAGACATACCAGCTTCTGGCTTAACAATGTGACCAAAAGAAATTATTATTCAGGAAGACTCAGTCAGCCCAAGGCCAAACAGAATCCGACCTTACACTGTTGGCTTATCAAAGAAACATACTGCTGAAGTGGCATCACACAGCATTCAGCTAAACATACTGGCCTCCATGGGGCTACAGGAAATGTAGAGTACAAACCAAAACCCAACTGACCTATAAAACCTGTTTTCGAGTCTCCTCCTGATCGTGGTGAGGTCAGTTGGATAAGCAACAACAGTGCAATACATGGGATAGGCACTAAGGTCCACGGGAACAGCAAAGGGATTAGAAATGTCTGAAAGACAAAAGATCAAAATCATTTAGGTGCCTCAGAAAATACCAGAAGGGAAGTTTTAAGGTAACTACATTCCTTATAACAGTTTCTGGGCTTTCTTGCTAAGAATTCAGCAGAAGCAACACAGATCTACAGCTGGCTGTCTGATTACCCAAAGGGTAGGATTCTCCCTCTTGTACCATCTGTTAACTACTCTCAAAAAAGCATTTTTTAAGTATCGCATCTGAGATTTGCACGCCAGCAGCCAACCGTCTGGCTAAAAAGCATCACAGCATATGCACTTACAACAGGAATACAACAACAAGCAACATAAACTAAGAATGCAGACATGTCCCGTGTGTAAATGCGGGCAAGAATTTAAATCACAGCACACTATTAAATTACCACAAGCTAGTTATGGGGTGTTTGTTGGCAAGGATGTTTGGGGAGGACTACTTGGTTTTTGAGGGGTTTAATTCAATGTTTCACTCATTCATATTTAGATACAACCCACTGAGGATCCCCACTGAGTTGGAAGGAAGCAGGTGAAGCCACAGCAAAAAGGCAGTATAACTGAAAAGGACAACATGTGAGAAGTGAAAGGCTCTTCTCAGTGATTTACTTGAGCACATTTCAAACACTCCACACCAGCTCCCAACACTCCATCCTATGTACTCCTCGGTCCCGTGCTGCCACAATGATATTCTTAATCCTTCCACCTTTTCCCTCCAAACATACCGAGGGAAAGAAGTTGCTCAATCCCCTGGATTACTCGTTCACATTCTTCATCTCTGGAATGGGCCCCCCATTCTCCTTCTTGGGGTTTGTAGAGAAGAGCTGTCAGCTCATCTGGAGTCACAGGAACTCCAGCACCAACCTCCTCTGGATAAGCAGCTAAATATGAAGAATTCAACAACAGTTAAGTACTAGCAGTGGCAAAAAAATACTTGGTGTACGAACATGAATTCACCAGACACTTACTTCCTTCTGGAATTGGTTCCATGTCCCATGGACTCATCCTCTCTCTTTCATTATTGTCCCAGCTGTTAATAAAATACATTCAAACATACGTTAGAGCTGAATATAACGACACACCTTTGCTCTACCAGACTTCAAATAAAAAGGTCACACCTACTGGAAACAAGACATGTCACTAGTTACATGCCAACTCCTTACTTTTCTCTCATATCTCCTATATATTCATTGGACTGCTATTTACACTAAAAGCATTGCTTTATGAGTAAGTCCGCAATTAAGTAAATAAACCCAAAGTGGCTGGTTATGTAATTAAATGGGAAAAAGGCTCCTGGTTCTTGAGGCACGCATTTAAGTTGCACGTAAAAGTCTAGGAGACCCAGAGCATGCAAATAGGTGTGATACATTATAGCTATGTAAATACTTACTGAACGGAGTAGCACTGGAAGGAACTATCGGGATATTCTGCCTGGAAAGGCTGCTGACTCTCCACAGTTCCAAACCACCAAGCGTCATCTATTATACTGCGAAATCTATCCCCTAGAAGGAGAAAGATTGCATTAGCAAAAGAACAGCGAAATAATTGTTGAATACTTCTTTTTAGAGAATCAACTTCAATTTTAATAACCGAGCTATGTCGATTCTTAACATTCTGCACTGCAGGAATCAAGCCCTTCCCCTAAAGGGAGACTTTCACATCTCTAGTCATCAGTCACGGCTGCCTCCATGCCTCAAACCACAGTGTAACAGCAGGTTCTTCTGCTGTCACAGTCCTCATAACAGTTTCCCTCATTCCTCTATTTTTTCTGCTACCGGAATTGCAGCAAACATGGAATAGTTTCCAATGACTGCTATAGGATCATGTGTGGTACAGTCCTTTAGATCATGTAATAGAGACACTGTATCCTGTTCAACAGCTGCAGAAACACTGCATAACATATGGATGTGGAAAAAGAGTAGTCACCTATTTGCCAGTTCCTTTCTTTGGCTTCGTTATAAAACTGATGCAGCACAAGGAAGTCAATAACGTCTGGCATGTCATGATACCTTTGTGAAACAGACAAAAAAAGTTGCCACAATTACCCATAAATATAGTTCTACGTGTACAATACAGCCTCCAAACACAACGCTTCATGCATTTCATTTTCAAGTTTGGCATAATAAAGAATTAGTGCCATCATCATGCCTTGCAAGAGGAAAAAGAAAGGAGGAGGGGCAAGTTTCTAAACTGCAAGAAAATCTCTTGAAGAATGCATCAGCATTGGAGTTACTTACTTTATGGAAAATGATTCTCCTGTCATTTTGCCTGTGATTGGATCTAGGAATGCAAGCTTCAAGCAGCAGAGTGTAGGAGGCCCAACTTCATATTTAATTCCTACAGTCTTCACAAATTCTTGTTCCTATTTATCAATAAGCATGGAACAGTATTACTTTACCTTGCTAACAACAAAAACATACAGGTTAAAGTACCAAACATATTAATAAAAACCGAATATGTTTCCACTCTACAGCCCAGGTAACTTCACCCATAGAAGTTTTCCTTTCCCAATACTAAAAATCAATCACAGTCACCTTAAAAATTAAAAAGATCCAAGACACTCATTCCCTTGGTCGATTTGTGAACAGGATACCCACAAATTATTTAACTTTTGTGATAAGGTTCCAAGGAACATACCCACTCTGGTTTTAACCACACTGATGACACCGAAGGCTACACCTGGCCAAACCCCGAGGCCTCTCACCCTTGGCATAAAAGGAAATCTTTCCACTTAAAGCGGGAATTCAACAACAGCCTTTATGTTCACGTCCTGTCAAACATCAGCGGGTGGCAAGATCTCAGTCTAATTGAAATGCTATCTCCTTTTCCTTACAAACTGATGATGCTTTTGAAGATTACAGCTGGAATCGCTGAATACCTAGGACTAGCAACTGTGATTTTTTCCAGTAAAAAAATTATTTTCGTTAATAGAACCACTGGCATACACATATAGGGGTATTAGCACATACATGTGCTCTTGATATGAAATCTGAGCAAAGCAGAAAAAAATCTGGCAACACTGTGGATTAAGTACGAAGGGACTCTGGTTCAAACCAAAGGACAAGAAAAATCAACACAACCTTGTAAGCCTAGCATGAACCCAAACAACCCATAATATTTTGATTTTGTAGAAACATATTGTAAGATACTGTCTTGCCCTTCCAAGAACTTAAGAACACACACAATTATACGCCTAGCTAGATCCGCTGTTTGACAGAGCTTGTGCCTACATTTCATCTTCACACCATGATGTCTTACTGCTTACCATAGAGCCTAAAACCGTAAATAGAACCCAGATGTTCCAGTCACTGCGGAGTGTCGACAGAACTATAAACGGCTTTGGAGTGGTGGGGTCTGCGTGAATTAATGTTAAGAAAAAAAAACCAGCCCAGACCGATAAAATAATTTGGGTGGAAAGTGATCCTTGAGAATCATCAAGTCCAAAATCCTGATATGGCAGGGCTAATGCCTAAGCGAGACCAAGCCACCCAGAGCTTGCCCAGTTCAGCTCCAAGAAGTCTTGAGGGATGGAAATTCCACGCTCTCTCTGCACAACCTGTTCCAGTGCTGAACTACTTTCACTCCAACCTTTTTTTCAATTTAATATTCTACATCTCTTTATCTATCAGGAAAGAATACCACACCAGATAAACTTTTACATTCTTTAATACACTTCTGCCTTCCTACCGTCTCAGGAACTGAACAGATGTAAAGGCTTTGTGCTAACAAACCCACTCATTTCAAGATTTACTATTTTAATTTTGGTATTAACATTTTAAAGTAATTCTTCATACTGGTTTTTAATGTCAATTTAACATTACAGAGACCTTCAGCTCTTTGAAGTTTTTGGTTTAACTTACCCTGAGTTCCATTTTGTTCCATGGTTGTTTTTGCATGTTAATACTGTAAATTTTTGCTTTCCTTACTGCCCGCACATAAGCTTCATGGCCTTGCCTGAAGTATATAATCTTAAAATAAAATAAAAAATAAAAAAACCCATTAGAATATTTTACTGATAGTTCTCTTTCTGTTTATTCTAAAATTTCTACAAACACATCAGGCATCATCCCTTTCAGAACGTACTGCACACTTCATTATATAGCACTCTCCTCCTTAAAAATATTTATATCAGCCCCCAAAGTGGCACCTGCTACGTGCTTTCAAACTTGGGATCGTTGAGAAGTATGAAGGCTTGTCTGAAGATGCACAGTCAATTCTTCCCGCTACTCATAAGTTACATGGGCACAGAAAGAGACATATGATCGTTATCTATAAGCAACTGGTCTCCGAGGGGAAAAAAGTGATCAAAACTCAGCCTATCTTGAGCACGGTTCCCTGCAAATATTGCTAGATTTAAGAGCCCTGACCAAAACAAGTTCATTAGCCTCGGTGGGAATTTCAGAATCAATTCCCTCATTACCTCATCTCCCATCTGTGGGACAAAAGGTGAGCGGCGGGGTATAGTATCCAAGATCCACTGAGGGGCAAGCCACTCTTCACTGGGTTCACCTTCCATCGAAAGCAGTCCACTCGGTTTCTTAAATAGAGTACGTTAAATTTACAATACAAGCTGTAATTTCTATGGCAGAGCACGTGAACAGAACTGATCACACAGCACTTACTAAGGATAACAGATAGAAGGGCAAAGAAAATGCTGGAGTGTCAACTTCCCAAAACCCTCAACTAAATAACAGGCAGGAAGACATGTTCGTTATCAATACAATGGAAGATTAAAATGTTCATAAATAAAGAGATTATAAATTTCTTTCCATAGAAATATTCAAAACATCTTCTTTAAAAAATACTAGGAAAATCTGACAATGTAGATACATTATGATTTTACACCAAACCCACTCTGAGCAGTTCTAACTGCAGTGAAGAGCACAGATCTAGAAGAAAACATCCCACCTGTAATGGAGAACTACCTGCATGAAAGTGGAAGCACATCTGTGTCACCACAGCACCAAAACAAAGGACAATTTTAATACCAGAATAATGTGTTACCTACAGCATTTTTCTTACTGTATATTTGTTTGTGAAAAATTTTACTTTGAAACCAACCACTCCAAAAACACATATATTCATCAAGTCAATAAGACCCTCAAAGATGAAAAATGCTGACCTTTTTTCTAGGCTGTTTAAGTTTCCTTCGTTTTGGCTCCAGTCCTTTTGTTCCCTTCATATTTTCATCTTCAGAACTACTACAGATTTTCCGAGCTGCCTGCCTGGTTTGTCTCTTTGGAGGCTGGAGATTAATTCCCGCATCTGCTGTCCAGTCAGAATATTCACTTGATGAATCGCTACAGATAATAAAAAGTTGTAAGAAAGAAAACAGCACTTTAGTTTTCACACAAAGGAGTGAAAGGTCCAAACTTTCAACCTGTTCTTCTGGTTATGCGGAGCAGATGTCAGGATTAGCCCAAAATTTCTTTCCCATGTGAATTTAAAGAAGACCTCACTGCTACCTAGTTTGTGTATTTCAGCAAATTGTTTTATCAATTGCAAACTCACAGTAAAACTACAGTTATGGCTGATACCTAATTTATACTAATTATCTCACTGATTCACAGACTGATGTCCTAGGAACTGACTGCACAAAACGCATGAAGAATGTAGAAAACCAGCGCATTCCTCTAAAAATACAGCTCAGGCTCCCTCAATATCCAAATAAGACACATACAGTGTTTGTATTAGCTCGTGGCCTTTCCAGTCATAAAAGCGTAACATTAAAAATGAGAAAAGAGACTGCAGAAGTTGTACACGAACACGTACTGACAACAGCAGAATCAGGAAATACTGAAGTATGAACAGAAGCTATGTATGCACCTCTATCAGTATTTCTATGGCATATGACTAAATGGCATTGATTTTGTCAAGCAGTTCTTAAGTAAAGACAAAATTTTCTTCCAAATGGTCTTTTAAAATTGTTCTTGATTGAAAAAAAAAAAAAGCCCACAAAAGATGACAATATAAAATGTCTCATGAAGAACTGGGGGGAGGGGGAAAGAAGTTAGTCTTCAAAAGTAGGAATATTTTACATTGGTTTTCTGTTAAATCCTGTTATAAAAACTTCTACAAGTACTTAATTACTCAAATACATGTAAGTATTTGTCTGCTCACAGACTCCACAAATTTTGTTCGTTACCATTTTAAACTACCTAAGCCTACTAAGCACTTCGGTTCGATCTGTCCCAAGGTGTAACAAATCTGTACTGACTTGTAGTCACAGTACCACAGTATCAACTCTCTTATTTAGATTATATAATCAACTAATGTTAACAATTAAGAGCTACCTGGAACTGCTTTCACTTTGCCATGCTGCCACAGGATCATCCACAGATGCATCACTTGTGCCAACAGTCTCATCTTCCTGGATTAAAAACAAAAGGTTTCACTCTTGGGCCAAGTTTAAAATGGATCATTTTTGTTTGCAAGCAAGTTGTATGCGCTGTCTCACCCCAGGAAAGCTTTGTATTTAAGGACTGATTTAGCTTAAAGTAAGTCCACAATTTCTTTCTGTACTTTAATTAATATAATCCTGTATGTTTATAAAAGTTCTATAGAAAGAGATGTGAATTTTCATGGTACTAGAACCACAGAATGAATTCTGTGTGTTTGATTAACACATTTCCGTGCCAGGTGACCGGCTCTGTAGCTAGGCTGTACGTTTGGTGCATTTCCAAAGTGACAATGTTCAGTCCCTTTTTACTTTGCGTGCTTCCTTAAGGAGAACAAGTTAAACTTCATCTGCTACATTTTGAGATATAATACCAATGATTAATGCCAATACTCAGTCTCTCTCAAGAGCAGTCTACAGATGTAGGTGAGATCAAAGTACTGAATGTGACCCAGAATATATGTGCAGTACGAGATCCCAAAATAGCATTAACACAACCCAGTTAAATTTACTTGAAAATGTTTCAGATTTCCAAAAACACACACACCCCGTTTCAAGCTAGTCCTGAATACTGTACTGGCATTGAGGTAAAATGATCCTTCTGTCTTCCAGATCAACTTACTACACTAACACCACAAATCCAAACGACTCAGTGATCCAAATGTTTCTTCCTAGGTGGAGAAACTCAGAGCCTTGATGGTAACAGTGCCCCCAGCACATCTGCTGCCAAACCACGCTATTTGGGAACAGGGAACCTATCGACAGAATCGCTTGATGTATCATCAGACCTCTGAGGAGCTGTCTGATTCCTCCCGTGCACGTGCATTTTGACTTGCTCCCTGCTGACTGTGTTCTATGGTGGAGCGCGTCTGGTAGGCGTGCTGGCGTTTGCGCTGGTTTCTTCTCAAAGACCTCCCGCTCCCTGGCTGGTAATCGTTCTTTTGTCACAGGACCCGAGGGACAAAAAGAGTAGAGATTTAATGATGAATGACACAGTTCAAAGGTGCCTCATTAAAGTGACTGTACATTGTATCCCGTTTACAAACGACAGCTCGGTAGTGCAGGATTACAGCTGAAGAGATACCGCTGACACCCCCGCGGTTGTGATATAGCACCATTTCAGTGCACATGCAGGTGGGGTTTTTCTGTTCAGTATCAATTCCACTTTTTGAAGTAGCAATCATTCTTAGAAGGGAAGTTGTGAAGAAATGTCTCTAAGGGAGACCTGCAGTCTCTGGGTAAGATAACAGCTAGCCATGTCGATGAGTGTGGCACCTCTACTATTTCTCCTGGTCGCCACATGTCAAACTGAGCATCCACTGTGGCTCTGCTCTCTTCCTTTCCCAGCATCTTCCCACTACTGAAGCCTTAAGGATAGAGATTTACCACTGCTATTTGCATATGACAATTTAAAGACAGACTAATTAGAGTTACAGAAGGAAGAGAAAGAGCCAGGGAAAGAATGAGTACTACTGAACTTCTAAATCATGTTACTAAATTGCACTAGGGTTTTGCTGAGTGCTCAGCACTGCCTCACACCCAGGTGCTCTCTTCTGCTGAATACACTCACCCGTTGTAAGATGTGGGATGGCTTTCTCTTCTTCTCAACGGTGTATAAATTAATTTCAATTTCACCTTTGGCAGCCCGACATTCTTCCTGGACCCTAATTATACACAGGAAACATCCATTTTATTCAATAAATCATGTCATAACTTGACAGTTTCATTAATATACACATTAAAATGCTTCTGGTTCCCTTGCTATAAGAAATGTGTGCACAAGTCCTCCTTGCAGCATCCACACACGCTTTACTCCTGGAGTCACAAGTTAAGGAAGCAAACTTGTTAGCTGAGCATGTATAATTATTTTCAAGAAAATTAAAATGTATTAAAATTATTTTTGTGGGTTTTTTAAAGACAGCTTCAGGAAAACATGGTATCTGAACCAGTGAAGAAAGATTCAGCTGTGAAGAGAAGGAATTATCATCCTAAGCTCTCCAGCAGAGGCTACCACTCTCATCCTAATGTCTGCGTTTCAAACCAGACAAACCAACCAACCAAAAAAGCCAAGACATTTCTGAAAAATCATTGTTTATAACTTCTAACGGGTGTATGGAAGGATCACTAAACATACAATTTAATCTTTTTTCCCTGTCTCACTTAGGATCTTACTTGCTGATGCCTGGAGGAAGCTCATTCACCACTACTCTCCTGCTCCACGCCATGAGATCTCTCTCCGTCGCCATTTGACTTCGGGGAGCATTGTGATGCATTTGCCGGACCCCTTCAATCTGACCACTTCTCCGGAGACCAACGTTCGGTGGAGATGTAACATCCAAACCTGGACTTCGAAGAGCTAAGGAAGAAAAAGCTTTTTCTTCACTTCTACAGACCATCAAGAAAATCTAGAATTTAAAGCTTAAGGACTGCGCAGAGATTCTTGTCCTGACAATAAACAACACATTTTATGTTATGTGGCTTTGTCTTTTGCTTCAGATGAACGTTGTTGTGTATTGGCCTTGGACCACTGGAGATGTGTACGTGATGGTAACATGTGTGGCTTGACATATCTCAGAGATAGCTGGGGCAAGCAGGGAATATAATCTGTGAGAAAAGTTTTAAAGGCACTTCAGTGACCTTCAACTCAATGTCTTCTCAATTATTTGAAGGCTCTGAAATCACGAATCTTAAATTCTGTGGTATGAGAAGAGATGAGGTTGACATCTAAAATAACAGGCAAGGTTATAAAACCTGCAAGGTTTAAGGTTTCTGTTGTACCTCCATTTGTTCTGTATTTGTAATGCTTATCTACTGTGCCAGAGGCACTGCTCTTTCTCTGGGCTTTCCATCAGGTGGCACAACGATGCAGTACTACATACTGGGGAGAAAACAGAGACAATCTTTGCTACCTAAAGTGAGACAGAAAGGCTGGCAGTATCAGTATCACTGCTGGCATTGCTGTAATTTATCTCATCATTTGGGAATGCATCCACACAACTTCCACATGCTTAAATAAAACTGTATGAATAAACTGCACTCATGGTTGTGCCAACCTATAGAAAAGTATTTTGGTTATTAAAAGATCACGTACTTTATATATGCTCTAATTCGTTCCCACAAATGAACAGCAAAGCCACTGATCAATGCAAGTTCTGTAAGGTCACAGTACTTTAATTTCTGTGCCACTCATATCTGAAAATTCCCGCTCACACAAATACAGGGATATACAAATAAAATTGAGAACTGGGATTGCCCAGCACATCAACCCACCCTACTAAGCAGAAAAGACTTCTGAGTTGAAGCTGGCTTCTAGGCCACCTTCCTGACAACATCAATTTAGATCAAGTGTATTTTCAACATTTTTCACTCATATTTTCCCTATTTTTTCTTGAATTTAAAGACAAGCAACTCCAAATCTAGCAATCCTAATTAACTTTGCCAGGAAATCTAATTCAAACGTGTAATCAGTCATTTACCCTGGAACTAATTTATTAGTGGATGTAAATTTTTCAAAAGCTCGGGATGACTTGCAGCACAAGTCCACAGCATCTGCTCTCTTACATCACTGCACCCAGTCAGCCGTCTCGCAGTCAGCCTTTCACATCTGACTGAGTTTGGTTTAAATTTTTAATCACTTTGTGTATTAAAAATAAAATCACAGTAGCAGAACACTTACCAGGAGAATAATCTCAAGCTTTCTAAGGAAACACTAAGACAGAGCAGGCATGTTTGTTTTATAAACACTGACGCTCAGCCTTAGCATTTATGCTGCAGCAGGAAGCCATTAGGCTGTCACAACACCGTATTCCACTGACATTCTCTAATTATATGCTGCTGTCTTGACATGAGGCAGTTACAGTGTATCATACCTGCAGTGACTGACATCAAGATGATACAGTGAACCGTGTATTTATTTTTTAGGAAAGGTTTATAATGGGAATAATTACAGTCTAGTAGTTCTAGGTAATCAGATACAGCCCGGTTAGACCATTGTGTGCCCTCAGCTGCACCGTAAACTTTTAATTCCTCTGCTAGCATAAGTAGAACGTCCAACTGCTCCACACAGATTAACGACGTGTATAAGAACACGACAGAAAAGCTTCCTCAGAGACAGTCTCAGAACTTACATTAACACATTTTGAGTAGTACCTTACTGTGCTTTAGGAAAAGAGATGATGGGGATAATGGACACTTACCTCCATTAACAGAGTGGGATCTATTGAGTGGAGGGTTTGGAAGAGTTTCTCCTTCATTTATTAGTCTCAGATCTTGTTCCCTCTGTAGCTCTCTGATCATTCCATCAAGGATACTCTCATCCTGGTCATTAGTTTGTTGCCCAATGACTTGTTCAACCACTTCACCATCACCTTCACAAGAACAAAGCCACAACTGCTTATAAAATGATTGCTTTCTGGTTTACTTAACACCATAGAAACAATCACATTTAAAACTGTGCAGTTATCATCCACTCTGCAAAACATCTGATCACCAGCTGGTCTTCTGCTCTCAATAAATGGAGACAAAGTTTATAAGAGTAGTTACAATAAATAACCTAAAATTACAGACCACACATAAAATATAAACACAGACTCCTAGAAACAGCAGAAAGAAGTTATGCTTCAGTAGGTAATAATGGAAGGCCTCTTCGGGAGACCAGTGTTTTGCAAAAGTTTCTATCTACAAGAAAAAAATACCAACCTCGGTTTTAAATAACAAGAACTACTTTTTCAGTGTCTTTCTAACCTTCCTGCTTCCCTACCCATGTACAGTTACTCTGAGATAAATGGGACAGCTCTTTAAGCATTCTGCCATATACCTGGTAGAAGTCCACAGATTCTGAAATACCGTGGTCTCCTCATCTTGCCTCCAGTCAAGTTGATCCCATACACCTCCCTTATATCAGAAAGCTGTCCTATCTCCTCTTCTAACTCTACACTGAATTTAAACCACTAGTTTTAGAACACAACTGAAACAAACAAATCCTGATAGCACCATCCTACTGAGCTCAATACTGTGCAATACATGTATTATGCATGAGTTTTAGACAGCATACCATTAGCTACATATCCCAGCTGAGGAATAAGCTGTTCATCCTTGCAATTTTCCCTCCCTGGTACCAGCCTTTGGAATCTTGTGGGATGAGGATTTCCATCAACATCCACTAAGAAAGGAGGTGGCATAAGATGTGGGGCCTGTTGAGTCTGTTCATCCAACACATAGTTATTTGCATCGCGGATCAGTGGTCGGTAATCCGTATGGAAGAACATCTGATCTGGAATCTGCAAGAAAAGCAATTAGTTAATAAGGCAGTGGCCATTTGCAGCTGTCCTGCTGCTTTGGAATGGCTCATATACCCATAAACCACAACTCCTACACTTAGGATCAGCAGAAGAATTGTTACGACACAGAACAGATTCCTACCACAAATGCACTTCATTACAAAGGCCTGATGCAAAAATTCAATAGCCAAATATGCCAACAGAGGTGAACAGAGAGAAGTTAATGCTCCGTTCCCCTGCCCAGAGATTCTCTTGTCTAAAACTTTTTGATTAGGTAAACAGCAACTGCTTCATGATCTAATTACTATTTTGTCCGGGGCAAGGCAAGGGAATAAACCGTAATATAAATGCTTCTAAGACAAAATCAGGTCAAGACATAGAAGACTTTACAATTCAGTCAACCCACCTTTTCATAGTATTTATTGCATCCAAAACCAAATAATAGCAGATGTCCATGAGAGTCTGTGCAGGCAAAATGCTGTCCATCTGGTGAGAACTTGCAGTCAAAAACAGCCCCGTGGCCTTGGCCCTCAATCTGTGTAGGAGCACAGAGCATTCCTTTCACAATCAGGCATTCTCTTTAAGAACGCTTTTACACAAATTTCACCTGTGCTCCAACAAGCACGTAATCCTAATTCCGTGTAATTTCTCATCTCGCTCAAGACTGACATACACTTCTTATTTTTCCACTTTATTATTAAAGCTAAACTGAGCAATGCCATAAAGCCTTGCATTTTCTCTTCATCCTGAAATTTCAATACAACTTTTAATGTATGCTCTGAAACAGCTACCTAGAAGTCTAGATTTTATGTTAATGGCAGACACAGGGCAAGCCTACACCAAAGATCTCAGACGTGTACCTGCTCCGTACAA
Source organism: Rhynochetos jubatus (assembly GCA_027574665.1). NCBI lineage: Eukaryota > Metazoa > Chordata > Aves > Eurypygiformes > Rhynochetidae > Rhynochetos > Rhynochetos jubatus. The sequence goes on from CM050659.1 coordinate 5,211,977, forward strand.
GCAGGTTTCACAGCCCCAAGTGCCAGGAGGCTAGCTCAGGTCCTGAAGCAGTGCAGCTGCATTTGCTCAGCACTGGAACCAAAGCAACAAACCTGGCAGAGGGCACATTAAGAGAGATGCAGCACAGAGCCGACCACACCGTTTCCCAGACCACGGCACTGTGCTACAACACACAGGCTTACTGGTTTGCATTGCTCTACCTTGGCAGCCACTATAATCTTTTGCATACACAGGAATAATATTCAGATGTAACAGAACCCATGAAAGACTTGCTGCTACCCTTACAACACGCAAAAACACACTTCGGTATTGCTTACTGAAGAGCACGTTTGGGTTTTCTTATTGCGTAGAAATTTTCCCCTAATCCTGTTGGGACACTGGTAACAACAGGCACACGGTGAAACCCACTGGCCTAAAGACCAGTTTTACACAAATGTTACCAAAAGCCCCACCCTTCCCTGATCGTTCTTACCATGTTAAAGTAATTGCGAATTTTTGTTCCTTTGTCTATATCCCAAACAAAAATATTTCCATCGTGACCCGCCGAAAGGACAATCCTTTGGTCAAACGGATGGGCCTCCAGAACAAAAACCTCATCATCGTGACCCTGCAATGAAAGCAGGGTGAAAAAGAAAGTAATATTCTCCCATGTCACGTCTCTGAACACGGCAGTATTTAGTGGGAGGACATCTCGGTTCACGTCGTCACCCAGGACACCTCAATTTGCTGGAGCTTAGTCTGGAACTGTAGCTGTACTTAGCCAACATTTCTGTCAAAGGCTTGGCATTCAGTGCTCTGCACAGACTGTAGCTCAGCACAGCTGAGATGGAGAGGGATGGGGAGGAAGGAGAAATCGGCTGTGAGGACAGCTGCAACCCTCTGATCGGGACACAAATGGTGGCCTTCAAAGGGCTCCCTTGTCAGCCAGCAATCACCAGGGACTAGCAGCACTTTGGTCATCAGCTCCTTTCCCCATGATACGTATTCCTCCCAGTAAGCATAAGACGGGGTATATTTCAGGACAAAACACTCCTCATCAGGGGGAATGATGATGCAGTTTAGCCTCAAACCAACTTCAGAGTTGAACTGTACCCTTTGGGATTATCCCCTTGAATTTTACTCACAGATAAGCTATGAAGAAGCTGCCCTGTGGATGAGTTCCACACTTTGAGAAGGAAATTGTTGACTGCAGTGATGACAGTGGCATCGTATCTATCCCAAGCCACCATAGTAACCTTCAGCTTAGTCACCTTGTCCTCCCCAGATACTGCATTGTTTCTAAGGAAATCAATAATTTAAAGAAGAAATGAATCAGTAACTACATACGGAAACATTCACAGCCTTAATTCGGTAGGAAATTAGGGAGAGGATGGCTGCCACCACTGTGACTAGTGGCTAATGCAGGAGAATGAAGGATGGCTTCTCCAGGGGTAAAAAACAGATACAGAAAATACTCAGTACCCTTAAGATTTACAGAGTCTTATTTACTTAAAAAGGACAAGTTTCTCATCTTCTTAAGCAATCATCCTCACCTACCCCGATTTTTCCTTTCAAGCTACTCAGTTGTATTAAGTTTTTCCTACAAGGCATTTTTCTTATCAGCCATCAATGTGTGTAAACTATAATGAGCAAGAACCTGCTAAATAAATCCAAATCATACTTTGACAGCTAACCTGTTAAAAATGTAACTATATGAAGTACAAAGAATTCTGCAAAGCAAAACGCTTAATGGATTTCTCCATTTCTTTTTGCTATTGTGCATATTCAGTCACAAGGCCACTTAGAGAAGTCACTTGAGGATCTCAAAAAGTTGAAACCCTAACCGAACCTGAGAACCAAATCACCATATCTGACCTCTTACTTGAAAACTTAAAGAAAAACACAATGTTAAGAAAGGTGCTGGATATATATATATTAGCATATCAGCATATGAGCAGTAAGGTTCTACTAAAATCTCTTTCCGTTAGATGAACTCTATTTGACATTCTTACGCTGTACATAAAATACAAAACATCCCCCAACCACTAGAGTAGGGAACTACCAGTGTATCAGTATATTCTTCTGGGGGCTAATTAACTGTGTCACTTCACAGACAGAGCCATGGCATTTTCAATACACAAAAAACATGCACTGAAATTAACTCAAAATGGAAGTAAATAACTAGTTTTCAGTATGCTGGAAGATTTTGTTCTGTGCGTAAATGTGGCTGCGAGGTGCGTTCTGGTCTGGTTTGGCTTACCCTGTCATTTTAGTAGCCATATCCAGGACCACACTCTTCCAGTCTTGCTGCTGATAGTGCCATATTCTTGCTGTTCCATCTCTGCTTCCACTGACAAATCTTAAGCTATGGAAAAACAAAAAGAAAAAGCCAAAGTCACGGAATTCTGAATGAGCCTAAATCACTGCTGCTTGTGGTCTAATACCCACATGCCCATCGTAGGATCTTACTTTCTCGCTACTCAGTAGCTTTGCAATGGAGTTTTCCATCCTCAGCAACAGCGTGAGCACGCTAAATCCTGTGGCAAGAGCGTTTAGGGGCTTGGCAGAGGACTTTCATTCACCTTAGGAAAGGTCACTACAAGCACTTACTTTTATGTTACTCTGCAACAAACATACACACACACATACACAAGTATATACATACTTGGGGGTGGAGACTTGTGTATATAGACTTGTCTTACTCTATGCCCACACACAGGTGTGTTTAACAACTCATAAAACATCCCTGAACTACTGCCACAAGAAACAGGCAGCTACAAAACGCTGGCAAGCCCCGAGCACACCCATTCGCACCAGCACAGAAGCCAGTGTGCATTTAATCTTTCAACACTTGTTCTTTATACTGTTGGTGCATCTCTGATGTAGAGAATGTAACTACAAGACAGTGAGGTTACAATTTTCCTATCAGATATTGTAAGGTACAAAAGAGTTTGTATCCCACAACAGTAATTACATTTGGTTACAGCTTGCAGATGGCCTTGGAATGACTTCAATGTTGTAATTCGTACAAGCTGCACATTCCCTTTTTAATGACATCAGCAAATCCCTTGAGCAGTTCATAGTGGCAGCAAGGAAAAAGAAACTGCATGCCAGGAGTCTAGTGTAAATAATAATACATAAACCCAGGGAGAGGCTGAGGACAGAGAAGGGAAATACCAGGAAGGTAGCCCTGCCTGCGAAGCTGAACGTGGCATTTTCATTTTTAAACTCCTTCTTGTTTAAAAAATTCCAGCATCCAGCAAATGCATTTAACTACATCATAACGCTTTGGCTATCAGTGTCACAGAAACCATTTTTGTTGAGAAGTTTGAAAAAAAGCTCCTCAAATAATACATTTTCCCAGGACAGCCAACACCTTTAAAAGTATATTCCATTTATAGATCAAACTACCGTCAGAAGGCAAGCCTATTCAATTTTATTTTAGTACGTAATTGTTTCACTTTTCAGTTCCCCTGATCTAAATTTTTTCATCACGATGAAAAAAATGTTTAAAAATGCTTGTGATGTTTATTTTCTTTTCATTTTTACTTCTTTTCCTTACAATAAGAAGGAAGTTAGCGCTACTTTCCCACTGAAAGCATCACCATAGCACATGAGTATAATTTTCAGCGACTACATGGCCTAAAAGCCCCAGCCAGACCCATGCTCTCACACTGCTGAGAGGGAACGGGCGGTGCAATTACACCAGCACGTTCCCACATCGTTTTACATGACGAAGGGCTCTGAGTACAGGTGCGGTTCCACGGGCAAAGCTCTGGTTTTGCCTGGAAGGCTCCTGCCTGCACACATCCCTTCAACCTCCTGCCAAGCAAAATAAGGAATATGAGCACAAGCTGGCATAAACCCATTTACATGAAGATGTTGATCGCTGACCAGCGTTTGTCACGCCACTCTCCAACAGAGCTATGCTGCAGAAGTGTGACAGGCCGACACGGCTATAGGCACCTTCATACACTTTATCACGAGCATCCTGACTTTCACTGCTATATAGGAGACAGCAGCCTGACTTAGCACAGTTTCAAAAACTGAAAGCTCTGCAGGTTGGAATGGTTCACTTCATAAATTTCAACACCACAGGATTACTCTTATCATCTAAACTAATTCATTGGAAATTCACATATTTGCCTAGAAATTCACCTATTGGCCAGGCACGTCGGCAGAAAGAGAAGTCAATTATTACAAATAATACAGAAGACCAATGAAAGGATCATCAGGACCCAAAGGTGTTAAGGCTGTGCCTCTGTATCCAGTTCTGGATAGCTGGGAGCAACCAAGGACTGGGAGTTCAGAGAGTACGTGATGTGCGTGTAGAGTAACTGTCCCGTACACTCAGTTCCAGAAACTGCTGAAAGTAACTCTTGGAGTTCATCATTGGTCACAGAAACAAACAGATTCACAGTCTTCACTCCAGGAAACGTTAAGATTAGCCCATTTAATATCACACTTGGTGATGTTAAGCTATCCAGACCTAGCGGTGACTCAGTGAAGACTAAAATAGTAGTGGGTTGCAAGGAGACACCATGAATTCATGGTAGGACACTACTGAAGTATTACGTAAAACATCCAAATCCTTGTGAAAAGCCAAACAATTGTAATGAGAAGAACATATGTAAAGGAAAGCTTTAATCTCAAATGCAGACAAATTAAACAGGGGAATTTTATCTACTAGGTCGACTAGATCCAAATTGGGGATGTGAGGATCAACTGTACTTTACACCCCATTGAAAAGCTGTTCGTTGCTTACTGCCCCTTGGGAATAATTCAGGATTTGTTTTTTCTTTGTAATTTCAGAGTTACAAAAACACAAGTGGAAGGATGAGGGCCTGGTTATTCATCGTATCACGATATCACTCTAGAACCTCCCAGAAATTGAGCTCTTGGGAATTGTGAGTGTACAAAAATAAACATTCTTCCCATATTTTTCAGAAGTCTAAGTGCCAGAAGAGACAATTTGCTTATTCAATGTGCCCAGAGAAGGCCTGGCAGAAGAAATCATTCATCAGAGAATTAAATCAGAGAAACAGTAAAGGGTGGATGGCCTTATGTTTCAGCAACATATCAGCAATGTCATATTATTTGGAAAATGTTTTCAAATTATGCTAATGATCAGCTGCTTTCTGGTCCCCAGCTGGTATAAATGATTCAGAAAACATATGAAAGAGAAATAAATTTTAACAAAACCCCCCAACATATACATAATCCATCAGCAACACTCAACTTCAGCAGGATTCTAATACAGCTAACAAATAAGAGCAGAGTGAAATAATGAGACATAAAACCTTCAAGATGCATGGTAGCCCTACAGTTCCTTGTTTTCTTTATGAGGAGTATCATGCATTTAGATGCCATTATTTCCTTCCACGCACCAAGTTTTATTTCTCTTTTCACATTTACCTTTTCATAAACGACTGCACTGAGTTTGTACATCCTTTCGGTCAGCGCAGACAGCTCAGATGCTAATCTAAGAGCATACTGCTTTGGAAGTCAGTGTCACGTTCCCATGCTACTTACTACAGAGAGGACAGAGCCAGAGCAGTTGATAAAGAAATAAAGTGGCCTCCTCATCTGTGTCCCAGTACAGAAACAAGGGAAATATCTCTTCTTTGAATGCAACAGCTACTGAAAGTGCTACTGTCATTGGTAGCTTGGCTTCTCGTCTGCCTCTGACTTGGCTGTCAGCACCAGCTATGGCTGACAAACAGACGTGTGGCTTAGTCACCATGCTACTACCCCTTTGTACAGAGAGAGAAAAAAGGATGCTCAGAAGTCACTAACTCAAACAAGAGACACACAGGTAAATCATAGACTCACAGAATCACATAATGGTTTGGGTGGGAAGGGACCTTAAAGCCCATCCAGTTCCAACCCCCCTGCCGTGGGCAGGGACACTCTCCACTAGACAAGGTTGCTCAAAGACTCATCCAGCCTGGCCTGGATGAGTTAAATAGTTATGAGTCAAACAGTTATGTGTATGTGCTTATTTTTCATCTTGGTCTAACAGAACTGAAATGATAAAGCCAACAAGTTTCCACGCACACACATTTAACTTGATATTCTAGTTAAGAAAAAACAAGAAAGAAAAGTGATTGAGAAACCAAATCCCTGTTCCCATTATAAACCATGACTACACTCGGATGCTACTGCCATCTTACCAGCTAGATCATCTTGCTAGAGATGCTCCTTTAACGAAGATCAGACCACAGCTCCTTGCAGACTTACTTGTCTGATCAGCTGCGTACATGTAAGAGTTCTAACTCTTGCTTAGAAGCACATTTATTACAATGCTCTTAACTCCAGAAGTAACACCTTCTGTACTTACAAGGCTACCTGTGACACAAGATGCTTTTACACAGAAAATATACAAAATTTCGTTTTCAATTTGCTTAGTTTAAAAAAATACAAAGCAAAAGCAGTTACAGAATGCTTTTGTAGCTACAGCAGAGGACAGTAAGTCCAAGTTTGGAGATACAACATGCGTCTTGTAACAGACTTTAAACCATTTGTCTAAGATCAATCAGAGCCCACTTGGTCCTGTTGCACCATATTTTCCCTGTGAAGTTATTTGGAAAATTAAATACCACATGACTCATGCCAGAATCGTAGGACAGCCACTCACCTGTCGCCATTGTTACAGAACTGGACTGCAACCACTTTGTCCTAAACAGGAGGGAGGAAAAAACAGTAATAAGTGCTTTGTGAGCTGAAACACTCATCCAAAAACCTGGTAACGATGAGCTTCCTTTTAGCAAATTGCATCTCCCCATACATCTACAACATGTGAGCTTATAAATGCAAGAGCAGAAAAGAAAGTCATGTTTGAAGTTAAACTTCCCCAGACATACTGGATCAGACATTACAATAGAAAACTCCAGCCAGGTGAGGGTTTTGTGTTGCTCCAGAAGTAGCTCAGAGACAGAAACAATTTCCAGCTCAGGCTCCCTCACACTTAGAACAATTTAACCAAATCAGTGATGACAGCAGGTTTGCAATTTATAGACCTAACATTAAAAAACATCAAAAGATTTCATTTAAAAAAAAAAATCAAACTTTGGCTCTATGTCCACTTTCAAATTGTTGAGAAACAAATACTAAGTTGTAGACATGGTTTTCCCGTTTTTGTTGTGCTAAAGACTTGTGTTGGCTACAGGTACTCGCCATCCTCACTCCCACTGACATCCCTAGCTCCTGGTAACCACAGGTCCAGCTCGGGACTTCTTCAGGGGCAGGCTGACAGCCTGTTGTATTAAGAAGAGGAGACTTAAAAAAACATCAAAGGAATTACAGTTTATTCCAAACCTGAACCGCAGAATAGGGAAAACATCTTTTCTTTTGTGAGCAGAACACTTGTTAGATTTGTTGGCTTGGAGCTCTGTGACTAAAATGTGAGATTCACGACTCCCTCTGAAGTGCAGTGAATCAATTTACACCTCAGCCTTAATCCATAAAATATTGTTACGGTGGGCAGCCGGGCTACTGAGATCCAAAGAGAAATGCTCCAAGCCCCTCACACGTGACAGCCCCATCAGTGTGGCCCTAAGCTTGCCTCTGTGATATACTGTTTACCGTGCACGTAACAAACAGGGCAATCATCCCCTGCTCTCAGTAACAACTAAGAAATGATCTGGTAATGTTTTAGTGACGCTTCTTTACGGAGTTTCATTGAAACTGAGATGGTTTTAACAAAAGACAAACTTGAAAACACTGAAAATCGCTGTACAGGTAGTTAAAATAGTCTGAATTTTTATGAGAACCCCTCTGCCTTACCTGAGAAAGGATGCTTTTAAGCCTGTTTTATTTTCTAAATGAAATTACCATCATGATGACAGTTTGACTGCACACCGTAAAACCAGAATTACTTTGGTTTTTCTTGTTAGGTGGATTTGTGGCAACAACTAAAGTTAAATACTCAACAAAAAATTTAAGAGGAAAACTGACACTGTGCAGGAAAACTGCTTTAATTCTTCACTCCAACACAGACTTTCTTCAAGAATATGGGAAAAACACCTAGTCCTTCAGTTCCCTTGGAGAAGGAAATACATAAAGCGTATTTTGCACACACCTCCTGCCTCAGGGGAATTTAAAAATAAACATACCACAGATTTCCAGGCATTTAAATCCCACACTGTTGCAAGTCAACTAAACTCTAAGGACAGGAATCGAGTCAAATAGGCTGTACAAAACCTAAGTTCCGGAAATAAGGTAAACAAGGTTGGGGGGGGGGAAATTGCTTTCTGATTTGTCGTCTCTTACCGTATGAGATTCTAACTCGGCCATTTTCTCTGGAGATTCTGAGCCCAAATAATAAATCCGTATCACATGGTCAGTACTACCTGTTGCAATGAACATGCCACCTAAGAAAGACAGTGTTTTCTGTGAGAAGAAAGGCCATCCAAGGAACAACTAACTTTAATTAGTGCTTTATTGTCAAAGCAGCAAACTAGTTTCAAACAGAAAATTTCCCTATAATCAAAACATACAGCCCGAACAAAGGAGTTAACTCTGACAACTTCTGCTTTGAGCTGTACTTTCTCAGACTGTATCAGCTTTAGCGCAACTATGAGCTCTAAATATTTACCAGCTGCAAACCTTTCTGCCCAAAGGAAAAGAATAGCACAAGTTAACAACATTCATCCAACAAACTATTACGCTTTCCCTCCTCTCCATCAGCCTACGTGGAAAACTAGACAGGGAATAGTTTCATATTCTGACTGGAAAATAACAAAGAAAATATTTAAGCTCATTTTCAATATCTGTTTGACACACATCAGAGAAATGATTGCTGGACTGGGAGTCAGCGATTAAGGTATTTTCTCATAACGGCTATTCCATTTACCACGTTGCACAGAAAGGGCCCTATTGTGTAGTTTACTGCACTGAAATGGTTTTAGCTATTTCAGGATTTCTGGTTTTAAAAGAGGAACATGGGCAAGTCCCACATGGCTCTAGAATAGGCCTTAATTTCAGACAGCAAATACCAATGAGAAATTACATAATTTTATTTGTTAAAGTCACTGTTTTTGATAATTCAAAGCTGCAACAAAGGATGTTAGCATTAAGCTGATACTTTCAAACACATTGAATTGATCCTCCCAGAACTCAGCAAATTTGGAAGATTATCAAAAGTGTAATCTTTGAACAGAGGGCACCTGTCTGCCAGATTTCAAGAACTTTTCACTCTACAATTTTACAAGATAAAACCTTAAAAAGGATGTTACAAAGAAAAATCTCTGATGTGCAAAACAACAGACTGAAAGCATAGTCTTCCTTGGAAGTGCTCAAGACATTTTATCTTAAATTATAGGGGGGGAGAAAAAAGCAGTTTGAGGGAGATGCTTAGCATGGGAAGTCTCAAACAATCACAATTCGACAATTCTATAATTAACTGAAAAATGGTTTAATACCATTTGTATTTAAAAAGAAGTAACAGCCCTGTCACCGAAGGAATTACAGTTCATCAAATACTTTCAGCTACCTTACAAGGCATACGTACCGGAACTGAAAGATGAACAAGATATCTGAACACCCGGCCTGGACCTCTCTGCGAATTTTACAGGGCGATCCCTGTATGCGACAAGACAACATTTTTCCTTTTCATTGCTTTATTCCAACGCCATTCAGCAAGAACAGTGCACTGCAGCTCAGCGCGTTAAGGACAATATGCTCATCCAAAATCTCTTTCTTTTGGAATCCTCACTTAAGTTTGCCAGAACTTATTTTTCATTTTAGCAACTTTCTTCCTTAGTTCAGTAAGAAAACCAGCATTTTCTAAACTGAAAAGACTCTTTAACTTATTTATCACGACACTCACCAATTCAAATCTATTCAAAACAGAACCTGGCAAACCTTTAGTCTAATAGCACTTCCTCTCTATTAACTATGGGTTTGATGCCGTGTACAATGTGTGTTCTTCTGCCTAGAAGTAAATGAATTATCTGCCTGTACATTTTGGACAAGGATTCAGTCCTAAACATAAAAGATGAAAGTTATTCCACAACGCTGGCTTGCAAAGCACAAAACCCAGATGTAACAGCCCTGATCTCTGCCTCCCCCCTGGGCTGTAATGCCACAGACTCCCCAGCACACATAAGAACAGGCTCCCTGCCCCACATGCTGGTATGGCACTTGTGCACAGCATGTCTATGGGAGAAGGTATCCCAAGAAACTTGTTTATTGAGAGAGAACGTGCCCTTCTTTAATTATCACAGCATTCGGCACTAAAATTAAAAATAAATTTGTCCTTCATTTAATATAATTATCTAGACAGGCTTACTTAAATTTCATGGTGTTAGCATGCCACTGCCAGAAACAGATTGTTCCGTCAGCACCAGTAGAAGTGAGGTATCGTGTTGTTCCTTTCCTTGCTGGAGAGAACTAAAAATAAAGTTGTAACAGTTAAAACAGCTAATTTCTTGATCCCCTTACATGCTGGAAACTTGTCAATGGATGCTGACAAGAATCTTTTTCACTGACATATTAGCTTTCTCCCTGGTAGTGCAGAGAACAGGGAGATAACGACAGGAACATAAAGATAAAGCCTAAGGAATGGAAAACACCTATATTTGGACCAGCAAGTCTTTGTTTCTACCACACAAAAATCGGTACATTAGAGAAATGAAACAAGTCTAGACCCTTTTAATGGGGCAACAAGATGAGGAAATACTTCATTCTAGGACAGAACTGGATCAAATGTGGTAACAAAGTCAGAAACCATTCCTGCATGCAAGCCCAACCAAAACCAGTAGCACAGTAGGACCCCCACTCCCTCCCTCTTCCTGAACCTCTGCCTCTCTGAGGAGTAAGAAATCTTTTCATTCTGAAGTCTCTCACTTTAATTTCGTAACTGCAGCAGTAATCCTCTGGCTACCTGGTATCTGACAAAGGGATCAAGCACTGTCTCCTCAAAAAGCCACAACTGACTGTGATTATTCTCTAAGTTACCAGAGTTTTACAAAAAGCTTGTGAGGGATGCAGATATACAATAACAAGTAACATACAAAAAACAAAGCCAGGTTGTAAAACACATCTCCGCAACCATCACCTTAAAGTAACTAACTTGTGACATAGTTAAAATCAGATTAAACTGGAAGTGTAGGCAAGAGGGGGTGAAATGAGACTCCCAGGGCCTACTGCCACGATGGAGAAGACTGTGATGAATCAAAGGCAGCAAGGCTCCAGAAGAGAAGGGGTCTGAGCCAAACATCCCCACTCGTTCTCCCCTCTGTGTGCAGTACATAGTACCTGCCAAATTGCAGGGATTGTCTTTTTTATGCTGGAATTTTGTTTTGCTGAAGGTTTCTCCCTGGCAGTTGTGGTCTTTTTAAAGCAAACAAACTGCAAATTGCTAGCCGTTATTGACCTTGCCACCACTACAGAACTAAGTGCTGGCAGTTTAGTCTTCTTTTTTCCTGCTCTGCTATTGCTCACTGGGCACTTGCCACACAGCTGAAACCGCATGGGCACGGGCTCAGAGCTCTGCAAACCCTTATCTGTGCTGTACTGTGGCTGCTGCAGCATCTACATATGCTACACTATCCAGAACGGCTCCTTACCGTACAGGCTAAGATAACGAGCAAATAAGAAACGTGGAATACGGGTTTTTATCTGACAGTATTCCCCTGAAAAACTAATGTTCACAACTGTTGGTTCAGTCACTGTGCAAGGACCAGCACTAAAGAGGCCTGCCATTTCCCTCTGGCTCAGCTATTCGATCTGATGCTCTCGCTGACCATGCATTTCCTAGTTCTGAGGAAGAAGCAATGGGACCACATAGTTAAAGGCAGCTGGAAGAAGCAGGATCATCCCCTCAGGCAGTAGTTGGACATTGTGCAGGAGTGAGTTTGCCAGGAAAAAAGACCCCCGAGTTGGGGTGAATCTACACTGTCAAACAGAGATGAAAAGTGAAGTTTTATCCCTGATTCACAGAGTGTCAGGGGTTGGAAGGGACCTCTAGAGATCATCTAGTCCAACCCCCCTGCCAGGGCAGGAACCCCTAGAGCAGCTCACATGGGAACAAGTCCAGGCGGCTTTGGAAAGTCTCCAGGGAAGGAGACTCCCCCCTCTCTGGGCAGCCTGTCCCAGGGCTCTGTCACCCTCACAGGGCAGAAGGGTTTCCTCATGTTCAGGTTGAACCTTCTGATTTCCAGTTTATGGCCACTGTCCCTCGTCCTGTCACTGGACACCACTGAGCAGAGCCTGGCCCCATCCTCCTGACACCCCCCTTTAGATATTGATAAGCATTGATCAGATCCCCCCTCAGCCTCCTCTTCTCCAAGCTGAACAGCCCCAGCTCTCTCAGCCTTTCCTCAGGTGGAAGGTCCTCCAGGCCCTTCCCCATCTCAGTGTCCCTGCGCTGGGCCCTCTCCAGCAGCTCCTTGTCCTTCTGGAGCTGAGGAGCCCAGAACTGATTGCTAATCCACATCTCTTATTACCATTTTAATTCAAAGGTTTGGGAGAAAAGGTCCTTCCTTACCTGTATGGAAGTAATGGAAGCTGAATGGCCCTGCAGCACTGCGACTGGGGCACAGGTTCGAAGACACCATACTCGCACTACTTTGTCACAACTGCCCGCAGCAAGCAGCGTGTTCTCGTAGTTAACAGCCATGTCAGAGATTTCAGCAGAGTGTCCTCGCAACGTTGAGAGTAGGCGCCCATCATCTGTAGCCCAGATTTTGACCAAACAATCATCTGACCCCTAATGCCACACAGAAATTTCCAAAGGTTATATAAAACAACGTTACGTATACATAATACACACACACACTGCGGATGAACACGTGTCAAAACCACCACTGGACCACGAACCTGCCAGAAGAACAGCTTCAGTGGGATTCCACAGAGGCTCAACTATCTGAGCCTGGGAATCATCTCATGGGGTCAGGGATTTAGGTATTTATAAAACAGAAGACGCTGCCTTGTGTTTCATGCTATGACATGATTACTGCTGCTCACGTAACTCCTCTCAGTCCAGTCCAGCAATAATTAAGATAAACTTAAGAGACAAAATGTTTCATTACATACTACCGACAGTCATATTTATCTCTGTGAGACAGAGCAAACCAATACTAGTATCAAAGTGGTTGTAAGACTTAAACTCTAGGGACAAAGAGCACTTGAGCATCTGAGGGATCTCAGAGCCTCTACCATGCTCCTAGGCAGCTGTACCAGGAGGTTCCGTTTCTGGTAACAGCAGAAGGTTGGACCACTCAAAGAGAGAAACCATCACATGCAACCAGAACTCCATGTCAGTGAGATTTCGGTTCAGGACAGCACACAATTCCAAAGCACACCCAGCGCAGATCACCGTAAAATACTTTTACCTATAGTAGCAGCTATGGAATTTCATACTCAATTCCAGTATCACCAAGAATTTTCAGACAGTTCACAGACCTTTTCACTATTTGGGTACTACAAAGAATACTGATACTAGTGGCTAGAATTGCCACTACATATTCAGAAACACAATGCAATAAAGCTAACCGCAGTATCAACGTCATTTGATTTTAAATTACATTTCATTAACTGCAGGTAAATTTGAACATAAATCACTTACAATTCTTCATATAACTGCAGATGAGAAAGATTTATCATCTAAACAAAAACCAGAAAGGCGCTCACTATGGCCCAGGTTAATTATCATAACAACATCTCCATTTGACCAATTCATAATGAGCAGAGAAGTGAGAATACAAAGAACAATTGGCCTGCCAGGTAAGGTGTTTCTAAATATCAATTGGTAAGAGACAAGAGCGAAGACAAGACAAGACAGGCACTAACATCAGCGGATAAAAGATGCATTATTAATTTGAAACGATCTGTTAATTTGTAAATATGCACAACACAAAGCCAGGGCAGTATCACAGATATGTATGTTAATATATTCTGGAGAAAACATTAAAATTATATTCATATATTCACTGACATACTACAAATTCTAGAACGAAAATTTAGTATAGAAGTAAACTGCAGATAAAGTAATGAGGTCTGCTATTTATCACCAGTTTTTACTGAAATGTCAGGCTAGGATTGCCAGGAACTCCAAGGTTTCCGAAAGGTAAAATGCAGTCTTTGAAAAATGTGTTAAGATTGAACCCAGCAAGCAGCATGCAAATTTATTCCAAATCCCACAATACTGCAGGTGCCACTCAGTAAGAAAGATGGCAAATAAAGAAAAACGAGCACACGTTTCAAGTGAGAGTCACAGGCTCTGGACCGGAACAACCCCGCCGTAAGGTTCTACCTGGGGAAGCAAATAGTTGCCTGAGTTTCAGTCCACTGGAGCCGTGAGCAATTTTAAAATACCAAGTCAAGAGAGAAGTGAAAATTAGCATAGAAAGAGGTGGGGTTTCCATGCATTTCAAGATTTTTCTTCCCTTCTTTTTCTGGAAGCTGTGTCTGCACCTCAATCAGTCACTAAGAGGCTGTTGTGGAACCCAAGAAAGAAAGAAATCAAACAACAGTGATCTTACAAGAAAAGTACAATTTTTAAACTTACTGTAAAAATTCGTCTCCCACTGCGATCAAAGGCTATACAATAAACAGATGACAGATGTCCCAAGATCCTCTTATGCATTTTTATGTGTTGGTAGGTGGATGTTGGGAACAAGTGGCTGAAACGTCCACATCCAGTTAATTGCCTGGCAGAAATTATATTTACTGGGAGAGAAAAACAAAATAAAAAGAAAACTAAGACATGAATTTTGTCCAGAACTCAAAGTTCAAATAAACCAAATATCATGTTTGGTAACAGCTTTAGTATTACAATCCAAAAGTCTGAGCCTCTTCCACATTATCAGAACATTCTGTACAGCCTGGTAAAAAGAAAGCCCACTCCTGATGAAGCCTTTCAATACCTACCACACCACACATTGCGTTCCCATCACAACTAGAAGTTACTCAAATTCATGAACAGGCAACAGAGATGTCTATTCTATATGGATTTGGAGAACTTGATACTAGTAACATATAATTTCCTTATAACCATGACAACAAATTTATTGTTGGAGTATAATAATAGTTTATTTTAAGTGCTTTTGTTTTTGTGATAAAAATCTTTCTTCGGAATGGGTTCCAGATCATAGGTCAGTCAATGGTCTTCCACACGTTTCCCACAAAACCTCTCTCGTTACAGCAGCAGCGATATCACTGCGTTTCTATGACAGTGTAATTGAAGAGTAAGAAATATGCGGCACCAATGGAGAAAGACCCAGTCAAAAGCATGGCAGGCACAAGAAACAACTGCAACAGATTGTTCATATTGCTATACCTAGGCGTCCTGACAGAACAGCCTGAAATCTAAATGCACAACATCATGTGAAAAAAGCAGTTTCACTGACAGTAACTACAGGTCTTTGCACTAGACAAGAAAAGGGGGAAAAAGATCCTAAACCTAAGCTTCGATTTAATACAGAATTTGACATCACTTGGGGTATTTAATTTCACCTATCCTAAGGTACACCACTTGAACTTTTGAGAGTATTTTCAATGGTACTTGAAGATCTAGTATTACTATACTGGTGGGGTTTGTTGAGTCCCTGTGATAGCAGGCTCCCTGAAGAAACCCCTTATCTTGTCTACCGCACATTGAAGTAGGCAGGGCTTCACAGGAGCAGCACGAAGGTCTTTAGCGCCTTTCAATCCTTTAAGTATAGTGAACAACTTGACCCATTTTCTTAACAGTATCATCATATCATTGCCTATCTACACAAAAATAAGATTATGGAATCTGTTAAACAAATCTACAAAGTCAAGAACCACCATTTCAAAGGGTTTCAGTTGTATGCTCTGAAATTCAGACTATTTTTAATCACTCAATGCAACTGAAACACTACACACTTGGAAAAAGATGTTGCATCAAAGGTGTAGGTGCTTGCAAAAGTCATCAGACTCCCAGCGTGACCTCATCTTCAGTCAGTATTTGTTTTTCATGTAAAAACACATATTCAGCAGCACTAAAAAAGCAAAACACACTAAACCAAATTTGTTTACTATCTCCCTACTATGCAATTGATACCTGATACTATACAGGAACTGCTAAAAGGAAATTGTCTCCCCTAGCAAAGTCAAAATGAAAACTTTAACCCCTTTTTTCCCCTGTTAGAGGAGGGCACGGAGATCCCGTAGTGATAGATGCTGTACAAAGGTACCGTCAAGTCTCCCTGCACATGATTTTATTTACCATTTAAGTACGCCAGCTTAAAAGCAAAGTTCTTAAAACTATTACACTTCCCTTTCCCCCACACTGTTATGCCAACAGAGATGCAGTCATTTAGCAATATGGTAATTCTGCTGTGCCTTTCAGTGCTTAAACTATTTAAATACAGAATAACAGTGTATCTGCCTTTAAACAATCTCAAATGGCTTTGAACATTTTTCTTAACCACAGAGGACTGTGTGAATGCAAGGTATACTCACATTTCAAAAACATTCCCAATAATCACAATACCTTCTGTGTTCTACAGCGTTCCCATGCAATCCTTCTGAAAATTTACCAACCCTGTCTGTTGTAAATGACACAAAGGAAACACTAAAAGGTATAAGGAGTAGTCTCTCAGAGTCTTTCATTTGGCACCTAACTTTCCTGGTCGATTCCCAGACTTGCAATCAGTTCAGCCTCAGAGGATGTTAAAGGAATTTCACTTTTTTCTGTGTCTATCTCCCTGTTTGCACAATGGGGACAAGAATCCACAACCTCCCACGGACAATTAAAAAATGAAAAGTACTGCTTTGGAAATGCTTCAATCACAAGGTTCAAAGAAACACAGAATGATTGCTGGCCATCAGAAGGACCATCTCTATCCAAGCAGTAGCATCTCTGAAGAAACAGTAGCTGGTATCCAATGCATCTGATCCTCACTGTAAAACGTTTCTCATACGCCAACCAACCAAAGCTGTGACTGACACTTTCGTCTTCCCACACTTTCTAAGATATCACTGCCCTCAAAGGAACTGCAAAGTCAAACCCCGCATGAAACAGAGCAAACATCCCCAATTCCAGTCCCCATATTTTTGGCAGAAGATTAATACACAATACCTAAATAGGGAATTACATAGAGAGGACAAAAAGCCCCGTGAAGTTTGCTTTGTTCAGTACAATGAAGTTGTTGTACTCATAAAGCCTAAAAGTATTATAAAAATCCTGATTCCCACACACAGAATTAGCAACACAGCAGCCCTAAAAACTTCCAGCAACCTATCTAATTAGCTGCTGTACTTCATGCCATACTGGGTGTAACAGCTGCCAGCCTACCCCCTCACTATTTCCTGCCAGGGTGACGTGGTAAAATCCATGCATTCTTCTCTTCCGTTCTCACAGTCCTTAGTCCTTGAAGATCACACCTTCAGGAAAACTGCAGTCCTCAGTGCAAGCACGGGAACAGGGGCATGGGCAGGGGGGAGGCACATATGCTGTACAACTGTAAGTCTTAAATCATGATCTGTTCTACTAGAGATAATAGTACAAATGTAAAAACCCCTGCAAGAAAGCTCACCTAGGAAGGAGGAAACCTAGGAGGAAGCAACAATAAAAAAAAGCCCTGCAACAATAACCCATCAGTGAAAACAAAATTTAAAAAACAATCATCAGACATCACAAATTTCAACGACAAGTCATAGCTTCAGATGGAATTAAAGCGTTCCAGCATGGACAAAGCCACCTAGCTGCAGCAGTTTTCAAACTGCTTGAATTCTTCCTCTCCCTATAAACCGTCGCCTCACTCTGATTTTTGCAAGCAAAAATAGAAAACAGAATACTGGTACAAATGTTCGGTTTAAAAACGGTTTCTCTAGTATTAAGGGTGATGGTGACTTGACATCCTACTGGTTTATTTACCTCTGAAATAAGCACTGTAACTTCGTAACGAGGGCGTAGCATTTTACACAGCCTCATCGCAGGGCCTGATCAAGCACGAAGATTGGGTACCACTCGCAGTGTGCAGAAGAAACACACGCCTGGATTTCCTAAGGACACTGGGAAATAAACACAGTTGGCTCACACGTGCAAAATACCTTCTCAGAGGGTGGATGTGTGGCCACAAAGACAGCTAGACCCAGTGAAAGCACCAAAAGAACAAAGCGTTCCAGCTTTCGTAGCTGCTGACCTCCCGGAACTCCTTTACAGCAGAGAAACATCATCGATTCTCTGCCCTCGTTCTAGCGCTGCTATTTGGCAGGCCCACGGCAGCCGGATCACCTTGACTGTAAATTTCCATACGGCTGAACTGTTCGGTCATTGAGACCACACTATGAACTTTCTGGTTCCAAATTTCGTGTTGCTTGCACTAAGAGCACTTACTCACATAAAGCCTTTCACGCTCAGGCTAAAATAGCTCTAGTGATCAACTGAAGAGGGAAAACAATCTTCTTTCTAATCTGCTCTGTGTTGTCTGCCAAAAAAAGTAGTCTCCGCCAGAAGCCAAACAGTATTCAAAACCAGGTTAATCATACGTGACCAACTCCCACCGCTGAGCTACGGGTGTGACCAATCTTCCCCTTTTCTGACTAGAAGAGCACAAAGGGAGCCCTGAACATACCACTACTGCAAAACCTGCAAAGAAACCGTCGAAGAGACCATCCTCACCATACTCACTGCGTTACCCCGCAAGCAGCAGAACGCTATGACAGCATTTTCCCTTCCTCTCCTTCCCCAGCAGATAACCACGGGCCTCCAAGGCTCAACACACAAGCAGCACATTCCTGAGAATGTGAGACTTCCACAGGTCAGCTGTTTCTGAGAGGCCTCCCCAGCTCTGCACCAACATGCTAGGAAAAGGCAACCCTGATTTCTGGTTCCACTGTGCGTGACCCGGTATTTTGGAGTACAGACCACGTCCCATTCTCACAGCAGAAAAACGCACTTACAGTGGCAAGCTTAAATCTTTATCACTGGGAAGGAAATGATGTAAGAATAGTTTTAGCTGCTAGTTCCACACCTCATTTACCTGTCTACACAGGCCATTACACAAACATTTCATCTCGGCCATGAACACACATTATTATGGGTGTCTATTGCTTCAGCCCAACTACTTCAGCAAGTAATTCCAGAAAGCTCAACCTGACTAAGCCAGCACAGTATGGGAATTCACAATTTACGCCAAAATATTAAAGAGGTTGGGCATACTTCTTCGTCTTGAATGTTAGAACATGAGACACACACACACTGTAGCACCTGTGGCTGTCATTACTCCCCAGGAAAAAACACCCATTTTGCACAAACATACACAGAACAATTTTGGGACCTTCACTTCAGGATTAACAATGGGGAATCCCAAAATCAAACTCCTGACTCCTATACAGCTTAAGTACAGCCAACTTCCTAGTTTAATCTTTACACATTTCACTCTCTTACCAGTAGTTTATATATCTACACCAAGAAGGCCCATATTCTTCCAGGAACCAACACTTATAAAAATTCATTCCTGGCTATAAAAGACCCTTTTCCATATAACACCTTTCCATTTTGTAAATAACAGCTCATAAGAAAACACCAACAAATCACTCTGTTCTCAAAGTCACTAAATAGTCACCAAGCAAGCAGCACAGATGTTTGCCATGAAACAGGACAATGCTGCAGTCGGATCTGCTAGTGTGTTTTGTTAATAACACTGCAAATTCCAAAGACACGCGGTCTGATTCTCCTCTTACGATCCAGGAGCCCTTACAGAAGTCAAACCATAGACGCTGACTGTGTGCAATAAATCTATCACCTAGCCCGTTAGCAATCCATCAGCCCAACTGCTAACAAAAAAGTTACTGCAGAACCAGCGTAAAAAACCAAATACACATATATGTACAGAAGTAATCACAACAGAAGTAACCACAGTAACACATGGAAATAGTTTTTTAATGTCCCACAGTATGACAAAAGCAGGAAAAGTGCTCATGGAATAGTCCCTTATGCACCAGTTCCAGGCCAATATCCATTTATTTTTCATACAGAAGACCCATAGACTTTGCTATCCCGTCCCACTGCTGCCCCACCACCACAGACCTTACGCAAGGCGCGCTATGGACTTCAGCCACAACCAGCCCAGCGTTCTCACGTTCGAGGCTGACAAAGATTAGTCTTTAGTAATGAGAGATAAAGTGCAGAAGCACAAACAGGGGAACAGACAGTAGAAACAGAAGGCTGCCATCATCACCCCTGCATCTGCAAAGGGATGGGAGAAACGTACGTGAGTTCATCTCCTAACAAACCAGGAAAAGCCTATACGTTTGTACAGACGCACATCAATACAGATAAAACACCCTAACGAGAAAACAAATCACGATCGACACAACTTATATTTATGCCTGCAAGAATCAAGTGTTTGCTATAAAAACAGTTCAGAGCATACAAGGAAAATACTTTTCAGTTTAAGCAAAACAGAGCAGCCCTCTGATGACATGTACACTGAATGCCTACACCTATCTGAGCTTTGTACCAGTCCTTTATCAAACCGTGTGGACAACTGGGACAGAAGCAACACAAATGTTGCTTTGGTGATTATTTCCGTTTTGGAGAGAGATGTTGTAAGCAGTCTGTTTTCTGTCATAATCAAACTAAAATGAATTCTTGAGTCAAAAAAGCTCCCTGAGAGCCAGGCACTCTGATCTGGCTAAGATTCCTGACCGAAAGGATTGTCTACATGCTCCTGTGACCATGTTTATTCAACCTTGCACGCACACGTACATATTACATCGGCTTATCATAAAAAGATACTCAAGCACTTTGCTCTCCAACCAGGAAGTTGACATGCAAAGCTTTTCAGCGTGGCCACGATGTTTTAATATGTATACAGACATTATGGAAGACCCAAGCCTGAATGATGCAAAAAGGGTTATTCTATTGTCAGTAAGAAACCTTTTTTAGACTAATTCATGGTGAAATGTCAAAAACAGCCATTAATGTGAACCCACAGTAGTGTTTCGGTCAGTAAGAGTAACTTTCAGCCAGAGCAGTAGTAAAAATACAGAGAAGAAAAAAACCTCTTTAGGTCTGTTTCAACACTCACCCACGTTTGGTGGTTTCGCGTAATTTACAGGTAGTTCGGGAGGCCGGCCTCTGTGCAGAGCTGCAAACGCAGATCCCTTCCATAGCGTATGTCTGAAGTCTGGACCGGCAAGATTAACAGCAGGTTAGTGAAACAATCAGCCAAACCGACCTACCCTTAAAATCAACAGCATCAAGCCCCACTCCCAGCATCCACAAGAAGACGTGTCTTTTTACACGGTTTGTCAGGGACTTAGAGAAGACTGCTACTCTGATTTGTAGTTCCTAAGCGATAGGACTGTAAATGGCTTCAGCTTACTTCTGCTTCATTTTGGTGAGCAGGGAGTCTAAACTGAGGGAAAGAAAAAGGCAATCCAAAAGTGGGTGCACTTTGTATTGAGGCAGGATTGAAGTTTGTTATGTTTTTAGTCCTCCTGCAATCCCAGCACGTACAGGACCTCTCCTTACGAGCTGTACATCTGAGAACACACGTACCCACACGCATTCGCTCCCTGAAAGTGGGAGAAGTGAGATTTTTTTCCCCCCTCAATAAATTTGGTTTCCTGCAATTGGTGGCAACATGCCCTCCTTTCAGATTGTCCTCTGCACCCTAGCCCCCCAAAAACATTGTTTTTGAAATGAAGACTGTTTTCTTTAAAAAGTCTCCAGCTATCTGCTGCCAGCTGGCCTCAGAGAGCCTTCTCTCCAGAACAATAGTGATTTTTCTGAGACTGTTGAGAGTGCCTCAGAAATTAGACCTGGACTTCTTCCATTTCTGGCCATCTGGAAGGAGAGAAATGAGCTTCCACAGTGAATAAGGACTGCAACAGAAGGATAGTGCCACAGATTGGTGGATCGGTGTATCACCCTGAATATGAAGTGCACAAGGTTACATGACTCAAAGAGACTCCCCAGAGCACCTTCTGATTAAAACCCAAACCTACCACAGACTGTTACAATGATGCACATTAAAAACAGCACTCATACTGTCTAAAATAGATCAAAATAGCTATAAATCCTAAGGGTAAACAGAAACTTCATACTGATGGGGGGAGCAGAAATCCACGTACGTCACCTTTGAAAAAGACACACCGTTTCATGTTAGTGAGTGTGCTTTACACACCCAGTGACACAGTGTCACAGCACCTTTTTCTGAAGGGGGAAAAAACCCCACCATAGATCTAGTAGAAATCTCCTTGCAATAGATTTATCACACAGCTCAGGAAGCCCTACAACTTTCAGCAATTCATCTAGCCTCTGTCCCCTAATTC
This sequence comes from Rhynochetos jubatus, assembly GCA_027574665.1. Taxonomy (NCBI): domain Eukaryota; kingdom Metazoa; phylum Chordata; class Aves; order Eurypygiformes; family Rhynochetidae; genus Rhynochetos; species Rhynochetos jubatus. Next base: position 5,234,213 of record CM050659.1, read on the forward strand.
ACCTAAGAAACTTCTGTTTCCCTGCATAAAAATGTTTATTTTTCTCTTTACATTTTGTTGCTGTTTTCTTCCAAGATACAAGCTGCATGTGAAATGAAGGAATGTTTCTCTGCAGGCCTCTCTGCAAACCTGAAATTCTCCACCCAGTTATAGCAAAGCACAGGCAAAACAAGACTGGGTCCCAAAACTGCGTGAGGAAACGTGTGTGCCGACAGCACATCCCTCCCGGTGATACCCAGTGGATCAGCAGAACGCTACAGTCCTTGTTAGCATCAGTGTGGCTTCACTGCATTCGGTACATTAAGTGCTCAACCGCCACTGAAACAGGAAGGTCCTGCTCTCCCGTCCCCACTCCTCTCCCAGAGTGATGCTCCTGCTGCCTGCACCACCTCCAGCACCACGAGCCTTCCCCAGCTAATTTAATGCACCACAACAGCAATAACAAATTTTGCACTTTAGCTCTCTGAATCAGCCCATCAGAGGACCAAGGAAGTTCTGGCTCCTCCTGGGCAGAAGTGGCAGGGGCATGGAGTGAGGAGGAAGGGAGGAACACGCCTCAATAGCAGAAGGCTCCAAGATCTGTTTGGTTACAACACAAAAAACTGCTCTCAGGAGCATTATCTCAAGCAGAGTAGTTGTTCAGAAGGAACAGGACTGGTGATTATTCATGCAGGGAATGGGGGCTTCCGTTTAAATCGACTTTAAGCAACGACAGGCAGGAATTACCACTGAAAAATCACCTTCTCCCACCCCCTAAATGCTGCCCCCAGTGCCACTGCCCTTCGAGGTCACACACCCCTCTGCATGGCCAGGGAGTCAAATCATGGAACAAATCAGCCTGAAAAACAGCCCACCAAAATACAGACTCCCGTGTTATTTTAGACACAGGCATGGGTAAATGAAAAAAAATGGCTATTTTTCAGATGGATCAAATCTCTGATAGGGATCTAAGCAAGAGCTGCTTAAGATGGCATTTTCAACCAAAGCAACATGCATATAACAGAGCCAGCAATAACTGCGTTCTAGCAGACTGCAACAAGAAAGCAGCAGCTGACAAGCACAGGGGACAAACCAGGGCTCGTGCAAACACACACAGACATCACAACACAAATCAAAAGAAAAGGGGTTTTGATCACTAAAATAAAATTCAATCACACATAAATTGAGACTCTTACCTTTTGCTGCCCTTAACAGAGACTGGCGCCCGACACCTAGCAAAGTCTGCACACCTAGGACACTCTGTGGGATTTCCTTGTCTAAAAGAGGTCCAAGTCTCTCACAGATCCTAAGAAGATAATCCGGAGGGATGTGTGCATTGACAGCCACCTAAACATATAAATAATCAGATGTTTGAAAATTGATTTACGCTTGCTTCTACTGGTATTTCTTTTTTTTGTTCATAGTCTAGCGTTAAAGTTACTGAAATCAAGCCTAAACCCCCTGGAAACCCCCTCGAAATCAATTATACCAAACTGACAGTGTTGAAAAAGTCAAACCAGAAATTCCAGGTGGTAGCAGCTACAGTTGTAATGTAGGATACCTCTTAATAACAACCAAAACTCCCTGCAACTCAGAGTTCCCAGTGCAGTACTCTGATCAAACACAGTATTGCCTGGAGACTCCTTTAAGGATGTTTTACCCTTCAGTTCATTCTTTTCACATACAGTATTCCTTGCTTAGCTGAAACACCCTTGCCAGACACACTACTTGTTAAGAAGCACATGTGCTAAAGCCTAAAACCCCTAAAATTATCCTAAAAGCAACAACCAGTCTCTGGTTTTTAGCTACTAGGAGTAGGTATCTTTAAAACCCTCGTGTGCAGGCTCCTAATTTGTCATGTCAAGAAAACATTCTTCTTTTTTCCTTTAGACAGAGACTGTTTTCTATGGAGAGACAATAGTGTTTCCGACAGTCTGTTCAAATACCAGTCAAATTGTGGCTCATTATCCAGAATGTCCTGCACTTGCCTGACTTCTACTATATTTACTAGCTGGCAGCAAAGACTCGACATCAGAGCTTATTTAGCTCCTTCAAGACAGTACACACAGCTACATCCATCTCCTTTTGTAAAGATCAACAGCTACAGGGCACTCAGGCCTTAAGTACCCATCATTGACAATGGAAAACATAGTTTTATTAGAACTGTTTACAACTTTTTTATCTGTTACAATATTATAAAGGAAGACATTGTCATGAAACAGGGTTTTTCTTTTACCAAGCCACAGACTAATGCCAAATAACACTAAAGCTGGCCTGAAAGGGCCAGAACAGCGCTCATTGTAAAGAAGTAATAGCAGGCATGTGCCTGCGCACACCCCTCTCGCCTTCAAATGTGCCCAGTCAGAGGGCTGCGAGCGCTCACCACCCACGCAGCTCCCTCCTGGTGGGGTAGGTCAAGTTTTTGTGCAGCTGCGGTGAGCCAGAATGATTCCCCAGCCTGGCTAAAACCACACCAAGCTCCCCTTCGCATCAGCTCCGGCGCTCACCTACTGCGGAGGGAGGTGTTTCAGCTCTCCTGGCTAGGAATGCTCACCGGACAGAAGAAAAGGCTTTCTGCCAGGTTTAGCAAAGCTGGTTGTGATTCAGAGAAGCGGTGGAAAGCAAGGAACAGGACCCCTTCACTGAACAGCAGAGCATCAGCAGATAGGCCCAGCTAGCCTGCCTACCCCGACCCCACGGATACGCCCAGCCTCTGCCCCAGCACAGTGGCAGGAGCAGCATGCATCGGGAAGGAGGAAAAGGTAAGTACTTTGCTCAGAACTGCTGCCAAAACATTGTTCACTGAACTATGTCATCAAACAGATGATTACTACATGTCATTGGGAAATTGTCTGTTCCAATTGGACAACGGCAGTGGTGCTGCGGGGCTCGACGCAGTGAGTCATGTGTTGTATAATGCAACCACCTGCATCACCAGCAGGATCAACACCAGCCCACAAGTAAGATTTTAGCAAAAAAAAAAAAACAGAAGGAAAGGCTTTTCTAATGAAACACACAAATTATCATTTAACTAAACCCAACCACAAACTCTTCCAGGCTGAATGGAAACTCTTACAGAAGAGAGCCTTCGTGCACCCCTCCAGGCACTGCGTGTTAAAGATAGGGCTCTGGCCTTTTGATGGAGACAGAAGAATCGTACCTCTGCAGGAAAGATAAACCTGGTGACTGCATTAACATGGTCCCGTTCCACGCCTTTTCATACTGTGTGCATCAAGGGATGACCCCATGAATGCTCTCTTGCACTGACTGGTTTCTCCAGGCATTCAAACTTTTTATTTTTTTCCCCCAAACCACAGCGTTCTGAAATTATATCGGTACCTTCCCAACTGTACAGCCAGGGAAGTTCAGTGCATAAGCATGAATGGTCTTTCATTGCTAATTACACAACATAACAGAATTCAAAATGAGATAAAAGGACTATCTGAATTTTTGTATTTGCCTGTCGTTCTTACTCATTCCTGAGATGTGTTAATGTCACAAAATACTTTACTATCCTGCGCTAGCCTCCCTTAGTACGTAAGGGACCTGAAAGGATCTGAAACAAAGGCAATCGTAAAGAGAGAACTTGCAACTTAATTAAATATTTTTTACATCTCTGACAATTAGTAACATGTTTCTCAGTCTGCAATTGCCAGTTCTAGCAACTTACCAAACTGAAGGTTAAAAGATTAGAAAAGTGTAACCAACCCAGCAGCTGTGGAATTTTACATTTTACTTACAGGTCAGGAAAAAACCTAAACCATACCACTCTCTCTGGCAATACAAAATGGCACAGAAAGCCCAAACCATTCTCCTAGTGTAATGCAGCAAAACGCTACCCTTTCCACGCAGGAGCACGCCGGTTTTGAAGTTAGCACTGCTATTCTGTGTCTGGAGAGAGGCGCTGAATTCAGCCTGGCAGCAAATGCAGCGCTGCGGAGACGGAGCACAGGGTACTCCATGGGCGGTCCCGATTAGCTCAGTGCATCTACTCAGAAATGAAAGGGTAAGACCTGCAAATTAAGCCACAGTTTTATAAAGGGATGCAAAGGGAGCGAACATCAACACATGTGCAGACCAGCCAACCTTGAGAGATGAAAGATGGATGAGCCAGGCTCACGGGGCATGTGGCAGTTATCTGCACATGCCTGGTGGAAATTTGCCTGGGACATCCAGACGTTAAGCAGCTCAGGATACCAGACATCTGCTTGATCACTGCCCAGACCAGAAAAGTTGGCAAATCCATCAGGGAGCCAGAGTTAAATCAGCACAAGTGAGCTGCTGAAGCATCTAGTTTTCAGTGCACAGCTTTATAGACTGTGAACTTTTCTAAGTGACATTTAATACGGAGCATATTGCTCAGACCAGGCACATATCAAAGTGATCGTTCACTTCATTAACACGCCCTACTCACCAGATTTGCCACCTGCAATCAGAAGAAAGACTCTATCACACTTCTTTCCCTGCACATTTTCATGTTTCTACAAGCCAGAACAGCCCAAGTAAGTGGCCCTTCATCTGAATACTATTGCTGTTGTTATTACCAAAGAGTTACGCAGGCAGGCAGCAATAGCAGCGAATTCTCCTGGAGATCTTTTTTCCTAATAACTACCAGATAAAATGCCTAAACTGCAGCCCGTAGCTAAACAAGCAATTCCATTTTCAGGTTCCCAAAAGAACTTGAAACAAAAATCCTTCCTTTCACCTCTACGTGAGGTAGCCGTGCACGGATTTTAAGTATCTTTCCAAAATATGAAGCTGCGAACACACAGCTGAAAAAAACAAAGTCTCCCAAATCAGGTTTTCATAAAAAGAAGGATGGAAAAAGGCAAAGGTTAGCATCAGTTATAGCCACACCTCTCGGTGTATGCTAGTCCTAACCCCATATGGCAAAATTAAACACCAGCAAGGATATTATCACCTCCTCGAATGTATTTTAGAAAATAATCAGAAAATTGGAAAAAAATAGAGACTAGTAATACAGGCCCAAAACATGCTTAACAAGAGCTTTTAAAACAGCATGTTAAAATAGAGCTGAAAACATTCTAAGTGAGAGCAAATTCTGCACCCTGGGATAAATTATAAAGAGAAAAATGCTTTGTTGCCGTAAGATGTGAAAGACCCTATAAAGGTTAAACTGTGAGAGCACAAGAATTCCACAGTAACCATACAGGTCTTACAGACCTCAAAACTTGCAGGAATTAGGTAAGGTGATTGCATTCTTTTTAAAAAAATCTCTGTAAACAACCATGGGTGAATGTAATACGGTCGTGACTGCTGGAACCAGTATGCAAAAAAGTTGCTACAGTGATAAGCAGCTGCAAGTAAAGAACTATCAGTGAAGTCATGTCAGGGCTAGGAGAAAGTCATGCCCCTAAACCTGTTCATGCTCTTGTTGGAAGCATTACCACGTCATCTCAACGACCACTGAGCAAAGGGCCGGCACCGGACAGCTAAGAAGATAGGCAAGAGGCTTGTAGATCCCTGCAACAAGCAAACAAAATCCCCTGGTATGACCGCTGGCAATTTCTCCTCCAAGGAAGGTTTCAATAAACAGGAAACAAACAAACAAAAAGAGACTCTTTGTGATTACTACTTATAATAAGACATTTGTCTTCCCAGGGATTAGAACCAGATAGCTCTGAAACATCTCGTTTGGGAAGCCCGGCGAAACACTGCTTCAGCACAGGCTAAATTTGTCGCAAAAGCCGCATAGTGGGAGCGGCGCAGGCAGCAAGGCAGGCAGACCTTCGGGGGCTCCTTCGTACCAGTCCCCTGTGGGCAGGCAGGCGGGCGGTGGCACATCGGCAGCAGCTTTCTAACCTCTGGGCAGCCATACCGCACTTCTCCCGTTTGCCAAAACAACAATCAATTAAGAATCAATTGACAACTGTATTAAAAAGCAGCAGAGGAGACCAAGAGGACCAAGGCAGCTGAGCAAGCAGGAAATTACTCAAGACCTCAAATTATGGAATCTCAGCAGAAGGAAGCTAAGATACCGGACTTTCACAAGATGTCAACAGTATGCAAATACACATGAATTCAAAAAGCCATTATCCACTCAGTTTCCCCCAGAGAGAATGGGTTGGAACTACCACAGTAGCAGATGACATTTTCCTGAGGTGACAAAACCGTAACAACTCTGCGCCGCTAATGCTGGGATTGGCAAGATCTATAAATAGCAGCACCTCAGACTCTCAGCTAGTTTTAAATCAATGCAGATGGGCAAAGCAGAACTCAAAGCCAAATCCCGTAAGCTGTTCCATACAAGCACAGCCGACCACGGATGCAAATTCTCCACTGTCCAACAAAATTTTCTGGTTTTCCTGAAATTATACCTATCTTCAGCACAAAGACCAAAGGGGTTGAAGAGACAGCCCATCAAAAAGTTCCTGAAAACCAGGCCAGAGCCAGTCACCTTTATCAGGAATAAACAGGGATAGCTTTGAGCAGCGATCCAGTGGAGACTGTGAGAATCTGCATCGGTTCAGCTTGACTCATCTGTACAACAGCTGCCTCCACACTGAACTGCTACAGTAAAATAAGAGTACTAATTGCGTGCAAGTCTGAGGTACTCCAGGCCTTTGTAAGGACAGTGAGGACCCTGCCCTTTACAAACACGCTTCACGTCTCAAGAGCACCAGCAGTCAGTAATAGAGTAAAAACTGCTTCGGAGTACACCTGGACGGTTACCTAGACAGGCAGCCACATGCTGCACATAAAAAGTACTCCCAATAAGCAAGGAAGACAAAGGGAACGCAAATGCACGTAAACTAGTATTCCCTGCGTGGTTTTGCTCGCTAGGTACGATTCTTATTAGTGTGTCAAACTACTCTTCTGCCTTGCGGTACCTGACATTTGAAGTAAAAACCCAAGTTCAAATAAAAAAGAGAAAGAAACCTCCACAGAGAGTTTTCAGATCTTGACTAAAAGCTCAAGTGAAGTGAGAGTAAACATACCCTAGATAAAAGTCACGCAGTAGATGGTTTGATTGTTCCATCTTCATCATTTCCAAAAGCCCTACGAGCAGTAACAACATACTCAATGGCAAGAGTATCGGTGTATTTTCCAAAAAATACCAACGCTAACCTGAACAGTCAAAGTGAGAACGGAAAACAAAGCTGAAACACCAGCAATTAGAACAAGAACTACTCTGTTGGATTTGCCAAAGCAGCACATTGAGCAAAGAAAGAAAAGAAATCGGACTTCTCTGGGTTTGTAAACTCTTGTTCGGTGCAATTATCTCAGGCCCGCCTGACCAGTGCAGTTGCAACACCAGGCACTGATTGTAACTGCGTTTGGTTCTCTAAGTGGTTAAAATGGAGAAACGGGTAGAAAAAAACCCCACGTCTGCAATTGCTAGCATCTGTAATTTATTTTTGATTCTTTACGTGATTGAGATAACTAAAAGGAAGGTCAGAGTTATTTGTGTTCTTCACAACCCTGGCTTTGTTCTAAACATTACAGTCAGGCATCCAGCTAGCCCTGAAGTCGAGCAGTTCAGGTTAATATACAATCGTATGCAACCCAAGGTCCAAATTCCAAACACATCAGACACTAAGCAATGACAGGACAAACAGCCTTTCTTCAACATCCTCAACAGTGAGAGCTCAGTTCATCTTACCCACCACCAACCCGTCTAGCTCTAATAATTCATTTATAGTCCTGTTCCTTACTGTGTGTCACATTAAACAGTTAAATACTACTAGATAAAAAGGCAATCTAGAAGGATTAGTTTAAGAGAGAAGAAAAAAATCTTATACTCAATTTTGATAATTTTATACAGCGAGAAGCAATTTCCCATTAATTCCAAGCCTCACTTGGCAGCGGTTTGTTTCCCATTTCTGAAACTCTAAAGAAAGGAGTATGGTTTCAGCAATGCCCTCTAATACACAGAAAAAGATTTTAAGGTTTTTCTATTCATGCTCTGTAGAATGACAGGAAAAAATGTGTATGTTAACGTTAACTGATTAAGGCAAACCGGCATGTCTGAAATGAGACTTCATGCTGCCACTGTTCACATTCCTCTCGGGTACCGGGTGCAGTCACAAGCTAAACCTGAAACTGCCTACAGTTAGATTTCAGGTTCTCTAGGAAGACTGTACAGCATTAAAATTTATTGAATGCAGTACTTACTCCATGTCTGTTCACTCAAAATACAGTCCCAGAATTATCCACAAGAGGTATGATGAAGCACAATGTTCATCTTCAATTCTTAACACACTTTGGAAAGGGGAAGCCAGGAGGTACAAACGACTCATCTCGACGCAAGCAGCTCTCCCATCTGCACCTGAGCTTCTACAGTAGTGTTAAAGTGGAAAACTAACTCTTGAGCAAGCTACAAAGCAGTTTGAGCAACAGCCGTGTCAAAACCCCACAGCACCACTGCACTGTGCGAGATGGGGAAGGCGAGGATGTACTTTCAATTCCTTCCAAGTGACGAGACAGTGAGAATCACACGTATGCGGTGTATCAATATTATAAAAGCTATTAGTAAGTTTACAGCATTCCAACTGCAGAGTGCTCAATCAGCACCATACGTTATTACCCAGAGCTCCTAGAAATGAAAACAAGGCCATTTGCACCCACCAGAGACAAATCGAAGCGAGTTCTCGGCTTGCACGCGGAAGCCCACGCGCGTCCCGCGGCGGCCGAGGGAAAACAGCCAGCCCCACGCAGCCGGCCCCTTGGCAGCGCGGAGGGAAGCTGACCTTTCTCAATGACAGATGTTCACGCGGATCATACCTAGCAAAAGCAGCCACTCCATGTATTTCACAGGCATTCAATCGTTCCAACATTACATTTCCTAAAATGCCCTTTTTTTCCACCGCAGCGGGGCCAGCCGCCCCGGTGAGCGGCAGGGTTTCAGCACGCGCTGCCGCCGCAGGCCAGGAATCCCTGAACCAGACCAGCAGCTCTGCCGGGCGACGGGCCTGCCGGCACGTCGACATGTAATCCCCCCCCCGCCCGCTCGGCCTGCCTCAGCCGCCGCGCTGCCCGCCGCCCCCGCCGCCCCCGGGGCCGGGCGACGGCAGGAACCCCCTCCCAGCGGCCTCCCCCAGCCCACGGGTGTCCGCGGGCCGCTGTGTTTTGGCCACGCTGACGCTCCCCTGCGCGTGGGGGGGGGGGGGCAGGCCCTGTCAGCCCCGCTCGCCGGCAGCGGGGGGGGGGGGGGGGGGGGCGCTGTCAAACCGGCGCCCACGGGAGGCGGCGGGGGCACGGGGAGCGCCGCCGCCGGGTTGGCAGGAGCCGGCCGAAGCGCCCCCACCTCCCTCGGGCGGGGGAGGCCAGGCAGGCCACGGGGGGGGCCGCCCCCGCCCCGGCGGAGGAGCGGCGGCCGGTGAGGGGCGCGCAGCGCGGTGGAGGGCTGGGGCGGGGGGGGAGATACCGGCCCCCCGCGCCCCCCGCCCCATCCTGCCCTCCCTGCCAGTTCCTCCGCGGCGCCGCAGCCAATCAGCTGCCGCCTTGCATCGCCTCCCGCCGCTCTCCGGCTTGTAAGACGCGGCGCCATTCGCCGGGCTGGGCCCCGGTACGTGCCCTCAGATAACCTTCCCGGCCCCACAATAGCGCGCCGCGGTCAGTCAGCACCAAGCAGCCCCCGGGGTGTCCCGCGTCCCCCCCGCCCCGGCCCGGCCGCGCCTCCCCTTCCCTCCCCGGCGCACACCCTCCCCCCCGCCACCCGGCAGCGGCCTCGGCGGGGCGCAGCCCGCAGCCCCGCGAGGGAGGGAGGACGGGCGGGGGGACGGGGAGCGGCCCCCGCGGCGGCGGCGGCGGGGGGGGAACTTGTCGGGGAAGTCGGGAGAGAAACTCGGCTCACCAGGTCCTCGAAGCTCCGGCGGTGCTCCTTGCCCTGCCAGTCCAGGCGCCGCGGGATCAGCTGCGGAAGGGGGACGGGGCGGAGGGACGCGGACGGAGGCGGCCGTCAGACCCCGGCCGGCCCCGCGCGGAGCGACCCCCCCTCACACACACACACACCGGGCGGGCGAGGGGAGCCCCCCGCCGGTGCCAGCCCGCCCCGGGGAGGAGCCCCTCCGCCGCTACCCCCCTCCGCAACGGGGGCACCCGCGCCTCCCGCAGGGTCTCCCGGAGCCCCGGACGGAGATGGGCTGGGTTAGACGGGGCAGGGCAACCCCCGACCCCCCTCCCGCCCCGTCCCGTGCCGAGGGCTCCCCCGGTGAGGCGCCATACCTGGTGCTCCTCCAGCTCCTCCACCAGCACCTGGGGACACACGGACACACAAAGGACGTGAGTCCGGCGCCCGCAGCGCAGCGGCTCCCCCCGCCCGCCCGCCGCCCTCCTGCCCCGGCCCGGCCCCGGCCCCGGCCCGGCGGAGCCCCCGGCTGCCCGCTCACCTGGGCGGATTTCTTGCAGGGTCCGGACTGCAGGAACCGGGCGATCAGGTAGTAGAGCTCTGCGGAGGGGCAGGAGGAGAAGGGGACACGGTTACAACGGGAGGGGCGGCCGGCGGGGCGAAGGGCAGCCCCCGCCGCCAGCGATACCCACCGGCTTCGAGCTGGGTCGGGGCGGCCGCCGTCGCCATCCTCCTCAGGAGGCCCGAGGGGGAGGGGAGGTGGCGGATCGCGCCCCGGGGGAGACGCGACTCCTACTGCGGCCGAGCCCCCATGGAGCAGCCCCGCTGCCCGTGCGCGGCGCTGGCCCCGGTCCGGCTCCCGCCCGGGCTCATCGCATCGCCGTTCGCCCCATAGCCATCCCGGCCCGAGAGGCGGCCGCCGAGCGGGGGTGCAGCGCGCGCCGCCCGCCGCGAGGGGGCGGTGCGCGGCTTCGCGCGGGGAGGGGGGAAGCGGCGCGGGGAGGGGGACGGGGCGGAAGCGCTCGGCCGGAAGGGGTGGGCCGTGACGCGCCGGGGGCGAGGCTGTCGCGGCGGGCGGCGCTTCCGGCTGCCGGCGCGGGGTGGCGGAGGCTGGGCCGCGCCCGGGCCTTGCCCCCTCCCCGCCGGGCCGCCGCCGTCGTGACGGGTGGGGGCGAGCCTGGCTGCCCTGTATCGCGGCCTGCCTCTGCCTTAGGGGCCCTCCCGGCCTCTGCGGTGGAGCTGCAGAGCCTCGAGGTGGCCTCCTGCCCCGGGAAACGGGCGAGCCAGGGTGGCCCGGCAAAATAATTGGTGTATAAAAGACAGCGCAGGGCTTCGGGGACCGTTAGCACAGAGCCCTTTCGTGGAGGGGACACGCAGGGGAGGGTTGCGTGGGTAGAAGGGTGAAGGTGGAGAGCTGACACAGGCCTGGCATTTGGAAAAGGCCCAAGGAGGCATTAGGAGGCGTGGAACCGCTGCATGGCGGCGTACTGGAGGTACAGAAAAATACGTTTACTTGGCTGTGATCATGAAACTGCCCACGTAGACAAAGGTCAAGACAAAGGGTTGAGATAGGAATGCCTGGTATTGTGCAACTTGAGAAGTGTTGACACTCAGAGGGGCATCTCTCGTGAAGCACGCTGTTGGCAGCATGTTACCATCTCAGCACACCCCCAGGCTGCAGCATGGAGGGCGTTGGGTGCCTTTTGGAGCCAAATTGTTTGCCTCCAGCGTCCAGGAAATGAAAATGCTATTAACCTGCCACCTGTCCCTTCAAGGAAAAACATTCAGTGTCAGTCACTGTAGATACTCTTAAGGTGAATAAATATTTTTTTCCACGGGAAACATCCTGTCAACACTCCAGAAACATGTCACTTCAGCGATAAGTTGCTAAAACATACTAAGTGAATTGACAGCATTCTTTAGCGTAAAACTGTTTTGCCACCATAAATACCAGGCGTTTGGTGTTAGAACTCCCCGAGCTTTGGCAGTGTAACAATCGCTGCCATAACTGGAAAATAAAAAGGCACCACTCCTCTTCCTGTTTTGAATAGCAAGAGCTGAATCATCGTAAATCGATGCCGTTGAAACATTACGAAGAAACTAATTTTTAGCATATATTTATAGCATCTACTCATGACTAGGCTTTCTGTGAAGTGCTGTTTCAGGGTTCTTCCTGCTGTTGCCACCAGGGTACAGTCCTTCCTGCTGGCAGCCTCCGCTTGGGATGCTTCAAGGTACCTGACCAGTAGCTCTCCGGAGAAGCAGCTGGGTGCTTGGCATTCAGCTGCTCCGCATAATTCGCCTATATTCACCTACCCCTTCGTACAGCTGTGGAAGTTGTTTATTTTATGCCAGGAGCTTGGATTAACTGGATGATGTGTTTCTTCATCCTCTAAAGTTCTCAAGCTGCTAATGACTGTTTATAATAAAATTAATCGCTCATCAGGAATCTTGTTTAAGGCTGAGACGTGAGGTGCCACCTTACCAAACCGAAGGCTGCAAGCCTCAGTTCTAGTGGCTTTCCAATAATAGCAGCTCTCCCACGTTCCCAATGTTACACCGGAGCCTCCGAGTTTACAGCACGGGTGCTTCCTGCGAGACATGCTGTGCAAAACTGCAGTTCTCAAAATAAACTACCAGCTAGGAAAAGGGCATGCTGATACTCACTGCTATCCTTAGAGGTCATGTTTCTCCCACCTCTCTTCAGAACTGAGCATTGCAAGCCCATGTTTTTATGCATGACGAAAATGCAAAGGAAAAAACCCACAGCTGATGTTGTATAATATGCCCTGAAAGCGCGTATCATTTTTTTCTGAGCTAAATAGGATTGTGTGTCAAGAGAAGAGACAGCACTGTATATATTGTGTAGCACCACGTCCTGGTGCATACGAGAGCTAACAGTTACCCAATATATTTCTTTATGGCGTGTTTCCTTGGCACCTTCTGGTCGGTGCCTCACAGAATTTCTCGTGATTTGCTTTTATTTGAGCTTGGGGGTGGCAACACGTGGAGCTACACCACCGCAGTAGGCAGGATTGTTGGTTTAGGGCCTGTCTAGAGCCAAGGGGAATTTCCACAGTAACTAAAACAGGTTTTCAAACTGAAAGCCTTGGACTAGAAAGTGCTCCCAAAGCAAGCTCATCTGTCCTTTGCTTGTGTCCTCCCCACACCACGCCGACTGAAAGCTTTGCTGCGTGCTGTTTGCCGAAGTGCGACCTCGACACTCCACGTTGCACCCTCTGCAGCTCAGATGGATTCATGCCTCAACAAGAAAGGGGCGCGTTAGTAATCACCCAACTATTTGTGTACAGGTACGCAGGCTACCGCATCCTGCATTCGGGTCAAGTACAAGCAGAGCATTAGTCATGCCCGAAACAGCCGTTGTGCAACTCTGCCCTTGGCCAGGCTCCCTCAGCCCGGTCACGCTGTGGTTTGCTGCTCTGCAGTGACTCCCAAGCCTCTTCCCATGTTGCTGGTTCCCTGGCACCTCAGCTTCCTGTCATTAACGTTTTCCCGGTTGCTGTATTATTCCCTAAGGCTGCTGTAAGGTCTGTGATCGATACCTCTTCCCACTTCTCCCGGGTTTTTCCCTTGAGGAGTCATCAGTCTGGTGAGTAATGCCCATCCTCAAGCATAGCTTTCGTTTCCCAGGAGCTCCATTTCCACAGCACGCTGCAGCCACACGCGGATCTTGCAGCTCCGTGACTCATCTCTTTCTGGATCCTCTGCATCCAAGAAGCAGCGTGCTGGGGGATGATAGTAAATCTCCTAGTGAAAGCAAGATGTTATGGTTGTGCGTATTCATCTTTCTCCAAGGCAGAGCGCTGTGATGTAAATGCCAGCAGAAGCTGTGGCACGGCGCGGTGAAGAACGCGCTAACTGGCGGGGTAATCTGCGCTGCTCAACAACAGAGGTACTCGGAAGCAGAGAGCTTTAAGGAAGAAGCTGGATTGTAACGGTTTCTTTCCATACTGCTCTTTTAAAAAGTAAATAAAAATGAAAGCCTTTGAAGGATTTTAGGAGTAGAAACCGGTAATGTTCAAATACCCATCGCATCCACCCATTGGGCATTGTAGAAACTGCCCAGCCCTTAACAATAAACCATTTCTCAGCTCTTTGCCTCTTTCTGGTTCACCCAGGGCAGCACTCGGGCCACTTTTCATACCCTGGTCACTAGCAGCCTGTGTCTCCTCTGCGAAATGGTCCATCACATCCGGTCACTGCAGCTGAGAGTAAATGCAAGGCAACAGAGTTTACCCCTGTTTAATTTGACTACAAAATTAACTTCCCCATAGGCAGCTTGCAACACCAGGTACGTGTGTCTCCCGCGTTTTATTTACCATTATGCTGTGCTGAGGAGGCACATTCTGACTCCTGCTTTAACAGCGTGGAAGCACGATTGCGGTTTTTCCACAAGTACAGCTGCAAATCAAAAAAAGGAAAGTTTAGAGTGGAATCGTGGAGGTGTGCTGGGTTGCACCTGGATTGTGCCTTTGCTTTTCAGTAGACGCGGATGGGAATGCGTATGTCTGAATCTGTTTGGATTTAAACACGAGCAAGTTAAGCGCCTTCAGCTTTTTTTTAACTATGTTCCATGCGCATTTCTATGTACATCCTGCTCATCTTGGGCCTTTCGGATACAGCTAAATGGTAAACAAGGATAGTAATTGTTGCAGAAATTAAATGCAAGGTTTTGTTTAACAGACAGAAAAATAACTGCTACTTAGCAGGAACTTAGGAACTGGTGGCTTGTACGATGCAGTTGGAAGCAAATATGGATATTTAAGATGATCTCTAAATGCAGCAACGTCAGAATTAAATTTCGGTGTCATAGTTTATCCTAAAAAAGAAAATGAGGTGCAGAATAACTAGCAGCAATTACAGCCGTGGGTTTTGCTGGAGCGCAGAGGTCCTGGGTGCAGATCAACACCCTGTCTCGCGGGACAAATCTCCGCATTTCCACTCCTTCATACACTTTTCTCCCTTGATAAGAGCTGGTAGATATTATAAAAGCTCTGCTCTGGGGGTTTTTTTGCTCTTTTTAAACATGGAATATTCAGTTTCCCTGCTGCATGACAGAATCTCTCCTCTAGATGGTGCCCGGTGCCCAGGAGCTGGGTGTAACACTATCCCACAGGAAGGGCTGCCGAGGGGCAGGACGCCACTCCTTTGTTTCTAAATTCTGTCGTATAATAGTTCATCTGAGTTGATAGATTACTTGTTCTGCGTGATGTAAATGTGCTGTTGCTACCTCCTGAGCATCTTAAAACCCGTTTCCTAGAGCCTAAAATGCCACCTGCCTGGAACGGTGTCATCTGTTCCTGCGTGAGGCGATCCGTATCTCGTCTGTGGCAGCCATTAACTGGCGCTAGCTGTTGCTCGGCTCGCCACTCCTGCAACGGGGGGCGCTTACTGTTTGCCTGGTTTTCAGATCCATTCATTCTCCCTGAACATTCTATAAACGTTTATCTGTGTCTCTATTCCATAGAAATGCAAAATTGCAACTATGGATGAAATGCATATGAAAACGGGCAACACTGACCAGTGTACACAGTGCTCAGGAGGGAGGAGGGATGAGGCAAATACCGTCACTGTTCCACGTATATTCAGCGCCGCTGTGTTTCAGCGTTGTACCTGAAAGTGCCTGTAACCCCGCAAGTTTTATAAGCAGGAAAATTACTGCTGTAAGAGACAAGGCAGTTTTCGTTAGCGTTGGTATTACCGCTGCCGTTGGCTGCATCCTGCCTAAGGGCCTCATTCTGACCCTCTGTCCCCAGAAGCATCCTGCTTGGGATCCAGCCCCCTGTCCCCAACCTGTCCTGGCCACTTAACGCAGCCCCTCTCGTGCGATGGCCGTGGCCACTGCCGGCCTGCGGCGTCACGGTGCACAAAGGGGCTCTGGCCCCAGAAATACCCCCTGCTATTTCCTGGTGGGGCTAATTCAGCAACTTCCAATCTTGCTATGTGTTTTTTTGGAATGATCCTTTGTGGTTTGCTTTGTGTTTGTTGGGGTTTTTTTAGGGCCCAATTCTGCCACTGTTTACTTTCGGGAGCCCTGCAGCATTGGCACACGGCGTCTGGCTGCAGCTGGGAATCCATCACCTCCCTTCCCACAGAGCCGGACGGGCAAATTACTGCAGCTCCCTCAGCAAAGTATATCATTTAAACAGAATTATGTCCCCGTGTATCCTTTTCTCTGTTAAGTTGTGAGGATTTTTATATGTTTTAATTCTGGTTTTCCAGTTTTGCAGAATTACTAGCTATTATTTTTGTGAGGGGGCGCACAGGATTCACAGGAGTTTCTAGAAGTGGTGCTTTTGTTGAAAACAAAAGAAGTTTAAAAACAGTTTGAGGTATTTTCTGTATTTATTGATATCCGTAATATGTGGGCATTGTAAATAAGCTCATGAATACTTTTTAAATACAGTCTTATAAAAATAAACACTAAATATGAATTACAGGATGAGGTGAGGATTAGAAAACTGTCTCGTTTAAGTGTGCCCGCAGGAGTGAGTTTATAATGAACTTCCTACGTCACTGATGAATCTAACGCTCCAGTCGGACGAGGAGGAAAACAAGACGGGCTCTGGGACACCAGGATGCTGAAACCAAAAGCAAATCAAGGGGCAGTCATCCCCCTTCACCGTGCTCTTTATGTAGCCCAACATACTCTTTCATCTCTTCCAAATAAGAAGGCCCAACTCTGTTAACCCCACAAGGCGATTTTTGCCCTCACCTTGTTTTCCTCCCCCTTTCTGGGTATCCGTCCTGCGAAGAGAGGGCTGAAACACGTGGGCACACCACGGGCTCATGCAGTGCCGTAACACGGCTTGTTTTCGTTTGTTCTCTGTGTCCTCCCTAATAATTCCTTACGGTCCGTTTGCCTTCCGACTGCCTCTGAGCGCTGCGCGTAGCTCTGTGAAAATGTCAGCGCAGCGATGCCAAGGTCCCCTCAGCAAGCGATAGTAGGTCAGAGCCCGCTCCTCTGTCTTTGTAGTGATTTGCATGATTTTGCATTCATCAGAGTTTAGTTTCATTTGTCATTCTAGCCCTTAAATCTCGGGCCTGATTTGGACAACCCGAGTTCAGGCAGATCATTTCATATTTGAGCAGATTTGTCTGGAACGCTCAAAATTCTATCCCACACAGGAATTTTGTCGCCGTTAATTTTATTGATTCAGTTTAAAGCCTCTTCTACTCATCTTCAGCTTGAGGCGACTTCTCCATCTTATCCCTCGTAAAGAAAGGCTTTAACGTGAAAACCTCCTTAAATTCCTCTGTAGGAGAGAGTGACCCACATATTCCGTTTACTTCTCGTACTTCCAGCATTCAGTGGGATGAATACATCTCCTGTAGCCTCACGGCTTCTTATCTTTCAGAAAAGTCTTTCCTCTGACATCCTCAGGAGACTGATTTGCAGAATCTCGCCTTTTTTTGGCCTTGTCTTACCAGGGCTTGCGATACAGCCCTCTAGAATCTGTGTTTTCTCTGTCATCTCCTTTTGGGGTTGGCTTTCATTCTCGGAAGGTCCCTCAAAGCTTTTCTTGGTGGAAGGACTGACACAATTTAATCGCTGGTGACGTGTCTTTCAACGCCTCCAAGTACTTGCCCTCTTGGCTGTTCCCTTTCGTTTCTTCTACACCAAGAAAACGAGCTCTTTGGAGTTTGTGAAGTCCTGAGCTCCGTGTGGCTGCGTGCTAGGCTGCTGTCTGATGGAAAACAGCAGGCAAGGCCGGGAGATGTGAGGTGAAGATGGAAAAGGCAATTCCATCGTTGGCCTTTATTTTCCCGAAGTGTTTCATTCTTACTGCTGGGTTGTAATGAGGTGAGCATGGAAGGCGATTGCGCAGGCTGCAGAGGTGAAAAAAGCACCTCCTGTTTGTTCGCCACGCTCTTGGGCAGTTCACTAAGTCTAAAGGGTGCTGCCGTTTTCCTGTTGAGGATCCTCTTCTCTCCACGTGTTTTCTGGTGTCTGGACGCCTTTCCCTCTTTGTTTCTGTGGCAGTCTGGTAGACCTCAGCCCCCTTTCTTTGCTCGTTTGTCACACGTGGGTGACTTTGCTACAGGTAGCGTCTTTCAGACCTGGACCTTTCTTCCCAACCCTTCTTCCCATCTCGACTTGTTTTGCTGATGCCTATCGACTACCCCAGCCCCCCCTGCCCTTGTATTGGTGCTTTTTGTCTTTGCTGCGGCTCTTTCCCAGGTGCTTCTAGAACGGCTGAGGACAGTTGCCTTGGGAGATGCAGTGCACCCGTAAAAGGGGAATCGAAAAATCACCTGGAGAGCGATGCAAAGCTCTTGGGACAGGTTTTTATTCACTGCTGGCTGAATGCATCAGGTTCGAGCAAATGTCAGGGAAATGAGGGAATTTAAGGAGAGCAGAGGCTTGTGAGGTGCTTCAGTAATTTTTAAGAGTCTCATCTTTCTTACGACCTTGTGAAAACAACCCACGCTGCAGCACGCCCTCCCTGTCGGGAGAAGGAAGCAACAGGACAAAAAAACTTGCTGGAACTTTCCTCCTGCAGCACTTCCATCCCATCCATCCCGAGGGCCAACGCATGAGCTGCAGTCGTGTCTGGGGAGGTCGGAGGACCCGTCCTGCCGCATCAGCACCGTCCCAGGGGGATGCAGGCGTCCCCGCGCTGGGGACTGTGCTTTGTTCCCTGCAGCCCCACCCGCCTCCTCAGCCTCAAATGAGGTTTTTTGCCGACTGCGAAACTCTCCTGCTCATGGTTTAATGTTGCTTTTGGCAATTTGCACCCAGGCTCCGAGCTGCCTTATCCAGGAATCGGTACGGCAGCCCTGAGGTCCAGCCTCATCTCGGGCCAGAGTTTGTTTCCTTGGACAATATGGATTTAATGAACAGGCTGCCCAGCACTGGGAACCATTTCCCTCGAATAGCTGCAAAATAAATGATGGGACATTTTCCAGCGCGATGCTGCAGCCACCCAAAACACCACGGTAAAATTCCCAGGCGCACACCGGAGCGACTGCATTAAGCAAGGCTTAGGGGGATTATCGAATTAAATTGCTTGCCCCTTCCCCCAGCCAAAGACATCAGAAATCTAAATGCAAAAAAAGGGTGTTAAAACAACACAATGGGCTTCGCTAAAACCCATAAAAGCAAAAGGAAATTGTTACGGCTGTTGCTTTATTCCAGACTGCTATTGTGTTTGGGCACAGCGTTGTGTTTCGGGGGGTTTTCCATCAGGGAGCCGGAGAGCCGTGGGTAATCTTACGACGCACAGGAACTGCCGCGGCCCTAATGCTCCCGGAATGGCTCTGCTCGGTAATTCCCCCTGCGAAAGAGAAATACAACATAACTGCGGACGGCACGGGACCGCTCCCTCCACGCCTCCGCCGCCGGAGCGTTCCGCCTGCCTTCGGTGCTCGTTATTTGTTGCACGCTATTCCGGGCTCCGTCCGGTGCTCCAGGGACAGCAGCGTCACGAGCATCCTGCTCGTTCCGGGGAGGGGGGAGTTCGTGCAGTGCGAGCTTTTCTTTAATCTGTGCTGGATTTATCCAGATGCATCAATCTCTGGAAGGCTTACGTGGGTCTCAGGTCTTCTACATGCACGTAGCCTTGATTTGTTAATCTGGAAATGGTTTATTCAAAATTACAAAGAAGAAAAAACCAACCCCACACTTTGAAAGCGCTTTGCTTGAGCTGCTTTCGGCTGTGCAGTGGAACAGGCGCCCAGGCTCTCACTCGCATACACGGTCTGGCACCCATGTAATAGGTTTGAGGTTAATATGCGGCACGCTGAGCGCTTTCATTAAATGAATTACAGCAAAAAAAAAAAATAAGCATCTTCAATTTAAATATGTTAGCATCTTAATCATGTGATTTGTTGAAATATTTAATTTATAAATATATAATATTCAAATTTAATTTCCAGCAGATTTACAGACCCCGTTTCACCCAAATGACCGCAGTAGCATTTTCTTACCAGGGAATCCCTTTCCTTTGCATCATTTCCAATGTCGTTACAGACCCTGTTTATTTAAAGTCTTTATTTTACTACAGTTCTCTCAGTAATAAAATCAATTCATGAGGCTGGAGGTAAAGAAACGAGAGACCTGTGTGGCAACAAAGGATTTACAGAGATTTTAATCTCTCTGGGGCAAACATGGGTTTGTTCTCGCCGGCGTCAGAGGAGGATGCCGAGCACCCCGGCACCGCAGCCAGATGAGCGTCGTTAATAGGTGCTAATTAGTAGAGCCACCAGGTTATCTTTGACTTCCTCGAAGTCTTATTGCAAGCGCTGGGGAGAAAGGATAGGAAATGAGGAGCATTTTGGCCCCAGCCATCCCTGCTCCACGCAGCTCTCCCTCACTCTGGGGTCCCGTGTCCGCCCCGTGCCTTGGCAGAGGCCAGCGATGGTTCCTCGTGCAGATCGGAGCCGAAGTTTCCAGGTATTTTGTGCCACCGTGGGAAGCCGCTCTCTGGGAAGGGGCTGGGGATGCTGACTGTTAGTGACAGGTCTAGCCTGGAAGGGAACCAAAGCGGTAGTGGTTCAAACCCTGAATAATATTACTATGGCAACAAAATAACTCACCTTAAAATAAAATGTGCATTGGAAAGCAACCTTATGTGTTGAGGGAACAAAAAAGATCCTTTTTTAAAAAAAAATCTTTAGGTTCCTGAACTTTTGACCCATTACCAGATGCCGATGCAGGTATTAAAATCATTCAGCTTCTGTCAGCAGAGAAATGAAACTGAACGCAACCAAATCTCAGCGCTACAAGGAACTCCCCAAATGATGCCCCCAGCGCTACGGATGGTGTTGGTTTCTAACTCCCCGACACCTTTGGCTTCTCATTAAGGGGGTGAGCGGGGTCCCGCCTTGGCCTGGCTCCACCGCAGAGCGGGACGGGGCACGCGACCCGGGCACAGAACGAGAGCAAACCCGCTAACGGTCTGAGCGGGCCTTCCGTTTCCTCCAGGCTGGGGTAGACAATCCCCCCGCTGGCTGATGTGGATGACTGTACAGTTCAGATGAAATGAAAGAAATTTCTGGTTTTGCATGAATGGACACAGGAGTGTGTCCGAGCACTTTCTTCGTTGTCTTTAAATGAAGCTCCCTTGCATACGGGGAAGGATAATATCTGCTTCCATTTAGCGGTGTTGGACATGGATCTTTCCTTTTTGGAAAGGAATGGACATGGATCTTTCCTTTTGCTCTTTCCCTCACCTGAGGTTTTACGGCGCTCAGGGAGCGGGTGACAGTGTCACAGTGGGAGGGGCAGGACCCTCCTGCGCAGGACAGAGGGTGGCCTCCCACGTCTCCCGCGCTGAGCTGAGCCAAGACCCACGGCCCCACCACGGTGGGAGAGAGGCACAGCCCGTCCCTGGAAGCATCCCTGTGCCACCGCTGGGCACCAAACCGTACCCTTCAACTCGTGGTAGTGACTTGGTGTCTTTACGCTGCGGGCGGATCAGAAGGGACTGATCTTACTTGTGTAGAGCACGCTCTACAAAGCCAGCTTGCCAAAGGATAAGCCAGGGAATAAGAAAGAGCAGATGTAGGGGGGTTTTGAGTTCGCTGCAAAGCAGAATTTCCAGCTCTGGAGTACAGCTGGGAGGCACGCTCCTCTTCTGCCACCATGGACTGGTTGGGTACCTAGGGCAGACACCTTCCACTGCTGGAAACATTTGCCCAAACATTACCCTCCTGAGTCCTGCATGCTGTGCTCCACCGCCATGGTGCCACCACAGCATCACTGCAGCGTCACCGCAACATCACCGCAGCGTCACCCGCAGCGTCACAGCAGCATCAATGCAGCGTCACTGCAACGTCACCGCAGCATCACCGCAGCATTACTACAGTGCCACCACAGCATCACCGCAACATCACTGCAGTGCCACCGCAGCATCGCCGCAGCATTGCCGCAGCATTACTACAGTGCCACCACAGCATCACCGCAGCATAGCTGCAGCGTCACTGCAACATCACCAACGGCATCACCGCGGCATCACCGCAGCATTACTACAGTGCCACCACAGCATCACCGCAGCATCACTGCAGCGTCACTGCAACATCACCGCAGCATCACCACAGCATTACTACAGTGCCACCGCAGCATCACCCCAGCATCGCTGCAGCGTCACTGCAACATCACCACAGCGTCACCGCAGCATCACCGCAGCATTACTACAGTGCCACCGCAGCATCACCGCAGCATCGCTGCAGCGTCCCTGCAAGATCACCACGGCATCACCGCAGCATTACCACAGCATTATTACAGCATCACCACGGCATCACCGCAGCATCACCGCAGCATTACTACAGTGCCACCACAGCATCACCGCAGCATCGCTGCAGCGTCCCTGCAACATCACCGCAGCATCACCACAGCATTACTACAGTGCCACCGCAGCATCACCGCAGCATCACTGCAGCGTCACTGCAACATCACCAACGGCGTCACCGCAGCATCACCGCAGCATTACTACAGTGCCACCGCAGCATCACCGCAGCATCGCTGCAGCGTCCCTGCAAGATCACCACGGCATCACCGCAGCATTACCACAGCATTATTACAGCATCACCACAGCATCACCGCAGCATCACCGCAGCATTACTACAGTGCCACCACGGCATCACCGCAGCATCACCGCAGCATTATTACAGCGCCACCACAGCATCACCGCAGCATCACCACAGCATTACTGCAGTGCCACCACGGCATCACCGCAGCATTACTGCAGTGCCACCACAGCATCACCGCAGCGTCACTGCAGCATCACTGCAGTGTCACTGCAACATCACCACAGCATCACCACAGCATTACTGAAGTGCCACCACAGCATCACCGCAGCATCACCGCAGTGTCACCACCGCAGCTAAGTCTACACCCCTCATGTTTTTCTCCCCTCGGAGGAGCACGTTGCACAATTTCAGTGAATTTCTCCTTCTTGACCTGTCACCTCATTATAAATACAGGCTCTGTGTATTTATAAGGTGTGACTTACGTGTTTATATAGAAATATATTCTCTTTCTTTACTCTGCTTATCAGAATGCTGTATCAGATGCTGTCAGAAACTGTTCAGAAGGTACATTCACTGCTTCTCCCTTCCCTACTAGGCTAACTATACTGTCAAAAAATAAACAAGTTTGCATTGACGGTATTTATTCTTGACAAATCCATACTGGCTGCTTTTTTACTGTTTTATTAATCTCCGGGATCTCTGTAAGTTGACTGTTTAATATGTTTTCCCACTACCTTGCCAGATATCAGAGTTGGGCTGACTGCTCTGTAATTTCCTGCTCCTCCTGTTTGAAGATGGGTGCTCCGTCCGCCGCAGCCCCAGGACCTCCCTGTCACCTTCAGGTTATGGCAGAAGATCACCCGTAGTCGTGTCCGAGCGGTGATGCTCTCCGTGACCTGCGCTCCTCGTCCCACTGGTCCCAGTCGGAGAAATTGCAGCTGCACCCACCGATGCCCATCTCCTCTTCTGTAGTTTATACTCCAGCTGAGGTTTTTATCTCCCTCATGGGACATTTCCCATCCCTGCGTTCCTCCTGGAAAGTAGCCGGCACGCCTTTCCCTGTCCCTCTGCCGTCCTTCAGCTCATCCGTGCGCCCACAGGCGCTGGTTTGCTGCCGTGGGACAGCTCGCCCGGCCGGTCTGCCCTGCAGACAGGACCCCCTGGCTGCCACCAGCCGTGTCCCCTTTCGATGTGAGCGGTCACGTCCTGAGGGTTTCCTTCACCAGGGGAGAAGGGGGACAGATGCTGCAGGAGGCCCTGCGCTGGAAGTCCGACGTGCCTCGAGGAGCATCCCTGCTGAGCATCTCTCTTGAAGCCCGTGCTTCTCAGCAGCATTTCTGCTTGTCTCTCCCTGCCTCTGCCTTTCTTCTGCAGCTCCCCTGAGGGGCAGAGGGACTCCCAGCCACGCTCAGCTCGACCTGAGCCCAGCCTGACCTCGGTGCAAGCCGTGAAGAAACCTGAGGGCCATTTTATGCCTTTCCTAAAGGATAAGTGCATGGTAGAAACACCGCGTTCCACAAACCAATAGAATTGTTAAGAATTTAGTGGGGACTTGCCTCTGATCTCTAAACCAGGAGGGGGTGATTAAGCTAATTGCTTTTCTGGCTTCACTGATGCAACTGCAGAAAGACAGGGGAGCCAGGAGGGAGCCGTGGGTCCCTCCGGCCGGCAGCATCCCTGGCTGCCCTCCCTTCTCCTTGATGGACGTTCCCGTGGCGAGCGCTGCCCCTGACTGGGAGGACAAGGCTGGCAGCTGAGCTCGGCCTCAGTTTTCTGGGTCTTTCCTTATTTTTTCTGATTTTTGAACTGTGCACGTTACAATGACAGGGCAGATTTTTCAGTGTAAGGAAGGCACAGAAAGCAGCGACTTCCAATACATTTTATACCCGTTTCCTAATGGCGTGATGCTAGCACCATCTACACGTTGGCATTAGCCTTGAACTGGGTTTGAAATTTGGAGTTAAATCCCCTTTGTGTGGTAAATAGGCTTAGTGGGGTGGTGCCAATCAGCCTGCATCAGCTCTGCCCTTACTCTCCCTTCCTAGGGAACCGCAAACACCGTACGAGACACAGGTTACCGTGCGTTTGCTGTGGAGCAGGAACGCCCTGTGGCTGCCACACCTAAACGGTACCGTGCTTCTGGAGAGGCGAGACCCGGCGTGTCCGCACCCGGACCTCAAGCTGACGAGAGGGGGAATCTTTCACGAGCGTCACATCCACCGCATGCGAACAGTCCCAAACGCCGTTCCCGTGGGTGTTCCCCCCCCGCCAGGTCTGCTTTGCCGTCGTTTCTGATTGAGGAGTAACGCGTGGAAACTCGGTGGTTTATCTGGGGGTGCCAAACTCTCCCAGGCTCTCTTCATCCCACGAGCACCCCAGCCGGGTTGGGACCACGGTGGTTTAGCCACAGTGCTGCTGGTGAAATGGTCCCAAGTTTTCTCATAATCCTGGCTGCTTTTTGGAGTGGAGAAAATAACTTTCACCATCTCCGTGTCCGGGAAACCTTGATGGGAAACGCGCCGTGGTGAGGGCACGGCTGCGCGCCGTGCCGAGCTGGGTCAAGCCCCAGCAGCGAACAGGAGTTGCCCTGCTTGTCAAAGGCAAAGAGCGTTTACGGGGTAAAACGTAAGGGCACGGGAAAGCGCAGCACCCCTGTCTCAGCCCTGCAGCAAGCATCAATCCAGCACAAAAGAGAAATGACGATTGCCCGGCGTTTCGGCTGGGAAGCAGAGATCTGGTGACTTTGATTTTGACACCATCCAGGGCACACGCTGCGAGAGGGAGATGTTATTCTGAAAATCACGCTTATCCCCAGGGACTTCGGTAACGATGCAGATGGAGAGACCTACCTGGTGCCCCAAGGGTGGTGGGAGATCCAGGGCCGGGGCGATTGTAAGCTGAGCCCAGAGGCGGCGGGCGTCACGCAAAGCCGTTCTCTGCGTGTCGGGTACCGAGCATCTGACTGTCAGCGTGCACGTAAGTGCTGAAGGCCCCGCAGAGCCACGAGTTCACCCGTTCGTTTGGCGCAGCTCAGCCCGCTCATGAAAAAGGAGGAAACCCCAGCGCACCCCGGCAGGAATCACCGGCAGATGCAGCTGCAGGAGCAAGTCTGGACCTCGAGTTTTTGCAGCGATGAACGGCCGCAAAGATGAAGCCGTTTAAAATAAACCGGCGCTGCCTCGATGCTCTGCGGCTCCTGCAGCTCCGGCTCCTGGCAGGGAGAATAAGGAGACTCCTGCCAGCACCTCTCCCTCTCCAAAAAGCCATTGCTCTTCCCGCTTTCCTGTGTAAATCCCGCTCCTGTTGCAGAGCTCGCTGCAGCCCTCCCTCATCACCCCCTCCACCGTCCTCCCCACTCACCTCAGAGGGGTCTGTCCTTGCCGCTCCCCAGGCGCCAGCACGGCCAGGCGGGCGCAGGACGGGTCCCATCGCCCCGCGGGTTCCAGCCCCGCGTGTGCTTGCTGGGGCAGCCCAGCTCCTGCCTTCCGAATGCTCGGTGGGAGCATCTCCCGGGGTCAGGCCGTGATGGTGGGGAACCAGGACTAACCCAGGGGAGCGATGAGAGTGTTGGGCCCTTCCCAGCCGACGTTCGGGTCTCGCGGACAACTGTTTCCCTTTTTTCCCGTGTGTTCGGTTCAGCCCCACGGCTCGTGGGAGGGCGCAGGGATGAGGGGCTGCTGCAGCGATTCTGGGCTTCCAGGGCAGCCAGCACAGCAGCGTGACCACAGACCCCCATGCGCGCTCCAGCTCAGCCCCGCGGCCGCTGCGGCCACCCCAGCTTCCCGCCCGAGCCCCGCTGCTTTGGGAACGAGGTTTTTCCAAATGAGCTCGGCGTGCTGGGGTTGCAGAAAAACTCTTCCCCCTGGACTCCTCCACCACAATTCCCACTTTTGTTGTGGAATACAAACGACCCAGTTCCCAGCACCTACCCCCCTCGTGAAGCACAGCAATCGTTTCTGTGGAAGAGCCTTTCCCCCCCAGACCGGGGTCGTGCAGCAGAAGGCTGGCTGGGTGATTGCTTCCTGGCTTTGGGTGTACTCCGCTGTCGGAGTTTCCCCTGCAAGCAAGGCTGTTACAGCATTGTCTTTTCCAAAGGGAACCAGAAATCCTCAAGCAAGAACCTCCCTGAGCTTTGGCAGGTGGTCCCGATCTGGGGGCGAGGGAGCTTTAACGCCTTGTCCCTGGCTGGACGGGGGAAGAACATCACCTCCCCACTGCCCCCCACCCTGCCACCCCCCTCACCCTCACCACATCCTCACGGAGCCCCTGCTCCATCCAGGGCTGCGCAGCTGCTGCGGGCGCTGCCGGTGCTGCCGTAAAGGCTGTTCCCAGGGGAGACACCGGACAAAACACTGGCAGGGGCTGGATGTGGGACCGGGTCACTTGGCCACGCTTCTTTGGGGTCACCATGGCGGGGGGCAGCAGCTCTGGAGGCAGATGGAGAGCCCATCCATGCGATGTCCCACAGCCTGGGATGCAGGGATGCTGCGGGAGGCACCGGCGGTGGGTGTGGGAAGGTGGGAGCTGCTGGGATGCGGGTGCTCAGGAGGGATGAGCAGAGGCGAGCAGGAGGAAGCTCAGACCCCCCCTCGCTGCCAGCCGCAGGGGGATGCGCAGGATGGTGCTGCCCACTCCAGGCTCGGCACCGAGCGAAACGCAGGCTGGAGTCCCCAGGCCGGAGCTTCTCACCGTGAGGGGGATCCTGCTGTCACCGGCTGCGTCTTTGGAGGTGACGCCTGGAAGCAGTAGCGATACCCAGCGACACACAGCCATCGAATTAGGGGTTTCTCCCCGAGTGCTCTTTGGATTAGAGTGAATGAAGAACTTGGCTATTTTTTCATAGCGCTCTGGGTGCATTTCGCTCTATAAATCTCACTTCGTGAGGGCTTTGCACCCATTGCGACAGCAACAAAAATCATTCACTTCCAACCGCTTCTTTCATAGCAAACTGAGGATTAAACGTGGATGGAGATTATCTAGCGTAGCAAAATACTCCACAACTCCTGAGGAGGAGGAAGGAAAAGGTACGGTTCTGACACCGGGCTAGTTCAGGTTGGTGCAGCGAATGGTTAGATGCCGTGGCAACGCTAAATAATTGAGTGTGTCACGTTTTAGTGCCACCGGCACGGAGTCCAGGCGCTGCCTCTCTCCTCTCCATCGGTATTTCCTTGCAACGCCACATTTCATTTCAATTTACGCAGCCTGTGGTCACTGGGAGCACGAGAGGGGCTGGCTGGCGTGGCATCCCTGTCCGGCAGCACGGCAGGGGTGAGCCGAGAGGAAGATCGGTTCCCAGCACTGATGTGGCTCCATCTCCGTCGGGCATCTGGGGCAGCCCTGCTCCCACACCCCATCCCTGCCCGTCCCCGCCTGCTCTCCCTGCACGCGCCCACCGAGGAAAAGTAATCACTTGCCTTCCCTCCAGCTTTAATTACTCTCTGCTCCAGAGCTAATTAGGAGCGCGGTCCGCGCGGAGGTCGGGGCTGGAGCCCTCCCTGACGCTTCGTGCCATCTGCCATTGCCATGACACTGGCTTTGCTTTTCACGCCTGGCTGGGCGGGCTGGATGCGGGGGGTAAGGGGGCCGTTCCCCCCCTCTCCCCAGGTCTTTGCAAAGGAAATTTAAAAAAAAAAAAAAAGAATGGTTCAAACTGCTGCACGCTGCCCTTTTCCTTCCACTTTTTAAGCCTTTTAGCATACAGTTTTCCAGCAATTGGGAGGAAAATCGCCCTGAAAGAAAGAAACAAAAATCTGTCTTATTTTTTAACACCCCCCCCCGCACCGCACAAGCAGCTGCAGAGAGTTTCTCTTCCAAACAGATGATGTCATGGGCTTTGTCAGCCAACGCTGCAATGAATGAAAACCTAGACCCTAAAATCCTCGAAGCCTTTGATGAAACTCGTAAGGCTCCTGGTGCAAATGATCCCCAAAGTGAGCTTGAGCCGGCGGCTTTGTCGTGCGGATCTTGACTGAAGCGAGGGCCGTGCCGGGCCCCAACCAAACCCAAAACCAGCCTTGCCGCGGGAGAGGAGACCCGGGGCGGGGGACGTGGCGAGGCAGCGGCGGCTGCGGGGGCACCCCGGGGGCACCCACGCTGAGGGGCGCCCTCAGCGCACACCCCACGTGGGCAGATGGGTGCTGGGACCACAAACGGGGCTTTCAGCGTCCGCCACAGGGTCACGGTCGGTTTAGAAAACGCGACCTACAACCACCGTATAGGTGTATTTTAATGTATTTTGATATATTTGTATTAAAGTGTCTATTAGTAAACTGATACATATTTAAATATCACTATAAAGAAAACATTGCGATGACACCCCACTGCCGCGGCACCGCTGGGCACATCGCTGCTCTCCCAAGGACACCCTGGGATGCCGAGCTAGAGAGCCTCTGCAGGCGGCGCGGGGTGTCCCGGCTCGGCGTGGGTCCCCGCTGGAGAGGGGCTGGATGCCAGGTGCCGGGAGCGAGGGCAGCACCCAGCGAGTCACACCAGGACATTAAGGAGAGGTCTGGAAACGAGAACCAGGGCTGGGAGCCTGCGTGGCTGCGGGGGGTTTGCTGTTTCAGCAGCGCTGGTGCTCCCGATGGGATGAGGCAAGGCCAGGAAGGGATGCTCCACCACATGGGAGGGGACATTGAAAAGGCAACATTTTTATCCTAACAAAAAATCTGCCGGAATAAGTTTGACGGAAACTGGTCGGGAAGGGCCAGCACGGCCCTGGCAGACCCCTGGGAACGGGCGCGTCCCCCCCAGCCGTCTCAGACACGCAGCCGAGGTGGCTCTGAGTGGTGCAGCGTGCAGACGCCTCTCCCAGGTCAAAACCAGGGGTGATACTGCTGAATCATTTCTATAAATTGATTTTACGTTAATGAGTGGAGCTTTCCGTGGATAGAAGGCAACGCTTGGGCAATCCACACCACGCGGAGGGGTTTGTGACGCCGCGCCACGCCCTCCAGGCTGAGGGCACGGCTCCATCCCTAGCACAACCCCGCGGCAAAGCCGGAGCCGCTGGGAAGGAGGCGCGTTGGCCCCGTGGATTACAGCCACTCGCGCTAACCGACGCGGGCACTGAGTGGGGAGCTTCTGCAGCGCGTGTTCCCCCCGGGATGTCCTGCGATGGCTCGAAGCCAGCCTGCGCTGCTGGCTATCCCAGCGCGCGTTTGATTGTTTTGGAGAGGCGCGTAGCCTACCCCATGGGCTGTGCAAGATACTTAGGGAGCAGTTACTGTCCCCTCCCTAAAACACATTTGGCTTTTAGAAAACGTGGCGATAAGCCTTCGCAGAGCCCTCTTGATTTACGGATTGGCCATCACCGACGTCCCTCGGAGCTGATCCTGGCATCCAAGGAACCGCCACCCACCTCTGCACAAACTGGGGGCCCTTCTGCAAGAAAACGGGGCCCCTTCCGCAAAACCCAAGCAGGACGTCTTCCCGTCGCCAGCACGTGTCCCCCAGCACCTTTAAAGCAGCTGTTTCTGAATAACGCTTCTACACCCCGTTCGGACGGACGGCAGCGGCGGGTTGGACCCAGCTCCCGGCGGGACACCGCCCGACCCGAATTCCCCGCCGGGCTCGCAGCTGCAAGGCTGTGAAAGCAAGATGGTTGTTTCGGTTTGGTTGTTGGTCGCTGCCAGCACTAGGACTCCCGGTGCTTACTGCTCTGGGCTCCATCAGCCTGCTCTTGCAGGACCGTGCTCTCGGGGTATTTCAGTGCACGTCATTTCCAGTCTATGTAACGTCAGGCTCTTCTCGGTGCAAGACAACCCATGAACTCCAGCTTTGACTGCTCGGGTAGCAGGCTGGGCGTCTCCAGTTACGAGCCCGGTGCCCACGTAGTTGCGTGTGCCCAGACTACTCGCTGCCGACGTGAAAACAGAGGGACAGAGCTGACCGCCAGGACCGAAGGACAGCTCGGTAGGTTGGCGCTTGCAGTTCACTTACGGCCGAGTTAGAGAGCTTTAAAATAAAACTCTAGTGAAGGATGAGCTGTGTTCTCTTCTCTGAGTGCTTCCGACCCTGTTTTCATGGCAGATGGACGCCTTTCCCGTGGCACGCAAGGCAGTGGGGCCGGACGTGCAAGAGGCGTCTCTGCAACAGCCTTTTTTCTTACATTTTTCTCTTTTAGCTCCTGGATGGTCGCTCTCTGTTTTATTGAAACGGTTTCTTGGATGTAAATCCTAGAAGAAGTGAGGTTTGCTAAATAAACACAAACCAGTGGTGCTGTAGGGGCTGTGCTGTAACGTCCACAGCTCCGCTGCCAGAGCCCCAGGGGCGGCAGAGGGTATGGTGCCACCCAATGTGTCCAGCCAGGTGAAGGTCTGCGGGGCAGGACCGAGCTTCTGCTGTCGATTACAGCCGCCCATTGGCTGAGAAGTCCAAGGGAGAAACGAAAACACAACTCTGAGACGTGGACCGCGTGAAAGGTGCTAGATTGCAGTCGAAAAAGGCAGCAGAGCCGAGCTGGCATATTTGAAGCAGAACCCGTAGATCTAGGAAGATCCCGTATGGCGCTGCCTAGATTTCAACTTACAGCGAGTTATACGTTCTGCTTTCCCCCTGCTACAGGTGGAAAACCTCAGGAAGAGGAGCAGGCATCAGGAGGGCTTTGCTATGCTTTAACTTCCATACCCTCCACGGCTGACCCCGCTGCCTCACTGGCCAGCTGGTTTGCCGTAGCTCTCATTACGAATAATAACGATCACCATTTATCCAGCACATTAAATTTATACCGAGATTTAGAGAATGAAATCCTCCCATTATTAAACCTGATGGAGAAACTTCTGTTGACTACAACAGAGCGATGACCGCATCTTCCTATCCACTTGGATTTCAACAAACCGCTGCTTCTTCTCCTTCAAGCTCAAGTGTTTCAGTAAGGAGGATGTGCAAAATGAATCAGGAGTACTGGCTTGCTTCTCATCCACCGCAGGACTGGCAGAAGCCACCGTCCCCATCACCAGGGCAGCGGGAAAGTGCGGGCAACCCAGCGGGTACCCGCTGGCCAGCGCCCACAGGTTCTGCTGCATCCCGAGGGAAGGCAGGTTGCCTGCCCAAAACTCGGCCTCTGGTCCCTGAGGGTGGGGACTGGAGGGTGGGGACAGGCTGACCCCAAGTTTCCATGCCAAAGAGGCTGCAAGGCAGGTGGGAAGGAGTGTCCGTCACCCACGAGGGTTCAGCCTCTCACAGGGATGTGGCATTTCCCAGCGATGGGAGAGCAACTTGGATGCATCTGCCTTGCAGCCCTGGCTCAGGCCACCGCTGGCCCAGGGGCCTCAGCCGGGTGTTTCTGCCGCAGGAGCCGGGACACGGGTGCTCCCACCATGTCACCCAACCCTGCAGAGCAGCCTCCCCTGTGACACGGTGCTAAATACACCCACGCCCTGGCAGCAAAGTCGGGAGCTGTTGTCCACGCTCCCGCTCGCAGGGCCGGGCCCCCCTCAACCAGCCAATTAACCTCAACCTCACGGGGTCCTCCCTGATTCTCCACTTGCCTTTGCAGTGCAGCTGGAGAATACTCAGACATGACCACCACCTAGAGGCTAGAGCACTAAATGAAGCTGGAAGGATTTATAGTCAAGATGGGCCAAAAAGGGGGTTGGACGTACTTCATGAGCCCAAATCAAGCAACAGTGAGAGACGTGTGTCCGGGCCACCTTCCTCCAACCAGCGGTGGCCCTCCCCTCCAGCCTACGCGACGGCGGCCACAGGCAGCAGCGAGCAGAGCTGCCGCGCTGGGGGGATGCATTTGGGGAAGGATTGCAAAGGGCAGAAGAATGGGGTGCCCTTTTCCTCCTGCGCTTCCCCCCAGCGTGAGAGGGGTGAAGGAGGAGCCTGTGATCCAGCTCCGATGGAGGGTCAGACCCCCGGGCACACGCCTGCACGAGGGGACGTACGCGGCAGCTGCGTTCCTCGGCTCCGGCTGCTGAGCAGCCAAGGTCCAGCAGCACAGGGCTTGGCGCGGCAGCGCCAGGCTCCACGGTGCCTTGGTCACGTCCACGCGGAAGTCACCCGGGTGTCTGTCCCCGCCAACAGCCAGAGACACGTGCGGGTTGGCAGCGGGCAGGTTCTCCTTTCAAGGAGCCAGGAGGCCCAGCGGGCAGGGCGGCTGGACCAAAGGTGTGTACAAGCCAGGGTCGCCTGGCCGCCAGCTCCAGCCGGAGGTTACAGGGAAGGGCAGAGCCGAGGGACGGCTCCAGGCCCTCTCCCAGCCTCCCGCAGTTTGCAGCTCCGGCTCATCCGGCACGGGGGACGCGTCTTTGTGTTCCACAGCCCCACTGGGTCACCTTCCAAGAATGTGCCTGATCACTTACCAAACCATTACAATTTTGGGGACCCTTTGGGCAGTGAGTTCCGCAGCTGAACTACACGTTGTGTGAAATACATTCGGTTTGCATCTGCCACTTGGTGAGTTCATTTGGTGCCTCTTTGTTCGCTTTGTCTTCCGACACAAGCGCCATCGACCCCCATTCGCTTTCTCCGTGCCACCGCCTGAGTCTGTAAGTCTCCCTCCTCCTTTTTTCCCCACCCGTCTGTCAATTCTTTGCAAGACAAAAGGGGTAATTCATTTAATTGTTGCTGATACAACGTGCTAAAACTCTCCTTTACCCTCCAACAGTTAATCACACTTGTTAATTATTTTAATTACTCCCAGGGCAACGGTCCAGGTACAGAGGAGGAGCCCACCGGGCTACGCAGGCGGAACCACAGAGCGGAGAAGCCAGAGTTTACTCCGAAGAGCTACGTCGCTATGAGCGGTGTGGCACAGCGCGGACGGTGGAACCAAGAGGGAAGGCTTGGCCTGGATTTGCAAATGTCTGCTTGAGCGTGGGATGATTTCTGGGAGGCGGCCTTAGGAGAAGGCAGATCCTGAAGGATGTCCCTTGGACCGGGCTGCGGAGGCCTGGAGAGGCGACGCCAGCCTCTCCCTCCTTAGCCGCGACGACGCTTTCCGTGCAAAACGGGGCCGCGCCTTGGCCGCGTGGTCGTGGCCGGCACCTCCGTGGCGGTGGATGCGGCCATCCGAAGGGAGGCACCAAAGCAGGCAAGCTTTCAGCCTGGCTGGGAAGCTGGGGCTGTCCCAGGCTTCGCGACAGCCGCCCTCGCGCGATAAGGCGTGTGCCGAGGGCAACGGCGGCCCCGTAGCAGCGAAGCAAGAGAGCTCGGTTGTGGTCTCGCGGGGCAGCATCTGCCAGCACCCTCGTAGCCAGGATGAAATCCGAGCGTTGCCGCAATCCAAACCTTCTCTGCCGTTCCTTTTATCTTACCGGGGGGAAAACCAAACAGAAGAGAAGCAGAAAGCTTTGTGGCTAAGATGTCTCACATCTGGTTTGAGCTCCAAGAAATGTACTTCCAACCCCTCCCCGAATCGTTAATGTTAGACAAACAAAACCCCGGCAATTTTCCTGGATTTCGGCTCTCGGATGACTTACAGCAGCTTTGACTGCGAATTCCAGGCTTGCGCTCAGGAGAGCAATGCTCCCCGCTCGGCCGGGAGGGAGGCAAAGCCCAGAGCCGTGCCCTGGGACCGCACATGGTCTGGGATACTGACCCTGGGAGGGAGAAGGGCTTTGGGCCTCGGCACCGGGAGGCAATGCCGATTTGGGACCAGTCTCTAGAAATGTCATAGAACCACAGAACGGTTTGGGCTGGAAGGGACCTTAAAGCCCATCCAGTTCCAACCCCCTGCCATGGGCAGGGACACCCTCCACTAGACCAGGTTGCTCCAAGCCTCATCCAGCCTGGCCTTGGACACTCCCAGGGATGGGGCATCCACAGCTTCTCTGGGCAACCTGTTCCAGTGCTCCCCACCCTCTCCAGGAAGAATTTCTTCCTGATACCCAATCTAATCTCCCCACTTTCAATTTAAACCTGTTACCCCTTGTCCTGTCACTACAGGCCCTTGTGAAAAGCCCCCCCCAGCTTCCTTGTAGCCCCTTCAGGCACTGGAAGGTGCTCTAAGGTCTCCCTGGAGCCTTCTCTTCTCCAGGCTGAACACCCCAACTCTCCCAGCCTGTCCCCATGGCAGAGGGGCTCCAGCCCTTGGAGCATCCCCGTGGCCTCCTCTGGACTCGCTCCAACCGGTTGATATCCATCTGATGTTGGGGGCTCCAGAGCTGGATGCAGCACTCCAGGTGGGCTCTCACGAGAGCAGAGCAGAGGGGGACAATCCCCTCCCTCGCCCTGCTGGCCACGCTGCTCTGGATCCAGCCCAGGGTACAGTTGGCTTTCTGGGCTGCCAGCGCACACGGCCAGCTCATGGCCAGCTTTTCATCCCCCAGTACCCCCAAGTCCTTCCCCTCAGGGCTGCTCTCGATCCGTGGGAGCGCTCCGCCAGGGCACTCGCACCTCTCTGGGATGGCCTCTGCACCGCACGCTCCTCGCCTCTGCCGCCCCATCGCTGCTCCGGGGAGCCTGGCTGAGGAGTCTCCGAGGGAGAGACCCATTTCCTATTTCCAGGGAGATGAACCTGGTTTAATTCCTGACCACTCGATTCTTAGGTTTCAAGACGGCACTTTCGCCTGCGTTATTTGTGCTCCCCTCCTCTGTTTTTTAAGAGCGCCTGGAAATGTTTAAGATGCGTCCAATTGTATTAACACGCCTCTGAGAGCTTCACGGTGTCGGCTGGATTTCCACTTTTAGCAAGAGAGCTTTCTAATGCCCGACTTCCTTCCTTCATACCACACCAGCACCTACTCCATGTCGCTGCTTTCAGGTGCTGCGCCGCTCCGGGGTTCACGCTGGGACATCGCTGACGTCCCTCTGACGCCGTTCGAGCCGTTCCCTCGCTGGTGCCACAGGAGGAAGGCAGCGTCTCCTTCCCCCGAGATCCTCCCCCGCCAGCCCCTCTGTGCCCTTCCAGCGGCGTTGGCAGAGGCAGCTGAATGGGGCAGACGACGGGCGCGGGAGCAGCCCCCTGGTCCTCTGCCTGGAGCCGCCTCAGCCCAACCCCAGCCCCACTCCTTCAAAGGCAGGGGATGGCGGCCAAACGAGCCACCGGCGACTTGTGTCACCCACCCCCGTGCTCGCTCGGGACCACTTCCCCTCGTCCGGGCCCTGCTCCGGCCGGAAGCCATGCTAACATTGTTCTCTCAGGGTGAGAGAGGCTCCTGGAAAGCCACGCAGCGGCGGGGCCCCGGGGGGGTTCTCGGCTCTCTGGAGCCCGTCCGGCGCATCAGGTTTCCGAGCGGGGGCTCCCACGCCGGCTGCACGGGGAAGGAACTCCAGCACTGGGCCAGCCAGAAAGAGGAGCCAGCCGGTTCCGTTCAGGGGATTCAATTTTCTTCCTGCTGCACCAGCGTGACACCCGCGTAACTCCATCCACAGCCAGGGAGCTCTCTTCCTCTGCGAATCACACCCACCGCGCTTCCTGGCTTCTGCGTGCCGTCACCTCATTCCAAGGCGCGAAGGTGGGTGCAGGAGGCACCTACAAATCCTTCCCTGCGGGTGGGGGGGGGATTGGTTATTTTTTTCTTCCATTTTAAACGCATCCTTTACGCTTTCTGTTAAATCCCAAGGAGCTCCTTGTGATTTTCACTTCCTACTTGCTGCTGGCAGCCTGGCTTGTCCTCTGCCGCTCCTCCCGCCGCGCTGCTCCGGCCCACGGCTGATGCCGGACGCCGGGAAGACGTCTAGAGGTGCTCCCTTCCGTCCCAAACCTCGCGCTCCGGGGCGGTGAGCCATGTTTTCCTGAGCCCCCGCTGTTGTGACAACGCAGTGAGGAACCGCTCGCCCGAGTCCTGCCGAAGCTCCTCCAAGAACACGCGAGGAACGGAAGCCTCAACGCCGTCTGCTCAAGGCAGCCTGGAGCGACCCTCAGCCGCACCAAAAGCGACGCCACGGAGTTATGCTAACGCGCCGAGCGTGGCAGGAATGCCAAAACAACAAAACCACTGTGACGGGCCTCCTTAGCAGCGAGACGGGGCTGAAGCGCTAGCGTGAGCCCTCCAGCGTTGCACTGAAACGGGCTCGCTCTTCACTGCCGCGTTAACCTCGACGCCTCAGCTCTACACCGCCCGTGCTCCTGCTCGGACAGGGTAACGCGGCCCCGGACACCGATCCCCACCCAGACCACGCCGCTGCCCTCTCGACACCACACCACCGCCCGGGGCCTGGCACCGGTCACCCGAACGCCCAGCGGGAGGCACCCACAGCTGCACTCACCCTGACACGGCCCTTTCCACTGCACGCTGAGGCCGAACAACTTGCAGGGCTCCTGCTTAGCCGGTAGCAGCGTCAGCAGCGCTCAGGGTCTGCCTGTTCGACTGGTTGTGCAGGCTGTCGAACTACCTCAAACATAACGAGTATCCAAGACACTACGACCAGCAACGTCGCCTCCTTTCACACCGTCACGGCAGAACCCAGCTCTGCGGCTGTACGTGCAGGGGACGGGACGACCCTTAAGGTCCCTTCCGACCCAAACCGCTCTGCGGTTCCGTGATTCTGCACACCCGGTCCAGCACCGACGCGCCATACGGACATCTCCCCGTTGCAGGTTGTCGCCAGCCTCATTTTCCACCTCTTCCCCGGGCTAAGACCCTGTCGTGGTTTCACGACTAGCCGATTCTACCACCCCGGCCCCCCCCGCACCCCCTCCCGGTGAGGAAGGGTCGGAGGAACAAACCAGGAAAAGCCCGTAGGAGGTGAGATAAGAACTATTTAATTATATAAATGAAACTTAGGGAGTTACTAACAATGCTAGTGCTAATGAGTAATGTAAGGAACAGAGGAAAAAGGTAGAACAAATGATACAGGATCCCACCCCGAGAAGGGAAAAAAGGAAAGAAAACCCCACCCGAAGGGAGCAAACCCCCCACGAAACCACCCGGGGGCCGAGAGAGTAAGAGAGAGGAAAAAACTTTCAAACCCCGACTCCCAGACCGATCTGCCCGGCCAGACGCTGGCTCTGCCCGGAGCACCAACCACTCGCCATCAGGTCCCACCACAAACAAACCCCCAGCCCCCTCGGCCGGAAGCCCCCTCAGACCCTTCCCCTTCCCAGGGTCGTGTCCAACCACAAGCCTTTCCACCCACATCCCCACCCCCTCCCCGCCGGTCCTGCCGTGCCGCAGGTCCTGGGCTGGCACCACCTATGCAGCTTGATGTGCTATGGGGTGAAGCAAAACAGACTGGCTGGCGCAAAGCTACGACAGACCCTCCTTACGCCACCTCAGAACCACCGTCTTTGGACTCGCGAACCCACGGCATCTTGTGCGCGGCGTGATCGTTATTACCAGCGATAACCAGCCTCCCACAGCCCCTTTGCGCCTGCCTGGCAGTTCCTGAATCTTCCCTAGTCAGCACGGGAACAGGCAGGCGGGCACTGCCAGCACCGAGCGCTGCTGGACAGCCGAGGACGGCGGTGAAGGGAGCTCCTCCGCGTGCTCCACCTCGCCCTGCGAGCAGCTCCACCCAACTGGCTGCTCAGCGGGGAAGTTTTCTCCCTTTGAAACTCTGGGGCAGCGTGGGAGCTGACGTGGCGTTCGCCTTCGACCGAGTGTCTAGACACGAGGACGGGGAGATGGGGACGTGGCAGGAGGCAGGCCATCTCTTGCGTTGCGCAACCCGCTCAACACCCCGTTGCTCAGAGGTTACGAGTCTGAGCAAGGAGGTTTGTCTGAAAAGTTCTTCAGCAATCTTCTGTACTTATTCGAAACAGGAGTCCGATCATAACAATGGTTACACAATTAAGAACAACTCCCGCTCTGGCACGAGGAGAGGAAGAAATAAACGAAACCAAGCACTCCACTGTGTGTTTCTGTGCAGCAAGCTCCCCGTTAAAATGGAGCGACGCGACGCGACGCACAGAACGGCCTCAATTAGCGTGCGACGGGCTGATTGCACCCTGGCACACGGATGAGCCCGCTGCCAAGGCGAGAACCTCGGCCGTACTGTGTCTGCTGCTGTTTAAGTAACGACGCGTGAAACGCCCGGTGACCGGAGGCTCACGCCACAGAGAGGCGGCTCAACGGTACCACGGTTCGGGGAAGGAGCTCACCTTCCTTGCGGAACCGGATTTTAAGCCCTTTCAGAGAAACCACGGGGGCTGGGGGGAACGCGCAAGTCCCGGCCCATGGGCACGGCTCACGGACGTCAAGCAGCGCTCAGACCCGTACACGACCGCGCCGCCTGCCCAAAGCGTGCTGCTGTGCTCGTTAGCGACCCTTCGTTATTCAAACGCAGGCTGAACTCAGGAAATACTTGGGACGTGTGAAAGCGTCAGGATGACATTTCAACCACCCTTGGATCGTCCTCAAACCGGGACATGGAGAATCTCCCTGGTTTTACTAAGACACCCTATTTTTTTCCCGACACCGATCTACGCATCCCACAGAAAACCATCCCGGGGGGCAAAAACGTGCACCGCAGCCCAGCTGCCCGACCGCACCCACGGCAAAGGCGCAGGGAAAGAGGTCTGCGACACGCACAGAAAATCCTAGCCGCGTGTACGACACCCACACCTCACCCCGCTGCCACCAGGCAGGGGATCCCGGCTACCCCTCTCCGTCAGTTTTCACTGCAGGAGAGACTAGAGTACGCCCCAAAGCCACTGCACCCGGGCTGCGCCGGGTTAAGGGAACGCCCCGCAGGGGGAAAGGCCCCCAGACACTCCCTCGCCCTTACTGCCGGCAGACCTAGCTCGGTTAACGCTGGTGCTGTTACAGAGCAGCTCGACAGAATGCAAGGTGGTGCAGCAGGAATAAAATTCCCCCGTGCTTTAGGCCTCGAAAATTAAATCCACATTAAACATCCTCTAGTAGCCAGTGCCCTGGGGTACCGATCCCCAAAGACACATTTCCTACACGCCACTGCGCATTGAGATGCTGAGGGTTTGGGTAGGAGATAAAATATGCAAGCTCTTGGAATTTCCCATCTCTGGGCTGCGAAACGATTTAATGCAAAAGATAAGGTTTCTGCATTGCAGACATTTTTCTCCTTATTAAATATATAATGTGTTTGGTCACCAGGGTGGAGAGACTTTATATAAAAGGAGGCTTTCAGGTTCAAAGTGTCCTTGACAAAGTTGCACAGAATAGCCGCAGCACAACTAAGGCGAGGCAACCCCCCCATTTACCCACCGTCCAGCCCGGCTGTCACTGCCCAGCAGCGTGCAGCTTGCAGTCACGCAACGCACCCTGGTACCCACGCGTTACCAAGCTCAGGGAGTCCAAGGAAACGTTTTGTCAGCGGCACACGCTTCAAGAACGCTCGAAACAACAGTGATGGAAGTACGTGCTTTAACCGGGGCCACCGGCTTCCCTACATCAACACGAGACTACGCTCGGGGCTTGATGCAAACGTGGCAGTCCCTGAGCTCCCGCAGTATCTCCAAGAGGAAAGAATCCCCCTCTAAATCACCATTAACAGGCACATAAAAGAAGAGCGGATGACACTCTCAAGGATTTGTAACACCTGTAAAGCGCAGGGCATGCTGCCCGACACCAAGCACCCCGCCTTTGCTTGGGTAAGCACCCAACAACTCCGCTAAAGCAGAGCTGACCAGGCCAGGCTTCACCGGAGGGCGCTGGCTGAAGCGGCCAGCTGCCCGGAGGCGGCCAGCTGCCCGGAGCCAGCCCGGCAGTCATCTGTCCCCGGTCCGGCTCCGAGAGCCTGGCCCACAAGCCACTGCCGCCTGCAGGACCGAGGAGGGCCGGGGCGCAAGCCCTAGCCGTGCCATGGCCCCGCACCCCCCCGCTGCACGGGCTCTCCCCGCCTGAAGCTCTGCGCTCCGGCAGCTCTTGTGCACCTTGGGAGCTTTCCAGCAGGACGCTGGCAGCGCAAGCGACAAACCACAATCAGCTTTTGAGGAGTCTTTTTTATTAAGATAAATCCAGCAAAATTCCTAACAGTGGGTACATACAACCGACCTGCCCTTTTAAAAGAAATGTTTGTATTTCATTTAAAAACATGATTACACTTTTATTTATTTTATTATTACTTTTTTTTTCAAAACTGACAAAATAAAATTACATTTGGGAAACAACAGATTTCCAGCTCTTAGGTTTTTCATGAAAATAGCTCACCTTCTTTATAAAAGCAACCCACAGAACCACTGGAATGTTTAACACGGTTATTTGTTTTGAGACCTCCCCACTTTAAGAAACCATACAACACATACAAGGGAAAAATTAAAATCTGAAGTCTGTAAGCATGACTTACACAAAAAGGGACACACTGACAGAAGTCAAAAGCTACCACCACTGATTCTTTCCATGTACCATACAAACTATTACAATCACAAAATTTAAAAACAATTATTTTTTTTTTGTTTCTCTTGTTTTGTTTGTTAGGGATTTAATTCCCAAGTAACCGAGATGAAGATGTTCCATAATTAAATTCATGCTAAAAAAACCTGCATTTATAAAATAGTTGATAAAAATATTCCTCTCTGTTAACAATACAGCATGGAGGTACGGATACCAAATGATGGAGATATAGGGCAGGGTTAACATTACTCGGACTTGGCTTCCTTATCATCAGATGCTTCAGCAGCTGGTGCCTATAAAAGTGTTTGGGAAGAATAGAAATATTATTCGTAATGCTAACCGGATTCCATCCTAACAAGCATCAAAGAGAGACTAGTTGGGGCGCACACACACGGACAACGTTTGCGGAGACAGACAAGGAAGTACAGCTACCACAGAAGCTGACGCTTCTAAAAATTAAAACACGTGTGAGTGTTAACGGAGCGTCGAGTTCGTTTTGGAACGTCAAGTGTCTCCAGAGTGCCAGGAGCTTAGAAGGTATTTTAGATCAGGATCAATCATATGCTAGGGGAAGTTGGAGTCCTCATCTCCGTCAGCCAGAGGGAAGGGTAAGAATTACGCTTAAGACCCCGATACTATCGTCCACACTCTGGGGACACCGGTTCTCGCCTCTTGCCTATACAAACGCCTGCCACTACTTTTTAAGTCAACACATCAAAATTACAAAGCTCCTACCAAAGACCCTTGGAAGTACATC
Source organism: Rhynochetos jubatus (assembly GCA_027574665.1). Taxonomy (NCBI): domain Eukaryota; kingdom Metazoa; phylum Chordata; class Aves; order Eurypygiformes; family Rhynochetidae; genus Rhynochetos; species Rhynochetos jubatus. The sequence goes on from CM050659.1 coordinate 5,275,458, forward strand.
AGCCCCACATTAATTTTCAGCGAAGAAGCCCCTGGATTACTTTTCAAAATGAAAGAATAAGCGACCCTTTCGTTAAGTGGATAATACTACTAAACACACGAAGAGAGATCACCGCAAACCAAAAGCACCAGAGAACACATCGGGCTAGCCTGTGCCTACAGGGGCAAAGGGAGCCCGTAGCAAACGTTGCGCTTCTGCTATCAGCAAGAAATCTGCTAGGAAAAGGCCATCAGGAGCCGACTGAAGCTTGCAGCTAATCCTAGCACATGGCAGCTCCTAGGTAAGCAGCTGATACAGTAAGAACCTGCAAGAAAGAGGCTTGCAGATCAAGAGACACGACCAAGTTTATTTTGCAGATCTCTTGCTGAATCGTTACGAGGCGAAGAATTGTTTTAGAGAATTGTGTAAAACTTAAAACCAGATTTCTGGCACAGTCCCAACCCGTGCTGAGCAGAAGCGGCAATCCAGCAGTCCAGAGAGGATATGCAAAGTCAGCTCAGGGTTGGACAGCAATCGGACTGAGCGCTATTGTTCCCCAAGCATTCTGCACTGCCCTTGTGCCAGCCGCGAGAGGGACACTACGACAGCACAGAGCACCTGTGGAAGGGCTCCATCGCATACAGGAGCGAGTGTGAAGGAGAACGCTATTCTTTCAGGCTCTCCCGGGAAGTTGCCCTGTGCAGATACTGCAGGGTCTGTCTTTACAGGAGGGCGGTGAAACACCCCACCTTCTGACAAGGAGGCCCAAACGCAAGCTCCTGCAGATGTATTACCAATACATCTGTGTTTATTCCCATGTTTACTGTAGCTAAAGTACCTCATTAGTTTTGGTATCTCCGTTTTCAGAGTGGTTTTCTTCTTTAGCGTCCTCTTGTTTAGTTTCATCTTTGCCTTTGGCTCCTTTCTTCCCTTTTGTTGCTGCCTTTTTGTCCTCCTTTTTATCATTTGCTGCCTTTTCTTTCTGTTAAGAAAACAGACGGTGATACGGTAAAGGCTAATTTCCACCTCGTACATCTGTACACGCACATTCTCAGCTCTAAAACCCGCAGCACAACCCGCTTCTACGCACCGAACTTCCTACTGCCTAAGATGAGATGAAGAGTCTAAGGAGAAGCGTTTTCCTTCTGTTCTGTCCTGAATGGGCTGCGGGGAAGTGCATAATATAAAAGCAGCCATGGCTGGGGTTAAAAGAATTCCTATTTTAAATAGGCATTCAATTCAATTAGCTAAAAAATGTTGGGAGTTGAACTGGCCTGTATTTCTGCCGGGCTGCTGAAAGGCATGCCACAGAACAAAAAGAACATGTACAACTAGTGGAAATACCAGAACACTTCAGATGTGCGATTAATGCCTATTTAGAAAACTGTAACAAAGCTGTAGTCAAAGGACTTTCCCCCTTCCCTGCCAGAAATATTCCTTACTATAATAAACCGTTTGTGTGATAAACAAGCTGGGAGCTCAACAGCATCACTTCGATAACGACGAGAACTCTGCATTTATTACTTAAGCACAGTTTCTGATAGGTGGATCAGGCAAAATCAAAACAAAACTTGGTGCTACAGCTTCTGCAGGAACAGTTTTGTATACAGCACGGTCAGATCCCAACCCCAGGGCAGTAACCAGCAAGCGCAACTCTCTTCAGTTTCAGGTCGGAGGATCTGCCTCTTCTGCCAGGAAGTACCTGCACTAAGCAAACTACCTTAGCTCCCTGCTTGATTAACCTCGTTCCCACAAAGGAACCATAAATGTCTGCAAAATCACTACTCACAGGTAAGTGAAGATCAACAGACAATTACTGAGTATCTGCTCAGAAGAGGGAGTTGTCTCAGTGACTAGACAGTTACAGAAAGTACACGTCTCTATTTCAACACCTCACTTAACAGTGTACAGAATCCCACCCACATTAGCAGTCTGCCGGGACTTGTGCTAAGCACCTGACACTGTCCCACACGACATCCTCGTCTCTGAGTTGGAGAGACATGGGTTTGGCAGATGGACCACTCGACGGAGAGGGAATTGGCTGGATGGCCGCACTCAAGAGTTGAGGTCAGTGGCTGGATGTCTGAGTGGGGAGCAGCGACGAGCGGCGTTCCTCAGGGGTCGGTGTTGGGACCGGTGCTGTTTGGCATCTTTGTCAGCAACATGGGTGATGGCACTGAGTGCACCCCAGCAAGTTTGCTGATGACACCGAGCTGTGTGGTGCACTGACAAACTGGAGGGAAGGGATGGCATCCAGAGGGACCTGGACAGGCTGGAGAGGTGGGACTGTGCCAACCCCATGGAGTTCAACAAGGCCAAGGGCAAGGTCCTGCCCCTGGGTCAGGACAATCCCAGCACAAGGACAGGCTGGGTGGAGAATGGATTGAGAGCAGCCCTGAGGGGAAGGACTTGGGGCTGCTGGGGGATGAAAAGCTGGACATGAGCCGGCCATGTGCGCTGGCAGCCCAGAAAGCCAACCGTACCCTGGGCTGTATCAGGAGAAGCGTGGCCAGCAGGGCGAGGGAGGGGATTCTCCCCCTCTACTCTGCTCTCGTGAGACCCCACCTGGAGTGCTGCATCCAGCTCTGGAGCCCCCAACATCAGGATATGGACCGGTTGGAGCAAGTCCAGAGGAGGCCATGAAGAGAAGGCTCCGGGGAGTCCCTACAGCACCTTCCAGTGTCTGAAGGGGGCTACAAGGAAGCTGGGGGGGGGAGGGTTTACCAGGGCCTGTAGTGACAGGACAAGGGATAACGGATTTAAATTGAAAGTGGGGAGATTTAGATTGGGTATCAGGAAGAAATTGTTCCCAGAGAGGGTGGGGGGCCCTGGGACAGGTTGCCCAGAGAAGCTGTGGATGCCCCATCCCTGGGAGTGTCCAAGGCCAGGCTGGATGAGGCTTGGAGCAACCTGGGCTAGTGGAGGGTGTCCCTGCCCATGGCAGGGGGGTTGGAACTGGATGGGCTTTAAGGTCCCTTCCAACCCAAACTGTTCTGTGATTCTATGAAAAATGAGATGCTTGCTAAGGGTAAACTCAGATAAGAGTATAAGGGGCAAAGTCATGTGATTCTTCAGTGATACTTATGATGAAAAAATCATCAAAATTAACACCAACTCCTATAATGCTGCAGAAAATTTAAGAGAGGAGGTTAGTAATGCCCAAAAGGGTGAGGGTCTCTTTCCTCTCTAACTTCCCACTCCCCAGTCTGACCTTGCTAGGGATTTCAGCCCACCTGGGAAACCATTCTACAACGTGGTGTTATGAATCCCCTTCTCCTGGGCTGTGTCATCTCCTCTCTGGGGACTGACTTAGAGATACGCAGTGGTTCTTTCCAAGAGAAGGAAGAGGATGAAAGAGAAGAGTATACCTCACTCACTCTTTTATCCCCTCTGTTGGCTGGACAGTCCTCCAACTTTCAGGAGAGGCAGAAGGAAGATGAGTATCACGGCAATATCAGCACCCAAGTGTTCTGGTACTGTTTGGCAGGAAGACTTAGAATTGCAATCCCACTGCGGTACTGGTTTGCCGTCACCTGAACAGACATCAGACCTCTGAAGCACACACAAGTAGTCCACTGCAAGAGTTCCTCCAGCAGCGCCGGTATGCTCCAGACTCAGGCGCACAGCGTGGTAGTCACTTGCTCTTCCAACAGAAGCCATAAAGACTTGGGGTTGTTTGAAGAAGGGTATATCTTTTCACTTACCCCATCAAAAGAAGACAACCAAGTATTAACAGGGCTGTAATTCTCTGTAGCCCACTCTTTGCTGGTAAAGCCCCACTTAAGGAAGGATTTGAGGAGAATCCACAGAAACTAGTTTGCACAGCTGAACTCTGACTGGAGAGAAAGTGTCTCACAGCACACAGCTGAGTGAGGATCCCAGAATCTCTGCTCTGTTCTGCAAGATCCGTGGCTTCTGGGGACAAGCTAACGGCTCTTCTGTAAGGCACCAAGCCCCCTTCCACAACCAAGTGAGTCCAGGAAACAAAATACCCAAGGAGGTGCTGTTATCTTTCAATTTCCAATCTTCTTCCATCCTCTCAGCTGGTTCTGAGCTAATACCATTGTATTAATCTTCCTTAATAATTTTCCTATACTGATGACAACATCAGCTCAGTAATAAGGTCATGTGTTTTATAAAGTGATAAGAAGTTTTTCCAAGCTCTATGTTTTTCATTAGGGCTAAGTTTAAAAGGTGAAAGCTATTCTGACACAAAAAAGCCATTCCAAGAACCTGAAGGTTGCAAAGTTAAGCACCTGGGGGAAATGAGCATTAAAGATGCTGCACAATTCTTACTACATCCCCCCTTGCACGGACATCGATCCGGTATTAGGAGCTCTAGAGAGGCAAGATTGAAACTCTCAAGTATCCTGGCTTCAAACCAGCACCTTAGGAACAAGAGGACCAACGCTTTCCAGGTCCAACTCGGGAGCAACGTGCAGCGCAATGACCAAGGCACCACTTCCAGCAGAACTGGACCCCAGGAGACCGCACCATACAGCTTGTGCAGGAAGGGACCAACCTAAGTTTTGACAGTCGCAGTCCTTGACTTCTGAATGCTTATTTTTGCAACTTTTAAGACTCTGTTAACGCAGGTTTTGTGTACAAATCCTGAGATGTTTCAGTAAAAATGAAAAAGCAAACTTGGAAAAGAAAAAAACCAACAACATCCATCACAGACAACTGCACCGGCCTCCGGGTGGGTCACCAGCAGAGGCTGAACCCAGGACGTTTAGATCCCCCAGCCAGCTCTCTCCTCCTTGGGCTGGAAAAGCAACCCCCAGCGGTAGGCTCTCCTTGTCCCGGGGGCCCAGCACCAGAGGCAGATGCAACCCAGAGTGTGCCAGCCACTCGCACCACAGGAATGTGCAGCAGCAGGGTTCCTAGGTTCCCCTGCTGCTCCGGAATGGGATCTAGAAATCCAGCTGCATGACCAAGAGGCAGATGTGAAAAATTTGCTCTGCATGCCGCTGCGATTACAGAGCTGAGGTGCGGGGTCCCCAGAATGACAAATGGGGTTCTCCCTCTCGCCCACTTCTCATAACATCCCTGCGGCTCCATACAGCAGGACTTGGAGGCAGAACAGTTTTCAACATCTGGAAGTCTGCTGTGCCATAAGCATTTGCAAGGCCTTTAAAACGTACAGAAAAGAGCTCCTGGTTCCCAGCCCATCACCCCCTTCCGTAACTAAAGCATCTCTCGCACCTGTGCTCTGCCCGTATGACCACCCAAAACCACAACGGAAAGTGGTCGGTGGGACAGGTTAAGGAGAACACTGAAGTTCTGTTGTTGGTTGGTTTGGGGTTTTTTTTCCCAGCTGCGAAATCCTGATACAATCTGAGTATTTACAGATAGATCTAAGAAAAGCACTGCAACCTGTGACTGCTGAGTATGTTTGTGTCAGGAAGGGGGTATAAATCCTCATGGACTGCAGAACTGTCCCCTTTTAAACTTCAAACATTTGCTCCAAACACAAAGGAGCTTTAAACAGTTTTAACTATACCGTCAGATATGCCAATATTCTTGACATTTCCAAAAATATCCAGCTTAAGGAAACAGGTATGTAGAACTTGATCTCCCGTGATTAAAATCTGATGAACTGATAGCTAACTGAAGAGAGTGCCTCTGAATGAAAACGTAGCAAGAAACTGTAATTAAAAGCATGATTTTCAATGCCTTCTCTAATAGAGTCTCTGATCTCCGTTCAAAGCATCGCTTTCCCAACAATGCATTATATGAAACTTCAGAATGGCCTTGCAAGGCAAGCCGTCAAGCCTCACCACAACTTAGTTAAAATCTCTTCAGTTCACCACATTCCTTCGCTAGGAAGTGGATAGAATTATCTTTAGGTCTTTCAAGTCCTTTTAACCCACATAATTCGATCTTAAATCTTTGAAGACAATGGTGAAAAACCAAAACGGTTCCTTGTGGATGTTCCCCCCCCATAAGCACCTCGCGAAAGAAAAGCGTAACTTCAGTTCAAGAGATCTTGAACGCTTACCTTAGGTGCTGCCTTTTTGGGCTTTGGCTCCGGTTTAGGCGGAGCAGGTTTCTGTACAAAACATACATAAGAATCAGTCAGATGAATGCTATAAATGTTTTAGCAGTATGCCGGTAACTTTTGAAAACCATTCAAGGACAAAGCAGCTTAGAACTGTCCGCTTCATTCTGTTGTATAAAGGAGGAACTGTCAGAGACAGGTACGTATCTTTCGTTATCCATACCCGTGGTTCCTTGTGTGCGTTACAGCGATTACGGTACAGAAGATGATAGCAGTAGTAAGTGGATCATTACTGTGTCTGGGTGTAACTGTGAAGGCAAGCGGCTGTCAGAAATGAAAGGTATTAACATTTGGACATAACTCCGTGGATGAACACGCATCTTAGCTTTCACTAAAACGAAGTACTTTCTTTTTTAAATAGCAGCCGTTACCCGCTTGGCATTTCCAACATGGCTTAAAAAAGGGCTGGGTGCACAGAGCGTCTGCAGAAAAGGATGCCAAGAGCCTGTTTAAGGCTGTGACTTTGGGCTGAACCCTACGGCATGACACAGATTTACGCCCTCTAGGTCTCAGTTTACTCAACAGTTGGGCTCGCAAAATCAATGGGCAAATTACAAGTATAAGGAGCGAGCTGGTAATTTATAGAGCCATGAGCAGGTATGTGTATGGCGAAGACCTACGGAGAACAAATGCAGCTTGAAATCAGTATTCCTTGACTCTGGAAACTCACACATCCAGACCGAATGTTAACTAACACTGTCACATGAAATCTCTAAAGGCAAGTCTGTAATGCTGAGTTGATATTCAGGACTGGAAACACAGAATAGGAATTTTACTTTTCAGCACTGCAATACTCTAACCATGCCTTTCACAACACCAGTGGAAAAAACAAGCCCAAATAGTTTCTAACTGTCCCCCAGAACTGAGCATCCCTGTGAGGCAGTATTAAAAGAGTAAATAACGATACTTACAGCAGATAGTCTAGCCGACCTTCTCTTTGGCTGTGTAAAGAAAGATGTGTCACTAAAATTCAGAGCGTATAAAGCAGCGCTTTCTCAGAACCGCAACCCAGAGCAACAGGACGCATATATTGCGCCATGGAGCTCCCTAAGAATTCCAGGATTTATGGAATTACAGGCACCATGGCGATGACCTCCCCCACATGCAGCTCTGCTCAACAGTTCCCACTCTACGACGACGCCCTTTTACCCCAGCGAGGTGGGAAGTGATAAAGTTCCTACGCTTGCAGGAGTTGTGCATTAAGGCTCTGCTGCTGTCTACAGGGAACACGTTCCCACTGGAACCGACGGCCTCTGGCCTGAGCCCAGCAGAGCCAGGACCTCAGCCAGGACCCACCTCAGGCGACGGGCCTGTGCACCCAAACGCGGGGCCCTGAGCCTGCACCCACCCCACCCCGCCCCCCGGGGGCTGCAGACCCCGCGTGAGGTGCGGGGGGCCTCGTCATTTCTGTGCACAGGTTCTGGGAAGGCACGGGGACCGGCATCAAAGCTGTAGCTCCTACCTCCTCCTTTGCCTCGCCTTCAGCTGGAGCCTGTAAGGAAAGTGAGAGATGGAGGTGAGGCGGCGGCACACACCCATGGGGAGGGAGCCCCCAGAGCCAGCCGGCAGACCCCGGCCCGGCGTGGCAAGTTGGGGGGGAGGGGGGTGTCGATGGCGGGCCTACCCAGCCCCCCCCCTTTAATCGCCTCACGCACTACAACTCCCACAACGCCCCGCGGCCGCCGCCCTACGTCAGCACGCCGAGGCGTCGCCGCGTTTAAAAATTTCCCGCCAAATTCGCTGCCACAACAAGGTCGCCCCCGGCCTCCGCGCAAGGACAATGCCGGCCCCCCCCCCCCCCCACACACCGGGGCCCCACCGCCGCCGTCTCCGCCCGCGGGGCCGCGGTTAGGCCCCGCCGCACCCCCCCTCCGCACCGATGGTGCGGAGGGGGGGTGCGGCGGGGCCTAGCCGCGGCCCCGCGGGCGGGCGGCTCGGTTACCCGCGGGCGGGGGCCGGCGAAGGGGATGCGGGGTTGAGGGGAAAGGTGGACCCAGTGGGTCCCGCCGAGGCAAAGTTCCTAATGATGGTGGTGTATCCCTTTCCCCGCTTTCCTTCAAGGACAGTTTCAAATTCTGCGCCGCCTAATGGCTCCAAATTACCATTGCACAACCATCTGGTATGACAAGAAGTGGGAGAGGAGGAAAAAAAAAAAAAAAAAAAAAAAGGAGAACAAAGGCAAACGCAGGAGAAAGAGGCACCGTTTAGCCCCAAATCCTCCCGAGGAATGGCCCGATCCGCCTTAAAATGCCCCTCCGGGATGGCTGGGGCCGCTCGGGCGCGGTGTTTTCGGTGCTGGGCGAGCGGCAGAGCCGCGGGTGCCCAGCGCTGCCTGGCCGTGCTCTCCACAGGGGCAGCAGCAGCACCATGGCTGTTGGTAATCCAGCATGGAGACACCGCTCAGCCTTCTCCTTCCCAACAAAACAGCCCGAAGTGAACTCACAGCCTGCCCTGCCCGCGCCGAGCAGCACCAACACACGCCCCAGCCCTCGCCCTCCGGTCCCAGCTCCGCTTTAGGACACGCACAGCACATTAAAAAAAGCCAAAACTCCACGCACACACACACACACGCGCGCGCGCGCAAAAATTTACAGATAATTCTGCAAACGCCGCTTTAATCTCCCCCCTTCGCTCCCCATTTGTCCTCTCCCTCCCCCCGCTCGCCTTTTTTTCCTTTTTGGTTTGGTTTTTTTTGTTTTGTACTTACCTTTCTTTTGGGCATAGTTGCACCTTAATAGTTGATTGCAAAATATATAGATACGGATATATATAAAAAATAAATGTGACCACCCAAAAACTGTTTCAACCGTTCTGCAAAATTGCAAAAAAAAAAAAAAAAAAAAAAAAGCAAGCTGTGTAAGGGACCAAGAGTTAATTGCAGCAGAAACTGAACAAAAAAAAATCCCCCCCTCTTTATTGCAAACAGTAAAATACACCAACACGCAACCAAACTGCATGAATGGGGAGCGCGAGATGGGCCCAGCCGCCGAGTGACGGCCGCGCCGGCCAATGGGAGCGCGGGCAGCGGCCCGGGAGGCGGGGCGGGAGCGGGGGGGGCGGGGCGGCGGCCGTAGCGCGAGAGACGCGGGCGGCCGGGGGGACGGCGGCTCCTACGCCGTCTGCGCAGCGGAGCCGGCCTAAAGCGCGCGGTGAATACGGCGCCGCCGCCGGCCCCAGCGCGGCCCGAGGCGGCCGGCCGGCCGGGGCGAGGCGAAGCGGACGCAGCCCCCGGCCCGCCGCCTCTCCCAGCGACCCCGCGCACGCCGCGTCCTGCCCCGACGGCCCCAGATCTCCCCCTACCCCTCGCCTCCTTCCCCGCGTTCCCCCCAGAGGCCGGGAAAGAAACTTCCTCGAAAGTTAGCGCAGGCCGCAGGACGACAACATGGCCGCCTCGGCGGCGGCTCCGGCCCGCGGCCCGCGGGGGGCCGCCATGGCGCGGGGCGCGGCGGCCTGGCAGCCCAGGGCAGCCGGCGGCCCGGGCCGGGGCGGCGGAGGGGGGAGGCCGGCCCGGCCGACGGCGGCCGCCGCGTCCCGCCTCTGCGGTACCTGTTGGAAAGGGCCGACAAACCCCCGGGGTTACCTCGGCGCGGGCGGCTGCGGCCTTTGTCCGCCCCGGCCCCACGGGGTGTAACTGAGGCTGGGCTACAGCGGACAGGGGTTTTCGGGACCAGTTTCGGTTCTGAGGTGCCTTTTGGTCTGTCAGTGTCCGCAGAAGCGTGTGAGAGCTTTCCCGGGGCCAGGCCTGCGAGTTTGAGGCAGGCCGTAAGGTGAAGGCTCAGCCCTGGGCACGGACTGAGGAAAATCTGCTTGTTGCCATCATAACTGCGATTTCTGCCAGGGTTTCTGCCGTCTCTTTTGTATGTTTCTTTGGGGAAAGCACAAGGCGTGCATTAACACCATTTTTAGGACCCAAGGGCATTGCAACTAAGGTTTCCAGGGGGAGCGGCTGCTCTGAGGCCTATTTACTGCCCAAAGCCAGCCTAATCTCCCTGAAAACCTGCAGTGAAGAAGGCTGCAGGCTTCCTAGGTAGCCTGCTTCAGCACTCCATTGTCCTTAAAACCACAAAGTTCTCCCCAGCATTTGCACTGTGCTTTTGTTGTGTAATTTGAGTTTTATTTCCCTGTGCCTAGCAGACACAGAGGACAGTCGGCATCAGTTTACACCAAGATTTTAGATACGGTATCATTTCACATACTGTTACTGTATTCTCCCTTAAACGTCATTATTTCTAGACTAAACAAATTCTCATAGGCTGTATTTTCTAATCCTTTTATCGTTCTTAGGCTGTTCCTGACTTTTCGGCTCTCCTTACACCTATATTCAATAATCAGGTTAATTAGGTAACCTATCTCAGCGTGGCATTTGCCGACTTTGCAGTAGCATCACCATGTAGGTTCAGGTTCTTTTTCTGATCCCCTGTAATTCCCAGATCCCTTTCGGTGCTGTGCTCTGCACAGCTGTTCCCCCTGTTCCTCACAAATTCATGGTGACTTTTCGATTTGTCACTTCTTACATTGCCTCATTCTATGCTGGTAGTTGATCTGGAGCTTGGAGTTCAGCGGAGCAGCTTTCCAGCCACGGGTCCACCTTTCTCTCCTTCCAGTCAACGCAGAACTGTCAGATGCCGTCACTCTTCTGTAGTCAAAGATGGCTACGGCTGGCCTGCTGAATACCAGGGAGTGAGTGTGCTTTCCAGGCACTGCCAACCTCAGCGTAAGGACATAACAAAGGACGATTTAGTCTGTTCTTCCCTGCTGCTACCTGTTGCTGCCATCTTCCTGAAAGGTCGGGTTTAGTCACTGGTGGCACTTGGCTTTACTTGAAGGCTGAAGCAAAGAAGACACAGCTTGTGTGTGTGCTTTCCTTTATTTGTGCTCCTTTTCTGTCAGCAGTAAGGTTTTCTTTGGTTTTGCTCTTGCTCCCAATGTGTGTAAATAGAATGTGTTCCCATATTCCTTCCTCACTGCAACTACTTTTGCACCTTCGTCTCTCATGTTGTTCCTACGTGCCCGTGCTATTCCATTATCCTCATTCTTAGTTGTCTGCTTGTTTCCACTTTGTGCACAGTTTAGAAAGACTGCTTATGTATTTTTAAAGCTGCCATTACAGCTACGTTGTACTTGCGTTCATCTTTATGTTGGTCTTTAATACGCTTCCTTTCGTTCTTCCACGTTCGGATGGTTTTCCGTTCTGTCCATGGGTTTCTTTCATTACCTGTTAATCACACCACCGGCAAGTTTTCCTGTATTAATCAAGATTTTAAGTAGCGTTCCCCATAGTTTTCGCCATCCTCTGAGCTAAAAATTGCCCAAAACACGTTTCAAGAGCTCTTGGTCTTCTTTCAGGAGTCTGTGTCCAGCTGGATTTCTCTGTTACCAACAAGGCTTGTGCTTCAGTTGCTTCTGGCAGTTGCCTTGAAAGGTTTTGCCTGTCTCCCTGAAGCTACTGGTTCACTCTTTCTATATCCTGCGAGAAGTCTGTGTGCAGCTCTGGAAAAGGAACAGGAATTTGTTGGAGTCTCAACATTTTCTCTGGAACAACGTGCATGACAAGGAGGTTGGTTGAAAGTTTGGATCAAAATGTGCACTGGAAGGTAAGCACAGATTTAAAATTCACTGTTAAATTTTGCACTATATTTGCTATGCTCTTTTCACTTTTTTCAAACATTTTAACTTTTCTAAAATTTCTCATTAAACGACAAGCTGACCGTAATAATAATTCGTTAGAAGATCACTTTCCTCTGAGTAGATTGGATAAGCCGCTGCACAATACTGTGAATGCTGAAGGTGTAAATGGCTGCTCCTGGGCAGAACTCTAAAAATAACAGACCTGCTTGTAGCCTGTGGATATTCTGAACACCCTTCCTTCAGGCCAAGTGGAAGGAGCAATTAAACATCCCTTTATGAAAGAATAACTAGAAAGAATAAGAAGTCACCTGTTAGATTGGCCATCAGGAAGAAGTTCTTCCTGCAGAGGGTGGGGAGCACTGGGACAGGCTGCCCAGAGAAGCTGTGGGTGCCCCATCTCTGGGAGTGTCCAAGGCCAGGCTGGATGAGGCTGGGAGCAACCTGGGCTAGTGGAGGGTGTCCCTGCCCATGGCAGGGGGGTTGGAACTGGATGGGCTTTAAGGTCCCTCCCAACCCAAACCGTTCTGTGATGATTCTAAATCACCAGGGAGGTGGCCATGGCTGGTTGAATTTTCTTCTAAATCACAAAGGTAGCTGCATGTTGACCTGTGACCTTTTTGATAAATTAGGCTTAGGAGCATGAGTTTGTTCTGGATCATTAGTTTGTACCATGTGACCTTTTCCAGCATTTTTCCAAAACCAGCACTTTTTACACAAAGACCTAAAATTGAATTTGTGGTACCATATCACCGAACTATGTCAAGAGTAAATCAGAGCAACAAACCAGAAATTAATCTGTTCTGTGCTTCTGTTTCCAGGAGAAAACGTCATGCTAAAATTTTAATTCTGCTTCTGTAAGTAGGTTATTAACTCCAGGGGTAAAAACATCCAGCCAACAACCAGAACCACAGGACCGTCTCAAAACAAAAGTAACCAGCACTCGGAACAGTCAATCTGAAGGGCCCGCACTGAACTTAGCGAGCAATGCTCAGATGCTGAGAATTTGTTAGCAAACTGGGAACTTGCTGACAACCCAAGTGCAAAAAAATACCTTCAGGCTGCAACCACCACAGCTCAGTTTCCTTTTTGCCCCCCTAATCTTTGCAAAATGGGGAAAAACTCGGCCAACTCGATTTTTATACCCCAGTGGTCTGGCTCCTGGCTCTTCTGTGTCTCTTGAGCAGTCACCTCAGGGATCCGCATCTCCCCAGCGTCCTCCGAGGTGCTGTTAGCCACATCTTGAATGCTGGATGGTTTTAAAAACCGTTTGCTGCTTCACAACACATCACGTAGATGTTCCTGCTGCTGCCCCAAGGCAGGAATTTCCTGCAGAGGAGGGGACCCTGTCCCTGAGGTCAGAGACCTGTAGTCCTTGAGGAGTGTTCTCCTAGATTACCTTCCTGAACTGAAGCAGGTCAAGATATTCCCGAATACAGGAAACATACACCGCCAACCGTGTTTTCCTGTTACGTACCTGGCATTTAAAGCGTCCGTTGGCCTTATTTGATATAACTTTTGAGATGAGCGGATTATCCATCTATGGAAGATGTTTGTGCTCATTTAATTTTATAGTTTGTCCTGGGTGGTTTTATGGTTGGTCCTGGGTTAACCATCGATCTATGCGTCAAATTCAATACTGAGTGTAATGAAACATTTAGTGCTTATTAATTGGGGAACATGCAGGTGTCAGTCAGTCTGTTGGTTGGTTAAGGATTCTCACTGAGTCTGTTTGTTCATCTTTACTTGAGTAAAACCTTTGACTTAGCTACACCTTCCTACCCAGTCACCGATAATAAAGGGGACGACTGCAAGCACCACAGTGGAGTTTTATTCAACACAGAGTTTGACTGAACACAAACTACAGATAAGAAGAAATTCAGTCCGTTGCAGTCAGACAAGCAAACTGTCGGCAGCAAGTCTGTCTTTTAGTTATTTCTTCTAGTTTTGGTTCTTTAACAGAAGATGTAATATGGAAAAGCAGTCAAAACAGATTACTACTAAAATGAAGCCAGAAAAATCAGAAAAGAAAAATGTCTCAGTGGGGAGCAGTGACGAGCTGCGTTCCTCAGGGGTCGGTGTCGGGACCGGTGCTGTTTGTCAGCGACATGGACAGTGGGATCGAGTGCACCCTCAGCAGGTTTGCTAACACCAAGCTGTGTGGGGTGGTCGACACGCTGGAGGGAAGGGGTGGCATCCAGAGGGACCTGGACAGGCTGGAGAGGTGGGACTGTGCCAACCCCATGGAGTTCAACAAGGCCAAGGGCAAGGTCCTGCCTCTGGGTCAGGGCAATCCCAGCACAAGCACAGGCTGGGCAGGGAATGGATCGAGAGCAGCCCTGAGGGGAAGGACTTGGGGGTACTGGGGGATGGAAAGCTGGACATGAGCTGGCCGTGTGCGCTGGCAGCCCAGAAAGCCAACCAGATCCTGGGCTGGATCCAGAGCAGCGTGGCCAGCAGGGCGAGGGCGGGGATTGTCCCCCTCTGCTCTGCTCTGGTGAGACCCCACCTGGAGTGCTGCATCCAGCTCTGGAGCCCCCAGCACGAGAAGGATATTGACCCATTGGAGCGAGTCCAGAGGAGGCCACGGGGATGCTCCAAGGGCTGGAGCCCCTCTGCCATGGGGACAGGCTGAGAGAGTTGGGGGTGTTCAGCCTTGAGAAGAGAAGGCTCCGGGGAGACCTTATAGAACCTTCCAGTGCCTGAAGGGGCTACAAGGAAGCTGTGGAGGGGGACTTTTTACAAGGGCCTGTAGTGACAGGACAAGGGGTAACAGGTTTAAACTGAAAGTGGGGAGATTTAGATTGGATATCAGGAAGAAATTCTTCCCAGAGAGGGTGGGGAGCACTGGGACAGGTTGCCCAGAGAAGCTGTGGGTGCCCCATCCCTGGGAGTGTCCAAGGCCAGGCTGGATGAGGCTTGGAGCAACCTGGGCTAGTGGAAGGTGTCCCTGCCCATGGCAGGGGGGTTTGGAATTAATTAATTAATTAATTAATCTTTAAGGTCCCTTCCAGCCCAAACCGTTCTGTGATTCTGTGAGTAGTTTTATCAGCTGATCAGTTGCCAACACTGTCTTTCTTTTACCTTTTCCTCCCGAGTTCTCGCGTGGTGTGCGCCGCTGTACAGGTCTCCAGCGCATGGTGACTGGCATTACAGTAACAATTCTGCCTCTCCAAAAATATAGTTATGGTAGTGCACGTGAGAAGAGAAAAGCGAGTTTGCAGAGCAGCAGAAGTCACGCACGTTCCTGGTCTTGCACAAAGCTTTGCACGCAGCCCTGTCCCCAAAACTGGGATAAGCCTTTATTGAAAGGAAAAGGGAAAAAATGTAAATGCCATACTGGGATGTGTGAATAATATAATCTGCAAAACAAGAACAACTTCCAGGGAGCTACAGGCAGGATTTGTCTGTCCTAAAGCAGATGCTGACTTTTGAGTTAGTTGTCTGGACCCCCTCTACAGTCAGCAGAGGAAAGCAGGCACCTTCCGGCTCTGGTGCGCTCCATTCCAGGGAAGATAGTAGGTCTGGCATTACAAACCAGAAAATGTATTTCCTTACCTAACACAAGGGACATTATTAACAGGTTGGGTGACTTCTCAACACAGAAATAAGTGGAAATATGTCCTACCCTTGTAGCATTGGATTAACTCCATCAGCTCGCTTAGCAGAGATGATGCAAACGCGGGAGGCAGCAGGGGCAGACAACACAGCCACCGTGGGAAATGCCTGGTGTCTCGATGGAGATCACGCCGGTCGTACATCTGAGTGCGAATGGTTAGACTCTGTTAATGACATTTTATGGAGCAGCTGCTCAGGGAGGCCAAGAAAGGAGAGGTAACTTGATTTGGCGGAGGCCAGAGAACAGGACCTAACCCTTTGAATCAGTGACCATTACGGGCTTAAAAGTCACCACTGATCAGAGCAACAACAGCCAAAGAAATCCCCTGTCGTTCTTGGTTTTGGAAAGGGGAAGTCTCTAACAGAGAAGGCTTCTTGGAAAAAGAAGCTGAAAGAATGGAAGTGTTTCATGGAGCACGGAGACTACTGAGAGACATCACACTGGAAGCTCTGACTAAATGCATATCACCTGTCGAAACAGCATGCAGGAGACAAGCACGGCTAAAAAAAGGGCTAAAAAATCCAACGTGGCTAAAAGGCGGGACTTGGGAGGCTATCAGAAACAAGAAGGCAACCTTCGAGGAGCGGGATTTGTGTTTTAATGAGGAAAACAGAAAAGTTCATAAACAAGTGATGTAAAAATGGTTGTGTGAGCAACAGTTTGACACACACCAGGCAAAAAGACTTAAGAAGCGTAGTAAGTCATTTTTCAGTCTGGTCAGGAGCAGGAAGCCTGAAAGACATTTTCTAGAACGAATCGGCTATTGAGCTATAAAAGGAATGTGTAGAAAAGACAATACTGGAGCAGAAAACCCAAATGAGTTTTTGCATCTGTGTTTATTGTGGAGGAGGCTGGGGAAGTTCCCAGACAGGAACTCACAAGCTTGCCTGAGGTTCTGTCTCGTGCTGAAGCGTTGGTAAGGGTTAGAATCAATCGACAAAGCGAGTAATAACAAACTAACCATTGCCAGATGGTCCTCACCGCACGCACCGAAATGCCCAAGCCTTTCCTTAAAACTGCTTCCACACACAGCCTTAGGAGATGGCTGATGCCACTGGGGTTTAAAGCCCGTTCCCAGGGAGACTCAGCACCTGAGAGGGTTGCGAGAGGTCAGCACAGAGAAGTTCTACAAAACCATGCTGCCTTTAGCGCTTCTTTCCTCTTCCCAAGTCTTCCCAGCAGCCATTTGAAGATGCCGAGAACACAAGGAGAGGGAATCCTAGAATCCTAGAATGGGTTGGGTTGGAAGGGACCTTAAAGACCACCCAGTTCCAGCCCCCCTGCCATGGGCAGGGACACCCTCCACCAGCCCAGGTTGCTCCAAGGGAAGGGGGAGAGCAAGCCTGTGGAGCAGACCCTTTGACCGAAACTGTCTCGGTCCCAGGAAGCCCCAAGCTCTCTTCAACTGTGAATGTACTGATTAGCTGCAAGTATATAAAAACTTCCAACAGTGGCACGGCAGGCATCATGCACATCTGCAGCTTCTCTTCCCCTCCTTTCAGCTTGCTCTGAGCTCATGGCAAGCTGGAACCGCAGGTTTCTCTCTGAACGGGCTCAGGGGAGGAAGGATGTAGCATTCAGAGCGCAAAACCTTGTTCTGCCCAGCCCAGGTCCGGAGTCAGCGGGAGCCAGGGACCAGGCAAGGGTGTTGGCAGACTTCTGGACTGTATTTCAGGGCAGCAACCCTCTGTGAATGCCCAGTTAAACAAACCAGCCTCAAATGCCACTAAGAGCGTGACTGTTCCTGTTATTCTGGCTGAAATCCTGGTATCTGTAGTATTCCCTTCCATGTACTTCCCTGGGGTACTTCAGGGTAACCAAGTGCCCTTCAGGAGCGTGCAGAGGGCTGGGTGGTGGCTGGCGCTGGCAGGACGGACAGCCAGTCTGGAGCACAAGAAGGAGACGTTAAACGCCAGAGCGGGGAGTTGTGCGTGGCCTGCCCCTGGAGGGGTGGAAGTCAGCCGAGGGACGGGGAGGTGTCAGGGACAGGGAACGGTGACAGTCCCCACGCCGGCTGCTGCCGCCCAGCCCCGTAACGCTGCTATCAGTAATCCTGTTGCAGCCGGGCCGGCTGAGCAGGCAGCAGCGGGGAGCGGGAGCAGGATGTGGGTCTGGCTGCTGACACCCGGCGCTGGCTGAGCGGGTGATCCTGGCCAGAGCGTGGCCTCTGCTGCGTCTCACCTGCCACTGCCCACGGATTGGTGGCGAGGAATGCCGAACCTCCAGCCCTTGGACTAGTCGGCACCTCGGGCTTCAGTTTGCCAAAACTGTCTGAAAGGGCTGTGCAGCCTTCGCGTTGGATAAGGCTTGGCAAACCGGCCCGGATCAGTTCTGGGTGCGGTAGGAACAAACCTTTAAAGCGCAACAGCCGTGCAGGCGACCCACACTAGGTACACCTGGCAGCTGCTGCAGCGCAGCCTGTGTGTACCTGGAGGCACCCTCCAGCCTGCCGCCATCCAAACGCCATCCGAACAGCCTCCAACGCGCCCGCTGCGGGCACGGTACCGGCTGCCGGGAGGTTCTCCGGGAGGTTCTCCGGGAGGTTCTCCGGGAAGCGCCGTGCTGCTCCCAGCAGTGCACCGGGCACGTGCTCCCAGGCCACTCTGGAGTTCCGGACTGGCTTTTCGAGAGCCCCAGGCAGCCTTGGCTGTGTAAGCGCCGAGCTGGCGGGGGGGTATCACGTTATTACCAAACTACAATCACCCATTCCCCCCCTATTTGCAAGCTGCGGTTCAAACTGAAGGTCCCGGCCCGCAGCCCCTGTTCGCGGGCCACTCCTCCGCCGTGAGCCCCTTCGCCCCGACGGCAATCCAGCCTTGGCAAAGGGGTCGGCAAACGCAGGGGGAACCGTCGGCCGCCCCGGGAAGCCGAAGCTCCCCGCAGGCCTCCCGCTTCGCCCGGCGCCCCGCGCCCGCCCCTGCTCCGCCCCCCCGAGCCCGGGGCCCGCCGCGCGCCAGCAGGGGGCGCACCGCGGCAGCCAGCGGCGGGGCCGGGCGGGGCTGCGGCCGCCCCCCGCGGCGGGGGGGACCGGCGGGTCGTGTGCGGGGCCTGAGCTGCCGGCCCTGAGCTGCCGGCCGTGCTGCGCAGGGCTGCTCGGGGCAGAGCGGGTGTGCTTGCAGCCTGGCTTTCTTCCGCCTCTTCCCTTTACTGTTCCTAGGGGTGGCTCCGAGGGGTGCATTTGGTAAACAGCCTGCAGGACCCGGCGGCAGTGCCAGCCTGCCCCCGCCAGCGGATGCTCTACGTGATGTTTTATGTTGTGCCGGTACACACCTGCACAGCGTGGGGGTTTTAGCAGAACCCTGTCAGTTCTGTGGCCGAGGTAACGGGCAGACAACAGGCAAGGTCTGCCATGCTCCGCGCGGCAGGGTTTGCTTCCTCGAGCATCACCTGCCATGTGTCTTGCACGATGACAGGCCAAAACAAGGAAACCGGGCCTTGCTCTGTTTCCGAACGAGAAGGGGGAGGAGAAGCAGGTCTCCTGCACTCCTCCACCCCCACCCCCAAACATGTTCGAGCAGGGGAGGGGAGTTTCCACCCGCCATAAATCAGCAGGGCGCTGGCATGGGCTGTAGCAGGCCGTGGCTCTTGCAGAGCAGGGGTGAAGTCAGAAGGCAGGCTCTGAGTCACCGTTTGCCTCCTGGCTCCAGTTACTGGCAAGCTTGGTAGGCCGGGATCGGAAGGGAAGAGTAGAGTTCTTATTTCCTATTGAGAGCGCTGAGCTGACACCTCTTAATGATCGCACGGTCCTCCATTGCGGGAGTTCAGACACACCCCATCCCCTTCTCTAGCAGCAGCATACGCTCGCCTGAAGAAGGAAGCCTGACACCTTGGCAGGTTACTTCCCAAATAAGTGAAACTGAATTCTGGATGTATTTCTCTCCGTGGTTACAAAGAAGCCGTGGAGTGTGCTTCCTGACCTTTTGCACCAGAGGGATTCTGCAGCTGGTGAGTGCAGTATCTTTCATTGCGAGCTTGTACTATACTTCTTTTTTTAAAAATAGCTTAATTTGCCAGTACTCGGAAGCCCCCATCCTTGCCTGTGGCTTAAGAAAAGGAGCTAGCAGACGGTTGCCATTACCGGCAGTATTTTTATCCGGAATCCCCGGATGACTCCGGGGTGAGCAATCCGTTGAACTCCCCACCCGGGGGTACTTACACTCCTGCTGAAGTCAGTGCCGGTGCTGCCCCTCAATATTGCTGATTCTTAATAGATAAAATGATACAAACCAACGTTCCGCCGTTGAGTTTTCCTTCTAGCAACAGTAATAAAAGATGTAGCCTGACAAGATGGCCTTGTACAAACACACGCTACAGCAAGTGCCCAAAGGAACGGAGAACAATCATCGCTGAGTATCGTGCCGTTTTGTTGGCTGCACGAGAGCAGGAGATTTTCCTCTTAGAGGCGTAATATCTATTTGTTAATTTTGTTTGAGGTTTTGGTCTACCTTGAGAAGGCTAATTAAACACTTCACAACTGTTTCGTAGTGAAAACAAAAATAATACCATGGTTTTTACATGAGTAGCCTGGGAATAGAAAACATTGCGCTTTTCTGCCAATAGAGTAGAAAATTTACTGTTATGAGTCAAGAAAACCTAGTCGTTTCAATAATACCCCATTCATGTATTGCTCTTAACTTAATAAATCTTCTTTCATGATGATAAAATGCCTTCTAAAGTGCACTTTTGAGAGTAATGCTTATACCAGTTTTTTTTAGTAGGCAGAAAGACGAGGCGCAGCTCACTCCAGAAGAATTTCAACTCCGAGGAGCTGAAGTGCGTTGCGAGGGGGAGAGGAGAGCTGGCCAGAGAGCAGGCGGCCAGCCAGCACAATGACAAGTGAGCCCAAAGTTCAAATAAACCTATCTAGCCCCTTCTCCACCTGCATTTTTTCATCCTTCCTGATGAGCTGTGGTTTCTACCTCCGGCGGTCCTTGCCATGATCAGATGACAGGCTGGCACATAGCGTGGGGCTTCGGAGGAGGTGGGAATTATCAGTGCATTTCTCAAGCAGCTGTGAAGGGCGCTGTACAAACACCTCTGAAGAAACATTCCTTGAAGAATTTTAATCTCCTGGGCTTAATTCGGTTTGTTTTAAACGGATTAAAAAGTACACTTTTATTTTTATTAAATTTTGAAATTCCCTGAACCAGGGGATTTTTATTGTGTACCGTCATCCTAAATACATTTGGATGTATTGCTTTTTCAAAAGGTACGTAACCCTCACGACAGTCTCAAAGACCGAGGTATCATAAATAATATCAAAATTAGGCACGTCATCCTCAGAATAGTTCTCTTTCCTCTTACTACTGGCAAATTAATAAAACAAATATAGGTGACAATTCAATAGACTTTTTAATTCAGCAGTTCTTTTTAAAAGAATCGTGTCTGTGGTTAGAAAAAAACACCTGATGATTTGAAACAGGAAGGCTTATTTAGTTTGGAAAAATAATTTCAGCAATACCTCCTGCCCTTTCTGCCACGAGCAGAACAAACATCTTTCACCTTAGCTTGTAGGCGGTAAAATTTCAGCTTGCTGTGTTTATTGCCGTATTTTCCATTTTCCGTGAAGTTGCCATCAGAATGTATAATAAAATATAGGTAAGGCGATATTTGGAGTACCAGGAGGCAAGCGGACGGCAGGTGCTGAATATAAATTCCTCTAAATAACGCGTCACCGTGACTGTAACTGTTAAGAACCCTTCGAGGTCTCATCCCGTGGTCCTGATGAGTACAGATGATGGAACAGCATGCCGTGGATCGCAGGGCAGGCTGCCTGGCGGCTCCCTCCGGGCCTGCTGCAGGGCCCTCAGCCCAGCGAGCAGTCGCCACGGCGCAGAGCCCCGGCGAGGGCAGGGAAGCAGAGGGGCCAGCTCAGGAGCGGGCAGCGGCCACCTATGCCTCCTTCTTCGATGCTTTAGTTGCGTGGGAAATGCCGTGACTTCGGGAAGCGGAGCAACTCGGCTGGACGCGCAGCCAGCCTTCTGGCACAGGGCGACGTGTCACTTGGGCACCAACTCCCGCTGGAAGAAATTTTAAAAGGAAACTGCACAGGAACGTCTGCCCATCCCGCACTTGTCACCCCTCCGAGCGACACGCCCAGGACACGGGATCCCGCGGGCGGGCTCCAGCCTGGCCGGGGCGCGCCCGCCGGCCGGTGCTCTCACACCACGGGCACGGCAGGGACCGGGGCACCCCCCGCGCGAGTGCGGGAGATGGCGGGTTTCCAGGGCCCGGCGGAAGCTGCCGAAGGGTGCGGAGCCCTAACGGCGGAGCGCTGGTGCGGCTCGCTCGTCCCCTGCTCGGCGACCGCCGCCGCAGCGCTCCCGCCGCCTGCCTCCCCCCGGCCCCCGCGGCGCCTCAGCAGGCTCCCCGCCGCCATGGCGCGGGCGCTCGCCGCCCCGCACGTCTCGCGTGGTTCGTCGAGAACTCGCCTCGCCCCTTTCTTTCTTTCTTTTTTTTTTAACCATTTTCCCTTCTTCCGGCCCGGGCGGCGGTGACTGCCGGGCCGGCAGCCCAGTGAGCGCGGCGAGGCGGGGCGAGGCCTCCCGCCGCCTCCTTCCCGCCCTCCCGCCTCCGCCCCGGTCCGCACACACCCACCCGCCCGCCCGGCTCCGCATCCCGCTGCCGCCGCCTCGTCTCCCAGCATGGTCATCAAGGTCTACATCGCCTCCTCCTCCGGCTCCACGGCGGTAAGGGGGAAAGTTGTACCGGGCGGGAGGGCGGTGGCGCGGGGCCGGGGGGCGCGGGGGGGCCGCGCCGGCTGCGGGCTCCGCTCGGCTCCCCTCGCCCCGGGGCAGCCGGGCTCCGCCGCGCTCCGCCGGCCGAGGGAGCACCCAGCGCCTGGGGGGAGATGTGCGTGCCGAATACAGCGCGGTTTCCTGCGGGGTTCAGCAGCCCGCGGGGGGTCTGTGTGCCGCTCCCGGGCGGCCGGCACCCCTCGTCCTGCGCTGGGAGGGCAAAGCCGGCGATGGCTGCGGGGTTTTTTGTTCTTGAGGTTGGTTTCTAACCGGTGTCACCCATCGTGTCAGCACTCGGCTTTGGTGAGTTTATTCCTCCTGGGCGGAACGGTCAGTGGTGGCAGGCGTGTGGCTGCTGTCCCAGGGGCTGCGCTTTCTTGCCCTGTGGGAGCGGGGAGTTTCGCCTCTTACGGCCCCGGGGCGTTCTGGGCAGAGCTCGGCCAGAAGGCTCGGTTTTCCCAAAGCGAAATAATCAGTCAAGTACAAAAATGGGTGCTTTGTGCCTAGGTTCAGGCGTAGCTCAGAGCTGTGGTGTCCTCAAGCTTGTCTGATTTCTGTTTGATCTGTGTGAGAGATGCTCCCAGTCTAAAATCCGAGGGGTTTTGTCGCACTTACTGAGAAGGAGACCTGGAAAATGCCAGAGACGTGGAAGATGCCAGCTACTGCAGTTAATGATCAGTGACTTTTACCACAAGTGGATAAAGAGATGAAGCTGTGGCTCTGTGATGACCTTCCGTGTCACTGTTAGGCTGTGTGCTTCAGGTGCAGGTTCCCAAACTTTCAGAGGACAGTGATGCATAGATTAACACCCCCCCCCCCCCCGAATTCTCCTCCGTTTGAGCGCAGTGGCTGATCTGTGGTCTTCAGCGGATATAAAATACCACCTCGGAAGGCTTTGCTGTTGATGGCTGTGATGCCGTAACCCCTCGTGTCGCTCTAATGGCAGAGGATGAGCCCTGTAGTGGCAAAGTGCAGATGGCGCAGGACTGTGTGCCTTGGGTGTCCCTGCCACTGCTCTCTTCCCGTGTCACTTTTGTTACTCTTGGTATCGACGCTGACATTGATGCGCTGATGCTGACTGTGAAAAGTAGATGGTGATCTGGACAGTGTTGAAAAGCTGAGCAGTTCATTCATAAAGGGGGTCCGAAGGGATTTCTGCTGGGTTTATACAAACTGATCATCTGGAGGGAAAGAAGCGGTCATTAGCAAATTGAAAAAGTAATTCCTTCTTTCTAATACAGCTGTTAATAGGTTTCAAGTTGACTGATTCAGTTGCTGTAGATTTTTATCAGTGACCTCTTGATGGCAGTTATTGATTTCTGTCTGTGTGGTGATACTAAGCTCCAGGGGCGCAACCACTGATCCAAATCCTGACTGTCTTCCTGGTTTTAAATTAGTTTTTTAATTATAAGCTTAGTGGTTTCCGTGATGCTGTCTCGTCCTTGTGTGGATTGCGCAGGCTACAAGGCTCAGTTCCGACTTCCTGCTGCCTTTTAGGCTCCTTTGTGCATCCTTGACCGGGAAACTTAAATATAGCATTGGCGTAGTCTGGTTTTGTGGAATTTGAGCGTAACATGCACATAATTGCCGGTTTTATGACACATATGTATATACACTCATGCCTGTGTCTAAAGCTAGTGCAGCTCAGGGCATCTTGTGGTTATGAGCAGGACTTGCACGTTCTTGGTTTACTGCGTACACCGAGGGTGTTTCTGTTGGCAGGGATCAGCCGAGTACCTCACCGGGTGGCTGCTTTCTTTCCACTATAAGAATTTTAATCAGTTCTCAACCTGAAGTAGGACAGAGAGGCACCTAGCCAGAGGGGTGTGTGCTTGATGGGAATGAGTCGTTTTCGTGGGTCTGAAGCCGTTGACGAGACGGGCTTTTCTTGGAGGACCACAGGAGCCTTTCTGGGTGCTGGAGTTGAAATAACCCACTTTGGGCAGGGAAAATCCACATCAGAGGAGGTTGCTGCAGAGAGATGGAGCAGAGTCAAAGCTTTGTCCAGCAAAGTAACTCAACTGGCTAACATCAGCCCCCTAAGGGCTCTGACTCCTGCTAAGTCGGCTTTGTACTGCCAGTGGCGCTCAGCACTGCGTTTGTGTCATTTTGGTTTTTAGAAGGCTCATTAACTTGAGTAGGAGCAAACCAGAAATAAGTATAAAATCTCTTCCTTCTTAGAAAACGACTGCCCCGTTTCTGTAAGTTGGTGAGGCTTTTGTGGGACTCCAGAAAGCGTCGTCTGCCATTGAATGGAAAAGTGGTTGAGATTGCTTCACACCTCACAGCCTGGGGCTGTAAGTCTTGGAGGGTGCCCAAATTTTGTGGTCTTCTACTGGCAGAGTCATACTTCGTTACGCAGTATAATTTGCCACATCATGGCATATGAAATGTTTCCCCAAGGCACTGTTCTCCAAGCAGTTTATATTCAGTGGTACGTATTTGTGAGGAAAGAGCGTGGTATGAAGTTCATGTCTAAGCAAAGGCATTTTACAGGCATGTTTCAAGGGATTTCTGGTGAAGTTCACTTAATTCCCGTGTACGTGTGTCATTCGGAGTCTGGGCCTGGGTGTTAGAGTGGAGAGTGAGTGCCGGGCTGCCCTGGCTGGGTTTGGCAGCAGGAGGAGTTCATGCTCGGTGTTCTCTCTGGTGTGTTTCGGGGGTTGCAAAGTCCTGTATTTGTACTAGATCATGGGGTTTGCTTTGTGCTCTGTATGGTAAAGGTGACTTTGGTTTGGGGTGGTTCGGTGCCGTCGTTCTCCTAAGCAGAGATAACTGAATACACTGGAAGTTCGTAATTAAGGGCTTGGCCAAAGTACTGCAGTCTCGGTCCGGCCTGCTGTGTGAATGTCACCCCAGGAATCATCGCGCAGCAGTTACAGCACCGGTTTCTTGCTGCGTTTGGGAGCCTTGCCCTTTCTCTTTAACCTCTCTCAGTGTGAATGTTGTACTGGTGAGTGGTGGGCTGGGGCGAGGACGCACGGGGGGTTGTCATTAGGAAGATGAGACACCAAATGTGGGAATATACATTTGCCGCCTCTGTCCAGGAGTCTTTCCGCGTGCTGGACAGTTGGAGCGGACGGTGTTACTCGGTATGAGACGGTGTCGGAGGCTGCGCACCTGAAATGACAGGCGCAAATGCCGCGTTCAGGAGCACCCAGGGGTTGACTCGAGCAGGGGCCGTGCAGGCTGCGAGAGGGATTTGACTGGAGACTTCCAGTCACCATCGGCAGGAGGCGAAAGGAGGAGGGCCCAAACAGTAATTAGACTCTTGATCCTGGAAGAAGAAGAAGGGAACAGCTGAATTGCACAAGTCTAGCCCGTGATTTTCTCCATTAGCGTTCAGACACGTTGTTGGTTTCTGGGTAAAAGATTGCCCTGGCTTTCCTGCAGCACCAGAAGCACTTGCGTGCGTCTTCCTGGAGGCAGATGGATTACCGGTTTTATCCATCTCCTGTGGAAACGAGCCAGCTGTTTAAATTCTTCTCAGTCTTACGATTGTGCATTTGTTGCCAACAACTGCACCGGTCTCGCCTATGGACTTTGCCCGAGGGAATTGTGTTCGTTATCCAATGTCCCCTTGCAAGCTCCAAGACTATGGGTGAAGCCTGGAGGCTGTGGCTGTGGGAGTGCAGTGCCAGCACTGGGCTGAGCTCTCCCATGTGCCGCTACCAGCGCTGCGGGCCACGCAAGCTGCATCGAATCCCTGGTGTCCAGACCGCTCCGTGGAGCCAGGCACTTCGCGTCTGTGGTCTGCAGGCCGTGCTTCCATCTCTCCAGGCTCTCCCCCCTCGCTTGTTCGGATGGCTGCGTGGGTGGTTTTCCTTCCTCGCCTCCTACGGCGACTGCCGACATGGCAGGATAAAGGATGATCTCCGGAGTTGGTGTCGGAGTTCCATGTTACACACCAGGCTTGCTGCTGTTTAGGGAGGGGTTTAGAGAGGAAGGGAAGTTTTAGTTTATTTTTTCATTCACAAAGTTAGGGATGTGGGGGGTTTAATGTTCTTTCTTGTATTGTTTCCTTGCTTGAGAAACGATCTAGTTTTTCTCCTCCCCGTCCACCAGGCAACAAAGAGGAAGGTGGCCTGAAGAGTGAACGCTTGCTCAGGGTTACCCCTACTCTTTGCTTTTCCCCCACACAACCCAGTCAGGCACAGGAGTGCTTTCTGGTGCTGCTGGGGATGTATAACCAGGGGCAAGTGCCTTCTGGAGCATTATGGGTTGCAACAGCTTTGGAGCGGAGACTGGAAACGAGCGGAGACTGGAAACGAGCAGAGTTGTGTGTCACCACCAGCTCTGGTCCCCGTTCAACAACTCAGGGCTTTGGGAGCGCTGGTGCAGCTCCTGCATCCTGACCCAATCCCAGTGAAGTGATACATGGAGAGATGGAGGCTGTACAAAAAATTTCACACGTTGCGCCCAGCATTTTTATCTTTGTGTATAATAGCTGTGCTTTGTTCTGCAGTTGCGTTCAAGGTTGCAAATGTGTTGTCAAAGCCCGGATGTGTGTGGTCACGTTTGTCATCCCGGAAGCCCTGAGCAGCGGCAGCAGACGTTCTGGAGCTGCTGATGAACTTCCTTCGGTCCGAGCAGCCCTGCATGTCAGTGCAGTTAGTATGAGGCGAAAATAAGGATACGAACCTTCTAGAAGTACTCATGTAATGTGATGCAAGTTTAGGTAAAACTAAACTTACAGGGAAAATAAGCTGCATCTGTAGTTTCAAAACCAGCCTCACAAGTGTATCTATGTGTTTGTGATACTTAACTCATGCAGTTTGTGTATTGTGGGTGAGAACTGATTTGTTACTAGGGCTGGTATTGATTTTTAAAACCATCCCTTGTGTAAACGTGATACGCGCGAAGTAGTTCTTTGGATACCCGGTGTTAACCAAACTTCAGCTCTCTCAGTAAAATGGTATGAATCGTTCAGAATCGGAGCTCTCAGGGTGGAAGACAAAACAGTAACGCAGATCTAGTGAGGCAGTTAGCTAGGATGCGTTCCATCTGCCTCGTGGGTTGTTTTTTTTAAAGCCATTGTTCCAAACTCTAGATAAGTCAAATATTTTTCTCAAAATACTACATTCAGATTTTTAATAGAGCCAGAGATTAAATTGGCTGCAGTTGTTGCAATAGCTTTACTATATCAAAATACAAAACATTCTACTGTGCTTAAATAAAACCAGTTTTCTGACAGCATGAAAAAGATGGGAAATTATGCTCCTCAGTTAAGGCTGGGAAAGGCTTTTTGCTGGGAATATCTGTAGCCTGTATATGCAGGTGTGGCAGTGTTTATTTTGAGATGGTGCATCAGGATTATGTCTTTCTCATACACTGCCTGGGGAGAAAAAGCTGACTTTGGGAAGAAGCTGAATGCTGCCAGCTTGCATTGCCTTTGCTTGAACCCTGAACCTCAGCACTTCAGATACGATCCCTATAGTGTCATGGCAGTGCTGAGCGCTTGTACTTTTTTAATAAATATCTGTAAAGTTGAGCAAGTAACTTTTCTTGTCCTGAGGCATTAAAGTTGCACTCAGAAAATTCCTGTACAAGTCCGTGAATTGGCATGCGTGCAATGAGCAGGGGATGCCAAAACCAAGAGTCTCTACAAGGTTATTCTTATTCTTCCCAGAAGAGGAGGAACTGGGGAGAGAGGAGACAAATGGAACTAAACAAACGTTGATAGGTTTCAGCTGTTCCAGCTCAAACCAGAACTAAAATATTCCCCTGTACGATAAAAAGAAGAGCTAAGGATGCGTCATTGTTGCAGCCAGAGATGGATGAGCTCTATGTAGCTGTTCCTCGCGCTCCCCATCTATTGAGCTGCTGCCCTGGAACCGCTCATCTCGGCTCCTGGCACTAATCAGTGACCTGGAAACCTGAACCAAGTCCACAACTTATATCAATATTGTGCTATTCAAGAATGTTTCTGCTCAAACATGAAGATACAGTGTTACCGACATTCCTTTAACCACAGCCATAGTCAAGGGGGACCTTCAGTTTATGGTTACCTTGAAAGCACTTTTGTTGGTCAGCTGTTTAATCAAGCCTGGAAGAGTTTTAATCGTAACACCTACTGTGATTTGTCCCGGAAAAACACCTGTGTCCAGGAGCACGTCGTTTCCAGGACAGCCCTTCCAGCTGACTGTTACGGCCTCTTTTCTGAAAATCGTAGCGCAGTAAAGTGAGACCGAGGTTTAAGCCGCCAGAAGAAAATGTGAAGGGTTAACATCAGACTGCAGAGTGATTGAAGCTGATGCAGTCTGGATACAGCTGAAGAAGTCCTCGCATCCTGACTTACAGCCTCTTCCTGTTGGGCTTAGTTTGCCCTGTGAGAAGTGCGTGTGGCTTCTTTCGTTAGCTCTCTGAAGTTTAGTTTTACTGGGGCTCTTTTCCCACGTGCGAATACTGCCTCGCTTCAAATATAAAGGTGCTCAAGCGTAAGGTTTCAACCATTACCTGTCAAGAGACCTATTGTTCGAACTACTGTGGTGTGAAGAGAGGAGCCAGAGGCAGCAGTGGTTTAAAAAGGGATCCAGGGAAGTCTGGCAGCCTCAAGCTGTCTCCCTGTGCTGGACAAACTGGTGTTACTCTGTGTTCGACTCTTTCCCTGCGGCACATGGACAGAGACGGAACGGGAAGGAATCAGTATGCTGTTGGAGAAGCAGAGTTACCTGGAGCAGCCACTGAGTCTGCGAACAAGGGTGATCCCTTAATACTGAATCCCTGGGATGGCTTCCAGAAAGTTTTGGACAAGCTTTGGCCAGGTTAAAAATCTCCAAACCAGCCCATAAAACAGCTGATATGGAAAAAGAGGAAAGGATCTTTTTTTTTTTTCTTTTTGTCTTACAATTGATTACACACCAGTTACATAAACCAGATAGCAATCAAGACTTTGGAATATACAGGCAGCTTTCGCAATATGCAGAAGTTCCCAGGAGATCCTGCAGAGATCTGTGCTGTACCCTAAGCAAGCCGGAGAAAGCGAGGTGCCTAGGCGGTTGGTGAAGTGAGGTAGCGCAGTGGGAGAGCAGCCTGCTGGGGCTGTCCCGGGTGGGAAGCACCGTCCTCTGCAAGACTGAGGTTTAAACTAGCTGTTTAGCAGAGAAGTCTTGGAGCTGTGCTGGGTAACTGCAGAAAGGTGCCATGAGTGATCATAAAAAGAGTGATCCTGACCAAAATGTCAGGAATTTTAGGGTGAGAGAGAGCAAAGGGAAGTAAACCCAGTACCACTGTATGCATCTGTGGTGGGTCTGTGCCTGTAACAGAGTGGAACTGCTGTTTTTAAACGATCTAAAAAGTGAGAAGCGATAGTAAGCAGGGCGAGGTGATCACTGGAAGAGGAACAACGCAATAAGGTGGAATTCTGCAGTCGAGGAAGAAAGATCTGAAAAAGTATGAAAAGTGATAAAATCATGCCAAGCATGAGAGAACAAATAGGAGGTGATTATTCATAACTTTACCTCATGCAGCAGCCGGGGAGAGCAAGTGAGACTAGCAGGTGGCAGGTTCCGAATAAACAAAGTACTTTGACAAGATGTAGTTTAATGGAGAAATTCACTGCCGGAGATCATTGTGTGTGGCAAAAAATTGCATGGACTTGGGAAGCAGTGAGACAAATTAAGAGGGAAAGTCTATTAAGGGCTATTAAACATAATTACTACACCTCTGGCTCAAAACTGGGGATTACTGGAGTCTGGGAAAGTATAATGTGAGTCTGTGCTCAGAGTGTTGGCATGTTCTTCCTGGGGATCTGTGGCCAGTGGAGGCAGGATATTGGGGTAGACAAGTGTTGGATCTAACCCAATAAAGCTGTTCTTCTGTTCTTAGGTGAAATTGGCTCCGCTCCCAAACTTAGGTGAACAGTTTGCATTGAAAAATGTAAGAGCATGTCGTCCAGGAAAAATGTTTAATGGGCAAGAATGTATGTGTGACTTTGGGACGTGCTGGTTTGTCTTTAATTCGGTGGTTATTGCAAACACTTGCAATTGTAAAAGTATTCGAAGGCTCTGGGCATTTAGGTGTAACTAGAAATTTCCTCTGAAATGTAAACAGATTCTGTGTCTGGTTTATATTCAGACATACCAGTGAGACTGAAATCTTACCTGGCTGCTTTGCAGACTCGGAGATCCTGTGAGAAAGTGGTGATAGGAGAGGAACTTTTCACTCTATTTGTCCCCTGTATCTTAGAAACAGGAGGGAGTGCAGAAATTGGAAGTTAATAATAATTCTCCTTGTGGTTTCCTTCTGGACAACTGCGGTTCGGTTCAGGCGCAGAGGACGAGGCTGCAAGAAATGTTGTATTAAGCTGTTACGCAATAGCTGCTGGCAGGCTCAAAACTTTCTGTTGAGAGATAAACACTGAAATCTCAAGGTTTGGACCTTGGGTAGGACTTTGCATGGGGAAGACTTGCCCTTAGATCCTCTGTTTTGCATATGGTGCAATGCACCGTGGGATCCAGATCGGGGCGGGGGGGTTAGTAACTGGGGGAGTCTGCGTGAAGCGAGCTCTGCCGGGTGATTCACAGCCTGTCCAAGGTTTGCGTTGAACATTGGGCTCGGGTGTGACTGGGGAAAGGCTTCCCTTACTCAAAGCTGGGATATTGCAGTTTTCCTGGGCGCTTGGGCAGACAGGGAGACGTGAATGAGTGAACATGGCTGTTCTTCATGCGTCCTGTCGCCGGTCACAATCACGAAACATCAGTGTTTGATGATACGGACAGCAGGTCATTGCAAAACCAACATGGTGTTGCTGCATGAACAGCAGATGCTGACATCCGTCATGTCCAGAACTAGGCAGTAAGGTGTATCAGAAGCCCCTCCTGCCTTAGGCATAGGTCAAAATAAACTGGCAAAGCCCAATCTAAATGGAAAACAGGCAGCCTCTGGGGAAAATAATGATAGTTCTTACGTAAATCCACGTTTTTATGACGGCAGTAGTTTCCACGCAGGTTTAAACAGCACATCTGTATTCGCCTCATGGGATCAACCTTCAGCTGTGCTAGTGTCACTGGGAGTTTTGCCATGGACTGCAGCAGGACAAGTTTTTACTCCTTGGGAAATACTTAATGCCGCTTATCCAAGAGCATTCCTGTGCACGTGTTGCGAATGTGCTCAGCCAGCAGCCGCAGAGCAACTGGCACAACGGGAGAGCAGCAGAACAGCTCAGTGTAGGAATTAAAAATACATCCCAAAACTTTCTCGGTGGACATGGATGGAAATGGAGGTCAAGTGAAGCTTTTTTTATAGATAATAGATGTAGGATTTTATTTTTTTTTCCGCTAGGCAGGAAATACAATACACGTGAGTAGAAGTAAAAAGATAAAAAGGGGCATGTTTGCAAATTTACTTGTTGGTGACCTGATAATCCTGATTAAGAACTGGAAATTCCTTTCCACCCTGTAATGCAGATAAGCAAGTCTCACGGTTCTGGTGGCTAAGTCCATGAAACTTTCATACCTGAGCAATCTTTTCCTAAATTTGTTTCCTTTCATCACATTAAAACGTACCACAGGCTCGTGAGAGCCTTGGTTTTGCCCGTAGAGGACTGCGGTTTGAGTTGTGCGTGCTGTGAAAAGATCAGTGTAAAGCTATCTTGGGGAATGTTCCTTCCAGGAATTTACACCTGTATAAGCTGAGGAGCAGCTGGACAGACAGCGATGTCTTCCATATAATGATTTGGGACCAAAATCAGCAGCCTGGAAAGCGTTAGGATAGCCATCATCTCACACTGCTAGCCCTCGAGCATTAGGCTGAGTCTTAAGAATATCAGGGGAATGAAGCTATCTTGGCTGCTCGCCCAGGCCTGGAGAACTCCATCCTACGGCAAATAAACAGCTGGGGGACATAATCTTTTAAAAACTAAAATGCAGTGTGTAGTTGTCTTAGTTTCTGATCGTGGCATGCAGATGCTAACTTGCACGGAGGCAGAAGGAAGCTTGTGGTTTAAAAAAAAAAACCAAAAAAAAGCAGATACCATAGCGACAAGAGTGATCTAAAAAACTTAGAAAAGACAGTGGGGGCTTGCAAAGTAGCCTCCAGGTCATGGCTCTGCTGGTGGCCGTGCCTGCCGCCGAGGCGTGGGCAGCAGCCAGATCAGTGCCCGTGGGCTGGGGTGGAAGGTGGCACTTGCCTTCGGGCTGCAGTGGTGCGGTGGGTGAGAGCTGCTTGTTGATGGAAGTTCCTTACTGTGGTGGAAAATGTTCCATTTTTTAAAAATTCCTATGAAGAGTCACTTCAGGATGTCTCCTGAGAAGTCCTCGTGACAGCAAACCCCCAGGCGTTGTTGGCCTTCCTGGCTACTGTGAGCACAAGTTGGCCAACTCCTGTATTGCTTCAGCGACTGAAAGCATTAGAAACTGCCATGTGGCCGGTTCTTGGGAGGTTTCTATTTATCTCCCTCTCCCTACCCCTTAAAGACAGTTTCTGAAGTTACACTGTTTTGTCCCAGTCTGTGCTAAAATAAAGAGGGGATCTAGGGCCCCCGGGATGATACGCCCTTGAAACCTTACCCAGGCAAATTAACCCCCAGAAAGCTGGTGCCAGTGCAGACTGCTGTTGGCGCAGTCTTTCATCTGTGGGATGCTGTGGTGTGGCTGTACTGACCTACTCTTCTGTCTCCATACAGCCTGACTCCTCTTGGAAAGAGGAGGAGAACTTGTGTTTAACCCACTGCTTTTCTCTTCATTATGGTGGTTAGGTATTTTAGCTCAGGAAAAAAAGCTTTATTCTCTTGAAAAAATTATTTGGTTTAGTTTTAGAAGAGTGGTCTTCCAGAAGACTCTTTTTCTAAATAATGTCTGTGTTACAGGTGGTTTTGGGGGATAGAAAGTAATACAGAAGCACCTGGATTGAGCGTAGGAACCCTGAGGTCATTTTATGTTTCTTCCAAAGCAGTTTTTTATTTAAAGATAATAAATGCCTGGCAATATAAAGGCAGTGAAACAACAATTAATGCTGTAAACTTTTAGCCTCGTCAGTTCACTTAGTCTCTCGGTGTGCTAAACCATACGGGCAATAAACCTGTTCATTGCAGGCCAGGGGAGCCTCCCGCAGCCCTTGTCTGTGCTTTTAACGCCTTGTCTAACCGGAGCTCAGCTCTCCTCAGCCAAACTGAACAAAAACGGTTTTTCTCTTTACTCTCTTTGCCATCCAGGGCTCCTCATTGCCAGCATAAATCCCCAGATGCTGAAAAGCAGTTGGGCCGGCAGCTGTGTCGGTAACCCCCGGACCGCAGCCCTCCGCCGCCTGGGGCGCGTGGATCTCGGCCTGCTCCCCGTAAGCATTAGCTGGGTGCTGTGCAGAGCGCGGGGGCTGGAGTTTCAGGGTGGAACGAGGTGGGACCTGTGCTGCTTTAACTGGTGTAACAGGACAGCCACCAGTTTTCATAGGGTGTAGTTGCTGCCAGCCTTGCGTGGACTACTAAGACCTGGAGCCCTCTGGACATGAAGATAAAGCAGGAGTAGTTCTGGCTTTCAGAGGGAGGCTGGCTGAAAAAACAGACAGCAATGGCTCTGAGGCCCAGATTTTCAGGATTAAAGCCCTTTTTAAAGTTTGTAGAGCAAGTAGTCAGGTTTTCAGTGGCACCCTCAGTGCCTTTCTTCCCGATTTTCTCAGCCACACTGAGAACTTTCGAGTGTATAGGAACACGTCACGTTCCAGAGTTTTCTGTGTCTCATGCGATCTGAGCCTGGTTATCTTGTTGGAGATAAATGCTGTGTTAAATCGCACTGTAGCCAGTATGGAAAGTCTGCCTGTAACACTGGGCTGCACTGTATTTGGTACTGTTGGTAGCAACAGCCAGAAGTGATTCCTAACCCAAATAACAAAGTAAATAAGCAGTAATTTGAAAAAACTGTATATTCTTGCCAACTAATGGCTTAGGAAAGGAAGCTCTGAGAGGTGAGGGGTGCACTCAAAATTGTTCAAGGAGGCCGTGGTAGAGGTAGCTTAGACTTAAGAGCTTTTATTTTTCTTCCGCATAGCAAAAGCTCCTGTTTCACGAGACTGTTTTGTGCCTCCGATAAGAGAATACAGCAGAGAGACGAAGGCGAGATGCTGAGGCTGTAGAGACGCCGGCAATACGCTCAACAGTCGTGCCGGGAGAAGAGGCTGTTGCTAGGGGCTGCCCTCTGCTCAGGTCCTCTCCCAGTTGCCCATTGAGCATCCCAGGGCTGCAGGAAGGGGGGGAGCACAAACGACTTCGCCTTCACTTGTGGCTAACCTGGCTAGCACTGCCTGGAAGAGGGGACATGAAGCTGCTACGCAAAGCTTGCAGTTCTCTGCTGTTGTGCCTGGGTTGTGCCGGGCAACTAACTCCGTGAGCGTCAGTAATGATTAATGAGGGAAAATTCAGAAGGTGTGATAACAGGTTTGTTGTTAGATTTCTGCTTTCCTGCTAACCTTAAGCCTTGCTTAGATGGTGGAGTTGCTGGAGATGTTCTGGCTGGTACCTCACGAGTTCATTCCAGACCCTGGGGCAGTTTTTGTCAGGCAGGCGCTGGGGTTTGTGCTCCCTTCTCCGGGTAGTCTTGGAAGCCTGCATTATTCTTCGCTGCAGAATAATGCAGTGTGCATTTGGTTCCTCTGTCTGCTTTTCCTGCTGCTCTCATTTTGTGATGGTCAGGAGTTACCTTAGCATAAACTGCATTTTGGGAGGAGCAGATCTGCTTGTTTTTATTTAACCCTGCACAGGGTTTGGATGCCGTGACTAGGCGCACATTAAACGTCCAGGGAAATACAGCCTGCCAAGCTCCAAGTCTGCTGCAGAAAACAACTGTGCGTAATAAATGAGGAGTTCATATTCTGCTGCTGCTTATGCTTTGTTACCGGATAACCGAGATAATGGAGCCTGTATTCCCACAGTAGGAAGCTGTCTCTCCGTTGGTTTTGGACCAGACGAGCAGTGTTCAGGCTTATAAAAGTCAAATGTCACAAAATTGACTTAGAAAATTGCCCAGGGTCAATTTATCTTGCATTGTAATAGCGGTGTTTTCCTTTTGATTATGACAAGTGCGGGCGCTGCGATGGTTTGGGGACGGCGTCGGTGCACGTGGCTGAAGCTGTGGCTGAAGCTATGGCTTTGCAATACATCGACGTTTCTTTACATTCTCGTCTAAAGCAAGATAAGGGGAGGCTTCGGTCTGGAAGCTTGATTTTTGCAAGATACGTTTATTTTGGCTAACTTCAGTAGGCTGGTCAAAAGAAACCAGAAAATATTCTGATATGTGAATATTTGCACTTGCAAATCCTTCCTGTGGCTGAGTGAAGCAAAGGCCTGAGATGGGAATGGCCTGAGGCCACGGTTTCATACGCGCTTTCCATGGGAATTGCTGCTGGGAGAGCAGCGGCTCAGACCTCCATGTCGCCACACCAAGGCATACGCTGGTGCAGGAGGGGGCAAATACATGCTCAGAGACAAGCCTTTGGAGTTCAAGGAGACGGTCTCTTTCCGTGACATGGATTTACACAGGTTGAATGTGTCCGGTCCAGCAGCAAGCCATGCTTCACCGCCGGTGCCTCCTGGATGAGCATCCCAGGACCCGATGCTGGAGGAGGTGAGGTCTGGGAGCAGCTTGGGCAGAGCCCCAGCGCAAGCGTGGGCAGGGTTTTGACGACTGACAGGTCTGGGCATCTGAGTTGCAAGCTGCTGCCAGCCAGGACCCAGAGACACAAGGCTGCTTCAGGTGCAAAGTTCAGCCTTGATCAAACAGGGCTCCTGGTGGGGCTGTTTGCAGAAGTCACGTGGAGGGAGGGGAGAATCCTGCTGCTGTCACTCCTCCCAGGGCCACGGGGCCTGCGGCCCAGTCTCAGCAGAGTTAGGCAGCAGTCAGGCATCCCCCCTGTTCTACCTCAAGTGCAGAGCCTTTCTTTTGAGAGGACAGGTGTAAGTCTGACACCTCTCTAGATCTGGAACACCTCGCCCCGTGTTCAGCAGTTGGAAGCTTCATTTGCATTCCCTGTTTTGCTGTGTTCAAGCTGTTCGGTTGCCTACACAAGCGTGTGCTTAGCAAGGTTTGGTGCCTCTTCTAGTAACAGCTCTGGTGCTGCCAGCCCCATCTTGGACTTGCTGGGTTTTAACTCCTCCCTTGCCCAACTGCTGGAGATGTTGGGTTTCACGTGCGCAGAAATCCAGAGTGTGAGAAGGCTTGCGGCCATCCCATGAGCAAACATCTCTACTTTTTGGCTGAGGACAGAAAGAGGTTCTATCAGAGTTAGTGGCTCAGGGTTAGTAAGTCCAGGTTGCCAAGAACTGTGATGTAGGCTACATGGAGATCCTTATTCCCTTGGATTTAGAAACAGATCACTTTTGAATCACGTAAGGTGCAATGGTTCTTTTTTCCACAACAATTAGTCACCTGATTGTCAGTATAAGTCAGTGTGTTGGACACGATGATTATAAACATAGAGCCAAGACAAGCATGCATGGAGTGAGGATCTTTGCTTATTTGAACCAGATCACAACAGTAAATAAATCCCTTGTGGTGTTCTCAGTTTTAGCCATGTGGCTCCTTCCTCCGGGATGAGCTCCGAATGTGTTTACAGCTGAGGAGCCACAGATTGCGAGGGAAAACCTTCCCTTGAAAAAAGCGAAACACAAGACACATGCCTGTTGGTTGTAGCACAGTGAGTTCGTCCATACTTGTGATAAAAACCTGGAAATAATGTTTTGTACTACTTCTGTGCTTCTAGTCTTTTAAACAGGCACTGGCTGCTGTGGAGAAGTGTTGGCGTCCTGACTTCCGCGTAACTTTGATTCGGCAATAGTGACTCCTTAAGCACTTTACAGAATTAATAAAAGCATCCAAAGCAGACAGTAGAGTGATGTTTAATTTCTTTTTTTGGTGAGGACACAGATACCCTGGCTGAAGACATGCTGCATCTGATCTGCACAGCCAGCCAGAACACTTGTGAGTCGTGTCCGTACGGCTGGTAGGCTTGCAGCTGAGCTGGGTTCTCAGGGAAAACAAGCAGGATGCTGCCCGTGTGGTACAGGGGCCTTGGCACTTCAGGAACTGCTAAAGGAGTGACTGAAAGAGCCAATCTGGGGAGTGGCCAGTAAGGAAGAGAGTTGAAGGAGAATGCACAGTGTCACCCTCCTTTTCCAGAGAAAGATTTGCTTCTGATTTTGGTGGCTTCAGTAGGACACGGGGTGCGTTATCAGCCGACCAAACCGTTTTCATGTACTGGAACACAACCTGAAGTGTATTAAATGGTACTTTCACACATTGCCCTGAGATGGTTAAGATGTTCTGTGTCAGAAACCTGGTAGCACCACGATAGTCCTTGACAAGCAGGTATAAAAGGATGAATGGATTCACACCCCCTGCTCCCCCAGTGCATGGATGTTATTTGTTAAGAGCAGAATTTGACTTAAGCTGTGGTAATACATTGATCCTTAAGGTGCTTTCATGGAAAGTAAACTTAAAACACATTAAAAAGTAATCAAGGCGTCATTAGGCAGTGCTGCTACTGCTGTTTGCCAGAAGCTGAGAAGATATAAATAAGGAAATGTCGCTTGTCCTCACGCTTGACTAATGAGTAAAGGAATCTGCTTTTGGCCACTGCTGGAGGAAAGTAGCTAAACAGACATTGGATGTGAAGCAGCAAGTCAGTTCTGACCTATTTATGGCCTTTAATATCTTTCTTATTAGAACTTGACTGTAGTAGAGCTTCGGTAGAATTGGCTGCCTTGCACGTCTGACACAAAACTAGCGACGTTGAGAAATCCTGCTGCAACATTAAACTCTAATCCTGTGTACGTTTAAATGTGAAAGAATTGATGCCATTGGAGTCCGGGGTCTCTTGACTGTTGGTATTATGCATCACTAACAAAGGTGAATTTCTTATAGATCTACTTGTCAGCTGTCCCTGAGACTGTGCCCACAACACGATTAAGGGGTTGCCTAGCGCACTCCAGCCTGGAGTTGTGCTAGCAGGTGTCTGCTTTTGTAGCCACCAAGTGACAAATGCCCCAAACCACCACATGGAGCAACTGTAAAGAGCCTTTGGAATCCTGAGCAGTGGCAGTGCACGACCCATCAGCTCGCACTGCACGCTGTTGACAGCACTGTACGTACACCTCCGCCTGAAGCGGGACACTGAGTACTCACCTGGATCTCCTCTGGGTAAGAAAGCCCCCGTTGGGAAGTACCGCTGTCCTGTGTGCATCCAGGGCTGATGGAAACCACGCATTTGCGGCACTTACACCATTACCTTCCCTACCTGTGTATCGTACTTCACGTGGCCGAAAAGGCCTTGCCTTGAGCACGCGTGGCGTGTGCCGGCCCATCGTTCGGGCACAGGGGCACGTGCACGGCCCATGTAGACACACACGGTGCGGAGGCACCGTCCGGCTGGGTGCTGAGCGCTGCCCAAGATGAAGGAGCGGGTAGCTCAGCAGCCTTTCAGAAACGGTGAGCCTGCCTGGGTTGCTTCAGCTCTGGCTGCTGGTTCACAGCGTAAGTGAATGCGCGAGATCCTCTATTCGGTGTTCTCCTGTGCTTCTGAACAGAATTAGGCGGAGATTAGTTTTCTAAACTGGTGTCTTCCAAGTGATGATTATATTACTTTATTCTTTCCTGAGCGACAGAGAAAGGGTTTCTTATTTTTTCTGAACTGATTCCTTGCACTTCAGTAGCAAGTCAGCGACACTGCAGTTCGGAACCTGCTCAGCAGGCTGCCTCACTGGGCTGTGCCAAAGAGAGGAGCCAGGCGTGTCTTAATGCCTGAACTTTCCGACGCAGGCTAAGGGGACTGAAAGCCAACCTCCCACTGGGAATTTCATTCTCTGTGCAGTGTGTCAAAGAGTAAATAAAAGTGAGTGGGAGATGGGTCCATAGGAACCTTGGGCTCCTTGAGAATCCTGATCCCCAGGCCGTTAGTACACGGAGGTGACGTCAACTTTTGTGTTTGGTTCTTGTGGTAGGAAAAAACTTGTTGGATGCGCTTGGATCGTTTGACTTGGGTTTTGCTGGTGTGGGATTTAGCAAGGTTTTAGGCCATGGGTTAGTGAATGAGTACACTTAGAGTGGCATTATAATCCATAAGAGAAGCTTTTATTTTTGTTCTCATGAATCAGCTTTTCCACTTATGTAACTTTCTACAGTTTCTGGAGCAAGTTGCGGTCTTGTTTTGGGAAGAAGTACAGACTTTGTCCTTTGTTCTAGCTATATACTTGGCATGAGCTGCAAAACCTGATGCGTGGTGTGGTACCTATGCCTGGATAATGCCCCACTGCAGGCAGACCACGTGCTTCCAGACGTGATGCAACCTCCAGGTTGGGTTGCAGAAACCTTTCGGTAGCCTGGATTTTTTCCCCTTGCTCTGGAGTGGTGGTCCTTCTGCGTCCTTTCACCCCAGGACTTTCTCCTGCTTTTAAAAAGTGTCTTCCAGAACCAGACATGAGAAATGGGAGTCAGGTGGCTGCTCTCACGGTGCGCCGGAGCCCGTTCCCTCCTGCCCTGGGTCTCAAGCTGGCATGTGTGCTAAGCGGTCAGCGGGCGCCCCGTGGTGAGAACCCTGCCCACATAAATGACTTCTAAGCTGTTGGGGGCAAACCACATCAAGAGAGGGCTGCTGTAGCAGCTATGCCGGAGACATGGTGATACGCCACGGGCTTTCCCAAAGGGCCCTGGAGGGAGAAAGTGCATATGGAGCCCATCTGGGCACTGCCTAATTTCTGCAAAAAAAAAAGGCAGCACAAGTACAGTGTGAGCTTTTCTAGCCTCCTGTGTTTGATTTAGGTCACATAAGTTCAGGGTGGGTTTACTGTATTTGTCCTCAATCTCATTCCTTACAGCCCAGAAACCAGGCGTTGGGAGAGAGAATGATGACATTACTGCTTGTAATGCTCAGCTTAAAATAGACGGAACAAAGAAGTGGTTTGAGTTCTGTGATGATAATTGTCCCGACCTAAAAATAGGTAGATGTTCTACCAGGCAGAGAAGAGCAAGAGTGAGGCACAAATTGCTGGGAGACGCCTCGGAGGGATCCTGCAAAGCTCTGGTGGAGCAGGTCACTGCTGTAGGTGCCTACAAGTTTCCCACTGCCATTACGGTGGGTGGTGGCCACCAGCACCACCAGAACTGACCTCTCTGAATTTTAAGCTAATGTGAGGTTGACGGGGGGGAGATCTGGCTTATTCATACGAATAAAACCAACAAAAACATTTTATACAAAAAACTGGCTCCGTGGATATTACAGTAAAACCAGAGAAAACTGATGGAGGCCAGGACCAAGCCTGCCGAGAGGTGTTTTCTCTGAAGGGCATCCTGCTGTAGTGTCCTGGGGATGGAGGACAAGCTTAGGGGGACCGTCAGGAGTGGCGACATGTAAATGCATAGCTGAGCTGCCGTGCTGTTTAACTAACTCCTACAAAGTATGTTGTACTGGGAGGCAAGATTATAAGTGTTTCACAGCTAATTTGCAAGTATTAGCTTCTGCATTAGCAACTGACATGAGGAAGGCATTATCGTCATAGAAATAAGGTGAGAAATGTAAAAACAAAAAAGACAACCAACTTTCTTTTATAAATTCCAGAAAGTGGTTGTGGATAGCTGCAGTGTTAGCCAGCTCAGCAGCAGGGGTAGTCACATCCTAGAGACACCGGAACATCGAGAATAAACAGTGCTGCTAGCGGACATATTTAGCTTTATTTCTCTTTGCTTTGCTAGGTGACGTTTTGGGGTGTGTAGCAGTGCCCCGGCACAAGCCCCAGAGGCAGGACCAATGCCCGGCTGGTGTCCTTAGCTGGCCAGTTTGCTCAGGAGGCACAGTGGGTGTGGGCTGGGGCAGCTCAACCGGCGGGATGCCCTGCTGCAAGTTAATTTGTCTTGGCAGCAGCACAGCATTCCTTGCGCTGCCCTGCTCCATCCAAAGAAAACCACTTTCTGGGTACGTTCACCTCGGCTGCAGTGAGCTAAAGCACAGTGCTGCTGACCACACCGGGGTTTGCTGAAGGTTTCTTATGCTGTCTTTCCTGTTCGCTGTTTAAATTGGAGCTTAGCAATCTTTAGAAGGTACAGAAACAGTTGAAGAACTGATGGTTACAGATCTGGCTGCAAGTGGTAGCATCATTTGGACATTTGAACTTTTTCACTATTCTGCACAAAGCAAATATCCCGTGTGATTTAAAGAATTGCCTCCCTAACGGTGAAACAGCTTGTTTAAAATCATCTGTGGCTTAAAATGCAGCCACTTTAAAGATACGGTTCCTTTTCCTTGCCTAGAACCCAGAAGGCTGGAATTGAAAATGGTAAAAAACCTTTCCAGGCTGATTTTCTCAACTGAATTGAGAAGCGTGCAGGATGTAGATGCGCTGTAAGGTGTGGCTTCTCCACTGTCCTGGTGCTGGCGCTCAGCTGGGAGGTTGGGAGAGGCAGCTCAGGCCACACGTCCAGCAGGAGCTGGATGTTGTCGGTGGTAGAATCACGGCCGGGGACGTTACAGGAAATCTCTTTAAAGTTAACTTTTAAGTCCTCACAACAGTGTATGTGCCATTTAATCACATCTTTGGGGGAAAAAAGATAAAATTTGTGATTTTTTCCCTGTGTGGAGGTCAGGCCACAGGACCCACAGGGATGGCAGAGAGCGCCCCATGCCCAATGCCAGAACGGCAGAGCTGCAGCCGCGCCATCGGCTGGGAAAACTTTGTTGTGTGATCAAAACAGCAGCGCTCAAACTGTAAACTTACGGGGGTCCATAAACAGATCTCCAAAACGCATCTATTGTCCAACAAGGAATTTATTTGTAAACTGGAAAAAGAACAAGACTTAAACCCCCAGAACCAACCCCTCTTGGCCAGCAGTGTAGACTAGACTATTGTTTTGTATGTGTCTGCCTGTGTATACCAAATAAGATGGAAACTTCTTTTGAAATGCATGTCAATAAAGCATTTAAAACAACTGTTCCCTTGCAGCGGGGTAGTGCTAAGAGAGGCTGGCTCGTGGACAGCCAGTTTACAGTGCCGGCCAGAGCTGGGGATGGAGTATCACCTGCTCGCTGGACCAAGGTCCTGCAGCATTGCCTCTGCCTCCTCTCTGTGGAGTACCTATTAGTTGAGTTCTTTGCTTGTTTCTTTCCCCAGCCAGTAAAGATTTGGATGAGGAAAAAGAAAATACTGAGTCCAAACTGCTGCAGCATTTTCTAGAAAGTTTTCTGCCCACTTTGGGATTAAAGCTGCGTTTTTGATGGACTGCGATTTGTTGGCAAACGTCGCCCATCTCTCCTCTTGGTGGCTTTGGCATGGTTTCTCCTGCGTTAGTGACATCATCCGCTGATGCGAGTTAGACCTGAGAACAGTAAATTATCTTCTGATGTGTGTTCAAGTGAGGGACAATACTTGTTCATAACTCTAACCTACTCGTTTTCATAATATCACTCTGTCACATGCTCTTGAAAGCTTGATGCTCCCTGATTGGCTTGTAACTGGAAAGGAAGAGGGTATTGATACACAAGGGTACCTTGAAAACAAGAGTCCGCTGGAAGCGTCAGCTTCTGATGTTGCTCGTGCGGATTTTGGATGCAGGTTACAGCGTGGTGGTGAGACTTCACTTAACCACTAATAACTTGTCATACAGCTATTTCTGTCTCTAGAACAGACACTGAAAGCCAAAACAAGGTGAAAAATAGATTCATTTGGTTAAGTGTTTCATCATTATCTGAGGAATGTCAGCAAAAAACCATAATGTTTCCACCCACCTGAGTCATTTTAGCTGAGTAATTTCCCCCCTCCCACCCATCTCCATCCATTCGTTTGGCTCATTACCATCCGCTCCTGCCCGCAGCCTCCTTCCTTCCTTACAGTTCTCTACCCATCCCTGTCCCTGATTTCTCTGTTGGTGTGTTTTCGTGTCTGTTCACAAGTCCTGCCTCACCAGTGCTGGACCCCAGCCTCGGGCCCCTGCCCCAGCGGCGTTGCTCTCGGCTCCCCAGCTCCAGCACCGACTGTGCGCACATTCCCGGCTCTCCACGGGTGCTCTCTGCCCGGCAGAATGTGTCAGGAGCACTCGGTATAAACAAGGATTTTTGTGTTTGCAAACTGCGGTCGGCTGCAGCGAACCGGCCAGAACAGCTCTAGACATGACAGTTGTTTGCGTAGGATGAGGTGCGGTATCTGGAAAGGCACTGGCTGGTGTCCATGCTCGGTTAGGCGACTGGGAGAGGATTTTTTGGGAAGCGAGTGCTGCATGTTGACAGGCGCATCCTGAAGAAGGGCTCCTCGCTCCTTCCCAAACATGGGCAGCAGGAACCATCCTCCAGGCTCTTGTCCTGGCGAGAGCATATGCCCTTTCGAGTAAGACAGAACACCCTGAAGCAGCAGCCAGACGTCTCCTGCTCTATTTTCGGCACTTTCCTCCCAGTGGTATTCCACTGCCTGAGATTAATAGAAGTTTTCTAAATAAAATCCCGCACGACAGTGCGATCTGGCAGCTCGGTGGCTGTTCTGCCCACCGCTCGGTGCCGTGTTTGTCTGGGTATTTAATGCTCTTGTGTAAGCGCCCTGGAAGACTTGTCTGAGGAGCTGGGAGGAAGACATCGCCTCTTAATCTTCCACCTTGCTGTTTTTCTTTGGCCAGATAACTAGTTTCAGACTGATGCTACTGAAGTGTCAACAGCAGCTCCTCCCTTTTCTTTACAGTTCTTTGGAGAATTACCTCCTTTGACCACAGACGGACTGAGGGCGGCACAGAGACCCAACTGCCACGCTTGTGTTCCACACGGTGCTTTTTCTAGCAGGAAAAAGCCATTTCCAGCTTCGCTAGCACTTCATAAACAAGTAGAGAGGATTATCTGCTGTGATGGCCCTTCTGAGCTGTGGCTGTGAACTTGGGATCTGGTTGTGCTACCTGTAGCTGAAAAAACATCCCAGAGACTGTCCTTGCTTCAAGAAGCTGGGAGAATGAGTGAAGATAGAACATAACATAACAGGCAATGTGGCAGTGTAGTGAGAGATGCTCTGCATACATACGTCTAGGTGGGAAACTCTGTGTAAGTTCACCATGTGAAATAATGGCAACATAGGGTGGCCAGAGCATGTTGAAGAAGCATCTGTAATTTGGTGGGAAATGGTTAATTAAAATGTAACTAGTCGGGGGAAAAAAATTCCATTAATTCCCAGGTCAGTATGTTGGCTGAGGTACTGACCGCTGGCAGCGGAGTTTACAGTTACAAAGACCTTTCCCTTATTTTAGGCCTACAGAACAGTTAAGGAAGTGCTTGCTTTTTTTTTTTCCTCCTTTGTCTGAGCCTGTGGCACATGGAGAAAAACTTCCCTGGAGTGCGCCCTCCTGCTGTGCCCCGTTATTAAAGGCAAGCGGAGAAATCGCTCACCAGTAGGTTCGAGTCTGCTGACATGTAACATGCCTGTAACATG
The DNA here is from genome assembly GCA_027574665.1 of Rhynochetos jubatus. Lineage (NCBI taxonomy): Eukaryota > Metazoa > Chordata > Aves > Eurypygiformes > Rhynochetidae > Rhynochetos > Rhynochetos jubatus. The sequence goes on from CM050659.1 coordinate 5,319,851, forward strand.
AATTATTTCCTTGGGGTGCTATTAACTTGCTTATTTTTATTTATTTTTAGCCATGGTGAAAAGTATCTACTGCCCAGCCATATTCTTCTGTTAAGGGTACTTGCTGGTGGAGTTCAGTGGTTCCTCTGCTGACGTGTTTGGAGGAATCACCTTGGCTCGTGCAGCCCTGGGCAGGCGGCTTCCCCGCTGGGGCTGGGAGCATGTTTTTCCTTGGTCGGGAGAGCAGGCTTGGTCCCTTTGCACTACACTGAGCTAGGCACGGCGGGGGATCTATCTATCCGGGTTTTTCAAAAACAAACACCACACCCAAGGCCCAGTTTGACCTGGACCGGTTCCCTGTCCAGGATTGGCACGCAGCCAGCAGCGATGGCGCCACGGGAGCTGCTGAAGTACGAGTCAATGGATGCTTAAAGCCTGCCAAGGCATGGCCATCTCCTCTTGGGAGACGTCAGGCTCTGCTCTCCCAAACCAACCTTTCCAGGGCAGCGCTTTTCCTACGCTAAGACCTCGCGCCCTTCCTCCGTCTCCAGGTCCAGCGCCGTGGCCTGTGGGTGCGGGGCTGTGCGAGCCAGGGGTGCAGGCACCATATTTGGCTCTCGGCTGGCTGTGCCCTGACCTCGGGGCTGCCTGTTTTCCCATCTCCGTATATGGAGAGGCTGCTCGGGGAAGCTGGTGGCTGACCTGAATTGGAAGCAGTGCAACATCTGTATGAAGCGCTGCTTTTGTTGCACTGAGATAATTAGGTTAAAGCCGGGCCTTGGACTGGCTTTGTAGTGAAGGGAATCATTTGAAGAGAACAAATTTCCCATTAAATCTCATTTTTTATTGTTTGCCAGGGTGCGCATGGTTATAATTTCCTTTATGGTGGTAAAGTCATGCAGAGGAAGAACAGAGCATAAGCAGAACATCTCTGTATCAGGAAGTCAATAATTCATATATGACAGTAATAAAAACCACCTTTCCTGTAAAAAGCCTGCACAGCCTGCGGCACAGATCCTGCTCATCATTTGGGTACCCTCTGAGTACACAGAGGACGGGCTGCGTGAGGTGTGGGATCTCATCCAGCCCATGCAGTCAGGCTCCTGAGACTTCTCCTTGAGAGGAGCAAGGGTGGGGGATGCGTGGTCTGGCTCTCCAGAGACAATACCTGCCACCGCTGAAACCCGGAGTGGAGCAGAAGCGGGTTTTTTGGGTCCAGAGAAGCATGGGCCAGAATTGCTTTGGGATCGTACTGTTGGTGATGACTCTGTGAGGTCTCTGTCGGGAAGTTCCCGCTGCAGAGTGAGGAGGACAAAAGCTGGAACCTGGGAAGGGTGGGTTCAGCCTGTGCTTCCAGGGGCACGAAGGAAGCAGGTTGTACCTCAAATGTCCCTCCAGCAAACGTCGCTGCACCTGAAAAAGCAACATTCCCCCGAATTAATTGTAAGGCCTGGTCAGCACAGCCTCTGCATTGAAGCTGCTCACACCTTTGCTTTTGGTTGGAGACCCTTAAGGTTCACAAGACTTGCGAGAGCACAGGGACAGTGAAGTTAGACCTCAGCCTGTTCAGTTATGTGGGAGTCAAATCCAGACTCAGATCTCACACTTTAGAAGATACTTCTTTTGTTCTGAGAATTTTCTTAGTGCTTCCATTTTCAACCCGTTTTGCACCCCTTTGTTTCTGCACTGAACCCTGGAATTGCATAATTGGCAGCAGAAAAAAATGGTCTGACTGATTTTGTTTGCTTTCCCCCCTCCCCCCTTTTGTGACAGATTAAAAAGCAGCAGCAAGATGTGTTAGGTTTCTTGGAAGCCAACAAAATTGAATTTGAGGAAAAGGATATCGCTGCCAACGAGGAGAATCGGAAATGGATGCGAGAGAACGTGCCTGAAGACAGCCGGCCAGCAAGCGGGAACCCCTTGCCTCCCCGGCTCTTCAATGACAGCCGGTACCTCGGGGTAAGGAATGGCTCCAGGTCTCCATCCCGTCTCGTCCCAGTTCTCTTGAATAGTCCAGTTTCACCATAGAGGGGGGATTAGAGTTGGACCTCTGGGTTCTCAAATCATTGTGCTACTTACTGGAATGAGCTTACCACCACCTTGCACTGTGTATATGGGGGTTTTCTCTGTATTTTTTTCCCTCTTATGAGGGAAACTAAACTCTAAAAGTGTAGGGTTTTTTGGTTTTTTAAATTCTCGTGTTCACAGTGATTGTGAACTAACCCTTCTCAGAACTCTGGCACTGTTGCACCAACCTTACGTGCTGTAGCAAGTTCAGGGATGTGTTCTGTCTACACGGGGTTTGCCAATATGTGTGGGTCCCAGATCGCGCTGTGGTCTGCTCATCCTCCAGAATAAGTGCTCATATGGGAGCGATGTCTGCCACGAGCGTGAATCAGTTTTCTGAGCCTTCTTGGGGCTGGGTGTTGCGTACTGCTCACAAAATGAAGGCTGTTGCGGTCCACTTACTCCAGTGCCTCGAACAGATTAAAACTCGTATTGCAAATACAATTCCTGCCTGTAATTATTTTAATGCTTGATCAAAAGTAAGTTGCCCTGCAGCACTTCTACTCAGCAGGCCATGCTTGAATGATTATTAGATTAACTGTTAATTTTATTTTTAAAACTTAATATCCTCTGAAAAGGGCTCACAGTGCGCGTTCCTCTGGTGCCATGTGTTGGTTTCTAAGTCATTTTGCTGTCTGGTCCTGACCTGCGAAGTCCGTAAGTCAGAACCTGCCAGTTCTGGACCTTTGTGAGGCGATTCTGTGGCTACTGAAAGAAACGATTCTCAATGTGCCAGGATTTTTTTCTTGCTTGTAACAGAAGCAGAACTTGAAACAATATCCACAGTCATCTAATGTACCACTTGGCTCTCAAAATTTTGCTGACTGTGGTTGTGACATGGAAAAATGTAGGTTTGGAGTGACAAAAGTAAGGATCAGGAGTTGTCTGCAGCTGAAAGCCAAGAAGGGGCTAGGCTGGGAGAGTTGTAAATCTGTTATCTCTTCTTAAAAACAAACAAACAAACGAGGCAAATATTTCTCTACCAGTCAGTTGCAACAGTATCACCTTTCTCCCTTGACGTATCCGAGCTTTCGGGATGCCAGCAGATGGCTGTGCAGTTGTCCTTTATCAGTAAAATGTCACCCAATTTCGGCTGAATTGCAGCAGCTGTGCAGCAGAACAGGGCTTCACAGTGCAGTGCTGTGGGACAGGGAGAGGAAAAGCAGCGTGCACCTAGATCTGGATGCTTGCTTATCAGAGATGCTTCTAATGTATCCCCAGCTGCAACCCAGGACAGTTCTGTATACAGTAGTTTTGGGGAGAGGTGTATAGATACTTCAGACCAGTTCTTGCTTATTTCAGAACCAAAATTGTGGTTGATGTGACTTCGAACTTTCAAAGTTCGGTTAATTTGCGTAGGTGAATTGAACTTCCTGCAGTTTAGCTTTCAGGAAGGTAAAAGTTAATTCTATGCCCACACACTTGAACGTCTTTATTTCTTTATCTGATCCATCTGAAGCATGAACTTCCCTGTTCGTTCCATCTGACGCAGCGCAACTGGCAGAGGAATGAGCAAATTCCCTTTTACTGGCCTGTGCACAGCAGAAAGGCTGTAACTGCAGATGCTGCGCGAGCTGGCATGGGCCCTGCTCCTTAGTCACAGGCATTCCTTTCCTGGTAGATGCTAGGAAGCAGGCTGCTGGACTATGCACTGGCAAGATAAACAACCCCTTTGTTATCAAGCAGCCCCAGGACTGTCAACAGAAGGGCTTCGGGGAGGATTTAGCATAATTGTACACTGTTTTATCAAACTAGCACCCGAACGCTACACGTACAATAGTTTGACATCCTTGATCTTCAGGGTGTTTGAATCCTCTGTTCCCTGTACTTTCTTCTATTCCAGCTGCAGCAGCCTGTGCTGAGGGCTGCCCCTGCTCTGAACACCGTGCTGTTTCGAACAGCGTTTGCTATTTCGTAGGCTTTGGCCTACCAGGCAGGCAGGCATGCAGAGCAGCGTGCCCGTAATGGCAGCATCCTCCCCGGCTTCAGCTCGAGACTGGGCCTGCCCTCAGCTGCTGCCTTGCCTTGGGTTTCGCAGCCAGGACTCCGGCATCACGACGTGCCCCAGTAAAGCCGGAGGGAACTGGTACTGTTGCTTCTGTTAAAGAGGGAGAGAAGGGAAGTCGTAGGACAGACACGTGCCGAGTTTGGAAATGGGAGTGAGGGAAGTACGTGGTAGCTCGGTGGACTTGCACAAACCTTCTGGGTTTGGTGGGTTGGTGTTTGGCAGCTGCTGTTGCCGAGCCACGCTGCAGGCTTTTTGCTTGCTCTTGCCTAACCGACAACTAAGCTGTGTTGCTGTACTCTCTGCAGCAGTGCCTTCTGCCTCAGATATAACAAAGGGCAGAGAAGGAAGCATTGGTATTTCGTTTATTGTTTCACTGTTTTTGCCTTACATTTTCCTGGAAGGCGGCTGTGTGCGTATTTGGAGCAACTGTAGTGCACTGTGAGCGCAACGAACAGAGCCGCCTAATTTCCTTGGTTTGTGTAAATGAATCATTGGTGGGAGGCATGATGAGAAGGGATGTACTCTCAGTTTACAGATTTACGTTTAACTTTTAACAGGTTTAAGAGTTAATGCCCGCAGTTGCACAGTGACCGTTACTAATCTGTAATTAGCAATGACATCTGGGGACGTCAGTGTTTCTGATGACAAGGTGTGGGCTCAGCCCGCCGCTGCAGGAGGCACATCCATGCCAGACCAGGGATGACAACTGCCTTGCGAGGGAGGCTGTCCCTCTGGGAGAGGCGGAGGCACCTCACAGCAGCATCCTGTTGCTGCAGATACTGAAATTCCCAGCTTGTCACTTTTCAGACAGTACAATTCCTGTGGTATCAGTGCTAATGAAAAATATCGACGGTGATGCTCCGAATTTTGCATCCGGCCACAGGAAGCTGTTTGCTCGGTGGGGGTTGGGTAACACACCAAACTGAGCTGCGATAATTTCTGACGATTCATCCTTCTGTCTTTTGTTTCCACCCCCCTCCCTGACTCCTGTGGCGAAGGACTATGAAGCTTTCTTTGAAGCTCGAGAGAATAATGCGGTGTATGCGTTTTTAGGCTTGACTGCGCCACCGGGTTCAAAGGTAGGTGTGTACATTGCTCACGGTGAACCACAACCTGTATTTTACACCTTGCTGTCCTCTGCTCGGAGTAAGATCTTTCGTGTGTTCTGTGATTGCATCATTAAAGCTACCTGCTGGTCTGATACTCGGTCTCCAAAGACTAACTTTCAGGCTTCAACATCACAACAACACGCTGTTGTTACGTGCTGACTTACTTGGAGGTTGCTCTGTTCCTTGGAAGCATCTTCCTCCCCCTCCTTCTACCAGAAGAACTCAGTGTTCAGTACAGATGCTGTTTTGGTGTCCTCACTGAAGAGCCACCCTGCTCTTTTTTAAGTTAAAGGAGAAGCCCTTGTTGCTTTGGAAAGATGAGCTGGGTCAAGTTCTTCACTAGTAATAATTGTCTCTTACCGTTGGATTAGTTTTTATTGTACACTTGGGGAACAAGTGAAAGAGTAGTGAATATTTGCAATGAAGAATGCACAAGAAATCTAGGTAAAGAAAGTCACAAACCCCAAGAATTAATTCAGTTCAGTGAAAAAAATGAATTCATGTGAAGTTTTGATGAGATTTGTGTACTACAAAATACCTTGAAACCACTGTTTTTGAAATAATGTGGTCTTGCTTCAGAGTAATTTTTTCCTCCAGCTTGTTATCTGGAGCCTGCTTTTCCTTTGCCAATTACAAACTGGGTTGCTGCTTTGCAGAAGCAATGGGCTGGAATTCTCTTTTGATTTTGATAGGATAGGACAAGCCTGCTTTATACGTTTCACTTGACAGCAGCAGGATCCTCCAGGTCACTTCCAGCTTTCTTGTTCCAATGAATAAACACGCCGTTTCCTTTCAACTTTATTCATGTAAGAGTTGAAGGTCATTCTGTGCACGTCACTAAGAGTCCTAATTTCAAAGGGGGATGATAATCCATCAGTATGAAGCATTACAAGCCGTGGGTCAGATTGAAACAGTTTTGGGAGCCAAACTCTTTTCTACCAGTAGCTCCACTAATGTGAACGGTGTAGCAAGGAAAGACTGCCTCGTACGAAGCAAAGCGTGCGATGTATGCCCCAGCGTCACGCGTCGCCAGCCTCAGGAGGCCAGCTGCACGCAGTGCGACGGTCACGTAAATCTTACTGAGGTTTCGTGGAAGATCTGCACGGCGCCGCACAAAAGGGCGTGCAGGACGGAGCCGAGGAGTGAGAAAGCAGCCCCGAGACCACGGGACACGGGAAAGCCCGTGCGTTTCCCCGCGTGGCCGAGGTCTGGGGAGTGCAGTGGTACCGGCGGGCGTTGGCTGCCGTGGTGAATCGGGTCATCCATCTCTGTGACATTCACGGGCATTGCTGCTTACTTCACCTGCCAGATTGCAGCAGCGGGCTGCGTGGCTACTAGTTGCTCCAATTCTGTCCTCAGGGGTGGCTTTTAAGGAAAAGGTGAGTTATGAGAGGGAGAAACGTAATGCATTTGTGCTCTGCTGAATTTTCATACTGTGCTGCAGCACAGGGAGGTGCGTGGGAGCCGATGAAGATAACCTTTGCACAAGTGGCCTCGTACCCCGCGCGTCCTGCGCTTGGTCTGACTTCTGGTACTGGTCCCACAATTACATGATGTCAAATCAAGCTGATTGCCTGCTGCTGAGGAGGAGAAAGTTATTTGTAGATGCTGAAGTTGGCCTTTACAGTATAGCTGCCTGCAGCCTGGATACGATACCGTAGATAATGACATTGCCTCTGCATATGTTGCTGCATAAAGTGGAAGGAGACTGGGATCAAGCTGTGTGCTACTGCAAGAGAGGACCTCGACAGCAAACTCCATTAAGTGTCAGCACGAGGGATTTGGAATGTTGTTTGACTGAACACGAGGTTGCAATATTAATGCTAAACAAGAAGGGCTCAGAAGGGAGCATGGGAAATGCAGATAACTCTTTGCTGAGCCCTGGTGCTTTGGTTTGTGCTTTGGGCGCTCAGAGTGCAAATGGACCTACAAACCACGGGAAAGGTTGGTGTTCAGTTTATCTTCAAGCAAAATGGGTTTTAAAGGAAGAGTGCTTGGTGAGTTAAAGGCTGGGATTAACTATTTAAGGACTGAGAGCATGCTTTGTGAGGGACCTCGAGGGAGAAATAAGGAAGGTATGAGAGAGGGGCAGTGTCAAACCTGAAAAGCTGAGCCAGGTAACTTGCAGGACCACACCCAGGGAGATGGAGTTTGACCTTCAAGCCGAAGAGGCTAGCATGTTCTCTTCAGTTACTCGTGCCTGCTTTCCTGGGCCTGAGGGAAATACCAGGAATCCTCTCCAGCTTACCGCTGCCTGTTTTGAAGATAAGTACTTTGTCCTCCGTTTGCTGGCAACAACAGCAACAAAGAGCGAGCTGTCACTGCTGTAGCGCTCACGACTGGTTAATGGAGTTGTTACAAAGCCAAGGGACCCATCTCCTCTTTGCTGCCACTCAAAGGACTACTTGTCTCTTAGAGAATATCAAACATCCTTTTTTTTCCCCCCCAGGCTTTGTAGTTCTTTTTAATCTTTCCTTCGTTTTTGACCTGCCTTTGCTGCCATGAACTGATAGGGTGCCCTTCCACGAGCAGCGTGGCTGCACGGTGACATCCCGTCTCCACTCCTTGACCCCACGACGTGCGGCCAGAGGAGCGGGAGCGCAGTCCGGGAGCGCGGCAGACCTGAGCCAGCGGTCGGAGCAAGGCTGTTCCCACGGCCCTGAGTTAAAAGGCAGCACGATGCGACGCGCTTGGGCAGCCAGCCAGGAAAACCGGAGTGATCCACCACGTCTAAGATAACGGAGATATGCGTGGTACTTCCTGCCCTGCGGGCTGGGGTCACCCACTGCCTCCACGCTCTTACAAGTCTTACAGGCTTCTCGGAAATTCCCTTCCTAGTCCTTCCTCCTCTTCTCTTCTGTTTGTTTAGCATACTGCCTGATGTTAACGGTGATATTGTTGAGGCTGTTATCTTCAGTATTTCTACGCAGTCACCAAAACAGATGACTCAGTTACATAAAAGTTGGGAATGTTCAGCAGAACGTTCTCCTTTAAAACAAACCACGCTGTCCACCCTGAAGTGCCGCAGTGAGAGTGCTGTTATTCTTCATCTTTTCGGAGGCCACGCTGCCGCTAACACCTAATTAAATGAATCTTCAGTCAGAAGTACACTCGTAGAAACCACCTTCAGGAAAAAACATTCCTTTTGCATTTCTTCTGTTGCCATCCTGTTCCCATTGGTGACCGCCTTACAAAGGCTGAAAGACGACTGAAAAAATGCAGGCTCTTGGGTTTTAATGTTCCTTGTGGAACGTACTGAGAGTTGGTAGGGGTTAGCTGGTACGTCTGCTAAACCTGGTTGGCTGTTCCTTCATCTCGGAAGCTTCGTAGGAATGTTGTCATGTTGAAGTTCCCTCGAAGAGGAGTGGGATGGGCGCCCTGGGCATGGAGAGCAGGCGGTGGGCAAGAGCGGTTCCCACGGAGCATGTCCCTGTTGGCCCGCTTTCCCCTGTGCCAGGGAGCTGGGATTACTCAGCAGAGCAGTGCCGGTGCCAGGACGGACCTGGTGCCAGCCCCGGGCCAGGGCTCACGTATCTGCTGGAGCAGCTCCAAGCTGTCTGGCTAAGGACTTGCAGGCTGCTCTGACCACCCTTCTAGGAAGGCAAAAGCTAAATTAACCAAGAATTGAACCACAGTCCTTCAAATAATCTTTGACCTCTAAATAGTTCTTGTGTCCCAACATGAAATCGGGGATGACTCGTTACATCTGATCTTGGTTTTATACTTTTATGGTCACAACCGGTCTTGGCCACAGGTTGGAATATTCCTGCAGGTCCTCCTTGAGCTAGCGCAGAACTGGAGTTAAAGCCAGCACCGTACGGGACTTGTTTTATAACGTCACCGTGGGCAGCGGGGACTCTTGGTTGAGTGGGGCTCAGCGCTGCTCCCTGCGTCCGGTTTCGTTACGTCACGAGCTGACGCGGGTATGTGGAAGCTGTCTTTCCTGAAGTACTAACGTGTCATTATGTTCTGCTGTTTCAGGAAGCTGAAGCACTGGCAAAGCAGCAAGCATGAATTTCAACTGCCTTAAATGTTCTCTAAAGGGAATTTCCACAGCTTTTTATAAAATAGTACAGTTGTCTCTGCTTCAAGAAATGTAGATGTGATTTCTAACGTTTGATTGGTGCTTGCAGCATTCACCGTACATAATACAAATTCGAACACGATGAAAATGTGAACGTGAAGGTAGAGGGCATGGGCTGCGTTATTACCAACCGGGAAGCGTAGGAAACTGAAGCAATTAGACATGAATGATTTTCACGTCCTTTGTCTTGGCAATTCGTCCATTTTGTGTAAACTTAAAGAAACTATTTTAGTACTAACAATACAGATGGGGTTATACCTAAGAGATCCAACTATTTAAAAGGTGGAAAACAGCATCTAAAACCTTGTCAGATACTAACTTCAGTGCCTGAGTTGCCTCAAACCCGTTACTGAATTACACAGTAATTTTTCAGTGTCCTTTCTGGTTTCAGAGGAAATTTTGGTGGTATTGTGTAGTGTAGCCATTGTAGTCACTTCTGAAAGCTGTTGTTTGTTCTTTTGTAGAATGGATATTTAAGATTTGTATTGTAACACACTGTACAGATGATAAAAAAGAAAAATGCCATGTACCTCTCGTTTAAGTGATCCGCGTGGGCTCTTTTGACATAGGGAAGGGGATGTGGGCAATGGACAGCCTTTCCCTTGGCCAGTCCATCACACAGCTGCCTGAGCGGGACTTGGTTACGCGTCTGCGCGCAGGGCTCCGTGCACCTCGGTGAATCACGCGCTCGTTCCCAGGCAACGTTGCAAATAAGCCAAAACGGCCAGAAATGGCATTTCCTTACCTGTGTAAGGGTGAAAGCCTTTAATGTATTTCTCTACAAAAACACCAGTTCACACTGCTTGTAGCGTTAGGCATCTTCTTGCATGTTCGGGTAGGCATTAGATTATCACAGAGTATTTTTTCAAACAAGGAAACAGATGTTCGAGTAGCAAGAACTATTGTAATTCAGCAAGATTTCTTTTTTTAAGGTTTAAAAACTTATTTCCATTGTTACTGCCGTATCATGAAGCTATTACAGGAATTGCAACTCTGTTAAAGTGAATTGTATTAGCGAATTTACCGCGTGCAATATTAATCTGCCTGTTCTCCCAGTGCTCTTCAGGATAGTCTCTATTTCTTGGCCATATTCCGCAAAAATACAAGTAATTACAAGTGCCCTGAAGAAACAGGTTTAGAAAGTGTGTCGGTAATTTAAAATGCATTTTTCACCACGTAATGTACTTACTCCTCAAAAGCATCAAAAGACAGTAGGAAAGATAATTAGTCCTCGCTGCGGAGAGTCGCTCCGCACACACACAGTTTGATTCCTTTGCTTTCTGAAGGCAGAGGAAGAGCTGGTGCAGAGTGAGATTTTTCTGAAACAGCTTACAGGTCACAGTTTGGATGTCTGAAATTAGGAACAGGATAAGAGCAAAACTGTAGGTTTACGAAGGTGTTACAAAGCGCAGGAATTAATTTCCCTCACCAACATTTCTTTGGGGCTTTTGTTCCGATCACTACAACCCATGATTTTGTCAACTTCTGTTAAAAGAAACGCAGCTACTTGCTTTGGCTGGAGAGGAGCTCGCTTCTAGAGAGCTCATGATGGAACTTCCACAGCCGGCCAAGTGAGCAGGATCAGCGACGGAGCCAAGTTAGCCTCAGTCACATTTAATTCATGTTTTCTCTTTCCTGATTTGGGAGCCTGGGAGTCGGCTGGAAGCTTGGCCTTACAAACGAAGCGCAGTACCAGAAGGCACAGGGGTAGATTAGCGTTGCCTTACCTTCCGGAGTAACACACGCACTTGTGCTTTTTCATTACCAGGCTTTATCGGTGACCACTGAAATTCTGTGAAACCTGTTTTTCACATCTTTTGGGGATGGAAGTTGGGTTCTGGTTTAAATCCAGTGTCCGATTCTCGTCGTTCACTCTGACTTCATCTTTCTGAACCGAGGTGATGTTTCTTTCTTAATATTGGCAGAATCTTTCCTCTGTCTCAACGAGTGGTCAAGGCGTTGAGAAAGTATGCAGGAATACGGAGTGCAGTCTTGTGAAGAAAGTGGAATTTGACACACAGGTTACTACACTCATGCCAATTTGCTGTGTTTCCTGTGTAAGTTTTGTGAATTACAGTCATTATTTTGGAGAAGCAGTAATGGAAAGTTGCTGCCAAATTCTGTCAGTTCAGCGACCCAAAACATTCTGAAACGAGGTCAATCCCTGTTTCTGACGGTCAAGAAAACTGCCAAGTTTAAGAAAGCAAAGTCACTTCCCTCCTCTGGTCCCTAGCCCCTGCCATATGGTAGTGTTCAAGCCGTATCAGCATTCCTAAGAGAGCTCTGTGGAGGCAGACTGAATTATTCCTTTGTCCGGGGAACAAGGCACTGACACAGACTGAAAAATACCGAAAATACCTGTTGTGGGACTGCGTGTAAAACTTGCATTCATTTTGATGCAGATATCTTGCATGAATTTAGGACTGCTAGGAACGTGTTGCCTATGTGCTGTCTTCCTCTTTCCCGTACCCGTGTGAGGTTAATGATGGGTGCAAGAACTGAATTTGTTCATTTCTTTCTTTCCCCCCCCCACCATGTAGAAGGCAGGTGTTGAGGATTTAACCTGTATATTAACCAGTCTTGTATCATTCCAATAAAACTGTTTTAGAACGCTTTCTCACACGATTGACTTGTGTGTTTTGTGCATGGTTTGAAGTGGTCCCGGAAGCTGAAAGAAGCGGTGTTTCCCAATGAAAACACTGCTTTCTTTTCGGAGTACACGGTCCGTCCAGCGGCGTGAACGTAACGCACCGCTGCTGCTGCGTGTTACGTCTCTGGGGTCGGATCTCTCACCTGGTGCAGCTAACGGGTTTCGATCACTTAGGCTACACCTACCCAAAATATCCTTGGAGGTTCTGGGGGCTCTTGGAGAGCACTGGATACGCTGAATTCCTAAGTGACCTGCTTTCCCACTCCCGCCCCGAGGCAGTTACAAATGGAAAGCAGACAGGGCACATGGGCTTCACCCCATGCCTGGAGAGCTTGCCAAACAGTCGCAGTTGCTTTTGCTGCCATGTGTAATTAATTAGCTTTATGCTGCTCACAGCAGGGGAACGATGTTATTTAATATTTGTGTTGCCAGAGGGTGGTGTAGGATACATTTTTAAACTAAAACTATTCACTTTTACCTTCTCTCTTTGCCTGGTAGATCCACCAGGCACATTCTTTGAAGCTTTACACCACCTACATCACCTTCTGTAGAGCTACAGCCAACGCATTCTCAGCCCCTAAACCGCACTGGGATTGGTCCAAACCCCAGACTTCAGTTCACGACCTCTGAAGGAAACCTGTACCTTAACTCCTTCCAGAGTGGTTTGTGAGAAGGCTGCTTGCTTGGCATTCTCACATCAGCTGTTTTCTGTCTGAACAGCTAAAGCACAATGAGATCTGTCAGTTACACTGATGTCTTGTAATGTTTGGTGCTTGTCTCTCACTTACTTGCCCTTTTTCAGTGTCTTAAAAAATGGGCCATAATGTAAGATAAAAGGGCTTCTGATGCAGTTTCTAATGATAATGAATCCCACATACACATCACTTGTAGAACCCAGAAAAATCTCTGGTTTTCTTGTTTATAAAAAGGTCTTAAACCACCAAATTGTTATTCATTGAAGCTCAGTACAAATAGTCTTAAAAAACAACCCGCACATGGGCACATAACGTTGGCTTAACTTGCTGTATCAGGTTACAATGATGTGCACTAACAATAAACTTTTCTACCACTTAATGCGGGATTTTATTCATTTCTCGTTTAATATGCTTAATCTGCATGTCACGGAAGGCTCTGTAAAGTCTGATTGTATCCCTCAGATTGTGTTGCATTTGTTTCAAATACCAGCAATGTCTTGCAATACAAATTTGAGGTGTGCACAGTGGAGCAAAGCGCCTGCCGGTCCCTTTCCCGCAGAAGTGTTCTGTGATGGGTTTTTTTTCGGTGTACGTGATCTTGGTAGGATGTTTGAGATTGAAAGGGGCATTATTAACCCTTCTGACAAGCCTGTCCTTAACAATTTTGAACTGGGTAAACTTTTGAGAAGGCTTGGGGAAGCGCAGAAGGATTCTAAAAGCTGGCTCAAGGTGAGGTAGAAAGCGCTTAGTGCGGGAGGTGAGCAGTGCTACACCAAGCACTGAGCGCCTGAGTATGCAGGAGGCGCCTCTTCCACGTTGCATTCATGAAGCATCGCAGTGGGTCCCGTATACGGCCAGGCCTTCGCTCACAGGTCTGTCCGCCGAGGACATCCTCACGAACTCCGATTTGTTTCTGCTGCTCGGTGTAACATCTCCAGATCCTTAACAAAAGGGGACGGGCCACACGGTTAGCGCGCTGTCGGCTGCCGCGACCCCTCCCGCCCGCAGTCCCCCCCGCCCGCGGCCCACGCTGGTCACGCAGACCCACGGTTTCGTACCCGCGGACGCGGCGGTGAATCCCGGATGCCAGGCCCTGGGCGGGGGATCCCAGCGACGACAGGCGCGGCGGCCCCGGGCCCCGCTCCCCCGGCCGAAGCCCACCGTCAGGGCAAAGCAGGGGCGGGCCCGGCCCACGAGGCACCGCGGCCCGTTCCCATCACCACCGACCGCTGGGGGCGGCTGCCCGCCTCGTCTCGCGGTCCTTTAACGCCCAACCCCGGGCGCTTGCGGTTCGCCCCGCCTGCCGGGAGGCCGCCGCCCGGGCCGGGGGCTAGGCCCGACCCCCGCTCACTTGCTCGGCGCCGGTGTAAGAGGCCCTAATGGCGCCCGCGCCCCGCGCCGGCCGCCGCCTCGTGCCGTTGCTGCGGTAACCAACCGCCACACAGCGACGGAGCCGAGCCCGTTCCGCCTTTCCCATTGGCCGGCCTTCTTGTCAGTCAGCGTGGAGACCCGCCCGCTCGGATGTTGGCTGAGGCGGCGTGAGGGGGGCGGGATGCGGGGGGCGGCGAGTTGGCAGCCCTTCCAGCCGCGTCCATGGCAGCAGCGAACGGCCCCAGCGCTGGGATCCGCGGGCTCCTCCTGGGAACGGCCCGGCCGAGCCCAGGCCGCCTCTCCCCGCTCAGCGCTGGGTGTCAGCCCCAGGCGCCTGTGCGATGGTCCCGCCCGGCAGCCCCGGGCCCGCGGGCTGAGCTCTGCGCTGGTGCAGCCCCACCGCCTGCTTCCGCTGCCCCACCGCCTGCTTCCGCTGCCCCGTGAGCTCCCGCCCGCCGCGGGCTGGCGGAGCTTGGCCTGCTGGGCTTCAAAACGCCCTTCGGCAGCCCGGGCCCGCCCGCGTGGGAGCGCGCGCCGGTCAGCGCGGAGCCGGGAGGGGGCAGCGGAGGGACGCGGTGCTGGCGGGGGGCGGCCCGCGGATGTGTAACCGGGTCGGAAGGGGCGTCACCATGGGCCGGAACGTGAGTTGGGCCGAAGGAGGGGCTGTTGTGCAAGGAGGGACGTGGCCAAGCCCGGGAAGTCGGGGTTGTTGCAGTGGGGCGCTGCGGGTGGGAATGGGCGGCGGAAGGCTTGAAAAAACCCAGTCGATGTCGGCAGCTCCTGCTTGACATGAAATACATGGTCTGGGCTGAAATGAGGGGCCTTCTTGACATGCTGCTGTAGCTGATGCACGGAGGTGTTTCGTGTGGTCATGCACAGGGCTGTAGTGTTGGGGTTTCCACGTATGAAGGACACAGTCACATCAATTTTGATTTCTTCATACCCTCTGCCTCAAGTTTAGCCTCGGGAGTCAGACATCCTTGCCTTGCTGTTTCTTCTAACTCCATTCTGTTTTCAACTTCTCAAATAACTTCGGGCTTGTCTCATTCTGATTTTGGTTTTGTAAGTATAAAGGGCCTTCATGGTAAGATCTCACTGACACAAAGTTACTCATTTCTTTGAAGGTTGATGCATTTGACACCTGAGTACAACTGCAGTAAAAGGTGACCTGGGTACCTAACTTCATTTCTTCCTCCCTCTGTTACTTTTGTGCTTTGTTGACACTGCCACGCCAAGGCGCGGCTGCAGCTGGCACTCATTGCAAGCTCGGGGAAGGAGGCGAGGTTTAAAACTACATGGAACTTGAGCCACCCTCTTTCCTGTGCGATTTGGTCCCCTCCAAGACCAGGGACAGGAATACTCCGCTGAAGTTACAACCACATCTACCGCGCAGAAAGTAGTCCTGTAAGATGATTAAAAATAAAAGTAACTTTAAACAGCCTTTAGATACGAAATGAGTTTTGTGTAAATTGAGTGGGAATAAAAATAGGTAAAATGATCTATTCTGTGAAATGTAGGTGGTAAGGAGCAAAGAGGAATTATTTTAAAGAGACTCCATAGGGCGATATGGTCATAGTTACTTCGACCCTTACGTTAGTTCATTTCTAAGGCGCATCACTATTTTACTGCCAAAACGTGTTGAGCGAGGGGTTGCAGTCGATACGCTGCTGTAATGTTATCTTTACACTGGGTTTAGTTTACGTTTGTGTCTCGCTCCTAGCATTATACTAAGCAGTGTCTATTTAAGAGCTTTTGTCTAGTCCTTGGGTGAGATTCAGCTTCTGATTTTTTTTTTTTTTTTTAATCCTTGAGAAAAAGGGAATTTAGAAAAGGCATCACCAGAAAACCCTTCAAACTGTCTGTGCACTGGAGCTAGGGCTGCGGGAGTGGCGTGGCTTCAGCACGAGCTCTCCTCCAGCCTCTGCGAGGACAGGCTGAGAACACCATGGGGCACTGAGGCAGAGGTCACTGAGGCAGAGGTAATTTTTGAGCTCAGAGAAAGTGTCTCTGATCAGTGACGAACAAGACTGCTGCTTTCAAAGAGGCAGCTTCTCGTATTTGCACTCTGTAGGCAAACGATATTTCATAAAGGTCTTGATGAAACGAAGTCGTCAGCTTCTTCCCCACCGGAAGAAGGTCACAAGACTGTAAGTTCTGCTGTTCCGAAAGGGGAAACGGTGCTAGTAACATCACCTCTGTGAGTCAGGTGGATGGCGCTACAAAACCGAGCTTCTGTAGGTGGAAGCGTGTGGTGGAATTCACTTTCAGCTTTGAAGGCCTGGTGGAGTGCAGGCACCCTGATCCTTCAGCAGTCTCTTGGGTACATGATGTGTTGTGGCACCAGCAGCTCATCAGCACAGCGCCGCAGTCAGAAACATCCCCGTTCATTTTTTGTAGCCTTCTCTTCTGGATTTGCTGTCGCTTTGTATTCAAAACCCGTGCATTTTTCTGGTGGGATCGCTTCTGTTTTAAAAGGAAAGAATGAGGAACTACATCACGTGTCAGGGCTTTCCCCACCCGGGCAGCAGCAAAGAGTGAGTATGTAAGAATCTGTTCTCTTACAGCAGCTGTAGTAGGAGAGTTCTGGGCTATGTGATTATCTGCCTCTCTCATCCTACCACGATTGGTAAGTCTGGGCTTTTTGTACCTTTATTTCCCTTATGCTTTGTTCCAGAATACAGGCACCAGTTACTTTATAGGAAAGGGACCAATTTTACTAGGATTACTATAGTTTAGCTCTTACATTACATTACTGTGAGCATTTTCAAAGCAATACAGCACAATTTCTAAGCATGTAAGGATCCGGGTACCTGTGCCCTGTTTTTCAGAAGCCAACGAGGCATGCAGCATTCCAAATTCCATTGATGTTCAGCAAGATTTAGACTACCAAGTACTCTTGTCTTCTTTGGAAATGGCACTTGGATTCCCAGATCCCGAAGTGCTTCAGAAAACAGCTATCCTGCTGCTTTTGCATATGTAAGGGATTCTGTAGGTAAGTAAAGAGCTATGCTCACGTAACCAGGAGAAGGCACGGTCTGAATCCTGTCTGCTTTGGTCTCACTGCGGGCGTATGGCAATTCCAGCGTTTCCTTCAGTTCCAGGGAGGGAACGGTGCAATTTAAGCCGAAAAGGAGCCCTGAACAAGAAGAAAACAAATGGTGGTACTGTAGCGTTGTGTAAATTTAGGAGAGAAGTTGAAAATTTGCATCTCTCAAGTAATTGGGGTTTTGGAACAGCTTTCTGGAAGGAGTACCGAGATTTTTTTTTTTTTTGATTAAAAAAGTGACCCAGTGTAGGGAGTTTCATTGCAGGACAAGTAAGACCGACTATGTGGTTTGGTGGCTGATAGAAGTGAGTGGAGTGGGGAGCTATCTAGTGACTTGCATGGCATTGCTACTGGTGTAAATTGCCATCACGGTGAGAAATACTGAGCGCTAATTGTCTGTGACGTAAGTAGAGTTTTTGGGGTATTTCGAAGAGCAGGCCAGTGTATCATGTTCTCTGGGAGATTTACTATGCCCTCTTGAGTAAAACTGCTTCATCCCTCGCCTCTCCCCACTGTTTCAAACCATGAGCACACCAGAGGTGTGAAGGTACTTGAAATACGTGGCGATTAAAACGGCGTTTGAAGAACAAGCATTTTCTTGTGTTCATCTTTCCCGTTCCTCCATAACAGGAGCGGTGATGATCCTTGGTGAGTTTAGGTCAGACTTGGCTCTAAATGGAACGATTCCCATTGAGTTTAACAGTAGGTGAATTGAAAAGGCAAGGGGAGGAGTCATTAAATGTAGAAGATAATTTTGAGATGTATTGGCTAACTTTTAATTATTCATGTGCGTTTAGTGAATACGTAAGCACACTACTCATCACTTCACTGTGGGGGAAGACGAATTAACTATTTATATCCTTTAAAGTCATCATAAGGGGGACTCTAAAAACATTGGTGTATGTAAACTGCATTTTGGATGCAGTTTTATTATACTTAAAGAACAACCACCCCCTTTGGAAGCTCCTTGGCACCTCACGGGAGGGCTCAGGCCAGTTCAGAATCAGCCTGCAAGTCTGAACTTGATCTTGATTTCCTTCCTATGTCACTCCTTTAGCTCTTAGAAATGGTCATCTTTTGATGGAAAATGTTGATTGGCAGCTGATGGTAGTCGTGTAGCCAAGTAAAATGATTTTGTGGATTGTTACAGCTCCTGAGTATGATCATCCCAACCAGCCACAATGCAGAACAGGTACCGAGGGGCAGAAGTGATAGTACACTGGAAGGACCCAGTTCATGCCCTTCCTGTTTCTTCAGAATGATTTTTGTTGACATGGTACAGAGGGTAAGATTGTAGAAAGGCATGCAGTTTGCTGTTTACTGAAAACAAATGTTCTAGGAAACAAAGACAAATCACAGTCGTCATGAGAAGTGCATCATTCATTTTTTATTATTATTCCTCTTTCCCAAATAAGTTTGCCACTCTGCCTGTCTGTCTTTCGCTCACAGGACTGCATGGAACTCTGGTGATTAGGCTGTTACTCACACTTGTCGTCATGTTGGCAGAAGGCATCTTAACTAGGCTCATATATAAAGAAAGCTGTCATCAGGATAAGCCTCGCAAATCTCATGCATCCAGAAAGGATAAAGAGGGAATCTGGAGACAGAATCTTGTAGAGAGCCCAAAAATTAAAGGCTTTGCTGATGGACGTGAGAAGCAGGATGAGATCTCTGCTAGAAGTAGCCAAATGGAACACAGGAGCGGCTCTCAATGGAGATCCATAAAAAAGGTACCTGCAAAAGATCAGAAAACACTTGTTAAAGGAACTGTGTCACCAGCTTTACATATCCCCAAAGGAGAAGGGAGTACTGCTGAGATGGATTTGTATAGATCCTGGTCATGCAACAGCATTTATCAAAACTATCCCGATTTACATATCGGGGGAGACCGCGTGGGGGACCATATGTGTGACTCAGGTTGTGTTTTGGACCATATGTGTGATGAACTTCCCGGTGGCCCTGTTCTACAGTCCATAGATATTCCTCTAGCTCAGACCTCTCTGAGTGAGCATCCCAAAAAGCCAAGTATTAAGTCCCTGCCTGGAGATGAAGCTGGCGAAGGGAGTATCATGCTCTGTGAGGAGCCTCTTTCAAACTCCGTGCTCAACAAGTACATGGAAACAAAAGTGGCAGAGCTCTATAAACAGTTTTTTGAAGAACACTTGACCAGGTGTGGTTCTGTAACCAACTTCCTCAGTTGCAGTTTGATAAGGAATAGCCTGAATCAGATAAGCTTTCAGATATCACAGGAGCAGAATATAGAAACATCCAAAGCCAGAGAAGCGCTCTTGCACTCTTTAGCTTTGTTTAGTTTGCGCAGCGCTACCAACAGAAATAGCTCTGAGTTTAGTACTCCCAACTTACAAATCTCAAACGCAGTGTGTGTGAAAAAGAGCTTCCGCATGCAGTTTGCATCGTGACCGATGGACTTCAGGGACGAGTACGGTTCGGGTATGAGTATTTCACTCTAAGTGTTGGGTTGGAGATGAAAACGTTTACACACTACAGACTTCTTCAGATAAATGAGGCTTAAACAATGCTTTGTTAGCGGGGGAAGCGAAGGTCACTCTTCCTTTTTCTAATACAGAATTTGAAATTAGTTTCTCTCTAGAATACTAGTTAACCGTATTTTTATGATGTTCTCCTTCTAAGACTCTGGCTGCATGAGTAGTGCAGTCATGTACCATCGGATTTACTACTTCAAGAAAAATCAGTCAAGGCGTGTGCTGGTAACACGTTGCTCCACGAGGCTGACCCACCCAGCCACTGAGTAAAAGAGTCAAATTGTCTTTGCTGGACTTTGGGTTGGGCTGTAGGGTCAAAGCCCAAGTTTTGGACATCCGGGTACAAATCTTGTCCTTGCGTAGCTTGATCGCAGCGCCTGAAAGAATATCTCTTTGGTTTGAAAATCTCGTCAGCAGGTGGAGATGTTCAGGACTCTGCCTTATTTTGTGTATGTTCATAGAATCGGAACGGTTTGGCTTGGAAGGGACCTTAAAGTTCTAGTTCCACCCCCCCCTGCTGTGGGCAGGGACACCCTTCCCTAGACCAGACTTCGTATTGTCATACATAGGGAACGTATCGACATGAAACGGGGTGAAGGTGCTGCTGGTACTGCACGTGTGTTTGCGCCGCCTTGGTGGGGTATGTTACAGTGAAAAGGTAGATGAAATAGTTGACCAAGATTGTAAAGGTATTTTAATTTTCTGTAAAAAATGTTTTTCTTTTAAATAAATCCTCACCTCCTTGAAATCCCCTCGGCTTTCTGTCAGCATGGTGTTATTTTATGTTCCACTTGAGGCTTCAGTAAAGGGACTGTGCCTTTATGTCCTTGGAAATAAAGCACCCGCAGCCTTGGCACACGAAGATGACGGCAACGCTCCTGAAAAGGTAGCGCAAGCTTTCTTCACCTTCGTTTGGAGATTCAAGTGCAGACTTTGATATGGAAACTTCTTACTCAGCTGTCAACCCCCTTTTCTTCCTTTTTTTATTACTTCTCTTCCAGCATTTCAGCTGGAAATGAGCCACCGGGGCACCTCTCTAAGTGGATAAACGAATTAGGCTACCTGCTCTGCAGAAGTTTTCTCCAGGGAAGGAGACCTCCCGCACCGCGGCCGGGCGTGGTTTGACGCACCTGCGCTTGCGGGTTTGCAGTTGCGACATCCAGATCCGCACTCTAGCAACAAACTACCCTGGCACTGTGGTACCGCACGCTGACGTGCCAGTTAAATCGCTTTATCCCCTCCCTGGTGCCAATGCGCAGGGATGGGATGAGTTCCGAAGCAGAGCTGCAAGTGAAACTTGCCCTGAAACAACCGGGATTCACCTTGAAGCTCTTAATTCGAGTAAGTTAGCTTATTAATTAGTTGCATTTACGGTAATAGAAAGTGTACGATGGGGCTTTGGGTTAAAATCGCACCTGCTTGGCCTACACGGAGAAGGAAATTCGCAGCACGCAGGCATACAGGACCCTGAACAAGCTGTGCCTCTGTAAAGGCTGCACCTTCGTGGCATGGGGCTGCTCGTGGGAGGGGGAGGGCGCTGCAACTGCCACTGTGTGTCGTATGAGGTGGCCAACAGTCTGCTAAATATAGCAGCGAGCGTAATGGAAAGGGAACTACAGAACTTCCGTGTGAGTGAAGGTTTTTAACCTTTCTGAGGCCTTGAAATGTCTTGGGGTTGGTGGGACGTAAAGTGCAGGGCCTGGTGAGTGGGTGCCCATAGTGTCTGACGGGCATTGGTGTGGGCTTAATGTGGGACGTATATTGACATTTCAGATCAAACCTCAAAGGTCCAAAATACAACACAAACCGAAGAATCATAGAATCTTAGAATCACAGAACAGTTTGGGTTGGAAGGGACCTTAAAGCCCATCCAGTTCCAACCCCCCTGCCATGGGCAGGGACACCCTCCACTAGCCCAGGTTGCTCCCAGCCTCATCCAGCCTGGCCTAGGACACTTCCAGGGATGGGGCAGCCACAGCTTCTCTGGGCAGCCTGTCCCAGTGCTCCCCACCCTCTGCAGGAAGAATTTCTTCCTGATATCTAATTTAAATCTCCCCACTTTCAATTTAAACCTGTTACCCTTTGTCCTGTCACTACAGGTAAAAAGCCCCCACCCCCAGTTTCCTTGTAGCCCCCCTTCAGGCACTGGAAGGTGCTCTAAGGTTTCCCCAGAGCCTTCACTCCTCCAGGCTGAACACCCCCAACTCTCTCAGCCTGTCCCCATGGCAGAGGGGCTCCAGCCCCCTGATCAACTTCGTGGCCTCCTCTAGACTCGCTCCAACTGGTTGATATCCTTCTTATGCTGGGGGCTCCACAGCTGGACACAGCACTCCAAGCGGGGTCTCACAAGAGCAGAGCAGAGCGGGAGAATCACCTCTACTCAGAGTTGGCTGAGCAGGCGACTCAACCTGACTGACCGAGCCTGTCTAAGCATCGAGCCAATTCTGCACCTGAGCAGAGCGAATACCCCTGATTTTGAGGTGTTTCCCATCTCTTTATACACTTTGATCTTGGAGCTGCAGGAAGACGGGCCCTCTGCTTCTCTTGAATTGCCTCGAAAGCTGGGTATCCATTTCCCTCAGTGCCTTTGAGCATCCTACTCCTGCTCTCTGTACCTCATCTGGCATGCGCAGCTTCTGCTCTTTGGTGCTGTTCCTGCAGGTGGTCTTCAGTCTGAGGCAGAGTGTTCTGTGATGCACGGTGGTGGGATGGGTGTTTTCAGGTGGATGACAGGAGAGAGAAATTGCTGTAGCTTGGTCGAGAACCTGCTCCTGTGGGAAAAGCGATCTGGGTGGCCGAAGTAAGGACCTCTCATGATTTAAAACGATGAGCAAAGACAATTCCTGCTGCGTGTGTAGCAAATAATTAAGTAAAATCACTCATGTGTCCTAGGCCCAAGTGAACATCCTTGCCTGATCAAAAATTCGCACTGACCTTAGTGGTGCAAGGAGGATAAAGGAACACTGAAACTCGCCCTTGTTTTCTAAGAGGATGATAGGAAAGGATGCTTTGCTTTTCTATGCGTTGCCCGAATTCCATGTGTGTCTCCTTAATCCCCTTCTCAGGAATCAAGTCCTTTGGAAGAGGCCAAATGACTTCATTAAATGCTGGAGGAGTCCAGAGTGGGCAGCTCTCCAAAGTCTTCCCTGGGAGAGGTGCAGAGAGTAAGTTAACGGAAGGTAAGAGAAAAAATATTCCCAAGGGCCTCAGGAACCAACGGGTTTGCAATTAACTGTAGGAAAAAAGTGCTCTGTGGCATCTGTGCTGCCTTGCCCCGCTCTCTGATTTCCCCTGGGATGTGTTTATGGTTCAAACCGAAGGCTTGAAAGAGGGTAATTGCACAGGGTTCTCCCTCAGGAAATGGGGAAGTCGGAGTTTAAAGCTGAGCTGCAGACCCCGGTCGGTTGTCTGTCCTTCCCAGCAGCGCGGCGGAGGAGAGCTGTTCTCGCTGGCTGCCCTCAGTACCCCGGGTATTAGTCAGCTGCTGTTTCAACACTGGTGCTAAGGGAAGCAACAGAAGCTGCTGAGCATCATCAACTGCTAGGGCCGGAGAAACCCTGACAGACCCGCTTCTCCCATCCCCAGGACAGAAACGGAGTGGCAGAAGAGAATGTGGAAATGAATATCCTGTATTTGGCAGACTCGGGGCTACGGTGAAGCTCTGGCCATCCCCTACCTCTTCAGGCCTGGTTTCAGAGCCCAGTTGTTGATTAGTTTTAATAAATATGTGGACAATGATAGCCAGAATCAAAACACAGCGCAACAAGCAGTGTTAGGAGAAAAGCTTGTTATCTGCAGCCTTTTTTATAATTATAGCCTGTCTTACAACCTGGTGGAAGCGAGGAGAGTGTTATGTTATCCATGACAGCAGCTATACCGAAACCAGCCGTATTACGGGTGCAGATGGAGCAGGGATGGATAATACCTGACTTCACTGCGGGCACGCTTTGGGGGTTGGTTTTTCTAACAGAAAACCATAAGCTGACTTATCTCTTAGGATTTAAATAAATGCACAGTTTGGAGGAGGGAAAATGAATGTTTACCTCATTTACGTAGCTACTTGGCACAATAACGCACGTTTTAGCGGTGCAAATGAAGACGTAGATAAATGCCCGTTGTGAATGTAAAGCACCACAGACTGTGTTTTGTTACTGACGCTATGCAGTTTTGCCCATGGTAAAGTATCATCTGTGTACTTGTCCCCCCTGGTATTTGTTACTCTGGTTTAATCCAAAAGTTCAATAACTTCCCAAAACTCACTTCTCTCTGCAGTAAGAAAGGGATCTGCCGTGTCGCTGCAGAATACATTTTAAGAGTAAAATCTGGTAATTTCAGGAAAGATGAGACAAATACATTTATTGTCACTTAGACACTACTTTTAGCTCAATTTTATATGAGTTGACATGCTTCAATCCCTGATACTTTAGATTTATGTTTGAAATATACTGAATTTAAGTGGATGAAACTCCATCAGCTGCACTGGAGCTGTGCCCTTTTGCACTAGCAGGAAAAATGGCCCACTGCACTCAAATTACAGAGGGAAAATCATTTAAAGGTGCTCTTTTCCAGGCCGCTGAAGGACAGCAGATGCATTTTATTACAAATGAAAGCAGCG
This sequence comes from Rhynochetos jubatus, assembly GCA_027574665.1. Classification (NCBI taxonomy): domain Eukaryota; kingdom Metazoa; phylum Chordata; class Aves; order Eurypygiformes; family Rhynochetidae; genus Rhynochetos; species Rhynochetos jubatus. Next base: position 5,343,979 of record CM050659.1, read on the forward strand.
CCGTATTTCACAGGTCAGACACATAAGGCCAAATTCTGGCTGGCGGTTATGTATATCCATGTGCCGGGAAATCTGAAATTGAAGGAAAAGCGCTGGCAGGGAATTTTTGCCTTCCCTTCCAGTTCTCATTCCATGCCCCCACAGAGAAAGGTTCAACAGGTACTGGGACCAGGGCCCTGGAGTACGCTGGGCTCTTTAGGTAAGTCTGCCCTGAGACCTGTAGTTAGGACCTGCGCTCTCCCCTGTGGAAGGTGATTATTTTTTCAGGGTATCTGTCAAATGGTGGTGTCTACTGGTGGTTTCCTTTAATACCTTTTAGTTCAGGATTTCCAGAGGTGTACAGCTGTTTTGCAAATAGATCTCAAAGTCCATCTCTCTTAAGAGCGAGGGTTATTTCCCATGAAAAGGTTGCCCGGGTGTGCAGAATAACAGCTGCTGTCACTTGATGTGCTTATATTCTGCAGGTTAAAATCAACATAATCCAGCCTTCTCTCCACTAGCTTATACATGAAATGGCAATTACGTTTTTTTTCCTGTTTTGCTCCTGGTTTACATATATATACATTCCAAAATTTAGCTATTTGATTGTAATTAACCTAATTTTCTTTTTCCTTACCAGGAGAGCCTTACCACTTAACTCCTGCCTGCATCTCCTTTGAGTTAATTTGTTTGTGCTAACCCCATCAATCTGTTGGGAATATAAATCACCGTGTAGTTCAGCAGCCGCTCGGCAGATGAATGCCCAGCTGCTAATGAACCCTGCCGCTACCACGTCCTACGTCCTGGCTGCCTGCGGGCTTCTGTGTGGGAATAACAGCCTTTAGTATCGAGCTATCAGTCCCAAGAGGCCAAAGGTCTTCCTCCTCCTTCCATCCCGGCCCACGTAGGGATTGTGGATATTCCCCCTTCGCCGGAGGGCTGTGCTGTGGGGAAGGCAAAGGGGCCGGAGGAATGTCCCACGCAGTGGAGCAAGGGGGAGCTTGGGCATCAGTCAGCAGCAGCGTTGTCCAGGGCTCAGTTACTGAAACTTGCCCGGAATGTGCTGGGGCTCTTTCGTGTTCGATGTCCGTTGGGATTTTATTTTGCTTGGGAGGCTGGTTTGGGGCTCTCTTTCAGGGAGAAAAAATGTGGCACTGCCATTACAATCTTGTTAAATTGCCATTTCTTGGGAACAATCTGGCGTGTTGCGGCCTTTATCTGTTGGTGTTCAGGTGCTGAACGACGGGCGAGCAAGGCGCTGAGGAACTTCACCTGGCGCACGATAATGCCGGAGACCCGAGGAGCTGTGTCTTTAAAACCAGCCGCAGAAGAAGCACCAAGGCTCGCAGGGGATTTCCATGTCTCCTTAACGCTGCTTCTCCTTGAGGGTAACTGGAAACAGCATCTTTCCTAAATATAGCCTCAGTTGCATAAAACTGAGCCGCGTGGCTCTGAACTCCGTGAAACTGTTTGCTCCATCCATCAGCGCTGGTGGCAAGTGAACCAGCGATGGCTTATGTGTTTGTTTTGGTGGCATCGCTGCGGCTGAATTAACCCCAAAGCGGGCTGCTGGCTGCTTCCCCTCAGCCGTTCCCATGGGACTAGCAACCTGAGCTTTGCTAGGCGAGTGTGGGCCTCCAGTCATCGAGGCTGACGTTCTTCCCTGTATGTCAAGACACGCGGTATGGCTCTAGGCCACTTCTCGGGCTTTTGTATGAGGCTTGTCTGCCAACGCTCAGGTCCTACTGCGCCCGGCTGCAGGCAGCCCCGTACAGGCCTCCCAAGTTCTAGGGCACAGCACATCCGTCGCGTTCCCTGTGATGGAAACGCACCCACGGCATATCCGACACGTGAGCTCTGACTTCCTGTTTAGGAGTCCTTGGTGCTCCTCAAAAAATTTCATGTTTTGTGCAATAATATAATTTCTTAATTTGCTGTGTTGCTGCTTTTCGTTCTCGTTCCCCATCTGTAGTGACAAGGTGCTTCTGCTTTCCAACTCTGTAAGACACACTGACCGTTCATTCTCTTGCTCGGTCCATAAAGCTAGTGCTTCACTAATTAATGGCTGCACTGAGGTGTAACAAAAGTTGACAGAGAGAAAACCCAGACTCACGCTCACCCTCGCTCTTTTTGTGTACACAGCCTATATTAGTCCTTTGTTTCAAAGCAGTAACACTTGTGAACTTCATGGAATGGGGAACATGACTGCAAACTAATCGCCAAAAAAATCTCGAAGTTTTAAATTAACAGATTCTCTTTGTTCTTATTCCTCTTTCCTGGGAGTTGAATTACAAAAAAAAAAAACCTTTCCTGGAACAGAAAACGAGAACTTTAATGTTGCATGTGCAAAAATTGTGCAAGTTAGACAAACGGTACGCCTGGATATTTGCACCGGTGCTGGTAGAACGCTCGGGAAGGAAGCTGGCGCAGCTCCATTTCCCTCTGCTAACCAGTCACCACTCGAGCCCAGCGATTCGGCGTTAACTACAGGGCACTGACCGCAGGCCACGCCATTGCCTTAAAACGGCTTTTGGTCACATCCCTTTAATACGTTTATTTAACAAATCCAACCTCGGAAGTAGCCACCTGCTCATGTTTATTCCACAAAAAGAAACCGAAGGTTGTATTCGGCAGATAAAGGGCTTCAGGGAAAGTAGACGTCCCAGCCGACCTCGCAGGACGTTGCGGTCGGTGGGACCGGCGTGTGGGTGTCCAGAGCGCAGCGTGGTGCTCCCTAAGCCAACGGTTGGGGGCTGGTCTCCACACAGAGTTCGGGTCCCTGAATAGAAGTATTCATATCACTAGTAAACACACCATCTTCAGGAGGCAGAACAGGCTCACAGTTCTGTCTGAGGTGGAGAAATATCGTGCTCATGTATGTTGGATCTACTACAATTTTACTACAAGGTACTTACAGGGGTAGGTTTACTGCAGGCGGCACTGCAGTTTGCCTGCTGATTTCCTTTTCCTCGTTGGCTCTTGCTTTATTCTGGGATTACAGAGCTGTCATGACCACGCACCATGACAACAGCAGTGTTCAGCTGTTTGGTTTGTCCAGGCTTGTGTATTTTCCCAGTGGGTGGTCAGCAGTTTGGTGGGGACAGGAAGAATTGAGTAAACTGGCAGAAAATGGGGAATGGGCAGAATTTCTTCCATCTTCCGCCACAGCTGAGGCCGTGGGGGAGTGTGAAGGAAAGCACCAGAAGCAGCAATGGAGAGGAAGCAGCTGATACCCCTCGTCCTTCCCAGCAGCCAGATCACAGCCGAAGAAAGGAAGGAGGTTTGTCAGAACACCGACGTGACTCGTGGGCATGACCTGTGCTCATCCAACCAGGGCAGGTCCCTGCAGGAATTTGTTCCCCCCACCATGGAATATCTTCCAGTCTTGTTAGTGTCATGCTCAAGGCCAGAGAAGGAAAAGCCTTCAGCCATGCTCTCATGAGGAGGTTTGCAGGATCTTTGGAAGCCCTATTTGTTTGGGCTCCTAATTAACGAGAAACGACTTCCACGTCATGGTTGACTCCTCTGGCTGGATTCTGCCTCTGGGTCTCCATGACTGACCCACTGTACAGCACTGTGACCTGGAGAGTTTTTGCACAGATTTAAGGACTTATTTTGATCATGTAAAAGGTAATGAGTATTGAAAGTATTATTTAATGGAAGAAATTGCACGCCACCGCTTGAATGTGAATGGGATTTGCAATTGTGTGGGTTCTGGATGTGTCTCGGGGAATGAAAAGTTTGGAGTTTAAATCAGAAAAATAGTTTTTAGATTGCCAAAAAAGACAAGTATTGGTTGTTTCACTGAGGCCACTGTAACAGGCTTCTCCAATTATAATGATGAAAAAAAATATTTAAGGCCCTTTAATTCACAAGTCATTTAAGCAATTGCTCAAAGGGCTCAAGCTGTTACTGACAAAAGCAGAATCCAAACAGAAGTCAGTGCCAAAATGATGAAAGTGGTACTCGGCCTGGAATTGCCCTATAGGAGCTCTTTAAGACCGCATTCATTAGGTGGTCTTAAACACAAAACTTGCCAGGCTGTGCCTGACTGCTGCGTGGCGGGAGAGTAACGGGGTTGCTGTGTCTGCAATGAGAGCGGTATGGGACAACCGTATGGAAGCGGTATGGAAAAAGAGTAGGGGCAAAGCAAGGAGAATATGGATCTTTTGGATCTTCATAATGCCCATATGGGAGGGACTACTTGTGGAACTCTCTCCATTTAGGCGAGGTATCAGTGACAGGTCTGTGATTCTCAAGTCTTGCTCAAACCAGACTTTGGAGTGAAGTCCCCGATGCTCAGTTCAAAATGCACTCCTGCCTGGGCCCTGTGGAGTGCACAAGAATTAAGCAGCACGCCGATTCATCCAGCTCGCTGCAACCCAGAGTTGGTTTCTCAATACACTCCTGGCCTGTGGTATGCTGACAAAAAAACCCCACGCTACCGTTTTGGATTTTCGGGTGTTTTCCATTCCTGCTGTCCAGAAAAGCTGTGAGGGTGATCCTTCCCAGCAAGGGAAGTGTGATGAGGGGCTTGGTCTTAATTTCAGTTCCTATTCAATCTTCTTGCTAAGCTGTCCGTCTGCTTTACGTGTTTGCTGTTCGCTCGCAGGCTCGCCTGTGGATGGAGAAGTGCCCTTCTGTCCCGGCTTCTTCAGACAGAGGAGCGGTATTTCATGCAGAGTCTTCGCTGTGCCCATTACAGTGTAATGGAAAATGCAAGCAGTGAGGAGGAGAAGCTAAAAAATAAGGTGGTTATACGTGAAAATATGAGCAGTTTGCATTCTTGGGGGGGGTGGGGGGAAGAGGTTTTGTGCATTCCTAAATGAGAACGGCTTTTTCCTTCACATTTTAGAACTGTTGTTCTGATCATAGTGGGAAAAATCATATTTACATACCAAATATTGGTACCATTAACACATTTTATCTTTCCACACCAACCTGATTAGATGGAGCGTAGGGGTGACTTCGTAGGAGCTTTTCTACGTGTGTCCCACAGCTTTTGTCGGAGAGCTCTGCTACAGAACCAGCCCAAGGGGGGATGTGTATCTGCGTTTTCTGATGTATAACCTGAATTTTTGCTTGGCTTGAGGGGTGGAGAGGGAACCAAACGGCCATCCTGGCTTTGCGTTTTTGGAGAGAGTCCTGGGTATTAATTTGCTTGTGGAGCAGCGTGCTTTTAATAAAATCTGGTGGCTACTTTGTGCAAAAAAGAACATTTTATTTTTAGGGTAAGCTGGGAAAAAAGTTCACTTCAGAAAGCGGTGGGGAAAAAAGGGTGATAACACTAAACCATCATCCTTGTGATCCCAAGCATCACCTGGGTGACCTCTAGACAAAATTCATGGAGTTCAGCGTGGCACGCCAAAGGGTTTCCCCAGAGGAAAGCAAGAGCTCCCGCAGGGATAATCCACCGTATTATTTCTGGGGCTGCCTGTGGCCGGAAGGTAAGTGATGCCTGGGGGAAGATGCAGAAATCATTTGTCTTCTGAGGACTGAATGAATTGATTGCTGTGTCATGCCTACAGTATCAAAGTCCAGAAGTCTTGGAAGTGAGTGTAGGGTAGGTGTGGGATTGGATCTACTCATGGCTGTTGGAGAGTGGGGAATTTACAGAACTAGACCCCTCCCAGATCTGCCAGAAGCGGTAAGGCAGAGCCAACATTATTTTGGGGCAGAAGGCGCAGAGGGCAGCGTAGGCGTTCGCGGTTTGGGGGGTGAGCATCCCTGCCGCGCTGCAGGGAGCCGTGGCCTGGTGGTAGGCACTGCTGCCTGGGGCTTGGGTGGTGGGTGAACAGCCGGGAGGGACACGGAGGAGCATTCACAGAGCCCAGGGAGCTGCTGTGGGGAATGCACAGCTTGAGAGGTAGCAGAGGCAAGCGGGGGCTGTTTTCCGAAATCAAGTTACCTGGATAACTTGGGGTGCTCGAGCGGTCCAAAGGCTTTAAGAGAAGACAAAAGCCATACTGAGGATGGAGACTGCATTTAATGTCTCTGCATTTAAATAATTCCTGGAAATATTAAGCTTTCATAGCATAGAAATAGGAAAAGAAGCCTTAGCCTTTCTGAGGTGAGAAAACACCACAGTATTTATTTGAAACCCTCTGTATCCTTGCTGCGGATCAGGACACCAGAGGTAGAACTGCTGTGGCCAGGGGTAGCCGTGTCCGTGCTGGCAGCAGCTGGCCCTGGGGTCTGGGCTCTCCTGGGATGCTGCAGATCTGGCATTTTCTTGTATGAAGTAACAAGCATTTTCTTCTATGAAAGAAGAAAGAATTCTACCAGGCTTATCTGCTGAATTGCGCTGAAGGGTGGAAATCGTGGGAGTCCCAGTGACTGGAAATCCTGCAATCCCTTTGCAGTGAGAAGAAGGTGTCCAGTGAGTTTTGAGCTTGGCAAGTTGTTTGAGAGGATTATACCAAGGGATTCTCCGTGCTGGATATTTCTGGGAGTCCCCAGTCCAGCAGAGGAGTTCTCAGGTGTTACTGACTGTAAGCTATGAAACTTCGCATGCGTATAGTTGAGTAAATGCTTAAATGATTTCCTGGTTTGAGACCTGAAAGATACGGAATGCCTTTGCAGTACCATAGCTAAAAGGTGCACTGCAAATTATTTTTCTTACCCCTCATATAAGGCAGGAGCGTATTCAAAGTTTCTTTCATGTATTTCAGTGGTCGATACATGAATTTCAGGAGGTGATGGAAATTGAGACTTAATTTACATTTTCCTGTTAAATGATAGGTGCATTCATAGTGAAAATACTTAGAAGGAATTACACACCAGGAAGGTAAGAAGATTTCACATCTTTCCCTTCGCTCTCAAAGTAAGTAAAGAAAAATAATTTGTTGCCATTGATTAAGGAGTACAAGGGGTTAAAACAATTAATTTAACGTAACATTTTAATTGTAGGAGCCTGAGTTCTGGTCACTGTCACTGATTCGCACAATACTCTCTTCTTCTCACAGTCCTCTTCCTTCCAGCAGGAGCAAGGTACCCACCCATACACCAACGGGGACCAGAGTCTAGCCTGGTACCCTAAAAATGTGGGGAAGCACATTACGTTAGACAAAAATAAAAGCATGTCAATAAAGATATGATCAAATTGTACTCACATTCAAAAGGGGCTCAATAATGTCAATATCCATCGCAGGAGGAACAACGTGTATTGAGCTATGACAGAACTTTAGAAAAACATTTGGTCTTTGTCTTTTGGGTTATTTATAACAATATATTATGAGCAGGGATGTACAGAGTAAGTTAAGGAAAGGAGCAAGCTTATTGATGTGGAACTTCGGGGTCAAACAGTTCAAAACAGAAAAATGAGGAGTTTCAAAATCCTGAAAGCAAACGTGAAGGTTCCCACCGTAATGAAATAAAACATCCAAAGTAGTTGCAAAGAGCCTTTCGTTACCCTTGCACAGGTCTAGGCACAGCGAGGCAGGATTGGAGCGAGAAGGAAAACGGACCTTTCACGGAGCTGCTCGAAGCTTTGCGGGATGGAAGCGAGTTTGCGGAGAGAGGCTGCGCGGGTGCACCCGCGTGGAGCCGTCACTGCAGAAAGGAGCAGAGAAGGGTAGAAGGGCCACAGTTTCATTAACGGGTCTGCACAGGGTACTGGCACGGGGTACTGGCTCAGGGTACTGGCTCAGGCTCCTCTCGCCTCTGCTAATGTTTATGTTAATAACGTTAATGTTAATATCTTGTCCTTAAGAACCGTGGTGTGCTTTGCTCCGATCAGGCAGGGGTTTGGTGAGCAGTTACGGTAGATAAATATACAGGGTGTCTTTTCACTTCACCTGTTACCGATTGCTTAGTCCCTAAGGTGCTGATTTTATAACTTTATTAAAAAAGATAGCTCATATTTTAATGCTATCCTCTCTGACCTTTCTCAGATACTGTCCCAACTCAGTTGTTTTTTGCTGGCTCCATTATCAAATCAATATTGATTCTACACACAAAACCACTTCCCATATAGGGAAAATCTGAGCTCCGCACTGCAGGTCTTGTTTCCCTCCAAGAGGCAATCATTTCATCTTTGGCCTAATGTAAATGTAGGCAAATACTAAATTTCTTGCCTTTTTCCTGAGAATAGCAAAATGAAAAATGGATCGTTTGGGGGTGGAGGGGAATGGGAGATTGGCAAAGCTCCTTTCCCATGCTACCAAACGGAACAAGTCTTCAAACTCCCAAATTCAGCACCAAATATTTCAGCAGAAAGAGGGAATATGATGGTGTGACGTAGGAGCCCAGGCTCAGAACTGCTTCCACTGCTCTGACCTCCGGCTAAGTAATTTCTTGATTACATCTCCATTGCTGCTAAGAGCACAGTATGCTCCCTCCTTCGGAATAACAAGGGGTCCTGTCTCCTCCCCTCTTCCTCTCCTCCCAGTCCCAGCCCCTGTGGAACTGAATGATGGAAAACAGAAGGAGGAAAACCTAGTGGGATTTCTGTCCTCCAAGTGTCTGCAGGTTTGTTGTTTTTTTTTTTTTTTAAATATACAAGGGAGGAAGTGGCACCAAGTGTAATACATGTAATTTGCTAGAAGACCACTCTGATGGCAGGAGTGTTGTTTGCTTTAAAGTCAGCAGGTGTGGTAAAGGCACCCTATCAGTTCTAATTAACCACGGTAAACTTGGAAGAAGTCACTCCTAGAGCGTTTCAGTGCACCTCTCCTGTCTCCTGAAGGGTATCCTCCTCCTCCTGTGCAAATCAGGTCAGAAACGGGCAGCTCACGTGATGCTGAGAAGCCCGGGATCTGTGATGTTGGGTTCTGACTTTACAGCAGGAAAGTGGGTCACCAGCTTGTTATCGGTGGCTCGGTTCTGGTGTCACTTAGGCAGCCGAAGAGAAACAAACAGGCCATCGATCAGTCTAGCAACAGCCCGGGGCCTCTGTATTTTAATTACATGTGTTCTTTGGACAAAATTCATCCCTGTTGAAACATCCTCAACTTAAATGAAATTCCACACCGGAGGAATTTGTCCCAATATGGGTTTTTCCTCTCTGCATAATTAACGCATCTAACACGTGCACATAACTGGGTGCTTTGCTCTGTTTACCGAGTGGAAACGGGGGTTATCAGTAACGTTACCGCTGTGAGTTCTCTCTGTGGGCGCTGGACTGGAGGCAAGAAATCCCACCGTAAGTTGGGTCCGCTTCTGGATGGGGCTGTTTTGGGTGGGACCTGTTCCATCAAAGCCTGGCTGCTCCAGCAGCAGTGAAGGGGGTTGTTTTTTCCTCGCCAAGAAGGGTTTCTGGGAGACTGGAAGCCCAAACAGGTCAAGAGTTAGGGCTAAAATGCAACTTGCCTCTGACTTGAGTGTGCACTGGTCTAAGGGTGCAGGACACATTTCAAGGAAGCATCTGCAGGAGGAGCCTCTGCCGGTTCGGGCACGTGGTGCCAAAGGGTGTGATCCTCTGTCAGGGCCTCCCAGCTGGAAACTAATGGACCAGGGAGGAGAATCAGTGAGGCGGAGCGCTTGCTCCTCTCTGCAGCAACCCACAAGCTCCAGCGTTTGCGACAGCACTCCCAACCATTGCCCGCAGCCCGCCGGCTGGGAGCAGCCAGCAGCCAAATCCACACAGCAGACGGCTTCCAGGGCAAATGGAGGGATTGAGGCCAAGGTGCGAAGCTGCAGCTGCTGTCCTAGCTGGGTCCTTGCTCTCCTCCGTCTTCCAAGCCACCAGGGTCAGGGCCCTGCAGGGTTTCCCACAGCTGCTGCTGCTGGAGGACGTGATCCCAGAGAACGTCAGCTGGGCTGCCGAGGACGCCCAAGGCAATGAATCCTCAGAGCACGCATTCTTCTCTCTGGATTACCAGCACGTTCAAGTCCCCTTTGAAATCACACTCTGGATCATGCTTGCATCCTTGGCCAAAATAGGTAAGGCATCTTGAGAGCATGAGGAAGGATGGGGGTCTCCGTGGGGATGGTGTGGGCAGGGGTGGCCTTTGCTTCACCTCTTCTCCAATCTTGGAGCCTGAGATAACATGCCAAGACCTAAGGATGCACATGTTGTCTGGGGGACACACTGCATGCATGGAAATTAACTACCCAGTTGCATGTGAGGTTGGAAACGATGGTTTTCCATCCAGAAGTTCACACCTGTGTGTGGTGTTGCTATTAGTAGGAAAACTGTCAGGGCTTCCAGGAACTGTATTTCATGGCAGCACACACCAAGGTGTCCATTCATCTCAGTTAGCTGGCCAGCTACACTACCTGCAGGCTGTCCACTGACGTCCTCATCTTATAATGGAGGCTCCTTGGTCTTGTAAAAGGGTCTGGCTAGCCGCAAGGAAGAGTCCAATCCATGTGCAGGGTGTTTTACAGCCTAAATAAATTCTTCCTGCATCGAGGAGGTTATCTGTGTAACAACATCTACAAAAGGATTTTTTGTATAAATTGGACATATCTTCCCCCCATCCCCGCAAAACTGGGCATAGGAAAGTGGAAATGATTTATTTTTTTCCTCCAGGAATTGTGATCCCTTCTCTTAAATTACTGCTATTTATTATTTTTTTCCCCTTGGAAGGTAGAAATCTCTGAGATTCATTTAGATCAGAATTTCTTTCAGATGGAAATGGTCTTTTCGTTTCGCTGTTCTTCACATTACGTGATGAGATCCCAATTCTATCAGCATGCGTGAAAAAATAATAACCATCACAGATTTCTTTTTCTTACTGGTTCTGTTCCGACGTGGTTTGTTTCAATGTTTTGCTTTCTTTTAACAACTCGCCTTGAGTACTTGTGGTGGTTGTCAGCGTTTCTCTCTAACACTGGGCGTCGCACAAGGCTTGGTTGGACTTTTCTCGATGCTGCCTTAGGTCTGAGTGTTAATGATTGCATAATATCAAAACTGGCACCGTTTGTAGTTCATGAGAATGCTTTTGGTGAGATTTTTTTTTGAGGCATAGAATCTGTATTGTGTTTAAAATAAGCGGTTGCTGTTTATGGTAGTGCTGAAGGTGGGCTGCTAACCAGATTACGCCACAAATAATTTCAAATACTTTATTTATGCTGATTATTTAGTTTTTCTATTTGTGTATTACCACAAAATATATCTTTAACCTTATGCTCTGATGAAATGCAGTGTGATCCAGCAGTAATTTTAGAAAGCTTGGTTTTTTCAGTAATCTTTAAGGTTTTCTGGCCAATTTCTGATTGAGCGACTTCACCTTAATGATGTGCATTTCTTACTACTATACTGAAGCACAGCCTGCTGAGGGTGGGAGCACGGGGAGCTTCCTCACCCCAGCGAGGAGCCGGTGGGTGCTCTTTAGCCAGTTTGGGCTGGCGCGGTAACGCTTTTTATCTATCCATCCCCTTCCAGGGTTTCATCTATACAACAAGCTGCCTTCTGTCGTTCCCGAAAGCTGTTTATTGATATTTGTAGGACTCATCATGGGGGGAATCATCTATGGCTTAAACGACAAGTCACCGCCTGTTATGGACAGTGACATCTTTTTCCTCTACCTGCTGCCACCCATTGTCCTTGACGCGGGGTACTTCATGCCCAGCCGTCCCTTTTTTGAGAACATGGGCACTATCCTCCTCTACGCGGTCGTGGGGACAATATGGAACGTGTTTGGGATCGGCTTTTCCCTGTACGGGATCTGCCAGGTGAAAGCCTTTCAGCTGCAGGACGTGTCGCTGCTTCACAACCTCCTGTTCGGCAGCCTGATCGCCGCCGTGGATCCCGTGGCAGTGTTAGCGGTCTTCGAAGAGATACACGTCAATGAAAAGCTACACATTTTGGTCTTCGGCGAATCGCTCCTGAATGACGCGGTGACGGTGGTAAGGACTGGTCTCTGTTTTGGGTCGTTAATGTTCAGAAGGAGGATGGGCTGGTGCTGAGAGGCAGGACGTGACAGCTGCGGAGGAAAAAGGCATCAACAGCTTCCAGAGGGGACTTCTGGTCCACCTCTCTGGCCTGAGGTCCTGAGAAGCTTTCAGGTGAACAGCTATTTGACTGTACATCGGGAGGCAGAAACGTGTGAGTGCCACAGCACTCCCCTGTTGGGTGCCTGACCTCCAGAGAAGGATGCTGACCTTGCACTGGCAGGAATTCCAGCAGCATATTTTAATGTCATTGCCACATATGGCCATGTCTGGTGAATACCTTTTTAACAGCTCATTTTCTCTTTAATTTTCACCCAGGTGCTCTACAAGCTATTTCGGTCTTTCTGTGAAATGCCAACCATCAAAACTGTGGATGTTTTTGCTGGAGTTGGAAAATTCTTTGTGGTTGCTCTAGGAGGAGTTTTAGTAGGTCTTACTTTTGGGATGACCGCCGCCTTTACCACGCGATTCACCAAGGATATCCGTGTCATCGAACCGCTCTTTGTCTTCCTGTACAGCTATCTTTCCTACCTCACTGCTGAAATGTTTCACCTTTCGGGGATTGTGGCGTAAGTATGTTGAGTATCCCATTGTCCATGAAAGCTTTTGGGCTATATTTACTGAAAAGTAGCAGAAAAAGCTTTAACGTAAGCTTGCTGAGTTGGAAATCTGTGTATGGCAGCAAACCGCAAGTAGAAAAGGCTGTGGAAGAGCCGAGAGGCGTAACCCCATTTCACACATTACACAATTACACGTCAATGGGAATAGCTGCTAGTCACAAGCAATCCAGCTGACTACTGCTGGGCAAGCTTCAGATGGCTGATGGGTTTTTGTGGGTTATTGAGGAATATTTATTTGAGCCCCGTGTTTTTCATTTGGAAACCCTGAACATTCAAGCAACAAGAGGTCTAGTGGGTTTGGCAGACCCAGAAGGGGATTTCTGGGCATGTTTTGTTGTTTTCCTTGTGTGGCCCAGTCAAACCTAACATCTGAAGAGCTGCAAGGAGTTTTTAATCAAATCCTTGGAAAGGTTTGGTCTGAGTTTACAGCATGTCTGTTCTGGCACCCTCCTGCTGATCTGCATGCCCTACCTACCATCTAGCTTTGGGCGATGGACCTAAAGGTGTGCGGAGGCAGAGCTGATAGAGCAAAGGGAGTGATGGGGTGGGAGTTGTGTATCCCTGATGGAGCGGAAGCCTGGAAGTATTCCTACTGTTTGGGAGTGGAGGGCTCTAATGGAAAGCTCTGCTTCAGGGATTCAGATTTACTGCCAGAAGAAGTTCAGACACAGCTCCTGAGTTTGCCTGAGTCAGGGTGTCCTCCATCCATCCTCTGTCTATCTACAGTAACGCTGGAAATCTGCTGACCGTTTTCTGCCAAAGCTGTCAGAGATCAAGGTTTCAAAGGCACTGGAACCAAACTGCTTGCAATTTACTGCAGTACAGTCAGTCCTATACACTCCTCACTCTAAAACAAGCCCCACTTTGGAGCACTGAAGGGTTTTCTCTGTGAAGCTTTTGTACAATGACGGTACAGCCAGGTGGGGCTGACAAGGGCTGCAGGTCCTGCAGCCAAGTCCCATGCTGTATCAGACACCACCTCGTGTATTCCCATCCAATTTGCGGGATCAGCGAAGATAAGATATCGTTTCCGTAAACTCCGTTTTTCACAAATTATAATTTGTAGATAACACAGTGAATTGATCTTTCTTTTTACTGGGTAGGTCTTTCAATAAAATGAATAACTGTGGGCCGGCTCCTTCAGGTTTAAGCGAGGTAACTGAGCTTTGGGTTGTTCACCCCGTGCATTTCAGGTGCTGAGAAAAAAATAGATATAATAATCCGAATGGTCAAAGAAAGGTTGCCTTGAAAAGCAGAGACAGATGGAAAGCAGAGCGAGTGATTCAGGCTTTGTTTGCTGTGGGCTGATATCTGTTGCATTTGAATCTCGTACCTAAACTAAGTCAGCCGGTGCTAGGATCACAACCAACTATTTCATATTTCCCCAAAGACTATGAAATGCACTTAAACTGCATTGATAGCTACAGTGTAAGCAGCTGTAAGTCTGACAATAATGAAGATAAAAAGAAAATAAAAAAAAAATTAAGTCAGGTACCAGCTAGACACAGGAGTATCTGGGAGATCTATTTCAAAATGAATGATACTGCTTTGGGTATAAACCATTCCGATATCTTACAGATTTTGTTTCCTCAAATGGTTAATAGAAGCAATATTCTAGCATTACTGAAAACAATTCTAGCCCTGGGAACAGGCAAGAGAAAGCCTATTTATAGGAGCGTAAGATGGAACAGTGAAATAAATATGCTGCATAATCATCACGGAGCAGAAAACGTTCAATCCTAATGGTGTCTCCTTCTATCAATCACAATCTACTGTACCCATTATGGAACCCATTTTCTATTCTTTTGAATAATGCATTGTTTCTAAAGCAAAACAATTGCAAAGGCAGCTGATTCCTGCACTGCTGCCCTTATAATTGCCAAATCATAAATGCCTCTTTTACGTATCTTGATTTCAGACAATGCTTTCCACGGTGAACAGGGAACACCGTATTATAAGAAGCAGATCTTGGCAGTTTGTTTCTTTGAAAAATAATTTGATTGCCAAAAAAATCATTTTACACAGTCAAAAAAAACCCCCACAAAACCCAAACCCAACAACTGTGAATGCAGCCCAATCTGCTAATCAGTTCTGCTAATATTTTTTAGTTTGCTTTTTTAAATTTTTATTGTTTCCCCCCTTGCCCTGGTGGCAGTGCCCATTTTTGAAGCTGTGACGGAACAGGTCAAGTTTATTCCCGGTCTGTGAACCTGATGTGAACCCATATCCTTTTCCCAAGAAATCCTCCCAAACCACAGCCCTGGAAGCCACTTCCCATAAATACTTGTTGGATTTCTTAGTTCCTAGTTGGAACTATTTTATCCACTGTTTATTGAGGCAGATACAGAAACAGAAGAATACCTTTTTTTTTCTTACCCTGTGGTTCAATCCCTGTTACTCTTTCTGGCTCCGTGTTTTTTGCAAAGTGGGTCACTCTAAAAAGGATAAATCAAAAAAGACTGTTTTCAGAATATTTTTAAGTATTGGTGCATTTTCTTAGGAGGTGAAAGATGTGAACTCAAACAACATTACATGAAAAACAGATTTGAATCTTGGTCTCAGGCTGCTGGATATAATGGGATCTCTTTCCCCAGCGAGTACCATGACTTTCTCGTGTCTAATCTTTCATATCCTGTGCCTTTACTGCAAGTCCTTTCCCTGAAGCCTGATTTTAATTTCAGACAAACCCAAATGTTTCTTTCTCCTTCAAAAAAGGTATGGTTTTTTTCATGGCAGTGAGGAAAAACGAATAATTATTTTCTAATGAAGGACACAGAAATGTGTGTATTTGTTGGTTGTGGGTATTTTTTGGTTCAAATGCAAAGCTCGGTGATCAGCAGCTCACAGTGGGTGGAAGTGCATCTTCAGTTGAAAAAGTAATTCTTTTTCCTCGTAACTTAATGTGGCATTTTCAGTGCAAAGCACTACTTGCAAGGCTATTTTCTGAATAGTTTCTGGCTGATAGGATATATTATGGATAACAGGTTGCAAAAGCCACCACCTATCTTGATACCTGTTTTATGGATCGTTTACCTGCCCTGGTCCCAGCTGGTGTTTAAAATCAGTCTGCCAGGCCCAGGTGCACTTCTGCAAGCCGAGGTTCTACTTCTCTCTCGGCTGCTCTGTGTGTGATATGAAGGGAATTACCATTATGTCCCTCGTGAAAGGAGTATTTAATGCCATAAAACTCTGTGTGGATGGCCTTACCAAATACCAATGGAAGTCAGATCTCGGAAATGTAAAGCTGTTTGGCTATTTCTGGTACAATATTTAGAACACAGTGTTTCTGTCCAGGTTAAAATGTAAAAAATGGAGCTTCGATTCTTTGGGCACTCCATTGTTTTGACCTTCTAAGATTGCTGGCCTGAAAATGTATTGATTTGAAAAGCTGATGAATTAGACTAACCACTTGTACCCTGTAACTTGAAGAACCAATTATCCATGAAAAATTGCAAAGCAGAAGTTTTAATTGGTGCTGCACACTTCTGAAGTGACCTTGGACATGCAATACCTGAGGAAGTCAAGCAAACTCGCAATAGCGACAGCATTTCCTGGCTCATTGTGCAGCCTCATGAGTGTGTTTGGGCATTTTAATGTCTCTTGGATGCATGGACTTGATGGCTTCCTAGATGTGCCCAAATAACGTATAGTGTATGTCCAGTCATACCAGTTGTACCAGTGCGAGGTACGTCATATGCTTGAGCTTCTCCAACTTGAGGTTAGCTTTCATCCCTTGGGTGAAGGAGCATTCAGGCTGCTCTTAAACTACACAGTCCTATTTACACATTTCCCATGCTGAGAAACAAGTTTCCCATTCCCTCAAATGTTTTTCTCTCATCTGGGCAAGATAGGCAATGTGGGCTCCTACCTAAGCAGGAAACTCTTCAGCCCAGATGGTTTAGGTTGGCAAAGTTAAAGAACTGAAAACGGCGTGATGTGATGGGAAGAGTTGGGTGTAGTTAATGGCAGGTATTGCTGTGTGGCTATGATAAATGCAATAGATGGTGAGTTGTTTAGCTGTTAAAAAGCAGTTTCAGTCAGTCTGGTCAACCTGTATAGTATCTTATTGTCCTGGTGGTCCTCCTGATAAGATTGGGCTGATGCAGGAAGCAAATCACTACTCAGTGAGATGTCTGCAAACATGTAAGGCTTGATGAAGCCTATTTTTTTATCAATGGTAATGATTTTGTGTGCTTAAGTAGAAAAAAATATTGGTTTGCTTTCGTTTTCTCAGCATCATTGCTTGTGCCATGGGCATGAAACGTTACGTGGAGGCCAACATCTCCCTGAAGTCTCACACCACAGTCAAATACTTCATGAAGATGTGGAGCAGTGTTAGTGATACCCTCATCTTCATCTTTCTTGGAGTTTCCACCATTGGAGAAAATCATGAGTGGAACTGGCCATACATCTGCTTCACTGTCATCTTCTGTCTCATTTGGAGAGCACTAGGTATGGTGAAGTTACAGATTTTTTAGAAATATACTATTATTTATGGGAGTGAAAAGTGTGGTTCCCTTAAATGAGAGAATGCTCCTGCCCCCACCATCACCTTTTCCTGCTCGCTCTGTACGTGTGGTTATCCCAGATGTGAACGCAAGGACTGGAGTGTGACACCCCAGCCAACGCTTCCCTCCTCCTCCACCACGTGCTCAAGAGCAACTCTTGCATTCCACTGCAATTTCCTAGTCTGTGCACTCACCGTAGACAGCACTGGTGCTAAGCAGAAATTCTCATGACCTATTTTATCGCTACCTCTGTCTTCGACCCTCCTTTGATTGCCACGATCTCCTCTTCCATTTCAGTGTATCTTAGTCCCTTGGTATCTTCACAACAGGAGGGACATCGTAAGTGCCTAGTGTGGGATCAGAGAGCCGCGTAAAACCATGGGCTCTCCGACTGCATATTCTGAATCACAGAGATTTAGGGGGTGTAATTAATAACTAGCTTGTGTGCAGCAGCATCCTTAAATGGGAAACTGGAGGAACCTTCAGCCAGCTGTCCCTGCAGGTGCTGTTCTGCTCTGCAGAAGAGCATCTGTCCAGCTTGCTGCTGGGTAGGTGAGGATTGGGACATAAAACGTAAGGATGCTTCTGCTCCTACCCAAGAACTTCAGATCAGGACTGAAAATGGCAGAAGCGCAGAGTCAGGGCATTACTGAGGTTGGCAGGGACCTCTTGAGATCCTCTGGTCCAACTCCCTGCTTAAACAGGGTCAGCTAGGCAGGGCTGTGTCCAGATGGCTTTTGTTTATCTCTGTGGACGGAGACTCTACAACCTCCCTGGGAAACCTATTGCAGTGTTTGATCAACCTCACAGTTAAAAAGTGGCCAAGGCTTAGCAATAACAAGAGGAAGAGAGCTATGCATGAAAATTCTCTCCTGGTAATCATGGCTATTGAGAACATTTGCAATGAAAACCTGAGTCCTGGTCCTGGAATACTCTGGGATCCCATTTTCATGTATTGGAAATGACCGGAAAAATAGATGCACTGTTTTACCATTGCCCCCAGTCATACGTTGCACCGATTTGGTGTTCAGAGAGGCTGATTCTCCTTTGCCTCTTACAGTGTGCAGTTACTGTCACCTCAGTGAGTGCCTACCTTCTCACTTATGGAAGTTTTTATATAAAAACTGTATCTACAAATACAACAGAGCACCCATTTTAGCAAAGAATTTGAGAGCTAAAAAGCATTCAACAGGATTTACATTTGCAAACCACTGAGTCAAACAGAATGAACCCAAATTTGATAGACCCCTATCCTAAATAGGATAGGCCATGATTAGCAAGACATAGCAGAAGGGGTTTAATTAGCTGTTAATACATGCCAAGCTTTGTTTTAATAACTGTGCATCATAAGTGCACTTAGAAACATGCTTGTTAGTCAGTTGTGCGTACGTTGAAATGTTTTATTATAAGTAGTTTTCTCTTAAATTATTTGCTCCAATGAAAAGAAGTTGTGAGTTTAATTTTTTATTTTTTTTACTTCCACAATTCTTTATTGCAAGACATAAGGAACACAGTAACATTATCAAAGCACACTGGAAATCCTCTGGCTCTCCAAACACAGCTCTTCTGGTTGCATTCTCAAATTATGCAACACGTTATTAGAGAAGGGCTCAGCACTGAAGCCAGGAAAGAAAACCCTCTTTCAGCTCAAAATCCCCCTTGAATTACGTAAGAACACACAAACCAGAGCTGGAACTCTTGTACGTCTGATCCCGAATAGGGTGTCCCTTTTCTGCAGCACTTCGCTGGAGAGCCATGGGAGTGCTGGGAGGACTGGAGCAGGGCTGGGAAACTCCTGCTGGGAGGATGGTGGGGGTGGCTGAGATTAACCCCTGCCCTGCTCAGACCCGTCCAGCAGCTCTGGACGTGTTCAAGACACCCATCCAGAAATGGGAGGTATCCATAAAGTTTGCTTGCAGGAACTGGGTTGACAGTGCTGGGGTTAGTGTGTAAGTTGTACCTTAGTCCTTTATTGGACCCTCCCAGTGCTCTTAAATGATACTGCTGAACCTGGGCCTGGAATTCTGTTGGTCTAAGAGAGATCATCTAAAAAGCAAAATACATGGATTGCATGGCAGCACTAGTATTCTACTGTTGTCCAAGGGAGATTTCCTGCTGCTCTTTCTCAAGGTGTATCTCCAGAAGAAAATATATTCTGCTCAAAATGATTATTTGTATGTCATCTCTTGGATAAAGCTGGCCTTGAATTAGTTTAGGAAATGCTAATCATAATTTGTAAGGAAGGATTAAATTAAGACAAAGGCCAGGATATTAGCTCAAGTAAATTTTGTTCCTTTAAATCACTGGCACTGTGTGAGCTTTATAGTAGCTGCTGGTGTGATCTGAGGCATGATTTATTCTGTTTATTTACGTATTTATTTATTTAAGTTACAAAGAACGCTGAAACCAAGGTACTTCCCATCTGCTGGTCTGGGCACCAGCTCCACGGAGCTCTGGAGGTGGGGAAGGTGTTGCAAGGCTCACTTAATTGAGTTCCTTATTCCTGAACCACCCCAGCTTTTTGTTTTCTTCAATCCGGCCTGATGTGCGGTCAGAGTTCAGGTATTTTTAGTTGTACGTGTGTGGGAAGATGTTTGACCCGTACGTTGCAAGTGCGCTCTTTTTGAAGTGTATTCCTTTTACAAAGACCCTTTAGAAAAGCAGTAGTGGTGTGGATTCCTAGCAAAAGTCAGTGACAGTCAGTGCCATCAGTTCTCAAAATGGCCACTAATCTCCAGGAAATAAGTTGTTTATTTTATCCATTGCTATCAAGATCATGGCTTACTGATTTAAGGCCCAACTTTTAGTACCTTTCTGCATCTGTTTATGTATTTGCAAATGACTGTAAATTACATCAATTGCTCTGTCACCTTACGTAGCCTTAAACTCATACAGTATAAATCTTTGAGTGAGAGATTTGTGAAGAAACAACATGAAAACAGGCAGAATACACATCACGTACTTAGAGTGCTTTGGCTACTGCTTGGAAACTTGTGGAAATTGGAAGGTAACTTGTGGCTAAATTATTGCTGGTGGTTTGCCTCGAGAGCATTTATAATCCAAGCATTTCAGCCCTTTGTTAACACCAGTTAGAATAAATCAATATTTCAGTTCTCAGAATCTGGCTTTGTATCATTATACCAGTTGATGTAAATTTTGGCTGGCACGTGACCACAGAATTGCCCTAAAAACTTTAACTAACCACCACCAAAATAAACATGCTGCTACATCCTGTGCTGCCAGTAGTTAGCGTTTGTTTGGTGTTTAGCTGACGCTTCACGCCGAGTCACCAGGTAATCGGTATGTTCGGTGTGATCTGTGCATGGGAGCAGGGTGACACTAAAACTGCCCTGCAGAAGCTGGGCGTCCTTCGGAGGGAAACTGGTTCCCAGCTGGACTGTGATAAGCACGGGGCTGACTTCAAAATGAAGAGAATTTGCTACTACATGAGCCGCCTGAAATTTTAGTGGTGTAAAGCCCCCAGAACTGTGACCAGCCAATGGCGTTTGTAATGCCCCAAATCAGAAATCTGTGGGATTAATTTTTATCTGGACAAATTGAATGCAAACCTGTTGGACCAGGCTGGAAGAAAAGCCCTTCTCCAGTGGCATGTTGGGAATAAACCACTTGGGCCCTGGTCAGTCCCTCGTGCTTGGTGTTTACCAGTTCAGCGACATTTTACTGTAAAATACATCATATGATTGCGAGTTTTATCAAATTTCTCCTTTTGTTTGATGTGCTCCCGTCTTCTTTCCTGCTTTTCAGGAGTCCTTGTGCTGACGTTCTTCGTGAACAGATTTCATGTGAACACCGTCACCAGCAAAGACCAATTCATTATAGCGTACGGGGGTCTCCGAGGAGCCATTTGTTTCTCTCTAGTTTTCTTGCTTCCTGACTTTCACAGGAAGAAGCTCTTCATTGCAGCAACAACTGTTGTCATCCTCTTCACCGTGTTCGTACAGGTAAAAACACTCTCAGCACAAAAGCATATATCAGGTGTAGCAGGCATGATTTTTCCCAGGCAAATAACCTGTACTAAACCATTCGATGGATACAAGGATTTACGAGTCATTAAAACTTCCCCTCCAGCGAGTGGTTAGGCATGTAAAAATTTAAAATTACTGCTGCTAGACGCAGAAGGTGTGCGAATGTGTCACCCGTTTTAAGGCTGACTAGCAGCTGTTGACTGACAACACACGCTGTAGCATTTTCCATGATAACTTGTCTCGCCTTCGGTCCATCCTTATTGGGGTAGCAGAGGTGGAAATCATGAAGATTGTCTCTGAAGTAGCGCTGTTACGTGTTTTATGTGAGGGCAAATCAACAGGAATCAACCTCTACGACACGTTTGCTGTCTGAGCAAGGTAACAACCAGTTGTTATTGTGGGCCTTGTCATGACATGACAAGCTACCTGAGCCAGGCAGGAACAAAGGTCAGTTTTCCTGATCCCAAAGGGGAGAAGATGGAAGGTACTGGAGGTGCTCCAAACCTTCGGAATATGGGTGGCAAGAATTTTAAAAGAGGTTTATGGCTTGGTCATCTCAATTTTGGTCATTCACAAGTAGGACAAATTGAAGGGACCTAATTTTAAAAGGAGTGATTTTTAACATTTTCTGAGGATGAGCTCCATTTTATTGGGGCATCCAACAGCTGAAGTCATTAATTGTTTACCAAAACATTGGTATGTATGTCTGAGGTATTTTCACATTCATGCAGCAAAGCAGCTGCAGTTATTTGATGACGATGCAGCAGGAAGGGGATTGTTTTAACTCCTACACTTGGAAAAAAAAAATTGGATGTGTTACTTGTTACAAAAGCAAGGAAAAGCAGATTATAATAGAATAAAAAACTCGTAGCACATTTGATTTATTTGCCTCTAATTTTTCATTTATAACAGATGCCTAAGCCCTGTTGCTTCCTGCTTTCTCATTCTGCCCTCGTGATCCTCGGGTTGTTTCCCACCCAGTGGGAAAGCTTGCAAAGCGGGTGCAACCTGCGCACATCACGGGGTGGCTGCGGGCATGTCAGCTCCCTGCTGCCAGGGGAGCGGCACCGGGCCCTCACACCCCGCAGCACCGAGATATTTGGGTTCTTGTTTAAAGCACGAATGTACTATTATTTTTTCTCCTTTGCAAAGGTTGATTTCTGCTGTGTTTTTTGCAAAGCCCGATCCTATGGGAAGTCTTGTATGAGCATCTGGGAGGTGCCACATCAGCCGCATAGCGGGCAAGGACGCAGGCTGGTCAGCCTGCAGCTGGGGCATCGCTCTCCTTACCAACACGCTTTTAGTTTCCCCAGATTCTTAATTAGCAGCCCTCCAGGTGCGCGGTGGAGGGAGGCACGGGCGGAGGTTGCGAGGAGTAGGTGTGCTGGGGGGCGCAGGGATGCCCTGCCCAGGGGGCAGGCGGGCAGCGGCGGCGGCGGCGGCAGCAGCAGCAGCAGCAGCAGCCGCAGCAGCTGCTCTCGGCATTGCTCTGACATCTAGTGGTAAAATCATTCCTGCAGCCTTCCGTGGGGTGAACATTTTGGCTGGGTCTCCCCGCCCTTCCCCGCCCAGCAGCCAGCCTGTAAGGGCCAGGCTCCTCTGGGGGTTTCTCCGTTGTCACGTTTGCAGGAGGATGCGGTGGAAAAATCGGGGTCGTCTGGTCCCCAGGTGGGCAAGGCTGGTGTCTAAGCTAAGAGTGATGCTGTCTAAGCTAAAAGAGCTTTAGAGGGTTTCTAAGGATAAGAGTGGGTCTCCATAGGGCTGAAGCGAGCGGGATGGGGGTGTGGGAATGGTGCTGTGTGGAAAAGCTCCCCGGGAACTCCTCCACACTAGTGTGTGAGGTCCATGCAGAGCTGCTGACCCAGCACTGCCTTCCTCCTGCCCTCGGATGGAGGGTGCAGAGCTGCTGCTGGGGCTCTGGGGCATGGTGGGTCACGGTGAGAGCTGCCCCATGGCTGAGCATCACCTCACGAGAGTAAATTCCTTCTGCTTGGCCTCCTTGAACCCCTCAGGTTGAGCACCTGGGCACTGTGGAGGGTTGGGGTTGACACTGCTTCCCCACATCCACCTAATCCACACCACGAGCTGAAAACATGGTCAACAAGTGTGATGTGCTGATGGGCTTGGAGCTGAGTCCCACAGGGCAGCTGGACCGGGTGCAGATTTGAGACTGAAAGGAGAGAGCAGGGGCCAGGGGTGGGGGGAGCGTAGTTAGGTGGAGCTTGAAAAGTTTTAAGATGCAAATGTGGGTCAGAAATTGAAAAGATACGGTCACTAGGCACGTCTGCTCATGCAGAGATGCTCTTGAGTCTCACACAAAGGTTGTTCTAAGGCAGCAGCTCCATTCTGCCCAGGCTTCGGAAAATCCTTCCCAGGACTGGGAAAAGGGCTTTTGTGTAATCTCATAGCTCAACTGGTGATGTCATCTCCATGCAAAAGGGTGAGAGTTAAACAGGGTCCCCAGTGGGTACGTGTCGGCGGGGCGACCCCTTGACCTTCAGCCATTCAGCGGGAACACAGCATCTGTAAAGCCAGACTTTGCTCAGGCTCCAGATACCTGCAGCATTGTGTAGCTGAGGCCACCACAAGAATGGGGCCGGGGGGGGGGAAAGTAAACTTGCTTTAGAGCTGAACCATCAAGATACTGCTGTAGCTCAGCACAGAAAACACAGGTAAATATAACGGAAGCAGGTATTAAGATGAACCTTCAGATATCTGGGTTTGCAAATGAGTCCTTGAGGTTCTGAAGTCCATGGTACTGCTGCCAGGCACATCGCTGGGTGCAGGATTGAGGAGTGAATACCTTTAATAACCCGGCATCTTTCATGGTGCATGTCACTTTGGGTGGAAAGGAGAAGTGAAATATCGTCTACAACTTCTGTGAACAGTGGACTTGTTGTTTTCTGCAATCAATTTTCTTTGTATTCGCAGTGATATCAATACAGGCTTGGAGGGGGACTGTCTCTGGTAAGATAGAACACAGACTAAAGGAGAGTTGATTTGTGCTCTTTTAAGGTAGTGAGGGTCAGCAAGGAGTCTTGTTAGAGCACAAACCCACATAATTTTCTTGGAAGTCCTGACCATGTTGTCTGAAAAGTCTTGTGCTGAACAGACTAGCGACCAATGTGTGGGCGGTTGGGCCTGTCCATACATGGGTCTATCAGTACAACCCAGGAAACTCGTCTATTTTGGCCTTTGTAGCTCAGTTGCATAAGACTCTTCCCACAACAAGCCTGGTTAATAGTTTTGAGAAGGTTGACTGAGCAATTGTCAAGTCCTCAGTAGTTCCAGGCAGGCCTGGATATGTGCCACGTAGACCAGAAAGTCCTCCAAGGAGCTGTGGGCTTGTCTGGAATGTCACAAAAAGCCCTCATTGTTCTGCCTTTCAGTGTGGTTTAAAAATGAAATGCCACGTTCTCCATTTGAAGTTCACTCTCAGCCTACTGGCCCCGGACCTCTTATATAGAAAATATAATAATTGTGAAGAGGTTTTTTTGTTTGGTTGGTTGCTGCTTACACTTGATCTCTTGGATCACTGGCAGTAGAAAAACTTAGTGTGAGGCATGACAGAGCTGTCAGTGTTGGGTGATGCCCTTCAGATGAGTTACCCTGGAGGAGCATCACAGGGGAGCTACAGGTGTGTTGGGAAATGACATGTGGCCTGTAAATGACACGTGGGATTCCCATCATGCTCCCAGGGTCAGGAAGGGCCAAAGGAACTCAGGTGTTTCTAAATTTGGAAGTCCTGGTCACAAAACTTTAAACTGAAAAAACAAATGCAGCTGATCAGTCAGTGAAGGCAAGAGACCAAATTCCTCTGCTTAATTTTTGTAGTATCTGTTATTTCTGAATTTGTGAGTTTTATGTTGTTTACTCTGAATAGCAATGCATTTTTTATTGCTATTAGCTATTAAAATGACACATTAATTGTTTCTGCAATTAAAAATGTGTTCAACTCTACTCCGTGCCAGCATTTGTGACATTCAGAAGTCATAAACATCAAATACTCCATCATTTTTGCTGTAAACATGTCCTAGAAAAGTCATTTCATACTGAATCCAGACTAAGAAACACACCACAGCAGCATTTTAGAAGTTCTCTCACGAGGCTTAAAGGACATTAAAACTCTTCCCTTGACCCTTCCCACCAGGTGGATACTTTGATTAGTAAACTTAGCCACCAGCTAGACAGCAAAGATCGTTGGAGTAATGATCTGTGACACATAATACTCAAAAAGTTAGCAGACAAATGCTGGCGGAGGCTGCGTGCTGTGAAGTCTCCAGGACTGCCATCGTTGCAGGCGTTCAAACTTGGAACGTTTCAAGCCCCTCTCTCTCTGGTAGGCTACAAGCAATAGCAGACCGCAGGCTTGACCTTCAAGTTATCGGTTGGCTTTCTGTGGTCTTTGAGATGCCAGATGAGGAAAGCGGAGCGTTTCTCCCCTCTGCCTACCCTCATCCTGTACGTGAGCTCCTGTTGACACTTGATGTGAGGAAAGGCTGATGTTTGTGTTTGTGCTACAGGGAATGACCATCCGTCCTCTCGTTGACTTGTTGGCTGTCAAGAGGGAAAGAGAGAGTGCTCCCACAGTGGGAGAGCAGATCCATATTCGGGTGAGTAAGTGATGCATCCATCAACACACAGCCAGGGCGTTCCAACGTGCCTTGCTGATAGCGATATGGCCCTTCTGAAATGTGGTGTGCCTCCAGGGACTCTGCAGTTTTCCCTGAACCCTCTGCAGGTCCGTCCCTTCCCGGGTTTGATGTCCTATGTGGCTTCCTAACCGTGGGTAATTATTTGCGTTGGAATAGCAGCCACTGGCTCAGTCAGGCTGCTGTTGCATTTGGGGGTGCACAAGCGTGACCGGAAAAGAATAATCACTTGCCCAGAAGTTGATACTCGAACCTAACACCAAATATTCTGCTCCGCTGAAAAGAGTGAAAGAAAATGAGACTTGGTTACTTTCAGCGTTGGGATCTTCCGTGTGTTCACCGGACACTCCACCACCATCAGTTGGATATTTTTGCAGTAAAGATTTAGAAGAGGGAGGGTAAGGAAAGCACTGCATTGGCAGGAACCCCTGATGTCACCATAACCCGACGGGGGCGTTTAGTTCACCTTGCTCTCGCCATCCAAACCTTGGCCTTTCTAGTTACAGAGGGCTTATCCAGCGAGGGGGTCAACCCCATGAGAAGGCAGGGTATGCTGCTCACCTAGCCGAGGGCTTGCACTGCTGGAGGGAAGCATGGCTGCACCCCCCCACCGATGCTGGCGGTGCGCTGAGGAGCAAATCAGAGAGGCTTTGCACCGGGTCTCCTTCGGTCTGAGACTTACAGCCTGACAGGGAGCTGTGCCCTGGGATTTTTAAAGTGGTCGCACCTTGCATCCAGCTGAAAATGATGTTTCTGAATCTACTTGTTTATGTTCAGTCACATTTCTGTAGGTATGGCTCCTTCAGGAGTGTTTTTGTCTTCTTTTTGGGTAGCGAGAAATAAAGACATGAGGTCTGAGGACGTTTATAAAACCTGTTTGGCATCCTCACAATGAGGTTGTATTACAGGGCATTGTCTGAGGTTAACAGAACAGTTCAGTCGGCTGAAGAGGCGTTTCCTATCACGAACAGAGAATACTTTCTTCTTTTGTTAGCGTGTGAATAGTAAATCATCTCTGGAAATGTGTTTATTAGGAAATGGGAGCTGAAAATGGCTGTGTACCAATTAAGTTGAGAAGGTAACAATGCAGATAGTTGGAAACCAGGCATGCGGAAGCCAGCAGCAGCTTTCTTCCTCAAATTTATTTCTCCAGCTGGATAGTCGGGACAGTCTTGCTTGCAAGAGCAATTAGCGGGGCTGGGTGGGTCATTTGCCAGCCCCCAGACCGTACAGCTGCTGACAGCAAGTGTGAGGACTCTAAACCAGGACCAGGCTGCAGAGCTGAGTGAACCACTCTGAAATTTTTCTGTCCCTGACCCCGCAATTATTTTTTTTCATTAGAGTCGGAGGAAGCTCCAGGGACATCGGTACCTGAGTGTGGAGGGGCGTTGACCCCACGGTAGAGCAGAGACCTCTCCCGCTTTAGAGATGCCAGTAGGAGGCGAAACAATTTGGGAAATCGTAGAGATTTAGGTTCTAGGTGGAAAAATCAATCTGTCTGAGATTTTAAATATAATTCTAAGCAATGATAACGTTGTTGTAGAAGGCACGAAGTGGCCAATGATTTCATTCAGTGAGAAGTGTCTGTGGAAAGGCAGTATTTATTATTCAAGTCGAAGCATCAGTTATACATTATCTACATCTATATCCTGAAGATACTGATCTCCTGAGACAAATTGTTCTCAAAACCCTCAATATGAGCATTTCCTGTTTATCAAGGCCCAGCATGAAGGACATGCAAGCCATCAGCCATCCCGTGCGTATCACAAAGAGTGGATCCACGTCCCTCAGCGATTATTCTTTGCTCGCACAGACCTGAAAGCAAACAGCCAAACCACTTACCACCTCCAGAACCAAGGGATACGCACGGATGCCTGGATAGGGAATTAGCCCAACATCCCCTCTTCTTGTTTACCGGCGCTGTGTACCGAGCTGAAAGCATCCCCTGTTTTGTCTGCTGGCTTTTGATGTTTGCTGAGTGAGTTCATCACGTATGCAATACATGCAACCGGTGTATAGCAAAATCCTCTCTTCTGTTTAGTTCTTGGATCATTTGCTGGCTGGCATCGAAGATATATCTGGACACTGGGGACAGTATTACTGGAAAGACAAGTAAGGATTTGCCAAAATACAACTGTGTACATGTGTAGAGAAAAATGAGGCTGGTTTACTATTCCCTAAGTTTCCACTGTGGGTGTTGCAGTTCATCCTCGTGCTACAACCCAGGTGAGAAAGGGGCAGCTTTCCCTTGTCCAAGGTGAGACCACTTGCCCTGCTTGCAGCTCACATATGGTACTTCGCCTGAAAAAGACTCCCCTTTCTCCTCTCCTGTTGTTTGTGCCTTCTTGCCCAAAGAAATCTGCTGGAAAAGACAGGGCCATGCCCTCCTGCCTGTCCAGACATGCGGGAGCTGAACACCCCAGCCCAGTGTGTGCATGATTAACATGAACAATGTGAGCTTGTAGCACTTGGAGGGGCAACTGCTTGTTGTGGATTGATGAACTGCAGATGATCTCTACAGATTTCTGCAGCTAAGTGCTCAGTTTTCATGAAGTTGTGGTAGTTACATACAGGAGAATTAAAAAAACGCCAACTAACACCACCAAAAAAGCCCCTATAAAATATATAAATAGGAATCTACCAGGTTTGATTCCTTGGCTGTGCAGACACAGATGCAGCTATCTTCACAGTAGCTGATAAATGCAGCCAGCAGGGATTTTCTTAGGAATGCCAGTGCTTGGAAATGCCACTAGGGGGTATGGGAATCGCTGCTGCTGTGGAGGGTCCTGGCTTCTTGCGAGCAGGTTTATGAACAGCTAACGACAGCCAGCCTTGCGCATCAGCATGTGATACCGGCCAGGTCTTCCCCAAACGTCGTGCTGCGTTTGAGCAGAAAGCGAGAGGAAATGGCTCAAGAGGGAATCTGGAAGTGTTTAAATCTGTTGCATCCCTCAAGGCTAAGGAATATACTTGTAGCACTTACAGTAGAGTTCATGGTAAATCTGGTACTTTGGGGAGTTTTTACTATATTGGCAAAGTTTTAATATCTTAGCTCATGTACTGTAGTGCAGAAATAATTAGGGACTGACCTCTTGGACCACTGATGTCTGGAAAGAAGATAATGGAATACAGTAGAATATAGGGCAGTCATGGGCTATGAACCCTCCGGCTTGCTCGCTTTGGTGCTGGGGAGTCATGGGAGGAAGCTAAACCTGTCCTGTTTTCTTCTCAGATTAGAATATTTCAACAGCAAATACCTGCAGAAGATCCTGCTTCGAGAATACGACCAGCCAAAATCAAGTATCGTGCTTCTCTACGAAAAGCTGGAGCGGAAGCATGCCATTGAGCTGGCAGAAGCAGGGCAGCTGGGTCATGCCCCGTCTCACCCATCCTTGCTGTAAGTGCTCTCCTGCAGCCATCCCCTTTCCATCCCTCCTCCCCATCCTACAACCGGAGGGAACAGTTATGAAAAGCTTTTCCCAACTTCTCTGCCTCCTCTACTCTTTCCTGGTGGGCTGTCCCGTGGGAAGGAGCAACATAGCTTGGACAAATGCACTCGGTCATGTCCGGTGGTGGTGGGATCCGAAAGGGCTGCTGCGAACACAGCTTTGGGGATTCGCCGCTTGGGCTGCTGCGCATCTTCTGAAATCAGGCGTTCTGGTTTTCTTTGCAGCAACAGCAGGACTGGCATAACAGACAAAAAATTGGAGGATGCTCTGAATCCGGATGTCCTGGAAAATATACAGGAAATATTGGCAAGGAACCTGTACCGAATAAGGAGAACGGTACAACTCTTCCCTCAATCTGTATTTTAGATGTCCAACAACAAAAGTTATCACAGTTATCCTAACAGGCTGAGCAGATGTTATGAATATTTACATAATTACTGATGATGTCTCTTTGTGAGCAGAGAATAGTTGGCTGTGTGAAACCAGATCCAGCTTCCAAGTCAGTGGCACATTTCTGTTTGCAGCATGACAGCTTTTGAAAGGTTCACCCAGTCAGCCTATAATTTCATGAAGTATTTTAGGCATCAGTACCCAGAACCAGAAAGGAGAAAGGAGGAGCACATGGATCTTCAGGCATCAGGTTAGCAGATCCAGCAGTTGCAACAGCTCCCAGTTACCTACGGAGCGGGTGGGCTTATCCTCACGTTGCAATTTTTCCCATAGAGGAGAGCACAGTGAGCTGTGACCAACAATTAATCTGCAGAGATTTTAAAGCCGCTCAGCAGTTTTGCTGTGAAACTGGTACAACTGGTAAATAGCACAGAAACCACTTGCTGTTTACAGAATAACTCATGAATAATCTGTCTGAGGTTTTACACAGCACCTAGGACTGTGCATCGTAATTGCTGTTCACATGGTGATACATGGAGCCTTATCCTTAAAATCCACCTAAGCCTTTGTTTTACGGATTACGCACGAAATACTGAGTCCTTGGGGATGCAGCTGGTGTGGGCAGCTCAGCTCAGAGGGATCAACCACCCCCTCCTGTCCCCTTGCTGAGCCAAGAGAAACAACTAGATAGGGCTGAGAGGAAACCTGTAGAAATGGTGAATGGGATGAAGCGGAACGCTACCTCCTGCTTGCACTTACTCCTGCCTAAATCCAGCCTCACCCCTTGTAGCGACAGAGTTATCCCAACTCCCACTGGTGTTGGTGGGAGATTTAACTTGGGTTGGTTTACGGCTTTTGAAGCAGGATTTATATATGAAGGTAGGACTGATACAAAATATTTGAGGGCTGGCCAGGGGTGCTGAGGCTGAGGACACCTCAAGCAGAACAGTTGTGCCAGGCTGGTGTGTCGCCTGGACTAGAAGAGGTGCATCCTGGTCTTGAGTTTCAGTGTTGGTTGGGTGATTTTGCATAAAGAGGCAGTGTTTGGTGGCCCATCTTCCTTCTTTGGCTCTTTCCCTCCACCCCCCCACCCCCCATGCTTGGGTGGGTCAGTGTACCCCATAACTAGGCAGGATGGTTACAGGGAGGTGAAGGACCCTGGAAGATGCAGGCGCTAGTGAAGGGATGCTGCTGTGGAGGGCGGGATGGTCCCACCTCCAACAGCGGGCTCTCTGGGGCAACGTGCAGGGGCCGGCGTACAACAGGCACACGCTTCCCGGAGAGACGGAGCCTGTGGAGCATGCCAAGGAGATCCTGATCCTCCGGCACAAGAACCTGCGAGTGGAAGTGAGCGGAGGCGACACGGCCAGCTGCAGGAAGGAGGTAAGGGGGAGAGGGAAGGCTTGGAGATGTGGAGACTGTGCACGGGCTGCTCTCCCCTTTCAGGTAATAACAAGTGCTAGGAGCAGCGCTGTTTATTACCGCTGGTGTTTCCTTTTAAAGACAAATCCTGTTTCCTTAAAAAAAATTTGCAGTCCTAAATTGCATTCCAGTGAGGAAATCGTGAAAAAAACCCCAACCCAACTCCTGACAAACAAATGAGCCATCTTGGGTACAGCGCTGTTCTGTGTTTTGTGAACACAGGCTTCTACCTGTGCTAGGAAAGTTATTTACTGAGCAAATGTTATTAATTGGGCTTCAGTCTGTTTTTCCCATGTTTTCTTTTCTGGGAGATTTCATTGAAGGTGGGAATTTGGTACACCCATCGTCAGCACTTCAGGTGGACTGTAAATATTTGAAACTGTTTGGTGTTTTTTTTCCCCCTGAACTCTTTTGAAAGGACAGACGCATTATTGTGAGCTTTCCTATTTATTCTGGAGGTGAGTTTTTTTGTTTTTAAAAGCAGCTACGGTTCTGGGCAGACTTGAAGAAAGTAAACTAGAGAGAAGTGTTGCATACCGCCTTCCTGGGAGTCCAAATGTACTGCTGGCACGGCTCCACACTGGGTTATGAAGTAGGGGAGAAACAAGGTAAATACAATGTCTGTGGCTGGTGAAGACTTTTGCTGACCTTTCTGAAAATCAGTGAGAGAAACTGGGCAAACGTTTCCCCATGGAAAGACGAAATGGCCCAGGAATGGTGCACGAGGAGCAGGCTTGGTCTTGTCAATACCTTCCATCCTCTATCACTCTTAGTCTAGAGGAAACGCAATTAAGCACCTCCCCTGCCCCGCAGTATTTTGCTCCCAGCCCCCCAGGTCAGCAGCAATAATTGCTGAGCCATCCCTACATTTCACTCACTTCCCCGGATCTTAGGTTTTCATGTCTTGAGATAGAGCACTGTCCGAGTGCAGACCGTGGCCTCTAATCCGGGCAGCGAGACTCCATCACTGAGGAGAACGGAATGACCTTTTAAAAAGAAATAATTTATCTTTCTTTATTTAGATAGTAATTTTCCACGACAGCACCAGAACTCAGGACTGCCGCAGGCTTTCTTCCACTCTGATTTCTTTGTTCAAATGCCAGTCATTGAAGAGCCCACCGAGAGCAGCAGTAACGCACCAAATGCTGCTGCTTCTCAGCCCTCCATTCACAGAAAGGTGTTCCGGCTCTTGCAAACAACTTAAAAGATTTAATTTGATCATTTACATGCTGATTGGTACTTACAATTCAAAATAGATAGGCAAGAACATGGCATGTTCCTGTAGAACATTTGGTATAATTAAACTTCAAAAGAACAACATCAAACTAGGGCTGATTTTGAGCACGACGTTACATACTTTAAGGACATTTGATTGTTAACCCTTGTGCTCCCGCTTTCCCTTTCTCTTGCTGCTCCCATTAAGCACTGCAGTGCATTTGATAGGAAATTTAGCGCCCCCGGGAAGACCCTTCCTCCCGTTCCTTTGCATGCTTACAGCTGGCCTTTCAGAGGACAGCATGTTTTGGGGGGCATCGCAACAGCAGCGCGATCACTCTGTCTCTATACTGACCCATGGATGACGGTTAATGCCCTATGGGGTCGGCGAATGCTCCTGTGGCTTACACAAAATGCCAGTTGGACGCTTAATACTGCTGTCTCGGAGGAGTCGTTTGTTGGTGCTAATTACACCGCTCCAGCTACCTTTGCTTTGTGCCAGTCAAGGGAAGCAGATGTAAATACTGAGAGCCGAGTCCAGTGACATCTGTAAGGTGACTCTAAGCCCAAGAAGCATCCCTCTGCAACCAGAAGGAAAAATCAGGCATGCTTTGTGTGATCAGCAGCTTATCTGCTAATGTTTTAAAATAGGGGCCTCGTTGTACTGCAAATAGAAATAAGGCGATACCCAAAAGTGACGGGATAACGTTCTACAAGAGCTCTGGAATGGGGTGGGAGCCCACATGGGGTGGGAAGGTGGGTGAACGCTGTCACTTCATGCTGTGGGAGGGCAGATTGCAGAATTTGTCAGCAGAAAGAAGGAACACTGTACTAAAAAGTAAATTTCAGCCCATTAAAAGCAGCTCAATATTTTGAATTTTGGGGAAAAAATTAAGGCGCTCACATTTATTAGTTTCATGCCCAGTTGACAAGCAAATGACATCGAATGAATGAAAAATATAGCTAGTTAGCTGTTACATACTCCATCTTTTGCAGTCCCAAAGAGAAGGGTTTGGCCTTCCAGGTTTTGAGTCAGCAAGAAAAAACTAGTCACCGTCATGCCACACATTGTTCTATTCTGCATTTGACCACGAGATGGAAGCATTACAACTGCGTTTGCAAACCCAGCTGGAAATCAAGGAATTGTGAAACAAACTTCAAGCTGGAAAACCTCTGGTGCGGGTGAAAAGCCTGTGTGTGTGTCTTCCATGGTCAGTCTATTGGAAAAAAGTTCTGTCGATACATTCAATGGGTTAGGTGTTACGAGCAAGTAATTAAAAAATCCCTTTGGTTCAGTAGCAACACTGCTTTTTCCCCTTCCTGGCTGTCTGCATATATATATATTTCTTTTTTAGTGAAGTTGCTTAGTCATTTGTTATTAAAATACGAAGCTGTTGTAGCTCAGTTAGATTCACCTCATAACGTATTAGGTGCTGGTTGATCTTTTCCCTCTCTGGCAGTCACCACAAACATAAGGTATGTATGGAAGGGTGTCTTTCTATAGGTCTGTGGCTCCACCAGGCTGGGGTGGAGCCAGGAATGAAGCTCATCTCACCTGATGGACAATCCATCTCCTTCCACAGCTGGGGGGGGTGGAACTGGTGCCCTCACCAGGACAGGCACCAGTCCCTGGCAAAGCCAGGCTTCATCGGGGACAAATCACCTCTTCTCTCTAACCTGGGTGCCTTTAGGTGCCTTAGGGGTCTACTGCGCTTCAGGTGTGCGCCTTTGCTTCTACAGCGGCCAGAGATGACTCTCAGGCTGCGTTGGAAGCCCCTGCCAAGGAGAGGTTGGGAAGTGAATAGGAAGGGCAGAGGGAAGAAGAAAGAAAAGAACAATCCTCGTCCCTCCCAAGTCAACGGTGCAGGTGAAATGATTTACACCAGGCAGAAAAACCTTGGCAAGACTGTGAGGTGACTTCAGATCTGAATCGTAGCCCAGAGGATTAACTCCAAGACTATCTATTTCCAGCAGAAAGTTTGCCCTCCTCCACCTAAGGACAAAATTCCCGTCGAAGGCTGCTGCTTCCTGGAGCTGTGCATCGTGCTGGCTCTGAATGCTGTCCGGATTTTGGGCTTGGCTTATTTTAGGCAGGGATTCAATGCAGAGTACCCCGGCAGGGTGGTTTCTGAGACCCAGGATAGCTTTTAGTTACCACCGAGCGCCCAGAAAATCCTTGCACCTGTAGCCAGGCAACTTCATCCTCTTTTCTGCTGCCAAAACACGAGTACACTCCCCCAGAAAGAGCTTATTTGGAGCTGCCTGTAAGCCATGTGCGTAAATGACATACTGCCTTTGGTAATTATGCTGGAGCCCTTTCATGGAGCATGCTCTGAGAATCGTTAAATGCCCCTGGGAATGGCTTTCCAGGGAGCCGGGCGCTGCTGCTGGAGCCGGGAAGGCATTGTTATTAAAATGGTCAATAAAAGTGTGAACAAGGGATGGAGGGCATCGGTCCTTGTTAGGGGAGGGAGGAGAATGAACTGAAACAAAACAGAAAAAGAGGCTGGGAGGTGTCCAGAGTTATTTTGGCAGTCTGGGATTCTGGACCGAGGTGCCAAATCACAGCTGCATAAGAGACTTATTCCCAGTTTACAGAAGCACTGAACAATTCAGGCAGCATTGTGCTACCTGAATTTTTCTTCTTTTTTTCTTTTTTCCTGAAGGGTGGAGATTAGCACTGGAGTGAAAGGACAGGGAACTTGTTAGTGCAAGCTCGTTACCTGCCTCCTTGGCCTGCAGCCAAGGTGGGGAACATCCAAGGTGGGGAACATCCAAGTTGAGAAACGTCCATGTCCTGGGGATGGGCTTTACCTGCCCCGTCCCCCCCACTCCAGGGCTGCTCCTTCCCATCCTGTCTGCCAAATCACTCCTGGAGAGCTCAGGCCTCTTCCACCAACTCCAAAACAAATCAGCGTCTGTAAATATTTCCTGCCATCTATCTGGTCTATTTTTAGCAACAGTTCTTTTTGTTTTTCTTGGCAAAATTAAAACAAATGGAAACGGAGTCCTTGGGGACTGCAAATGGCTTGTTTATGAAGCAGGAGTGTCATTAACAGACTTGCTAGCAATCTCCATAAATGCATTAAAATACTTTTCTTCCTTAATCACAGAAGGATGACTCCTGCTCGGCACAGGCCGCCTCCAGCACGAAGTCCAAGCTCTGCCGCTCCTTCACCGGTAAGCGGGGGAGCTGGTGGGTGCCGGTGGGGATTTCCTACCTGCCCTGCTCACCCTGTGCTGTCCCTGCGGGATGGCCCAGCAGGTGACAGGGAGGATGTGCTGAGGTCCATGGCATGTCCGTTGCAGGGCTGGGATTTGGGAGACAGACAAGGCAAAGCCGGGTTGGCAGGGGCATCGCTCCAGCCTGGGGGACAAAGTGGGGCTCCTTAGATGAGCATCATGAGCGATCAAGCAGAGCTGGGAGCCTTCCCAGCCCCAGTGCCCATCTCAGCCCAACCAGCGACAAGACTCAGCATGCACTGGGGTGCAGCGCTGGCAGTGGGGGTGCTCCAGGCAGCTCCTCCGGGACAGGCAGTGGTGCTGGGAATCATAGCATGAGAAGAGTGTCCCAGTCCAGGTGTCAGACCTCTGTATTATCTGTGTGCTGCAAGGGGGTGTGGGAATGTACAGTCTCCTTGTCTCCCATGTCCAGCCACGCAGGCGTTGGAAACTGGCACTGTTCTTCATATTCCACCAAGCACTGAGGAGCTTGGCAGTACTTGCAGATCCTTCTGCCTGTGGTGACACTAATGCAGGAACTAAAACCTTACAAAAACGAGTGGTATTTCAAGACATGAAGTTTGTGCCCAAATGCTTTCCAAAAATTAAGACCTCCTTTTTTTGCTTGCTAAGTGTTATTAAAATGCATTTTGAGTGCCCCATTAGCAGCACGGTTTGTTCTGAGTCTCTGTTAGAGAAAGATCAGTGGCTCAAGACTTCATGTTTTTGTAAGCCCAGGCACAGTTTTTAGATAACTGAGAGCTTAGATTTTACACCTTAAAAAAATAGTTTATTATCAAAGAAGCCACACACAAAGTATAGCGTGTCAAAATTGTAGACGGTCATTTTAGCCCCTGAACCACAATGAGATGTTCAGTGGGAAACCGAGCACCGCGTTTTTGCAATACTTCCACAGCACCTTTTAGCACAATCACATCTGTAAAAGTGATGATTGAAAAGATTCAGGTTTTCTTGAAAATATAACAAAAAAATAATGGTTCCTCCCAGTATGGTCTGAGATAGGTCAAGGGATGGGTCTAACATTAACATACAGGTTATTTCTTTATTATACATGTACTGGAAAAATATTTAAGAAACCAGAAAGTTTCAGTCTTACGTGTCCTATTTCGAATGTTTTCTTCCTTTGTGATTTTCTTTAAACAATTAACTAAAAACTTGCTAAATAGAGAGCCATAGAATAGCTGCTACTCTGCACAAAGGTATCTTACTACAGGTCTGCAACCGTAGATGGAAGGGACACAAATCTGTGGCATCGTGTGTTCATAATGTGGAAATCTGCTGGGGATGTAGCTATTTTAATCCACAGTTTATTATAAATGTTTCAACTATATTCTTCCTGGAAAAAAACCCATGAGTGTAAGCGAGGCAACATGATAAAAACCCATGTTTCTGTGTGTTTTGGTTTTTTTTTTGCGCCAGGGAAAATGTGAACTCAAGGGTCCCTGACATACCCTGGTGACAGGGGCTGATGGAGACTGTAACCTTTCCATCGTGATTGCATGTACATCCCTCCAGAAAAACCACTTAATGTGGTAGCATGAAATTATAGGTGCTCCAGCAGGACACCTGCATCTCGAAAAGCTATTTTAAGGTAGTCACTGATAAGGATTTTTCTTCTGCAATTTGCTGGTGGGGACTGACAAAAGAATGATGATATTGATCCAGATACATAACATATTTCAAAGTACAAAATAGGGTTTAAATTGTCTTTTTTTTTTTTTTCTTTTCCTTCCATTGAAACACTGATCTTTGTCTTCTGTTTTATAATTGAAAAGCGATCCTTGCAGTGGAATAGCTCATCCCCAATGAGCAAATGGCCACCTCAGTACCTCTCGTATTTCTTCATTCCTTTTGACCCACAAAGGAGGACATTTCTCATACAAGTCGTTGTTTTTCTCTTCCTGCAGTGGGGAATACGGAAACGGTTCGGGAAATGAAACAGAACCGGTCCAAGTCGGTGTGTGTCATCCCACCAGTGCAGCCCAGCGGTACGGCCTGGGGTGAGAAGAAAGAGCTGGAGAAAGAGCTGACTTTGGGGATGGAAAAGCACCAGTGATGCTGCTGGCTTCCCAGGAGGGATCTGCCTGTCTCACGGATGGCTGCTATACGTGTAGATAATGTAAATAAGATGCATCTTGAAAAGGACAGCATGCACAGGGCAAAATATCCGGGGTGGTTGGCATCGAAACATGTGCTCTTATTGCACAATGCTGGGATTTTAATGGGAACCAAGGGAAAGGATGCACAGCTGAGCACTAGCAATGCAAAGTAATGTCTGAGGGAGAATTTCTAAGAAATGTCTCGGAAAAATTAGTCTGTTCAGTCTGGGAAAAATGCTGAAACTGTCTACAACTGCAGGAAAGGATGTTTTAATAAGGTGAGATATCAGATCTTCTCATTAGTCAGCAGGGGTAGACTAAACAGCAGGGAGCATTTAGATGATATGTTAGGAAAACTTCATAACCTCAAGGAGGGGTTTATTAGGCGGTGGAGCATGCCACCAGGAAAGACAGCAGAAACAGTGAAAGATCTCTTCTGCTCCTCAGGAACTGATGGGTCCTGACTATGAACGTTAATCACGTGAAATCCAAAGATGAATCATACAGTTAAATAAGGAGCTGTGTCTTATCAGAGGGACTGTGCCACACCTAGACACAGTTATTTTAATTAAAATGTATTACAGCTGTGTTAAAAAGGGGAAAACGTATTCTTACTGATTTTTAAAATTTATTTAAAGAATGATTCACCTCAGAAAATAAAATGGGGAAGCTCCGAACCCAGTGGCGATACCAGGAGATGAGCGTGCCAGCCCTTACATAGATGGGCAAGCCTTGCGCTGCGATTGTTTGCAGCAAGCCTGGAGGACCCTCAAAGGTGATCTCTGCTGCAGTAGCTGAGAGGAGCAGGTCAGAGGAGGTTTGAATGCGTCTCCTTAGAAGACGCGGCAGAGAGAGGGACCCAAAACCTTGCTGCAGTGGAGCATTTCTGCCAGAAATGCTGTCATCCCCGTAGCAGAGCAGCCACAGGTGAACTCCAGGGATTGTACCTGAGGAAGACAGATATCTCCACATTTGGGTAATTTTCTTTGAAACTCCAGGTCTGTTCAAGCTTTTGAATTCTTGTCCTTTGCTGAACCTGATAGGGTAAGTTTTAGCATTGCAAACACTGACATTTTTCTTTCTCTTCCCCTTTCTCTGCGTTGAAGGATTCAAGAGTATTTAATATGAACAAATGACTCTTTCTGAAATAAAAAGAAAAGAAACCGTAGGAATTTGCATACTCCCCTCCATTATATTTTTGGACTTCCAGAGCCAATCTCCTGTGTGCAGAAATACTCCATTGGGATACCTCTGCCTGGTACACTGGGGCTTTCATTTTAAAGGCACAAAATTGTGTGTATTTGTTTGCAATGAGGTGGAGGTCTCATTTTCATTTGAACAAACTCCTTTAGAGTGTCCTGACATAAGGCAATGTAGTTAATTTTGACCTGAAGGCCACTTTTCACCGCCCCATCACTGGAAATTCACCTCACTGCCAATGGAAGTTGGACCTTTTAGCCTTATATGTGTATTTGGTGTGTATATACACATTTATGTATGTATTTATTGATTTTAGTGGAAGACTAAAGTGGAAGACTTTAGTTACTTTATTAAAATTTTTGTTTGCTTCTTAGTTTAATCTGTCTTCCATGGGAGTCGTGTGGATTTGTCTGCACCTTAGAAAACTGCCCATCTTTGAACGTGGTGTAATATAGAACGTGCGTGAGTATGTTGTAACGTACTCTGTTTCTATTTCAATTAAATATGCTGTGTTACCAGACCATCTAAGCGTTCTTCCCTCCTTGCCCCTGCAACACGCCCATGATGACATCAGCGGTAGCTGGTGACACGCAGGGGTGTCTCTCCAGGTGTCATCGGTCTGCACAGCCAAGCCCAGCAGATCCGCTTTGCAGAGCGGCGTGTTCAGCTCTGCCCCGTGCAACCCTTGGTCAGCGAGCACAGGGTCATGAGCAAGGCAGGTCACAGTAACGAGTGAGAAACGCGGCCTGGGTACTGCCGTAAGCGATTGCGTACATGCGAGAGGAAACAGAAGTACCGAGTCTGAAGGTCCTTGGCTATCTGGGGTTGGAATGTCTGCTGTTAGCCTCCAGTTTAACATCCATGTTCAAAATTAGTTCTGCACACTGAAGAGTTATAGAAAGATTTACTGAGATGGGTCCTTTTTATTCAGTAGCTGGAGAGCAAAAAGGAAAATAAATCATGTTCCTTGCCAAAGAGTTTTTAATCAATTTTTTTTTTAATTTTATTTTTAATCAAGGATAGAAACTTTGTGAATCCCTTGGCCAGTTCTTGCTTGGAATGTTTTTTTTGGTGAAGGGGTGGGTTTTTGGTGTTTGGTTGGTCTTTGTTTGTTTGGTTTTGGTTGAAATTTTGGCTGCTGAATTTTCTTGCTTTTATCCAAAATATCTGATGTCTGTACCAACTTTGTCTTGTACCACATGCTTCTGGGTGTTGGGTGCTTAAATAATGGTCTTTTTCTGTTTGAGTTTTTCAGCACGTAAAATGACTTCTCTGCAATATTGCTACGGGCTTATGTTAAGGACCTTATCAAACGGTGGCTGTTTTGGCATGTGTAGATTTCTTTGTAATACTGTAGTAGGCAACAGAAATGGTTGGAAAAATCAGGACATGTCCAGAAAATGGAGAAATTTTATCTGATGATAAAATCTAAAAAAAACCCCATACCATTTTGCTTGTAGATTTTCATCTCACTTTAGCACAACAAGAGACATTTCATGCCAGGATCTCCCAGCTTCTAATAATTCCAGATGTTGCTCAGCTCCAGGTGTGTGGCTCAGTGGCTCATGGCTGCAAAGGCTGCTCCATCCAGCCCCGTGGCCCTGTGTACATGCACTGGCTGGATCCTGCACTGATTCCAGCCCATTAATCCCTCTCAATCCTGCTTTGCAGTGCTGGGACCATAAATACCTCTCTGCTGTATTAACAATTTGCTTGATCTGCAGAGAAGACAATATTCCGTGCAGTACATACTTTCCCAATGAGTCACCCTGCCCCAAATTTAACCTTCTAGAGACTATGGATTTTTTCTTAAAGTTTCTTTGCAGAATATAATAGCACAGCTAAAGCTTTCATGAAGTATTTTCCAGTTGCTTAGTGGCCAAGCCCTCTGACTAGTATGTATTTCAGCCCAGAATACCTTTGATAATCTTTGCCAGTATCCAGTGTTGGTGGTCTTAAAATTCTACTACTGAGTGGAAAACTGTTAAATGCTCAGGCTTCAGAGCATGCCTAATTAATTCTTTCCAGAGTTTTAGTCCTTTAAAAAGTGTTAAAAACATGGATTCAGTGTATCATTGAATACTGCATGGTTCTGTGGAAATAAATTGCATCAGTTTGATTCCTTTAGTAGTTCAGAGAGTTATTGCTCTGTGCTTACTCTGGAAGTTTACAGGAGTCTTTTGAAAGTTAAGGTTAAAGCAGGCAGAAGTTGCTAATGATTGGAGTAGCTCAATGGCAAAGTGAGAGCCCAAAAGCTACATCAGGAAAGTCTGGGCACATAGATCAAGCAGCCGCATTTAAAGATCAGGCTATAAATCTCCCTTGCCCTCGCAATTCCACAAAGCATTTGTGTTTGGCACGTGGACTTTTTTTATTGTTACTTTTGACCAGATAATCACACTCTGTGGTTATTTTATTTCACGACTGCTTGAGGAGTTTATAATGGTCTGATCCTGGAAGGTACTGGCAACACTTAAGAAGCAGATGAGGCAAGTTTGAGCTTTTTTCTCTCCTGACATCAAGTGCTGGGGGGTATTCAATCCCATAAGAAACATTAAGCATCTTTCAACATCCAGGCTTATGTGCTTCTTCCAAGAGACATACAGACGGGAGAGATGAAAAAGGAGCATGTGATGGAGATGAACTGGTGATTATAGTTTTAATGCAGCATTACAGGGGCAAATGTCAATATGGATATCCATTCCTCTCCCTTCCCGTGTGTTGCTCTTTGCAAAACCATCCAGGGATGTTGGGGGCATTTCCAAAGCAAAGTTGGTAGTGCTTAGGTAGCACTTAATCATGGCCTGGATGGCTTTGCTCTGCTTCTTGGTTTCTTCTTGTTCTGAGCTCTGTGGAGATGACAGTAAAGGCAGAGACCCATGAGAGATATTCACCCCATCTACCCAAGGAAATACTATATGTGGAACGTCTTCCAGAGCAAGACGGATCATCAGGGTAAGCTCCAATGCAGAAAATTATACCGATCTCCAAAGGGACTTGGAAGTCTCTGAAGGCAGCCCTGAAATCACATCTGTTTATAAAACTTCAAGAAATCCTCTGCAATTCAGCATGAGTGTGAAAATATGTTGATCTACCTACATAACATAAATTTTTTCTGCAAGCATGGATCGAAGCACAAAAAAAATGGTAACTCAGTCTGTGCTGATGGAGTCTTTGATCAATCAAAAGGTAAAACACTGATTCTGTGAAAAATCTGAGCTGACTAGCTCCAGCTTCTTGCTAGAGTGTGTATGTTTTTGGAGGTTCACAATTTCAGTTTAAAAGCTTAAGGGAAAAAAAAATCATCAGTCTCATTAGGAAATGAAGGTCACTAAAATGTCCAGGATATAACTTCCCTTTGCATACTCCTAGGTCCTCGTGCTGTTGGTGGTGGCATCTGTGTTCGACCCCTCTGGGTAAGAGGGACCCTGATGGCAGCTCCCCGCTGGCTCCAGAAGAGGTGAGGAAAGGGAGGGTTGTTGTCCTTGTTAAGCACAGGGTATTGGTGTCTGACTTTCGCACTGATCATGGTGATGGTCAGTTAAAACACCTGCCTAGCTTTGGTGTAGCACTCCGGAGACCCCAACACCAGCTACACCATTATCCCCAGTTTCTATAGGCTTAGAGCTTTTTCTGTAGGCTTGTAGGAAGTGTGGCAGAACATTAATTATTCTTTTTTTCTCTTTGGGGGAAGGGGTTCTGGGAGGAGGGTGTTTGTTTATTTTAGGATGGGGGTCCTAAACCTGTGGCTATACATTCAGGGGTGTTATATTAACTCAGGCAGCAGCTAGTGAGGAGAGGAGGCTGTAAGCTAGTTTGGGATGGTTGCTGCCCTCCCCTCCACAGCTCCCCCCCAAACACCTGCCTGCAGGCTGGGGAGGCAGGCAGAGAAACTCCTGGCCTGCCCAGCGCCCGTATGTAAGGCAGCCTGTTTGACAGGCCAAGACTTGCTGTGTAGGAGGAAACCAGTGTGGTCCTAATGGTCATTCAGGCCAACCGAGAGCTGCGTCACCTTCTGGATGTGCCTCCCAGATCTTGTGCTGAGGGCTGGGGTGGACCAGGCAGGGCATCTGTGGGACCTGGGGCCAGTTGGGCGAGTCTCAGTACCAGGGCTTGGTGTTCCTGGCTGGGAAGTTGTTTCTTTCCTTCTCCACATTGAAGATCATCTCTGTTGGAAGAGTAAAATCAGGACTCCTTGAGCCCTTGGTGAGATGGTGAGACAGAGTGAAATCCTGGTATGTTAGGGAAATGGAAATTCTACTATCAATTTCAGGATTTATTGCACAGTATTTTTGTACAATAAAAGCACTTTTATTCCTGTTTTCTCCCTCCTGTCCTGCAACATGTTGCAAACACACAAAGGGTTGTGGAGCTCAGGCTGGGCAGATACTGGGCCACCCTTACAGCCACCCTGCGCTTTCTTTATGGCCCCCCAGTACCAGGGGCTGGGTGCTGGATGTTAACAGCGTGGTCTGCAGGCTGACCCCCAACACTGCACATTTTCTATAGGGACAGCATTTCCATACAGGATAGAAATGTGTAGATGCTGCAAAAGCAGCATCATAAAGACGGCCAGGAAATGATAAAATTAAAAAAATATGGATGAGTTGATCATAATCTATTTATTTATTTTGAAAATTTTACATCAATTTCCATGATTAATAATTGCTGTTATTCTTTGGTAGATAACAACAGGTGTTTTGCCTCCCAGAATGGAACTTTTCGTTTGAAAACATTGGAATGAAACATTAAAAAGTAAGAAATGCCTTTCTTAAAACTTTTCCAGTGGTACTCACTCGCCCCAGCCCTCCCTCAAAAATTGTTTTTAAACCCCCACATTTTCTGATTAGTTCATCAGAAAATTCCCAACTCTTTCTAGCTGCAGAGGAAGAGAAGGGGGCTGAAATGATTTATTGATGGCTTTCTTGCCATTTCTTTTATTTTTTTCCCTTTATTTTCTTCTAGTATATGTGTCCTGTCTATTAACAAGGCTGTCTATTGCATTGTATAAAATCTATATGAACAGAATGCTTGCACAGAAGAAACCCAAAAACCTAATTTACGCTTCAAAACCAAAATGGGTTTGATTCTTATAATTAATAAAAGTTTTTTTTTTGAAGAGTGAAGGAACTATTTTTTCTAGTAGGCTTTTGAAAAAACCATTCTTATTATAAATAATTTAATGTTATCTATTTTTTTCCCTGTAGACGTAGAGAGGTGAGGGGGTGCAGAGGTTAAGTGAACCCTGACCGAGTGGGGCGGAAGGAGCTTGCTCCTCCCCTGTGAGGCCGAGCCCTCACAACCTGCTGATGCCAGGAGCCGGCACCTTCTGGGCTGGCTGGATGAAATGGGGCTGCTGTTTAATTAAAAAAAAAGTAATCAAGCTGAACGGAAGGAAACATAGGGGACTACAGCCCCATCGCGTGCATTATCCATCCCCAGCAGGCCTGGGTGCTCCCACCCCATGCTGCTGGAGCAGCTGCCCCCTCACTCCCCCCTGCCTGCAGCTGCCAGTGCCCCAGGCACGGGCTCGTTGTCCACCACGTCCAAGAATTTTTCAGATCCTAATGGTGATGAGCACGTGCGTGAGGGTGCGAAGGGAAAGCTCTTTGCGTGGAGAGACATTTCGACCTTGCAAACTCCGTTCCTATTCCACAGCATAAGAATTTGGAAAATGTTCGACTGGGCACATAACAGCCCGTGAGGAGCCAAGGCTGGGCAACAGCAAAGCTCTGCCTCAGCCACGCAGGGGTTTTTCTGCCAATGGGACTGAGAATTGCCGAGGATGCCTTCCAAATGGCAAACGGCGCTAACTTGCGAATACGCATTAGCATAAATACAGCGATGCCAAATACAGCTGACTGAAAAGCATACACATAAATGTGGAAGTGTGCATTAATCCCTTTTTTTTAACATACACAAGTGCCCAATTTGCATTTTAATTTTATGCAATTGCAGTGCAATCTGCAAAAAAACCTCCTCACTTCTGGTGTGCAAACCCTTGTCTGCACCCAGCTTCTTCAAACATTGCCAAAGCCCCTCCCCCCAGCTTGTGCTCAGCTCCAAGGTATAGATCACACGGGTTTTCCGTGTCACTTCAGCCAGGTTTAACCAGTATTACACGTTAGTTAAATGGCAAGTGATTGAAATTACACTTATTTAAGATTATTTAGGTGATAGATATATTGCACTTTGTATTTAATTAGCCATTTTATGTTCAGTACAAAGAGGTCATCTCATTGCGTTCATCGTTGCCTGAGAAGTAACCAGATGACTGCGATATGGGTGTGTTCCTGCCTTTCAAAACTATGGAAAAAGAGTGGATATGCCAGGCTGCCCAGGGCTGGGCTGGGAGAGTG
Organism: Rhynochetos jubatus; assembly: GCA_027574665.1. Taxonomy (NCBI): domain Eukaryota; kingdom Metazoa; phylum Chordata; class Aves; order Eurypygiformes; family Rhynochetidae; genus Rhynochetos; species Rhynochetos jubatus. Next base: position 5,388,939 of record CM050659.1, read on the forward strand.
TTATCACGTGTAGGAATGGGACAAGGGAAGGTGTAGAGAGGGTTGGCTTCAAGCACCTATGCACAAACCTGTTGCAGTAGCAGGGATTGCTTCCAGCGGAGACAGCAGCAGAATGTGGGAAGGCAAGTAAGCAGCCAAGGAGGGACTTTGGGTGTGTTTCCATGCAGAATTACAGGGCTGCAAAGGGCTCGTTTCCCAGGTGGCACTACCAAGAGAGCATGGGAGAAGAGCCGCTCACTGCTGCCCTGTGGACACACCAAGGGCTTTCGGTGGGAGGCTGCATTATGTCAGAATGATTTCTCCTCTCCCTTAGCTGACTAAATAGTGTGTTTGGAAGAAAAGGGATGGTTAAGCAGGCTGGAGACATGATACATATTTTTACTTCCCTGAAAATGGCCTTTGGACCACAGCTCTTGCTCAGATGCACATCCACTGCTCTCTCTTTGAAGGCCACGCAATGATATGTCTGCCTGTCAAGGGCGGTGTTCAGCTCTGCCGTGGGGAGTTCTGTTCTACTGTCAGGAGGCATCCTTCCATTTAGCGACCAACCAAGATGTAACCTTAACCTTTGAGACAACCTCTTGCCCTGCCCTGCAGCTCCCCTCACCTTGCTCGCCCACCATCTGCCCCACCATGCCCAATGCAACACCTTCTGCCCTCCTTGCGCTCTCGCCCCTCGCAGTCTCGCTCTAGCTCTGACTAATGGGGCTGCAGGCACTTTGGCTGAGTTTCAGCCTCACATGATGGTAAGTCTGCAGCCTGTCGCACCTTTCCTTTCTCGTCCTGTCACTGTGGGGACTCCTCTGGGCAGGGTCCTCTTTCCTGGATCCCACGGGATGCCTCAGTACTCGCAGTCAGGTTAAACAAACAGCAGCTCTGCCACTGTGACGGTGAGGAAGAGAGGTCTAATGTATTATTTAAAAGCTATCCTTGCAATATTTAAGAAAGAACAATGCAGAGGATAGAATAAATTATTATAATTTAAAGTCTATTTTGCTCATAGAAGAAGAGCGAGCATATTAATCAGTCCATATGCCTCAACAGTTGGCTGGAAGTGTAGTCAAAATTTTACCCAACCCTCTCCAGTTTCCCTAACCAGTGTGCAGTATCTCTGAGATACCCATATGTTCGCAGATAAACTTAACTATTAAAGTGATTTCAAATTATTTTGACAACACACAATCCCATAGGATAAGGAAGTCAACATCTTAATCTAGCTGCCTTTTTAGAACAGGCCGTGACTTAGGCTGAAGTTAGAAAATTGGAACTTGAATTGTCACTGTAATTTGAATTTCCTCCCCCAGCCTCCTGGCATGTCACAAGAATACAGTTATTGCCCTACAGAAATTGTGATTTTCCTAGTCTGGCATCCTGTTCCTGGCAGTGATCTACAGCAGATGCTCCAGCAGAAGACAAAAAACATTAGGAACCAAATGGCAACGAAATTCCATGCAGGAATGTCCTCATTCCCATGAGACACTTCTTCCACCGTGGGCTTGGGCGGTGGGAGGGGTATGGATGCTATATAGTCTGCTCTTCTGTGGCAGGAGGGAGAAAATCTTTCTCCGAGTGCGTAGCAAGACACTCTAGGTATATGGGTGTGTAGACCTGGTTTTAATGCTCCTTGCCTAGCTAGGACCTGCCTGAGTTAAATGAGTTTGCATGGGTTGATTTCTTCGCTTCTGAGAGCATCACTAAAGATATCGCCAATGTTTGAATGTCATTACTTGGATCTCTGGGGTTGCCTTGTGTGAAAGCTGCATTAGCCTTTTGTCCAGAGGAAGCAAGAGCTGAAGGAGATGCGTATTCCGCTTCTATACTGCCCCTGTGAGGACACGGCTAAAGGTATCTATGGCTGTGGAAACTGCCGTAAGTGACATGGTAAAGATCTTCGAGTTCAGCCTCTCTGCTACTCTCAGGCACAAAGGGGGTTTGAAAAGCTCTCCAGTGTCCTGGGCAGTTCTGCATCGTAACCGCTCGTGACCTACAGACGGTGCCGAGACTAAGGGCTCTCTGCACTGCTCTTCTGAAATGAACAGCCATGTGTTTATTTGGAGATCTTCCTGCTCTGTCTCAATAGCAATTTGTCATGTTCCTTAATGCCACAGCTGTTTGGTTACGCCAGGTCATCTGCTTTTATTAGTCCTGTTCCCACCACCCACTGAAACTCACACCAGCCAGAAGCAGATTATTATCCGTGTCCAAAAATAGCCCTTCTCTTGTCCCTCTCTTCCAGTGACCCTGGAAACTTCAGCGTTTTACTTCTTTTCTGATTCAAATCGTGCTGCCTACCTGCAGCCCCATGAAGGCTGGAGTAGCCACCCTGGCAGCCGGGATCTTCGGCGGCACCGGCGTGTTGCTCTTCCTCATCGCCTTTGGGACGGATTACTGGCTTCTAGCTACGGAGACCTGCGGGATCTTCAGGCGTGGGAATAGCACTCTGCAGACAGGAGAGGTAAACTCTGAAATCTTGTCTTACTTTAGCAGAATTGACTTATTTAAATAATTCAAATTTTTAAATTTTTAATGTTTTAAATCTGTGCTAATATTTATGCTTATTGAAAGTGACCTGCTAATGTAAAATGTCAGCCTGAGCTAACTTTAAAATCCCAACCAGCATTTCCCTAGTATCTAACATTGCGACTGAAGTAAAGTGTGTCTAGGAAGCATTAAGACAGCACCTCTGTAATCTGGCAGATATGAACATTAGGGAATGAAAGGCAAAAATGTAAGAGCTTTACTTGTTGACAGCATTTGCCTCTAAAGACAAAAGACATCTCATGATATTTGCCATTTAAAGATTTCTCCCTCTGTAGTTTCTTCCTTTAAAAATAGTTCATATTTTAAAGTGTAGGACTTGGCAATCGTTTACGTCTGAAGTGATATGACTGCAGCACAGACAGAGAACAAAAGCAAACATCAGACGCGGAACAGAGTAGACAAGAATTCCTGCTTGTTGAACAGGAAGAGGCCTATATATTTTAGAATTAAGATTGATATAGGACTTTAGTTAGGAGGAAATGCCATTTTCAAAGGACAGTTTGGTATTTTGGTGCGAACTGCTGGTATCACTTGTTTACGGATCCTTTAGAAAGTTTGATTTTAGCTGCACTTGCTCTTGTGTATCTCTTCAGTGAAATAACAACCAGATCAGTTCCCTGAGCCACCCACTCTTCAAAAATGTTTCTGTGCTGATCAACGTGTGGTTTCAATTACAAAATGACAGGAAGATCCTTGTTGTGTGCAGACTTTTCGTTACTTCAAAGTTCAATCCAATTAGGTTTGATTTTTTTCTGGTGTAGTGAGTCACACTGGGTAAGCATCATGATGCAAGCAAGAAATATTTTCTTTCATTACAGAGTCCCATAATAAAATGTAGGACACTGTTCACTTGAGTCACGTTTCCAAATTACTTTATTGAAAAAAAGAATTGCGATAGAAAAGAAGCCTGGCCAAAGACACCATCTTTACTGCTTAAAGCAGCGCAGTAAAGCCCTGGAGCTGGCAGAGAGTCACGGGCAGGGGAGTGCCACTCTGGTTCTGTCCACTTGGGAGATGACAATGTTAATCGTTTCAGATTTTTGTTTGTGCTGTTGTCTTTTAAAGTGGAGAGACCAGTGACGTTCCTCTGCACGACATGAATAAGCATCTCAAACACTTCAGATACGCTCTTGGCCAAGCGTTAGTGTGCCTGTTGTTACGGCAGAGCGACTTCAAAAGCACCAGGCAGAAGTAGGAACTGCTCTTACTCTTTCCTCTGAGCTATTTTATTTCAGTTTCAGACACTGCTTCTATTATTTCCGTTTCAGTTACCAGCTGTGTACAAGGTGCTGTGTTTTTACCTTCTCTGCCCTTTCTTAAACTGGCAGATCCTGTCCCTTACAGATAAGGATGGTCTCGAGTATCTGTCAAACAGTGATTAAATGTGCCGTAGATGCACTGAATCAGCAGCCATCTGGCTGATGAAGTTTGAGGGCTGCACGTTACCATTGTCATAGTTAGTGTTTTATCCTGAAAGCAAAAGGGGAATCAGGCCAGAGCTCTGGAAGTGGTCATAACCTGATGCATAAAAACCTTGAGGGGAGGGAAGTGTCTTCTAGCACCTCCGCGTTGAGACCCATTTCCTTTCTCCAGTTCACAGGGTCCAATCCTGCATGGAGGCTCTCCATCCTCCACAAAATGTAATTTTATAACAATCACGTCTCCTTCACCAAATCATACGTGATAAAGGCAAAATTGATTTTGGCTATAGTTTTCATAAGCTTTTTTGGTAAATAGTCCATGACTACTTTGCAATATCCTTTAACCCTTCTGGAAAGACCTAAACGTTGTTCTCGCAGGTCTGGTCCGGGGGCTGAAGTGGACTCACAGAAAAAGGAAAATTTGTCAACATCCTTATCCTCACCTGTGAGAAGACTGGTGTGGGCAAAGAGTGATTTCTGTCTCGTGTAGGTTTAGCGTAACTTCTGCTGGGCTCAGCAGAGGGAGAGAAAGAAGAAAAACTTTGGGTTGGGGATTGGAAGAGGCTCAGTGGGAGTGCTAGAGTTGGGCTGTCTTCTGGGGTTAAGCCAGACCTTACACAGGTCATACAGTGTAGCAAAGACATCTGAACTGTTGTATTGGGTCACGCTTAAAATTGTTTACCTGGTAATCACCTGCTTCCAACTGGTTACAACAGCAGTAAAATTTACCTAAGGAAAGTGTTTAAGAGGTAGCATGTACCTGGAATGCTCTGCTGCCTGGCAGCTCTGGCGATCAATGGTTTAAAGATATTAGAGAAAGATGAAACTGTTTTGTGAAGGTTTGCACGATGATTTGTGATCAGAACATTTTGTAGCTCTAATATGACAGAAAGTCAAGGACTGCAGCTGCCTCTGTGTTCCCCAAACACTCCAAAACCAACTTAAAAAAACAACAAATGAAAACCCCAACAAAAAATGAAAGCAACAAATATGTCATAAAAAGTACACACTTTCCATCTTTCTACCATGATCATCCCCATATCAGCTTGGGCTTTCATTCCTCTCAGGCTGAAACGCCGACAGAGGTCAGGAAGGAGATCCTCACTTTCCATCACGAAGGCTTCTTCTGGCGGTGCTGGTTCTTTGGCGAAGACCACCCAGAGACCATCTGGACCTTCTGGTACAGTGAGTATAATGACACCACACCACGTTCACAGCATTCGCTCATGGTTTGCAGGGCAAACGAGCACAGCTAGGGCTCCCAGGGATGAGAAGATGGTTGTCTTTATTTTATTTTTTTTTTTTTTTTGGTTTTTTTTTTTTTTTTTCATTCTCATCATCTCTCTACCAAAAGCAAACTTGGCTCATCCTTTCTGTGCTCTTTTTTTGACTTGGATTTTGCTCTCGGAGGGTCGTTCACAGAAGCTCTTGATGCCATTTAATATATCACCTGCAAAGTCTTATGGAGTGGTGGCTTCCACCAGCAAGGACAACCCTTCCTTAAACCTCTTGATGTTTATGTTCAGCTAAGGTCTGCTAAATTTTAGCCCATGCCTTTCCTGATCCTTGGCATCGCTCTTCTGTTAGCGTTTTCAGTCATCGGCGTGTTCTCACCCGCCACTGGTTTCAGCATGGGGAAGGCTGGACTCACGTGCGTAACCACATGTGTTTATGCTCTTAAGCACACAAGAGCTTTATGTTAAGCTCTTGCCTGCTTTGCTTTTTAAGGTCATTGAAATTACACCTATGAATAAACAGAGATGGATGCAAAATCTTTTTTTTTCTGCAAGCACATTAACTGTTCAAAAAAAATTGAAGGAGAAGGTGAAACCTGTTCTGAGACACCAGCTGGTGCTGACGGGTGGCCCAGTGTAGGGTCTTGGACCAGTGAACCAGGTGCTTCCACCAGAAAGAGCAGAGGAGTGAGACCACCCCACAACAACCCTGGCATCAGCACCGCCAGCGGCCGAGCCAGCAGCCAGCTCACTGGTGTTAGTGCACGGTGGGTAGCTAGAGGACAGCTTTTTCCTGGATGCCACAGCCCTAGAGAAGCACTGAGGATTTAAAAAAAAAAAAAAAGAGATTTTATATAAGTTCTGCAAAGATTTGTAACACTTGCAAAAGCCTTGACCCTGCACCTTCTGGTGCTTCAGTCTGCCCAAAGATGCTTACGTGCCTGTGGAAGAGCATGATCCTCTCGTAGGGCATTTGTCTGCAAATAATGCAGGTCCCCACAATAAATTTACTCCTCAGTGATTCAAATTTCAGATGACTTTGCTGTCCCCCAGTCCCAGAGCTGTATTTCCTGTAAAATCTTGCAGGAACGGTTGCTGCCACTGTTCAACTGAACAACGTGAAATTTCTCACACAGAAAATTTTTGATAAAAAAGGACAGGCTTGAGAGAGGGAGTTTGCTATCTAATTACATTATATGGAAATACATGATATAATATAATGTTACCTGAAGTAAAATGACTCTTTCTGATAACTGGCAAATTTGTGTTACTTCTTTCGGTATTTATTATAATAGGATTGATCATGGCAAATTAATTTGCTGCTCTCATGGACGTAATAATTAATTCAATAGGTATTCCATAGTCAATTTAGCATGAACTAATGTCCACCTATTATGAAGTGTTCCTTTGAGCTGGGGAACATATTTAAATAAGTAGCCAACCATTAATTAATTCATTTAACATTCATTCTATTACCGTTAATCATGATAAGCCTCAGTGGTATTAATATTGATGGGGCACTTCCATGCTAATTGTGCTTTCCCTTCTCACAAACTGGAGATCTTGTAAGGTAGCTTGTCCTGGTGCCCAAACACCTTTGTCCATTCCAGGTAGTCTGACACATTTTCTGGAGGAAAATAGCAATGGGAATATCTGCAGTAGTTCGGGTTGCTCCATCTTGCAATGTGTCCTTGCCCATGGCAGGGGGTTGGAACAAAATGATCTTGAAGGTCCCTTCCAACCCCAGCCAGTCTGCGATTGTATGATATTTCATGATTTGTGTCCACCTCAGACCCAGGTTGTGAAGATGAGATGTACGCATAGCAGTCTCAGATCTTGTTATGCCTCCCCCTCTCTCATCAGTTTTCTTTTTATTCTTCTTTTCTCTTTCTAAACAGTTTTTACTACCCTTCTTTGCTCCCCAACCTTCTGCCTTCAGTGAAGGTTTTGTAGGTTTTGCAGACTAGGGCATTACCCTCCGAACACCCTAACTGTGATCTTGCAGAAAATAAAAGCAAACCCTTTGGTTTTATCTTGTTGTTCTTTTTCAGCCAGCCAAGCACACCCCAAGTTCTGCATGCATGGCTACCTCTTCCCCATGCCCATTGCTCTCGGACCTTTCCCCCACCCTTCCTACGACACAACGGCAGGTGAGTTTCTTTCCTGTCCCCCCCAGCAGCTCCTTTCCCAAGTGACTGGGCAGAGATTTACCATGTGTGTGTCAGTGCTGTGGTTCTCCTGTTGCAAATGCATGTGGCCAAGCATGCCCGAGACTCTTGGAAAGCTCCTTTAGAAAGTGGCTTTGCTTAGTTGACTGTCCCAAGTTGAGCACGTGAAGATGTTCTTCCATGTCTTCTCTCCTCCAGAGCTGGCCATGCCTGGCCATGAGCTGTGCACCCTCACACCAGGTGCTCGGTGCCTACTCCTATGAGCAAGAGAGGATGCGAAATCCATCCTCTCCCTTCTTCCACCTCCTCACTCGCTGGGAGAAGCTGGAGGCAATGGGCTTCTCTCCCATGGCCAAATCCAGACCCTGCAGGCAAGCAACACAAATAATTTCTCCTGGGCGGCAGGCTTATGGCAGGGTGACGCTCACTCGTTTCCACAGTCTGGCTTCCTGGGAGAGGTCTATGGTTGATTTGCTGCAAGACAAAATAAACAAGCACTGGAAAATCAGTTAAAGACCAAATTGTTAGAAGAACCACGTAAGTGACTGACTTATTTTGAATACACCAAATGTGACACGGTTGGAGAACCCCCCTTTCAACTGGTTCCCTTTTTATTTATGTTTCTCCATATTTTCAGAGTTCTTTAATGAATCAGCTGCTGTTAGGAATTTTAATTTGCTAAATTGGTGGCAGCAGCTAGAATTAATTCAATGATCTTTTTTGAAATGAATTGATTTCTTTAAATAGTGTGCATCACTCCGCGTTGCCTCTGGGGATCTGGGGCAGGCATACTGCACAAACAAACATCTTGACCTTTTCCTTAGCCTTTAGCAGTACCTTTTTTATTATTTTTTTTTATGAGGAATTAATTAAAAAAAAAAAAAAGTTGTCAGTAGGAGCATGTGAGGGAGAGCAGCTAGTTTCTTTTGCTGTGCTGTGCAGGATTCCTGCCTCGGGGAACATGCCACAGTGTAAAATGGATACGCAGGACCTGTCGATGGTAGGAGGAGGAGCCCGTCGCGGGCTGTGTGCAGCAGACATGCGGGATAAGCGGTGGGATTTTTTCTGCTTAGGAGAGGCAGGCATGACGCCTAGATTCTGAATGATCTCGCTGATAAACACACTTTTTTTTCCGTACTAAATAAAGGGCCCTGGAGGCATCTGTCCCTGCCTGTCAGCCCTTGCTATGAAACCCTCTTCAGCTGCCTCTCCAAAATGCCCATGGGACGGGTCCCGGGAAGGTGCTGGGGACGGGCTCTGTGCAGTGGCTGCACCCAGGGTGCTGCGGGGCTCTGCCTGGAGGCTCCTGGCACCCATCCCACTATGAACCCTGGGGAGATGTGGAGGTTTCAGCACCCACATTTAGGGCAGTGGGAGCATTGGGCTCCCCTGCTGCACCAACCCTGCTGAAAAGCATCCGAACATCTGCAGAGAGCAGACGCTTCTGTCCTTAACGCTCATTTTATTTCAAACCCGTCCATCCTCAAATGCAAATGATGACAAAACAGGAGGCTGTCCAAGAAGAGGGGTCCTCCAGCTATTACCTGCTCTGGAGATTATTCTGCCTTATCTGCATCCTCTTAGGCTCCCTGAGAGAAACGGGTGACGGGAGGTTAAACATGAAAATGAATTCTGTGGTTTTGGAGAGTTCAAGATACTTATCTCTCCCTAAGTGGCTCTCTTGACAAAATGGTTTCAAATGAGTAAAACGCATCTTCTCTGTATCATTTTTCTTTCAAGTGTGAATCATTTCAACATTACCCACTTGCTTGTGCTCTGCTTAAATATCTCTAACTAACGCTTCTGAAAAACAACAGGCAGAGCGGGATGCAGTGGTCCAGATAAATCAGGGGAGCAGGGATCAGGGTATCAGAGGGTCTCTGCCTGAAGACCACCTTTGGCCAAGGTTTACGGCAGTGACTGGAAGAGACTTGGCTCCTAGGAGACAGAGATTAGTGGGCTACATCCCATCCCGTGGGCTGTGATGGACACAAGCTGGCTCAGCTCTGGCTGGTGTGGTTGCATGACGTCACAGCAAAGCCCCCAAATTCTGTGGATGAAGAGGCAGTGGTTCTCTTGCCCTGTTCTCTTACCTGGAGCCAAGCAAAGCCATTAATGGGGGAAATCATGAGCTCCCGTTTTCCCTGCAGTCCTGCTGACAAAAAACACCTTTATTTTAAACCAGGAACCTGGGACCTGCTGTTAAGGGTTAATTAAAATGGAACAAAGGTGTGATCTGATTCCATCTATCCAAATTTTGTTGTTTTCTTTCCTTTCTTGACAAGCTCTTCCATCCCCACAGGCACAGCTAAGCATGGTGTCCTTTACTCTCACCCCCTTTTGTGGGGGCAAAGCCCTCCAACCCCTTGCAATTATTCCAACCCCATTACGGAGGGCATGGCATTGAACCCGAACTGCACCGGTTCCAGGCACGTTGCACCCATGCTGCGGCAGGGAGTCAGCAAGGCAGGAGCTCCAGCCCTGCCTAACGCCAGCAGGCTGTACCTTTTTCTTTGCTGAAGCCAGAGTTAAGCATGGACTGAAGGAAACCGCTTTCCCTCTCCTTTCCCCTGACGTTGCTCTTTGTCTGTGTAGTGTACAGAGGCTTCTGGACAGCGTTCATCATGCTGGCCGTCGCTGCCGGGCTGGTGGGGGGGCTGCTGCTGGTGTGCGGCGTGCCCTTCGCCAGCCCCCGGTCCTACAAAGTCGGAGGTGGATTCCTCCTCGCCTCGGGTAAGTGGCAATCTCGGGACATGGCCCGGGCAGGAATGTAGTGGCTGTGCTCTGCTTCGTGCATGCAGGGGAACGGGAGTCAGCTGGGGATGAGGCGCTGCAGGGGGACGAAGTGGGGGCTCTGATGGGAGCTGCACTGACTTGGAGTAAATGATTTCCCTCTTCCTTGCTGGAATGAAACCTCTATGCTCGGTCAAAGTTTAGCAAGGCACTCCTTAGTCCTAGGGAGTCTGGGGTGTGGGAAAAATATCTCTTTTTTTCCCCTTATGTGGTGGAGCAGAGCCTTCTATGTTAGTGAAGTCCATGTCGGCGTTAACCTTGGGCAGCAATCAGCCATACTCTGTTCCCCTAAGTCAGGCCTTGTGTTTGGGCCTCTCCTGCCTCTCCTACCAACACCTGGTAGAGCTGGAAACCCACTGGGCGGTGCCAGGCATACCCGGCCATTCAGAATGAGAGGGCTGGCTTAATAAAACCTGGGAAGATGAAGCGGTGGCACAGCAGGAAAATGAATTAAAAATAGACATTTATTCATTTTTCTCACAACCATTACAAATGATTCTACTGAATTATCACTTGGGATTTTTGCTTTACTGTATTTGAGAAGGAATAACTGGCTTAAATAGTAGAAATACTTGATTTATAGCAGTGACTCAAATGCAGAAAAAAGCTTTTTTGCAACTCAAGCAGCTAAAGGCTGAAGCTCAGCTGAGCCATGCCAAGGGAAGAACTTCATTATGAAGTCAGGCTTTTCTCTGAAAAACAACTGCTTGGTTACGGATCCTGCACTGGGTCCTGTTTCCTCATACACAGCATGAATCGAGCATGGGACAGTGTCTTTACTCCCAGTTTGGGCTTTGAAGGTGCTCAAGGTTTTTGAGCCAAAAACATCAATAAAATTTTAAGAGCAATCCAAGCACTGACCCTGGAAGAACTCCACCTAAAGGCCTCCCATTCTCACCATGCCCTACCGTCATTACCTTTTATTCTTTTTCCCCATTATTTAGCTCCCTATCCAGTTTATAGCTCCTCTCTTAATTTCTGCCTCCTCCAGATGTACTAGTAATTAACCATGTGATGCCAGCTGAACCGCTTGTTAAAATGAAGCTAGATGACATCTATCTCTCTGTCTAAAAAATCTGGAAGACACTAAATCAATGTGGTCTTACCAGCCTCTTCTAATTCGCTTTGCATTTTGTCCAACTCTCCACTTGCCTCCAGGTCTGCAGTTATTGAAGTGGGGGCAGCAAGCCTGTGGGTGTCTGCTTAACTCTCTCTTATACAGTTTAATGAATTCTGGGCTGGTCTTAAATATTTTAAAGGCAAATTTCATGTGGTTTTACGCACATGGATTCATTTGGGAATGCAAGACATCTTGCTATCAGGTCTCCACCAGTTACCAATGCCTTCTACTGAGTAGTGTTGCCACTTGACAAGTGTGTGCGTTGAAGTCCTCTCTTCTTACTAGGCTAAGGGCAAATATTTGAATCCTTTCAGATATGACACTCTGGCTATCTCAGTTAAAGCCCTACTTCTTCAAAACACTCAACTTTCAGCCCAAATGGAAAAACTGAGATCAGTCACCTTCTGACACTGGCCAGATAAGGAAAATATCACACAGAAAAGGATGTACAGTAATATTGAATCACTGTATTTCTTTTTTTCCCATTATTTTTGCACTTTATTTGACTACTTCTTGATTAAAAGGCTGGGGCATAGAATGTGACACTTTTTAGAAGAGCTGATTATGCATCACATAAACCTCTTGGCATTAGACAAAGATGCTGCAGTTTAAATTGAAGTTTGTATTAATGCAGTTTCAATCTGAACAGCAGTCATTGTTATTAACTGTCATTAGGAGGAACAAGTTCAGCGGGAAGAGACTTCCTGCTATATTTTCAATCTAAATGATAGCTAAGAGAATGCCATAGTGTTTCAGCATTTTCAGCGAAGTTTACTCAGAGTTTCAGCTCATCCCTTTTTCTGGGGAGGTATCCTGAACTCAGACCTCTGGATCCTACTTGACAGGGGCTTCCTCATGGATTTGGGATGCATCCCTCCATGCTTATTTTTTCCATATTCCTTCTAAAAATATTTTGCATAACTGCGCTAAGCAGTAGGAACAATAGATTTAACACAGCTTCAACTCCCTACCCATCCCTTTCCTTCAGAGAGCAGGATGTGGAGAGACAACGCAGGAGAAAGCGCATCTTGTCTTCTAATCATGGCCTGCGGGTCAGTGTTAATTAACCTCCCTTGCAGAAATGATCTCTCGTTGAGGAAGTGTGAAAGCACTGGCAATTTGTAGAGGGGGAACGTGGTCTGGCAGTCGGATGGTGAGATGGGGCATCACGGCTGCAAGATGACCTGGCCTCTGGGGGCATCCTTTATATGCAACTTTTTTCTGTCCATAACCTCCCTCTGCCCCTTTTGGTAGCAGCCCACACTGAGGTCATGAAACCAGGGGTGTGGTTAGTCATTGCAAAACGATGCAACGTTTCCCACTGAAAGGCTCTAAAGATGTTATTGGTGCAAATATGCTCCCAAGCACATTTAGAGTTAACCAGCCCGACATTATCTCGAGGAGTTACTACGTGTGCCCTGCCGTTGTTGGGGGAATTCAATGCCTAAGGGTGAAGGTTGTTATCGCTCAATTAGATCCCTTTGGGCTTCCTCTCTGAGATGCCTTTTATTTACTGTACTTTCAAGAGGACAAATCTGACCGTCTGCCAGCTACCGTAACAAATGTAGTGCTCGGTGGGTGGCGTTTCTGAGAGCTCTTTCAAAGGACCGGAGCCATCCCCCTTGATTTCTTCTGCTGGGTGACTCGGGAAATACAGCCGGAGCCCATCTGACGTTTGCTGCTGCTTGCATTTGCACATCTACCTCACCAACTGAGCAGTTATCCTCGCCAGCCTGCTCCCCAAAGCACCCAAACTGCGTGAGCAAATAGCCAACGGGCTGCTTTCCTCCTAACGTTTGCCATCGCAGGCTTAGCTTCAGAGCTTGCAAGGCGGAGACAGCTACTGACTGACGACTAATTGTCCCCTTGTTTCAATAGTCAGATGACAATATGATTAATTATCACTACAGTGTCACTGAGAGGGCTGGGTGAACACTGCACTGCAGCTGAATTGCTGAGACAACTTCGCGTGTGCTCCTTGTTTTCCCATAGTTACGCTCCTCAGTTTTCATTTACTTTGGGCATTTTGGCAACAAGCTTAAAAGTGAGCACACCGGGCCCTTTCCCGTGGGCAAAGACGGCACAAAGCCTCTCCTGTGCTTTCAGAGCCCTGTCGTGGTCCTGGGAGAGGAGCACAGTGTGTGCTCGACCCAACCTGTGCTTCCGTGTGAGTGGACCGCGTTAAAAAAAAAGGCCACTTTGCCAGTCCTGTGTTTAAAATTGCTGAATTTTGTGCTCAGATTCGGCTTCCCAAATCTAGTGTCTCCATTCTGGGGATCTCAGGCTCCCCCCATGCAGTACAGACTCACAGTTCCGGGAGGGCAGGTGGAGATCACCCCTCCGTTTCCCCATTATTAACATCCTTGAGAGGCAACTAGTGAGACAGGCGGATGAGTCAAAGTTCACTTTTCTCGTAATTAGCAGATTACATGAAAGTTCAGTAGCTTCCACAGAATAAGAGTTAAAGATCGAGTTCACTCACCTGTCCCTACAATTAGCAGCTATAAAGGTGTCACAAGGATATGAAGTGAGAGAAAGGACTCCAATTTACTCGCAACGGAGGTGCAGCTCTCCTGGGAGGAGGAGATGGAGCGCCGGGCTTCGTTGTCCTGCAGTTAGCAGTGCACGAAGGAGAAAGATTTAATACCCCACTTCAATTTTATTGCAATTAGCCCCTCCCCACAAGATGTCATTGACCTCATCAGCTACAAGACGAAGTTTCACAGTTAATTTTTCTCCATACCATCCTAATGAACAGAGGCAAAGAGGGAAAGGGAGAGAGAGAAAGAGATCAGTTAGTTAATTTTCCAGTGTTAGAAGCCACAGGGATGTGGAAAGGAGCGTGGGGATGGTCTCGTTTGATGAGATCTTCACTTGCACTTACCCAACCCCAACACATCCTGCAGCTCAGGCGTGTGTGCTGACGCCGGGCTGGCTTCGTGGTAGAGCAGGGCAGAAAAATAGATACTCTTCATTCAGTCTGCTGCCCAAAGCAGGAAGAAATTCATCTCTATACGTAAAAAGCCATTTAGGGAACGGCAGGGAGCAAAGATGTCTTTCCGCTGCTGCTGAGACAAAAAACCCCAAAAAGGAGGTGGTAAATTGAGACCTTTTCACACGATGAAAAATCCAAAAGGAAATAGCGCTTTGAAACAAAAATACCAAACACTTACTTTGATAATATGGGAGTGAAACATCCTGATATTCTCATTATGAAGAGTCTGCTAATGTCTAAAAGCACGACAAATTTTAGGCATTTTCCTGAATACTTGTGATTGTTCCAAGTAAGCATTTTTATTGCTGAACCGTTTTCAGTGAACTGCCCTTTCTGCTCTTCCACTGTTGTTCTTCGCTTGCACCTGCCCTTTTGATTTTCTTTTCTCACTGAGGAGATGGTGTAAATCCCAGGGACTCCTTGCCACTCAGCTGTAATTATTCCAGGGAAGAAGACTTTGCATTACCTTGTCATTTTCTCATAGTGTGAAAATGTTCTTAATTTAGATGCCGTGGCTGTGCCATCACCTCCAGTACCTGTTTAATAATAAATCCTTCCATACCGAGACCTGGCACTTCTCCTGGGGTGAGGGGAGGGACCATTTCTCTATCCTTAGCTCCTGGAAAGCTTGGGGATGGTGCCACCTACACGTGGCGCTTCCTTACCCCCTTCTCAGAAAGAACTGGTTCGTTTTAATCTGATTTCTTCAGCAAATGAGGCTTGGGCCATCTAAATTGCCCTGGAAGAATTCAACACAACCTCCCCCTAGTTACCTAAAGAAAAGTGGAATGACTCTGGAAAGAACGTAACCATACCAGGGTCCTCTGTCCCGCTGAGGCTACGTTTTTATTTTCATCTCTTATGATAGGTATTATAAGTTAATGAAATAGAAATTGATCTTTAAAAGAGCACTTTTCAAGGTTCAGTTGCTATCTAATTAATTTAATTTTAAATTACATCAGTAATAAAGACTTAATTGCCTTCTTATCAATATATTGTATTTTGTAAAGGACATGTGACTATTTAAACATGCAGTTGCTTTCTTATAGTGGAATAATTGGTATTTTAAGCATACAACTATCATATTAAGTGTAAAATATTTATTTGTGCACTTAATTTCAAGTGGTATCAAAACCTCAATGAACATGCAAATGTTACAACAGCTGTTATTTAACTCCTAGCCTGCCTCTCCAGCAAACATAAAGACTTCTCCGTGTCAGGGAGAATGGCTTGAAATAACAGCGTGTGGTGATGTAGAATGTATTCATACGGTTACCCCAAGTTTGGATGATGAAGGGTTGCAGCCTTAGGGCGTAGGAGGCAGTTGAATAGACATGACAGCTTAGGATGGGTAGCTTCAACTTCTAGATAACACGTAGCGAGGATTTTGAACCTCCTATACCTTCGCCTAAGTCACAGTTTTGGCTACCTGATGTGAAGTGGAGGTTTGTAGCAGCAGATGTGCTTATATCCATCAGAAGCAGAAACTCAGTTAAGCACCGGTGTGTTCTCTCTGACCGAGGCTTCAGTAACCATTATCACTAAGCAAATATATCAGTGTCAGGCTTTATCCGTTTCCTTTGCTTGGCATGGGAGCTGGATTTTGTAGTCTATAAGCTGCCAGGAAGGATAATTAAATGTAGTACAAGCTACCTTTGATTTAAAAATTGCAAAGGGAGAAATAAAATCCAGCAGAAGCCACAACACAACTGCAGAGCTGTGGGGTAACTTGTCAACTAAATTAATTTTGAACTGTTCACTTCTACTATAAAAATATTATAATCTGTGATGTATTTCTTTCATATATGTGTGTGTTTGTCCATATATCTATGTGTTATATGGCGCCATTTAAAAAGAGCAAGCTTCTAGCTGTGAAGTAGCAGGATCAGATATTATTGAAGTGCTTTCAGACCTGTCATCACACCGTCACTCTTTAGTTTTAATGTATGTTGCACTGTATATATTCTTTAACGCGACACAATAAATAATACTGGGGCCACACTAGGTTTTTTGCCATCTGCTTCATATGGGGGAGCTAGAGCTGCAGCCTCCGACCACCATTCCTTTGAATTATGGGGAAAGGAGGTTCCTATTAAGATACCGAAGCCCCTAAGCCCGCTGGGGGCTGCGCCAGGTCCGGGAGGTGCCTGTTTGCCATGTGCTTTTCAGATGTGACCGAGCTCTTCCTGCGAACGCTGACCTTCCATGGGTTTGCATCTGGAAATACCAGATCGCGAGGTCTCGCGGGAGATCTGCGATCTGGGTTACAGGCATCCTGTGAGGCTTGGGAAACTCCGAGGAGCAGGGACCCTCTCCGAGAGAGATGCTGACCTTGCCCTCAGTGCTCAGGTTTGAGTGTGGCCTCAGCCCTCCTCCCGTCTGGCTCTAGGGCAGGGCAAAGGAGGTCCCATTTGCCGATAAAAGGACTTTCCAGCCTCCTGTAAAAGGTGTTTATTAGTCTGTTATTTAGTAGCTCATCTGAGATGAATATGTCATGGCTACATGGCTTTTCTACCCTGTTATGTGCTATTTCTCTGTGAAATAGGACTCTCTGTACTCTTTACTGTGCGTTATCATATTTGGTTGCCAAGCTTGGTTTCAGGAAGGGTAACACAAGATGTGGAGGGGAACTGCCACGAGCTGCCACGGTGTCTGTGTGGGCTCTGCTTGTGCCCATGTTGTGGGTAGCGGGTTCGATGTCGGATAACACGTGTCATCAGCAAGGCTGATCCCCTATCTTTGCATTTCTGGTGGAAATTGGATCTGACGCTACCTGAAAGGGTAGATATAAAAAAAAGGAAAAAGTAAGTCTCAGATTCTCAATCGTCTCAGGCAATTTATAAGTAAGAAAGTCAGAACAATCCACCTTTAAGACAGGACTGAGGAGTTAGCATCGTGCAGATCCCTGCTGTGAACATCAGTGGTGATGACGATGGTAGTGTTCTCCATGGCTGTATCCAGCTGTAAGGGGCCTCTCAGTAGCGCTGGTGATGAGAGCACAAGGTGTCGGTGTGCCTGCGGCTGGGCAGGGGCTGGTCATGGTGGTGTGGGTCTCTCCCACAGCAAGTGGGCTTGGCTTTCACGGGAACCCGCAGGGCAATGTCATGAATAATAATTCTGCAGCACTAAGCTTTGATGCAAAGGACCTGCAAGAATAGACAGAAACCTGTGGTGATCTTTTCTCAATTTTATTTCTGTGTTTCTCATGCACAAAAGAACTCATCTTTGTTTTTCTTTCCAGGAGGGTTATTTGTCCTGCTCATATTTCTCTTTGTGATGTGGAAGGAGTTTGCCGCTGATTTTCAGAAGTACATCCTTCTGGAGAGAAGTGAGAAGTGCATGGATGACGTACCCGTGCACGTATATTACGGGTGGTCGTTCATGTTTGCTGCGGCAGGGGTGCCCCTTGTTTTGCTTTCCGGACTCCTCTTCTACCTGGTCGGCAGAGACATTATGAAGTCCTTGGAGTAAGGCGAATTTGCAATGCTGAAAAAGCCTTTGAGAAAATTGGTGATGCTCCTTGTAATAAAATGTACGAGTTTTGAGGAGTAGATCATTTTTGTAGCTATAATTGTCAGGGTAGGTGCATGATTACACTCACTTGGAAGCAGGGATGGAGCACTGAGCATCCAAATGCTGCCAGTCCGAAACCAGCCCCAGCTGGACATCCAGCTCCGGCACTTTTACACTTGGAAGAAATTTAAACATGTCTATGGGTTTTGCATCACTTTTTAGAACCATTTTGTCTGCAGCCCAAGCAAGAGCCTTTGCTGCGAAAAGCAGCTCCCCCAGCTCTCAGCAGAGCCCCGCATCCATATTCAGCAGACCTGGACTTTTATAGCATTCCCAGCATCCTTGTTTCTTGTAAAAGGTAATCGAATCTGGCTGTGACGGTGTATGCTATAATGTCTATTTCTGAAAAGCAATTAAGGATGATTTTTTTTTTTAATCTGGCTCTAATTGACGTCAAAGTACAAGCATTTTAATGGGATGTCGGGAAACGTAGGAAACTTTTTTTCCTTAAAAGCCCTGATTCTGAAGATACAAATGTACCTGGGCCTAATCTACCTTTCAGTAAGTGAATAAACCAATTTCTGTGGCGTGGCACCTAACATGGATTAATTAGTATTTCTTTACAGCACCACATTACTCTACATTCAGTATTTTCCCCAGATGCAGCATTGTGGAGGTTCGTGACCCAAAATCTGAAAGATGGTCAAAGTTGAGGGGGAAGGGAGGAGGAACAATAGCACTATTATTTTTTTGTTTGTTTGTTTTTTATGGCAGACCCTGTCAGCCAGCTCAGCATGGAACCTTGTTTTACTCTCTAGATGCAGCACAAGAGTCAGCTTGAGAAAGATGAATTATATGCCACTTCTATATTTTTAAATTCTCTCAGTGGCTCAGGTGTACGTTGTCTGACAGATTGCAGTGGTCCTACAAAGTGCAGTCCAAGCTAGTTCTACACCAAACCGTCGAGGTACAGGAGGTAATTTATACTGTACATGCGGAGGTTTGTAAAGACACTTGCGCAATGAGAAAGATTTGAGCTTGTCATGTTTTTCAGGCTGGATCTTGATGCTTTGAAGTAGTTTGCTGGGCCCTTGCTTGCTGATCTTATTTGCATAAATTTTAAATCAAACTTCCTAAAAAAGCAGGCTGTTCTCATGAATGTCAACGTTGGTGCTAAACATACATCTCCCAAGCTTTATGTCATGCTATTGACTCAGTATAGTTAATTAATAATGTAATGTAAATCTATTCTATAAAGCAGTGAAGATTGTTGGCAGCCTAAAAATGTTTGTTAATGCTCTTCCTAAAATATTATTCAAGTCTGGCATTTCTTTCCTTTTGGAGCAAGTTCTAATTATTCTTTTACAAGATTCATGGCATACATAGAGTGAGAAATTGTAATTCCCACATGGAAAGATTAGTTCTTTCATATGAATAACAGGCTTGGTCTACAGTTCTTAAGCAAAATTCACACTGTTTTCCCTTAATGGAAATTTTGTTTGAATAGAATCGGTATGCCCAGGTAAAAAATCATGTTGGGTTCTTTTTTTTTTTTCCTGTGAACAGACGTTTCATGACGTTTACAAATACACAGATATTTCAGTGTTTTATTTGGCCATTCTAAACTGCCTTTTTTTTCCCCAATATCTCCTTGGGTTATGCCTGTGCCCCATCAGTTCTTCAGGTGGTAATTTCTCACTATAAATTCCCTTTAAATAATTTTTGTCATTTAATTATCTATTCACTGTAGAGATGAACACTTATGGTCACAAAGAATAAAAGTATATAATCCAGGAGCAGAAGAGGTCAAGATTTACAGTCACTTGCCTTTCACTGATCCCATAAAACAATCCAAGCATGCAGGAATGATGATCCCATAAGAGACACCAGGGCAGAAGAATGAGAATGCAGCAAGAAATCCATCAGACTTATTGATATCTGAGAAGCTGAGGATCCCTGAAGTTGTGAATATGGAAGTGAGTTTTATATTATAGAATGAAATATTTATTAACTTTCTCCATCTGTTCTTTAAAAAATTTAGTTTAATGTCATCAAGGCATTTATGGAATACATTTAGCTTAATCATGCATTCATGCCTTAGGGAGTAAACCCTCCCTGGAGACTCGCTCATTCTGGATCAGCTCTAGAACAAGCAATAGTTTAAAGCTCCATCATTCTTTTGAAAAACACGACTTTGAATCATTCTTGAAAGGAAGGGGGTTTTTAAAATAAAAAAACGCTGGTATTGAGCATAACAACGGTAATAGTCACAACAATAAGGATATAGAGAATTAGATTATAGACAGGCATAAATAAATTAATTAGTTCCTCTAATAAAATGCAACATTTGTAGTGAGAACAAGTGTTAATCAAACACATCATTTTGGTAGAATAAAGAGATGAATACCTTTGCTCTCAAGTTTCTTGTGGAAAATATAACTCAAGCATATAAAATTTTGTCTGAGAATCATAATTTCTGGAGGAGAAATATCAAAAAAACAAGCTAATGGACTCAGTGGTAGGTTTCGAAATTGCGGAAACCACGGTCTCTTTCATCTGTTGAATGAGAAGAAGTTTGATGAAATGATACTATAGAGTAGTGACAAGGACCTAATTCTGATCCAAGTTTTGTCATTATAAATCATGAGTAATTCCAAAGACTGCAGTAGACCCTTATCACTGTTAAACATCTGTAAGTCAGATCAGAACCGGGACTAATAAATACATTCAAAAATGCATAATTAAAACAGTGATTTCACATCACTGATGAATTTTAGTCAAGGATTTCTTCAAGGATGCTTTTCTCACATTAGCATTTGACGTTAGTAAGCAATGAATAATTCCATTTTTTCTTCCCAACATCTGGGACACTTCCTGCTTTATTTGCTACTTGCGAATACTTGCAAACAGTCTGCAGAAAATATTAATGAATCCTGGGTGTTAAAATACAGGCCCTGTGGATCACGCTCAGGAGGCAGTGTTATGTAGTAGAGGCTATATGTCTTGAGATTAAGAGGCTTGATTTTTGGTGAAGTAGGATATCGGGAGATTTGCCATACTTGTGGGAGGTACAGGGATTTGGAGAGGTTACCCAAAAATCAAGCCCTTGCAGTGCCTTTGTTCAGCTGTCCCCTCATATCAAGGAAACAAAAATGAATTAGAAAAGTTTTTCCCCTTAGTCAAATCAACTTTCTTACTGGCAATTCAGAAAACTAGCACCCCAGGATGCCCCAAGGCTGGGAAGGTGCTGGGTGATGGGCCGCAACCCCGAGGAGAGATGGACAAGGAGACCAACATGCCGTGAGAGCATCCTTACTCTGTCCAGCTGCCTTCTCACACCACCAGAGGCCTGGAGGTTTTTCTTTTTCTCTATGAATTATATGGTAAAATTCCACGTTTGGAGAGGTCTGCTGGCTCTTCAGAGCTACCTGCAAGGGAGAGCTGGGCTGGGCACCGGAGGCAGGAGAGCTTCCAAAGGAGGAAAGAAACCTCCTTCTGTATTAGTGTGAAATGACCTTGGCAGTTCAACATCTGACCAGGAGGGTAAAAGCACCCTCTACTGTGGAAAATGGGTTAATTGTAACTTAACCAAAATTCATTCCAGCTCGGTGTATAACAGCCCCTCTGGGAATGCTTGCTTTGACCCAACAGGACTTAAAAACCTTTCTACTTTTTCTTTTTGTCCAGAAAAATCCATCTTATCTGGACAGGTAGTGTTTTCATCTTGGTTAGACACACTTCTAATGCCTTGGTGGACTCACACAACAAAACGTGGAAGCCTTGCAGAACAAGTATGTCCATCTGAGCTGCTCCCCAAGGCTCCCTACGTGAGCCAGGCAACTCATCCTTGCAGCCAGCCCACGCAAGGCAACAGAAAAGTGAGGTGCTCAGGCTTTACATCTCCATGGAGGATAACCAAGGAAGATTCCCGTGGCTCACATCCTGCAGTCTTCCTTTGGGCAGCCCAGCCCTCATCCTGCTGGCTCAGCACCTTCGGAAGTGCCTCTCATCACTCGTCTTGAGCAAATCCTGCCCAGGGAAGTGCGAGTGGGGGAGTGCACAGATGCGGTGCAGCAAATTAAGACAAAAACGAAATTAAAATAAATAAGAAAATATAAGCTAGCTCCATGCCTTGTGCACCAGGCTGTACATTACCACAGGATTAAGTCATATCAGCCAGAGTACATTTTACAAGAGTGCACAGCACCTCAATCCTATAATCAATAAGCTGTACATGCTGCAGCACAAAGAGCTCTTATCTGGAATACCACTTTGAATTTAGTGAATTTATTTAATCCCTGATGCCTGCAGAGCATCCGTCCTGTCTTCTGGGTTAATTTATTTATTCCGGTGATCTATTTTTAGTCTTTCACATACTTGACATTTGAGAAGCAGATTTTTCCTCCCCCCCACTTCCTAAAAAAATCTGAATTAGAAAAACATTATTTACAGAAATGTATTTGTTTCCTAATTCATTCACCACCCTCTCTTTTGGGAGTCAGAGCCCTGTTATCAATACTAATAACCATACACTGAATGGATCAGGAAAGCTCCTTTTCACCCTGCTTGGCAAACCTGTTTCTAAATCAATGCTGGACGTTCAGTGATCTTCTCCCTTTCTTCTCATCTTTCTTTTTTTTTTTTCCTATGAATATTCTCTCCTCCTCTTAAAAACCAACCAACCAACCAACCAACCAACCAACCAACCAACCAACCAACCAACCAAACCCCCCCCCAAACCCCAAAACATCCTATTTTTGAGGTATATCCAAGATGCTGTACTGTATTTAGTTGGGGAATTGTCCTGAGTGCACGTGATGCTCTTATCTTCTGGAACCTGATATTTCTAGGTATGATTGCAAGAACCCTTGGCTGAACCCAAAGGAATCAGTGGTTTAAACAGTGTGACTACGTAAATTCTTACTGTTAAAAAAAAATAACAAGGGAAAAAATGGTCTACAGTCACTGCTATGATGGTGTAGTAGTGATTATTAAGAGAGCTGTAAAGAATGCACTCTAATTAACCCAACCAGTAGGTTCTAAACATTTGGTTATGGAAGAGTAGATTGACACTTTATAAGCTTTCGGGTCTGCAAAGAAGGAAAAAGTCTCACCTGACCTTGGCTGACTAGATTAACGATGGCTTCATAAAAGCTACAAAAAATAAAAATAAAGCAGCACAAAGGGCAATTGTGTGACAAACACAGGGTTAATTATATTTTCCCTCTCCATTTCCCAGTATTTCCCTGTGTGGCTTACATTAAAAAAAGCAACAACTGCTGAGAAGAACGAACCACTCCTAGAATAGGGACATTACCCTGGCAAAATAGATTACACGGCCTCAGAAATATTTCTGTAGAGTCGCCGAACACAACTGTTTTTCCATTTCAGATGTTGTAAGAAATCTTTTGTACTTTTCATCTGTTTCAAAACCAGCCCGTGGGAGAAGTTGTTCAACAAACCATTCAGAAATGATAGCATAGGTTGAACTGGCTGCTTTAAAGTCTGAAGATTTTATTCCTGTTAAACCTTATCGGTTACCGACTGGAACAGTTGCAGTGCAGGGTGAACACATGCGGCTCCTTCTGAAACAGAGGCATCGATTTGGAATCCGTCCCTGCCAAAAAAGTAGGGAGATTTAACAATTTAGACAAATCAGCCACGGAATTAGTCCAACAGGTTGCTGAGGTGGACCCTTCACATCAGCTAATTTCTCACATGGGCAGAGATGCTGCCTCTCAGGCCACATACATCGTTTCCAGAATCAAGGTGGTTACCTTGTGAGTCACATAATTAGCTCAAACCCCAAGTGTTATTCACATTTATTGCATTGCTCTTGCATCACATCCCCAAAATAAAGGCAGGGCAGTTATGTCAGCTGCTTTGCAGCCCCCAGCCGGGGCGGGCACTTGCAGACACTTTGGTCCCAGTGTTTTCGTGCTTTTTTGGTGGCATTATTTCCTCTAAGCTTTAAAAGAGTGAATCCTGACGCTGGGAGAGGTGAGAGCGAGTGAGTCCAACAGACACAACTAAAGGAACTGGTTTGGTCTCTCTGAGGTTCAGGAGATCGCATCTTCAGGACGACGCTGAAGTGACCCAGGCTTGGGGAAAAGCACTCTAGGGGTGCTCTCAGCAACGCAGATGGTGGTTTCTCCTGCAGTTGTGTTCTGCAAGTCAAGAACTCTTCTACGTCTTCCCATGTGCGTCATGAAAATCCATGTTATACTAACACAAGCGCACGCGCGCGCGCCCTTTGCACATTAAATATATATAAAATGACTGGCTTTCTCGGCAGAGAGCCTCTGCCTCTGCCACAAACACTTCAAAGGCTTCAAAGCAGAGGTGCCTGCAGCGAGGGCTGAAGCTGAGAGCAGAAGTGCTGGTTTCAGCTGACACCAGAGGTTTCAGGATCTTAGGGCATGAAACGTTTTTCGCTCATTTTAAATTGATTTAATTGGAAAAAAATTGAAGGAGAAATAACTTGACACATTTCTGAAGGTGTTTTATTTTTAAACTGGAAATGCCGTTTTGAGATTAAACCTGCCTTTAAGTAGATATTTTAAAATGAAAATATCTTTAGTGTTTAAGAAGGGACTGCAAAGACCTACTGTTTGCAGCCATTTTGCAGAGGAGCTTTTCTTTCTTTTTACAGCACCGTTACTCAAGCAGTGTTTCAGCTTCAGGGCAGGCAGCAAGTCCAGGCTTTCGTTCTGGTGCCACTTCTCTGAGTTAATGCATTGGTTCTGCAGGCAAAAAATAGACATTTTTAGTATCATACAAGCCAAGAGGCTGTCTGTTGGGTGGATGGATTTGTTTTACATCACAGGTAGGAGATGGGGGCTGTAAAGTGGATGCAAACACAGCTTTATCCCAGACTGCAGCATCCTGTGCCCAGCAGCGTGGCAGCCGCCTGCGCTTGATGCTGCCCACATAGGGGTGATATGGAGGAAGGAAATTCTGCATTTTTTACACCGTTGTTTTTGTCCTAATAGAAGTAGAAATCCCTTGTTTTGGATGGTCATGGCATGGGAATCTTTTCGAATATCTGCCTATTTAGCTGCTGACTAGGGGTAACCCCTACACTATCAATATTTCAGCAAAAACCATGGAAGTTTTGGTCCTCTCTTTTTGCTTTTTCAGGTTCTTGGATGCCCAGAGGAAGGAGGTGAGTGACTGTGGTTTTTTGGATGCTTTGTAGCAGGACAGGTGAAGATCTGCCCAGGACACATGGCTGCCCAAGAAGCTCAGCAAGGGCAGTCGCTGCAAAGGAGACACCACAGTGGAGTTTCCCTGGACTAATCTGAAGCATCTCTTACAAGAAGGAGGCAAGCTATGTAAGCTTAAAGCCACCATTTAAATAAAAATACAGCTATTAATATTAACAAGAATAGATAAAATAGTGTGAGAATGAGTGTGTGAGCCTCATGGAGTGCAGTGCTTCCCTGACCCGTTCTAGGGCTGCATCCCACAGTGCCCATTGCAGGGAAATGAGGACCCGGAGCACAGCTTTCCTGTTTTTCTCAGCCTGACCGTCAGCCACGTTATCTGTGATTCCATGTGTCCTCTGTAATGCTGCGTACGCTGCCTTTTAGGCCAAACTCTTGGTTAGGGAAAATCGGTGGAGCGTCACGACTGCATTGATTTAATTGATTGAGAGCGTCAGGCTCTGCCCAGCATCTCATCTCCACTTCCAGGCAATGCTAATCTGTGCAAAAGATAACAGCGCATGCTCCAGTTGCAGAAGGAATAACAGGATTTCTTCCCTGGGACTCCAAAGGGTGCCGTTGGAAAAGAGAACTTATGACAGTGTACTTTCATTTCTAGCTGGGGGTTTGCCAGCGGGCCCGAGCTCTGCCTGCAAAGGTCCCCCTGGACCAGCTCGGCTGCAGCACTGCAGGGAGGCTGCTGGAGCTCAAGCAGGTACAGCCAGGCTGCCACGGCTTTGGGATTTTATCTTCCGACTTTTATTCTTTTTATCCGGAAAGACTGTGCAGAATCTCAGGTGGGTCTCCAGCTAAGGCAGTAACTGAAATGAGCAGCAGAGACATAAAATCTTATGGTCAGTGGACTTTGTTCTTACTTTAACAACACTTGAGCTCTTCCTAGTGTACCGTGATGACAGCGGCTGTTACAAATGGATATCCATGATAAATGAACCCATAAAGTCAGGAGAAGGCCATGTTCAGGGAAGCAGGACTGCTGCAGCAAACCTTCCTAAACACCTCAAATAACTCTCCTCCTGCCGCAGCTCTCCAGCCCAGGGTCACTGTCCTCTCCAAACATCCAAAAGGGTCGGTGTTTCCATTCCATTAATGCGTGCTGCGCAATGGGTTTGGTCTTCTAAAACCAAATCAAACTTATGTCTTCTCTCGCCCCCTTGGTGTCCTTGCTGAAGTACCAGTGTACTCCTAGTTTGTGCTAGCAATAAGGCATTATCTCGGGGTTGCCTGATGCTGGTTTATCTGCCCTGGCCCACAACAGCCAGGAGAGCACGTACGGGCTCAGTTCTACCTTTTGCATTAACCATTGTCTGAGTAAACACACAAGGAGCTTTCATCTTCCCATGTCTTGCAGACACAGTCGAAGCAGACCTAGTGCTGGTCAAGGGGAATTTGGCCATCGACTTCCCGCGGGCATGGAAGCGACGGGGAGCTCCCTTTGGGATGGAGAATTTGTGAGCAGCCTCAGTGGGAACAGGTCGTGTGCCTTTCTTTGCCTGAATGTGGTTCTGACCTAAATTAAATGCAAAAGTAAAACTCAGGGCAAAAGCTGAATCACTCGCTTAATTTAGCAGTGAAATCATAAATGAAGCACTACAGTACCTGGTGAAGGGTGCAGTGATTTCTAATTATGGATTATACAGCTAATCAGTACCAATCAACATTTTATGATCTTGACTTAATATTTAATATAATGTTAATTATAATTGGTTTTGCCACAAACTGTGTCACATACTAGGTGCGATTTCCACTCCCGGCGTGCCTCGCGGCGCTGGGTGGGCTCTGGGATGGGGGCTGCTGTAGGAGGGAGCATCTCTCCCCAAAATCCCACCCAGCAGCACAAGCCCACCTCCCTGCTTGCCTTTCTGCTAGGTCTGCCTTGAGTTGTGATGCTAATTAAGTGGTGGTGAGTCTCAGCATTATTAGGATGGAGCCTTTATCTCACATAAGTACCTTCCAGCTACAAACAGGGGAAGTTCATTTAATTAAAAATAATTTTAGTGTACGTTAATGTGAACACAGTTCAATTACTCTGAAATATGTTTAATATTTTTTTCTTTTGCTCTTTCAAAGTCTAACAAGGGGCTGCAGAAAAAAAAATCCAGATAATACATTTAAGCCATTTCTGTGTATTTAGACCCCCGCATTTGCCTGCTGATGCCCACCCTTTCACCCCCAAAACTCTGGATATGTCTCTGGATATGTTTGGGAGCTCTGGCATCACAGAAGCTGTATGTTTTTGGTCAATGAAAACATAATATTTTAAAGCATTTTCTTTTTATACTGCTTTTTTTCCCCCCATCCTCCTGTGTCCTAGAAAGATGCCGAGCTCCTGCCATCCCCAATGACTTTATGATTTTCAACATCCTTGTGAGAGTTGTCCCAGGAGGGGCACTGCTTGCTCGAAGAGTGTCCAAAATTCTGCAGCAAGGGTTTTAGGCAAACCGTATCACCTCCAGATCCTCTCTGGGTCCCAATCTTCCACTGCCACGCTGCGCAAATCAGAAGCACTTCTGAAATTCAGAGTCCCTGACTGAAACGGAACAAGAACTGAGCAGGATATTTTATAGGAGACTGGGCACAGGGACATTGTTTTTAAAATAGGAGCTGTTTTTCTGGCATGTTACTTAATCAAAGCTTTTAGTGTACTTTAACATCCTCTTTTGACATGAAGCTCATTGCATATATATAACTGAAGGTCGGCAAGAGTGAAATCCCGTAACAGCTGAACTGACCCACCACTCGCATCTCATTACAGAGAAAATTGATGCGGGCGAGTGAAACTCTCCTCTATCATTACAGATCTCAGCCCGGGGTGTGTAACATGCCTACGGGGAGCTGCTGCTCTGAGCTCGGACTCTGGCACATGTTCTCCTCCTTACCGTGTTACGGTCAACCTTCAAGTCCAGCACCAGCAGGTATATTTGGGGGCCTTGTGTTTCCAGAAGACTGGCACTCACAGAGTGGCTGCTGAGCATCATGAGGGTCACAGGGGACAGCAACATCTATGGGAATGGGTATGTTTTGGAGCAGTGCTTTTTTCAGCCTCAGTGGTTTTTCTTACCCTTCTCTCCTTCCAGTGCATAGAGTCCCCAAGCCAGTGCGGTCTCCTTGAAGCCTATATTTCAAATCTTTACTAGCAGAGCTGAGTGAGTAAGTTGAAGTGAATAATTCCTCCAGTGAACTTCACCTCTTTTTCATATACAATTTCCTTTGATGGATTCATTATTCCCAATTATTTGCTGAATAGCTTTAGTAAATAATTCTCTGGCTGCAGATGGATGGTGCATATTTTGCTTCAATTATTTAATGGTCAAAATTTAAGCTCTGTTGGGTAAGTACAACTACTCACATAGGTTGTGTTGATGCTTCCCCCTCCTCCTCTGCTTTCTAAGCGGAGGTCTGGTATTGGCTGATGGGGGACCAGGCTCCAGGCTGGCAGCAGACTCAGGCAGATGGTCCTCTGGGGTTTTTTCATATTTTTTTTCTGGTAGTTTGAGACTTGGAAACTTTGCTCAGAACTTGCTTTCAGGGCAGGCTGGAGTCTGGCAGCATCCTCATGCTGCTCAGGAGCATGGTGGCCAAAATGTCACTACAAACAAATGCAGAAACATCTAACGACATTGCAGACAGTTTCACGCCACCGTCCCCATGATTGTTTATTGATCAGTCTCAGGGTCTCACCCAGCTCTATCTGTTACCTGGCAAAAGAGGTTTCTATCCTTAAGAGCCTTTGTGCCTTTTCAAAGTCATTCTGCCAGCTCTAACCTGATGACTGTGCCTGACAATAGCACAAAATCCTCAGCTTTGCTGTGCACAGACTATCTACGACCCTCTGCACAGGCCTGACAGTTTTTCATCTAATTTAAACTTTATTAAAACAAACAAACAAACAAACCACAAACCTAAAATGTAAAACCAAAGCAAATCCAGCATATTTAATAAAATAGTTAACACTCAGTTATGCAATTTTTTAATATCCTAACTTCTTTGTAAAAATACCAGAAATATGCTGCTGGTTAGCCACCTGCATACCTGTCTTCAAGGGCAGGCTGGATGAGGTTTGGAGCAACCTGGGCTGGTGGAGGGTGTCCCTGCCCATGGCAGGGGGGTTGGAACTGAATGGGCTTTAAGGTCCCTTCCAACCCAAGCCATTCTATGATATTCCCAAAATCTACTTCCAACTAGGTTTGAGTTCTGGTCCTCCACCTTATTTTGTCCTGGGCTCTCCCCTGGGACTGCACTGGGGTATCCTCTGGGCATTCCCTGCCCCTGCAATTAATAATCAACTTCTACTTGAAAAATTAGGCATGTTTGATGCATGTTGGTGTGATCACTTAGCCCAGACGTGCAATGAAGGGGATAAGCCCAGAGGCAAAGGAGAGGGCTTGGGGCAGGGATAGACCTGCCTCCTCCCCAGCTCCACATAGCCCCACCAACCCTTCACTCCATCCTGAAGCCTTTTACTCGAGTTTGATCTCCAGCCTGATTCAGGAAAACAAAGCTCGAGATAGGAGACAAAGTCCTTACAGCTAATAGCTAAGTACATTGACTTTCAAATGCAATCTTGGGTTTTTTTTCTGCATAAATCTATTGTGGTGCATCCTTGTTTACTTTCTCACAGACCCCATTAGCTTAAGTTAATATTACCATAAAGAAAATTAATTCCACTCCCCCCCCATGGAAACACCTCCCATCAGAGTAACGTAACATCACTCACTTGGTAATGTAGAGTAATTACACCACCATAATACCTCTGGTACCTCTACATCAGGGACTGATAGGTAAAGTCCTTTCATCCATTAAAGATCTTATAACCTCTCGTTACGTATGTAGTTACATATGGAATCCTCTTCCCAGAAAAGATTAATTAAAGCCTGTAATTCTGAAGCGGAATGTGGCAGGGGTCAGGCAGGAATTTCTCCTGTGCGCAGCCCCTGACACTTTACTTAAATGAAAATTAACCTCCCAGAAGGACTCAGAAGCCCAACCTCTCCTTTTGAACGGGGATGTTTATCAAACCCTCACCCTCTGTCCTCCTGCTTGTGTAGCAGAGACCTAAACCACCCCATCTAGAACCCTGCTCAAGACCTGGAGCCCACCCTGGTGGCCTGTAGGGACATGGCATGGAGGGTTGGCATTTTTGCACTCGTCTGTGTAGTAATTCCTGAGACTGACTGGGCAGTTTAGGGAGGCCGGGTCTGTTCTCCCTTCAGGAGTATAAGCTAAGAGCAGCCGAATCCGGCGGTCCCGGCACTGAATTTTTCAAAGCAGATGGAGTGGATGTCCCACCAGCTGCCTGTTCAACCCCAGCACTCTGCAGCCATAGCTGGGCTCTGCGGCTGGCAGAGGGAGTTCGTCTGAGCGTCTTTAACGGGCTCACCTACTTCCTGAAAATATGCAATCAGGGGAAAGGGCTAACGAACGTCAGATGCAAACAGCTGACTGCCTCCTTTAATGCATCCTCCCTCGAATAACGCTGCTGCGAGGCGGGCGGACTCGCAGACCAACCGTAACCAATATATGGAAACCGTTTCGGTGGGAAAGGTCCCACTTATTTATTTATTTATGCGGCATGAGAAATGAAAGGGAATGTAATAATAAACAAGAGAGCCCTCAGAAATATCTATACACACAGGCACACACGTGCCGACACGCGCACACGTATTTAATATAAAATAGCGGAGCTGGAGGAGACCACCAACCTTCAAGCTCGTTTTTTGCCATCTTTCCGGCGTGCTGGTGGTGGAGGGAATGTGCAGCGGCTGTGATAAGCGCGGCGGTGCGGTATGCCATCAGTGCTACCTAAAAGCAAATGAAACTGGCATAAATAATTGTGCTGTAGAAAGCCTTTCTGTTGCACCTTGCCTATCACTGACAATTTACATATCTTAGGAAAACCTTTGTCAGCTTCTGTCATTTCTGCACTATTATGTGCCTTTCTGGATAATTACCAGTTAATGTGAAAAAGCAGATGGAAAAAACCTTGAAATTTCTGATAGAGAATCCTCAAACCTCTCCCCTTATCTGTGCACAGCAGCTTCCTGATTTCAAAAGAAGTTTGAAAACCTTTGTTAAAAATGTCCCTGATTCCCAGTTTGAATGAACCAAATGACATTCAGCTAAAATTATTCAGCTTTTTCCACAATTAAATTCCATTATCGTGAACTGCCAAAGTAAAATGGAAGGTCTCTTAACTAATGTGTCGGTTGTTTGCTTGTATTTTTCGTGGTGCGTATTGTATAAAGCTGTGTGAAGTAGAAGGAGGATAAACAATAACTGTAATTTTGCATCAATGAGTGGGGCATTTTTAGACCCTTCATTATGGGAATGCACTGGGGTTGGTGGGTTTCCTCTCTTCCTTTTTTCCCCTTTTTATTTTTTTTCTTTTAGTTAATTCCTTTTCCTGCAAAACCCCACTGAGACTGATTGATTGGATATTTCACCAAATTTAAGGAGCAGTGACGGTTTGGTTTTTAGTCCCAGAAATTATTTCTTTATGCAGTGCCCGCGTATCGTGAGCACTCGGTGTTGGGCAAACGCACACGCTTCTCCTCTGCCTCCAATGACGAGGCAGCGTAGCAGTACACAGGGGAATAATTTCATTTAAAAAATACTGTTTCCACAAGCAGGAGAATCATCCTTGTGTTTTCTCAGTTGGCTTTTCCCCTATTCTTCTTGAAGATATAAAATGAAGCTGCTCATGAGAAAGGCTCAGTTTGCTCGTGCGCAGGATGGAGTAAAGCACAAATAACCCCCAAAGCCATGGGGCCGCAGAACCCACTGTGCTGCCCGGCTCTGATGCCCATGGGGATATTATTGCTGTGAACTTCCATTAAAAAAAAAAAAGAGGGGAACTTTCTGAACACTAGTGACAGGGATTTTCTGTACAAAATGCGTTTAGCAGGTTGGTGGGCTCAAGTTGAGCTTTGCTCTGCAAAGTGGTCCCTCATTCAAAGGCTGTAAGTAACATCCCCATGTAGATGCACTCTGCAACAATTTACTATTCAACGCTGTGTTTCTAAGCACTGAAGACTTCTGGCCTTCATAGACCTGTTGGGAAAATGCGTATTAGCAGAGCCATTTCTGCCCTGGAGCTCAAAAATGGCTGAGGGAACCTGGAGGGGGGGAGAACAAGGAGATGTCAACCTGATGAGGAGGGAAGGGCAGGGAGATGTCGACCTGACAAGGCAATGGCACTGGAGAGGGTAAGTGAAGTGGGACAGTGAAGAGCCATAGGGAGAGTAGCATTCCTGCTGGGATGCCTGGTTTCCCACGCAGTGGTGGCACCATGAACAAAGACCATGACCCTGTAACACAGACAGGTTTGCATTCATACAGATCCCGCTGCAGAGGCCTTACTCCTTTGCTGTTATGAAAAGAAAAGCACATAAGTAGTCCAATGTGAACCTCATTTCAGTTGTTTAAACACACACCAAAGTCCCTCCTTTTTGGGACTGATCAGGGTGATCTGAGCAAAAGCTGTTCTCAAACTGAACAGATTTCCAATTTCAGTTCACCCTTACTTCATGGTTACTCACTGGAGGCAGAGGTTTGCACAGTTGAAGGTATAAAAACATGTATGCGACAATGAAGAAAGGAAGTATTATTTCCTTTAGAGAGTACAGAGAACAAAAGCAAGGACGTGTTAGTGAGGATCACTATAATGGGAGATGAAGTAACTCAGCATCAGGATGCTGTGTCGGAAAGCTCTATAGACAATGGCCATGTAGCTCTCTGGCTGTCCTGCTGGTTTGTGTTGATGGTGTTTCTCTTCCTGACTGGCATTTAGCATCTGCATCCCCATAGAATGACATTTCAGATACTGATTAAAATCATTGTCTTTTATGGTGGAGAAAGTTTGTTCTTCAAAGTAAAAAAGATTAAAAAAAAATGCTGTTGCAAACAGTGATGAAAACCAGATGAATAAAAACAACCAAAAAAGGTTTTAATTCCATTTTTTTCAATTAGGTCTTTAATTTGATTTAAGTCATTTGCACTTGTTGCTTGTTTTACATCTCTTATTGTCCAGCATTTTATTTCACACATCTAACAGTATTAAATCAAACTGTTTTCTAGTCTTTGCCTTCTTTTGAAGCCTCTTGAAAGTCTAAAGCAGACTTAAAAATATTAAAAGCGAACTTTCATCTCTCTGCAGGTTATTTGTAATCAGACCTTTCTCATCAAGGGCTCGTTTCATATGTGTTTGGGATCTGGGAATTAGTAAAACTGCAAATCCATCTTGTTAAAAACATTGTCCAGGCTTCAGTGTTTTGAAACCTCAGCATCACGCTTGGATTCATCAGCTGGCACAGGAGATGTGCTGCTCCTGGTTGTAGGTACTTGCACGTAGTAACGGTGCAATAAGTCTACATGGGCTTTGATTTACACGATATCATACTTCATGTTGCAAACCCCTATTTATTCACTGCTTGGTTCTGAATGGCTGGTGGCTCATGCTGAGGACTGGGATATAAAATAATCTATTATTAAAGGAACAATATTGCTTCCCCGTTGTAAATTAACAGACCTTGCTCTGTATTTTGGAGAAACTCGTCACACCTCCACAGCTGAGTTACTTTCTCATCTCAACTGGAAGCTAGCTAGCATGTTGTGCCAAGGAAGAGCTTTGTAGAACTCCAGGTTAGCATCTCAGCGGCTTCCTTAATAAAAGGTACAGTTAGATCTGATGCCAGTGCAGGGAGAAAATTAGAAGAACCACAACCCAGCTAGAACTTAATCTGGCTGCTGCAGTAAAAGACGATAAAAAGTGTTTCTATAAATACATTAGCGACCAAAGGAAGGCTAAGGACAACCTCCATCCTTTATAGGATGTGGGAGGAAACACAGTGCCAAAGGATGCGGAAAAGGCCGAAGTACTTAATGCCTTCTTTGCACGTGTTAAAAGCTTCAGCAGTGTCAGTGACAAGCTCAGAAAGTGATGAGTTACTTTTTCCCTTTCAGAATTAAAAGGCTTCTCAGAAGAGTTTTCATTCACATACAGACTAGAGGACCCTTTGCCTCAGCTGTTTTAAATATACACATAACAGTCATGTGAGATGGAATTAAAATAACAGCTTTAATGAGCTTCATTGGCTTCATCATTACAATTTTCTGTTTGAATCTTCTGCTCCCAAACGCAATTCCCTTTGCCACTTGCAGATCCCACCAAACCCGTCTCCACCATTTACATGCCGCTCCAGCTTGGTGTGTGGTTATGTTCATCAGTGCATGTAACGTAGCAGCAAATATGTTCTCTAACTCAAGCATACTCAAAAACACTGTCAAAAAAAAAAAAAGCAAAATTCATCACTGTCTTCCTTTAGGCCTAGGGAGGCTGTAAATATAGGGTTAAGGTAACTCCAAAGTCCTACAGATGGATGCAGTGGTTTAAAATGAATGAATAAATAAATAAATAGAAATCAAAATGCCGAAGTTTCCATACCTGTTAATTTAAGCCAGACTAGACATAGTTTGACAGATCCCAGTCCCCTAATAAGCTCTTGCTCCTGTTTCTAATATTTGGAGCCCATCCTCTGACACCCAGCTCCCACTGCAGCGCACAGCCACAGGGAAAATCACCTGAGCTTGAAGCAGTCAGATATTGTCAGAATGACCAAACTTCGGTCTTGGAGAATGCTGTCCCCACTTTGAATATACAATTCAATGATAAAAATCTCCTCACCAGTAGCTGCTGCTCACCTTTTCTCTCCACTCCATTATAAAGTGAAAAATCCTGTGTTCTTCTGACATCTCGACAGCCAGCATCAGCAAGTGAGGATGCTTTCAGAGCAGGAGCCCTTCCAGGCTCTCAGCAATGCTCGTGAGGCTGGGGATACTGTGGTTTCCAGAGTACTATGCCAGCCTTTACCAACTGTAAAACTGAAGCAAATTTGCATGCAAACGCCAATGAAGACAGAACGTGCTGTCTTATAAGTCTGCAGCATAAGCTGATTCTGTTATCCTTCTCTGGGAAGGCTCAGCAGCTTAACGATTTTCACGTAGGATGTCTCACACTGCATCCCAGGACATTGTCACTACTATTAGGATTGATTTCGGAAGTACCAAGTAACGAGGATGGAGAGCGCTGATGGTAGCATTTGCAGGAGCCAGTCTGCCTTCTGTATCATCAAATTGTAACAAAATGCCCACAGAAGTGTTTAAATACCTTAAGTTTTCCCGCTTTAACACATCAGTATTGGAAAGTAGTGCGAGGCCAAATGCTCTGCCCCTGGACAAACATTCTAGGCTGAAAATGACACTTAATCTCCCTCGGCATATCAGCATTGGGATTCAATTTGCAAGCACCTGCAAATTAGAAAGTTTTCCTTGAGTTTTTTAAGCTTTTCATTTTTAAATGATGCAGGTTTGAGTCTAATTATCTGTCAAGAAGGTCAAGGCACACCGTAGATGCACTTGTGATGCCCTGCTTGCATCTGGCTGCGAAGCTGGGGCGGGTCTGGAGAAGGTCAGGCACAAAGTCACACGCTGAAGGAAACATCCAAAAATTGGACTTCACCCCCAAGGCTAAAGCTCCCAGGAGCAGGCAGAGTATGTACTTTTCTCCTCTTGTGCCTCTTAGGAGGAGGTGTCCCACCCAGAGAGATGTTCCGGTGGGTGGACATCCCGCTGCAACACTCCTGCACAAAGGAGAAAACTTTCAAAGCAAAGACATCTTTATCTCAAAGGCAGCATTCCCACTTTGATCTCCCGATGAATCAGGCTGGCTTTGCTCTCCTCAGTGCCTCCTTAACCAGCACCTCTCTCCGAATAGTAAAAGCCTGAATAGATGCAAGACTTGGGCGTTGTAAGACAGAGTTTTCCTTGGTGAGAGCAAAACTGGGTATTTTACATGGTGGGAAGAAACCCTCCTGTGCCCACCTCCAGACTCTATAATTCTCCCAGATTGCGGAATTGAATTTTTTAAGGCCTTTTTTGCCATGATGGGAGGAACAGTTTAGCAACCACAGAAGCCATCACACTGCTGCAGAGGATGGGGAAACTGTGTGCTGGCACAGTGGGTTTACTGAAGTTAATTCCACCACAAGCAACGCGTAGATGTTGCCTTCTCCTGAGACATCCTCAGTCCTTCTGTTTCATTACTGTTCCATCCATAAAAGGGCCTCGATTAAAACTGTGGCCTGTTGTTTGATGAACCAGGAATCCACACATCCTGTAATTTTCCTTCCTTCATCCTCTTTCCGTGTGTTTATATGTCATATTCAGTAAAGTCTCTCTTTTATTGAACATCTGTTTGGTACATAGCAAGCTTATTCAAACTCGGCAGGAAAGCACCTTTACTCCAAAATAAATTAAAACAATGTATGTGCCTCTGGCCAATAGATCATTGGATGGGAAGCATGAATGTACATTTGTGGATATTTGATGGGAAGTTTATCATTTAAACGATGAAAATACAGTACTTCAACATATGGATCATTCAGAGCTACTCTCTTTCCTTTCCAGTTGAAGAATCATTGTGCATTTAGAGGAATTAGATAAAATTAAGAATTTAAACTGGGCTGCGAGTAAAAGCCATTATCAAAGAGCGGAAATGTAAAGGCATGATGCAGGGATGCAATCTGACTTCGAGATGTACGTGGATTAAACCAGTTCAGTTTTAGGTGTTGCAAACCATGAGCAAAAATGGAGTTTAAAAAAGAATTAAAGACTTAAAACAGAAGTTAGAGTACAGAGAACCCCTCTCCAAAGTGCACTAGTGACCACATAAAGTTGGGATCTCAACATTTTGTGTCTTCTCTGCTGTTTTATTTGGATGATCAAGATGGGTCCAAGTGGCCTCTTTGGTGATCTGGAGTGGACTGTTGCCATAGCTCTATAATTATTTTTTTTCCCCTCTTCACACCCCATCTATGATAATTTCCATAATGAGAGATGTTTTCTGCGCTGGAGAGGTGTGCTAGCAGGGGAGTCCTTCTACTGCTCTCAAAAGCACATCCTAATTCCCGAGGCAATTTAGCAGCAGCAAACTCTTAGCACAATTATCAGGAAATAAACACAAGTATGTTGAACTCCAGAAAGTGTCTTAGAGTAATCAAGGAATTCAAGATCATGCTTCTGATTGATTTCCAGTTATTAAGACACCTTTCAGTATTTGACAGAGTGAAAAAGGTCTGCCACTCTGAGTCTGACCAGTTCATGCCACTGTCAGAATCATGATGTTGAAACGTAAAACATGTACTGAAATAGGAGTTTCAAAGCAGCTATAACTAAAATTTGCCCAGCAATAAAAGATATTCTCTGGCCTGAATTTTCTGCTGCCCACACTGTATAGACACTGAATCGAGACTGACTGAAACTATTTAATAAAACATATTCTCATCCCAGAATTAGTCCCCAGATTTCTCACAGAAACCCTGTAATGTGAGACTTATGAACTATGTTTTGCAGCTACACTTAAAACATAAATGTTTACCTTGTGTTCCTTTAGTGAACTCAGTCCATTAGAGAACCAACTTTGCTGCAGAGTATGTCTAGTAAGTAGAAACATATATATGTAAGTATAAATGAAAATGCTACCACGGGAAGAGAGGTAACGGTACAGTAAATTCACACATCTGTGTGAGGAACAGAGCTGCTAACGACAGAAAACAGTAAATGAGACGGAAGTGGAAAATACTTGTTGTATTGCATTTCTCTCCTTAATGTGCTCTAATTCCTACAAGATAATATGCCAAGTAAGAATTTGGCTTTTTTTATACAAGTACTAGTCATGATTTTTGTACAAGTGCCCCTACATGATTTTTCCTCCCTGAAGGACCCCAATCCAGCAGGACGGAGTGCTAATGAGTGTGGGGAGACAAGCCAGGGGGGGCCCATCATGTTTCTGCAGCAAAACAAGAGTTTTTACTGGAAAAATACTGCAGTCTCAGGCCACGTTTCATTAATGCTCCTCCATAAATTTGTGTTTGTCCCTCTGAACACAGTTCTGCTGCAGCTGGGACCGTGGAAAGCTGCCTTTCTGGCACAGCTTCCGCATTGGATTTATGGTCAGAGGCACGCGAAAGCTGCTACCAGCCTTCTAAAGAAGACCTTGTCTGATAGTCGTCTCTGCTGTAATCACTTGCCTGAGAGCAATCACACCTCTGTGGGGCAGACACTTAACAATCTATTATATCATAATTAAGTTTGGCCATGTTTACACTGCTTGATGATGATGCATAAAGATTAATTTACCTTTCCAGCCCCGTTGCAAGAATGTACTGCTGTAGTATCCCATTAAAAATGGAAATAGCAATGAAGTCTCCAATTATTTTATATTGCCTTAAGTCTATCAGAATTCATCATTTTATGCACTGTTACTTTAATTTATTGGTTTATCATCTATTGATGTAGCAGTTACCACAAGTCCTTCTATATATGTTTTTAAGAATGGTGATAACATCAATGGAGAAACAAGCCATGATAACACCTTATTTACAGTTTGTCAATTTAAGGAGGTCAAAAAAAGCTAAATAATTGCTTTTAACTGAAAAATATCTCTCAGAGAGACAACTAAAATTGGTTCCTCTGACTGTCATTGGAGCTTAAAAGTAAGCAAGCCTGAGCTCTTCACTGTCACCCTGATGAAATGAAGGGCAGTCAGGACAAAGACAGAAACACAAATGCACAGGTTGATCTTTACACTTTGATTTTCTTGAAATATTGATTAGAGATTTGAATATTAATTAAAGATCTTGGCTCTGTTTCAGCAAGAGACCAAAATTTGCAAATAGCTTTTGAGCACATTCATTTTCTCATTGATTTTAGAGGGTTTGCAGTTTGCAAGTTGTGCACAGGTCACTTACTCAGCTGAGTGCTGTGGCCAGAAAAGGTGACGGTCGCATCTGTTGTCGGGCTCTCCTGAAGGAGTTGCCATGCCAGAGGAGTCCTTCAACCTGGAGCAAAACAAGTTCACCTTGATGCAATTACAGTGCTGAGAAGATCTTATTTATGTTTCAGCTTTCCAAATCATGGAAGAAACTGTTCCTGGCTGCCTCTTCCTTCCCACCCGGGGAGTTTGGAGGGTCTTGAGCTCTTTTAATTTCTGGTCTGGGACAGGGTTAGGAGCTCCAGGAGCCAGGGAAGGATGGAAGCTGCAGACCTGTTTCATCACCTCAGCTGGATAGACCCTCCTAAAGTACAGATGTCTACATTTGCTCAAGGAACCTTCAAAATACCTTGGGGTAAAGGAGCACTACCAAGCTGTGGACCCGTGTATCTAAGTGGTAGTAGGGAATGCAGCCAGGAGCTGTGGTCATCAACAGCTGTGCCAAGCCTTCAGAGGGTTTAAACCTTCTGCGTTCGACAGAAAAGACAAAGTCCTTAGAGGACAGAGTATCATTAGCTCATTTTGATTTTCGGTGGTGGTTCCCCTCCTGCTCTTTTCTCCCACGTGACACCACTTGTGCTTGCTCCTCCTGTGATTTCGTACACATCATTCACTGGGGTAACTCGAATAAATAGTTCAAAAATTGTCATTTCTTGAGTTGTTCTCCCATAAAGCTGACATTTATTCCACACCGTTTTGTGTGCTTTCTGAGGGAGACTGCTTGCCAGCTTCATCCCACGTCTAAAAAATGTGATTAACAATCATGCTGAGCGCCATAATGGTGATTGGCGAAGTCTTGAAGCGAGGAGAAAAGCACGTGCCACACAATGCAGGCTGATTATGAAGCAACATTGACACCATGAACCCAAACTTCATTATCCAGCCACCATCTCGGCGCCCGGCCCGTCCAAGTTCAAGGACTCCTATTACTACAGTTTGGGGAACTGTGACCGATTAGACTGAAATATGATTAAGCTTCGTAAAGACGTAGTGGTTGTTTCCATGCTCGTGTTCTCCTCTGGTTTGGAGGAGCCCATCTCCTTTATGTTAGCAGAGCGAAGCAAAGGGTGGCCATACCACCATTAGCACCGTTGTAGGGAGAGGTTTCTTCTCCTGTCTGCCACCACATACCTTGTGCTTGTACGCACAACCCTCCTGCTGGAAAAGGAAAGGGAAAGCTTAAGGTATATTATTTATACATCCTACAGAGCCCACACACTGTCTGCTTTACTTATTTTTATGGGGCTGCTCCCTACAGCAACCCTTTTTTTACCCAGGGATGCCAGCAGGAGATTTCAGAACAGGTCAGGTTATTTAACAAGAAAACATCCTAACAAACAGACCGTGTTTCCACACACTTCATCCTCAGTGGTTTATGGGGTCATAAGCAGCAGTACACGGGCAATAAACTTTTTGACCATTTGTCACAGGTTTTATGAGCCCGTGCTGCCGAGCACTCGGTTGGCTCAGGTGTCCCCGTGGGGTGCACCTAACCAGAGCCACTGGCTCTGCAGAGCCATGGGCATCACTTACCCCATCAGGGGCAGCACCCTGCACCTCACTGCAAGCTGGAAACCACGAAAGACACCTCTTTTTATCCAGTCCGTGGGTTTTTTTTTTTCCAATAAGGCAGAATCTTGGCTGCCTATTGAGTGCAAGAAGGCACCCAGAGTTCTGGGGTCACAGGATGGAAACCTGCCTGGTCCCCCAACTCCCATAGCATCACTGGATAAATACTAGTGGGATCATTCCAGAGTTTCTCTGCTTGTACCCATCTGCAAGGGGTGGGCGATGGCTTGGCAGCACGCCCCTGCATGGTGAATATAACTGGGACCTGCCATTATATAAGTGGGGTGATGGAAGAAATATAAAATGCACAGTGGGGTAATAAATCCAAGGCAAAATAGTAAATCTCCAAGGAGTTACAGAAATCCAGATAGATACCCTGGTGGAGGTGCATTTATTGTGGAGCGCTATGAGGTTTTTCTCTTATCTCTAATTTTATAGATCTGTGTGGCTGCAGCAGTCCTTGGATAGGGCACATATTTGAAAATACTATAAATTTCACCTCCTGTTTATTTCAGATTCATTGGCACTCTCTGTCTTTACTATCTCCTGGTATTTTATGCCTCAGTACTTGGAGAAAAAATGCTTTGTTTGCACTAGATCTAATATGAAAACTCTCTCTGACATTTAAACTTTAGTATCAGTTTGCCTACAGTGTTAATATCACTGAAACTGCTTATATGGATTAAATTGCCTACAGTATATAATGCCAAAATATGAACACAGCACATTTACTGATTCAAGCCCTTGAAAGAATTATTACCATTAAAATATTTAAGGTCACCTTTACAAATGCAATAAATCAGAAGGATGTCAAACAGAGAGCATTTAAAGCTACCGAACTGGAGTAGCCCCCTGGGAAAACAGTGGTTGATTCATTGTCACATGGAGAGTAGGGTTTGGAGACAACCCTGGGGCTCACACCCCTCTGGGTATGTAGGACCAGGGGGACGTGGCCACTCTGCAAGGTGGTTCTCACCCAAACTCTGCCGCTGTTGTGCAAGCTCTCAGCCTGGTTCTGCTGTCTCTGAAGGTCTTGCAGGAGGAAAGAGCAGCAAAATCTCATTTTTGCCATTAAAGTCAGATGCATCAGCTCAGTGTGCCCTCGAGAAGCAGAGCTGGTGAGTAGGAAGATGCCATTTCTATGCAGTCACTCTTCTGTGCAGAACAGTGTATTCTGCTATGGGCCCAGTGCTGCAAAAACCCTTATGGAGGTCAACACAATTTGCTGATAATGGCAGTTAGTGGAAAGTTTTGCTTCAGTGAGGACAGGCAAACCAAACCTATCAGACAATTTTTAAAAAAAATCATCCTTTAATATGCTTTCATCTTAAATATTAGGATTCAGCAAATTTCCTGAGAACAACCACTGTGTAAAACTTTAATCTTTTGAGAATGGGTTGGGACTGTAATTACAAAACCCAACATCCTTCTCCTGCACCACATTCCCTCTCTCTGAATGTCAGCATTTACTAGCACATTATAAATGGGGGATAAATTTGCATTTAGTTATTACTCATCCTTTTACTTGTTTCCAGGTGACTGTTTTTAATGTTTAGCACAACACCTGTATCTACAGTAGCCCATCACAATTTACAGCATGAGGAGACACACTAATGCTCATCATCATTTCTTGAGGCAAACCAGTGTGCTTAAAGGGACGACTTTCTTTTTAAGTTCCACACAAACAATTAAAAGTGATAACTGATCAATGCCTCATCTTGAAAAACTTTGCCAACGTGAATTGGTGGGAGGTGTCACAGAGCTTTCTGAGCCAATGGCCAGTGCTTATTTAACCAGCTCTCCAGGCCTGGTATTTTAACAGGGTTTGTATATATTCATACAAACCAAAAAACAAAACAAAAAAAAGCCACAGGAATTTTTGAAGAGAGGCCTTATAGCTTAAATGCCTAATTCCTCACTTGTGCTGGTTGGCAGTTTCATTATGCATTCAGCAGAGTGCAGCAGTCCGCATTGCCAACTGTCCTGGCGTTCCAGCTCCACTTGACAGGCGATTCCTTTCTTCTTCCTGCTGCTGCTAACATCTGTAAT
This sequence comes from Rhynochetos jubatus, assembly GCA_027574665.1. Taxonomy (NCBI): domain Eukaryota; kingdom Metazoa; phylum Chordata; class Aves; order Eurypygiformes; family Rhynochetidae; genus Rhynochetos; species Rhynochetos jubatus. The sequence goes on from CM050659.1 coordinate 5,431,394, forward strand.
GGGGGCAATTAAACAAACAGTGCTTGTTAAGGACAGGCATAGGTATTTCCAAACCACCTTGCCACTGCAGCTCCATGAGAAGAGGCACTGGAGGCTGTTACCACTTACCTTTTATGCTGTAATGTTAGAGAGGATTCCCACTGTTATTGCCAATAAAATATTCTTAAAATTCATTATCTTTTTTTGGGGAGGGGGAATGGGCAACACACCTTTACTGCAATGTGGATTTCTCTTCAACCCCTAGTGTCTGTTCCCTATCTTCAAGGGATGAAAGTAGGGACCGTTGGCCCCTTCCCTGTGGTCCCATCTCCTTCCCCTCCTGCTAACCCGCACTCCCACACCTCTCCTGGAGGCACCGTTGGCTCCTCTTCTCTGAAGAGAAAGAAGTTTTCTGGTCTGCTCATATAATACTTAGGGAAACCTGATGCTCGGCTCCCCTGCTCTCTGCCATCTCCCAGCCTGGTTTAGGTCCAGATCACAGCACCGAGTGTTGTAAAAGTGAGCAGTAAGAGATGTCACTATCATGGTTGCTCAGTGACCAGAGGGGAAAAATACCCTTTTGCCAAAGGGTTTTTCTGAGCTTTTTGTATTGACTATTAGGAGTCATCTTAACACCTAATTTACTAGTATAAAATACTCTTCAGTGAAAGTAACCTGACTTTTCCTCTCAAAACTGGGGACTTCATTTAGGTACATTATCTGTTTTCTGCATCTTCAAAGAGATTGACTTTTGGGAGTGCTGGGCACAGCCCATTACCATTGACCATGAGAAGAAACTCAGACTGCACCCAGGAAAATTGAGGAACAGTATTTGTGTTCTACTTTCCAGTGTTCTCATAGAAAGAGACAGAATTTCCTAAAAAATACTGTGAACCCTAAAGAACCTCTGTGGTCACAGGCCAACAACAAGCAGCTCTTGAGCTTCAGCAGGTGCTCTGCAGTAGGAATGGAAGCTGAATCTGGCTGAGCCTTTGCGTCTCTGGACTTCCGACCGCTCTATCCGTTAGATGTAACAGTTGGCTAATGCAGCTGATAATTGAGCATGTTAATATTTTGCAAGAGTGACTGACAAGCAGATTGTTGTCAAACCAAGGATCCATCACGCTGAGGATATTGAAGTTGACAGAGCCCAATAATTTACAGCTTTCTCCTTCAGCTTCTCATAATTTACGTTCCAACCACTGAAGGGAAACCTGCAGCCAAAGAAAATTGATGGACTCATCATCCAGATATGACACTGCTGAAACTTCAAATTGCTCTTTTATACACATGTTGCAAGGAGGAATGATCAATGGGAACTTGTAAACTCCTCATTTACAGGAACCCTGGGGAAGCCACAACTAACCTGTCTGCTCCCACACTTGGCTGGGTCTTACTGGTGTACTCTGAATAGTCTCCATTTAACATTTTCTCTAACCCAGTGACCTAGTGACACTGCAGCTATGGAATATAAGCTGTTAGTCTGTATTGCTACAGGGTCTTAGTCACAAGTGGGTGATATTTTGGTAAAAACAGAATAAACCAAGACACTCCACCCACCTCTGGTTGGCTGTATAGTGTCCTCAAATGGAACAACCCAGAGGCTTACGTTCAGGTTCAGGCTCATGTTTCTTTCTAAAGTCATGCCTTAATAAATTGGTTGGAAGTTCCCTTATTGCACATCATGACCCCTAAATGGTCTGCATCAACCAAATATATATGGAAGTCGTTTGCTTTCAAATGCCATAATGCAGACCTGTAATCATGGAAACACAACATTATAAAAGAAGAAATCCTCCTTTCCTTCCTAAGAAAATGAAGAGTGGTTTGTATACATGGAACACCTCCCCCCCCCCCCCCCAGCAAACTTCCATGTATAAAATGTGATTACTGGGACATAAAAACAGTTTACTAAAGGCATGGTAGGGCAGCAGGTGATGTTTCCCATCTGAGTAAAGTCAATCTTTAAAGGCATTATATGCTGACTGCTTTTAGAATCTGTGTGCCCAAATTCATCATTATAGTCTGCAGATTTATGTGAGCTCTGGGCAGAAAGCTATCTCAAGCTCAAAAGCAAAACTTGGTGTTGACACCAGGGAAGAACTGAAGTTGGTGTAAATGCAGTCAGGCTCTACCCAAAGCCTCCATCAGCTTTGGGGGGAGACAGGCAGCACTGTTGTGAGGAAGGATGGGGAAACTTGCTGCTATTCCAGAAACACCTCCAGAACCTGAAGAAAAATGTTTCCTGAAGAAAGGAAGTCTAGAGAGAGGCAGAAAACCCACTCATTTGCTTCAGCAGCAAAATAAAGAGAAGGGAATAGAGGCATTGCTTTGCTTGCCAGCCCTCTGCTTGGAAAAGCGCTTTAGTACACAAGTAAGTGTGCATGGATGCACGTACACGTATTGACTTTAATAGGACCACATGCACACTTAAATAATGTCAGGCTGATGTACCTGGCTGAACTGAGCTTTAGTATGTATTTAGGGGGGGATCTTATCAATGCTTATCAATATCTAAAGGGGGGGTGTCAGGAGGATGGGGCCGGGCTCTGCTCAGGGGTGTCCAGTGACAGGACGAGGGACAGTGGCCATCAACTGGCAAACAGAAGGTTCAACCTGAACGTGAGGAAACCCTTCTGCCCTGTGAGGGTGACAGAGCGCTGGGACAGGCTGCCCAGAGAGGGGGGAGTCTCCTTCCCTGGAGACTTTCCAAAGCCGCTTGGACTTGTTCCTGTGTGATCTGCTCTGGGTGATCCTGCTCTGGCAGGGGGGTTGGACTGGATGGTCTCTAGAGGGCCCTTCCCACCCCTAACACTCTGTGTATCTGTGTGAATCTGTTTGTTCATGCTGCCTGGGGCTTATGTCAAGGTGTTCATATTCATGCTCATTGCACACAACAAAATGAACCTGTTGAAATGGGATGTTTTACAATTTTGACCTAATTTAACTGTGCTATTCACTCCTTGGCTCTGTGGTAAAATTACCATTTATTTCTTGGGACTTTTCTACCCTAGTAAAGATGATGTAAGATAGAAAGCCCAGTTCATCACATGGAAGTGGAGAAAGATTCTTGCTGTCCAAACATGTAAGTCAGCAGGAATAATAAAGCAAAACCGGTTTCTCTGAAAACTCAGCATCACTCCCAGTCTGACAGTACAACCCTGTATGCATATGGGCACGGTATATTATGAAAACAAGAGAGGTTGGGAAATAATGTGCCTGCACTTGGAAATAATTAATATTTAACCCTTATTGCACTGAACAAGTTCCATTTTGCTGTGGTGACCTACACTAACAGCCAAACTGAATCCAGCTGACCTCAAACCTATAAGGCTGCCCATTTAAAGCATATTTTTAATAAATACTACCTCATATTTTTGCAGTACTTCAAAAGGAATAAGTGTGGGGAGTTTTTCTGTTTGGGTTTTTCTTGTTTGGTTTTTGGTTTTGTGTGTGGTTTTTTTTTTTAATTTTTAGAGAGCAACTGAGGTGAACCTGCTTCAAAAACATGGTAAGCTTCAAATCAAATACCACAGTTCTAAGAAATCCATTAACCATTCACATCTAAAACTCATCCTTCAACGCTTCGCCCTATAATGCACATTGTTGTCAATTTTTGTCTTATTTACCCCCTGCTAATAGCTGGGCTCAATTCCAAGAAACTTAAGACAATTGTGGAGAGATGCAGATCTAACATTTTTCAAGCTGACAGCCAATAGTTCTGAGCATTTAATTCCCGAGACGGAAGAATTTCCAAATCCTGCTTTTGTAATACACTCAGGAAAACACATCACAGCCAAACTGTGTCTGTGCAGCCTGAGTAAAAATGTTATTGTTTGATCCAAATTGTATCTTTCTTGGCAGATTTGTAGAGATTGATCCTGCCTGGCACTGGTATTTTAATATGAAGCTGAGTACTCAACAGTTCTTGATAAATTAGCATCTGTATCGTAACCATAGGCATTCTGTCCTCAGCAGTATATCTTAGGTAAAGGTTCATTTAATTTACCCCTCATTAAAGTTTAAACAGCTATGCCAAATTCCACCAGACATGGCATGTGTGACATGACTAATGACTCTGCTAAACTTTGAGCCAAAAGCTTCAGTTTTCAAATGGACCCTCTTTATGTGTTTGCCCCTGAGCAGCAGCGCAGAGTAATAAATAAATAAATAAAATTGTTCTATTTACTCAGGTTTGAAATTTAAGCAGCTAAACACAACTTTAGAAGTTGTACAATATTTATACGTGAATTTGATAAGTGGTTTATGCTCAAAGCAGAAAGCAGGAAGGGTTAAGGATACAGACGGCACTAGGGATCTTCCTCCTCCCTTTAAGAAGATAACAACATTGCAATAGCCCCCAAAGTGTTTGCTCAGATAATCCCTGCCGTGGTGCAAAGCACGTGCTGTGGGGCTGAGCTTCAGCCAGCACGGACCAGGGTGGGTTTGCCTGAAACTCACATCGTCCTTTTCCTGATCCTGCTTTTCTCCTTGTCCTTCCTAGTCCTCCTGTAGATCTTGAGCCACCAATTCTGGTTCAATACAATTTAAATGGAATTATGCACTTTTCTTCCCCAAGTCTGATCAGATGTATGAATACCTAACCACTGTGGAAAACACCATCACACTTTGCTTTTTGATCCTTTAGCCTGCATTTATGTAATACTGACTTTAAGTTCACTTGCAAATCTTCCTGTGTGTATGCCTCCAGGCTATGTTTAAGTATTTTTTTTTTTTTTTCCTGCATAACACTGCAAATATGTGGCCTTCTCTGTTCATCCATACAGCAGATCATTAGCATTAAGTGTCTTGATAGGACCCATGTGGACCTCCAGAAGCCACCCAGGCCAGTCTTTCTTTTGCTTACAGCAAGTCCAGCCAGACAGAGCAGGTGGTTGAGGGACTGGTCCAATCAAGCTCTGAATTTTTCCACCTCACCCAGTTCAATGTTGGGAAGACAACAGTTTCAGAAACGTAATTTTGCACATTCATCCAAATGACCTTACAGATGTGGGGAGAGCAACTGTTTTTTTCTTTCAATAATTCTGTAAAATTTTCCTTTCTTGGAATAGCTAAAAAAAAAAAAAAAAAAAAAATTGACACAGGTCAGATTTATGATGTGCAGGCAATTAATATTTTCCTCAGTATTTTCTTGTACAATGCTAAGTGCATCCCTGTATTTCACCCCCTACTGAAGTTGGCTTTTATGCAGCACTAACACAGATCTGTCCCAGGGTGTAGCTAGAGCATCCACATGCTACTAAAAAAATAACTAATCACACAATTTTGCAAGTAAGTCATTAACTGCTGACATAGGCTTTAGTCCAAATCCTGTGTTTCTGGGACTCTTCAAATCAGCGGTTGGAGACTTGGATTGGCATTTTCCTTATTTCAATATCATGAGTTGTATTAATTTTGCATGCTTTACTCCTTGTACAATTTAGTATCTAGAGAAATTGGACACCGTGTTTTTCTGTGTTTATGCAGGTCCATGCTTCTCTGAAACATCTGTGCAGTGCTGTTATCACATTTGCAAACACAGAAGTTTAGTGTCTCCTGGAGGAGCATCAAACTCTAGCTTCCACTCCTAGCGCATGGTAAAAATAAAATGTTTGGAAAATCTACCTAAATTAGGGAAAGATTTTATAATTAAATGTTCAGGACCCTACAAAATGTTTTGCTTTGACTCATAATGAAATCAAAACTTTGGTTTGGGGGAAAAGAAAATCAGGATATATCCCTTCTAGAGCAGAATACGGGCCATGATGTTCATCTATGAGAAACTTGCCTTTATTCCTGGCCTTTGCAGGACACCTTGTCTTTAACAGCTACTGACGCTTGCTGACTGCACAGCTTGGAGAAGGGTGTACAAAAATTAACATCTTGTTGAAAACCCGCCAGCTGGATGCCTAGCCCATCTCTGGGACTTCCTTTCTTTGAAGAAAAATAAATATTTACAGTTAAATAAAACCTTAAATGATTTTTTTTTAATAATTCTTTTGAACAACAGTGCTACTGTATAGTGAAAGGAGTCCAAAAACTAACTGGTACATTTCAAAATCTGATGGATATACTCTAAGTCCAAGAAAAAGTACACTTAGGCCAAAAAGTTTGAAAGGTGATTTCTGATCTAAGCATAGTTTGCCATCATCAGTTAATAAAAATACTTGGCAAGGTATTCAGTGTCTGTTGGTCTGTTCCTTTCCAGGTAACTTCTATGGGGCTGATCCAGGTCCTAGTAAAATCATAAGGGAATTTAGCGCTGCCTTACTACAAATTTTGTGTATGAAGTAAGAGAGAAAGGGCAAAACTGATGGGAATCAGCAGCATTCTGCTGAAGTCGGTATTTGGAGTCCATTCCTGAGTATTTAGGGTTTATCAAATAAACGCCTAATTTCCTCGAGAAATGCCAGGACTTCAGAACCAAATGAAAATAGATCTGTATTTTAGCTGAAAGCCAGCATTTGCCAGAATCATTCTTAAAGCCCAGTACTGCAAGGTGCAAAAATATTTAAGTACCATTAGCTATGCCTTGGCTTATGATTATACCACAGAAAATATAAGCAATCTGACTGATATGAATATCTTGTTTTAACCAAATATACTGCTGAAAGAATGATTAAATTCACCCTTCAGCTCTAGGTCTGTTGGCATAAAAATCAAGAAGATTAACTTCTCTATAAACTTCTCATTTAAGAACTTAAAATTCTTAATAAACCTACCAATACTGAATAGTTTTCTGTTTCTTCAGTAGATCATGAGCCGAAGGAGCCAATATACTGGGTACTGAGCGAATAAGAAGGATGCCCCATGGCATTGATGATAAACAGCATGAAAGGCTTTCTGCCACCACAGTGAGAAGGCTCAAGGAATCAGGTGCCAGATAAGAACTGCAGTGTCTACTATTTTCCCCTGAAACAGTTGTATCATACTTTTGTTTTATGGCTTTTGCTGATTATAGCACATTCATGGTCGTTGGACACCTGGTTCCATTAAACAACCTGTGGTCCTGCCAGGTCTTTACTACAACTAAGATGGGCTTTCTCTCTAGGAATGCTAAACTTGGAAATATTTCTTGATATTATAGATAGGCTCCCTTTCCTTATCTCACAGTCATGTATTTTCATAACAGAATCATCATTAAATGAAGATGGAAGATGAATCATGAAGAAAAGGTCAAATTTCACTTCCTGGAGATTTGAAGAACTTATGTATTTCTTACTGTTGGGTTAAATGATCGAGATTTTGTACAGGTGGTTTCTGAACAGCATTTATGGATCTCTGAAAGGTCATTGGACTTGCATCTTGCTGGGTCTATAGATTGTTTGTGAATTGTTGCTATCTGAAGAAATTGTAGAGCTCCTGCCCAAGAACAGAATTGGGCTGTGGGTGACGATGGTTAGATGTGGTTGTAGGCAACCACCAGCAGAACTGGATCTGACAGGAAAGCTGAACAAGGGGATGGAGCTCCTGCTTTACATCTTACTTCCCTTCCAGCAGCAGGGATTTCATGTTTCTCTGTTGGACACTGGAGAGTTTATCATCTCAAAGACAGTGCCCAGACCTAGTTCTTGTTACCGCAGCCAAAAGCATGGAATATCTCCTTATTTAATTACATTTATTAAATACCTGCCATATAATGTGAAAACAACATGATGACAACATGTTAGGATGAGAATAGCCCAGCAAACTTCGATTAACTGTGTTATCCTAACTCACAAATGTTGTATACCCATGGCTTGATCCATGGCAGGCAGATGATGTGGGCTCTGGTACTCATCATCACATCAGTCACAGCGCGGCACCGTTCTCAGTCTGCACTAGGTACAAAGAGATCAAGAGACACCAGCAACAACAGCCTGGCAGCAGAATAACAGACATTAAGCATTTTGAAATATCATTTTTCAGCTAAAGGAATGAAGGGAGATAGCTGACCACTGACTAGTTATGTCAACATGTCACACGCTGCAGTGTCTCTCCAGGACACAGCCCTGCTGGTGACAAACAGCTTTGCTGTTAGACGCCGGCTGAGAACGTGCCCCACAACACTCACGGTTTAGGTTTCTTTACATCCATCCCGACATGCTGGCCATTTAACCCCTTGAGGATTTGCTGTATTTTTTTCCTTCCTCGGGTTCAAGCAACTGGATTGAACACATGTAAACTAATTTAAAATTCATATTCAGGTTAATATATATTTCTTGGATGTCTATACAGATATGCACAGGCAGAAAACCTATAGCATAAATGTACTTGGATGTGTTCTGGAGACAAAAGACACTTGCAAAATACGTATAGAGTTCAACGCTTTCTTGCACAAAAAAGAAATTTCCTGAAACAACACATCTGAAATATCCTTACAGATGTTTCTCTGCATTACCAAAAAAACCCGTCCCCTGAGCTAAAATGAAAATTGATTTTGAAAAAAAAAAGCTGAAGGATATGAGTGGATCATCATAATTGGATCAACATGCTCCAAAAGCTTCAGGCTACTTTGACTTCATTTCTTAGCTGACAGCTTTCTTTTGGAATTCTTCAAACCAAACACAAATGGTTTGATTGCAATATGTGAAACATTTGACCATCATATCCTTGACAGTCAGTCCGCTGCAGGGGAGATTTGATAACTGTTGTCAAATTCATAACAGCCAGTCTAATCCAAAGAACCAACAGAAAAACACAGGAGCTGCTTCAACCAAAACAGAGACTATATTAATGTAAAATGACACCATTTACAGAAAAAAATGTAGAAAAAGGATGAATTGGGTCTTTTCCAAACATGTTGTAACCAGTTGAACAAATCTTATTGGTCCTTAATTGCTAAACACAAATTAGAGATGTTAAAAAACCACCTGATTTTCCTTTCAACAGTCATGTGAGAAATTAAAGCGGCGACAAGCGCAAGTCACTCAAACCGAGCATGTGCGAATTTACGGACAGTACCGTCTGGGCCGATTAGAGCTAGATTTTATTCTCCAAGAATAAAGGGTGTTGCAGGGTATATGTTGAGGTGATTAGTAAATTTCCATATCTTAGTACAGCTTCCAGCAGTAAATGGATGAAAAAGAAATGGGAAAACCATGTAAAAATGTAACAGAATAAAATCTAATGGTATCTTCTCTGTTTATTTCTGTGACAGGCAAAAGTGGATACTGCAACACCAATTGGCAGAAAAGAATTGAAGGCTATCATGGATAAACTAATTACTGGATGTCAATATTGTATTAAACATCTAGTAAGAGGAGTTTTAATAACTACATGCTTTCTAAAGTTGAAGCTTCAAGATCTTTGTCAAAATCTTATGGAGGATTTAATTCATAGTCCTGGAAACAGCATTTTAGAGAAAGTATGTTTGATTCTTACACGGGGTTAGGAAGGACTGCAACTCAGGACCTTGTTCTTCAGCAAGTAAAAATTAATTTTAAAAGCAAACCCCTTTTTGCTGGCAGATCTCAATCTTGCAGTCCAAATCAGAGCCACTTACAAGGGAAGTGATAACTATTAAACAAATCTCTCCCTGCAGGGAGGTTTCCAACACTTTGCTTTACCAACACTGCGCTTCTGCAAGACATGTGATTAATCTTTCTCTTCAGTACAACGGTTGTACTCCCAGGCACTGCTCTTGCACCTTCCCTCCTTTTCTCTTTGGCCATGCCCACAATCAACATATTTAGTCCAGAGTTCTCCCTTACACAATTATCGCTCAGTAGTGGTTTGAGGGTTTTTCCCCCTCTTTCTTTTATCTGTTTCTCTTTCCGAAAACTCAGGAAGCAAAAGGGATAAAGTTTAACGGCTGTTCACAGTTCAGTGTCCTGAAAAATTAGAGAAACATCTGGAAGTTGTTTTTGCTTCAGAATGACTTCTGACTAAATGATCTCATCTACAGTGCAGTTTAGCCTTATCAAAGATGGAGAGCTAGCAGTAGTTGCCACCTCCTACCTGAAGTACACCACAAATCAGATTCCAAGGGTTTTTCTAACTCCTTAATCCTCTGGAATTTTTTCTTCCATTTAGAAACAGCATTCATTAAACAGCTATAAAACTAAATTAAGAGAAAACAGTAACATCTGATTAGAGCCAAGAAAAAAAAAAAAATCAATAGCTCATCTTGAACAACTAAAGTAATAGAAAAATATTCCAGACACTTCCAAAAGAGGAGTTTTAGCTTAAAAATCTTCACTCATGGGAGAAGAGATGTTATCTGCGCTGGAATTTGGCTTGAACAACCTGGATTAATAAATCTGCATTCTTTATTTTCTCTCTAGCTCTAACTGCCAAGCATTTTTCATTTCTAGTACTAAACTGTGGTGCAACGTTACCCAGTTTGTTTCTGTGCACCCCACTTTGGCTGCGTGCTACTGGTGGGGAAAGGCATTTCTCATGGGCATTTTGCAGGTACGCCGCCCTGCAGACCCGGCTGGATGGGATCCTCTCTGCTGCCACCAGCAGCACGCACCTGCGGGGGATCCAGCACCATAGCTGGACTCTTGCAGGGTGCAGATTAGGACTGTCAAGTGCAAATACAATTGAATTTGTTACATTCCTTGGGAATTTCAGCCAAGAATACAACCCAGGATGAAGGATGGCAAGGAAACAGTGCTATAAAAATTGATTTTCTTGAGAAGGCTGTTTATGCTCTATTTAACAGCGTGTAGCCAAAAATTTGGGCGTGCGATGTTAAGCATTTGGGGATAGATAATTTGGTGATTATTTTTGGCGTGATAATATTGAGAAATAGTTTTATTTGGGGAGCAAAAAGAGATTTGTGGGAGGAGCTGATTTTTTTTTATACCACTGAGGCATGAGGCTGGAAAATGGTGCAGACAGATTAAAGTCTACTATTCTCATAATCTTCATCTGCTCTACTGGATATATTCTCCCTCTTTTCCGATACTCATGTTGTTTGCAAGATCATTGTTCTTCTTTGTCCAATTCCCTTACTCTTTGCTCAAGTATCAATGCAATCAAAATAATGTTTACTGCCTTGGCTGCACGTGCTGGAAATCTATTTGATGGCCATTACAGGAGACATTTTCAAGTGCAATAAGGTGGGAACTTCTGCCTGGATGCCTAGGGACAAAAACCTCTGCTCTAGAATTTATTCTTACCACATGGCAGGGACAATGTTATGTTTCTGCTCTGGAAAGGAACTTTCTTCCTAAGCAAATGTGATGATGATGTGAAAAGTCCCAATTTAGACCATGTGCAGAACACATTGCCACACCACCTGAAAATTGTTAGTATCTGAGAGCACGTTGTCGTAGGAGACTTCAGGGAGAGATGCAGCACACGGCTGGGATTGCCCTGTGAAAACGTGTATCGATTTCATGACAAGCGGAGACCAGTAAAGGGGACCTGGAGGAAACCTGAAACTTCAGAAGGAGAACAAATGAAGAGCAGGGATGGTTTTTCATTGGAAGTCCCAAAGAAAAGTGCTCTGTCTCACTGAGCTTGGCTTTCAGTCATAACAAAACTGTCTGAACAACAAAATGGTAAATTTTGGTAGATTGTCTACTGCACGCCTTGGCTGGTAGCTGGGGAACCTTATCTGCATTTCAAACTCGGCCTATATTTGCTGATAGAGAGTAAATAATGCAACATACATATGCGTTCATTGCTCAGAGGTAGCAGAAGATCAGATCAAGATATGCCACTCGTTAATGACTTCGCCTACATTGGGTGGTTTTCCTCTGGTGTGTTAGATGTCCCAGCGTCCGGTGAGATGTCAGGTTACCTGCACCTGGAGCTGTGTAAGGGGATAGCTCCTGGGTACCAACACCTCCAGCTAAGAAGTCTGGAAAGCAGGAAGATTCCCAATGCCTTAAAGCCCAATGTAGGACTGTTTTCTCGACAGTGGCATAGAGGGATGATTGTTTATCCAGAACAATTTATGACTTGCATTCTGACAAAAATTAATGAATTTGATAGTAAACTGCGCTATGAAATTAATTATGCTAAATCCCAGATATTAAATGTAGACCTTGAGAATCTATGATTAAAAAGCTGTGAGATATCTTTATTTTTGTGGCCTAACAAAGATACATAGTTATCTATATTTCTCCCAGCTTCAGTTAGTTTTCCTCCTACTCAAAATGTAAAATTGATTTGTTGTGTTGGGAAATAAACAACAAAAAATGATGCTTATCTTAGTTTGGTTATATGGCCATGCTAAAAATTAATTGGTCACCAAAAATTAGTATTCAATACATGTAACACTCTGAAAAGACTGCTAAAACATCTACCAAAAATGTACATTTGGAAATCTTATTCTAGAAAGACAATTCACAGCACCAGGTTTACTAAAGTATTATTAAGGTACTCAGTGGAGATGGGTATGAGGTCGGGTATCACGGGAGCCTGAGCAAACACGGAGCAGAAATTTAACAAGAGGACATCAGGTATGAACTAAGCACACTTCCTTTTTTTGCTTAACCTGTTTGTAACGCCTCAGAAAGGGCTTTGGGTCATTCTGATATTCTACATCCAGGATCTGACACACATGGCACAGATTCCTCCTCCTCCTCCTCCTCCGCTCTCCAACTCTCAGAAGCGATTCGGTCTCTGCAGCTCCCTCACTCAGTGTATATATAACACTGAGAAGAGAAAGCCAGACAACCCATCATGATAAAAGGAGAGAAATTAATGCAGATAAAATTATTCTCCTTGAATGTGAATGTACCTGCTCAGATTTTTTTTTTCCCCCCAAACAAAAAACTTTAAATCTTATATAGAATGTCCACATTTCAGGATTATAAGAACTAAAATCAGGCAACACTGGGCGTGGAAGCAGGGAGGGGGGAAGGAAAAAAGCAAGTATCCAGAGATTGGTCAAAGTGTACACCAGTCATACAGCCCTTAGGAGAAACTATGACAATTGGTATTAACGATAGCTCACTCCAATTGTATTTAAGATTGTATGTTAAAACTGTATTCTGTTATGCATAGTGGGAACATCCTATGAGCTTAAATAACAGAGTTTTGAAGCCAAGGAAATTTAAGATCTCCAGAGAAAGACATGGTGGCTCCAGAGGTGGTCTCAGCAGACACGATGAGAGTCTCTCTCTCTAAATCCTGGTATTTTCCTTTAAAGTCAGAGGAAGTTATAAACAACAAACTTCAGGGGAAAAAACAATGTAACTCATGGACCTCACCTGCATTTTCTCTTTCTTAAATTGGGAAATTCAATATTCTTCCTTATGCCTATGATTCTCAGCCATACTGCACCCACTCTTCCAACCTACCCCACTGTCACCGTGAGCGTTCAATGGAGGAGACAACAGGGTTTCATTTCACTGTAGGAAAGACCTTAGTCATAAAGGAAGTAGTACATGAGAGTGTTAAAGCAGTGTAGCAGTAGCATTAAAACATTAAAATCCACCAATGCTGGGACCCAGCAGAGCTCATTGCCTCTGTGCCATCCCGTGATCTTCCCTTGTGCTTCTCCTGCTGCATGGCTTGGAAAAATCTTTTTGATTGACATGTATTTTTAAATGCTAAGAAGGGTTATAGTGACAATGCAATTCAGACATCTGTACAAGCGGAGCACACAGAGTTTCTTATCATATGTTTCTGTTTTCCCCACCACTTTTGTCTCTATACAGGAGACACAGGATGACCTGTATATGTATGTGTGTACATACGCAGAATATATATACACACACATGATATGAATTATAGTTTTACAGATGTGATCTCGTGACACTTATTTTACTAAGACTTTCCAAATCCATTTTAACCCGAATTAAGAATTCCCTAATCCAGATTAGCACTGAAAAGCAAGAGCAAATGTAACCTAAAGATGTAATTTGAAAGGTAATTTGCCAAAGTAAAGGCCCCATTGCACTGAGAAGGCGAAGGGCTTCACTGTAAATGGGAAAGGATTAGGCCCACAGAAAAGTATTGCTATAGCAACAAAATAATTTATGAGAATATGTATAACAAAGCCAGAGCCACAGAAATGTGACAGGAAGAGGCTCGTACGCACTTTAATAACATCACGCTTCTCTTTGTAATAGCTAACGCACTGAAAGGAATCGGCATGCTTCCATTTCATCATTTAGTTTTTAAACTCCCTTTATCAACACCATTTGGCAGCTCTCAGTCACTGAAATACATATCGTGCCTGTCCTGGTTGAAGAGAAGAGGCAATTTCGTTACCAGGTGCAATCCCACGCCAAAATGCATCTCCCTTCCGATGGATAACCAGGGGCTGACGGAGTTTGTGTGGACAACTCGCAAACAGCCTCTCAAGACCCTGTGCAGCAACGTGAGTGATAGTGTGGGGCACGCAGCCGTTCATCACGGCCATCAGAAGCCCTCCCACCCTGGTAGGCAGCCACGTCTAATGTATGTTTTGCTAATTGGAAGTTACAACGGTGGTTCAAAGTCCCAGCTGAACAGCTCTTCCAGCTCTGCAATGCCACAGGAAAAGCTTTCTGCATCTTCCTTTAGAAGATGGTTTAAAAGTTAGAAAAATTTATTGTCATCACCATTTATCCTTTAAGGCTATAAAAATCTGCCAGTGAAAACCCCCCAAAAGGCTTAATGCATTACCAAAGCTCTAATTTTATTCTTCATTATTCCCCCCAAAACTACATTCGAAACCGAAGCTCCTGCTCTACAGAGAGCTGTTGTTTAATGGATTTCTGTATGTAGATCTTTGACAGAGACCATTTTTCTTGCCTCTCAGGTGGCTCATATAGTGAGATTTATGTCCATTATGCATAAATTCCTTGCAATATTGCTCTAGCATAATCAGCAGAAAATCTGAGAAAGCACCCACAGCAGCCACAAAACACCGCCAGAGACTCTTGGACCTCGGCCACCTTCTGCAAGTCACAGGGACTCTGTTCCCATTGAAATCAGAGGCTTATTGTGGCCCCAGTCAGGCAGAGGGACCACGAGGGTCGCCTTGCCCTGATGAAGCCCAGCATTACCCTTGCCTGGCCTGAACACAAAAGTCCCCACTGAGCAGGACAGTTGGGTTTAGGTACTAAACCCAGTTTAGACACTAAGCTTTTTATTAGATCTGGCCCTGAGGTTCCGTAATGCAAAATAAAAAATAAAAATTCTTAAAATCCCTTTCCATCCCTAACATAATGTTAGCATCATTCTCCCTGGCTTATATTTATTAATTAACATTGGCACAACCCCTAATCTGACCATGTGAACGCCTGCCTCCTTCCTGCTCAATGTTAGAGACACGCACGGGCTTT
The DNA here is from genome assembly GCA_027574665.1 of Rhynochetos jubatus. NCBI lineage: Eukaryota > Metazoa > Chordata > Aves > Eurypygiformes > Rhynochetidae > Rhynochetos > Rhynochetos jubatus. The sequence continues at coordinate 5,446,588 of CM050659.1, forward strand.
TCTTGATGCGCCGACAGACCCTTCCCTCTCTCCGTTCACTCTTCATCAGGAATGGTTTCAAGGCACATTTGTCTGCGCACGCAACGCCTGCAGCCTGCCACTGCGAGTCCGATGAGCCTTTCCCCTGCACGGGCCGCCTGCCCCCAGTTCTGTGTCATTAGCTGTTTTCATTTCCTTCGAATATGTCCTTTAGCTGATATATAAGGAGAACAAAATTCTTTCTAATGCTTCTCTCTCAACAGTCAGGGCACAGCCAGGAGTTATCAGGCAGCCCATGCCGAGGTCAGTTCCACCACCCCACACAGGGAGTGTGGACCTTAAAAGGACCTTAAAGCCCATCTAGTTCTAACCCCCTGCCCTGGGCAGGAACACCCTCCACTAGACCAGGTTGCTCCAAGCCTCATCCAGCCTGGCCTTGGACACTTCCAGGGATGGGGCACCCACAGCTTCTCTGGGCAGCCTGTCCCAGTGCTCCCCACCCTCTCTGGGAAGAATTTCTTCCTGATATCTAATCTAAATCTCCCCACTTTCAATTTAAATCCGTTACCACTTGTCCTGTCACTACAGACCCTTGTAAAAAGTCCCCCTCCATCTTTTTTGTACTTCTTCAGGCACTGGAAGGTGCTCTAAGGTCTCCCCGGAGCCTTCCCTTCTCCAGGCTGAACACCCCCAACTCTCCCAGCCTGTCCCCAGGCAGAGATGCTCCAGCCCTCTTTGTGGCCTCCTCTGAACTCACTCCAACCAGTCCATGTCCTTCTGATGTTGGGGGGCCCAGAGCTGGACACAGTACTCCATTTGGGGGTCTCACAAGAGCAGAGTAAAGGGGACAATCCCCTCCCTCGCCCTGCTGGCCACGCTGCTCTGGATACAGCCCAGGGTACGGTTGGCTTTCTGGGCTGCCAGCACACACGGCCGGCTCATGGCCAGCTTTTCATCCCCCAGTACCCCCAGATCCTTCCCCTCAGGGCTGCTTTCAATGCATTGTCTGCCCAGCCCAGGGATTCCCCAGCACCTCCATCACAGCCCCTTTCCCACCATCCACAGGTCTCTGCTCTCCTGGGGGAGCCTAAACACAGTGCTTCAGGGGAAGCCAGAGCTTCTTTCTGGGCTTATGGTAAGGAGAGATTGCTTTTATAGCAATAACACATTTTCAGCAAAACCACCCAATAAGGATTGACTTCTGGTAATCCTTGAGTATTTCCCCCTTATTCTAGCCCCTGTATAAGGCTTTTACAGTCAGTTGTCTATCTTTCCCATTAGGCTGTGAGAGCTTTTGCTGGAGCAAGGTCTTTCATTTTGCAGCACAGACATGTACACAACATCCTCAGGCCCCAAATCAGCAAAATCCTTCAGCTTCATTTTGAGCATAACGATATTCTTCAATTAGGGTTAATATAAACAAGCAAGTAGTAATTATTATGTAGGGGTTGCATCTATCTGACACATCCTGCTTTCATAGCATCAGTGAAGGTATCTTGCAAGGCCCAAAGGCTCGTACGCGCTATATGAGCTGCATGCGAAATCTTTGGTATGCAAGCTGGGTGTTCAGGAGTTATTCCTGGTTTACACTGCAGTCAAAAAAATAATTGCACCCAAATTGTTTTTGGCTTTTTCGAAAATTTGCTAGATTATTTATCAGCAACACTGCCACAACATCTTTATAGAGATACTTAGTTTTGCTGACTGAACAACCATAATTTAAAAAAGATTAATTGCTTTCAAGCAATGGGAAATCATGTCAATGTAAATAATGGCTGTGGTAAACAGGATTCTTTGCTACTCCCTGGAGAGTGGCTGCAAAGACCCATGAAGCAATTGTCAAGAGGGATGAGATGAACTGCATCTAACTGGCCATCTAAAAATTAGGAACCTACTGCCCAGATGATCACAGCTAATGAACACACTCCCCCCAACAATAACTCATACCATCTCTCAGCTGACTGTTTAGCCTTATTCTAAAGTTTAGATGGTTACAGTAGGTGAAATAAAACTCTGTGGCCCCTACATAAAGCGAAACCTTTGAGAGCTGTACTTGATTTCTCGTGCAAAACCAGAGTAATTCAAATGACATGGGCTGCCTTTCAATTTCTGTAGTTCCCACTTGTGCCTCTAGGAAGACTGTCCTTTATATTTTGATTGAATTTATTGATTTATATTAATTTATTAGACCTCTTCCCAGACTTTCAGATCAGTATCAGGTCAATGGTGACACGAACAATTGTCTCGGCTGCCTGGTCACTAAATAGGAGAGAATTCCCACTGCTCTTGCTACTGTAAAAACAGAAAACACAAACTATCCAGAAAGGTGTCAAACTGCAAATTCAAAATTTACCTCGATGAATTATGTTTAAATACTGTATCATCTCATTTAGGCACTTCTGGTTTTTCATTTTAACAAAACATTGAAATAAAAGCCTGATGTTCCACCCAGTTTTCTTCTCACTTTCTGCCCTGGGGGACCGCATCCGTGTCCTCGTTTTCTCCTCTCTCCCTACACTAAGATGGCATCAGCGATCAGCAGAGCACGCAGCAGCACCCTCCAGAAGAGCACCTCTTCCCAGCAGACAGCAGCATCCACCTCCAAAACACCCGAGGGTGCTGCAGAGGAGGGTGATGGTCACCCAGCATGGGCCTGGCGGGCAGGGTCAGCACCTGCCCTGCCCGGTGTCACCGCTGCCCAGGCAAAGACAAGACCACATTGACCTTCATCCATACAGTAAAACCACGTCGGCCTAAGGTCCAGCCTCCTCATAGCCTGGATAGAAGGCAGGAATTTCATTTCTGCCAGGAAACACATAACGCCTCTTTTCCACGGGTACACGCTCTGTATTACACCACAGCCTCTACAAGCTTAAGCACCGTTTGACGCAGACTCGCGGCCGAGGGGTGACCGGCAGCACGTTCCAAGCCTCCTCTGCCAGGGGAAGGAAGGTGGGCTTCATCCTCGTGGCGAGCCCCTAGAGGGAGACATGACCCAGGCTTTAGGAGAAGGCACGCAGAGCCCGACAGCAGCTCCCGAGATCCTGGCTCGAGTGGGTGAGCCACGGCAGAAGGATGCTCCTGGTCACAGCCCCGAGGCCTGCTCTGGATGTGCAGTACCCGGTGACCTCCTGGAGAAGAGATGGACAGCACTGGTCTGATCTGAGCAGCCACGAAGGATGCGGGAGGAGCCCATGGTGTACTGGAGGGGATGAAGGTGGGAAGAGCAGTTTCCAGGCCTCCTGGGGATGTGGCAGTTCCAACCTCCCCCGCCAGGAAAGCTATGGCTATAGCAGCCTACAACATGCCTCTTTTTAAACTAAATGTACAATAGTCCCCTTTATCTCCTTGTTCATGATGATAGTAATATCAAAATTCGACTGAAGAAAAATTATTTTAGAATGCTACAGAAAGAACAGGACTGGATTATCAGTGTATTTTCATGGACAATAAAGTATCACCAGTTCATGAAGACAAACTATATGGAGGATTTGTCGGAACTGCCAATTTCTTAAAATGTTTCTCATTTCTTGGTTATGGCTATTTTTGCAAATTTCCCTTTCAGAAATCACTTTTCTTTCAAACCAGATCATTGCCCTAGGGTTGTTGACCTTTATTTCGCCCATCTGGAAAACAAATGAAGCAGGAAGGATAACAATATGAGATACTGATCAGAAGTGCTGTTTGTTTTTTTGGAAGCTTGATTTCCAACTTCTGTATTTCCTCCCTAAAGGCACTGCCAGCAATACCCTGGATAACCACTCTGCAAGGGAAACCAGAAGCTTGGCCAAAAGTCTTTTTGTGGCATCTTATCGATGGTGAAAAGAAAGCTAAATTAAAAAAAAAGGCAGATGAATTGTAAAAGTGAATGCAGATGTAGCTGCAGAGTGGTTCTAGGGCCAGGTGAGGTAACTTGGTATTGCTACTAGAGCCTTGTCATTCCAGATTTGACCCAAGAAGTTTAATGAGAAGTTAACTAGGCAATGATAAAACAACAAACATCAAAGAGATGTAACATAACAATATTTGTAAGTAGACTTATGAAAAGAAGTATGCATGGGGAAGGGTTCATGAAGATGGCAGAGCCAGAAGGAAAAAGAAGAGAAGCCAAACACCTAACAGGGCAAACCGGTTTCAGTTTTTCTCACTAAGCAACGTTGACTCCCAAGACGTGGGTGCAGATGAATGGTGTGTTGTTAGACTTGAATTTGTTAATTTGGAGGCTCTGAGCCCATAGTTCTCACTGGTGAATTTAGGAGTTCAGTCATGCTGGAAATAAACCTGATTTGGGGGAATGATAGTAAGGCTGTAAATTTTTTTATTATTAGAAATCTGTGGGCAGCAAAATCAATAGATTTTAGGCAGTTCCGTTAAAAAAGGAATAATACATTTTAGTGTTCCTAAAATGCTATTCTTTTCTCAATAGTCTCATTGTTTTTCTCACCACTACATGTCATCCAGATATTGAATTAAGCCTTAAAATACTGTGCAGGTCTTTGTGGAAAAATATTGCCAAAACCCCAAGCACCAGACCCATGAAGCAGCTGTGGTTGAGCAAGCACTACCTGACCACGGATGGAGAAAGGGGGGTTATCTAAGGAGAAGGTGGCCAGACCAAGGAGAAGAGTCTGGGAGAGCAGCATTGAGTCCTTTGCTCGGCTGCCATCAGGCTACACTGCTGGCTACCGGGCAGAGCTGAAGGGAGCAGCAGTGGTTTGTGAGCACCGATGGAGACGTGCACCGAGTTAAACCCACACAGCTCTCAGGCTGCAGCACCAAACGTCAGAACCATTATGTATGCAGCTCCTGTGACTGCACACAACCTTGAATATCAGAATCTTCTTTGATGATAAATAGTATAAATGGTGGCTAGGACACTGAACTACCAGGGGATTGTTAGCATACCCCTGTACACGCCACTGAAGATGAGCAGCAGGGCTATTGGTGCAGAGTCTCCTCTGAAGGACAGACTGCTCGTATCCCATAATAGTAGATTCCATTTAAAAATAGCAGATGATAGTCAGAGGAATAATAAAACCTAGAAAATCATACCAAAACCCAGCAATACATCAAAGCCATTTTAATAGCTCTTAATACAGTCACTGACATAGCTACTGTACTTGCAAGGCTGGATGATGAAACAGGCAGAGGTTTCTGGTTTTACATTCTTTTCGTCCTAAAAGTTTCTGTTGCTTCTTGCATGTAAATTGTAGATAATGATTGTGCTGACAAGAGGTTGCACTTAGCTGACTCCGCTACGAGGTAAAATTGGAAGAAAATACCTGGTTAAAAGAACTTTTCTCACTTTTTCCCCCTTGGAAAAAAAAAAAAAGAGATGCAAGAATTTAATTGCACAGGGCTTCTTATATCTCTTGGCTGGCTACTGAACCAGTGCCATAACTCAGTGCTTCTGGATACTAAGAGCGGAAACATTATTTGATATAGTAGGGGCAATCCCATGCTTATCAAATCATCTTGCTTGCCTGTAAAGCTAAGCTCCAATTTATGATGTTTTATGAAGCCACGGATTGAGCTAAGGCTATAAAAATTGGGACTTAATATTCAGGAATAAAAATGCATAGAGTACCACTGAAGTGACATTTTTTTAAAGAACTTGTATATCCTCCTTGCATTAAGTATAAGCAGAGAGTGTGGCAATCATGGCACACTGTCCACTGGAGAAAACACAAGACAAACAGCACAGGTTTGCGATTCCTAAGACACGGGTACTTGCTGCGGTGCATGTATTAAGGCAGAATGACAGGTCATATAATAGAATAATGGCTAATAAACCACCATGCGTCCTAGGGCCCTTAGCGAGTTTATTTTTATTTTTAAACATTTTCCCTCTGAGAAAGCACAGCAGAGTCTCTCATAGCACATCTGCCCACCAGAGAGATTTTATTCTTCGAGTGACCAAACGCACAGAAAGAAATCGAAAATTTACATGGAGCTGTTTCGAGAGCAGCCTTTTCATTTACTCACCTGAAGAAATGATGAGATTTTTTTTCTTTTATGTGTTTGAAAAATGAAAGTAAGAGATGGAAAATTTTCTAATCCTTTCCTGCACTCTCCAGAACCACTGCTGCATCTGACACACTTTCCCACCACCTTCTCTCGCTGATCTTTTATTATAGTCATTAGGAGAAGACACCCATCAACTTAAATTATATCTCTAAGGCCCTGGTGGAGCAAAGCACATAAATACCTGTTTAATGTTAGATATCTATTGAGCAAAACATTTAAGCATTCACCTAACTTCCAAAGGTGTTCATATGACTCAACAGCTGCTTAAATTATTGCTGTGGAGAGAGAAGTTTATTTACACGCTTAATGTTAAATGCACAACTGATGTAACCTTCTAACCCAAGGTTGAAAATCCTTAGGAAAAAATAACTAAGATAAACAATTCTTGGATAATGGCTAAAAGATCACTTGATTTTTACTTTGAGATTTTGGGATCTAATTAAGGAGCAGGACTGACATGTTCAAATCTGTCCCACTGGCTACCCAAGGGGTTTGAGCACTAACTTGCTTAAGCTCATTTGAACTGTCCAGGTTTGATCATTAAAGGGACGTGCTAAAGGCAGATGCGAGCACCACACAGTCTTAAGGAATCAAATGACTTAAAGCCGTGCAAGACCTGAAGTCACTTTTAATATGATTTAAGGTATAAAAATGCTCAGTCTCTTAAAATGTCTTAAGGATATGCACAGATAACCTCTTCAGGAGCAGCCTGTGCCAGGAAGAAGTTATTCCCGCAGCTGCTCATTAAAACCCGCTTGCTTGAGGTTTTGAATGGATCTGTTGGCAAAGCAGTTCAAATGAGCATTTTAATTCTCTTCAGGAAAAAAAAAAAAAGGAAAAAAATCAGCTGAGATAGCTGTGACTAGTAATTCAAACAGTTTAAACCAACCTGGCTGAGGGGAATTAGGAGCATGTGCACACACTACCGGATCAGCAGGCTAAGAGGCAGCCGCTGGCAGCGAGGATGGCATCGACTAGCCCAAGTGGCTATTGCCTCAGCTGGCACACATACCGTGTTCCCATTCCTGTTTCACATGAGTCAATCATCTGTGTACTTCAAAGTATTTACTACAGCGTAGGCCCAGAAACGCTTAATATCTCCTTTTTAATATTTTTTCCTCAGTAAATAATGACAATTTGCACAAGATCCAAGGACACGGCACAGAGTTCAGGAGAAAGGATCCTTTAGATCCAGCATCACTGCCCATAACTCATTATGCAACCTCAGCAAAATTGAATAGATTACTTGAACGATCATTAAGAATCTGCAAAACAAATGACCAGGTAAAACTCCTGGGTACAAATCCAGTCTGGGGTTTCCATTCCCTGGATGAAGCCCTGGCTCTGCCATGTGAGTTTGTGTGCACCAGGTTGAAACTCCACCTGCAGATGGACACAGTGGAAAACACAGTGAAAGAGGCGTTTGGGGCCAGGGGTCAGGGGGATGTTTCTCATTAACAGACGGAGGGTTACTGTGGTGGACTCATGAGTACATTTCAGGTAATATTTTTAAAATATAGGGAAAAAATTTGTGATACAGTTGTGTAGTCAGCATTTACAATCCATGATTTCCTTCACACCTCTCCATGTTCTTCCCTGGAACTGACAGAGCATGTAAAAAAAAAATCTAATCCATGCCAAGGCAGAAAAACAACCCACTAAACCACCATCTAAAACAGGAGGTTTGAACTCATTGAGACTCTATTATATGCTTGAGTAACTCCTGCAACAATAGAAAGCTATGCATGATTATATAGGCAAGTAGAAATCTGCATGGCAGATGTTGTCCTTACTGCCACACACTGAAGTCTCATCAGTGGCCTGGATACTATCTTCTCTACTATTGGCCATCTGAGGCGTTCACACCCGGGTAAGATGGTAATGATGCATGAGTCAGGTACCCCTTATTAGATGTTCAATTTGACTAAACGTAAACTTGGTATAAAAGCAAAAAATGTCACTGATGGAGTATCCCCGCAGAAGGGAAACTAAAGCTCGAGGGCTATCAGCTCTGCAGAGGGCGTGCAGTGTTTAAGATAAAATAGGCTGTTGCTATTAGCCTGATCTACAAAGGGCATCTAAACACATTTCCGTTGGATGTAGCTTGCTCTAGGTCTCCAGAAGCCTAACTCTATAATAGGCCCTATCACTCCATCTCACTGTTTTGTTTTTTAGGGGTTTTTTAAATTCCTCTTCAGTCTCCTTCCATAGTGAGAGAAGACAACTTCCAATAACAAAACCCCACCACAGCTTTCTTATTTTGAGCAGATTTTCAGCTCGTTTAGACCAGCACAGCATTATCAGCTATCGGTGGACAAATACCAGAGACAGCAGCTTTGGGGCTCAGCTTAGGTAAGAAATTTCAATAACGAGCAGTAAAGACGGTTCCATTTGACACACCTGGAACATGAGTTAGTTGTGCAGCTTCAACCAGTGTTAATGAATTCAGCAAGTAGCAACGCTTCACCGTAACAGTGAAATCTCATAGTAACCATCAGATTAAATAAATATTTTAAAAAGCCCCACAAAACCAAACAACAAAATCCTTGAGAATGTAAAATATTGACAAATGTCACATTTAAACTCACGGGTATACGCTAATCACATTGAAAGAGGTGGATGCCTGAAGTAGCTCCTCTGTTTTCCTTTATTTTCCCCACCACTGTACAAAACCAGGAGGGGTACCAGCTCCAGGCAGGGTACGGCTGCAATCCAGACATGGCGAACTGGTGTCTGGGTGGCATGACTGGAGAAGACCACCTGGCCAAGCGCTTGTGTCGGCAGCCCACCCCAGCAGCACCCTTGGTCCACAAGGGCCATAGCTGGGCTGGAGGAACAACTGCAGGTCTGCTGTTACTGCCCACCTTCATCTGGCTTCTCTCAAATTTTGTTTCCACCATTTATTGGCAATTACCGGTTCCGTTGCTGCTGCTAAAGCAGATAGAGAAGGCAATGATAAAATGCAACAACAACAAAAAAGTGGAGCTGGAACAAAGGAGGTGAGAGAGGGAAGGGCTAGAAGAATGAGCGGAAGAGATTTGGGTTTAAAACGTGGTCTCTTGCATCTGCCATTTTCAAAATAGCCTTATAATTTACAATTTTCTAACACCCACACTTGATTGTCAGAGCTGATAATTTTATCAGAAAGTAGTGATCGTTAGTATTTTTCTTAAAGTCTTAGCTCTCTTGAGGCAATGGATTTATGTGACCTATATGATGTCCATTAATCTAGCTCTGTTTAAAAAAAAATATTATGACCCTTATGTTTTCAGAGGAAAGTTTTAGACTATGAACCTTTAAGGATGTGGAAGAAAGAGAAAGAAAGAAATTAGCTTTTTCTTTTTAAACCAAAGTCCTAATCTGGGGAAGACCTGACTAATCATTTCTAAGCACTTGATGATGGGCATTTCTCTCATGCTGTCATCAACAGTAACATTGGAAAGCATTGGTAAAAGTATTTACCAAATGGGTAAAGGGAAAACCATCAGTAGCAATAATGCCTCTGCATCCCCAAACACATTTGCATGGGTACACTGGGAGAGCTCACAACCTTTTGTACAATTCCTTATAGCTGTAGTTCACACGTTTGTACCTGCAAACCACAAGATACCTGCCTAATCTCTCCACCTGGACATGGAAGTGGGAACTGCCTAAGTACACAAACTCAGAGCTTGCGTGAACTCTGTAAGGAATAAGGTTCTCAAACTCTATGTTGTATCAAGGGTAACTGGTGGTCACACCAGCTCTGTCAGCTGTGGAGTAACTGTCATGGGGGCAGAGCTCTGCCCTGGGTGCTTTCATCCTGGGAAAAGAGCTGTATGGAAACCCTGTGCCACCTTGATGGCCTTCTAAGAAAAAAATCCAGCACTTGTAATTAGCAAAGAGCAATGCTGAGCACAGGATTTGCACAGGCTGTTTCCTCGGGTCGTTCAGATGTGGCTCACCTTACTCTTCTCTTAAGCAGACCACTCTGATCAGGGAGGAGGTACTGGCGTGATTTTGATTTTAGTCACTCTCATGACCTATTTCAACGAAGGGTGAAGTGCAACTGCTCATCAGCATGGTTTACATAAATATACGTATCGCCTAGTTATGCAAACGCCTGCCTGCAACTGTTCAATAAACTAGAAAAGCACTACCTTCATTCAGGTAGTCCATCATTTTAGAAACCCAACGAGTTTATAGAAATGATTGTCAAAGACCCCATCATTTTGCAGTTAGTATAATTAATAAGGTGTGCACAAAATCTAAGAGTGCTTTAACACATGTTTTCAGTAGAATTGCATTATTGTTATGTTATAATAAAAGAGAGCCACATGTTAACAGAACACCAGGGACCCAATCTGATGCAACTGTTAAACATCAATAGGAAAATCAGAGGGGAAATATCAAGTTTCCTTTAAAATAATTTTGTTTTTCAAGAGCTGTGACTTTTATTTAGTAGATTTTGTGAAAGAGCCACTGTTTATAAAAATTATTGGGTAGTGTTGGCTGTCAGAAAACATAAACAGGCAATTAGTGCAATAAGTAGAACGATACAATGAACTCCTCCTGGCAGTCTCCTATCGGGAGCCAAGCAAGGCCCTGATTTGATGAACAATTAGGCATGTGTTTAAGTCCCCCAGATCATTCTGGGAGTCTACTGGGACTACTCACACATTAAAGTGTGTGCAAGTGGTTTGTAAATGCTCAGAAATGCCTTGGGGAAACAGGATTGAAGGGGCAGTCAGTGATTTTGTTGCGATGTGGTACCACCTAAAAGCCATTTCAGAAAGCCACCTTGAAGCATAAAGTCCTGTGCACAGTTTGGATTAACATTAATGGATACAACCTATTTGGTAGCCTTGGAAAGACTGTTTACTTGTGTCTCCCTACTCAACATCTGAATTCTACACCGTGTTTTCCTGCTGAGTGTCAGTGGTGGCGATAGCTGGCCCTGCAATGAAATGATGAGTTTTGACCTTGGTAGTGAATGTGGGCTGATGGTCTGCGGAAACACGAAGGACAAAAGGGCCCTTACAAGAGAAATGTTATGAACTGCTCAATGTCACCCAGTTATCTTCATTTCTTCCACTCTATAAAAACCAATGGACCTGATTTCTTGCATGAAAACCTGACCATCGGTTGGTCTGAAACTTCTCTCATTATCTTTGCTTCAGACTTGCACATCATCTCCTGCCCATGTTTAATCCTTAAAGTTACTCTGATGGACCTAAAGGCAGAAAAAAAACCCTAATAAAATTAACTCCCTCTGTGGTATCTCAATATATTTTTGGAATGATTTTGAATGACTGGGCAGGACCAACACACATGGCACTCCGGACACCCACCCCAGTATTGCTCCCAAAGGACAGTTCTCCTGACCTTGTTCTCAGAAACAGGGGTTGTTGTGGGAAGCACACAAGGGATACTGAAAAAGATTTGGTGATGGAATAATCTGAAACCAAGTTTTTCCTAAGGAGTTCTCACAACAGGGAAAATTTCTGGAGAAAACTTCTCATCTGTTGATGGAATGTGGGCAGAATTAATCAGAGAAATAAATGCTGCCAAGAAAGATGTTTTTTCTTTCTCCTTCTCCAAATAAGGCATACAACTAAATCTTCTCCTAACACAAGTCCACCAAAGCCAGGGCAGCTATTCCTACCAACACCCTGTTTTTCTCATTTTTAATTTGAGTCGGTCTCAGTTTTTGGGTTTGGGGAAGCACTGACACTTCGATCCGACGAAGTTATCGTTGGTCTCCTTGCTTCAGTGGCTTCTTACCAGTTTGAAGCACTAAAGAACCATTTTCTCAAGCCTATTTGATCAGACAGCTCTACCTCCTAGAGAACTAATTCCAGGAGCAGAACTCTGCATGACCTTCATTACCCAGGAGACAGAAGGTGGGCTGACTCTTGCCACCAGGCTCCTTCTCATCCCTCTGTTTTGTACATACTAGAAGTTGACCTAACTGGTTCATCACGATTCTAATTGGAGCCTTTATGTTACATGCAAAAGTACTTAAAACCTACACTTAAAAAGGATGCGAGTCAGGCAATGAGGCACAACACTTAAACTCTGCTCGTCTATAATATATATTCCTATGTACGGAAAGCATGGACAGTGTCAAATGAAACAAGTAATTAGTCCCCCTCTAAGAGTGAGCAGTTCAAACTGTAACATCATGCCAACCGTGATTAAGAGTGATACAGCACATCATCATTGTCAACACTATTCAACCAATATAAACCTTAGTTAGAAATGTACTTGTCAGAGAAAAATGCGCCTTTGATTTCTATTACACTTTCCCCAGTAATTGCTGTCATCAGTGGCAGGTTATTATTACAGTTGAATAGAGTTTCAGTAATTACTTTTGCACAGATTCTAACAGCTTTTAGATTGAATGATATTCTGACAGTTTGAATACTCTTGACAACAATTACCTTTTTCCTGGTTAACACTGATTCAGGAAAATTAAAAATTAAATCTGTTCAGAGGAAACACTTATGTATGGCACTAGTAAGTGGGTTGATACAAAAATGTGTAAATTGCAGAATGACTTAGAATAAAAAGTTCTTTTGCTTTTCCTCTTATGCTTTAAAAAATCAGCACTTAGGGTACATGCAGTACATGCTGGTTAGATTACCAGTAAATAATGCAAAATAATTTAAAGCACTTCTAAATCCACTTCCTACTGATCAGCTTGAAATGGAGAAAACACTATTATGGAGGAAGGCTTGTTGCTCCCATCCTAATTTTTGTCTTTGGTAACAGTCAGATAATGGCTTTTGGCTTTCAAACCATTATTCTTAATCTCACATCACTAGATTATTAAAAAAAAAAACCCCAAACCCAACAACAACAACCAAGCAAACTGTTTTACAGTGGTAGCCTAGAGAAACCCAACTTGTTATTTCTGAAAAATTTATCTAATATTGCAGGGGTCATAACTCAAATGGCTTGATTAAAAAAAGAGTCTCATGCACAGAGCTCTCCAATTTAATTTCCCTTTTTGACAGGATAACTGGCCTTGTGGATAAGGGAGACAGAGTCAGTGTGATACATCTTGTTATTAGTGAGCTTTTTGATACTGTTTCACATGTCATTCTTATAATAAAACTAAGAAAATATGGTCTAGAACTAGATAAAATTACCATAAGGTGGAGGGAACAATTGGCTGAAAAACTGCTCTCAAAGAGCAGTTATCAATGGTTCACTGTCAAACCGTAAGGAAATTTCAGGTGAGATTCCTCAGGGATCTGTCCTTGCTCCAGCTGTGTTCAATATTTTCATAATGACTCAGTTAAAGGGAAAAGAGATTACATTTATAAAATTTGCAATGTTGAGGAGCTGGGATGGTGGGAACCCTTGGGAGGCTTGGATCAAAATCCAAGAAGATATGAACAGTTTGGAGTGATGGTCTGAAATTAAGATGAAATTCAATAAAGCCAAGTGTAAAGCATTGCACTTACAGAGGAGAAATCAAATGCAAATGGGAAACTGCCAGTAAGGGAGCTGCATTACAGAGAAGAGTTTCAAAGTTTCAGTGGTCTACAAGCTCAGTATCAAACCAGAATAAAACTGCTCCAGAAAAGGTGATTTCAGGGATTTGTTAACAAGAGATCTTACACTAGACGACCGTTGCAATTATCATACCCTTATTAAGACGGGGCCTCAGCTAGAACGTTGTGTCCCCTCTTGAGCTCATACGTTTAGAATGGTGCAAAGAAACTGAAAAGAACTGGACAAAGTCCAGCTGAGAACAGCAAGAATAGTCAGGGCAGAAGTAACATTTCTTATGGGAATAAGATGATGCTCTTCAGTTTAATAATTATATCTCTCTAATTTTTGCTTTAACAGTCTTCCAGTTGGTGAAAGGCTACTGTTTCAAACACGCTGGTTAACCTCCTTCAGTGTCCTCCAGAAAAAGTCAGAGACCTTTTTTTTTTTTTTTTGACAGTTTAGCACATTTGTTTTGAGATTTGAAGACAGTTCCCATAACACAGAAACGTGCTTGCACACACATGACTTCCACAAGCTTCTTTCCCCGCTAGTTAAAGCAGAGCAGGATAAGCGCAGCCCTGGTTCCGGGAGCTACCGGAGCTTTGCGTGCTCCAGGTTGATGGGAGGAGCAGTAAGTTCAGAGATGGGAACTGCCAAAGGAGACCTACTAACGACAAAGACAAAAGATGACCATGGTCCCTGTAGAGCGAGATGAACACTAAACTAAACTCACCTAGCTGCCATGCTGGTTAAAACACACTTTAAAACCCCCCAGAAATACTGTCAACACACATTTAGAAAGGGTGGGCTGGAGCATACAGGACAATGATACTTATCTGAAACTCGTGACATCTTTTAATATTTTCCTTTCAGATTTTATCTCCCTTTTACTTTCTGAGCTTTTCATCCTCAAATCACACTTTCACTATTTCTTCTGCTTCCATATTAAAAAGTACCAAGGTTCTGTAAGATCATTTTTATATCAAATTTAAGGAAAACATAAAAGCAAATTTTACAAGGCTTACAGTTGGATCATAGCAGGTGGTAACACTGCACTAACTGGAGAACATTTACTGTTTGTTACCTTAGTTTCATTGCCTTGACTAAAAAGGACATGACTAAGTACTACTGAAGGACGAGACTCATAATAATAAAACCCACAGTGCTCCAGCTCTTCTTGCCTTGGATCAGGAAGCAAACTTGCACAACCTGCAAGGGAAAGCAGCTTTCAGACAGCATTGGGTAAGGGCTCGGGGGTTTCTGCTCACTGGATATAACTTATTCTCATAGAAATGGGGGCAAAATGAAAAGGAGTGGGTGAAGCCTTATCTCTTCCTCCACACCCATCTCAACCAATGTGCATGGGGATGTGCATCGTTCATGCGTTCATAGGAGAGATGCTGCTCTACATATGGAGTCTGTTACAAAGCTGCGATTGAGCCTTTAGCTTTTGATGCTCCTACCTAACTCTGATCTACGTGTGTATTAAACTATCATTGTCTTTTTTCCCTGCTCATTAGAATTATAGATTTAGTTTATTGTTATACTTTCCATAGAGCTTTCTCTTTTTATTAGCATTGTACAATCTCTACAAAAGCAAAATTTAGTCCTTTCAGGGAGCTGAAAGGAAGCTATCTTTTACATGACAAATCCAACATTATCATATGTAAACCTCATTTACTATGTAATGCCTTTCTGTTTCCAGTTCATTAATTGAATGAAACCTATTTTCACATGCTGGTAGGCAGCAGTATTCTCCAACTAACATAGATGGTGTTTTGAGGAAAAAAAAAAAGATGTAACACTAGAAAATATTTAATGTAATGGTTGCTCCAGAAATATATGGATTTCTAAAAAAAAAAAAACAAAAAACCAACTTCTTACTACACTTCGCAAAACTAAAAAAAAATGATGGCTGGAGTCTGGAGCTAATCTGAAATTTATTTTATCCCAGTCAGATTAGCTGCTGCAAAGTAACTGCTTAACCTTTCATAAAGTGAGCAATCTGACTCGAGTAACTGTTATTGCTCTCATCGGCCCAGGGAGCAGGCAGTGACTCGAGGCAAAGCCCATCCCCATACATGGGGGGACCACCCTGCCTAGTGTCACAGCTGCAGATGTCCCCGAAATGACACAGCACAGCTGTGAATTGCTGAGAGAAGAGATAGCATACGTTGTCCCCTATTTATTGATGACGTACTGATATCTCGTGTATCATCCTAAAGCTTTCACCACCACACTCTCTTTTAGAAGAATATGCTTTGGTCCCAAAAAGTCATACCAGTGAGAACATCTCAGTACAGTTATTGTAAGCTCCAAGAAAATACCCTGCCCATTAAGTCTCCTCCACGTATACAGAAAATTTTAAAAGTTGATGATATAAATGGCGTCTCCACAGGGTGAGGGCAAGCTATGAGTCTACTCTTGCATTGGAGAACAAAGGTGATCATTTAAAAGTGATATAGCTAAGACTCTTTTGACATCTTAATTAAGACCAGACTACCTAATTATTAAAAATATATTTTATGAACTTCTGTAAAAATAATTTCTTCTATGCAGGTTTTGCCTGCCTTGCTTCAGAAAAAACATGAAATTACACAGCAGCTTGGTACAAAAATCTACCTCAAATTATGCTACAATCATCCATTGTTTCCTTATCAAGACATTATCCCACCTGTCTCAGCTGGTTTACTCAAGCCAAAGTTGTGCAGTGTATTTGGGTAGAAACTTGCCTGATAAGCTACCACTTTTTGGTCTTCATTGTGTATTAAAAGGACACTTGTAATGCCAACTATGCTACTATAAGCATGTGTAGAGATACATATTCAAGGACAGCGGAAAACACATCTTAATTTATAATACATGACACTTTTGGAGATACAAGACTAATGTTTGTAATTGAAAGACCCTGGGAATTATTTTGGGTTTTATTTTTTCCTCACAAGACAATCTGTAGCTCTGAAAGAGCAATAGCAATAAAGCTCCTCTCAGGTTCCAGGCATCTTCCTTTAGAAAAACAACTATTTTTTTAAAGTTCTATTTAGGTCCAAGGAAAAAAGAATAACAAAAAGATGCAGCTGAAAGGGGACTTATTAAAAATACCTCTTGTTCAGTATTTGCATTAATGTGGTGTGAAAAGTAACACCGACGGCATTTTTCTATGGTACAAAATAAGGCAGCATCACCAGCACGCAGGTGATCACACTGCCATGGGCAAACCAGAGTAACAGGAAAGGAATGAAATGATGAAGAACCAACTTCAAAGTCTCACCCTCACCCCACAAGAGAAAATTCTGGGCTGGATATTGGGGTCTCAGCAGCCCAAAGTGGTGTGTGGACACCATCAGAGTTTCAGAGGGCTTTAGGCTGTGGTACCACTTCAGCTCCATAATGTAAACAAGCCAACAAACCGATATTAAAATGAGAAAAATTGGCAATTTAAAGTTGTCTACTACATCCCTTTTCTTTTGGGCCTCAATCCAAAGCCTTTAGAAGCCAAAGAAACGACAAGCTCGCAATTAGTGAATATGACCAGTTAGTGGGTCTATTCTGAATGAGCTTTTAAATAAAACAGTAAGCGAGCCAGGGAAAAAGCAACTTACTTGTCTATCTCAGGCCAATTTCTTTTAAGCACAGTTCATGTTACTTTAAAATCAATTCCTTTTAGCAATAGTTTCACCAGGACTATGTCATTCCAGAGGGAATGGACTTAAAACCTCTTATTGCCAAATAATTTAATCCTGGAATGTCTGGAAGTATATTGTCTTCAAATAAAACTAATTCATAAAGTGGGTGGATTTGTCATTGGTTTGGCTTTTTGTTATTTTTTTGTTTTTAATCAAAAATGTTTCCTGACAACTCCAAAACCAAATTACATACACGGAAAAAAAGTTCAGTTACAAAGCTTTTTACAAAAACCACAGAGCCATAGGAGTACAGAATGGCTTGCTAAGTGAGATAAAACTGCAGCTGACTGGAAGCAAAGAAAACAGAAATAAACAACTCCAAAATGTTTCTGAATAGCCAGGTTGCCAAATGCTGCCAACTGTTGGAGCAGGCAACATGAAAATCTGTAAAACGTTCCCAGAAAAGCAACACCTTGTCGCTTTCTTGCTATCTCATGGCCTCACCAGAACACAAACCATGGTTGCTGTTCACTACCATAATAAGTATTTTTAACCACACTCATATCAAACAAAATTCCAAGATGAGGAATAAGGGGGGTGGAAGCATCCCCGCTAGCTAGCATGTTGTCAGAGCACCCGCAGCCTTACCGCCCTTCCCATCCCCCAGGCAAGGACCAGTACAGCCCAGCAGCCCCACACTCACGCAGGCTGTGCCCAGCATAGCTCCCTGAATCCCTCTCCTTTTGCCCCCTCAGCAGCAGATATTTTCCTTTGCCCGTTCCCACAGCTGAAACAAGAACTCTCCCGGGTGTTTCCCATGAGACTGAATAAACCAGTTGCATTTGTAACCTTTTAAAATGCATTAGAAATAAGTAGTGAGAACTATAGTCACCTCTAGTTATCCTCCAGGATTCCCTAGTTATAAAATCACCGCTTTGCCCATGGCTTAGTTTAAGTGAAGGCACTAAGTGTGCTGATCATTTCGCTTTAGCATCTAGTGTGCCAGCAGTGTCCGATTAACAGCTTTCCATCCCTATTCAAGCATCTTTGTTAGGAGTAAGTCTTTGCTCTTTTAGATCCTGATCCAAAGCCTTTCAAAGGAATTGAAAAGTCTCCTATTGAAGGGAAGGGGTGTGCGCCCTTGCTAATTGTTCCTTTCACGTTAGAGTGAAAACAAATTCTTCACCTTTCATTTTAAATCCATGAAGTTCAATCCTTTGATATATTGGACCCTTATTTTAAGTATGCTGATGAAGAGAGGAGGGGAAGGGGAAGACAAAGCCCAGGACAGAGGGCTGCGCGTAGGCTGCGAGTATGTATGTGATACAGACCGTGCAGTAAGGCTTGATACATCACAAGGCTTGGATGTCACTATCCAGAAAGGCTCCAAATGTTGCAGGGTTCAGAAGTTCACTCTATATGCTACAGTTAAAATATTTTTTGCTCACCAGCAGACCTGAGCTCAGAAAGCCACTCTGATGCTCCCCAACAGCTGCTTGCTCTGAATCATTCGTTTCTTCCCAGGAAACTAATTTTTTTGTTTTGGTATTCTCCCAGATTGAGGTGTCATCTCTATTCAAGGCAGAGGTGTGGATGGAAGAAAGTGGGAGATCTAGAGAGCGTGTAAGCTTTGGTTTGGGGTATCTCACTGCCAAAAAGGTATGGAGAGATCACAAGACCAAGAGATGTGGCTGCTGAACAGAAACAGTGAATTCTAATGGAAATTAAAAGTTAAGCATGCATGTGTTACAGCGACAATGGAATTTTACAAATATTTTAAATAAAAAACCTCAATTAATGTCATTTTTTTAGAAAGCTGGGTACATATCTCGGCAGCTTCGCAGCGCCATCAGCCAGGATGGCAAAGCACGGAAAACTCCATGGTGGGAGATAACTAAAGGCTGCCTTTAAAATGACTAATGTCTTAGCCCTGGGAAGGAGATGAACTATCTGGAACTAATAGATGTTTCCATCTGTAGGTTAAAAAAGCCCATAGAAACATAATGATACAAATAAATACAGATCAGGGAAGGGGAGGGGAAGGGGGAGGGGCGGAACGCAGCAATAGCACATGGCTGGTATAACATGGTCTGCTGGAGAAGTCCCCAGCCTGTGTGCGTAAGGACAGCAGACTGCTCTGAACAGACCATCCATCCCACCGTGACATAAATACCGCTGTTTTGGCAGAAGGAGAAGAATTCTTAGAGGGAGAAACATATAAAGTGCAATAATAACCTGGAAACATACCTTAAAAAATGCCTTCTTACAATGAAATCATTTTTCTTCCCTCCACAAAGAAGGATTTCACCCCGGAGTTGTTTCTAAAAGGTGGTAAAACATAACAGATGAATGTTGCCTTGCATAAGGAACACACACATGCATTTAAATCACTTAGATTTTACTTTTTTATGATGCAATTGTGAATTGTGTTATTTTGCATTTGTAATTAGAGGTTGAAACAGATGGTAAAGGCTTGGTTTAAAGTGTTGTACTGGAGTACACAGCTCTGTGTAGCAGGTCTCCTGGTCCACTGGGTGCTGAGGATAGAAACCATACCAGGAGGTGGTCAAATAGCAAAGGGTTTGCTGTACATCACAGCATTCTGAAAAGTACCAGAAGAAAGTTTCTGGAAGGTCAACAAGCATTTTTGGAAATCTATTATTTCTTTTCCATAAAAGTACCCAAAAAAAGCCCTCCAAAAAAGTGTTCTCACTATGGCACTCTAATTTTGGCAGTTGGGGTATTTATGTTTCAAGATATCTAACGCTGTATAATTAACATAGTGAGAAGAGGAAGAAGATAAATAATGTTTATGCAATGGCATAAGCGGGCTTAAAAAATGTATTTCTTGCTGTCTTGGAGGCTGAGGACTTAAAGAAGAAGCTGTCACAGATTGAAGTATGTAGAGGTCTCACACCAGCTTGTCCTTTCACTGAAGACCCCTGAAATTGCACCAGACAAAACCCTAGACCAGGGCTCCTGCTTTGGTTCAAGGCCTATTGCAAAAGGAATAAAGAAGCTATTTTTTTCTGAAGGCTGTTCTTTATGAAACGATGTGGTGATTTCAGTTCATTTTAGTGTACCGGTGTCCCTGTCACGGAGGATCTGCTGCAGATTATTTGATGGAGTATAATAAACTTTCCAAAGGTCTGATGAGATGTCTCACAGAATTCTGCTGCAGGGATACAGCAGACCTGTTCCAAAGCCCCATAAAGTCAATGAAACAACCCAATTTTACTTTTGTGGCTCTTCTATTAGATTCTTAAATTCCTATTTTGTGTTACCCTATAGGTCAAGAGAAGCATTGCTCAGGACAGTGTCAAGCCCATCCTCGAATGTAGTAGCATAGCTAAGACAACGAAAACACCCCAAAACTAAACCACAGAAGTAAAGGGGCAAGACATCTCAGCAGCACATGGTGAAGCAGCCAGTATTTTTATGCGTGCAACAGATTTTGCTCTGAATAGCTTATTTTTATACAACTCAGTTAAACCTAGCCAAGTCCGGCAGGGGACAAATAACAGCGCAAGTATGGTGTCTCTACTCATATTTGCAAGCTTATGAAACAGTATCGAGATTAAGAGAAGACAGACTCAGGTCAGACAGCTCACAGCACCGTAGCGTTACTCCTTGACCACAGAAGCAGCCTCACTGCAGACCTTGTCAATAATTAGTTTTCCACACAACATCACTTATAGAGCTAGAAATGCTTCGAACATGAAGAAATGTGAATTCACCACATCGCTATGTGACAGAGAATGTAACCTGTTCTTGGAGACACCTGAAAACGCTGTTCAGTGAGTGCCAAAAGCTGAGCATCAAAGCTGGAAACAACCCCAGCAGTCTTATTTCGTAGCCTGTGAGCAACCACAGTGTACTCTGGGCCTCAACTCTTTTTAAATAGGTTGAGCTAGATCCAGATTTCTGTCTGCTTCATCCAAATTACATTAAAATCAAGAAACACCATGACCAAAAAGCTCTGCTTTTGTGCCATAATTACAGGTCACCAGAGCTGTGCAAGGTAAGGTCTGAAAGCTGCTGTGATGCAGCAGAAGACCGGGTCGTTTCCTCCTGTTTGCTGGTCGTGTTCTCAGACTGCAAGACCTTCTCCACCAAGAGCTCAGCTAATTTTGAAGTAGCTGAGATCAGGTCTTCAATTTCTTTAGGATTTCTGGAGATTCTGCTGCTAAAGTGATTTTTCTAAGCCACCAGCTTACTTAGAAGAGTCTGTTGCTTGCAGCACAGAGCATTCTTGCTTCTTAGGTGATTTCTGCCATCATTACCAGCATCACTGCATGGTTTAAACAGATGTGGGAGCAAAAACCGAAATGATACAAGGGTCTGGGTATATCACTGGAGCTTTTGAGTTTAATGTGGGTGTGCAATTTTTACAGCTCTGTCCTAGCATCCCATCATCATTTAAAGGAGGCAGTATTTTTCTCTCATTCAAAGCACTTATCTACTTTGTTTCTGGGTTTTTTGGGTTTTTTTGAAAGCAAATTTGTTGTGGATAAAGCTAAATCATTCACAAATGACACAATCTTCAAGCAATCATCTCACAAACCAGATGAATTATATAACTAGAAAAGCATAAACTCCTAAACTACAACGTGGTTAATCTTGGCACTGCTTTTAGTGACAAGGATGGCATGTGTATTTTCCCAGAATCCTAATAACAGGACCGAGAGCCAGCAATCCTTCCAGCCCCAATCAGGAAAACCCCTCCAGAAACACCGAAATTCATTATTATGTCAACCAGATGAGATTTAATAATAATGAGTTCCTTCAAGTTTTATCTTTTTTGCTACTTTATTCTGATAATAAGATTTTACAATGAAATACCAATGAGGACATACAAACCTCTTTTGAAAAACACTCTGTCCATTACTCACCGAGGGCCAAATGTTAGCTAGCACGTGTATCCTTTTGAACTTGAATATTCAGATTCTGAGAGTCCCCACAAAGAACAATGATAAAGTTCCTTTTCTGTTTAAAGGAGGATGTAAAGGGTTTCTCTGACTTTGCTGTGCTCTTTTTGTTTAAGAGTCCCCCTTACAAATGCAGCTTGCCATCTACTCCGAAGGGTTAAAGTCTCTCTGAATCTACCAAAATGGACTTTTTTCTAAGACAGGCCTTCAAAAGTCTGATGCAGGTTTTTAAAAATTCTTTTGCTGTACAGATATTGGTAGCTCTTAAAATTAACTGTTTAAAGGATGCTATTAGGTCAATGTTTGATGCTTTTAAAATCAGAGCTTAGAGGCTCTGGCTCACATCTGAAAGTTATTTAAGTTAACCTTCACTGAGGTTTTCTTTAACTTGTGGCTTGGTCCGCTAGTACATTTTGTTCTGCTATGTGCTAATACTTGGTGAATGTAAGAGGACATTTGAGTACACTTCTTGCACTTTTCAGAACACCCTGTAATATTCAGTGAGTAAAACTTCTTAAAAACCATGTCTTATTACAGCTTTGGATGTCCTCAGGTCCTGTGAGAATACGGAAAAAAAAATCAATCTAATTTTTAAATATAATTACACTTATTTTTTCTTTTTAATGAATTAACATTGAAGGGTTTTTTTCAGTAACCTGCACTTTCACATATGGCTAAACTTGCCTGCTCTGGCTGCCTTGCTGATGCAGATGGTCCTCACAGGCTCTCCTGCCAGCTCTGCCGTGCACTCTGTGCTGTGCAGTTGTGTTGTGCAGCCTGGAAGCGCGCGGGGAGCTCCTGCAGAGCCGTGCCTGAGCTGGAAAGGCCTCCAGAAAAATCCCTCAGAGGTGCCATGTGCACGCGGTGGCACGGGACATGCAGGGCAGCCCCTGAGCACCTGTGCCTCTGCCCGCAGCACCTCTACCTTCCCAGTGACCACCCGTAGCCCAGGACAGCATGGGTGTCCACATGTCACTGATGCTGGAGATGAGAGTGTTCATGAGCTACTTGTAAAAATATATAGAAATAAAATATGGCATTTATTCAGCTAGTGAGTGTCAGGTACAGATCATGTTTTGCTACCATAATTAATAATCAGCAGGACTGGTCAAGGAATAAAATATAAATGATTGCATTAAACCACCGACCGTCACCACTCTGACTAATAAAAAAAAAGATTAAAAAATTAAAAAAAGATAAGAAAAATGGACAAGGAGGAAAATATGAACAAGGAAATTAAGAGCCAAGAACCAAAGTGGGCTGGAAAAGAGGATACAGGAGGCAAGGAGAAAGTAATGGGTAATAATTTGAACAAGGAGGGGTAAGAGCAGGTTCGCTCTTGCTGCAGCACAAATGACAGATCTTAACCAAAGGCAGGATCCCAGGGAGAAGAGCCAGGAATTCGACAGGACAAAGTAATGAGGAAGATGGGAGGGACAACGGTTTGTGGCGAGGATGGATTAGGATGTATCCCCAAACACTTTCAGCATGACAAGGAACATCCCCCTACCCCTTTTGGGATCATGAGGAGCATTCTATACCTCCTTGAACCTTGATATTCATTGCAGACCTTTCCATAACAGTCACAGAACAAGCGCATGTTTTCTCACACATGCTGTTTGAGCTGACAAGACTTTGACAACTTTAGCTATTTCAGTATTGCTATCTGAGGTGTGCTACTATTGATAAACTGCTTCAGCACAAGGACGCGTCTTGCCAAAGAGCAACTCAGAAAGCTCCAAGCCCTTTCTCACTCCTAGTAGGTCATTTCCTGCCAAAATTGGAGCAAACTCTTTAAATGTGTGTCTATCCCATCAAAAATACATCCCACATACTTCTGAAGCACCTGACAGGGTACTCGTAATCCAGCCCCAACGTGGGACCTATAGCTACTACCTTCAAAGTCCAAGCCATCGTGCCGTAAGAAACAGTGCAGGGATCTAGTCTGACATCATTCACTCGCAAGAATCAAAATCTGTAAGCTCAAAATCAGCGTTTTAAACCACTATAGTGTCCAGATCAGTATGTGGGTATGACAAGGAGTCACGTTGATCATATACGGTTTATATTAATTATGAGGAGCATTCATTAAAACAACTCTTGGGATAACTACCACAATTATCTACCCTATTAGGTTGTTATGAGAATGATTTTTAATATTTTTCAATGACTTTATTTTTTCTTACTAGCAGGGCAACATTTACTTAGTGCTCAGATTTAAAAGAGCACTCTAGCTGCAGTCTTATCACTTGGATTTCTTCACATTTTCTAAATAGGAAAAGAAATAGATAAATCATAAAATGTTCCTATAAATACCTGTTTACCATGTTTTGTGATGGGTGTGGGCAAAGAAATTGAACCAGAATGCCATAAGAACACATTTTCTTTGGGGAATTCATTCACATCTGTTCCTGTATGATGACAGGAAAAACAGAAATTACCAAAAAAAAAAAAAAAAAAGAGAGAAAAGAAAGTAAATGTAATTTTCAAAAGGAAAAATGGCTTCCTCTCATCTTTAGCTGAAGGGTTCTGATGAGTTTTTATTCTACCTGACCCAATTAGCTCAATTCTAATAAAGACCTAATGAAGAAAGGAGAGACACATCATGAAAATTAACTCCTTTCTGGAAGGGAGACGGGTTTCTGAAAATAAGCATACCTGGCAAATACACTTGCCTGATTGTTTGCCAATCCTAACGCATCCCTTCAGCACTGGTTGACGCACTGCATGCAGCCCCTAGCAAAACAGTTTGTGTTTGCTACATTTAGTAAAATTTGAACACATAAGGTCTTGTTGACATGTCATCATAGTTAATGGGCAAGTCGTATCAAATGAGAAGAAATACTCCTTCCCTCTTTGCCTCTGGCAAGTGAGGATGTGTCATTGATCCCACCGCTTTGAGGGGGCACAGGGCTGCGGGTGCTGGAGACCTGCTGGTGCCTGGGAGCAGGACCCTGTCCCAGCAACTCCTGCAGCACTGACACAAGACAACTCGCTCACTGTGTCATCAAATCTACCAGCTGGGCTTATCACCTCACATGGGAATTGAGTTGGGAGAAGAATGAGAGGGTGTGGATTATTCTGTTTACAGAACCTCTTTGCTCCCCAAGAATGTTTTCAATTTTCCCTTTGAAATTTAGATCAAACAACGCTGTCAACATCAATTCCTTTCTCCCACATGGAGCATGTAGGCTGGACTCTGCGGACAGCTTGTGGGACATGGTTTTCGATAACGCGGCGGCGGAAATACCGCTTCATTTTTAAGGCCTATATGCCTTCAACACGATACATAAGTACAGTATATTAGTAGTAAAAAAATAAATGTGGAATCATTGGATTGATAACTAAAAAGCATCAAGCTATAAAATGCAAATTAATATTATACTGACTTTTATAATTTATAATTAATCTACCCTGCATTGGTCTACTTATTTCTCCTATTTGTGCAAGAACAGGCCTGATCCAGAACCAAAAAGAAAGACTAGGGGCTCCTTTTGACCAATATCTACAGAACACACAGCAGCTTTCTCAGGAACGTGCTGTGCAGCTGTAGTCTTTAGTAAATATATATATGGATAAATTAGAAAGGATATAAGGCTTTCAGCACACAATGGTATTGTTAACCTCTCTGATTTTTCTATTTCTAGTTATTATAGAATGGAAAATGGTGATGCAATTCTGTGATACAGACAATCTTCCATTAAACAGATTAAGATCATTAAGTCTGTTTTGTTTGAATTTCTATAGCTTCAGTGCACACCAGGTAGAAGGCCTGGCCTGAGAAGTTCCTTCAAGAACTATTTATTTCAAAGTTCCAGGGCTTATGAAGGTTTTAAAGTAACAGAGTCCTGGCTTTTTTTTTTTGAGGCAACATCTTTAAAGGTATGCAAAGAGGGATTTCTCAGCATTATTCAGAAGCGATTCTCAAGTGATTTGCCACTTTTGAGTACAGAGGTTGTTTGTTAATTCAAGCAAACACTTTGAGAAAAAAAGGATGTGAAAAAATGCTCGTTGGGAAAACAACACTAAGAATCTCAGTAGAAAGATTTAACCAATTTACTTGATTTGGTAGTTGTGCATTTAGACCCTGAACATGAGCAATGTACAGCATTTTTAAGATACAGAAAAATGAAAAAGTAATTAGTGAAAAAATGAGGTTTTAAAGGGTTTGGAAAAGAATTGGAATGAACCCCTAAACAAAGGTCCACTAAGACCATATTCCCAAAGCTGAAGTCACTACTGCTATTTCTCAGATTGCTATGTGTTCATCTTTTTGAGACAGTATTGTGGGTCCAGTAGGCTACAGAAATATGCAGGTTATTCTCACTTAGACAAAGAGATATTTAGAAAAACAGATCTATTTACATAGTAGCTAGACATATTCACAGGAAACATTTGATAGATGAACTCAGAGATAAAATTTCTCTGGTCTGCTGATAGAACTGCAATGTGTTGTGCATAGAAAATTACCTCCATGTGGATAATGTATATTTGACTTCACCTTTTGTATGTTGATCACTCTCTGAGTTGCAAATACTTAACCATGTGGAAGTGTATGTAATATGAATAACTTTATTTCAAACTTGCATGTCTTCAGCCATATGTTCACTGATATCTGAGCATAAATCTGCTGGAATTTACTATTGTATACTGGAGATTAATAAATTCTACAGCATTTCAGAAGTGCTGAATGTATATTACATTTGAGAGCTTCAGAGACACATATTTTCTGATATTATTATTTACATATAGGGTCCAAGACCAGGAGATAACCTTAAGGTTTGGTAACATTAACACTTGCAAATAATCATCACTACTGTATCACTCTCACACCCTATAATCTGCTAACATATGTCTACATTTTATATGTGTTTATGTAGTACTTTATATGGAAATGTTTCATTACTGCCCGCAGCAACATGTGGTATTTCTTCAAGAACATTTCAGCACCTTTTAATGTAGTTTCTTCAAATGCCTTTCTAATCGTGAGGATTTCAGTCTACAAATGTTATCACTGCTCAAGCAGATTAATTTTCTTAACTGCTTAACATGCATGCTCTAGGCCTTTCTACAAAATATAAAATATATTGTACAGAATTAATAGAAATAAACTACTACCAGGCTATTATAGATCAGATTTATAGCAGCATGGTTGGAGATAACTCCATTTTAAGACTTACAGGTCTTCTTATTGCGGCATCAGTTCATCTGAAACTTTTTTTGGCATATGGTACAATTTTCAACTCATTATTATGGTACCACTTTCTTTAAACCCAGTCATGATGTTCTTAGTTACCAAAACAGTGACTGGTGGCGTGAAGAGTGTTTAAGGTGGAAAATTTTGTCACAGTTCTAGATTTTCTGAATATCACTTGATTGTGCTCATATGTTTTTGATGGTTTCTGTCTGATCGGGTGTCTTCTAAAACTGTACAAAACCCGCTCGGGTGGAGAGACCTCCAGGAAGTACAGATGAACAGAAGAAATTAACATCTCACTAATTCAAAAGCTCCCAAGCCAGCTCACTGTGGTCATGTTCAGAGAGACTTAGACTAGTGACTGCCGTTGAAGCTTTTGTTATGTTGCATTCAGATATCCCTTCATCCTTCTAAAAATAATGAATCTGAAGCTGGCTGGGGTGAATGGCTTTCAGGCCAAACTCACTTCTGTCAACTCAGAGCGAGCCTAGACTGACTTTTAAAGGACTAAAAGTAGGTGAGATGAATTCAGACCCTAGGTTTTATCTGTTATCTGGTTGGAGACATCATGAATCTGATGAAATAATCATCTGGACGTATCCTTCCTGCATCCTATTCACTATCCATCCAGGTCTAAATAGACTGGTCTTTAGGGATACATACTGTTAGCAAGAGAGGAGCTCTGCTTTAAGCTTTAAAGCACAGATACAGGAATAGAAGATATGGACACCATCACTGCCCTCATCCTTGGTGTGCACAGGTTCCATAATTCATTAACGTCCACATGGGTGATGTGAAGTTTAATCCAATTACATAAAAATGTAAAGTTGTGTGGTGCAGCCCACACACTGGAGGGAAGGGATACCATCCAGAGGGACCTGGGCAGGCTGGAAAGGTAGGCCTGTGCCAACTGCATGGAGTTCAACAAGGCCAAGGCCAAGGTCCTGCACATGGGTCGGGGCAATCCCAAACACAAGCACAGGATGGGCAAAGAATGGATCGAGAGCAGCCCTGAGGGGAAGGATTTGGGGGTACTGGGGGACAAAAAGCTGGACATGAGCCAGCAGGCAGAGAGGAAAGCTAACTATATCCTGGACTGCATTCAGAGAAGCGTGGCCAGCAGGCCAAGGGAGGGGATTCTCCATCTTTACTCTGCTCTTGTGAGACCTCACCTGGAGTGCTGCGTCCAGCTCTGGGGCCCTCAACATCAGAAGGACATCAACTGGTTGGAGCGAGTACAGAGGAGGCCATGAAGATGCTCCGAGGGCTGGAGCACCTCTGCCATGGGGACAGGCTGAGGGAGTTGGGTTTGTTCAGCCTGGAGAAGAGAAGGCTCTGGGGAGACCTTAGAGCACTTGAAAAAGTACAAGAAAGACAGAGGGGAACTTATTACAAGGGCCTGTAGTGAGAGGACAAGGTGTAACAAGTTTAAATTGCAAGCGGGGAGATTTAGATTGGATATCAGGAAGAAGTTCTCCCTGGAGAGTGGGGGAGACACTGGAACAGGTTGCCCAGAGAAGCTGTGGATACCCCATCCCTGGAAGTGTCCAAGGCCAGGCTGGATGAGGCTTTGGGCAACCTGGTCTAGTGGAAGGTGTCCCTGCCCATGGCAGGGGGGTTGGAACTAGATGGGCTTCAAGGTCCATTCCAACCCAAATCGTTCTGTGATTCTAAAATGTTCAAGATGGCTAGAAGAAAAACCTGGTAGAAGAGCACAGCAGTCTTCTTCTGAGCCCAGAGCTGAACTGTCCATCTCAACCCTTTCCATATGTGCTACTTACTCTTTCCCTCAGTGCATTTATCCCAGCACTTGGCACTATACAGGAATTTCCTCTTAGAATAAGGAAATAGTACACAGCAACTCCTTCTCATAGGAACAAGCTGATTTTTTTCTGTAAGATACATAGGATTTATTTTTTTTAAGCTAGAAGAAATGCAATTTCCCTGCTGTGAGGTTTGGTACTGTTACTGTTGGAGAGATGAGTCATTGTTTCTTTCGTATATATCATCTGAGTACCTA
Source organism: Rhynochetos jubatus (assembly GCA_027574665.1). Classification (NCBI taxonomy): domain Eukaryota; kingdom Metazoa; phylum Chordata; class Aves; order Eurypygiformes; family Rhynochetidae; genus Rhynochetos; species Rhynochetos jubatus. Next base: position 5,475,847 of record CM050659.1, read on the forward strand.
TAACTGTCTCTCATCTAAATGTTAATTGTATCCAACAGAAAGACTTTAAATGAATACTCTGTCAATAACACTGTTATTAATGTTTCTTGATAGGCATGGTTGGAATATTTTGTAAGATTAGAGTCTAATATTTCCTACAGAACCTGCTTCATGTGTTGTGTTATTGCCTCTACTTTTGATGAAAATCTGCTTGTAAAGTCTTGGTTGGCTTTATTTTTTTTTTTTTTTTTACTCTTCTCTCAGGAATCCTCTTATCGCTAACTTTTGATTGACTATAGTTACTAAATATGTAATAGTAATCCACATTTATTTGGACCACAAACCTAGTTTTAGCTGTTAAATTTATGTTTTCAGATTGCTCAGCAGTGCATTTTATTACCTTCACTCGGTGCAGCTGGTATCATAAGACCTGATGGTATTAGGGGGTTACAGTGTTAAGCCTGGTTTAGTAATCTGAAGATTTTGATTTATGCCAAAGCTACCCCTGTCTTTCTAAATGACTATGACATGAATCATTTGGCAACAATTCTTTGTTATTGGCCGCTCACCTACCTGAGACAAAGGGAGGCAGAAAGAAGAACCCATGTGTTTGACTAGAAAAATAGACAGAACAGCTTTTCTGTGATGCCCCGTGTGTATAAGTGATTGAATTTACCAACCGTGAGGAGCAGCAGTGGCGTGCCAGCCGCGGATGCGGTGTGCCAGGAACACCTAAGCAACAGGTGGCGGGAGCCTTCCTTTGATGGAGCCGGCTTTGCTGGGCTGCTGGGAAACATTGGGAAAGTTTAAAGCACACACAGCCCACTTTGTTTGAAAAGAGCAAATAACTTACCCAAAGGCTGAAAGCCTCCTTCTTTTTTTCCCCCTCCTCTCATCTCCTTTTTCTCTTCCCCCGCTGTGTCTTCAGATTTAGTCCTTTTGTTTCTTCTCCTTCAGACATCTGTCCTCTGCCTGGACCACTGTTCAGAGCAGCTAAAGTACATATATACCACCTTACGCACAGCACACTTTGATAGTTCACAATGAAACACCAAAGCTCAAATAAACACATAGCTGCGGAAAAAAACCCCAACTTAAATCCCTTCTTGAAAACCTGTTTTGGTTTTTCTTATTTCTTAAAGTTATTTTTAAGTGTTTAAACCAGACCAATTATAGTCAGAAACTACTTCACTTAATCCATTCCTTTATCTCCTGGGAAAAATCACCAAAGCAATTCTCAAAATGTTTAAATCCCACAGTGTGCATAAAAGCAGCAAGTAAATCTGCTCCTTCCCAGGCAAACCTTAAGGATTTTACTGACATCTTTAATTAAACTAGCAAATAGGTCGGTTTCTCTTGTATTCTGACCAATACACTGTCAACAAGGATGAAAAAAAAACTGCTGAAAAGAAGGATTTGTACTGAAAAATAGCACCAGAAACATTTGTATAATCATGATCATGGGCTGGAACAGGAATGTAATCAAGAACTATTAAACATTATCAACTACTTCCTGACGACATATTGCTCGGACAATACTCCTGTAACTACAGGAAAGTTAGTTATGAAATAATTAAACCTGAAAGTTGGACATAGAACAAAAAAACTCAAAACCCAAACCGCATGAAGCTGTGCAAAAGAAAAGCGTGTTTATCTCTGCGAATTTATAAGGGCGGATTTAATTCCAAAAGGGAGAATTGTGCAATTGTTATTAGATCAGTAATAAGCGCAGATGGCTGCTAAGGAACCGATCTCCAACCCATCCTACCGTTTCCACCCTGCAGCACTTGCAAACGAGGAAGCAATATAAAAGTAGAGAGCAGCAGAACTGGGAATTTAATGCTTTTTAAAAAATAGAAATCTAAGTCTACATCATCATATGTTATTCGTTATCAATAACATTACTGGCAAATTTACCCAACACAGATTTTAACACATGATTGTATAAGCTAATTTCAGAAGTCCTATCCAATGCCACCGGGCAACTTGTCACAACCGCCTGTAGGTATCATCCCCTTACATACGTGGGTTTTTTTCTTCCTGCTTGAGAAAACTGATGTTCCCAGGGATGAAAAGGTTTTCATTGCATGAAGAAGCATAATCCAAAAATCCTGCTCTCAGCTCTGTGGAAGAAGGATTTATGATGCTCAACTAGCAAAGATAGCAATTAGCTAGAATACTCCAGAGCAGAGAGCTTGACAATCTGATGAGTTATTCTTTTGAACTGGGGCAGCAACTCATGCATAAATTTTCTTGTAAACAATTATTACAGGAATGCACTGTAAACACAATTAATCATCTCAAGGTGTTATCTCTAGGTATTTTCCCCACAGATTATGTGCCACTCGCTCAATAAATCAAATTTTAACATAAAGACATCAATAGCTGGTATTATTAATACTCCCATTCAACCAAACGTGGTTGGGTAGAAGCTAGCAAGCTCTGATTACATTTTGAAAACACACAGAAAATATTACACAAAATAAGAAAAAGAAGACGTGAATTGTGAAACTTTGAATGAAAACAGGATTAAAGAGGAGGCATATGTATCAGAACATTGGCTCAGATAAAATATGAGTACTTTGCAATTTAAAATGTATTTTCACTGATATGAATTGGAAAGAGTATAGTACATCTTGTTAATAGGAATATTAAGTTTTACATCATCTTAGATGATAGGTTCTTCTTACAAAACAGTATTTACAAGAGCCTTACAATAATAGGCTGCCTAATGTTTCCATAAGATTTCTTCTTATGATATATACCAAACACATTTTCATCTATTGTTTGTAATTATCAGCTGGGGATTTGAGTAGCAGGCAAAAGGAACAAAAGCATCTAGCTCCGTTTCATCTCTTACAGTCCACAGTGCATTAAACCACGTACACTCCACTTTTATTTGAAAGCCACCCTTTCAAAAGCCAAGCTCCGAGATCCCTTTGGAGAGCATCGTATGGACTTTGGCAGGAGTCAAGAGATAAACTGCTTCAGAAGAGTAGGGCAAGTAGGGCCAGGGGGAGTCAGATGGGGCAAGGGGAAAAAAGGAGTTGTTGGAGCAGAGGAGAGGGAACAAGGAACACAGGAGGTCAGAGAGGACCAGGGAGCATGTCTCTGGCCTGTCAGCTCTGAAACAGTTTGCAACACGGGGAAGACATGAGAGGCACAAAAATAGACACTGAAGGGTCTCCCAAAAACTGCCCCTAAGGATTTTGCCTGCAGGAGAGGAGGGCGCAGAGGAGCTACAGAAGTGGCCAGAGGGAACGGAAAGCAGCAACACTGGCGGCTTCTGCTCTGTTATTCCTACTTATGCTCCAGTCAACATCATTATTCTTGTTTACAAACAGACATGTTTGATTACACTTAGGCTGCTCTGCCCAGTGCCTTGTGATGACACAAACACATCAGCCGAGCAAGACAAGTGACACTGTGAGAAGGGGACTTGGACTTCAGGGTTTCCATGGATTCGAATGAATTCTGAACAAACCCCTGTGGGAAGAGGACAGGTGATATATGAAAGGAGAGTCCCTGGGAGACACGAGCACAGTTCATGCCCTTGACCTTGCTTTCATGTGTGAAACGAAAGACACTACAGGAAGAGGGATACCAGAAATTGCACCTTCTCAAGTTCCTATGTTGATGGTCCTTTGTTGATCCCTAATCATCTGTGTCTCGGCAAGAAGGAGATTCATTCAACAGCAGGATAGTCAGGACAATAAGGAGCTGGGGTAGCGATTCTCTTTTTCCAGGCACTTTTCAGAATCTAACCCAATGTAGTCTTTCCTCAGATCTCCCATGTATTTGGAATCAAGACCACAGGACATGAACGCAGATGTTTCAAAAGCCTTTTCATACCAGCCTGTTTTATTTCATAAGGCTCATTTATATAATTTGTTGGTGTCCAGCATGTCAGGGGCCATGTGGTCTTCAAGATTTTAACAAGTTTGTACACCTCTTCAAGAAGCTGACCATTTTATGTCCACAATGCAAGGTATTAATTTTTCTCCTCATTCCCTAAAGCAGGATGATGGAAACTGTCCAACAGACAAATCACACTAAAGTATTGGCCTAATGGTCCCAGAGATTTTGAAACTAATGCTATTCAATAAGGGTAGGAGTACTGATGTATTGTTCCACAGAGAAATTTATTCACTGATATGGATAGCAAAACAGCACTGCTCAATAATTACGTGAAAGATCAGGAAGTCACCTTGATATAGTTTTTCTGGGGTGCTGCCAGTTTTTATTACTGTACACTCCTGGGGTACTGTATAGCCTTTGAGATAATTTGGTGCCTGTAACGCTATCGCTTGCAAATGCAACTGAAAATCAATTAAACGCATAAGCACATTTGTGCGTGTGCAGAAAAGGAATGCTTTTGGAGACATTTGTCGCTTTCTGTTGATGGTAGTCCTTACACAACAAACTTTATCTAACTCGACACTGGCGAATGCAAGGGAGGCAGCTGAGAGTCCATGAAACACGAACAAAGGGGAGCAAAATGTACTTGACGAGCTACCTCAATTCACCTTAATAAGTTCTCATCGTGGCACTATCTTGCATTACTAATGTGCTGCACACACATCAGCACGGAGCTGTTGAGATGAGTTTTCTGCTTATCAATGGCTTCTTTTTCTTTTCGTGTCTGGCAAATTTCTAATAGTGGATGATTTCCTGTATGCATATCCCATTTATGGTTTGTAGCACAGTATTATGATGAATTTACACTATCAATGAACATTGCTGAAGGGCCTCATTAACTTGTGCAGGCGGTGAATTTGTATTTTTCAAAATGCCACTCTTTCTCTAAAGAAATCTAGCTGACAGTGGCAGTCAAGTACTTGACTGGTTAATAAGGCAGCTCAAAGGAAACAGCTTTACTTCACTGTGAGTTTTTGTCCTTATTTAATTTCTCCTCCTTTCTCGACAGGTTTTGAGGATGTGTGAAGATAATATATTTTGGTTTTTAATCTCTCAGTCCCGCTGACTATGGTGATATAAACAAAAGCAGCAACACAGAAAATTATAGAGATACACTTAGAACAGAACCGGTAATAAAAAACCTGGGGTTCTGGCTGAGATTTTACTCAGGCAGCTCTCTACTTGGCATAATGAGGAAGTTTCTTCAAATCCCGCTAAAGCCCAGCTCTGTTTTTCTATGCCTGTAAAGTGAACAAGATAATCGTGCCCATAACGCAGGGTCTAAAAACTTGAAGGCATCAGCACCCAGCCCTCCAGACAGACTGCAACCTGCAAACAGTTCAAAAGAAAGCTTGTCAGACTAGCTGCGACATATGGAGCTACAACGAGAATATTTCCAGATATAGGAAATACCAAGCATTCTGTAAACAGAATCGTTGGGAGTATTTTTTGCAGAGATATTTTTACGACTGGTAAGTTGTAAGAATCTGTTCGCAATATCTGCGCTCTCCGTTACCACCTGTGTTTTTCTCAGCAGAAAGTGGTTAAGATGCAGGCTTCCGATAAGAAAATTTTATCCCGCACTGTGTCTTCCAATACAGCCTAGAAGCTTTGTGGAAGCTGCAGAGAATATGTGGAAATTTTGTTCCTTGAATACGACAATATTTAGCTATCGGAGATCTTTAAACATACCTAGATGTCGATGAAAGGCGTTGTGGGAGGGGTGGCCCTGGGGCTGCGTTGATGCGTTCAGAGGAGTTTTTGGCACTGAGGTCGGCAGAGCTTGGCCGGACGAGTCCAGAGGGAAGCATCCCTCCCGCTTGGTCACAGTGGCTCAGGACCACTGCTGCATCAGTCTGCTCATCTCCAAAGGGTTGTCCTGCTGCAGCCTGTGCTGGCATGATAGTACGAGGACGGAAATGGGACATACTGAATATTTTACATATGGCCAGTAGGGCTGGACTAGGTCAAAAAGACGTGCAGGAATCGGGGCTGACGCTGCAGAAGAGACGTACTCAGTGTTGGCTATGCCATATGGGCAGCAGTAACCACAAACAATGAGGTCAAGCCTGGGAAATGGCAGCAACAGGCAAGACAAAATGTATTCTCATTCAGTCTTAAAAACCAAATCTTAACGTGAAGTGAATATTTTCACTCTCTCTGCTTAAACATATATGAACACATATATAACAAATATGTCTCTCTACATACACACATTCCCATATAGATGTAGGTGAAATAAATCTGTAAAACATGAGAAATGACATCCACAAAGGTACATTTTTAGTAACATAGAAGAGAAGTGATTGACAGAACAAAGCATATGGAAACGAAGAAGAATCTAACCCACATTTAGATCTAAGAAAAAAATATTTGCCTGAAGGGAAAATATTAATTAGTTTGTCTACATGCAAGATAAAAGTCTGGAAGACATATCCATCAAAAGGCAGCAGAATAAACAGCAAAATGGAAATTATTTGTAAATTGACAGTAAACTTGGCAAACATTGAGGGGGTAAACAAGTTATTTGGCATGCAAAGCACTCAGAAATCACAGCCTCTGTCAGGAGGCATCTGTGCATATATTCACTTATTTGACAGAAATTAACATTTTGCAGAAATCTTTGTTGCATGCTAAAGATTTTTTCACCCTCCTTAATTATTTTAATTGCTGCTTCAAAATGTTCCATATAAACATGAAAAAAAGACATTAAAATCCACCAAGTCCAGTTCCACGTTATCAATAACACACGGTAACTCTGTACAGGAGTTTAACACAAAACCTATGGAGACATAAAATATTGACATAAAAGAACCACATTTGTTTTTTCTTGGTTGAAATTAAAGAAACATGAGAAGACATTCTCAGTGTCCTTTCAGTATTATGAAAGGCTTTAGAAACAAAACACTTTCAACAAAAAAATGCAATTAATCCAACTGCTTAGAGGCCCAGGGTTATGGAGACCCTTGTTTTCCCATTATTTTGGGAAAACTCTTAGAAACACTAGCTTGCATGAGCTCTGTTTGTGCACTCATAATAAGGGTGGAAACTGGAAGTCACCACACCATAGCAAACTCTAATGATAGACTATTTTTCCCAAGAGTAATCCGAACTAATCTACACTTCAGATATTCCCTTTTTCGCCCATGAGGGATGTGCAATCTCCCATCCACATCATCTACCTCCTGCAGGCGTGATGCTGGAGACACTGTCAGTCCAGTGAACAACTGGATTCTGGTTGTCTGGGGAAAGGACGGATAACCTGAAGGTGATGAGCTCAGAGGGGTCCTGGCATTATCCTTAGGTCAACAGGAGACAACTAGTCACACCAAGAGAACATCAAGAAAAAGGACAAAATGTTACTTGAACTGAACCTGTCCAACAGGAATGAGGACTTGAGCCAAGCCCCATCGATCTCCCGCAACGAGAGCAGCTGCCGCAAACACTGCTGTGAGCACATGGGCCTCAAGACGGGTGGTTTGGTGGCAGGACAAGGAGTTTTGCCTTGCTTTGTGCTGAAAAAAGTGCTGATTCCCCAACTTACATCAAACTCCATAATGATGGCAGTGGTACTTCACCGTTATTTATAGCCATAGATTTATGCAAGAAGTAAAGTTATGAAGTCAATGTAAAAATGCTTTTTAAAATAGAATCTGAATAATATTTTCTGCAAAACGTAGACCCACATATTGCACCTGACCTCCACCAAGTGTAAGTTCATGCAGTACAAGCAACTCTGATATCAGATGGAAATCTAAGCCTTTACACCTAAATGTCATTCCTACACCACTGGAGCCATAACATGTATCCACAATAGTTTGCAAAAAAGAAGTAGTCCAGAGAAAAATCATAGCTAGGTATTGTGAGCTGGCTCTCAATGCACTAGCTTTCTGCCTGTGTTGCCGATTTGTGCGTGGGCATGCCCGCCCAGTTTGATTAAAACAGTAATAGCAGGAAAAGCTCATTCAAACACATCCAAGCACTGAAGAAAACCTTTTGTGAGCCCAGATTAAAACCCAACAACAACAAAAATCAAAGTGCTAAACTTAGCCAAATCTGAGACAGTTTATTCTTTTTCATTAAAATGAAAAGCAAGTCAAATATTCCATTTCCTCCAGCATCCATTTCCAGGTCAGGTTCCAAAGCCAAGATGACTTGTTTTCTGCATTATTTTTACGTACTGTAACACCTAAGTAAACAGTTGTCAGGCCGGGTGCCTGCAATCCAAGTCATTCACAGCTACACGAGGGCTATGGTTCCTGCAAATGTAACAACAGCAAAACCTTGGAAAACTTTCAAAAATGCCAACACAACTTTTGTTATCTATGTGTGATATTTAGTAAATAAGTTGGAAATGCGACATTTTCAGGAAAAAGTCCAGCAACACAATGTAACAGAATAAAAACAACAGGAAATAAATAACAGACCGGAAATTATTTGTACTTCCACGATGCCTCTATAAATTCTGAATTGTGAGGAGTTCCTGCATAGCCTCTTCTTTGTGTATGACACACCTCTGCGAGTTCACTGACTTTGACAGGCGAGACTCGATAACGGCACTTTCTGAAGGCGTTCAGCAGGTATTGTTGGGAGGCCTATGCACGGGTACAAACATGCACACGGCTGAATGACACTCCATACAACTCCTGTGAGGTGCAAATGACGGCAAACACTTGCCCCTGATATTCTTAGTTCAAAAGCCAAGTGAAAGGTTCATCCGTTTTATCCAAGAGCATCCTTTCTCAGCTCCTAGGCCGTAAGCCATTGTCACTTTCATAATGCAACCACACAACTTCCTTACCTTCAGACAGAGGCTTGAATTACAGATTAGAAATATTCCTGGTGAGCCCTTAGCAAGTGCAGTCCTACAACAGTGCTTTCAGGTCCACTGGGAGCTGAGCAAAGTGGGAGCAATTCCCTATGTGGCTTTCCTAAAACAAAGCAATATTTGTCAAGTTTTTTAAATAGCTGAAAACAACAAAGGGACTGTAGACAAGCCAAGCCCAATCCACCAGGCTCCAAGTCCGTTACCCAAAAGCTGAACACATCCTCAGCTGCCCCAAGTCTGTTGCATTCCCAGCAGCAGCCTGTTGCCTCCCAGAAAGGCCCCTGCCCCATCTCCTGAATATCCCTAGTCTTCCAGGACTAGGTCCCCTTTTAAGTGGTTGTAATTCTCGCCTGTTGAGTCCCAGCATTCACAAAACAATAATTTCTGCTTTGCAGGAGGTGGATTTAGGATCTTCTGCACTTACCTGGGACTAGCTGTCTTCTGCTGCTGCTGTCTCTCGAACTACAGCAATGCTGCCCTGCAACAGCAAGTGTATTTTATCTGTTAAAGCACTGGTAAGCTTAGCCCGTGGCAGAGCTGCATCCCCTACACCTGTATGAAAGACCCAACTTTCAAATGGCGAGAATCCGCATGTACTGTCTTTTCCACTGACCTTATAGGGCCTTTACACCAACAGTGTCAACACCTGCTGACTGACAGGCACAGGCATGTGGATCTGAGTGGCGAGGCTTCGCACCACCACAAAGCAAAGCCTAGAGATGTCACCAGGCTTATGAATTATTTAGAGCACTTTTTGCTAATAAGTTTCAATGCATAGGTGTGAAAGCTATGCATGATTTTGTCACATTTGAAAGGAAAAGGATTTGAAGCCTTCTCCAAACTTCCCCACATGTACTCAGGAAAGATTATGGAAGAAATCTGAATAATAAAATACTACTAAATATATTTTACCCTACAAATTTTGCCTGTCAAACAGCTCCTGGCTGTTAGATGGCTCTGTCCTACTCCCTGGGCACACTGCTTCCCTCCCAGCACCCCATGGCTGTGACTTTACGTACCCAATTCCAACCGTATCAAAAGAAAGAATTAATTATTTTTATCTCATGAAAGACTAGGAGTTACCACTTTTGCAGGAAATTCAGGGTTGATAGCTCTTTTCCCCAGATGTTTAACTCTAGAAAGTGTATAGCATTACTGTTAAACCAAGCTCTTACCATAAGTTGGAAGCAGGAGAGTCTATGTATAAAATAGTTAAATCCCATACTGTAGCTAGATGTCATAAAATCCACTTTTTCCAAACCTTGGTTTCAACAAAAAGTTACAGTGATGCTCTTTTCTCTGAGATGGTCTAAAGACAGAAGAGTGGTAAGGTTTGCAGGGAGTGGTTAAGTCTTTTATAAGGTCAAGCAGCCTAAGTGGAAAGAGACGGGCGAGCTTGCAGGCACATCAGGGCACACATGCTCTAAATAATTTATGTCTGTTGACAACTCCAAGTCATGCCATGTGTTATTTTGATACCTTACTGTTCAAATCTATAAAGCTCGTATCTGTCAACTATCACGTTCTTCTGTGCCCCAAAGCTTGTTCATTTTTTCCATCTATATCAGCCAATCTAATAAAAGATCTTATCTCACCTTACAGATTTGGCTTCTTGGAACAGTATGGGCTTTGTAGTGTCATCCACCCCTGGTTACCTTGACACCTGGTTATGTTCACTGCTGTATATACAGAATATACACTGCTAAGGGACTTGTAAAAACTGCTGTGTATAAAATACGTATGTAAAGTACATGAATACTATAAAATATATAATGACTTAAAACAGATTATGGTTTTCTTTCCCCTAGCAAAAATATCTTAAATTAATAAGGGAAATATTTATATTAGTGTTTATCCTTTAAACATGGGAAAGGAAAATATTTGGAGAGAAAAATCTCTTGAAGATACCACAGTCCTTTTGTATCTTTAGTTTTCAGACCGTCACTCACATTGTTTCTCCTCAGTCAGCTCAACAGACTAATTCTATTTAATCCTTTTCTTTTTATATGTAAAATGATACAGTTTAATGCTCCACAGTTTAATATCTGTGAAGTTTTATCTTTATTTGTTTGGGAAATTTGAGGCAGATACTCACCTACTGTAATTTCCAAAGAACAAACAAATGAAAAAGGGCAGTCCATTTTCATGCAAATCCAGCCAGCTGTTTAGCTCAGGCTGCCCTTGCCTTCTGATGTGAGGATCTGCATAAAAACCAAAGTGGAGATATGATAAAATATAAAAGGCTGACAATAACATGCAAATCGAAATCAGTCATTGGAAAACTGTGGACTCATTGTCATCAAAAGAATTAGGTGGCAGAACAAAACAAAAGAGCCCTACTGATAAAAGTAACTATGGCATGATGGCTTTAAAATCTACAGATTTCTTATACCACAAAGAAAATTGAAATTAAACACCTCTCCAGACTGTCTGCTTTTAATCTTTTCCTTCTGAGCTGCTTCCTGACATATTCTCTGTTAACTTTTTATCAAAGGTCATTTATAATCATATTTCAGAAATAAATAAAAAATTAAAAAATGCATTTACTTCCTAAGTTTTAATCAAGTGCCCAGAAAAAAAAATTACACTAAAATAAGCAGCTGAACACTAAACTATGTAGTGCAGACACACTATAATCTTTACAGAAAATATTAGTGTCCCTTGTGTTATCAAATCTAGAACTGGATTTTTGGATATAATTTTGCTCTCACTGAGACCTAAAATTAAATCTGATGATGAGTTTTGGGCGTTTATGTGGCTGCACAGAATAACAGCAAAGCCCTGAATTTTGATACACAGCAAGGCGATGATCGTGACAGAGGGTCTCCCACAAGGGTAAGCAAAGTGTCATTTCACTACTAGTTATATCTGAGAATATCCTCCTGATTAGGAAGCTGAGAGACTTATTAGTTTATAGGAAGAATTTTCTGAAAATATTCTACGAAGTATTCAGATGGGTTTAAAATTTTCTTACTAAACTCTTTCCTTCCTCATAAAAAACGACCAAGGTTTCCAGGTTTTCAGTGAAAAGTGTTATTCATTCCAGAGTAAAAATAGCAGTTCCTCAAAAAATCAGAAAACATTGGCTTTTAAGGATGCTGGTCAGCCACCCTTAAACCCGCCTGGTTTTGGTTGATCAGCAGTAAGCTCAGCCCACACCCGCTGTGCTGCTCAGCTCTGGACCCTCGCACTGCCTCCCCTTTGATTTGGTTATGAACCCGTTTCCACCGCGGTACACGAATCCCATCGGTGGTTTCCACGTTCTCCCATGCTTTCCCTGTCCTTGCACCTTTGGCTGCAGGCATCAATCAAGCAACACAGCGTGCGCGGGACCCCCCGGCCATTGCCCGCTGCCCCAGCAAGGCTGATCAGTCGGAGTGGGAACGTGAGCCACCCCTCAGACTGCCTAACACCTGCACATCACAAACGCAGCCTTTCGTTCCGTGTTGATACATGCTTATATTAAAAACCAGGCTAAAACATTGCCAATACCGCATACCGAAGCGCTCAATAGCTAGGAAATGCTGGAATTAAAAGTCCCTCTGCAACTTTAATTTGGCCCTTGCCTGTCTTCGCTATGATGTAGTTGTTAATTACTTGCTCACAGACGGCTTTTTTTTTTTTTTTTCCAGAGAAACCCAGTCTCATAAGTGCATAGGAATGACTGTGCATGAAAATAAATCAGGATTTTTATTTTGTTGCTGTCTGTAGCCGGTGGATATGCAGTGAGTGAGCTGAAATAAGCCAGAAAGATAAAAAACTCTGTTACCATTTACAACTATGTCTAGGCACTGAAATGCAAATCCCATTGCTAATGCTGAACAAGCCCATTTGGATCCCCAGGACAGCACGTTGCTGCGTCTGAGCTGAGGAGGTTTCTTTGGTGGTGATCATACACATATGTGGCTCTGGGGACCAAAACACAGCCCCCTGCCCCCTGTCACGGCAGCTGCTCCGGCTCCAGAGGTGCAACAAGTCTCTTAAAAGAAACTGTCCTGGCAGCAGTGCCCGTTAACCCAGCAGTGGTTAAGGGTAACGCCTGTGAGACAGCAAACCTGGAACATCTCAGCACCTGCATCCTGCCAATGTGTTGGTGCTCTGGAAATGCACTTAATCTCAACACCTGATTTCTGAAGTGTAAAATGGAGACAGCCCATTCCTTCAGGAACTTCTCTAATACTATTCACACCAGTAGCAAAGATCATTTAATGGTAAAAAGCTGTGATGAGAGTGTCAGGGGAAAATCCATGAGGAAAAGCCCAAAGTTTGGATGGTGATTGGGAAATAATAGATCATGGTTGTGAGAAGACCGTGCTTGTTGAAGGAGGAGGAGGGGCCCTTTGGACACCTTTTAGTGCACACCACATAAGTCACTACTGCAGTAAGCATACATATAAATATGGCTGTATTAGTATTTTCTTACTTTTCGTTGCTTAAACTTAAAGCCTTTTGCTATCTTACATATGCAATTTCCCAAACAACTAACAATTCAAGACTTAAAAAGTGTTTAGCCTGAAGGACCATACAGTCTTCCTTCTCTTCATCAGCAAAACCGGGACCTCTAGACTTGTTGTACCACCTCCTGTGCCCTCGCCTGCAACGCAATCTGTGGCAGCAGAAAGCTTTTATATATCACCCATCGCTATAGACATGGAAAATATCCAATTTGCCAGTAATTGCAGAAACATTCAGCACACAGAAAATAATACTCAGTTCAGCGGGTTTCACGCCGTCCCTGAATCAGCAAGGAGTGACCTGAGAGCAGAGGGGAAAAGTCTCCGTTCCTCACCTCCTCCGGCACTGCCGATGCACAGCGAAAGAAGAATCACTCTGTATGGGTGCCGCACCCGCACTATGGTGAGCACGGAACTGCGAGGAGACGGATCAGCCTTGGTGCAGATGGACTCAGCAAGTGCAAACAGATTTTTAACATGCGTATAAACTAGGGCACAGGAGGATTTTTTGACAAGAACCAAAAAAAAAAAAAAAAAAAAGCGCCAAAGTCACTAACTACCTGCTCCAAAGCCTGGAGGAAAAATTATAATTTTGAAGTCTGTGAAAGAAGACACTTTCCCACAATCTCTTTAAAAAAATTTTAAAAAACCTTATTCATTTGAATGGAAAATTCTAAAAAAAATGCTTAACGCACAGCTGGCACAGAAAATATCACCTCCAACATTTGAAGCCTGCCAAAACTCTAGGCAGATTCAAGCAGGGAGTTGAAGCACGGAGTGCCGGGCAGGCGTTGCCAGCGTCGAGCCTGTAACCGCTGCAGAGGAGACGCTTCAGGATCAGGGAAATAAGAGCAACTGTAAATTTTTGAAGGTGAATTGTTGTCAGTCCTGGTGACCATACAACATCTCTGGCCCGTTACTTTTGATTAGGGCTGTGACTCGATCCTCGCCACCCTGGGTTAGGAATCAGTCCACTGAAGGTTTTCCCAACAGGTGATGGAGAAGGCTGGTTATGGTGCACAAGAAAGCAAAGCTCTCATGCCTGGCGTGGCAGGGCTCAGAAGACAAGGAACCCAGGAAAGCAAAGACTCAGTGCCCCAACACTGGGGCAAGAGACAAGGTAACCCTACAACAGCGTGGGAGTAGGGTAGGAAAGATAAAACGTTAAGGTGTGATATTTTAGAGATGTCATTTGCATCAGAGAGAAGGATACCCCTTCCTTCTCAAGCATCCTGGAGGACTATCTCATACCTCACCAACTTCCATCTGCTCTTCTCTGACTGATTTACCTTTGTGGGGTTTGTGGGAGATTTACAGTTCTTTCAGAAGTGGTACACAAGTCATTAATTTTGCCGTAGTAAGAGCAAACATTGGTTTATTTGAGCACAATTATTTTATTGAGATCTGTTGCCTAAGCCAGGATTTCGGGAACGATGACTCAAGCTGAATGAAATTACCTCAAACATTCAACTAATTTTAACATAAGTGAGAGTCTTTTTTTGGCTTCTGGTCATTTGAAACCAGTGGACTAGCAACTCACTTTTCCTTTCTTTTCAATGGAAAACAGAAATTCCCATCCCACTGCTGGCTCTCAGAAAAGAGAGCTTTAAATAGCTGATGGGTGGGTGGTGGCAGTAACGTCACAAAATCTGAACCCTGAACTTATGCAGAGTGCAAACTAGTTCTCATGCCTATGTGCACTTATTCAAACCATGTCAGGCACCCAAAATTGTTTCTATTAGCGTCGATACCATTTCTGATCCATTGCGGTGCGGAAGCATCTCGAGGACATGAGCAGACCAGCGATCCTTTGTGCCTCGGTACTGTACAAAAATATTCGACAGCAGCAAGAGGGTACGAAAATGCTCAGCACTGAAGTCATTTAGCAATAAGAACATTTTTCTTGTCGTTTAGCACAACATGAAAGTTTTGTGTCAGTTTTTATCCTCCAGATGTGTTCCTAATATTGTCATCAATAGCAGCAGTTAGTATTATACCATTTTAATAGAAAAAAATGTTCAACTCCTATTTTGAACTTTTTAATCTTTCCTGTGTGCCAGAAAGTAGAATAACTAAAGCTTATCTATCTATGCATGTGCCTAAATCTTCAATGCATATATAAATTCAAATCTCATTACGTTATAACACACTGCTTTAAAAATACAGATACATTTTAAGCATCTGCTACACATTTTTATCAAATAGGGAGACTTAATTTTTATTTTTCTTCCACATAAAGCCAGTGAAATCCTGCATGTTAATACTTCAAGAAAATAAACTTGTGTAAAGATTTGCCTATCCAAAGTACAGTATAATTTAAATTTAAATCCCTTAGAAACCCAAAGCACTGTGTTTATAATATGAGAACAGCGGGCAGTCATGCCCTTGACTGGAGGGCATGTCATCTAGTCCTCTCCTTCTCTGCAAAACCATCAGGCTGGCAGTAGTGACAGATGAACAGCTTACCATTAATTTCTCCTCTTTCATGCCTTCAATCCAAATGGTGCATATTCTCCACAGGGAGGCATCAAGGTCTTTGCCTTTATTTCTCTTGCATACTCGCACTGACTTATAAATCAAGTGCAGATAAGAAGAGAGGGCAAATATCAATCTTTTTTTTTTTTCCTGGCCAGTGCCCACTGGCACACTACTGAGCTTTGACTGAAAGGTTCTTCAAATCTTTATGTGATTCATAGGCAAGGGAGCTCTCCGTGAGGACAAAACAACAAAGGAAATTCGAGAGAGAGGATTTGTATATCTTGGCTTATAAATTAGAAGCCTCCTCTCTGCAATGTTTAAATATGGGTTACAAAAAAAAAAAAAATGTGAATCTAAGTTGTTATTACTTTATTGAAAAAAAATTCAATGTGGAATATAAAATAGGCAGCGCTTATTTGCACGCGGCTGCGGGAGCAGCTCTAATCAGAATGTTGTATTTTCCCAAAATGGGCTTTCTTTTGGGGGCCATCTCTCCTCTTGGCCACAGAAACAATTCAATCCTTCAAAACAGATTGGCTGTTACTATTATTTTGCAGCACTAATGATTAGTTTTGTCCCACTGAAAAAAAATAAGAAACCTTTTTTCAATTTAAAAATACAAAGGGCTGGATCTACATCCCATGCAAACCAGCATAGCTGTACGGGCTCATATGTAGCTTGGCTGATTGAGAGTAGATGGAAAATTGTCCCACAATGTTTTTTAAATACAGTGGAAAGAAGTTTACTGGTTTATTAACTATATTTTCTTTAAAAACCCTGCTGCATCTTTCAAAGTTTGAAGAAAAAGATTTTTTTTAAACTATGTTTCACAAACCATCTTAGTTTGCAGTGATTTTTGGGGTTCATTAGAGACTTACATACAGATTCTGTAATGAACTTGCCAATGCAATGAAGGGGCACAGGTCTTCCTTCCCCTGCTTTTTTTTTTTTTAAGTGCATTACTAGAAGAATTTTCTATTCAGTTACAATAAATTGATCTTGCATTTAAAACATATATTAAATCATCGGTGTGAGTGATGCAACATTATTACATGTCAGGAAAAAAATCTATATTATGATAGTTGTTGACAAATGATAATATTATTTTCCAGCTAAGCATGAGGTGTTAATGCTGCTAAATGGCTGCAAATGTTGACGTTAAAGGCTGCCTGCTGGCCATTTCCAGGTGACATATCAGGGGATTCGGGGCTATTTCATTTTCGAGCCTTTTTTAAGGCTTCAGGCCCCATCCATAAATTACAGCTGATGACAAAAGTGGAAGCTAACAGTGGCAAAATTAGGCCCACAGGCAAAATAATTATATATACAGCCTTTAGCAGTGAGGGAGAAAGCCATCAATCAGCCCCCAATTATTCACTAGTTAATCAGCTCTGCCCTTCCTTTATTGAAGGGTTACAGTGTAATTAAGTTGGCAGCATCCTTTTAATTCATCAAACATACAACACATGGCGGTGTTTGCTGCAATCAGGGGACAGCACCTTTGTGTGTCTGACCCCTAGCACTGCTGTAGGAGAGGAGGAAAAACTTCCGAGGTAAGAGAGACTATTTATGCGAAAGCAGAGCAGCCCCCAGCCGGGCAGCACCACGCTGCAGAGCTGTTGTGGAGGGTAGGCAGGGCTTTAAGAACATCCCCGCATTTCACAGGCGCGATAATCATGTGTGCGTATGTCTGCGTAAAGTCAGTAGGTGCAGCCACTCCAAAAAACGTGTAGCTAATCAGGTTATTGCCGTATTGCTTAAGGCAGACAGTTCTAGATTATGGCATTTCATAGAACCACAGAACGGTTTGGGTTGGAAGGAACCTTAAAGATCATCCAGTTCCAACTCCCCTGCCATGGGCAGGGACACCCTCCACTAGACCAGGTTGCTCCAAGCCTCATCCAGCCTGGCCTTGGACACTTCCAGGGATGGGACATCCACAGCTGTTCTGGGCAACCTGTCCCAGTGCTCCCCACCCTCTCCAGGAAGAATTTCTTCCTGATATTCAATCTACATCTCCCCACTTTCAATTTAAATCCATTGCCCTTTGTCCTGTCACTACAGGCCCTTGTAAAATGTCCCCCTCCATCTTACTTGTACTTCTTCAGGCACTGGAAGGTACTCTAGGGTCTCCCTGGAGCCTTCTCTTTTCCAGGCTGAACTCTCCCAATTCTCTCAGCCTGTCCCCACGGCAGAGGTGTTTCAGCCCTCTGATCATCTTCCTAGCCACCTCTGGACTTCCTCCAACCAGTTGATATCCTCCTTATGCTGAGGGCCCCAGAGCTGGATGCAGTACTCCAGGTGAGGTCTCATGAGAGAAGAGGATATTTATGGATAAAACCCTGCACCCCCCTTCCCAGCAGTCCCTCTCTGACAGCGGGACAGCAGCAGAGAACCAAGCATCACGCTGGGATCCCTGGATTGTTATGGACCACAAAGGACAGGCTGATCACTTCCAGTTTAGGAAAAGAACAAAAGCTGTTTTTTAAAGGAAGTATATGGTTTTGTATCTTCTCTCAGGTTAATGGCAATTTTCATTTCTGTATTATACAGCAGATCAGTATTTTCGGTGGGTTTTGCCAGTAAGGAAGTATTTGGACATTGATATTATCTCACCAGTAATGGAAATGGCTCGAGATGCTGCACTCTTCCATCCATACTAAATTTTAACCTGTTAATACACACAATGGCTATGGTTTATGTGTCTGTCTCACGTGTATTTGTGCATGCCTTCCTCCCCCCCCCCCATATTTACCTGACCATAAATCTGTTTTCCTGCCACATTTACCTCCTGCTCACAGCATCCTTAGAGATGTTGAATGTCCTAAGTGTCCTTGCTACCTTGCAGGATAGATACAGAATTATTTATTCATAAACCAGCTCTGTGTTTCTAACCTGCTTGTAATAACGAAATTGTATACAATCCTTGGCTATACCACATGATACAGGCAAACAAACCCAAAACCCTCAACGTCTGAATGCACTGGGAATTTCAATGTTTAGGAACACTGACCTTTTTATTTTTGACCAAAAAAAAAGAAAGGTGAAAGAGTATTACTCTACTGGACATACTTTTGTGGTTATTTTACCTCATTCAGGCTATTTGAAGACATTGGGAAGTTTCTCACTGTTTTCCAAAATCCCTTTCCTAAAGATTAAAAGAAAAAGGAAGATATTTTGGTTTACTTTCATTGTTTTAGGGACTTTTTAGGGGGGGAAGGAGGAACACAAGAATCACGTCTATCTGCAAATCTCCCGGACACCAAGAGCACAGCCTTGGCCAGATTTGGCCAACACCCATCAGCATCCCCAGCGACAAGCTCTTCTGGATCTTACCTTACTCATCTGCATGTTGTCTGAAGCCTAAACAAAGACTTCTGACGACCGTAAACATGAAAGATACATTTTTTGCTGTTCTCCCTTTCAACAGTTTTACCGCACCCGACACCCTAGAGCACACCAAAATGCAGTGTTCTGTGTTGTCTGGAGTGGGGACCTCAGGTCAAGAGAGAGGGGACAGAAGGTGGGAACGTCAGCTTTCCTGGACAGGAGCTGTTACCATCTTGGTTGGCAATGTGAGTTGCCCCAACAGCTAAGCGAACGTGATGTCCTTAAGTCACTTTGACTCTATTTGACAGCGTGTGGCCGTGTTAGACTAGGAATCAGCTTGTTTTGTCAGATCCCATGGAAGGCGGCCTCTTGCTGACAGCCACACGCAGAGATTTCTGATCTACTCTGCTGTGATCCATTTTCCTAACGGTATTGGAGACTAACCTGAGCCGCCGAATGTCACTGTGAGCTACCGAAGTATCTGCCCCGTCAAATAAATTTGCATAAAGTAAAAGTTATATACTTGCTAACGAGACACTAGTGTTTAACTATTTGTCTCTTGGTTTTAGGCACACTTTTTTTTTACTCTCTGGGGGTTTATTTCATTACAGAATCTTGGACTGCACAATTTAGATCCTGCATTATCTCAATGTCAGTAAGTATCAGCTTTTCCTAAAGAAAAAGCATGCCATATTGCAGTCAACCTAAGTCATAACTCTAGACAACACAATCATGTCATAATATAATTTTATACAATGAGATTGTATCTGTTGTTACTGAGGGTCATTGAATCCCGTCTGTCAGTGTTATGTTATTGAATAGGTTCAAGTAATAGTTTGTGCTGATTATCAGAAAGTATGTTTAAAAACTGTCACTATGTTTATATCCTTCAGGCTTGCATTTGAATTATGCAGATAAACAGGATCAAGCAGTGTAATGTAATGAAATACAATCCCTGATAGAAAGTGCAGAATTAAGTTTATATGATTTTTTTTCTGGGGTGAAAAAAAAAGAGTTTGTACATGCTGGTTCAGTTTTAGATGTAAAAGACTGGATAAAACGCATTTAGATTTCTTGACATTAAACGTACAAGTAACTCCCAGATGAAAAACTATTACCAGAAAAGAAAAGCTTCATTATCCTTTGTGAAAAGTTACACAAGAGCAAGAATAACTTTTACAGGTATATTAATTTGAATTTTAAAAATATTCAAAATTTATTCAAACCCATCAGGCCTAGATGATCAAGGAAAACATTTTTTTGTAGACAAAAATTACGTAAACTTCCATCTGCAATTTTTAATTATGCAATAAAAATATCCTAACAGTGAGCAAGAGTGTAAACCACATCATATTTTTTCATAACTACCTAATTTTTCCATTTTAATATACAATTTAAAATTCATTGCATCTTGGTTAATTAAATAAATTATCCATTTGGAAAAAAGACAATTCAGTATGCCTACTGGAGCTGAACACAATAGTGCCAGTTTCAATTGCATATTTTTTTTTTAATTTGTATAACATTTTGGTTTTCATATTTTCTAGTAAGAATATTTTAGTCATGTTCCTATGAATGCTTTCACTTTTTCACGGGCAATTTTTAAGTAACAAGATGATGAACACTAAGGAAACACATATTATACGCAAATTTATTCTCTTGGCTGTTTGGCTTAGCTAATACACTACAGTATAAAGAGAAAAAAACCCAAGCACTCCAACTAGGTTTCCAGTTAAGACACTGCACTTTGGTTAAGCACTTGATTTTTCTTTTGCTGGTGAGATCCCCATCTTGTTAAGCAGAATTTGGAAGAGTCCTTTCTAATTGCTATTTTCTAGCCATAACTCTTTTCCTAAGAATAACACAAAGTTATGTAATACATTGCTCAGCAAAATTTAAAAAAAAAAAAGAAAAAAACCCACAAAAAACCCACGAAAATTCAGTCATCTTCAGGTTTTAAATAATCAAGGATAGGTCTCTTTAAGGGTATATGATCATAGTCTCTGGATATTGATGTTTACTTGCACAGAACACCAAATGAATTTAAGTGCACATACTGATAGTTCCCAAGGTAACTTTGAATCTAAATACATTTTCTATAGGAGCAATGTTAAGGATAGAATAGAATTAGAGGGCAAAATGCCTTGAAGCACTCTGGTAATACTCACACGACTTCTCTTTCTTCATTTCAGCTATCTATTAGTAATCTAGGAAAGAGATGATTTGGAATAGTCTTGGAAACACAACAAGCGATCGATCTGGAAATCAGATACTTGGAATAACTCTGGAACAGTCACAGGACAAGTATCAAAATGCATGGGTTTGCATGGTCAGTTAAGACTATATTATACCTGACTTTCTAAGGATGTAACTTGAAATCATGTTCAAGGAAAAATAAAATTCCTCACTGCGAGTTGCAGTAGAGGAAAACCAGAGTAAGGTGTGGAAGTGAATGATTTGCTTTGATGAGCACACAAGGTGAGAGGTGGTCTTCATGGCATGAAGACTTCATTTACAGAGCAAAGTTTCCTACGTGTTCATTCCATGGCAAAATAGCATCTTTAGGTGATTTTTTTTTTTCCAAAAATAGAAGCAAGGAAGTGTATTTGTTGAAAGGACGAGAGCTACACAACGTGTATGGAATAGGCATCTAAATGGCCCAAAGTCACATCACACCAGCCAGTTCATCACAGCATCGCATGGACGTACCCGAGAGCAGCAGACGTAAGCATAGAGTGGGTTGACAACAAAAGGAGGTGGAAAACTTTGCCTTCCCCCTTCATGTAAACTCAAAGGGGAATATTAAGCTGAGAAACCACATTACATATATAAAATGGTTGCATGGCTCTTAAGAGATGATTTTTCTTTGCATTCACATAGCAAAAATGTGTTTCAGCCTAATGCATTAAATTCATTTGTTTTGTTGAGTCCAGTTAATGGGATGAAGATAAAGTGACTTCCAGGCAGAAAGCCTTGTTAATCAAAAACATTTTGGGCCACTTGTACATGTTGTTCTGACTTCCTGAGTAGGAACTTCCATTTTTCACAAGAAACGCAGATACATGCAATAAAAAAATTATCACAGATTGCGTTTCATTTGTGGACAGCTTCTCATAGGCTAGGTATGTTAATGCTTTTATCTGAGGTATCACTTATATGCAGACTTTGCCTCCCAAAATGAAAGCCCCTTATCCTTGGGAAAGGCTTCTTTTCTATTTTAAATGGTATTTCCAAGATATAATTATAAAAGGAATCACTTCATGATATATTTTTCAGAAAACTGTGTAACTTGATTGCCTACTGGAAGTCTGGTTTACATCCTGGAGAGAAGAAAACCTGAGGAAAATCACTTAAAACTGTGCTTAAAGCAGAATAATTTTGCATGTTGTAGAAGCTTGTGGTACCTTAATGATTGGTGGCATGACAGTTTTAATACATTATCTTAAGACACAAGGTAGAGGACTGTGTCACCACCAAGGCAGGTACAAGAATGAGATAAGTGGTCAATAAACATTTTGATCACTTTGGAAATATAATTTTTTCTACAAATTATTACAATTGTATGCTGCAATGTAAGACATTCAGGAGGAGAGACTGTTAATACTGAAAAACCAAACAACAATAATGAAGGATTCTAATGTTTGTGAGTGAGAAGTAAATGTAAATTTACCAAGGACATTCATTAAAAGTGAAAGCAGAAAGGTGTTCAAGGCCATAACCTGCATTTTTGTAAAATGTATAAATTAACAAATTCTTCATTGAAGCCTTATTAATCTGAATAAAAAAGTCCTCTCTTACCATTACAGCGCAAACAAAGATAGTAAGAAAAGAACCAGGCCATATTTCCTCCCTTACTTATTTACATAGTCCCCTATTTTGCTCTTACAGTGTATTTACATTTAATTATGAGGTCAGAGTAAGACCTTATCATTGTATCTATTTGATGGCTAACACTTCACTTATGTTCAAACAACACATTTTTCCTGGAATGATGCACCTACTAATATGTTGGTATTAGGGCCAGCATCCTTGAGTAGAATATTAAACACCACCATCACTGCAGCCCACCTTGTACTTGGTGCCGCTGAGTTAAATTCAAGCAGCCCACTTTTTAAATAGCCTAAGAGAAGCGTAGCAGTCACAATTATCTCCTCCATTTCTACAGCTGGCAAAAGGAGTCCTCACGCT
This sequence comes from Rhynochetos jubatus, assembly GCA_027574665.1. Taxonomy (NCBI): domain Eukaryota; kingdom Metazoa; phylum Chordata; class Aves; order Eurypygiformes; family Rhynochetidae; genus Rhynochetos; species Rhynochetos jubatus. The sequence goes on from CM050659.1 coordinate 5,499,022, forward strand.
GTGTAGTATTTGCGGTGTATATGCCTGGTTCTGGCTGTGGTCCTGTGCCGCAGGCAGTGTTGCTGGCAAAGAGGCATCACGTCCCATGGCATGATTACGGGCAGGCAGACACCACCTCGTCATTGAGGCTGGGGTACTCCAGAGTGAAAGCCACCTCCTTGGCACTGCCTTTTTGACGGATGTCAGCATGGAGGGGTGCTCGGCAGAAGTCAACCTTGAGGGTGCAAGGGATGAGACCGGTCAATGCTCCCAAAGAATATCGGGAGGATGGGAAGTGTTAACGGGACGACAGAAAGTGCACCAAAACCACCGGTTTCTGAATGGCCCTGCAGGAGACACACACCAGCTACCTACCCTATCTGATAATGCTTTTTGGTCTGTCTTTGCGGGGGTTTTTTTCTTTTAAACAAGAGCACAGTGCAGTTTATGCCTTGCTGTCTAGCAGAAGTTCACACCACGAGGTTTGTTGTCTGCAGTAGGACACAGCACCAAATCTCTACCCCCTTTACACACCAATGCCTGCATTTCTCTTTGTCCTTGTTTTTGGGAAGTAGAGAGGCTGCCTTAAGGCAGGCTGGTGTAGAGCAATAGTAGATTTAATAGACCCTGCCTGTGCTCTCTTTTCTTTCCAAATTCAGGCAAACCAATTGTCAGATTGTCCGTGGTCATCTAGACGTGCATGAAACTCTGTTTAGTCTGGGGGTTTAGATCTCCATCTGTTCAGGCTTCCTCAACATTGGGTTAAAAATCTCTAAGCAAAACTAAAAATCTGCTTGAAGAGGAAGTAAGTCAACAGAAAGTTTTGCACAGTTTCAAATGAATTATTAAATCACTTTCTGGAGTCCGCAGAAAGAAACCCAAAACTGCCCTTGGGATTTCAAACTCCAGTGAACTTGGTCATTGCTCTGCATCCCTAACAAGTCTTGTAATAAAACCAAGGGGCTTCTTTGTGAAGCTTTTTTTTCCACCACTCTAGTAAACACATCTCTTTTTATCCCACTTACTTTTTTCACATGGTCCATGTATTTCTTTATCTGTGTTTTCAAATGCTGTTAAACTCCCTTCAGTATTTCTGAAGAAAGTCTGGAGCTCAGTAACTTGGTATTCCCGAGGCAACCTGCAATAACAACCAGCACAGGATTGTAAAGGATACTCAGTCAGGAAAGGGATTTCATTTCTAGTGGGCAATTGCAAACAACAAGGGAAATATTATTTTTTTTAAATTAAGATAAATACATTAATAGTGTACTATTAAAATAATGTGCCCAGCTTACACAGACCTAAAAAAAGAGGCCACTATCAGATTTTTCTCTTTGGGGATACATTCTTGTTACCAGTTCAGGAACATTAATCACACCAAGACTGCCTGTTGGAGTTGCACTTAAACGGTTCCTTTGTCCCCATCTATCTGGAAGACCCTCTTCATCACACCCTCCACGGCTTCCAGCACTGCCACCTCCCAGCTCCTCTCCAATGGCCACTTCATTGCAGGGATGCAAGGAGCAGGGTGCAACAACTTCTCTCCTAAACCCTGGTAATTTAGTTGTTATACCATCCCCAAAACACTCTACGTATCTGCAAACACCATTCAGTGCGCTGTGCTTGAACAGGCTGCCCTCTGTACCCACCTCCGCCCTGCCTAGCATGGTGTCCTATACAGGAACATCTCCAGAGTAAGTAGTAGAAGGTTAATAATGGAACAGGGTTACACTGGCTGGAGAAAAAGAAAAAAAATCCCCTAATCAGACCCAAGAATGTCAAGAGACGAGCACAAAGAATTGCATTTCTGTGGTACAACACGTTGACCTCAGACACAGAGAGATGTAAAGCTGGCACTGCAGGTTATGTGAAATCCCACTGAGTCCTCACAGAACAGACCCAGCTTTGTGGGTCAATAGGTTGGGGCAAAACTGCCATGGTAAAGCCTGTTGTACACCTGCACAGTTTTCATTTAGCAGGTGGGCCTCTGGATATAGAAGAAAATAAATAACCAACACTGAAAGCAGCAGACCTGTCCTCTGTTCTGCAGGTCACATTACTTATATACACTAAGTAAGGCCATGATAAAATAATGACATGCAATAGACTTAAAAGTGAATACCTTCATCCTTTTGTTGTTTATCAGTTAACAAAATGACATTATAGAAATGCTTTATGTATTTATTGAAAGGGAAGAAACATCTATCAAAGCTCATTTTAGCTATTGTTGTTGCCATCAGACTTGTTCTCTTCTGCCATGAGCTGGAACAGGACTGTCAGCGAGAGATGACTGATACAGGCAAATGATTTTGCATCGTTTGAGATACATGCAGAAATATAATCATACCCAAGGTCAAACATTAGAAAAAGGTTGGGCATTTGGGGCAATGAAAGCAATGCTGTCAGATATTGAAATCTCAGCAGGAGATTCAGCTCCATTAAAACTGAATACACAATTACTTTCAGCTTGCTACTTTCCATGCATGTATAACTAGTTTGTTCATCTTGGTGCCCCCTATGTTAGTCAGAAAAGGTAAGATTTGAATATTTTGAGGAATGGGTATGATACTCCTTTCACAGGAGTCTACATAAGTGATAAAATGACTATATAATATATATGCAACTGGTGAATCACTTCAACAATTAATCTGCCTTGAAGAAGCAGACCTAAGAGATATAAGTAACTGGCTCTGCCCAGTCATCTTTAAATTCTCTGTAAGTTTTTGGCTGCCTTGACACGAGTGGCCTTCCAGAAGATCCTCCTTTGGTGACCAGAAAAAGAAATGCTCTGCGTGCCTGTTAAGCAACGCTGTTGGAGTAGTACGATGCAGAAACATAATGAAAGGAAAGAAATGAGGAGAGAAACTAATGAAAGATCATTTGGAAAATTAATTGTAAGTGGATACTGAAAATGGCAAAGGAGAAAGAAGACAGGAAAGCCTTCTTTTAGACTGGGGATTGCACAGGGAGGGCAGAGAGAAACTGCTGGAGTTACGGATGTGTTCAAATTTAGGTATTTTTGAAAGCTTCACTAGATATCCATAAATTGTACAGGTATGAGATAAACTCCACGTGCACTTGGTTACATGTGCTACACTCTGCCTGTCAGTGAATCTCTGATGAGACACTTCTGATCTTAGCGGCGTCCAATCAGCCTTAAACAACAGGTATTTCTGAAAAAAAATCGTCCTCAAGGGACGCTTCCTCCAAATGTGGGCTTTTCATCCAAGAGAGTGCACAGGCTCCAGTAAGTTACCATTCTGGCATTTCAGACTCCCAGATCAGTGACAGTCCAGTATTTTGTGATCTCAGGATCAGGCTAAGGAGATACACCTTCAAACCTTAGATCTTGCCTTAGAAAACAAAGAATTATTGCAATATTAGGGAAAAATTGCATTTTTATGTGCTTTTTTTATTTCTGAGATTTCTACACTGGAACTCAAAAAGTAACCTAATTCTGAAGTTCCAAATTTTGCAGAAGAACAAAATCCTAATCTTTTTCAACTTACATTTTCACATTATTAATGTGAAGAAATTGCATCTGAGACAGAATTACATGGTTATAAAGTCCCTTGTATTGACAGTCGCCACCACAAATCTTCAGTTTGTCTTATCTGTGTACTTCATTTCCTAATCCACAATTTACAGTTATGAGTATCTATGTAGCATACAATGCCAGGAACATGCAATTAATTACTTTTACCATGTGCTTTTGACACACCATCATTCAAAATTCAGGAAAATTAGTTTCTAACAGTACTCAGTAAATTTCTAATTCACACAGTATTTTTCGAAAAGCAAACATTATTAATAAACAATACAGACTTACATCAAGTAGTTTGATTATTTCTTGAAATTATAATAAATAAAAAATATCCATGCTGTGCCCCTCCACTCTTCCAGTATGATGAGCAGTAAGATACTCTTTTCCCTTCACAGCTGCAAATACCAAAGAAATTTTGGGAACCTCATTTCCCATTCCATGCTAACACATTTGTTCTCCACCTGCAAAGACTGTGAGGCACTAAAATAAATAAATAAATTAAAAAAAAAGATTTGGAATAAATGGGAAACATTATTTCTGTTTTAGAGATTTCTGCCTATGGTGACTTTTACTTCCTCATTCCCTCTTAAATTCCCCAACCACGTCACATGCAGTTCTGCTCGAATGTATTCTAAACCATAAATAGCAATGGAAATGATCGTGCGAAGCTTTTGAAATGACCTGTGTTATTCTTTTCTTGTTTTCCTGTGCAAATAAGACAATCCTCCCTAGACAACGTATCTCACTTCATAAACTTGCAGCCAAAATCATACCACTTGTAGGAGCATGGCGTTCCACTTACTGGAATTAAAGATGTGCCAGGGCACGTCCGCTGTGCCAGAAGCCAGAGCACAATGCGTTACAAAGACATGAAGTTCCTCTTTGCACCCAAGTGTCTGATTTTCTAACGCAGTTGGGCCAATACAAAATGTTTTGCCTCCCTGCAAACCTTGTCTCCTTTATGTTACTGCCTGCTCTCCTCCCCTCTCACATGCCACCTAAGCAGACCAGAACATTTATGGTTTCCTCAAGCTTTAAAAGAGAAATAAAATGGAAAAAAAAAAAAGACAACACAGCCATCACAGCTCTGTGGTTGCCTACACCTTTCACGTCAGCTCCATCCAGGGAACATCTCTGGGGTCACAAATCCCCAAGGTCACCTTTCCCGGGTGTGAACCTGCATCAGTCTGTCTGGGGACCATGGTGTGAAGGCAGGGCTTCCCTTGCAGTCCCCAGCAAACAACCTTCTTCATAGTGAGCCAGCATTTCTTCTTGCAGTATTCCATTATAAGACACAAAAATAACCATAATGTAAACATTCTACCTCTTTAAGGACAAAAACATATTTTTGAGAAACATCTCCTAAAAGAACAAACCAGCCCAGTCACGTTAACCAGCAGCAGCATGAGATACTGGTACAGGTTCACCTTTCTTAAATCCCAGCAGTGCCTCCAGCCATGTCTCCTGACCCAGCCCATCCCCTTCTTTCTTTGTGAAGCCCCTTGAGACAAAACATGACAACTATTTAATTCTTCTAGTTGGCCAAAGCTCTCTGATTTACATCAGTTACTCCCTCTCTTCTCCCCTGGAGATTCCAGGGGCTCAAGTCATGTACATAAATGTGTGCACACGTCTGTGTGTGTGTGCGTATACGTATGAAGGAGAGAGATCACCTAAAGCATTGATAGGCTTTTTTTTATTTTAATTTTATTTTTTTACTGCTCCACATGTCCGTGATGTCTAACACATCTCAACGGTCTTTGAAATTTCCATGCTTTCAAGGTCTCACATCTGTCACACTATCAGTACCCTGCCACAGATGAAAAGAATATAATTATGGATTTAGTGTAATCATTGATTTCTGGGCTCCAAACCATTCAAAGAAAGGTCACAAGTCCACATGGCTGCCCCTTAGGAAAAGGATTTGCATCTGACTGTTTTATTTAGCTGAAGACACCCCCAATTAAATGGAGAGACTTCTCTTCAGGCTCTGCACCTGAGGCAACTTGAAGAAGACGGATCAATCTTCCCTGTGCCAACTGTGCCTTATTTGCATGGAGCTGAGCTGCTCCCACCTGTTACAGACAGTAGCGGTGACTTTTTGCTCACTAGCCCCCTTTCATTTCCTAGGCGGCATCTCCCTTTGGAGAACTGCCACGGCAGACGTGGAGGACGTGCATCGGAGGAGCTGCACTTTTGGGAAGGTGGCAGGGCGCCAGAAGATTGTGCCTGAAGCAGGGGAGCTGCTGTCAACCCTTCAAACATTTAACTTGCTGCAGTTCTCAGAGATCCGCAGTGCAGATGTAAAGACATAATTTTGTCCACAGTGTTTGGATTAGCAGTAAATCTACTAATCCAACACAATATCCAAGGGGGCATGGCTAGATCTATGGGTTCATAAATTCACACCACTCCTTTTATTATTCTGGGCCCCAGATGGTTTCGTATGGGCACGGGCATAATGAGATCTTGGAAGACATTATTATATTCTTAGGTCAAAATTCTCAGTCCAATCTCTTTTATCAGGCTCGGAGCCTTTGTGTCCCTGAAGTGCTAATACTTTATGCTGATTGACTATGCAGTTTTCAGTGGGAGTTCATGTTATTTTTGATACAATTATTATTATTGACAGCAAAACTCCACCCAAAAAAAAAAAAAAATCCCCATTTTATATTATTTATGGTATCCTACAGTCTGGAAAATGCAATGCCCGAGACCTTCATTATAGTTATGTTTTCATAACAAAGCAGATGAGGGGGGAAAAAAGAGGGCAGGATAAAAGTATTATTTTAGCAAGGAGAAGACAAAGTATGAGCTTGATCATAAAGACTAGCGAGCTTTATAAGTGCATCTTTGAACTGAGAGGCTGCTTTTTTTTTTTTTTTTTCCTAAATAAACGGTTCTTTGAACCTGGCAGTTGTAAGGAAGTGAAACAGAACAAACTTTGAAAAGTGTGCTTGTCTGAGTCTCCTTACACCGTATCTGGCTGAGAGTACAGGTGGCCAAGCACAGAAAGTTCCTGCCAATTTCTAAAGTTACACTTTTATCCACTAAACAAGCATCCTGATCCGGGTTACCAAACAGGGCACTCAACAGGAGCCTCAAAGTGCACATATTAAATATCACTTATTCCACAGACTGGGCCATCCAGTTTAGTAAAGCTTGATCTAATACTGTTTCACCCTTTTCCTGTGCTCACTGGATTTTGGGTAATGGACCTTCCCAGGAGACTACTCTCAGAAAGTATCTTCTTGTAGAAGAGTAGATGCACATGCTTCTATTTTAAAAAGCACATGTTCAGCACATTTCGCTTTTGTGAAATGGAATATGGTTTAAGTTTGTTTCAATAAAAAAAGGGATTCTGCTGGAAGGACTTATGTCAAAGTGCAAAAGGTTTTATACACAATGAATAGATTTTTTTTTTTTTCCTCTTGAGGGCCAAAGAGGAGACACTAAAATGAAATATTTCTGCCACAATAGCAGTTGCTGTTTTACACACAGAGAATCTACAAGGCGGCTTGTTATGAATTCTCCATCTTTGTATTTATTTTGGATTAGACTGATTTAATCTAAGAGCCACATCAAGAAAGCCAGACCTTGTCTTTAATGAGAAACTTAATATGTATTCACAGTAAACACTTTAAATGTCAAAGTTTAATGGACAGTATTCAAAAGCCATTATTATAGTAACTATGCTTTTATATCAGCATGGCTGATGAGGATTAATTCTTTTAAAGTCACTCTTCAAAAAAATCAACATAATGCTAAATAATAAAAATAAAAAAATCCCTACAGTGTATCTTAATACAGAAGGACAATAACAAAACCCTACGTAACTGATGCATCCAAATCCAAGCCTTGGCAATGACTATCGACATGAAAAGAAGTATGAACTGTATGAAATCAGTGCCAAGTATGAGTGAGCACTGTGAGCAGAACAAATTTGTATTCAGCCTTCTTGTCCCCTGAGTGAGCATCTAAACCCACGTCAGCATCAGCCTCCCTGAGCTCGGCTGTTCTCTGCTCTGTGCTACCTTCCTTCAGGTCCTTCTCGCCCAACGAGACGTTAACCACCTTCATACAGTTTGTAGGCACATGCATCCCCTAGGGGTAATTTCCACAAATCTTAGTGCATAATTTAAAAATACTGCAAAGCAAAACTTAGTAGACGCACCTTATTCTTTTTATAAAAACTCAGTCTCCTATCTTATTAACAGGAGTCTCTTCCCTAGGGCTTCCAGTATGCCTTCTGCATCTCACTTCCCGGGACCTGGGGGCAAAGCACAGTTGATGGGGCTGCTGGGATGGAGAGCTTGACCCAGCAGGCCCACAAGAGTGCTGGGATCATTTTCACTTGAGCTCTGCCTAGATTGTACTGATTAAAACTGGTTTCTCAGTCTGCTTTTTTTGTCAATAACTCCCTGCACCATCTGATCCATCTTTTGTCCAAACACAAAAAGTTTCCTGCATTTCCATGCACACTTTATGTCCATTATATCACATCCTATTTGCAGACCTATGGCGGACACATTTCTTTTCTCAACAGTACTTAAGGAGTGCACATAGAGCTGTTTGATGAAGACCCTTACAGATATTCAAGCGTGATTACTGTTCACTGAAACAGAAGGTGGAAATTCTCTGGTGTGCCTGAGTGAAGATCTATCTTGATCTGAAAGGACCTGTTTCTTACATTAGTCACAAAATCAAAGCCTGTGACATAGCGATTTTTATCAAAAGCCTGTTCACACAGGCTCAATTTTTATTTGCAGTCATGGATATATCTACCAATTTATAGCTAATTTTGTTTAATTACATTTAGAATCAATTTAAACATGTCATTTATATGGAAAGATATAGCAACCAAAAGCTATTGTTTACTCATTCTTTACACTGAGAAGCTTTCCCTTTGGCATCAGTGCTGAACTTTATGAGGAAAAAATAATCATTATATTCAAGCACACGCAGAAAAGCACCAAAATAATTCCTCTCCAAACAGATTCAGAGAGATCAAAGACTCTGGTTTATGTGGATTCAGTCTGAGTAACCAACTAATATGATGCCATGCTATTTTATCTGGGCAGAAATGGGGAAAATAAGAGAATTTCTTTATCCAAGTGTTGCTATAGCATGGGGTCGCTTGAGGAAAATGACTAATTAATGCAAGTTTATTTAATTTGCTGACTAACATTTGTGTGTTTGCTATTTTGTTTCAGTTACATCTCTGTCCAGTCCCAGTTGCCTAAGGTTAATATGGGAGAATCCACCACAGATAACCTGCAACCATGGAATTTCCAGAATTATCCTTACCTGATTCTGAGAGAAGAGCAAACGGTACAAATGTTAATTGGTGCCGACTTATTTTGCTGTGTAGTATGCACCTCTTGTTTTATTGCCAGCCGATAATAAAAAGACATAGTTCTTTGGCAATGAATAGTGACAGCAGTGGAGGCTCATGAACCCGTTGTACACGTAGGACCAGGTTCCCTGCTAACTAATTCCACTGCAAATCAGAACTGTCTCTGCTGAAGTGCACAGAGTTTGCACTGATACAACGTGTGTCGTACCTGGGAATAGATGAGGTACATATACACTGCATGTGTAAATGAAGAGAGTGTCAGCCCTAAAAGTCTGCAATTGATACCCACCAGCCATAGCAGCCACTTAAAGGGATGTGGCATTGATTATCTGTCGGGTACATGCTCAAGCTCTCTGCTCAGATTTTTCAGATAACCACAGAACTGAACAAGCCTTTCATCTGAAGCATGCCAACTAGTGAAAAAAGAAAAGAAGATAAAAAAGATAATGATTCATCAATGAAGCACATTTTTACCACCTTGTGTTTGTGGAATCCTTGAATCTTCCTACCAAGCACTCAACAGTGAAAGACTGACAATACCCAGAAACAGTCAGGACTGGCCTCCCTAATCTATTACCCTCTCCTTTTCCTTTGGAAAGAAATATGTGGCTACTACTCCAAGAAATCAAAAATGCATGGATTGATCACAGCCGAGAAATTTTTTGTGAAATCCACAAAAAAATACAAAACCAAATAAACGAAATGTTCTGCTGTATTTTAATATCTGGGTTAAAACAGAGACTACTTGATGAAGTAGCATATGTGAAGATGCTAAGAAGAGGTGCAGTAGCATCTTCACTATTAAACAGTACATTAGGAATATGCAAACAAAAATTATCCAAATAACTTTAAAATATTTGTTAGCAGTTTTCTTCTCAAATTGCAAATTTGTATTTTTCTAATTGTCTACATTTGCTTTGATTTGTATTTAAGAAAAAAAAATCCAGAAGCAGGCTGCCCTTTGGACATCTTGGAGCCATGGGCACGTCAGAAGCCTGAGAAGTCCTTACACTGCTACCTTGTGCCGGGGGATCAGCCAAATGAGGTGTACCTCAAGTCAAAAGTGGGCAGGGGGAGGTCAGCCCCTCTACTTGCACCCACTTGCTGGGCTACTTTGAATTGCTGAGGATCAGCTTAATGAGGGTATAATATGATGAGTTTAGATCCATGCCTATAATGTCAGATTTCAGAAGTGAAAGTAACAGGAGTCTTTTTTTCTTGTATTTAATATGTCGGGTCATGTCCTTTGTTCAGTTTTAGATCACAGAGATTACAGAATTATTCCTCTCTCTCCGAAACTTTGAATCATTTTCTCACATGTGATATTGTTAAAATTGCTTTCTGGCCTCTTTTCAAATGGTAGTTGCTGAATGATATATAATGAATACTAAATAAAGTGAAACTTTAAATATCCTGTGCTCTGTGTTTGTACCATTCAGCCTTGGAATGTGCTAATTCTACATGTTCAGAAGACAAAGATGTCCTTTTAATTAGTAGGTGAGTGCATAAAGTCAATGCAATTGTAGCCTTCGAAAAGCTGCTGATGGGTAAGAAGAAACTTTGCTGGGTGCTCCTGACACTATGAAAAGAAAGTATCACATAGGCAGGTGTGACAAAGGATAGCACAAGAAATTGGCTCATTTCTGTTTCTAGGATCTGTTGTTACGTGGAACGAGAAATGGATGGAAACCTATCAACCCGGATGCTAAGGTTATGCAAAGCTAACTGATGCCGCTTGAAGCACAGCAAGGGAATAAGTGAGATGTCTAGCACAGTGGCCAAAAGGAAAGTATTAGAAAACAGAAGTATTTTCCAATAAAATAGATGAGTAACTAAACTGATAATTGAGACCAAATTGAATCTGAATTTTCTCATGAGAATTGCCATTCAGACCATGACACTGAACAACAGTGCAGCTGGTTTTTTGGGTGGTTTTGTTGGTTTTCTTCTTCTTTTTTTTTTTTTTTTTAGGATTCCAGAGACAATTGGCACCTTTCTTAATAAAATACCTTTTTTTCCCCCATGATTCCACATTTTGGTCATTCTGGCTTTAGTCACAAACTGTTCATGCAACAAAAGTAGCTCAAAAGCACTTTTCAGCCTTAACAACTAAAAATAAATCAACCCTTTTCATCAAAACCTGAAGTTTTGCTCTAATTTACAGAGAGCTATTCCCTTTCACAGCTAAAGACCACCAGAATACAGCTGTACTAGTTCCAGTATTTTGCTTCAAACACTGAGAAAGCTGTAAGTATCTTTCTCTGAACAAACCTCAGGCTTCTGTGTCTTCAAAACTATCTGCATTACGAAAAGTGGAGTAAATTCTGATTCTGAAGCCATCAGGGTTACTGTTGACATTTGCCAGCACATCAAAAAAGTAAACCACTTTTTAATGCAAGTGATCATAGGAAAACATGCATTGCACAGAATTACCACACGGGTGACGCTTGTAGCCAAACTCTTCTATGTTACTTGACAATTTGAGTATTTCACCATTTACTATAAGACATCGAAATCCAGTTCGTTTAGTGCTACAAAACTAAGTAGATACCTACACTCGCCTCCCAAAAGCGAGTTAGCATTCCAGACGTCTGGGGTTTGCTGAGTCGTTCATGTATGGATGGTTCAGCCATTATGTATGTTTTTGGCTACTTTGTCTCCAAAATGAATGTATAACTTTAAGCTTAAAGTGACAAGAATCTGCCATTGTTCCCTGAAAGCAAAGACCTAATCATCGAGCTACAGCAATTCATGTGTCTTAATCTATTCCTGACGTGTACAGGTATATCTGACTTGTAAAATTAACTGGGTGGTTACATTTGATCCATTTCTTTATAAAGAAGGTAGTTTTGTCTGGAAAGTTTACTACAAGCACATCGTTGCTTTGGAAGTCTTTTTCTTTTTTTTTTAACTTTCTAAAAGACTAAGCATTATCTACTAATAACATGAAGATGCAGAAAAGAAAAGGTCAATTTAATTGGAACTACTATTTCCTGGGGTTTAAAAGGAAAATGTTGAAGCTAAGATGACATTGACAAATTGCTACTATTTATTTAAATTGTGTAATGCAATCTACCAGTAGTTCTATAATCTGCATGTTTGAAGCAGTTGACCCGTCCAACTAATGCAAACAAATTAGCCTCCCGGGTACTAGCTATATCCTATAAGCCATTAAATATCCTAATCTAACATCATTTAATACACAAACTCTCTGAGTTCAAGTGTTATAGTGAATATGTGTTATAAAAATTACAGTATGTGGGGTCTAAGCACAGTGGAACCCAGGCCAGTCAATTTGTCTTTTCTGTCATTCAGGCCAAAGGAAGGCAGTGGCAGCGTGGCGTGGGTTTCACCGCGCCTCCCAAGCATGCCAAGGCACTGCCCAGCAGATATCTTCACTGCCACGCGATTCATCTCCTCTAACGTCCAGCACTGGTTTAGATGGTTGGGTTCAATAGTTCCTACTGCTAATCTATTACACAAATTTCATTCCAAGTAAATTGGTCTCACAAAAGTGTTTGCATACTAAGTATTCCTAAGAAAATTAAGGCTCTAATATGCCCATTATACACAAGCTAGAAACAAATCAGTATTTCTCTCTGATTTATAGAAATGCCAATCCAGAGACATCACAATTATTGCAAATAAACTCACCTGAAGGGAATGGGACCGTTGTTTGCCCAAGTAAAATATGAACAAAAACTGGCATAATTAATAAAGCAATAATTCCCACGGGAACCCAGTTCTGGTGTTTTGTGAGCAGGGAAAATTGACTGATCTCCACTGCAATAAATATACCAACAGAAACATATATAATTATTCTTTTTTCACAGACAGTTCCGTTCTGGAATTGCTCCATGAGTAAAGTCCACCTCATGCAGAAGCAAGATCCAAAAGCTCTGAGAGCTATCATGTCTTCCCCTTGATTTCACTTGCCCTTGGATCAGTCCTTAAAAGATTGGCTAGTCAATAGAGTTTCATACAAGCAAGGAGATTGATTTAGTCATTCCATGCTACCTTTATCTATCAGGAAAGTAATAGTCCTATAACCAAAGGAAAGTCAATAGGTTATATATCACTGGCAGGCTATAAAGTCATTACAGGAGCTTATAGGACTGTGTCACATAATTAATTGCCTAAGAAAAATGTCCCAGTTGCAGTAAATACATATATATATATATATATTTAGCATATGGAAAAAAGAAGGGCGATCTTTTACATGAAGTTTTCTGGAACATAACTAAGCAACGGCACCAAAAACCCCACGTAACTGAATCTTCTCAAATTACTAGACCACGTGGAAAAAGCTTTTCCCAAGCTGTTACTAAACTTGTTTCTTATAATTAAAGTTTTAGGTAGGAAAAAAAGACCTTATAAAGGTATGATTTTTATAAGAACCAAGCTGAAACTCAGGTTTTCATAATGAAAATAAATAAATGGGATCAAGCATCACCTATAGAAACCACAAAATGAGGAGAAAAATAGAGATTCTGCAGAAAATTGGGAAATCTTGCTGCCAGAGCACAGATACTAATCGTTTCACATGCCTGGTTGTGAAAAGCACGATGGATTTGAGGAGCTATCTGGAGAGATTTAATTTCAATGAACGTAACAGCGAGAAGGAGCTGAGCAAAGTGCTCTGATTCAGAGCACATGACCTTCCTCGGTAGAGTCATCAACAGCTGCACCAGATCTTATATATAGAAATATAGAAAATAATCCCTTTTCATTTTAAATATCCTTGATCAATAAATTACAAAACCGAAGAGATCTAACTGAATTTGATCATGAGACCCCAATCTCTGCCTCCCACTGCAGCAACTGACAAGGTGTTATGATTTTACCCATCAGAGGTGGTTGTTTTTTCACTACAAAAATTATCATGTATTTTCCTTGCTCTGAGGACTAATTAGGTGACTCATGGATGAGATCTAGAAAATCGATACTTGTCAGAGGTAAAAACAATGATCAGTGGAAGAGGCAAGTTTACCGTGGGACTGTGATTTTAGTAGTTTTTCATGTTCCTTGCCAAGTTTGGAACTGTTCTGGTTCTTAACAATCAGCCTATTGTCAACTGCTAAATATTAATTTATCCTGGTTTAAAATCTTTTAAGCTGAAATTACATTGCAAGGTGATTTGAAAGGTAAACTATTCAACCTTTTCTGAATTCTGGTTCAAAAGCTTATGCTCTTTAATATGACAGATAGTGGCTGGTGGTTGCATTTTCCCTTTCTATAGTGTATTGCAATGTCTTGGACCTGCACTGAACATATTATTACCTCAAGAAATCCAAATGACTTTGCAGGTTAGTTCAACATAAAGTTAGGATTTACAGAGAAACATTTACAGAGAAACAAATCCGCATTAATATGAATGATAACATATGAGGTATTTTAAATGAATAGTAATTAAATTTTAGTAGGATGATAATACGGTAATTAAATATCAATTGTTTGCGCAGGACCACTTATTGAGTTTAATAAGTATGTAAAAGATATTAATCTAGTTGTCATGCAATTACCTCATTGAGGGGGAGTGGGAATATGTGTGTGTGTGGGAAGAACAAATCATAAAATGCAAAATTCAGTTTAAAATCTGCATTAAGATTATGACAGAACTAAAAAAAATAATATTAAAAAAAAGTTCCTCTTTCTTTTCTCACCTCAAGCTACTGGAATATTCAGGTAGATACAGTGGGGTAAGCTGTGGGCATAGAAAGGGCTGTTGTAGCAGAGGGCCAAGCAGGGTGCATGTATGGAGATGCCCTGTGAAAACAGAGGCCAACTGCAATAAACCATGGCAAATATAGCCCTCCAAATGTGAAATTTTTAAAGAACATCTAGGCATTTATTGTAGCTGGGTATCAACCACCATACTTAATGAACGTCATTTAGCACTGAAGAATTATTTGCATTTTTACTTGCCATGGACTGCCATTGCATTAAGTTCCCAATGCATGAGAAGGAAATCTTTGGACATTTCTGTGGGATTTACACATTAATGAAGTTTTCTGCAAGGTTATTGTGACAATTGAACACGTACTCATCAAGTTTACCCTCCTGAATAGGCACTTTTTGCCCATGTATCATAATTTGAAACTGCCAGGTTTTAAAAGCAGGAGGTGGGATGGTCCCCACATTTTTCTTATAAATTATCCATCCTTTCTGCACAACTTTGGAAGCAGTGCCAATTTTTTTATAGCTCAGAGCCGTGATAAAATATTAACCATATCATACATATTTTTTTCAACAGTCCTGTGTGGAAAAAGGCAATATTTTTATATTCCTGTGTTTACATAGGCATTAGAAGCAGAGAAAGCTGGTAGGAAACTTGAGTTAACTTCCCTGCCCACCGAGGGGGAGGGAGTTCACCTATGTTACTCCCAGCAGGACTCTGTCAAGCCTGTTCACAAAAATTCACCAAAAAGAGGATCCTCATCTTCCTAGCAGGGCTGTCTTAATGTTTAACCAGCCTTTTTATCCAACATCTTGGCTGCAAAGTAAGCTAATTTCTTCTTTTCCTAAGCCCAACAGAGAGAAAGAGATATTGACTTTTCTGCCGAGCAAACCCAGCTCATTCAGCCCTGTCTCCAACCCACTGTTTCTGAATCTTTCATCGTTTTTGGTCTCCTTCAGAGCCCTGATTCCTGCACAGCATCCTTAAAGAACAGTGTTTAAAAATGGATGTTTCCAAGCCCACAGCAGCACCGAGAGCCTGCCCCTGCCCCCAGGCTTCAGAAAAACAGTAGAGGCATCTTGGGAAAATGTTTTAAGCGCAAACAGAAACGAATAAGAGGAATAACTTCAAAATAAATTACAGGGGACAGTGCTTTTTCCATCACCTCCCATCATTGCTTTATGATCCCCAGGTTTAGGAGCAGAGGGGAGAGAATGGGGAGCAAAGAAGTGTTTTCTTCTTTCAAACTCAGACTATTAGACAACCAATAAGCTTAATATGTAGAAGGAAGGAAAGAAAAGAGGTGAGGTTTAATGTGAGGTTAAAATCAGAGTTTGGAGAAGCTCTGTACAGAAAATAGAGCCAAATCAGTGTAAAGAGCCACCAGCGCTTAGGCACTGTGCCTGTTCCAGCGTTATTACGGCAGGGCAGCTCTGCTCAGCCTCCCAAGGGAGTTTTCTCTCAGCCTGTATTTTTTCCTCCCAACCATCCCCGCAGCCAGACTTCAACACATCCACTTTCTGAGCCTCTTTAATTAATTAAAAAGAGAGAATAATTAATGTATCAACTCTTATTCTGGTTTAGGCCATCAGAGAGAGGGTGGGAGGGGAGGCGGGGGGCAGATGCACCTGAAACCAAGCTGTTTTGGGGATGCAGAGCTGTTGCAAACCCAATAAAGAGGTAAGTTGAAAGCAGTTTAGCATTGCTCTGCATCCCCACAAAGCAGCTGCAGGATCCTGGTGAGTCTAACCCACAGGAACAGCAGAGATGGAAACCTTGCTAGCAGAGAAAATACTCTCTCTAAATATTAGTAGCTTCTGCAGTACTGTAGGCTCAAATATGTTGATGGGTCACATCATTTTTGCAGATGATGCCGCTAGATATTGGGAAGACTTGCTGTACCATATGTGCATCCTCATTCTCTTTTGAAATGATCAGTTGTTGAGGGGGAAAAAAATAAAGAGTTGTGTTTGGGAGAGAAAAAGCAATATGCACTGAAGCTCAAAAGCAGGCTTGCGTTTGAAGTGTCACTTTTCGTTTTTATCACCATTTTATCACCACTAAGGGAAAGTGCTCTGCAGCATACAGAGCGCTGCCTTATTCAATAACATGTTAGAAGCAGTCTTTTTAGCGTGGAGATAGAAACAAACAAGGGAAAGGTAGAGGCAGATGATTAAATGGAATGAAAATCCAGACTGACACAGTAGTACCAATTGAACAAAACTGGGGTCAGGGGGAAGGTACAAGAGCACGAACGAGAGCTTAAATTATCCAGCTTAAATTCCCACTTTTTATAATACACCACTGGCTTATGTCATTGTACCGCCTTGATTTCTTGTCCGCATTCTGCAGATTGTGGAAACATTCCCAATTACACGTCTGTAGATTAGTATTTCCACGACTGCAGGCTTGTTCAGCCATCCAAGCAGGCTCTTCCAGCACCATCACTATGTCTGCGGCTGTATAAAAGCACGTTGTTGACTCAGACCACTGGGCCAATTCTCCAAAACGATTTCTTAGGAGATGTTATCCTCTAATATCTCTAAACCTACTTAAGGATTTTTTTTTTTCATTGAAGATCACTGACCTGGTGCAAGAAAATATTTTCTCTCCATAGGAGGCAGACCTCTTCCCTTCCTGTGACTTTCAAACCACCAAAACTTTGAAGAATTACTGTACATCTTTTCCCACTCTCTGGAGCACCCAGTTCCTTACCCAGGCAGACCCCCTGATGTTTTTAAAATACAAATAAACGCTATATAAATTAAAATTCTTGATTTGCATTTATACCTGTGTGTGTTTTACACATTTCTCTCCTAGCACACTAAAAGTATTTATTTTTGCTGAACTCTATAAGCAAAAATCTTTAGCTCACAGGATTAAAATGAGTAGAAAGTGATTTTTATCCTTGAGTCTCCTGTTCCTTTAATATTTTATCTGTGGGAAGTTGTCACACACTTTGAGCAAATAAAGGCTCATTTCTAGGTTTGTCACAAAGTGGCAGAAAGTTGAATTTCGGACTAGTCTGACCTATCTTTAGTTGCAGTACTGCAGCATGGAAGGGCTTTTAAATCATTATGTAGATATTTAGGACTCTAGTCATATGGAGCTGGATAGTCCGAAATTTTGTGTGCCATTGACATCGTTTGATGTGATGCTTCATTATGATAAGAAAACTAAAGAAACAATACAACGTAACAAGCTATTTTGTCTATGTCATATACACATGCTGCAAAAGAATGCAAAATGAAATCCATCAGTCATCAGATGCAAATAGCTGGACCAGGAATATTTCTTTTAATTCCAAAAAATAAGTTTTTTACCTCCCCAAATCTTTCTCATTGCTTCAAAGAAAGTTGGGGGACAGCCATAATTAAATGGCTCAAAATCCTCAGTGTGTCTAAGAGTTGGTATTAATCCTGAGCCTGAAGAATACAGGCTGCAGACTTTATATTTCTAAATGTATCTTTACAATTTAGTATATACAGGTTAAATAATTTATACAAAAAAAACCCCTAAAGCTAAAAATATTCTGCTGCAGAGATTGCATTTTCAAATGAGTATTTTTCTTAGGCTATATTATCTCGTTCAGATTTTTTCTTGGTCCAAACCTCACCTGGAGTAAAGACTGGAGTATTTTTTCCCATGCTTCGATACTGTTTACCATGGTAAAACACCATCAATGAAATCACATAAAGGGATGAAAAGAGAGAGATTTCCATTAAGAACTTGTAAGGAAGTAATTTGCAGAAGACAAGATGCACTTATTCTGCAGGTGGCTGGTTTGGAAAGGACGAGCAAACGCTTCCTCACCGAAGACTACAGTGGTCCTTAACAATAGCCTTTTTCCAACATACCATCTTCAGGCTATTCAGCAAGCTACACCTTCACCAAAACCGCATGGGCTGGTAGAAGGGCTGGTGGCACAGTGGCAGTAAAGGACAATGACCATCTGGTGGCCAGGGACAGCTCAGGAAGCTTGCTGGCATGAACTTGAAAAGTTTGTGACATTGACCTTGAGCCACGTTAGAGCAAGATGTAGGGAAGAAGGTAGTTTCAGCTCAGATGTACCCTTGCTCGATAAGGCTCCCTGCTGTCTTTTGACCTAAAGACCTTTTAACTCTAATATCTACTGGAGGACAAAAGTATTTGTGTGCTTCAGAAGTTAACCAGCAGCCTGACAGAGAAGCAGGACCCTCCTGGGGGAGAGTTGGGGACTGTTAGGTTATCACCATATACCAATGGAAATACAGCCCTCTTTCTGCCTGTCCATGCCAAATTTGACAGAGGATGCCCATTTGTTTGGGATACAGTTGTGTTTAGACATTCAGAGCAGAAAACATGGTACCCTCTTAATTTGAACTACATGTACTGTCAATCTCATGGTGTTGAACATATCCCTGGAGAAGTGAATCCAGCTCACTACGTGTATTATTCCTTTAGCAACTTAATTCCAAAGTGAAGCAGTAACATAACTATGAGGAAAAAGTACAGTCACTGATGGGTTTTCTCATTTGAAACCAAGTACTCCTGTAACCAGCTGCATGACCTCAAAGCCTGGCCGTTACTTAAGTTGAAGTTAGTTAATATCAGGCAAGTCAAGCACCTGGTTATGACAAAAAGGTGGTGGAGAGGTACAATTCTACTAGACTGGCTATTTCGGAGGCAGGGATTTGGGCATGCTGTAAAATCAAGGACAGAAAGGATATGTAAAGAGGTGAATTACAAGGTTTAAAGTGCAAATTTTCACTGGACTTGAAATCAAAGTGATTCAATCAA
Organism: Rhynochetos jubatus; assembly: GCA_027574665.1. Taxonomy (NCBI): domain Eukaryota; kingdom Metazoa; phylum Chordata; class Aves; order Eurypygiformes; family Rhynochetidae; genus Rhynochetos; species Rhynochetos jubatus. The sequence goes on from CM050659.1 coordinate 5,518,357, forward strand.
GTCATGGATGTAGTACGTCTGAGAGAACCAGATTTCAGTGAAGCACCCAAGCTGTCAGAATACAAGACCAGCTGGAAAGACAATTACTTGTCAAGGTATCACCATCTTTGAACTTTGGAAGGTTCTTCCTTTCTGTGGGAACTTGCAATAATAATAATAATAATCATCATCATCTTTAAAAAAGTTTCCAGGAAAGAAAATTAAGACTTTGTGGTAATTTTTTATTAAGTACCTCTCTGTCTCTAGGTCTCTGCCCACAGAGCTTTTTATATAAATATCATTGTTGGGATGCTCTGAAATGGTCATTGTGGCTTCCTGTTGGGTCATAACAAAACCAACATTCTTAGAAATTAAGTTTGAAGGCTCCCAGCGTTGCCCAGGTGGACATTGCTGGAACACAGGCTGGCGAGGGAGTTGCCATGGGTACCTCCTTGGCTGCAGTGATGGGTTAGGACAACAAGGAGCTGCTGTGGAGGCCTGGGGTCCGTAAAGCTTCTTCAGTTACTCGGCTGGTGCAACCCCCTCCCTAGGTCATTTCTTGCTCCTGTTAAAGATCAAAGCTAACAGCTACCCACGGAGCAAGCTAATCTTTCTTATTTTCACATTTACAAAATATATAACAAATATACTCCAAAAGTTAAAAGAGGGTCTGGATCCTGATACATTAATAGCAGCGCCTAAAGCAGCAGATGGACTGTGGTTACAGTACTTCAATATATTCATTATTTAGGCCATTAATTTCCTTTTCACTGAAAACATCTGGCTTCTGATGCTCAGGGGGGAAAACAACATGATCCAAAACTAGTTTTAACTACAGGTTCATCTTCTATGAGGGGACGTTAAAGTCACAAACAAGTAGAAAAAAGGACAGAAGTTTGTTTACTATTTTAGAGAACGGATCAATGTATACACTCGTCTGTATAACATGCCCTAAGTACTTTTTTAAGGGAAGCTCACTGGATAAGGTTTTCTAATTGCTCCCTCTAAAACCCATGGGAAGATCTGCTTCTTTTTCTTTCCTTGGGTCTTTAGTGCAAGCAGAGCCATATGAGTGACTAACGCTTTGGAGAATCCCACGCGGTGGGCTCAGAGGATCACCAGTCCCCAGCGATCCTTCCCCTGAAAGGCTCCATCACCGAGAGGGATTGGTGCACACTCCTGCTTCCCTCAGACCATTCCCCACAACACCAAACGTGTTTCTTATAAAACCAGCAACGTCTGCTCAAATGTAGGTTTTTAAAAATAGACTTTTATAAAGAGTACTGCTAGGAGAACAGTGTTGGGGAGAGGTATTTCACACATCAGGGAAGGCAAAACCCACCTAAAAAGACAGGGAGGTGTGGCAGAATAGCCTTGAAATTGAACAATGTTTTTCTAACAAGTAATCTCAAATGAAATGTTACTAGAAGACAGTGAAACCAACTATTTTCTGGCTCTGACACAAAGTCTAAGTAACGAGCTTGTGGCAGTGAACTGCTCATGTAAAAAGGAACTAAAGCTTTAGTTGTTTAGTATACTAACAATCCCAGGGAGGAACTATTAACCTATATCCAGATTATTATTTTTTTTTTCTTAAACTCTAAATTGCATGGTCCCAAGTAGGAAAGACAGCAAAAAGTAATCTGGTGGAATTACAGAACAAGGGAAAGGCCTGTTGCCTCGAACTCCTCAGCTGCTTCAGTGGACGCATGCTTCTGACCAGTGGGGCAAGTTTTTCTGCACTCTCATGTCAAGATGAACTTTCTACAAATTATGTTGGCTTTCTACCTCTCAGATGACAGGGCCTAGAAAGGTCTGTAGAAAAGTCTGAAGCTCGGAGTCAACACATGGTTTTTCCACACTCATTCGTAGTTCATGAGATAGAAACAAGCCATTGAGGAGAGATGACATCTCAAGCCATATGCTCTGTGTCAGGAGCCTGGGGAGTCAGACCCCACAGCCAGACTTATTTATAAACCATCTTCCTAAGGACCCACCAGGTTTGGAGAGAAGGGGTCTCAAAGTTCTGACAAAATATTAATCACCTCAGACTCTTGGTTTTGTAACCTTTTGTCTTCTTATAAAGTTACTGTTTATTAAATAACAGAAAACATTCCAGATGAGAAAAACTGTACTTTCAACCCATGATTTTGCAATGAATCATCCTTTTTTCATGTCTGAAAGCTTTCTAACATGGAATATGAAAAGATTCTAAAACGTTTGTGGTTACAGAAGAGCTTATTTTTAAGATGCTCACAAAATGAGATAACTTCGCTAGCCTGTAAAATAATTATTATTGTAACAAGGTGGACTATGCCCAAACAAGATTTCAAAGGTTAGATTTTACTCTTCATAAGAGTACTTTAAATCTGAAGCTGTTCCTCAGCTGCAGCATTGCCCCATGTCAGTGCTAACCTAAATAAGAACAGACATTCCTGGTAGTTTCCTGCCTGAGATATTTTACCATTAAATAAATGGAAATTAAATTCTTAGTGACAAATTGGGAGAACATGAACTGGATGATGATGTCCTGCTAGAAAGCAGGGATGAGGGAGAACTTCAAAAGCACCTTACTTCTGCGGTGGTAGCCTTTAAAATCTCTTGTAAAGGTCTGTAATTTAAGAATCACCGGCTGCTGACTAGGCTATTCCTCAACAGAAACCTGACATCAGAATTCAGCTGTAATTGGGACAAAGACAACTCTCCAACAATTCACTGTACAATAAAATAGTCAACAATGCTGCACTAATCAAACTGTGAAGCAGCTCTCATTAGATGTCTATGTCTGCATGAATAATGCACTATTACATGTTTAGGTTTAATTAAATGTAAAATTTTCTTGTAATGAATATAGGTGTCCATATGCCTCTATTTTACTTGACTTCAATAATTCCTCCACTTTTCTCACATCCACTCATTTGGACAATTTATCGTGTTGCCAGACTACTAACGTAAGTCATGGATGGGAAAAGTTTTGATAGTAACTTACAGGCTGACTGGGATTACACTGCTGCCACCATAGACACCCAACCCTTGGGTAAACTTGTATCGGATACAACAATGCTGAATGGAAAACCACATTTAGAAGGAAAACAAATGATGAAAGGATTTTAGGAGGATTTAGCCTTGGATTCTGATTCTCATGTCATTAAGATCACACTGCATGATGAAAATTCCAACCCTTTTCTTTTGTGCCTTCCCAAAACAGTGTTTTGTTCCTTCTTTTTTATTATATTTAATCCCATGCTGATGATTTCTACCCATTTTCAGTCTCTGGGCATTGGGAGATCTGGTTTCTCTCTGACTCTTGATTCTGGAAACTTCAACTCTCCAAAAGAGCTTTTGGGCCTATTACTGCAGAAAAGTTCCACATTCACACTCCAGTCCCTGCAGGGGGATTCTGTGGAGAGAAGCCAGTACCATTTCAAAGAAGAGTTGAGTCTCCTTTACCCATATCCCTGTACTCCTCACGTTTTGCAAACCACCCACTGCCTTTGTTTCAGGAGCCCAACTGCAGGCACAGATCTGACCTGCCTCAGCGCCCACCCTACCTGGTTTCTGCAAAGCAAGGAGAATTGCACTTCCACACTTCTGTCCCACATACCAGCATCTGCAGATCTGATTTCACTCTGTAAATAGATTATATCCAATATTTATCAAAAGATTAAGCTAATCTGACATTTAATTAATGGAAACGGCAATGTTTGACTTTTTATTTTAATAAGCAACACCCTTTGTTCCCACAGAAATCATTACTAGCAGTATGTTAAAAAAAAAAAAAAAGCCAGAAAGATTTAACAAAAGGTTCCATTAAATTAGAGAGCAATAAACAAACACAGCCAATTTATGCATCGGAGTCATTAAACGTGTATCCTCTCCAACACTTTCTTCACAGATAGCACTTCGGTCTGCTACAATTGATCTGCAGGGAGCAGTTACCTTAATTATAAAATGAAACACCTCTGCTAATGCAGTCTTGGAGCCTTGTTAGTTTACACCCCAGACATGTGGCTCCGAATGGGCTCCAAATGCTAATGCCAGTGGAGGCAGACATCGTGGGTCTCTGATGTGCTGTGCTTGGTAGTCCATGACTGCGCTGCCTACCAGGCACCCTTGGTTTTGGTTTTTTCCTCCCTCTTGCCCTTGGGGTGGAGATAAAATGCAAGAACTCTTTGGTCCAGCTCAGCATGTACTTTCGAATAGTTCATTCATGGGCAGCCATTTGTACGAGAAGCCTTTTTATCTGATTATCTGCCCTCATTGTTAGGGCTTGTGCCTAGATGTGATGAGCCTTGCAGGAAAAATTAAAGAAGATGTAAACAGTAAATGCAGACATTTTGCAACATAGCTAAAAATAAATTGCACTACAGGCAATTATGCAAGTTTTACTGGATACATTAAAAAGACATTAAATGCACAGCTGTTTTAAGTGTCTTTTAAGCTGATAAATTAACTGTCTAATAAATTGTAAGATTTGTCAGCTAATAATGCTATTTTATCTGCTTTAACATATGCCTTCCTAGTTCATGAAGCATTATTGTAAGTGCCAAAAGGAGATAATGTGCATTTTACAGTGTTATGTCTTAAGTGGAATGGATCATTGGCCATGAAGAAGTGTGTTAATAAATCTCCTAGGCTTTGTTAATTGCACTCAATGAAGTGTCACTGTTAAAACACAAAAGATGTGATAGAGAAAGCTGAACATAATGTCTTTCAGTTTTACAATTAACAGTTCACTAGGCAAATCGACCAAAAAGACCATAATTTGTTGAAGCCTTATTAACTTACATTTTCCTAGTCAAGGTCATAATTGTGAATGGCTTAAAGCTATCTTTTAATGCTCATCAAGAAGAGTAACCTTGCTAGAGAGAATGAACTTTTCAGTCTCTCAGTAGCACTTATCACTTGCTTTGCAGGTAGAAGACAAATAAAGCTGAACTTTGTTATACAGCCATCTCTCTCAGTCACTCACCACCAATAACTGCCACTCTAAAGCTGGGAAACATGACTTTAAACATCCTTTCTCTACAGGAAACAGGAAAGTGCAAAAAATGGGGGGAAAAAAAGAGATTTTAAGAACTGCATAAGCCTATCAGAGCTAGCATAGTTCAGGGAGGAAACTGTTCCATTTAACTTGAAGAACCACTCATCAGGATTTGAGGTTTGGGGGTTTTTACTCTCCCCTGGAAACTGAAGTCAGTGCAGAAGAGAAAACAAATAATCTAACACGCTTAGTAAACAATTATCAAAATCAAATACAACCACTAAATAACCTTCATGGAGAAGAGCTATTTCCATAATTCTTATTAAATATTGATTATTGAACATATTAACACTGCACAACATCTCATCAGATTAACACTACTGGGCTTTGTTGCAAAATCTTCCCACTTAAGACCATTTTGTGATAATGTAAAGTATTTTCTCCAGCAGGGTAATCAGAGTAAATACCGATAATGTGGAATTGGCACACATGAATACAGACACATGATCACCATCTCACTAATCCTCATGAAATAATGACAGCACATGATAGAAGGATAATGACCAAGTGTTAATTTAAGTCTGGAATTTTTTTCCTAAAACACTCAAAATGCAAAATAAGAATTATTTCATGGAAATAGTCATGTGTTTAAATCTCGGACTACGAATGCTATCACTTGCCATTAATGCAACCATTACATCGTGCTGTACTACCATAAATGTGCTCAGCACTGGCTCTTTGATTTGCCTGTTAACAGTTGTAATGCTCTTCTGTGATGAACAGAAGATGTTAGAATATATATAAAACACATATTAATAAATCATTCTGCAACATTAAAAATAACAAAAGGCACCCAGCACTGCTGTTACTAGGTTACTGGATACCACCCTGAACCAAGCAGTTGATCAGAGTGTGCTGCTTCAAGTCTGACAGAGCACACTGATTGCCCGTGACTGGACAAAGAGAGGATGCTCCCAATTCCAGGGCCAGGCTCCTTGCTGCAGGGTAGTCTTTGCAAGATAGGTGGAGGAAGAAGATAAAAACCAGCATGGGTGATGCTGGCACCCAGAGCACCAAGATGAGGATGGGTGCTGGTGGGTCTGTGTCCCATCTCCATTAGCACCTGCAGAGCAAACCCACTTGTATGGGTGCCATGGGGCAAGGATGCACTGGTGGTTCAGCTCTTGTTTTCCAGCCAGGGGTACATCCCACACCTGAGCTTTACAGAGTGCTGGACACAGCACATACACATGCTGTAACCCTACTTTCCCATTTTAATATTAAGCACAATAACGTTTACCTTTTTCCTTTGACAAATGATGTTGAATCAATATCTGCCAGGGGCCCTGAGGTTCCTGGGTACCAGGGACTATCCAAAACACAAAGCATGACTGCTAACAAACAGCATCATTAAAAAACACCTGCCAACAACCTGGGAATATTTCTTCACATTTTTAATGAAGTTGCTTCAATTTGTTCAAACCCTTACATCTTTTTTTATGAATACAGAATCAAAAGGGTCACAGCTCTCAAGTCTAGTCCCTGGGCACCACAGCCAAGTATGTCCAAAAAAAGGCGGTTTGGGATTGCTCTGAAAGACAACACATGCACAAGTCTTACAGAAAAAAGCTGCTATCAGCAAACAGCGAGAACACCTTCCTTTCCCATAAGGCTGCCTTTAGAGCAGGATTATTTAAAATAAGCAGCGTGTGTGCACATTAGAGAATACCTGCAGAAAATTAACATTTGCAACTAATACCTTTGAACATGCACCTTAGAAACCTCTCCAGAAGAATAAACTCATCCAACCAGAAAAGGCAAAATGAACATATTTGTGTCCAAGCAAAGCAACCTGTGCTTCAAACTCCATAGCTAGCAATGAGGCCAAAAATTATCCTTAAAAACTGTACTTTAGATGATTTTGCATAGTGCATAGTTTTCCAATAGCTGATACAATCAGTGCAAGAACTGGACTAAAACTTAGCTGAAAACAGTAATTGGTATAAATATATATGTGCACCTACACGTGTAGAGCAAAATATAAAGGCATACACATAAACAGATACGTATTTCCAACTCCCAGTTACTGCACAGCTGACAAAAGCAATTTCAAGAGATCATATTGAAACCATACTGACACCAAGATAAAATAGCTGAAACACTATGTTTTGTAAGTAAAGGGATTTAGGTTTGCACTAAAATAGCTCAGTTACATAAAGAGTAATAGCAGAAGAGCGCCATCCTGGAAAGCTGGGAAACCGTTAAACGTTTGAACGTCACACCATTGCAGTTGGCTTTGTTCTTCACCTGCATATCACCTAAAGGACTGGGGTAGGAGTACATGCAAGGATTCAAATTCTTTCTGCTCCAGCACAGGGATGCACTGCTCTGCTTCCACTGGGATGCATCCCTTCATACAGGAATTGATATTAAGGCTCAGTCTTGCCACCAGTATTGCTCTTGCCCAGGCACAATCTTGGATTTGATCTATTAGGCATAATCAGTGAAATGCTGTCCTACCCAGAGAGGTTCAGATAGCTCCCTCACCTCTTACAGGTTGCTTTCTCACGATCTTAAAAGTCAGAATTACAAAGCCTGTTATTTGTCTTTGAGAGCTATTTTTAGAAACGTGATTTGCAAAAATGCCCTAAAGGTTAATGATTTGATTTCACGTGTAAATCATCCAGGCATATACCTATCATAAAAAAGAAAAAGCTAACTTTGCTCAGTCTGAGTTTTCATACCCTGGTTTAAGCCAGGTAATTGGCCTGTACAGTAAGATTCAAATATCTTTAGAGTGAAATTAAGTCCACATTTGAGATAATGTATTTATACTTTATGATGATTCAATTTGATGAAGAAGATTCTATTGCTATTCACAGATTGTTAGTATGAAACCACATGAACACAGCTGGTTTTGCCTTGGCAAATTGATTTCCCTTTAAATCTCACATACAAATCGATGCATTAAAAATTACAATGGGAAGGCCTCAGTCCCCCTGTATTGATCTGAGCCCCACAGATAGACCTTCAGAAGACATACAACACAAGTTCTGCAGAACTCAGCTAACCAATCTCCTGGAAAATGTGTAATAAGTCACTCCCTTGGCCCCAAAACATTTGTCTTGAGTAGCATGATTTCCTGAGATAATAATAAATTACTATCCTTTAGGTTAAAAAGAGAGTTTCCTGGTCCAATACCACAGCACACTAAAAAAGACCCTGGAAACTACACTTCAGTGGAAAGTTCCCTGCGACTCCCTGGGAATGAAGCTGGCTCCCCATCTTCAGACACACCTCCGCAAGAGCAAACAAAGCAAACTTCAAGGTGTTTTGCTCTGCTTTTTGTTTTTTCTTGAAGTTGGGTTCAGCAATTCTTAAAGAGTTCTTAAATCACCTTGAATTTAATTTCTCTAAGCCACATTTAAAGAGAAGCATTACCATCTGTCACAGCTGGTTAATCAGAATCAGTGTACTACAATTCATTCACTTTCTGATAAAACACACTGCGTTTTCTGGGATCTCTTCCATGAAGACACAAGCCATGCTTATCCCACAGGAGCTACTGACACCACTCACAAAAGTTAACTAACCTATAAACAAGCAGAGGGATGCTGGTTTATATAATGTTGCCACATCAGTTTTATTACCCTATGCCTATACCAGTGGTTTATTTTTTTATTTATTTAGTCTCCTGTGAAGCTCAGAAGACATTAACATATGATTCAGATAAATGCCCACCCCATAAAGACAGGGAAATTTTAGAAAGTGGAGTCACCATAACCATATTAAGATTGTAAAAATAAATGCTCTGCTAGGGTCAGTTTGGGAAACAAAACACTCAAGAAAAAGCAGTAAAAAGAAAAAATACCCTGCATGCCACCAGATTAGCACATGTGAATCCAGAGAAACCTGAGCGTTGACTTAACCAAGCATGGCTAAAGCTGGAAGAGTAGCAAGAAAAGAGATTGCAATTTTCTCGAAACTGTGAACAAAAGATCTGAACGCCGGCAAAAAGCAATGAATCCTCTTCATTCACCGAAACCAACTAAGTGGTAACAAATTGCGAGTTTCCAGTTGGAGACAATTGGCCGGGAATAATTATGCGAGATGCTAAAGGCTGATTTAACTCTTTCTTCCACCCGTTTCTGCGAGGCATCAGAAGGGAGAGCTGTAATCAGCGTTGCATGCTGGGACCCACGCCACGTTACAACCAATTTACTTTCTCACAGAGAAGTTCATCCTGCTGAGAGAGCAGGTTTCCATAGATAAAAGATGGGATCTCAAAACAAATTAAGGCTACGTGAAGCATGCCTGCATTTTACTGTAGTAAATTCTGCAGAGCTTGCCTGTTGGCAGGGGTAAGCTGTTATGACTTAAGCAGATACCAATCTGAGATATATTAAATAAATGAATAAGCTGAAGTTACTTAACCCAGCTCTGGAAGGAACAACAGTGGATGCAGCCTTTTCTTCTTCTAACATTTCAATCCTTCGGTTTTTAATTTAATAACAACTTTGTGGGCAATTTAGTTGGAAGGCAGAAGAATCAATAAAAAAAAAGGAGAAAGTGTTATTTTACTTGGAGATGACGAAGGGTGTTTTTAAAATCTTTTGTTACAGATCATTATACTGCAGCATTGGGAGGTATTCTACAAGTGTTTTGAGATACTGTTGGATTTCACATTTAAAATGTTACGTTATCAGTTTCTAATAAACATTTAGCAAGGAGTACAGATAACAAGAATTCTTTTAAGAGCTCTATTTTCTGACTCATTTTGTTTACGAGCCGATTGTTTTGCATGCATCTGTTTGAAAGCACATTTTGTTTTGATCCATCCTTCTCAGCCTTGCAGATAGGACGAAATGCTGAAATTATTTGCAAATGAGAATCATCATCTTTACATTCAGAGACTGTAGAGCAGGCAGAACAGAAACTGCTAATCCTAACAGAAATTGCTCAGCACAAGTACGCAATTAAATTTCTCACTAAAAATATATAAAATAAACACCAAAACCCCCACAACCTTACTGTTTGAAACATGAGATACCTGAGCTTTAAATTTTGGCTAAAAGCTACACAAAGCCAGACCTCAAAATTATTTTCTGTATTATGGCATTGGCAGGGATTTAGAGCTGCAGGGTTTCTGAAGACCTTGCTTTATTTCTTCTACGTATTTCTTTCTCTTCCATAAGTGTGATGACTGCCCTACAACATAATTCAGGCACCTGCTTCTCTCTGAAACTCTGGTACACTCATTTGCCCTTGGGTTGAAAGATAATCTATAAATCAATCATTGGTGCATTATTACACCAGGTGTAAAATAAAATAATTGCAAGTTAATAATATTATTGCAACATAATCATGTTAAGAATATATAATTATGTAATAATAGAATAATTGCAAGTTAAAATTCCTGGATAGAAAAAAACTTGTTAAAGCATCACCCTGCAAACTCTACCTGCACAACTAAAATCCCAGTTATTCCAAACGCCACTTCTGGCAGTATTACTTTCTCATCATCCTGTAGGACATAAGCAGGTCTTAGTCACACCTTCAATCCATATAGGTGATTTATTAGGAGATATACTGAAATGTACTTGCCAAGGGAGGATGTGAATTTACTTTTTCCTGATTATGGCCTATTCTCTAACAGCTCAGTAAATATTTCCCTCATCCTTTTAATACACATTTGAAGGATAAACAACCCAAAGGAGGGAAATGAATCAGATGAAAAAAGGAGGCCACGAAGGTTTCCATCAGATTAAGTATATATTTTGGTACCAAATAAAACAGACTGCAAGAATCACCAGAAGAAGAATGCACAAATCTGGGGGAGATTTGGCTATTAGTCTGCTCAGAACACAGGGAAATACAGACTCCAGGATACGTATGTGACCATTCTATATATAAAGAGTTATATGTAAGAGAAGGTATTTGCTATTATTTTAGATATGATAAAGCAAAACCCACCTTTGGTATTTATGTAGTCTCGTAGTATTTTAACACTTAACATGAGCACCGCTGTGAGACCTACGAGCACTGCTCTTGTAGTGTGTGTGCAGGGAAGTGAAGCCCAACCTCAGCTGCAGGGAAGTGTCCATGGGCATGAATTGGGAAGACTTAGAGCTGGGCACAACTTGTCAAGGGGTCCATAGGCCAGGAAAAGGCATTTTCTTGTCACATCTTGGGAAACAGCCTGTTACACTTCTCCTCCTCCTTTTTCAAGCCATAGACTTAGCATTTGTGCACACACACACGTAAAGAAAGAAAATCACATCTTCTACCCACTCATGAAACTTGCCTTTTTTCAGGAATTTTGTTTATTAATAGAGATTGACAACAGTGAAACCAATTCTAGACAAATCCTCTTATTGAGCTTAACCGTCTCTGAATACTTCCTGTAGGATTTATGTTCGCTATTCTCCATGAATCTCACCACAGAAGTAAAAAATACATCCTTGACACCCCAGCCAGATCATCATACCTACTCTCTCTCATCCTCTTCTCAGTTTTTATCTAGGTCTAACAACTTTTGAAGCCAGTAACATTTTGGCCTAAGAGATAAATTAGATATGGATATTGGCATTGTCTTTCCGTTTATGCTAGTTAAAAATAATAAGCAAGTGTTACCTTCATGTGAACTATATAAAGACCTGTGGCAAGAGTGTCAGGTAGTTTTTTTTTGATTCCTTATTCATTCCACCAAAGCCAGAAAATTTCTAGTACAACATCAGGAACAAAGAGCCACACCAAATCATGTGCTTGGTTGCAATGTCCATCAGAACTTTATTTTCTCAGAGCATAAGAGCATTTTATAACATCACAAAAACTTTCGTGGACACTAGTAAACATAATCCCAGAAAATTCATATCAAACCCTCTGCCAGCCTCCACAAGTAATAGCAGCAGCATGCTTAAAATAAAAGCTCAGGTGTAAACAACAGTTCTTGACCCTTGGGTCCAAACAGATGAGGAACATCAGCCTATCAATCACCCACAATTGTTGTCATCTACTCATATGCTTTCCATAAATCCCTACCAAATTCAGTGCAGCTGTGCTGCTGGAAATATGAACCTGGAGTAAACACAGTCCCTAACCTGACCCACTCCTCAGCTGCCAGCCAGCTTGCTCAGTCCTTTTGCCCCACATGCCCCAGATATTCTCATTTAAACAGCCCATTGCAGAGGGTTAACTTAGCTCTTGTTACCTTCTGTGGGAATTTCAGCCCCAAAGTGTTTATAAGCTTAAAAAGCAGAAGGCAAACAAGGCTAACATTCAAAACAGAGCTTGGAGCAGACAGCGGGATTTACCGTGGGTATTAAGAAGATTGTGTTGTGCATATGCTAACACCACGGCATGCACCAAGCGTGCAGCCCCTCTATTCCCATCACGACTACATCTAACCCTGCAACGCTTGCAGAGCTGGAAACGGCATCTCCCTTTTTAGCGGCCACCGTCCAAGAATTGCAAGTTGCTGAAATACACACTTACATACGTACACCTTTTTTCTACATTAGGTTGACATCTCAGTGTCAGAGATAAACCTTCCGCTCTCCAGATGATACACCCGCTCCCGCGGCACACGCTCCAGAGGGGGAAGGTGGCAGAGAGCCAGCTGGATCTCTCGTCCTGACAACATATTTTTGCAGATTATGCAAAACCGGCAACATTTAGCTTTAGAGAAACATCACAGCTGCTCCCCTTACCCTGTCAATCCCAGTCTCAAACTTGCAACAGGTTTCATTTAGGAAGGACCTAAAGTGCTCCAAAAACGGTGCTTTCTACACTCACAGCCACGTACAAGCAATGTGAGAAGTTTAACAGCAACCCTTCAAGGATAGCACCAATGCTACTGGCCCACAGACATATCACAGGCTGCCAGTGAAGGGACCAGCACAGAACAGTGAGTTTTGTCATCACATTAGGTGCTCGTGCCAGATTTGCTTCTTGATGAATTATATAAAAAATACAGTATTAGGCAAGCTTCACTCATTCATGCTTGTGCAAAGGGATCGCTCAAAAGCCAGAAGGCTGCTGCTATGACCCAGAGGCTGAACTCCAGGAGTCCTTTGACCACAGAGGCACCTCCCAGGCTCTAAGGTGAGCAATTCTCCCAAAGACCACGGAACCTCTCTGGGGAGAGAAACCAGCCTGAAAAGCCTATTAACAGATGAGGGGAGATTCAATGATGCACATTTAAGACGATATTTTAATTTTAAAACAGGAGGGAGCATTGCACTTAATAGTACACAAAACATTATAATGCTCCAGTCATCCACAACCTGTAAACTCTTTGGTTCGTGTCTCATTTTGGACCAAGTGCCTTCATGTGGTGCTAAAACGGGATTTTTGCCCACCAGCAGGACACTAATCTGCTTATTAATGCATTACTCCTAACAGCAGTACATAATGATTTTTCTAACATGTTTCTGGAGGCCCATATGGGAAAAATTACTTGTGAAAAACTTGAATATTAAGCCTATAAATAAAATTAAACATGACATCTTATTATACGATTAACCAAGTGGAGGTGATGTTGAATGTGTAGGTATGTTTGGAGGAAACAGGGACCAGCATAACAAGCAGCAGTGAAAGTCTCACTATATAGCCAAACATCCTTTAAAATAAAAAAAGCAAAAGCATTTCTGACCCAGCTGAACCCAGTTCCTGCAGAAGCTTTCACCTTGTATAAGACCTGCAGACCTTCCCAGGCAGAAAGAAGAATGATATTCCCCACAAAGTACCAAAGAAAGAAATTAATGTAAAAGTCGTAGATAAAAGTTAGGATACAGCCTCCGTTTGCTGAGGTGTAAGCCTGTCATCTTACTTCAGTGTAGCTGCACGCCATGATTTTGTTTACAAATTTGTGTGGAGGAAAGTGGGACCAGGTCCTGCTGTGATCCCTACGCTCAGCTCAGCATCTCCAGCCATTCTTACTGACATGGCTGAGCCTCCACGCCTCTGTTTTTTTAACTGCCCATTAGTGCCATTTCTAGATTTCTCAAACAAGCTGCAGCGGGGTCCCAGGTTTGTGGCGCGTTACACAATAGGGTGCTCAGCTGCCATGAGGGACAAGAACATCGGAAGAGACAAGTCTGCCTGGCTGAAACTATTAAACTGCAGCGAACCTTCATTGAACTTTTCTCTCTTTTCCTTTATGTTCCACCAAGAGACCTGTGGAAAAATTCAAGAGCTATTAAAAGATTGTAAAATGTTGAAGGACTTGAAGTTGCATGATAGAACTTCTTTCACTGAACTCCAGAACAAGGAGGACAATCACAGCCTCCTCTAAGTCTAAGAAAACCTATGGTCACCCCAAGGCATTTAAATGATGTTTTTTCCCTAATAAGTTTGTTCCATGGCTGATTGTTAGTGGCAGCCAGTAGACAATGATTGCTCTAGAGTAACTGCTGATAAGTTAGAGCAACAGACAGAAGAAAAGCAAGTGACCATGGATGAGCTCTGCTCACCTGATAACCATGACACAGGCAACGTTGTACTTATCGGAAATCCCACATCCTTTTAATTGCTGTTTAAGTCTGATCATATTACTAATGACATCTAGGATTTGATCAGTGGTACAAAGACAGAGCTGTATTTCTTCATGTGTTTCAGCTAAATTTGTCATTCAACAAAATACATCAAGCCCCCTTTGGTGGAAGTGGGGTTAGTTTCAAACACCAGAAATGTAATACTAAGTTAAACTGCAGCAGCTCTTCAAAGGTGTTTGAAGAGAACAGACGTGGTGGTGGTGAAATGAAGCAATACGCAGGAGAAAGGGGAAGTCTGCACAAAGGTTTGGTTTCACTTGCAGATTTGCAGGATTATTGATGTCCTCAGCTCCCGTGTACTCAAGGCAGAGGGTTGCCAACAGCTGCATTTGATGGGCAAGGGGAATAATGAATTTCTTATCACAGAGAGACGTTACTTCTCAGATCTAATCTTCACAGATATTGGCAAATAATTTTCACAGCCTCTTCATCTACTCATATTGAAATCGTAGTTTTAAAATAATACAGAAAGATTTATTTTTATTAGAAGCTGCAAGGCAGGTTGCCGGCTCCAGTTTGCCCAGCGATGGACACCCAGGAAAGGTGGAGTTCAGAGCCAAACTTCAGTTAAAGATATCCCATGCAGATGATGTCAAATACCTCCTACAAGGCACAGAAACAGGCAAGGCTAGAAATCTTGTATTAAATAAACATGTCAACTGAACAACAGTGAGCGTGAAACACTAGCCTGACTACTGAATACTTCTAATACATGTCAAGGTGTGTAGGAGGTCTCAGTGCAATAATGTGCCAAGTGCTCTGCAGGGCTGATATGAAGTGCGTTTTTCAGGAAAAGAAATCGCTCCTCTTTATTTGTCAAAACACAGCCAGGATTCCAACGCCCTGCAATGGGATTTGAAGGGTTAAATACTAGTTTCTTCTCAAATGTGTTACAGAAGAAGTACTTGAAGCGGCTGTTCCATGAAACGAATGGAGGTGCTTTTTTTCTTACTGAGAGTTGTTAAAACTAAAAATTCCCATATACTCTCACTTCCCTTTAGAGGTCTACTGGGGTTGGCTTATTCCTCTGCTTTGATATGCAAATGGGCAGCTTGCTTTCCTGCAGGGGACACTGGACGGCATCCAAGGAACACAGAGGAGATGTCCTGTCAGGAGAGCAGCCCAGCCGCCTCGAACGGTCCTTGGGCAGCACCAAAAGCCAAGCTTGTGTTTCAGCTTAAAAATAAAATA
This sequence comes from Rhynochetos jubatus, assembly GCA_027574665.1. Classification (NCBI taxonomy): domain Eukaryota; kingdom Metazoa; phylum Chordata; class Aves; order Eurypygiformes; family Rhynochetidae; genus Rhynochetos; species Rhynochetos jubatus. The sequence continues at coordinate 5,534,065 of CM050659.1, forward strand.
CCTTTGTTAATAGTTTTTCCTTCCAATATAAATGTTTATGTATTTACCCTGCTAGTCATCTCTGCTGGCCAATAGAGAGAAAACAGCCGTTTCGTTTCGGTCAGTGCATTACTAAACTCGTATTCCTCTTTTAAAGATACCATTTATGCTGCCCTTCATTTATGTCATAGAATATAGGCTATTTAAGTAGCATTTGAACCATTCAGCTGCAATGAACAGACATATTTTTAGAAATGAGATAAATTTATTTCAATTGGGCAGTTTTCTCATTACTTTTCTATCTGACCCATTTTGTGGGGAAGATACAGGGGAAAGTACATTTTAGTTTCCTTTTTCTAGTCCCTTTAAGTTCCACTCTTTCTCACTTTCTTGTTTTTCTGCCTTTTCTTTTCACTGGCATAATGGAGTGCCTATAAAAAAAGATTAAATGATACCATAAAGTTTTATTAATGTCTTACATCATTGATATCTTCTCTGTATTGATAGTTCCACTTCCATTATTGCTACTTAGGCATTTAATTAGTGATTCATACAGTATGTTGTAAACTACAGTATTAGCGTTAACCATCTATATAAAAGCCCCCATTATGTAAAAACTCTTCCCAATATCGTAATTGGAGTATAGTTATCCACTTTAACTGACTTGAATTAGATTATTATAGATTAATTTATAAAAAGTTACTTGTAAAGGACATTGAAGATCATGGAATATTAAGAGTGGAACTTCATTACAATAAAATGGACTTCAAGAACAATGGCACTGAGTTTTATATAAACCCATTACAATCTTCTAGTAATATGAACAATAATTGTTTTATCTGGCAACTCAGTGATACTTAAGGATGGAAAGGCAGGCGGTTAAATAAAGAAGTGTGCAGAATTAAAGGGAGGATGTGCACTTAAATCCCGGATAAAGCAGCAGACACAAAATTTGCTCTTTGCAGAGGGAACTTGGGAAAGAGCATAAGATATAACGGATGTCTGACATGGAAGAAGTGCATGGAGAGCCATATCATGCAGAGGGTGAAGGCTAAATGCTACACCCAAGATTAATACGAATTCCGAGGAAGCCACTGAACCAAGGGAAGTTGTTCCATATTTATATCACAGTAGCCACAAAGAGAATTTGGGCTGTTTCCTCAAAAAAGGCTGTTCACATTTTTATCTGCCTTCTCTCTCCTACCACCACCTACATTATTCCACTCACCTCATGAAATTACATGGTCTGGAGCACAGCTTTGCTGACCTGGCAAGTTTGCATCAAGCAATAGCATCACTGAGCTTAGGCCACAGTTTGTCCCGGGTGTAAGCAAGGAAGTTGAAGCTGCTGTAAATGGGGTCTTCCCCATGTAACCTCCACATGCTGTTGTACCATTCCTAGTAAGCAGAAGGATGCAGCAGCTCTGTCCTTTATATCCAAGCCACCCACTCTTTACCAAAGCCAAGAGATCCCCCTTACTAGGGATTTCTCAGAAAATCAGCTCTACTGGCTTTATAGAGGTTTGGCACCAGCACTGAAGGATTTCATTGAGCTCTTTCTTTGATTTTTGTTGCTGCATTTAACTGTAAAGTAGTCCAGGCTTCAGGATGTGCAGAGTCATTCTTCCTCCACAGTTTTGTCTTTTTCAGAAAAATATAACTTTTTTTCTGACAGATAGCATGTACAAAAACATTCTCTCAAATTTCCCAAGTTCATTTTTATGTGGCTGATTTGACTGATTGTTCAACACCCCCTAAGCATTTGCCTACCTTCCAAAGAGAGGGTCCTCCTCATCTTTCAGATTTCAAAGACACAGCATGCCAGGGCTTGGCAATACCATGTGTGCCACGTGTATATTTGCAGGGTCCCTGAATAGCTGTGCTGCATTTCATGTGGGAGGCAGGAGCTCCAGAAATCATTTCTCTGAATTAACCGAACATCATATCTAGCCTTACTACCACCTGTCGGGTACTATTTCACAGGCAGCATCACCGGGAATAGTACAATAACAGTGAGGCTAACGATATTTAGAAACAGTACAGAGCTGGAAAATACCAGAGCTACAGGGTGATGAACCTCAGCCCAAGGGCTAGCTCAGGAGAGCATCCTACGGCAGCACAGACAGCACTGACCTACACATCTGCATGTGAGGTCTCCAACTCGTCTTTGACAAGCGAAATTCCTGTTGCTCACTGTTGAACATCTCTCATACTTCTAAGATTTTTCCACACATACAGCTTCTCCTTCTTCCAGGGTTTTTGAGCTCTTATCCACAACTTGCTTCAGATGTGTTAGATTCTCTCTTCAGAGTTCCAACACATCTGACTGAATTAAATCCTCTACCTTTTCTGCTCTTTCTGATTGTCACCCTTGTACTCACCCAGGGGTGAAGCTGTTGATCAGTAGGAAGTTTGATTTAGAATGTAACTTGACCCAAATGGGCCAAGAGAAGTCTATCAAGCTTGCCACAGCTCTGTGTACTGATTTCCCACATAATACAGAGTCGTGGCAAGGCCTTGGATTACAGGTTTTGTCTGTCTTTGGGTCATTGTGCACTAAAAAAAAAAAAAAAAATTTATATGTAAAGGATGCCCAGTGACTACTCCTTTCCCTGGCACAGTGAGACTTTCCAGGTCTATGTCTTTGGGACATACAACTTCCTTAGCACCTGCTCCAGGGTGGCAGGTCATGGATGAAAGCTCAAAAACAAAAGAAATTAAAATACAGAACTCACCACTTTACAGTCAAAGTATCAGATACATATCTTCAATATCAGCCCATATCACCATGCACAGTGAACAAAACCCCCCAGGGCAGACCTCTGGGGTGTATGTATGGTGCTCGCCATAGGAGCCACATCAGAGAAACAAAACGTACAGTGTGTGGGGTGTTAGTTATAGAGGTTAATGCACAGCTGGAACAGGACCAAATGCAGTGCTAACAAGGACAGCGACAAGAAGGCACCAGGCTGGAAGAGCACTGGTCATTTCAGGCTACTGCAGAGCTATAATTAACAACGTACGGTGTTTCACTCCTAATTTCCCTGACCCACAGCCTACTCTCTCCTCCCACCTTTTGTCTGGGCAAACTAAAGGCACTTTCATTGCATCTCACAGTTAACATCACGTTTCTTAAAGTGTTTTAAGTCACTTTTTTCCCCATTTCTGACACATCTCAGAAACCAAAGTTTTGGTTTTGTGAAACTAATCTAAAATTCGTTCCCACTCCCAGCTCCCTCTTTGCTCTGTGTTTCCTTTTCCCTTCCTTCAACTATTTCAAAACCATATATTTTAAAATAGGCTGAGCACAGTACAGAGAACACAATCTAGCTCTGACTGCCCATACTGTTTCTGCAGTCTCTCTCCAGCCATAAATTTTGTAGGAGAGCAATAGAATGCAAAACACATTAGCAGTAACGCACGGAAATCCCTGTGCTACAGGGTAAATAGGAAATGTAACAGCACATTTACAATTTTGGCCAGTGAAGTACCAGCACTATTCATTGATCTCATTAAAGACCAATCTACATTCAGGGAAGAATAAGATTGATGAGCTGTTAGACTCTTTAAACACAAAAAAAGTTACCAACTACATGCATGTGTAAACAGCCCAAAGAGAGGCACAAGAGTTTCTCTGATCCTTTAGCCTAATAGCAATAATCACTCTGTGATGTAAGCGTAGCCTCCTGTCATTGCAAGAACTGGATATGCATCTGCTCTGCCACTTTAGGATAACCAGCACACAAATACTAACGAAGTATTTAAATTTAATTTACTCTGGAAATTTACTTCTTCATTTAATTCTTGCTTTACCAGAAAAGGAAGAGAAGAGAAAAATACTTTTCTTTAGATCTCCTTCTCTTCTTTCACTAAGCATAAACAGGTCTAAGCTACACCATCTCTCCCCACACAGATTTCAACTCAAAAATTACAGATGCCTCTTCCCAGGCACCCGAATCTTTATCCCAGGTCTGCCACAACCTTCATCCCTTTGGAGAATTATTTTTGTCTCCCTCCTTATTCTCAACTTTGCCGATCTGAAAATATGGGAATGAGAATACTTGCGCAGCTTTGGAGACCAGAAAAGTAAAGCACTCCATTGGTGCGAGGTATTACTGTGTTGATGATGATGAAATAAGCTTTCACACATTGCTAAATTATTCAAGAACATCTACTACGGTTTCACCCCTGGCAATCCCAGAATGCATCTCAGTGCCATTACTCTGCAGGGAACAGCAGTGTTGAGTAAATGGCTATGAAACTCATATATTAACCTCACTTGGTGGCTGGAATATTCATTTCTTTTTGAGTCCTTTTAAGCAAGAAAAGAAAATCTTCACTCTTAGAAATCATCTTCAGCTGACACATTAAGGAGCAGAGCTGAACAAATAATTTCCAGTGAATAATGTGATGAATTTATTTTCCTTTTCTCTGTCCCCAAGCAGACTGGGATTTCCTCAAATGTATTTGTTATTCAAATGTATTCAACAACTATCCTTTGCAGTGTTTTTCTTCTGTTTATTGTGCGCACAATACCTTTCTTTCCTTTCGTTTTCAGCTCTGGGGTTTGTTTCGGGCTTTTTGAGGGGTAGGTGGTGGGGGATTGCCTTCATTAATCATCCAGGTGTATTTAATGGATGAGAAAACATCACATTTGCAATGTCTTTATAACAGATACAGTTATGCCATACGATGGATATGTGTGCCTATGGCAAACGCTCTGCCCAGACCTATCTGGTGTATTAACCGGGGTGTTTTTCAGGATTTTGCAGTGCCCTTGGTGGCTGGCATATAAAGGAACAGGTGAGACACGATGTATGTTAAACATGCTGTCCAAGAGCTGTTACTCATGTATAATCTAGCATGCAGCCTTCCAGCAGAGTCCTGTAACTTCAACCAACGAAGCACAGACTCTGCGACAGAAGGAGAGGAACTGCTGAGGATTTTTTTTTTCGCAGTTTGGACAGTCTCTTAATGTGTTAAAAGAGATGTCTTGTCAAGGATATTTTCAGTTTTGTCGTTTTCTTTATTTCAAGCTACAGGGTTGGCACGTTTCGGAGCCATCCTAATGTATTAGCAAATATATGGCCTTGGCTGTTATCCTTAATTCTGCTGTAAACCTGGCACAGGACACTTCCTTTTTCCTGCTGCAAGTTTTCTTCTATAAAATGTGGATTTTATCACTTTTTAAGAGATCATTCAAGTCCTCTCAACCCAGGTATTACGGTCATTTATAAATATGGAGTTAGCTAAAGGAAAGAGACTTCCCAGCAATGAGTGCCCCGAGATGTATTTCTCAAGTTCGGTGAGTAAATCAAAGCTGTATCCTGTGCTCTTATGCCTAAACCTAAGTCTGAGCACACACTGTACATATTAGCTGCCTTCAGTACCCCATGGCAGTTCCTCTTTACTTCTGATATCTCTTGATACAGAGTCTTATGTATTTTTTACCATGGGTTTGCTACTGTGACAAGACCAGCTTTACAAAGGGAAATAAAACAGGCAATCAATAAACTGGGATTGTACATAACGTGATATATTAGCAGGCATCCCCAGTCATTAGCAAAGAATTATCCATTATCAGATTAATAAGCAAAGAACAACTGGAAATGTTGCTATTGCTTGTAAAACGGTGCTTTTATTTTTTTCCCCTCTGTAGCGTCATTCAAAATAAGGCAGCTAAATTTCAACATAAACTTAGAGGTCACTTACAGAAAGCAGCTTCTTCTCTTAAGTAAATCAGCAGAGTTTCAAGAACCACCCCTAGCAGAACCGCTCAGTTGGGTAAGAGCTACAATTGCCCACCCTAGCCTCTCCCACCAAAGGGTGCCTTGCAGCCCTATCACCGAAACTGCCACTTTCGCAACTGGAATTGAAATGATCCAGTTATTTCACTGAAATAATGATATTTCAGGTAGTTGCTTGCCCATCCTCAATGCAGTCTCCCGTCTCCAAGCACTGCAAGAAAGGCCAGACCTGGTGCCTATACAAAGGCTTGCAGTAATTGCGGTGGGTGCCAGGTCTAGTTCTGCAAAGATAGGCACTTTGTAAAAGCTACACCAACATTTTTTCCTCTTTCTGACCACCGTTTCCCTTCATTTCTTTAAAGTTACATGCCATCAGTCAAGTTTACTCACATGGTTTTGGCTTTCACCAATGCACTTACAAGAAGCCATCCTGAAACATTTGGGGGGCTTGGAACCGGTACCGTTGCCATGTGCCCCATCCTTAATGAGCACCCAATAGCCACATAAGCAGCCTTATGAAATACAGCTTTTACTTGAAATTTTCAAAAACATTTTTCCTTTCTGAAATAAACAGAAACTTAAAAGCAAACCCTTTCCGCTTTTTTTCCCAGTCTCCACATCTCTGAAAGCTCAGGGACCGGGAAGGAAACGTTTCTTTCAGTGAGATCCTTGTGTTTCCCCTCGCCTTTGAATTCTTAAAAGAAGAATATTGTTTCATACTCTTCCAAATCTGCACTCCTTTCCCCAACTCTCACCTTACCTTCTCTTCCTCTCTTTTCTTGATGACTATATTCTTTCTTCCTCACTGTTTTTCTTTCTTCTCATCTTTTCCTAGCTCTGCTCCTCTTGTTTCACCATCTGGTTCTGTTCTCCTTATCGGTCTCCGTCCCTCTGCCGCAACCCTCATTTTCCCCTGCTTACACCTTCCCAGTCTTTGTTTCTCCTCGCCTTTCCACTCATTCCTTTCCTGTCCTATTTCCCCCAAGGTTTTCAAAGCGAAACACAGCTAGGACCAGTCTTCCCTTCCTGCCTGCACTAATTGAGCATTTCATGAATTCTCACTTCTGGCGGTAGCTTTACAACTTTCTAGTTTGCTGTTAAACAGGACAGGGATGGCACCAGACAAATGCACAACTGAAAAGCCAACCAGCCTCAGCCAGAAAATTATTCTAGAGGACAAAAGCCACAGTTCCCATAGGGTTTTTCTGCATTTTAGCACTTTTTAAAATTTCTTTACTATTTTCTCTGCTTTTTGAAGATGAAAGTTGGACTTTAATATACAGTTAAAAAAAAATCTTATCATGAACCTTTATACAAATTCAATGCTGAAGCAACAAGTAACTAAATTGGTAGCCTTTTTGTTTTCTTATCGTGTAAATCTATTCCTGAATGCTAACAAGCAGGTCTTTATATACTCCGTCCACTTGATAATAGACTAATAATCTTATCATGATGTTTTCTTGAACTTGAACTAGGTGTACAAAGTTAAGTCTGGAAATATGGGAAATTACTGAATTGTATAACATTGCAGAGATATTACAAGGAATTTCTTATATTTCACAGCGAAATATTGCCAATTATTGTAGCTGTCAATTTAACAATAGGCTTATTCACTATGGTGTTTGATTAATGTGAAATTATTCAGTTGGCTACCTTGTAGTTGGCCTATTTTTGTGTCCAATTAGTATGCTAATAATGGTAATTATGTTCTATACTGCATGTCTCATCACCTAGAGGGTTTTTAAAATGATAAAATAATGAGAATAAACAAGCTGATGCTGACATTCACTGGGCCATTCTAATTACTTACTGAGAGCACACTAGGGAATCAACACTCAACCAAAGAAAATGATTCTTGCTTACTTTGTTAAAACTACTCTTTTCAAAGAGCATTAATAGTTTGCTGCTGTTTTCTTTATTACAAGGGACTGAACTATTTTCCCTTTTATTTGCCCGGTTAATATACTGTACCAGGAAAAAGGAAAAAAAAAAATAAGATAATCAAATTATGTTTGACTGAAGCGATAACTGTTTGCAGGGGGTGTCAGAAAAAACAAATAACTGTAATTGCTGAATTATACACCTTTGTAATGGCTACCATTTATTTCTTCACTGCGTGATAAACATACCACCACCTTTCCCACCAAGAGAACGCAGCATTTTTTCGGTGTGCTGCTATTGCTGCGTGATGGAAAACTGCCAGCAATATACCACAGGGTGGGCTTCCCTCACAGGCACTGCCTGCACCCAACCCCCCAGCCACCCTCTGAGTCTGCTCTTTCCCTCCCATCCTCTTCCCCCACTTCCAGGCCCCTCAGGGGCAGGGGGGTGTTGTAAAGATTATGCCCTACCAAACCTATTTGCTGATGAAACCTTTTGTGATACGTAAGGGGCATCATCACAATCAATAAATAATAGCACATGCACTTGTTTATGCTAGCAGCCAGTTTTAGAACAATGCCTGCCATCTGTGTGTAAACAAGCAGACACCAGAAATATAGATACAGGGTTTAAAAAGACACACGTTTCTTAATCCTCCCTTATTCAGCAGCAACAGTATGCCTGCTCACCGCCTGCTGCAGAAAAGTTCACCGAGGACGGGACTCAGCGGTATCTGTTGCACTGACACCAGAATAGAGAGTCAGGATTTTCCAGCTTCAGCAGAAAGAACAGAGTTGGGTACAGAGGGTAAAACTGAGCAGAGCATATGGGAATTTTGAACCTTTTATATATCAATTAAGGATTTAAATTCAGGATTTATGCACTGCTTTAATTTTTTTTTTAAGAATGAAAGGTTGGGTGACAAACAACATACACTAAAGAAAAAAAAATATTTTACAAATTACTATCACAGGTACCAGGGAAGCTGTAGGAAAATTTTGGGTGCTCAGAGGAATGCAAGGAAGTTGCCAGCCTGAGGCAGACACACACCAGTTTATCAGGTACGTCCTAACCCCTGAATTAATTGATTGTGCTGAAGTTGGATGCTGAATGCCTCCAAGGTTTATAATTCAGGCTGCCTTGGGAAGCCTATTTAAAACTATGAGCTGTGATTAAAAATTCCTTTGAATGTAAAACCCTACAAAGACAATAAAAGAAAAACATAATATAAACAATGTTATATGTTTGTATTGATGTTGATATTTCACTCACATATTAGTAAACTAAGACAATTCATCATAAAGCCAAGCTGGGGCGATGGTTGTAAGCACTGTTTGCCGGCACGGAGCAGGGGCTGGTTTTAATAAAGGATGTAATACGTGACATGTTAACAGGGAGTCATCTGTGCACCGTATATTGGTTACTCCTTTCCTGTCGTTTTGAATTATGTGTCAATATACCTTACCTGTTAAAACAACTAACTATGGGCAAACAAAAAGTTACTATCATCTGGGAAAAATAACCAAAAAAAAAAAGATTGAGAGACAAGGTATTCCAAAATACATTTTCTTTGAGAAATGCCAGATGTACGTTCAATTGAGAAATACAGTTGTGGTGCTAAACAGAAAATCCTTGGATGTGTCTGTTCTCCCTCCCACAGAAAAATTAACCCTTCATCTCATTGAATGTGAGCCTTTTTTTTTTGTGACTAGTCTGAAACATTTATTTTCCACCCCACTGTACCTGTGTTTATGGAGAAAAGCTGCACGCAGCAGCCAGAAGCATGTTCAAAGGGTTGCAGGAACATTCTGAATTGCTGTTGGAATTCTGCTGCTTTCTTACAGAAACGGGAAATCTTCCTGACAGTTGCTAATTATTTTGGACACAATTTTTATTTCAGAAGGGCAAGCGAATGAAGAAAAGGAAAACTCTGCAAATTTATTTGAAATCGGTGGTCATTTATGCCTTTTGCCCATTAGGGAGCTTACCAGCAGTATTTATGCCACAACTGCTAAAGAATTATCACTTTAATCAGCTCTTCAGAAAGACAAATTCGGAGCGACAGCTTCACTCTGAGGTACGTTGAAAGTGTCTAGTGTAGAATTGGAGAGTCACGAACGCCCAAGATAAACGCAGTGGCCTCAGTGGCAAATATATTATATTCCATAATCTTAAACCATTTTTAAAAGCAAGACTGAACGAGCAAGCAGGTGATTTTAAAGCAAAAGCTGGCAGCCCGGGAGCTAATAATTAACTGCTGTACAAAGGTGATCTGGATCAACTCATCTGTAAATCCTGTAACTTTCACTAAGAGAAGTGTTATAAATGACAAATTACACCAAGGTGCATATACCTTCTACTTGACAATAACCTCGGCAATTAACATCTTACCGTAAATTCTAGGCTGATATCTTTGATTTAGCGTGCAATTTAATGTAATATACATCATTAGCTTTGTGAGCTTCTGCCAAATTAATTAGCGATTAGGAGGCACAAATAAATACGTTCCAGTAATAATATAAATATGTGCATTTGTATATAGTAGCTAGATATTTATTATTTATACAAACATTCTTACAGTCTGTACCTCTGAGGGATGGAGGGGAAGATCACAAGAAAAGAAAACCCTGCTCCTAACTTGTTAAAATCTCCCTGAAAAGGTGAACTACTATTGATTCGCAGGGATGCTGAATTATGTTTTTCAGTATGGCATCCAAAGCCACAGAGTTAGAAAGCTGGTTGCTTTTATAAATACAGTTTGGTGGAATCTGATAAAGAAAACCTGCAGAAAACATGAACTTCGTAGTTCTGATACATCAGATCTCAGCAACTACAACCCCCCAGATGGATTTGCAAGGTGCAGATTGCTATCCCGGCATTGGCAGCTGCTGCTGTACATTAGGGGGTTTCTAATGCTAGCTACCAAAAGTAGTTGCTATTTCTCACAGCTGCATTACTGATCACTATTTGGTGAAATTTTGTAGACAGAAGAGGAAAACTGCTTAGTTTTTCTTGTACCCTGACTGTGTGTGTGGGGGGGGGGGAATCTTTTTCTCTCACTGTTTGAGTGCTGTCTGATGAATTGTCTCGGAGGCACATTTTCCTTTCGTTACCCGAGGGTGAGGATTGGAGTTTATTACTTCTTTAAATCTGTGTTGCTATCATCAGTTGACTCCCGAGTACTTTTGCAACTTAGCACCTGCATATCTTCCTGCAAGTTTGCTCCCTGTTAACAATTTCCCCCAAGTAAAAACAGGGTGCAGAAGGAAAAAGGAAAAAACCCACAGTTCAAAAAACTGCATAAATCCAGGTAGACTTTTCTCTCAAGTCAGGCACCCTCCAACTTCCTTGTAGCTGACCCTGTGCGCACAGCGAAGCCTGGGAGAGGAGAGCTCACCTACAGACCAACACTGCTTCCCCACCCCGCCGAGCACTTGCCAACAGCCGATGGCTGTGTTAAACCGTGACATGATTTAACTAATTCTTTCCAGAATAAGGGATCCACGGTTAGCCTGAGGGTCAGAGAAACCTGACTTAGGCAAACGGCCACCTGAGCAATACTGGGCTCTTCCCTCCCTTTCTTGGCAAGGTCCCATTGTCACGCATCTGGAAGGCTGTTCTTTTTAGGAGGGACATTTTGGGTTGAATTAACCTTCCTGCTGGTAGTGAACATCTCGGTGGGAGGCACAGGGAAACACCTGAATTTAGCACTCTCTCAGATTCTCTAAATTGAACAGAGTTGTTACAACTGAGAAGTGAGCCCTATGTATCAAATAGGAGACTATTTCTTCTGGGTCTTCTGCTCACATTCTGCATACGCAGACAATAGAAATAAAAGGCAGAGATAAGCGGGGATTTCTTTATTTTTGTCAGAATTCGGATAGAGCAGGACAATGAAGTACAGAAGAACTGATGTGACCCTCAGCCTCTACAACCACTATCGCAAACTGCAAGCAGTCAGTCACCAAGTCATTTATATTTTATGCCATTTTAAGTCTGGCCTCTCATGTATTTTTGCACTCTAACATCTGATTTCCCAGCACATGACATCAGCAAGAAGTGGAATAGATAAGTATCTTCCACCAAAACATAGTTCAGTGACCTAAATTACATATTCTGCAATGGGAACGTTGCGAGTCCTAAATCTCACAACCATCTCCCTGGGATCAAAGGCTGTTTCTGCTACGGCAGCACTTTTCAGATGAGGAGCAATTCCTTCCTGAACTCACACTCTCCTCCACTTTCCAAGATCAGCCATAGCAGCGTATTAGAAAAGACAGCACACAAACAAATAAATTAGAGAAGCCATTAATTAACGTAGGTTACAAGCAAACTTTGGACATTTCCTTGTGCAAGAGTAATGTAAACATCAGGTCATTGTGTTCCTTCTCTGGGTTGCTGCTTTCAGAAGTTTAATTAAGCCAAACATACTTTTGTATATGTATTAATGTATAAATTCATTCCTGATTTGTCTGCGCCTATACTGCTCACTTCAAAATGCACAGCATAATACCACAGTTAAACACTTTATTAGCTAATGTGGGGGGGTTTCTCCTTTCAAGTCCCTAAAGGTAATATGCATTAAAAATTACATTTTCAGTGTACGTGAAAGACAAGCTCCCAGCCTCCATTGACATCTCTGATATTAAGCTACTGAATTTATTGAACAGGGTCTTGCTTTAAACAGCTTGGGCACAATGCTTAGCCACTTCTGCAGCAACCCAGTGGTCAGGAAGGTTTGGATCTATTTACGGTCTGTCACCAACCAAGACACTATGTTTCTCACTACTGCACCACGCCAGCGGTATAGAAGCAGGCTCAGAGTTATGTTGCATAATTCCCCCTTCCCTGGTGATGGGGTTTGTGGATGCCCCAGGGCACAAGGCTCAAGGCTGACCAAACGCTTGTTTTCAAACTCAGCTCTGCAGCGTCTTTGGGGCCACCAGGTTAGTAAAACAGACCAAGGGACAATGGTCTCTCCCAGCTGTAAGTTACAGACTGGAACCCTGTATTAAAGTACTACATGCAGCACACGCAGGTTTTTCTTTGGCATAGGCATGGTACACACATTTACAGACCCCTGGTTTATCCCAGCTCAGTCAGCCTCCCTGTCTTTTGCTTGACCAAACATCCAATATGTGTGTTACTGCTGTATAAAGCCACGTCAAGAGTGGTGAAGGCTAAATACTGGGAGACTGACCATCTAACCACCAATGCTCTATGCACAGGCTCAGGGCAAAAGCCTTGACAAGGGAACTAGAGGGAATGCAATTTAGGTTTTATTTTTATTTTCTCGAAGATTTGTTTTTAAGATCCTTCTGTTTTCTTGCACGTTTCATCTTGGTTTTATCTTGCAGGGAAATGTTTGCTCGATTAGGAAGTCTCCTATGCTTCTGCTCAGCTGAAACCCAAATACGCTCCCCCTGTCCCCCCCAGATCTGCAGTAATTAATTACATAGTTAAAACACAACTGCCATTCCTTTGTTGGAAACAATCAGCAATTTCTGCTACCCAGTGCTACTCATATGCATTACTTCAATGCCAAACACTCAAACCTATTCTTGGCTGGGAATCGGCTTGCCGGGGGAAGCACTGGTCCCCGCAGCATACCCTCTCTCCCTGCCAAAGTAATTGGGGCCAGGCAGGGAGTACCCAGGCACTCGGGTCTGCACATGCCACTGGAAATAGAAAATAAAATGTTGCAGCCATTAGTGAGTTGTCATTAATTGTTCTCCTGGTGAATGAATGAATGAATATCTTTGAGGGAAGAATTCCCATCTTCTCCCAGTAATAATTATTTCTGCCTGCCTGACAAGACATCTCAAACTGGGAAATTCGCACAGAAGGAAACAAATCCCTGTTTTATTTTGAGTCTTGTTTAGGCTTGTATGGCACTTGAAGTATGTGCCATGGAAGTGGGTTAAGTGAGAACTGCCAGCAGTTTTATTCCCTGGCAATTATTTCTAGTGCACAGGCCTCCTAGCACATGATAAGCACTTGGATAAAGCCTTTTCTCCATTACAAGAAAAAACATTCACAGCACTGACAGCCCTCAGACCCTTACAAACACTCCCTGTCCATACTAAGGCAATCTTAAACTGAACAGCAACCTTAAAAAAACCCCCATACACAGCAGTTTAACCTTAATTTTAATAACCAGCCACACTTCCCCACCCCCCCTCCAGTTTTATATGGAAGGTATTTGTAACCCTCAACTTCAGGGCAAGATGAAGACCTTTTTGGGGCTGGAAGAACCCTTCTTCCAAAGATTGGCATTATTTAATTGTAGTTTATTAAATGGGAAAGTTCAGACTTTTGATAATTTTCCTGGAAGATGCTAATTAACAGAATGATAGCCATGGTCCCAGCTGACCTTGCACAATGGTTATCCATGGGCTTTTTCTATTAGCAAAGCAAAAAAGGATCTACACGTAGCACGCTAGCTGGCTTTTTCCTCCCACAGACAGAAAATGCCAGCTGCTAATAATTGCCAGCAATGTAAAAGCTCTGTGGAAGGTTGGGGAAAGACCCTCTCCTCCCCTATATATTTCACCCTAAAAAAAAAATATAAATCAAGGAGCAGGTGGAACTTCATGGCTCAGAAGTACAAAATCTCACCTGACCACCTGCTTTAATAAACCCTGGGCTGAGGTAACCAGAAAGATGTTGTTGTTTCTGGGCTACTGTAAGCTGTTATGTCAGTGATCTGCCCGCCAGGCTGCACGTAACGAAGGGCATCCAGCATATGTCTGAAGGACGTATGTTTACAGCTATATTGAATATTGATCTATGCATACTCTACTGGCAATAAACTCCATAATACGTAGCAGAAAATTCCAACTCATACATCCTTTCTGTGAAGGCTCAAGGACAGGGGGAGGCCTGATTGCCTCTGTATACATGAAATTTCGTCATGTGCATCTTGAAGGAGTTAAACAGGACACGATATATGATCTGCCCAGAGGAGGGGAAAGCGGAGAGCAATTCTGCAGGTCATTAAAAGCTATAATAGGAACTATTGTGTTACATATCCCCAAAATTTGAAGTGGATGTGTAAATATAAATATTATATCATTAGTTATTCTGAAAGTGCTTTAAGAACTACTTCAACAAAGAGATTTTTTTTTAAAAAAGATCATATAAGAAACTACCAAAAAGAAAGAAATAGTGTTTTGACTTCCAAGTTTATGAAGAGACTACCACAGTCATGTACTGCTGTACAGGAAGCCTAAAGGAAATCAGTCTTTTATACCAGCTATACCACTATAGTTCAGAAGTTGCTGTATAACTAGCTCTTCCTAACTGTCATTTCTTCACCCTGTGAATCAGTACTAATAAATGACAAGAACAGGATTGACCAACTTCCATCTCTTATCAAAGGGTAATGGATGTGGTGCCTCAGGCATCACTTTGATGCTATTTTTCATCAAAAAATAGTAAATTATGTAAAATTCTGTAAACGTGCTTCTTACTGCAGGGAGTTTTATACCTGAAAAGGTTGAAGATCCTGAGAGTCCTTGCAAGTAAATTAAGGCATTTGTTTCCATACTGACAAACTCCAATCATATTTTGCATACTTTTCCAGTAAAAGGAAGTAAAATAAATCCTTATTTTCTTTCCAGTCCCTGTTGCAGCGTCCCTTGTAGCTTAATACAAATTACACACCCACAAAAGTACAAAGCAGGGCCCCAGGAATGAGACTAGCTAGAAAAAAACTTGCGATTTCTTTGCTTTTTTCTCTGTGGGTCTCACAGGAAACATAAAACACACCAAAAGGGCACACAGAAAAGGGACTCCTGCTGACCTGCATTTCAGATTCATACACTACCAACATACCCCCATCACCACTGAATTATCATTCAGTTACCACTAAATCAGTTCAAACTACAGTTTCCCAAAACTACTACGTCCAGTCCCTTTCAATTTATAAGCTACATGTCCCTTCCTCACAAAAAAAGTTCATGTTCCCCCTCAATAATAACTTGCAGCTCTGACTATATTGTTCTCTAATTTACGCCCTGCCCAAATAATTCTGGTTTTACATATGATCTCCATTAGCTTTACAATTAGTAGCAGAACCACCCAAATCAGACATGCCTCTCCTAAAGCCTTTTTGCTTCCAACCCTGCACATCCAGCTCCCCAAAGAATTGCCATCCTCCTGTTCCTTGCCTGTAACTCCACAGCAAAGCATCTCCACCAAGCCAAGGTCCACCATCAGCAGTCCCTTCCCTGGCTTTTGCAGGTCAGCGGCAGAGGAGACAGCACCAGCAGGGGAACTTGGACCTTTGCCTCGTCTTCCAGCCCTTGCAAAGGCAGCAGCACGAGAGGCAGCACCTTTTCTTGTCAAGCTCGAGTAGGTCTGTCTAGTCTCAGCCTTGGAGTACAAGGCTGGCTGGAGGCTGGGGAGCAAAGGAGCCCCTCCCATGGCTGTACACGGATGGAAACTTCACACAGTGTCCACTTTCTCACACCAGCAGAGACTGGCTGGCCACTGCCAAAACCCACAGCTCCGATCAGAGAGGATTCCCCCAGGAGCCCACAAACAAGTCACAGAAAAGTGGTGATCCACAGAGGCAGCAGGCTTGCCTGGAGAAGACTACATTGATCCCTCCACTACATACATCTCTTCCTGCAATTTTCTCCTGACTTCAGAGATAACTGCTCTGCTTTGCTCTCTCCTCTGCCAGTCTGTCCCCTCTTCCCAACTCAGCCCAATCCCTGCTCAGCTCTTACTCCCCCATGCTACCCCTTTCCTCTTCCCCAAATCTAACCAGGTGTCTATATCACAGAATCAGGAGTTGAATGACTGTCCCAAGCCAGCCAGATTTATCCCATCAGCACGAGATGTACAACCTCCAAGTCATATTTCCAACACAGGTGAAACATTCACTTTTGAACAAGAAAGGACAAGAGGCAGAAGCCAACATTAATTCCAATATATCCAAACCAGAGTGCAAGTGAAACCCTCAGCCTAATTAAACATTTCCTCCACCACCTCCACCAATCACTGCAGCTAAAGCACTATCGGGAGATTGCTTCATCTTTCTTAATCACTTCCCAGAGCATTTCCCCTTGTCAGATGTTGAATACAGGCCCTGCAGCCCCGCTGCTCTGAGGAGCAGGACTGGGATGCTCCCAGGATTGCTCTGTGGCTGCAGGATGGGTGCAGTGGAGATATAACATGAGGGACTTCCTTGAGCCCAGTGGCACTTCAGCCTGTGGGACAAGAACAAGTAGCATTTACAGAGGCTATCACCTGTAGGAAACTTATTTTAACAGTACTGCAGATTTTATTTTTCCTTCCTAAATTAGACTCCTTAGAGCCAGTCTTGCAAACTGACATGCACTTTCCTGACAGCTGTGCCCGGACAGTTTATTTGCTCTTTAAACCAGGAGCACAGATCTCCAGAAATAAAACAAGCAAATTATTACTTACAAAAATGAAGTTACAGAATTATTGCAATGAGCTATATAAGATGAGGGAGGGAAAACACACTGAAATTTAAACAAAACAATACTTAAATAACCTTACGAAATGCACATGGGCAAAATATGTAGAACAAATCCAATAACCAGATTTTAATCCCACCACACATCTGGAAAATAGAAACAGTTTTGCTTCTCTAAGACTTTACATTTCTGTGAAATAATCACCCTAAAATATTCCACCCTGCTTTCTGACACACAATAACAGACATATTAAAAATATGTGTTATGTACTTAAACATAAGAAGAGAAAGAAAAAAAGGAGAAAAAATCCACACAAATCAAACAGAAGAAACTCAAACACTTTGATGTTTTGCATTCAGCTGCAGTGAGTGATGGGTGATAGAGCAGGGAACCAGACACCCAGATCTGCTACATTAATATTAAACTTGTCCTACTAGAAAAAACTATACATGAAACCCTTTTATTTTAATTAGCTTTTATGGTATTGCAAAAGGTTTAAACTCCAACAATGCCTTGGTCCTTCAACATTTGGGGTCCACATCCTATGAGTCACAGAAACAGTTCAGCCACGCAGCCAAGGAAGAGGAGCCGGGGACATCCCCAAGAACCACACTGGCCACTACGCTCTGATTATGAAGAGCTCTTTGACAAATTTAATATTCCCCATCTTTCCAGACTGTTACTCTTGCACACCTCTTCACTGCTTTTCACACAGTTCACAAACCGACTCCTCGGTATTTCAGCTTTTGGTCAGTCACAGGATGAGGGATGCCATGAGCTTGGCACATCCACAGCAAAGTTTTTGAGGCAGAATATCAAAAATATGGCTTTGCAGGGAACAGAATAGCTTCTGAGGAGGATATAAGCAACTGACCACTGAGTCTCACCCTCTTGCTTTTTCTCTGAAACTTTTGAAAAATAAAAGAAAAAAAAATGTTGAGAAAAGCATGCAGGAAAACAGGATGCCTAATTCAGCCCTTAAACCACCATGTTTAGGTTCAGGTCAGCCTCCAATCGCAGTACACCATGATGGAACAAGTTGACCTTCTCTGGTATAGACATGATTTCTCAAGCAAATTAACCTTTTTCTCACCTACAGACAAAACAACAAAAACAAAACAAACAACCCATAAATCAACCCGTAAACCTGTTATTTTAGAAAAGACAGAGTAGTGAAGTAAATTCTTCCAATATGCCCTTACATCATTCATACAGACAGAAAAACAATTACAAAGCAAATCAGATCCTTTCTTTAATTGATTGCACTCAAAAGTTATTTCCTCAAGAAGAAAAGTTGCCAAAAAAAATAATCAACTAGCGTTTCAATTCTGGGCATCCGTGAAAACATAACTGCCTCCAGATCACTGGTTTTCTTTCCAGCAGGAAAAGATACGCACTACGTGAAAGATATTTAAATATCTTCTTTGTTTATCTCTTCCAAAATGAAGTTTATAGATAATGCTTTGGATTGTTACACACAGGTCATGAAAAATACAACCTGTAGTTTTTGGGGGGGATTGGTTTTTTTTTCGTGTGGGAGGGGGTTTGTTTGTTTAGGGTTTTTTTAGTGGGTTTTGGGGTTTAAGTGTTCTTTTTTGGCAGAAGAAGGAAGACATGCAACATGGAATATGCCTCTCCATACCAAGAAACGAATCTAGAGCAGCCTCAGAGCTCAAGAATGCAAGTAGGAAATCCACTGTGGGCTTTGGAATGAAGAGCTAGAGGAAAGCGGTAGGCTGGAAATCAAAACCCTCCTGTCACCTCCAAGATCGACCTCGGTCATGCCCTAGCAAATGACACCGCTTCAGCTGGAGAGGAGATCCTACTCCATAGTGATGACAGCCCCAAAGCTGTGGGCACAGGCTAACTGAAGCAAAACCCAGTTAAAGCCATGGGAAGCCTAGATTTTCCACATTTCACACAAAAAAAGCAAAGCCAACCCATGCTGCTGCTGAGTGTTGCACTTGTTCAAAACCGAACAAATTCAAAGCTTTTGTCCCTAAACCTGAGTCTGGTGAGTTCAGGGCCAGCTTTCAGCACAGTCTCCCTCGCTAAACAGCTGTCAGACATTGTCCCAGCCTCTCATTCCCAACACCATTGACAATATCCTCACACACGCTGACAAAAGAAGGCTTTGATATACCCTTGAACCTAAACAGCGCTCCTCTCCGCAGGTTTTCCTGGAGGAAACCCTCACCCCGTCACACCACCTACGCTCCCATGTGCTGGAATGGCATTAGGATTGATTGCCCCGATTTCAGAGCATACAGCACAGCGGTGCCACTGCGGCCACCTCCCAGGGCTGCTGCAGCCCAGCAAGTGTAAGGCTATCCGGAAGGAGGAAAACAGATTTCAGAGCTCTTCATCTTTTCAGATTATCTGAGTTTAAAAAGTTATAGCAAAATTGTATCCCTTAATTAGAGTGCTTCGTTATGGAAAGGCTCAGGCTCCCACCCCTCTGTGCTTCAGAGGCTGGGGAGATACAGCTGCCATTCCCAGAAAAGCAAATGCTGAGAAAAAACAAACAAACAAACAAACAACTCTTTCCCCATTCTTCACTACAATGAAGAATAACATTTCTTATTGTGACCTGTCCAGTCTTCCCATAATTTGCTCAAGAACTTGTGTTCATTTGCTATTTCACCTTTTTCCTAAGTACAGCTGCTGTCTCCTTGTCTTGCACACAACCTCTCCAATTCTTCCAGACTGCCTTGAATTGCTCGTTCTTATCTTCTAATTAAAAAGATGCAGTGATCTGGGTTGAAATCCTATTGAATTACCTGAAACAAAGTGATCTAATGGAAAGCACAGCCAAAACCAGGAACACTTTTACTGTGTCAGGTACCTGATTTCAGACCACAGCACACTTCAGCTAAGTTGGCCATTGATCTAATGACTAAACAACCCAGGCAATTGCTACAAAAAAGTGCTAATCCTTCTCCTGGAGAAAGTTTATCATGCTGAGGTTAGGTTACAGCCATGGCAGAGATACCTCTTTCACTTAATGGATAATCATTTAGTGGAATATAACTTAAAAAAATTGATATGGTATCTTTTGCACTAAAAGCTTTAGTACTCACTATAACTAATGATAAATTAAAGCTGGCCTTGTAAATAAGACGTGGGTTGATCTGGTTTTGCACTTTACAGAAAAAAGTGACAGATTAATCAATTCAAATACCCTACAGAAATATTTGTGAGGACCAACATTTACAATTAGAGCTCTCCCCCTCCAAACAAATACGTACTTGTGAGGAATACTTTTTCAATTTGAACTGAAAGCGTGCATTCTAATTGCAAATTTTCACTTGAGATTAAATGCCAAAGAAAAAAAGAAAAAGGAGGTTAAGTTTTAATGCAAGAAGTCTTCATTCTTCTTTGTCTGCTGCCTTTTTTTTTTTTTTTTTTTAGGGGAAATGCAGTAGGTGGAAGATAGAAAAGGAAAAGCAATGAAGGTAAAGACATGTTTTCATGTTGCACTTTATAAAAAATTAAATAACCTCAGATACACTTTCAAGCACAGTAAATGATGTATCTTGAAAGCACTTGGCATTTCAATTTTATTTTCCAAAATATATGTACTCTGAAATTATGATAAACAAATGAGTGTAATCATTCAATAGAGAGGAAAACAACCTTACATGAAAGAAACAAAACTTAATAAGTCAGGACAATGATGAGGTCACTTAAAGTCAGTATTTTATTAGATGTGTTAATTACATACAAGGACTAGATAAAGATATGGAAGAACAAGACAAATACATTCAGAAAGTTTCAGCCCTGGTACTATGACATGCATTGGTAATTGATTTTAGGTGGTTACAAAGACGTACATGTAATGGAAGTAGCCATTGGGAGTTTTCCGGACATAATTTTGTATGTCTAAAAAACGCTGGGGCTCATCTGGAGTCTCTGTCAAGTCCTTTGTGTTGATTTACACAGACTTCATGCTTTCCAATCCAACTTGGCTCTTTCTTAAACAGAAAATATGGAAGTGTCATGTCTGCAGTTGGCACACTAGTATTTGTCCCATGTCCCAGTGTCTCTGGCAGGTGCTGCCTTCCCCCCACCATGGTGCTCCTCTGGGACACCCGCTGTGGGTTACTGCTAGGGTGGTGCTCACCAGCTCCAGGGTCAGCACCAGACATGCCTGTCCTGCCACAAGCCACTATCGTCTCCTGCCAGCCCACTCATGTCTGGTAGGAAAGCCAGTCCTCAGAAAAATGTGAGGTTTCTCTCAATTACTGCTGCCTGGGTAGAGATGTCTTCCAAATCCACCTGAAGGTGCCTCATCCATGGCTTTAAGTCCCAGAAGTGGAGTGCTTGGACACCCACTGAAAGACTTTGGCTGCTGCATGACTTCCTTAACCCACTCTCCCTTCCTTTGCCAGATGCCGTGTCCACTCACAGCACATATTACTGACTTTCTTCCAGGTGCAGCTACATCCTGGGGACACAAAATCTCTTCATTCCTTGTACTGCCACCTGTCTCTAGGCAGTTTGTTTCTACTGCTGGTGGGACTTTCTCTGGGTGGTCCCTCTCATGCACCCTGATGACACATTTTCCATCATCCCATGCCTGTTGCAGCCCTGAGTGACCCCAGCATGATCTGATACAGGCACATTTCACCAGAGACTTGTTATGGACATTGCCATGGCCAGGCTGGCTCTTCTCACTGCTCAAAGGTACTTCTTTGACTACAGCCATCTTCTCCTATCACTCTGCAGAAGACAGTCTTGCCAGTAAATCCGGTCATATGCAAGAGGCTGTTATATATCTATTCCCTTCTCTGCACTGAGAGAAAAGCTGAACACTACACTTATTCTGCAGAGTATCACCCACCGAACACCCTCACAAGCAATTGCATGCCACTTCTCTTTAGGGCAAGTCTCACTGGACTCATCAGGTTGTCACTGGATTTGCTGAGCCACACACTGCCTGACAGACAAGGAGTCCATGTTTGTAGGATGGAAGTGACTACCACGGATTTAGCTGTTGACGTGCATCCTGTGCAACTCATACTGCTGCAAAGTCAAACCCTGGTCCAGTTGGTTCCCAAAGCAACGGGTTAGATGGGCTGATGCAATCTAATTCTATTTTTAATTCTACTCTAACATGATCCAAGTAAATGCTCTACTCGCTCCTTTCCAAGGACCATGGCCCATGATTATTTCTGCCTCATAACATGAGCCGCAAAAGCCTTTCACAGGAAGCCCTGTGCCCCAGGGTTGGTGGCTCAAAGCTAGGCAGATGCTTAAATGTTCCGTTGCAACCATGCCAAAGTGAATGGCTAAAATTTGGAGAGGGGGAGAAGATGTGAGCAACACTTGTGAATGTTGTGAAAAACTTATTTCCTTACGTGCACAATCCTACAGTGGGTCCTGGCTGTAATTATTATTTTCATTATCTATGGAAAGATGATAGCTTTTTGTAAGGAGCAATTCTTGAGCAAGGCTTCTGTAGCAGCAATTATGACTGGTGATGCAGGTGTGTGGGAGAAGCAGGGTTGCAGTCTTTAAGGAATTCCCTAGGATTAATGTTCAACTAAAAGTTAGAAAACACGTAGATTAGATTTTAGCAAAGCAAAGTTGGGAGACTAAGTGCAGGGTGAAATTCAACGTGATAAAGCTGAGGAGAGAAAGGACATGGAGGAAATCGAAAATGTTCAAAGATAAATTAATATATGCCCAAGGGTTATGCGTGCCACCTCACAGTAATTGCACAGGGAATGTTCAAGTTGTTTTTTCTATTTTATTTTTAAAGCCAGTGTGAAGGAACAGAGAAATGTAAAAGTAATCAACAGTGGGGAAAAAAAAGGCAGACACAAGTTATAAAACATCAAATATAGAGCAGGATTGGAACAATTGCATAATGAAGTTGAGAGCATAAAAGTGATAAGAAAAGCAAAGGCAGCGAATGAAAAGAAACTTTACAGGGAGGTAAAATAAAATTAGAACAGGTACAGTGCAGGAACAAAAGGCTGGAAAAGCAGTCCAGGTATCTGCTAGAGCAAGGGCAAGATATAATCCAGAGAAGTGACCATGTTTAAAGACTGAATTACTGCTTTATGATAACTTTTGGAAAGTAACTAAGATTTAAACCTTTCAGGTTTAAATAGAGTAAGTAAGTCCCAACATGTTTTCTGTGCTGCTGTTAATTAATGTCCTAAGGGACCTTCCAGGCAGCATGATGGCTGCTGGGCAAACATCTGCAACAAGCAGACCTGGTCCTGAGGACACAGTGACAGATGAACATGACCCTTTGCCAAGGGTCTTTTAACCTGGGTAGGTTCAGGCAGCCACTGCCATCCAGCAGGCACACAGGCCCACCAGGATTAAGAATTCCTATGGTAAAGCTTTTCCTCCAGAAGCCCCAACATGAAGCGGTCTCCAAAACAACAGCCTTTAGAAAAGGCAGAAGAGATTGATAACTTTCACAGGAAGAAGCTGCAATTAGACTACCTTGTTAATTCCCTACCCCAACTGGAAGGAACAGAGTTCGCATTTCACTCTGAAGTCAGTTTCTCTCTGATGGAAGACTTCCAAATTCATGGACTCCTGCACATGACCTTACAAGTTAGGTAGACCTTTCCTGTGTCCCAGGGGATACCATGCACGTAATAAGCTACACTACAGACACTGACCATATGTCATGGTTTTCCTCCTTGGGCCTTCCCAGAGCCCAGGTGGAGCTTACCAAGGCAGCAGGTAACCCTCAACCCAGCAAGATGCACCTCTGCTACTGACGCACAGCAGACAAAGCCTGGGTTATACCATCAGCTGCATCCCAGCCATTGAGGAGTTGGGGGTGTGTTACTACTCACATCCTACGGTTGAGCAGTACTTTCAGCACTTCAGAAGCTTGGAGGACACATTCTCCCTCAATTTAAGATGTTGTTGCAACCTTTAATGAACATAATTTACTGAAATAGACTCACAAGAATCAGTGACCGAGTCGTGGAGACTAGAACACTGAGAGATTCAGAAGCCAACCAGGGCTTGAGTTTCAGCCAGCCTCCCTTCACAGATCAACCTTTCTGCCCAAGCCTAAAACAAGTATTAGTGGGTTTATGCTCTTCTCAGGTAGTAAGGGCATCATCAGGAGATGGAAAGTAGAAACGGGACAGAACTGGTAGATTTGTTTCTTAGAACCACGGAACGGTTTGGGTTGGAAGGGACCTTAAAGATCATCCAGTTCCAACCCCCCTGCCACGGGCAGGGACACCCTCCACTAGACCAGGTTGCTCCAAGCCTCATCCAGCCTGGCCTTGGACACTCCCAGGGATGGGGCACCCACAGCTTCTCTGGGCAGCCTGTCCCAGTGCCTCCCCACCCTCTCCAGGAAGAATTTCTTCCTGATATCCAATCTATATCTCCCTGTTTTCAATTTAAACCCGTTACCCCTTGCCATGTCACTACAGGTCCTTGTAATAAGTCCCCCCCCGAGCTTTCTTGTAGGACCCCTTCAGGCACTGGAAGGTGCTATATAAGGTCTCCCTGGAGCCTTCTCTTCTCCAGGCTGAACACCCTCAACTTTCTCAGCCTGCCCCCATAGCAGAGGTACCTCAGCCCTCAGAGCATCTTCGTGGCCTCCTCTGGTCTGTCTCCAACTGGTCAATATCCTTCTTGTGCTGGGGGCCCCAGAGCTGGATGCAGAACTCCAGATGGGGTCTCATGAGAGCAGAAGGGGAGAATCCCCTTCCTCGACTTGCTGGCCACATTGCTTCTGATCCAGCCCAGGATCTGGTTGGCTTTCTGGGCTGCCAGCGCACATGGCCAGCTCATGTCCAGCTTTTCATCCACCAGTACCCGCAAGTCCTTCTCCTCAGGGCTGCTCTTTGTGCTTATTGACTTACAGGTGATAGTCAGGCTCTTCTACCTATGGACACATTATATTTTTTCCCTTTCCTGTAAAGGCACAAGGGGTAATTCAGTCATTGAGAACACATGGGTTTACATTTTACATGTCAAACTGGCATGGTACCCTCAAGCGAGATTCAAATGCTCACCAAGGCAATTGTCTGAAGATTAGCCATCCCTCCCTCTCTACAGGTTACCAAGTGCTAGGCATTATTTGCAGGGACAGATGCTGAGTGGGAGTAACTGCCAGAGCTCAAGTGCAGTGTCTGTTCCATGGTTCTCCCAACAGGGCAGAGTAGGACATCAAATTCACTCTCATTTGTGTTTAACAAGTTGCCTCTGTTGTACTTTGAGCCTCAAGGTCATTTCAAAAATTAGAGAAGCACCCTTGTTTTGATATCTTGGTTTTACAAGTATTTAACTGACTAAGGAGAACCATGAAGTGGCAGATATTTCCTGTCATATGTTTCTTTCTTTGAAGTTGTAAACAAACAGCAGGTCTTTTACCTCATCTTTTTTTAGAAAAGTGAAGCTACCTGGTCTGACCACTCTGTATCTTCCCTTCTGCTGCCACTAGAGGGAGAAACCCATTCCTGGGATCTCATGGCTTCTAGGCTCTTTCTGGAAATAGAAGCAGAAATATTTCTGTTACATGGAAAAATGTTTGTCTGTTTGCAATAAGCACAAATAACGCAAATGGAGATGCTCTAAAAATAAAGTGGGATAAACATTCCCTTCCCCCCTCCCCTCCAATAAACTCCAATTACGATCTTCAAACCTTGTGAATTTAAACACTGCTGCAATTGTTCTTTGCTGGTAATACAAATACTTCTACTGTGTTTGCTCCCATTTCATCCAGGGCAGGGGAGGCCAAACAGGAAGAAAGAATACTGGGTCTCTATCAATACAGGAACAAAGGATGTTTTCTAGTGGCTTTAAACTAATTTGAAAAATAACATTACATTTTCTATCAGCTGTAAGGAACACTGGAAATTCATTCAGGACTGACAAAAATACTACAGTAGTAGAACTACCTACCACAGTAGTATCTAAATAAACTTAAAAAAAAAAAATCCTAGAATTCTCAATTTGAAACCCCCACTTTTTTCTTGTCCTAATCCAACTGACTCATTGATGAATACTTATGTCACCATATTTTAAACACTTGAACTAATAATGAACATTTTTGATAAGTATTTATAGCAGTGACAAGGTCATTCATCTGTCTTTGCAAAAGACTTTCAAACATGGGTCCAAAAAAACTTCATCCAATGAAACCCACCCTCCCTAAGTACAAAGTGTCTCAGCCTCAGACATGTTGAGTAACTGCCACAAAGTGCTTTCAAATAGGGGCTGCTGGTGGCCAGCAATGAGCAACCAGACCTGGCTTCATGACATAGAACATGACAGTCTTAGAGGGGAAAAAAGGCCATTTTCCTAGACAATGGGGCAGATTCAAGGCTTGACCACATTCTTTCTGAGATACTCATTGTCCTTTTTCTCAACAGAAAGGAGCAGTGACACTGACCCTTAAGGTCAAGAAGAAGGAATCTTTGCAAATCTTAGACTTCATTGAAATGCAGGTGCAAACAATACCACATTCCTAGAGAAATGCCTGCCCCAAAATTATTTCTTCCTATCCTTTAAAGTCAATTGCAAAGGGGCTCTTTAAGTACAGAATAATTTTGTTTGGAAGGTGTTTCTGAAAGCTTTGTGCTTGGACTTGTTGAAAACAGGGCCAACCTCAAAGGCAGAGCCTCTTCAATTTAAGCTTTAAGTATTTACTTCTTCACTGCAAGGACACACTGGTGATTCATGTTCAGCCTTTCCACCAGGACCCGAGGTCTTTGCCTGCAAAGCTGCTCCTCAGCCAGTCCCCAGCCTGTATGGTTGTATGGAGCTACTCCACACCAGACTGACAGCCTTCATGAGGGTTGTCACCTCATTTCTCCAGCCTGCCAAGACTGCATTGGAGAGTAGTCCTGCCCTCCAACCTATTGACTATTTCCCCCAGTTCGGTGTCATCCCCACAGCCATCTCGTATCTGCATAGCCATGGATCTCTTTGGTACGATGCCAGGTCCAGAAGGCTGGCTAAACTCACAAAAATAGGAGAAGCTTTTCCTGGCTTATTCTTTCCAACTTCCTACTGCAGTGAACAAGGTTAGCAACTAATCCCTCCTATGTCCACTGAGTTTCATCCTAACAAAATGTGCATATCTTGCCTGCACAGTTTTGACCCTAAGGTTACCACTCACCATTTGTTCAGGTGTTGTTAGCTTAGATATTGTTGTTCATCACACTCAGCCTAAGCTCTGCCTCTCCTCACCATGCACTAAACTAGGAAAACCTTGTTATTCTAATTTTCATACAGATAATAAAAATAAACTTAGATGAGCAAACCAAACAAAGACTTCCACCTGCAGAGGCTGGCACTGAGGCATGGAAAGGGCAAGCACATCCTCCCCCATCAGCCACACACCTAGGGGGCCAAAGCATCAAGTAAAACAAGCTTTTCTTTTCCTGCTGCTTTACTTGATGCTTTTTCAGATCAGCTGCAATACCTCCCTCACTGAATGTGAGGTCACTTTAGCACTGTTTCTGTAAAAAAGGCTGGAAACTAAAATTGGTGTTAAAAGTTCTAACCCTTCACCCATCATGACTGTAGTATTTTGTCGTTGACATAGTTGTAAGGATTATGGGATTTAAAAACTGCAGCTGCATTTGTTTGATCCAAGTGATTTTCTTTTCCTGTGATGATTTCATATCAGAAAGCTTAAGACAACATTCCATATTTTTCCC
Source organism: Rhynochetos jubatus (assembly GCA_027574665.1). NCBI lineage: Eukaryota > Metazoa > Chordata > Aves > Eurypygiformes > Rhynochetidae > Rhynochetos > Rhynochetos jubatus. The sequence goes on from CM050659.1 coordinate 5,561,785, forward strand.
CCTTGAGTGCATGTGTCTATACACATGCACACATACATAAAATAGAAAACATTCCAAAGTAGGCTTTCTTTTGAAGAGATTTCCACCAGCCTTAGAGTAACAGCATATGTAGTATGTATGTGCACTCAAACATTCCCTTTAGCTGCAAAGTTTGTGTCAAAATCTGTTCTGAAACAGCTCTACAACGTGTACTTCGTATAACCCTGAATTACAGGTTAGGCTACATTTTAAGTATGAAATATTAAGTGAGATCATAATAGTTAAATCACTCCATTGTCATTCCAACACTAACTCAGGTTGGCAGAGCTCACGCTCAATGATGTCACCATTTATACCTTGCTGCAGTTGCGAGCAGAGCCCAGTTCGCATAAATTAGCTTTGATCGATGAAAAGTATTAACGTTTTTTATTTTTACCTTGGAGCGCACTTTGAATTATCAGTTGCTTTTTAGTGTTTTAAAAATGCATATGGGCGAGTTAAGTGGCAGGTTAAAATATACTGCAGTGACAAGCTGCAGAAGCACGGTCAGCGTGCTGGAGGCTGAAGGGGCTGGAGAACACAAACATCCCTTGCAATCAGCTGCGCTTTGACAATGTCCAAATAGCACCATCCAATTTACAGGTTGGAAAGACTACCAAAGCCAAGCCCGAAATAGCAAGGACAGCTGTAGGATGGTTTTCACCATCCTTCCACACATTAAACACCGTCCCACTGTGTATCAGCTCCCACTGAAATAAATAACTCAAGAACTACGCAACATAAATAACAGCAGAATGGTTAGGGGAAAAAAAATCATCTCTCCATCTTCTAAAAATAGCTTCCTTTTGGCTAAGTTGCTTCTTTATGTCTTTCCCTGAGAAAGTGGTGATGAACAGAATACTGATAGGGAATCACTGGCAGAGGCTGCCTGAGGAGCATCATTAAGAGGCACATTTCTCCTACAGCCTCCTGTTTTTCAGGCAGAGGAAGGGGTATTTTGTATCTCCTTTTTCTCAAGGTTGAAGCAGTGACTGCCTGCTCCCCAATCCTCTTCATCCATTCAGCTCTCAAACTCTTCACCACCCAACACACCTCTACTCAGTGCTTCCCTCAGGGTGGGAGGCTGGCAGAGCTTCTGAGCTCCCATGGGAAACCCAGCACAGTCCCAGCACTTGCAGGGAACTGCTAATGGGACCTACAAACAGGGGAGGGAAGCTCTGCGTAACAGGTCTCCAACAGTCCTTCACCGAGTCATCTCTTAACTCTGTGCCATTAACTCTTACATTCACACACACGCTGGTTACATCCTCACCAGGGTTAAGCAGAGGAACACCCATCCTTACTCTGCTCCAGTCCCAGAGCAAAGCTTCATGGCTCAAAGGAAGCTCCGCTCACATCAAGTCAGTCATGGGCACACTGAGTTCATACAAATAAGCCCTACTCCTCTGCTTTGAGAGCTTCTCATGGTTTGCTCCAAAGCAGAAGAGACTTCCAAGTCAGTTTACATCTAAAAAAAAAAAATACAGAAATGAAAACTGATTTCAAAGGTGTTTGGAGGGGGAACATGACCTCCTCTCCTTGAACGGGCTGAAGCCACTGAGACCTGCAATGGTGTTGGGACTTCACCCAAACACCACAAGGGGACAGGAGATTTGCTTTCCCATACAACATCCTGAGTTTCCCTGGAGGAAGACCTTAGGCAACAAAAGCACCTCTTCATCCCACACTGCAATGTTCTCCAAATTCCCAGAAACATACTGAAATGGAGGAAAAATGTCTGTGCTGGTGGTGCTTGAGCTATATAGTCTGTTAGGGAAGGGAGTGATGGGAGTCAAATGCTGCCGTAAGCATACGCTTATAGCCAAATAAATGGACAAAAGGTCAAATCAAAGACTATCCACATTCAAGGTTTATTTCAGGACCCCTTCTTCTATCACTACTAGGGGAGCCACAGCCCTTTCAGAAACAAGCTGTTCCTGCTATTGCTGGCTTTGGACAAAAAGCATACTGCTGCTAACCTCTTACATAAAGTGAACAGACAAACAGCTGAATTGCTGACCCCTAATGGCCTTTTCCCTAGGATTTGTGGGTTTGCACAAAGAAGCCAACATTTTACATGCAGCCCTCGATGGAGTTTGGAATTGTGCAGAAAGACTGTTTGGAGTGCACACTCTTAACCCAATTGTTTGTGTACAATGTTCCCCCTCTCTGATGCCAAACACTGTAGGTCTCCGGGTTATTTTTTTTACTTTTAAGCTGTTTGGCCATACACAACTTTGAAACCCTGTATATACCTCCACTACCATTAACACTACACTCTAAGTACAAAACTGAAGTCAGGGGCTGCAAGGACTTTGCTACAGTCCATCCTCTTCCTTCAGCCAAGCACTCAGCAGATAAGAGCTCCAGAATTATTAAATGTTTCTTGGCTACAGATGTACAAGTTTCCTGTGGCTGAACACAAGGAGCAGGCAGCAATATGCATCAAGTTTGTTTTATGAGTGGGAGATATTTATCAAGAGCAGTTGACTGAGCCCAAGTTTTGCATAAACAATTCTCCTCATTACTTGCAAATTGATGGATTTAACAGAATTTTACAGACTTCTGTCGATTGGCAACCCACAAGACTTCCATAAAGAAGTACCACTTCCCTTTGAATGGAGAGCCACGGGCAAACCTGAGGCCCAAGGTGCCAACCTGCAGTAAAGCAGCACCTTTCCATTACACCACAGCCTATGCTGACATGCCCTGCCCAGCAAACCCCAGTGCCTCCCCCCCCTTAGATCCACTAAAACTACCTGAACATAATGGTAAAAGCATGTACCGTAGCAGGGTATTTCAAAGACCACATGCTACCTGTCACCAACACACTGAGCACTTCCAAGCATCCCTAAATAATCAAGCCCCACACCTCAGAGGATGAGAAAGTGCAAGTGAGCCAACAGCCCAACTAGTATATTTACACAAGCTAAGGATGAAAGCACAGAGCACCACAATACTCCTATTCAACAACAACAAAACAGCGTTCAGGCATAAACAGCCAGCACAAAATTCACCATTGTACTTTCGGCTTCCAATCATCCCAGCTCTGAGCTACTAAAAACTATAGTACATACTATTCTGTACCCTTCAGCTCTACTACATCCTACCTTTGTGTTTTTGTTTTAATTCAAAGACATACTAATTGTTGTGAACACACAAAGTATTACCTGGAATAACACTTCAAGTGCAAATTAAGGGCTCTGTAAAATTATTGTAACGCAAGAGTACCACGGTTTATTAACAGCAGATTTGCAAGGTTAATTTTCAATTACGTATTTCTTATTAGTTTCCTAGCTGTCTTGCTATTATTAAATTTAAAGAGGAAGATACTTTCAATGTGTCCAGCTTCTGCAGCATTATTACTGATAATTATTCCTATTTTCCAATTTGTGTTACTCTCGTGTCTTGCAAAATTTGTAATTAATGAGCAAATAATTATAGCAGCACTTACTAGAGCTGCTTTAGTTAAAGCTGTGTCAGCTTTTGCATTAGGTTCCCCATTTTTCAAGGGTTTATAACTCAAGCATAAAAATTCACTCCGGCTAGAGCCTTGTCATAAGAGCTGTCTGCTGAGCATGATTTTTTGTTTTTAAATATTTCTAAGCACCATTATTTGGTTCCTTTCTTAAGTCATCCACATTTAAAAAGGAAATTTTAAGCTTCCAAGGACATAAAGTTACAGCTCTCCATTTTTCTATGGTCTAGTGTCTCTGAAATAAAAACATTTTATTTTAAGGTGAAGGCATTCAACTTTAAACATATGAGATAAGATGCCTCAGCATCTCTAAAGACCAGAACCAGGTTTTTAATGCCTGGTAGTCATTAGCTTTACAAAATAGACACAGAAGAGAGCTTGACATTCAGGGATGTTTATGCTGAACCCAACCAGTTAAGCATTCATGCACATACTCAATTAAGGCCCATGAGTGGTCCTTAGGAGTCAACAGGCCCGTCCAGCTCTCAGAGATGCACATGCATTCACTGCCCTGATTCAGCAAAACAAAGCATCTCTTTTGACACAAGTTTTAGGCTGTCCCTATTCACCCTGAACTGTTGTCCACATGCTGGGGAAAACTGAGCATCACAGGGTTCAGTTCTTCAGGATGCTGAGGAGCCATTGGTCCTTGAGCCCACAGGGCTTAAAATGCTCAGCACCTTCGGAAGGAGGTGCCCAGCATCATGCAGTGGCCTGTCTGGTGCCAGTAAAAGCTTATCACAAACTTGTTTCTTCTCTTTGTGTTTTGGGTTTCCTCTTCCAAACAAAAGTTTTGCTATCCGCCACATACACTCTGCCACAAAATAAAATCTGATCGTGTCAGTTCTAAAGCCAACAGATTCTGCAAAATTTACACACTGTGCAAGTGTTCATCACAGTTGCTGCCTCTAAACTTACTATGTGGTTGGTCACACACAAAACCCTGAATGTATCCCTTCATCACTACTTGTTCTGTACACTTCCTCCTACAAAGAGTCTTGGAGCACTCACCTAGCTCCTGGGAAACCAGACTTGGAGCTGTTTGCCCCAAATACTGAGTTTTATTAAAGCAAGACCACTGTAATTCAGCAAGCAGGGAATAGCAACGTCAGGAGTGCTGTGCACATCAGCTTTTATTCGTGTTTAGAGAGCAGGGTAGACTAATGCCTTTCCAGCAGCAAAAATGCACACCACAAAAACAAACTAGTATTACTGGGAAACAGAGACAAAACAAAAACAGAAAATGGGGAGACCTACCTGAAACAGTCACAGCAAGTCAGGGAAAGCAAGGCTTGTCCTCTTGACAATCCAGGCAACTTATCACTTAAGCATCCTCACCAGGAAGAGGGTATGTGGACTCCATGCACCTTTTCTTTACTTTCCTTTGACTACTGTCAGCTGAGGCTCTTCACACCCTCGTTTGGTACAATTATCTCTTCATCTTTGAGTTAATTTCTAATGAGGAGAACTCATTTCTCACTCTATTAGCCAATGCAGAGCCACAGCACTGAGGCCTTTTACCACAGTGACTGAGGGTGCAAATATACCTTCTCACTGCTGCCATCCTCATGACCAAACCGTATTTTATAAGCCCGTACTAGCACTAGCAAACCCCCCAGTAATTTGCAAACCTCGCCATGCTACAGCAAGGCTGATATCTTTATTTCTGCAAAGCACACATGCAGAGCCTGGCTCAACTATGGCTGATGTTTTTATTCTGTAATAAACCCTTGACGTAAAAGCTAACTGTTCCTCCTCATTTTAGGTGCCTGTCTATCTTTCAGGTAAATATTTTCTCTTGCTGACCTAGCGTCATGAGTTTACCCAGTTAAGATGAGTTTGCTAAATCTAGTCAGAGGAATCTATATGTGCTGATATTCCCTAGTTGCTGATGGCCTCACATTTTGACTGTAACCATGGTGCTGCTGGATTTATCATGGCTGCATGGCGCAATGTGTATCTCATTATTCTTTCCTGGCAGCTTTGTATAGCTTTTATTTAGCTATAAAAATAATTTACATTTCTTGAGCATCAGAATTAAAGATAAAATAGAACTATGACATCAAGGGCTGGAGATTTTATGCAAATTTATTTAGAAATATAAATCACATTTAGAATGCAAAATTACACAAATGTCTTTTGCAATTCACCCATTTCTTAAAGAAATTAATTCCTTTTTTTTTTTTTAAGAACAATGCCTTAACATATTACCTATATAGTTGCAGTGTGAAAGAAAACCCGGTAGAAAATGCAAAGTAAAATTTGGGTACCCTGGATTGCCGATGAGATCAGTTACGTGACAAGGAATATTTTCAGTTGTGCATCACTGACTTGAAATTGCTCCCGGTCACCAGTCCATGGCACTCTCCATCAGCCTGCTCCCAGCCTGGGATGAAATTCTGGCTCCACTGAAGTCACCGGCAAACTCTCGGTTGGCTTTACTGGAGCCATGTCGTTCAGCTGCACTAAGCGAAGTACAGGAAACATGACAGCATTACGGGTCCACCTCATAGTGATGACATACTCACGCCACACACAGCCCAAGCACCTGGTCCAAATGGTAAGTTATTCAAATATTCCGGAATAACATTTCTGGGAAAACTCAGCAACCTGCATCTAATTCCAATCCATCTAAACATCATAAATCCAGGTATTTTTATGGTCTTTAGGGATTTCAGAATGGTATAGAACATACTTTTAAAGTGGGATAAAAGTGATGGGGGTTTTGCTGACTAAAAAGCTACTTTGAGCAAATAATTTAACAGTTATTTGGATTTCAAAATGGTCATAGATTTGAAATATAAAGTCCTACGGTTAGACTCGATAATCTTAAAGGTCTTTTCCACCCTAAATGATTCTGTGGTTCTAATTATGGCTTCACAGAATTTATTTTAAACCTTTTGGAAGTTTCTTTCTGCTATAACCTCAGTTTTTTCCTTGTGGCCCCGTCTGGTCCTTGGTTATTTTAACATTCTCTTCTCTTACAGAAGATTTCTGCTTTATATTTGTGAGGAAAAATTCAGTGGTTGTTTCCTTGACTTTCCAATAAAATAATCCATATAAGGTCTCAGTTTTGATCAACTATTTTAGTAAAACATCCTTTCTACTTGGTGGAAGCAGCATCCAAACCATCTCAGAAATCTCTGAGCTACCCGTCCTTCTGCCATGCTGAATTCCCCACTGTGCAGTTTTAATCCAGTTGCAGTTAATCCAAAAAAAGAGGGTGGAGAATTGTTTCCTAAGGAAAAAAAAAAAAAAAGGCATAAGAACATTAACTGCCAATGTCCTGCTCTTTCTTCAGCTTTGCTTCCATGTTGAGTCCAAATACAACTTTTGAATCAAAAGTAACACAGAAAATGACTTGTCCTTCAGTCAGAAAGCAGTTCTGCAGGGTTTTTGCTATGCTGAGCCCATGTAATCCACATCACCCAAATTTCCGAGCCTCTACCCATTATCCTACATGCAAAAACATCCAGCTGCATTTTGCTCTGTCTTGCAGCGCAACTGGAGACAAAGTCCGCTATCATTTCAGACATATTAAAATAGTTATTTAAGCATTTCATACTGGTTGATGTGCAATTTCACTCTGCCTCTTGCCTGTCACACAGCGCTGCTTGGTTTTCCGTGTGTACAGCTGGGGTGAACCACAGGACAAAACCCTCCCCGCTTTGCATTTCTCCTGCCTGCAGCTTGCCTGCCAGCTTGGGGGGAGCACAGGCAGCGGAAGTCTGCCTACAGAGCACCTCAGGAGCCCTTTGAGTTTAAAAAATGAGTTTTAATTACAGATTTGGGCATTCAGCAGCCAACAGACTGATCCAGACACCCACACCTCTAAGGACTTGGTGAGAGTGAAAAACTCAGGTCCCGCCCATGACTCTTATTACATGTGCTACAGCTTTAGGGGCATCCCTACTTGCTTGTAAAAATAGTACCTCAACACCCAAGTCAGTGATAAAGTTGGGAGTGCAAGGAACATAAGCTCAGATAAATTTTGCCTTTCAAATTGTAATAAATAACACGTTTTAAATTTAGGCTTCTGAATTTCACCTTCTGAGAAACTGCACAGGGAAGAAACTCCACGATTACAATAGAAAATATTTATAAAATGATCCTCTGGAATTCATCAGGTTAGAAACATTCTGTCTATGTTTTTAACCATCCCACAAAATTCCTTAAAAGAAACATAATTTTTGATTACGTCTTATGGAACAACCTAAACCACAAGTGAAATGGATAATATCTGGTGGATTAACACTGAGGGCATACTTCTAAATTTATACATTTAGCTAAACAAAAGCATAATACCTTTTCTAGCCAATTATTGCTTCGTCAGCATCCTCAGAAGGTGCCACGGTGTTGTGGGCAGAGTACAGTCATATTCCCCAACATCACATTAATCCCGATATCTGCAGAGTAGCAACATCTACTGTGCCGAGCGGGGAGCAATGGTATGGAGGTTCAGCATCATGTCCTGGCTGGTACTGGACCAAACACCTTCATCAGGACATCCACAGGAAGGAGAAGAAATGAAAAAAAAAAAGAAAGTGTATGAATGAGAAATGTCATAATTAAGAAAAGCCAAGTTAACTGGGGACTGGTTTAACAAATATAGCCTAGTTTTACATCTCAGGAGGGAGTAATATTCTTACAATCGTAGACAGGGCCCGAGGCCCCAGTCAGTGTGGAGTTCATGTGCTTCAGTCCCAACACAGACAATTGGATTTAAGCACATGTTGAAGAACGTGGAAGCAGGGATGGTTTGTGAGATCCCTATAAAAGCACAACCTTCCATTCTCCCAAACCATATGGGTTTGACTTCCCATATGGAGTGACAAAATAAAAATATATTCTAAAAATATCTCTCAAAAAATGCACTGGCTGAAGGCTGCTTCCTGTGCTACAATTTGATTAGCCTTGTGTTTTATTTCTTCAGCAGCGATTTCAATTTATCTCTGATTTGGAGCATGAAAAGCTGCTTTTAGAGTTGTAAGCAGAGGAGAAAAAGGCATCCGGGAAGCAAATATAGAGAGCTCTTCTGGCTTTATAGGAGCTGCAGGAACAAGTAAAATGATTTTAGAGCAGCAGAAAACAAAGTGGTGCTGGGAGATGATCTATCTTTGCAATCTGTATTTAAGTTCCCTGTCAGCCCCTCTGCAAGTGCAGAATATTACATATTCTGTGCAGCTCCAAAGGAACCTAAAGGAGCCAAAAATTGTCAGTGCAGAAATCCCCTCTGCGGAAGGGATCTCTGCCAGCACAGCTCCCGCCCCACTCTGCACGGCGGCCACACGCGGCTCCCTGACAGCTCCTTCTGTCCACCACGACGAGAGGAGCTGGAGGAGCCGCTCCCTTGGTGTCTCAGCGTTGATGGATGGTATCAAATGCAAACATCCCCATTTGGGCTCTGCTGTAAGGTGCCTTCTTAAAAATCATAAACTTCTTTTTTTTTAAGAAAAAAAAACCCTGGAAATTTAAAATTCCTTCCCACTTCAGCTGGGTCAGGGAGCAAACCATCAATCAAGCACCTGGGGTGCTGCTGGAGGCATCTGAGGTCTGAAACCACTGGCTTTGGAGGGGGAGAAGGAGGGAAAATGGGTCTTGGTGGGAGCAGACTACTGTCAGGTTCTTACTTGAAGACTCAAGATGTAAGTCATGCAGCTGGCCTTAACCGGAACTACTTTCCTCCCTCGGTGTTGGTGGACAGTCAAGGAATGACACCACAGCACAGACATGAGACATCAAGTCAGCAACCCTCAACAGCAGCTGGGTCTTGACTAGACGAAGGGCTGATGAGCCCCGCACTGGCTATGGAGTTCTGTGTGCTTGGTTTGAGGCTGATTCAAGGTGTCTGAACAAGGATCCTTCCTTTGGGATGCGCTATGAAGCTCCTGTGACTCCAGCATTCCCCACAGATGCCTGGGCTTTGCTGCTTCCTGGTTCAGGTTGCTGTCTTGGGCTGAAGACTGGGATTTAACACCCGCCCCTGCTCCAGTGGCAGCACAAGCATGAGAAGCTGTCACTCATTTTTCTGGGCTATACAGGTCTGCACAAACCCATCCCTGTCACCTCTGAGAACCCAAGGTAAGGTAACTGCTCCAGTTAGACGTACATTTCTCATTATTTGTGCCTTTTGCCAAAATAATAAACAAATAGACAGCAGACAGACAGATAAGTAACAACACTCGCCTTCAACTTTCCAGGGTGATGGAGTAAGTTGTGTCTTGCTTTTCCAGCATTTCAGTTTTCCCACATCTGTGAGTTTGCTTGGGTTTTGTGCAATAATAAGCACAGATTTCCTGCAGGCCCCTGACACTGCTTTAATAATGCACACTTCAGAAGAGCTTTCTGTCCCGTTTCTGCATTGATATTTGTTGCTGTGGTTGCAAAAGTGAAATAAAAAGGAGAAAAACTCTGTTGGCAAGAAAACCACGCCCCTCTCCTCTGCACAGGTGGGGTTAGTGAGCTCAGGTGGGATGGGACAGAGTGGGCAGTGTAGCTCCCAGGTCCTCTCCAGCCCAGAAGATGTGAACAACCAGCAAAGGGCCAACCCTTCTGCCAGCAGTTTGCACCAGCCGGATACCAGGAATAAGAAAAAATGGCAAGACTGATGGCCAGGACCCCTGCTCCAGGTACCGGTTGGGCTCTCGGATACTCATCTTCAAGCCATAGCCCCAGTATCTGTGGCAGTTTGAAATAAAATTCAGTTTTGGGGTTTCTTCTCTGTCTTCAATCTATTTAGATTTACCCTTATAAGAGATATAAAATATTTAAGAAATATTAAAGCCCAAAAAGGGAAAAGATATTTATAGTGGGAAGAAGTTGCAGTGTAAAACCTTTGGAAGAGAAAGGGTTAGAAGCCAGCTTTTCTGTAAAGAATTTACAGAGGAAGGAAAAAACCCATTGTGGAAACAATTATTTACAAAGTTCAAAGTATTTGGCACCCTTTGCTTTGTAAGATAAGGGGCAACAAGTAACATCAATAGTCACAAGGACTTAGCCCAATTCCTTCTGTCAGCAAAACTAATTTTACAAAAAATATATTTCATCTCAGAAGAATACTTTCCTTGCTTCAAATTCATTTTTACATTGCTAATAAGTCTCTTAGCAGTAGATTGTAAGTGCCTCTTAAGGCAGGAACACGCGGAATGCCCTGAGCGCAGCCAGCAGTCTCTTCTCCGGAAAAAACGTGATTGAAGCTGAGGAGAATTTCGCCTGAGGAGGTTTCACTGCAGGTGTTGGGTCCCGTGTCTGTAACCTGCACCATTACAGAAACTGCTAATAGTTATTACACACTGGCAATCTTCAGAAACATGTTCTAGGACTACTCTGACCTTTTTACCTCACCTAGCATCTAGAAATGAGAGGGTACTTTCAGGGCTTTGGGCCCAGAGAGTAGAAAAGAGTTCACCTGCCTGACAACCTGTCTATGGCCTACGAACCTTAAAAAATTATCCAAAATGATCCAAAAAACTATCTGAAACATCTTAAACCTAACCCTGCTGAGCCAGGGATAGGCTTTTTGCCCTTACTTTTTTGCCCTTTAAGGCAATGTGAGTTCAGAAGAATTTAACTTCAGTAAAAAAGTGATGGATGAGAGACGAAGACCAAAGACAGCCCTCTCTGGCTGGCAGTGGTGGGTCCCACTTCTGTGACACTTTTCCTGAGGACATGCTGACAAACACTGTCAGCTGTGCTCTCTGGAGGTGAACAACAGCAGGAGCTGGATTGAGGCGGGAAGACAAGTGATGTACATGGAAGACAAACGAAGAACTAAAACTTTTTGACACCAGAACCATCTGGAAAAAAATTTGCTCTCCCTTTGTGGTTAAATAGAATTATGTCAACTCTACTTGAAGCTCTACAAGCTGCCGGCTGCCCTTTTCACCTTACCTTCACGGGGGCAGAAGCGACAGTTCTCCCCAGTGGGGAATTCACTGGTCTGACTCCAAAGAGCCCACTGGTGCTCTCTTCTGTGCTGGCAGAGGCAGAAAGAATAAAAAAGTGATTTTAGTGCTAATAAGAAGTACACCTGGTAATGCCTTTATGGAACAATAACTGTTTTCAAGGAGATTATTGTCAAGTATTGCCTGCTCTGCAGCGCTTTGCATGGAAAAGCATCAGACACAACGTGCCTCTGGAAGCTGCCTGGAAAATAAATGCAGTACCTTAATTCAGCCAGTGAAATGCTCACTTGTGCAAGGAAAATATGTAGATGATGGAGAAAGAGGATCAGCTTCCAGCTTTGGATATTCTGGGCAACTCTCTGATTGACTTGTGCACTTGGTTGAAGAACAGAGATCTGAGGTGTCTATAGCCAGCCCGGACATTGTAAGACAGCATCTGACAAAGTTACACACCTAAAGTCTGCACCCAGAAAAGGGGCTAAATTCTTTGACCAAGTCATTTCATTTTAATTCCTCACTTTCTTAATTTTTTGTTCCAAAGGCTTTGTGGAAATTCAAAGAGCTAAGTAAATATTTTCTTGCACTGTGTGGAAGATGATGTCAGACAGTGATGGAAGTGAAATACTGACTTTCTATAACTGTTTGTACCTCAGATAGAATTGACTCATTTTGTGAGATTATAGAAAATGCATTCTGTGATTATATATGCCCCTAGAGACCTTGTGGAGGTGAGATTATGCATCTCACAATGTTATTTTACCAGGAAAAAAAATGGACTAAGTAAATAAAAAATCTGCAGGATGTGACTTCATCATGCACTGTTGACATCTGCTTATATGATTTAAAGGATGTTACTATGAATATCATAGTTGCTAATGTAAATGATGAAGAAATCATAGGTCAATCATATAATAATAAATATTAGCATAGGTTTCCCAAGGCCAGAAACGGTTGAAATGGTAATTGGAATTATGATTTTACTCTTGAATTATGTGATACTGAAAACACTTTGGTCGCTGCTGCTTTCCTGGAACTGCTCCATTAAAGCCAAGCAAATACGCTCTCCAATCTTTCTTATTCCAAGAAATAATGTCACCTTTTCATAAGGATTATTTTTCTTTCTTGTAGGCACTCACCTCAGCCCAATGCTGCATTAAGTTGGCTCGTTAGAGGGGTACATTAAGCTGTGGGTACGTGATCCCTATTGCTCTGGGTGCTGGTCTGAGCATCTGCGACAGATACCTCAGGATAAGGTAGAAAAAGTGGAAGAAAGCCTCATAACTGCACTGCAGGCACAAAGCAAGCACCTAACCTTGTCCTCAACCGTGAGCCACTTTTCTCTTAAACACCAGAATAAAATGCTCTCAAAACGCATTAATGCAATAGCCAATACATTACGTTTGATGAAAGAGTGGTCCAAACAATATGGTTTAAATTGACAAAACACCTGAAACTCATGGCACTATTTATGACACCGCTGAATTATGCTGGACACACAGAAGACTCAAAAAAATGTGCCTGCAGCTGCAGCGTAATTCATTGAGGAGTTATCTGGCAACACCTTGTGCAGCAAAATATCACCCCAGCCAGCCTGGTGCTGCAGAGCAAAGAGAGCTGACAGTCACTTTACAGCACTAAGTGTCATTCGTCACCTCCTTTCCCCAGCTCCATACATCTCTTCCTGTGACGGAGGCTGCATGAATTTGTCCCAGAGCGGGCTGAAAGTCAGAAGCTGATACATGAAAATATTTTAAGTAATAGGAGTTGCTGGGTGATTACTGTATTACCTGGGGATTACTGCATACGGCAGGCTTTGGAAATGCTGCTAAATCATATTTTACAGGGGAAAAAAAAAAAAACACAATATAAACCTGTAATATTATCTGAATATTGTTGGGCTGTTTTCCTTTAATGCTTGTGACTCCTTACTGATGGGAAGCTCAAAGCTGAGATAGCTGTCCTAGCTGGTGTCAGAAAACACTCCATATAAAGAAATCTGGATACGCCACGAGTATTTTAGCGCAGTTACACAAAAGTCTAAAATTAGGTCATAAATTATATAATCTTGCAAGGAAACAACAAATTGAATGACTATGTCAAACCAGAGATAAAAGCTGAGGAAGGAAATAGCCTCTTTCTCATTAAATATTAAGGATCAGATCCTTCAAACGGTTCCCAGCGACGAACTCTGTGGGAGTTTGGCATCTTATTTGTGTGTATTCTATAGAATATGCTTATACATCATATACAAGCGCTGAATGTGATTTATGGAGCACACACACATAGTAAGTATATTTATAATGCATAAAGATACTCCATCAAGAGCAGAGGTGATTAGTGACAGTTTCTTAAGAGCGTTAATCAGATATTGTGATGGCTTATTTCCAGTGTTGCTCCAAAAGGGTTTTTCATTATAGGGCTCTCGGAAAGAGCAGGTAGAGGCATCTCTTTTTCACACTTACAGTGGCAGCAGGTAGCACAGACTTAGAGATCAGTTCTGGGCACCCTCGCTGGGATTCAAGAACCCTGTAAAAGAAGAGAGATTACCAGGTTATAAGAGCTGATTTAAAAATTCCTGCAACCTTTGGATCTCTCCCCTAATGTTACCATGCCCTAGTCTTTCTTCTAACCTCACACAAGACAAATCTGATTTAAACTATTGAAGATAATGCAAGGGTGGGGTTTTGTACATAGTCCCTTAAAAATTTTAGGCAATTCCCCTGGGACCTATGGCCAGTGCTGATGTCCTGAGTGTGTTAATGAGAGGGAATAAGAATCTCTGATGGAACCAGCCAGATAGCACTCGTGTCCTTGCTGTCATCAAAGCCTCTCTGATAACCATGTCCTTTTTTCTCAAAGGTTTGAGTCATTTGTGGATTGACTATATAATCCGTGTGCTGAAGCCTAGGAAAACTGCTGTTGATGCCCTTGGCAAATTCTTATCCTAAAAAAGCATGAAAAAGAGGAGCAAGTAATTTAAATTCCATAAAATACATTAAATGCTGCACACAGGTATGTAAATGGGAAACTCCATAACTGTAATTTGCCCATTTAGAGCCTGATCTAAAGGCTATAAAAGTTAATTTGAAATCTTTTCATTGATTTTAATGGCCTTTAGATCGGGCCCATATTTTTCGCTGCATATCATGTTTGTTTCAGTGCAGTAGTACACTTATCTAAAACATGAATTATGTGGATTACAACACACACAGATCCGCTGCTTATTGTCCAAAGGCAAAGCCTGTGAAATTTATTGACTTTAGCAATACATGTAAAATCTAAAAATAAAAAAAAAAGTCCCAAACAATGATTACACTTTTTTAAAGTGAGATAAAAAATGAGGAGGCTCTCTTTTCATTACATACTAATGCAATCTAAATGTGTTTTAGGCATCATGAAATCCAAATGGAATTTCTCACAATTCCTCATTTCTGACTGCAGCAGTTCAACAAAAAATTGCATGTAAATGATTCAAAACCTCTTGAAGAAACAGCATTTTTTTCTAATTTGAGCAGAAGAAAAAAAAATGTTTCAACCCAAGCTCAGCAAGGGATAACAGTATTACAGTCGCTGCACAGAGAATTTAGCCACTCATAATTCTAAATCCTTCTCAAACGCTTTATTGCTATAAGGTGGCTAATACCAGCCTCTACACAACAGGGCTCCCATAGCATTAACCATGAGAGATAGGCTTCCAGAAAGAAACTATAGCAGAGTAATTGTAAATCTCTAATGATGCATAAAACCAAGCTGAATTGGTCCTGAATTCTCAGCATAAAAGAAATGAAGCATCAGAAGAACCAATTCTGGTGGCAGTATAACATACCTCAATGTGGAAACTGTTTATGGTGTTTGCTGCAGTGGAAATATTCCTACTAATATGCAAGCAATACGAATTCATTAAAAATGCCCAAATGCTGCAACTTCTCATGATACCATGTGTGACATTAAAAACAAATCATTAGCCAAAGGAAAACCTCATCTGTACCAAAACAATCCACCATCTCCTTTCTCACTTGTGGACAGTTGTCTGTGCGATGAATTCCATCCGTTCTGCATGCTTTTGAACCCATCCTGTGAGACTCTTCAGGGTGACGCTGACTCCATGGGTGGGAGACCAACCTGCAGCCTGTGCTGGACCTCCAGCAGCGCCTTCGAGGGCACAGAGCCATGGCCATACACCTGCCGGACAGGGCTACCCTTGCTGGTGTGCCAACATCAACCCAAAACCTCCCATTTTCTTTGAAAGTGCAGTCAATTCCCACCAGATAAGCATCCAATAAAATATTTAAACCCATAGTTAATGATACCATTTAATTAATTAATGATGCAATCCACAAACTAGCAGTCAACCCAGCTCATTCCAGAGACCTCAATGCACAAACCTGGACCTTCACCCATTAGTCCCTCACTGTCAAGAGGCCACTTGCTCCAGAAGCAGATTGGATTGATTGGAGAGGCCAGAAACCAGTTAGTTGGGCACAAACGAGGCACAGCACGGAGGGCAGTTATCACCTTACCCCGTGCAGCCTCACCCAGGAGCTTCAGTGTGGACACAAACACAGTTTCTTTTGAGATGAGCAGCCAGTCTTAATTTTGCATCTAGAAGTTCTCTGGCTTTTTTAGACTCTGCCAAGAGGTATTACATGGGATGATGCTGTTCTAGCGCCGGGGCATCTGTCCACTGAGAACTAGATTGACAAGGCTGAAACGGTTGGGTTTGTTTGTTTTATCATTTCACAACTCTAAGAGCCAGACATCTGAAAGCTCAGATACATCATTGCACAGTGTCAAAATCAGTGAAGGCACAGATTTGAAATCTGCATACGTGGACAAAAACAGGCCATATCCAAAATTAATTACAATTTCTAGTCACTACCTAGAGAACAATATTTATCCATAATAAGCATGCATCAATGTGCATGGCTTTTAGTGAAGCTGCAGTTTTCAAGTCTTGTATAGAGGACTCTAAGGCTTACCAAGGACTTTCATTTTTAAAAAGCATTTAAAAGAATTCTTTTATTAAGAAAAAAAAAAACCAGAAAGCATATATCACTAATTTAAAGTCAAACTAAAATCAAACTAAATGCAAGTGACCCACTGGGGCTTTCTATGCTGGCAGTTGCAACTATCTGCATCACATACCACATGTGCAGTATAAAATGTACCAAAGCTATGTATAGGTGTTACAGCCTTATCTATAATCCCCGTGGAAATTATGGGAAGAAAAGGTAAACAATTTTATGGAGGATTAAAAAAAAAAATCGCATTGATCCGACTCTGTTCCTACTGAGGTTAATGAAATTTTTAACACTGACAGCAGTAGAAAAAGTTAGGATAAGGATAAAAGGTGAGGAAATTAAGTTTCCCTATTAAATATCCTCCTTGTGTATATATATAACAATAAAGGAATGGAGAAACTGATGAAAGAGGAAAACCACTGCAGGCGTAAGAGAGAAATTATCTAGTTCACTGTTACAAATTTCATTCACGTTGGCAAGGCACGTGAGCACCTTTTTTATTTATTTGGGAGTGAGGGGTCTTACCATGCAAGCAATTTTTATGGCTGTTCATTTTGGAAAAAGAATCCAACCTATTTGACCCATTGCCCTGAGGGTCTCGCTGCAGTAAATGCTATCCAAAATACTCCATCTGACACCTCTATATTCAAAGGTACCTCCAATTTTTCCAATCAAATCAGAACAACTCTAATTAAATTTAAACAAGAAGCTAAAGTGAGATGAATGGTTCATAGGTTCTTCATGCTTCCCTACATTGATTAATAGATAAAGAATTCATACCTCCACCAAATTAGTTAACAAACCCTGTTGTAATTTATTCCTTGTACATGACGATCTGTAAGCACAGTGCACTCTGGTAGGGATTGAGCTCCAGCTCCCTCCAAATATATTTTGTGCTGGTTGGCTGCACCTACTGGGTATTTACATTCCACAAATCTTGTCCTCGTATCCAAAGTTTCTCAATATGGTTTTCATTTTAAATTAAAGCAGCAGTGGTTATTCTTGCATAGAACGCTATTATTTGTGAATCAGGTTTGCAGTGCGGGCAGTTGCATTGGACCGTGTTGTTTCTTGGAGCCCCAAGAACTGCTCTGCTGAGTTTTATTTTTCCTTTTGTTTGCCCTGATGTTGTTCTGCATATTACTCTGCTCTGTAAGTGAGTAACAAATGTAGTTTTCTTTCACACATGGATGAAATTTTGCTAGAGCTGTGCATTTGCCACTTCAGAATCAGTCTTTTTAACCCCAAAGCTGATCCAGAAGATGCCTGACTACTTCTAAAGCAGAGAAGGTAGGCCAGGGGCTGCACCAGGGACTGCCTGTCTGCTCCAGCCATTGACGAGCCCCGGCCACTGTGGACCATGCTGGAGCCACCCAGAGATGGGCTCAGACTTTTGGAGATGTCACTGACTGACCTTATTTTTAAGAAATTTATTTTTCAGAATAATGCAGTTCAGATGGGGTATGAACCAGCAGCTGCCAAGAGATGTATACAGGGTTTAATCTGATTCACTGATTACTTTGCAGTTCAAATTTTGCAAGGGGCATCAGCCCTTGAGACAGATATCCCTGTGTTGGAAAAACAGAAATCAATAAATCTATTCAGAAAAACGTAATTTCATTTTCCTTCTTAACCAGAAATTGAGATACACACTCCCACTCCTCCCTGACTTAAATATATCCTGTGTTATATAAGTAATTGTTTTGAACCCACTCTAGGGCACAGTCAGAGACATGACTCCAATAACACATTATCAGTAAAACAAAGCAAAACAGTTTCATGTCCCTGCTGGGTTTGTATATACACTCTTAAATGAGCAGATTCTCTCATTATTCACCCTGATCTGGTCATTGTATGCTTAGTCACAGCTGTCACAACAGGTGCCCGAGCATCCTCCCCCTTCATGGCACTGCGTTTTCTTTCTAGAGTTTGTTGTCAAATTCCTCTGCTGCCTTTCTCCGGTGTCTTTGCTGCTCCCTCTCTGGCTCTTCCCAGATTCGACTTCATAATTATTTCTGA
The DNA here is from genome assembly GCA_027574665.1 of Rhynochetos jubatus. Classification (NCBI taxonomy): domain Eukaryota; kingdom Metazoa; phylum Chordata; class Aves; order Eurypygiformes; family Rhynochetidae; genus Rhynochetos; species Rhynochetos jubatus. The sequence goes on from CM050659.1 coordinate 5,580,225, forward strand.
AATCCCTCAGGAACGTCTGACGCTGGATGCCACAACCCTTCATCTTAAGCATCAGTTCTTCTTCAATGATGTTGTACTGATTACTTTACTGAAGTTGATGTTCTTCATCCCATCACATGAAATCAGTTTATCCATCAATTTTGGCCATGCTTTTCTCACCTGGACCTTTCTCCATCTTTTTTGATACCTTCAGTCACCACTGACCTCCAGTCCCAGCTGCAATGCACAACAGTGTGTTGCAGGATATACCTGGGGTCTGTGCAGCAGCTAAAGGCTGATTCCTCCCCTAGACCAGAGTATCTCCCCCTGTGCCAAACGACAGCAGAAGCGTCCAGTGACTTGAGGATTTCCGGATGGGCTCTTGCCCAATATTAGATTTAACATGAAGATTCTTGTAAATTCACATTTATGCCCCAAAATATCATAACCTCACTTCTGTTCCTCTCTAACATCCTTCAGCAATGGTTTGGGGTTCCCAAAATTGAGTGCAGAACTGCTCCTCTCCCGTTCCGTTCCTCTCGCTGCAGATTTATGTACGGCATTTTCCCACTGAGCTTAGCGCTCATTTGGGAACTTTTACTGCTGAAAATCCTATGAGTTCTTAAATTACCAGCACTGTGCTACTGTGCACGAACAGAGTTTATCTGATACAAGAGCATATCAAACATTTTTAGTTCTGTAACAAATGTTTTTTTAGCTGGAAGCAAGTCTCCTCTGATATTAAAGTACCTCCAAATAAAGAGACAATTCTATATGATTTTTTCGCTGTTGTCTTCAAGGAATATACTGTAGGTTGAGGGCAAAATATACACAATTCAACCTCTTTTATGTTTTGTAGACATCAGAATTTAGGGCCTGATTTCCAAAGTGCTATAATGTATCAATCCCACTGAACTGCAAAGGCTGGTGAGGGAGAAACTAGCCTGAAAGCCAGCTATGTACGTGTACCTTTATCAATCCCCTGAAGCACTGAAAAGATTGGGCCAAAACATTAAGGCAAAAGCTTCCTACAATTTTACTTCAATAAAATTACACAGGAGCAAGGCAAATACCCAGCTTTTGATTCATGGAACAAAGAGATTCAGTATAGTACTAATACCATTTAGTTTGTTTTCTCCCTAAACCCCAATACTTAGGGGTTAAGACATGCATTTATATCTCAGGTTTCATCCATTTGGGACTGAAATCTTTTTTTCCTAACTTACCCTTACAGCACTGCCTCCCCTGTCCAGCACTGCATTACATCCCTACAGTAATTATAACTGTTTGCAGCTGAGAAAAAAAAAAAAAAAAAGTATTACAAAGATCTTTAATGCATTGCCATCATTTTTCATGCAATTTACTAGCTGACAACCAAAAGTAGTGGCAGTGTCATGTATTTAGATTTCCGTTGGTCACCTTACATTTTAGAGAATTCATCTCATATATTATTGCACTTTACAGTACTTTGGACATATTAATTAACACGTTGAGCCAAATTGGCTTAAATTCTTGCTGCCTTAAAACCGAATAGAGAATTCATTCCTCTCTTTCTTATTCTTCCTCTTTCCCCAGATTACTTTAACAGTAAAGTAGTTATTGCTGGTGTGCATGACTTGACCCTTCCAGGGAAATCTTCTAGGCTTCCATTTGATCACTAGATAAACGGGAACAGGAGCAGCTCATCTGCCCCGCTGTGGTGCAAGTCCGCCTGATCGCAGGTACATACTGCTCTTAAAGAAAACATGAACGTACAACAGGTACAAGGAAATTAATAGAGGTGAACAGTGATGTGGGGCGGGGCGGAACAGAACTGAAAGCTGGTGTACCGCAAAACCAGCAATGCAAAGAATGTCAAGGAAATGAGCCTTAAATTAGGCTAAACCTAAGAGCTTAGTCACAGCTTTTCTTTTCTCATTTTTAACCTTGTTCTAATTACTTTGATTTATGCTTTACTTAACTTGCTTTCTCCAAAATTCATCGGGGAGAATGGAAGAAACCTCGAACTGCTGCCTGCCGAGCTGCAGCTGACAGGCAGGCATCACTTCTCCAAAGGTAGCGGGACGCAATCACTCCCACGGGGCAGAAAGCAGGAGTTTTGAACCGACCTCCAGTTTTACACAGCATTTCTAAAAGCTCCATGTTCCCTATTATTAACCTCTTTCTACTCAAGGATCCAGAAAAGGCGGCTGTGTCAGCTACACAACCTGAAGTTCAAGACCTTTATGGGTGAGGCGACATTTTAGAGCATAATTACTACACGAAATCCTTATCAAAGATTGTCAGAGAGTTGGGATTACCAGTGGTTATCAGTCAATAATTGTTAGAGTAACTGATGGGTAAGCAGTAACCCTTCACATGTAATTCTTCAGTGGGGATGAGAAAAGCAGCTGGAAGGAATTCATAACAAGAACCTTGCAGAGCTCAGAGAAATGTGATGTATAAACAGATTATTATTTCCTGTGGATATTGATGATAAATGAACTGGATTTGGTATGTCTAGGAAATATCACCACACTCTAAGCCATCTGAACTCCCTGCGGCTCAAGGTAAAAAAGCTCTCCTGTAACTTATGAGAACTTGCACAAAGCAAGCCCTAAATATCTGGGTCGCTAGAAATACAAAACTTGAACATTCCTCTCGCTCACTTCTCATTTAATTAATCTTTCTTGCGGGTTTTCAGTGTAATGAGTCATTGATTATTGCAAGGGGTGCTTTATAGGGTAAATTAATTCATAGATGAGAAATGGTAAGAAGTGTTAAGTAGCCAGATAAATAAATACAATGCAGAGCATGTTGGTCACCTGGTTGCAAGTCCGTCCCAGGGGACTCCTGTACCTGTAAACCAGCTGTTCAGTGACCACCACCAACACACACGCTCCTCTTTCCGCACCTTTACCTACACCTACAGTTTCTATAAAATATTAAAAATACCCAGAGAAAAAGCAGAAATATTCTAGACCATGCTTCTTTGTCAGAAATTAGATAACCTATAACAAGATGATAGCTAATTACATAAGGATATATGCCAAAAATGGCTTTTTGATTCAATTTAGAGAAAAAGTGTGTTCGGTGCATGGTCACTCAGTTCAGTGTAATAAGCAGCATTTCTACAAAGAAAATGAAGGAGGAGAGTGCAATACCCTCGTTTGTCATTAAAAAAGAGAAGGCTGATGTTTGAAGAAGCTGGTTGTACCCATGAAATTGATTTTAAAATATTTTTATGGGTATGGGCCTGGTCTGGCTTTTCACAGTGCTTCTAATAAGGTTGAATGCTAACAAAAAAGACATTGAAACAAGAAACATGCTCAGTGCGAAGAAAAAAAAGGAGCCCTCTTTCTCCTTGGCACATCTCTCATTCTTCTTTAGCTTATGTCATATGAGGTGTATATCAGTATATTTATACAGAACGTGGTTTACCAAGTCAGTCAGCAAAGAGTAAGTTTGCAGCTGGCCGTCAAGAATTACACACAGGGGAAAATGACACGAAAGAAACAACATAATTCCTCATGACCTTACCTTGAGGCTAGTCACACTGTGAACTAGCTTGGATCACAAAAGATTTTGCACCACTAAAAATATTTAGGAGAAGGCGGCGTTATAGTTTATGAAGATCCCAAACTCCCTGCAGTGTTAAACAGTATAAATCCAGAGTAAATGTTGCCTTGTATTTTGACTGTACATGGAGCTAGAGCATACACACATATCTTAGCTCCTTTGATGGTTTTCAACACTGAGAAGGGTTCCCATCATGCTGTGAGGCTATTTACTTGCATTGGTCTCATTTTATCTCTGTGAGACATGCCCTTTGCTGTCCACAGCCTTGGAAACTGAATTTTAGATGTTTGTTAGAAACATGCCATGAACATGCAAGCAAGGAAAGGTAACACCCACCTCACTTTGCAAATATATGTTTCTTCCATTCATAACACAGAGCAAGAGGAATAAGAGAATACCTTTATGCAGGAAAACATTCATAGAAATCACAATCTAAGCAGGGAAAGATGCTAAATTCAAGAAATAAATTAGTCATTTATAACATGCACTTGGATCTAGCCCAGAATGTGCTATTAACTCATTTTACGCTGCAAACCTCTGGGGCAAGAGACACATTTTCCACTCTGGGGCTTGTAGAGTCGAATTAAAGAACATTAATGGTACTCACCAAGCACTAGTGCTATAAGGTGGCTTCACTGAGCAAACTGAGCCCGTAGTACTGATCGTCTTGGATAGAATCAGTTCCATTTTTGTGAGATCCTTGTTACAGTAACAAACAGTTATCAGGCTAAACCTGAATCAGAAACCTCAACTTGAAATAGGGTATTTAAACATAGCAAGGAGTCCTTTCCCTCCCTGGCAATCACTGGTTTCCCAAACAAACAAACAAACGGATTATAACAAGCCATTGTGCATTATTTTCTGTTTGTCAGTGACCTAGTTCCCATGCTGTCTGCAGCACTCAAATGGAAAACTAAAGCTTGGGGGTAGATCTTCAGCTGGAGTAATTCAGCCTTGCTCGCTGTCAGGCACAGCAGGCAAAGAGCATCTCCCAGTCAGCACACAGCACTCAGAAAGTTTCATTTCTTGGACTGAATAAAATGAGAAAGATGCCTTTCCACATCAACGAACAGGTGAGTAGGAACATATTTACAGACACGAATTTTGGGGTGACTTCAATGACAGAAATTTACTTGTTTGACAACTCACAAAGTTGGGGTGCATTTCTGAGTTGAATTACGTAGATCGTAATTTTTGACCTGGGACTGATGACATGATGAAGTTCAAATGGCTGTTGATGCAGAGCTTATTTTTTTTTTTTCTGGTTTGTTTGATTATTACAATTAATACAAGGATGTGGTGAGAAAATCCACAGAAAGAGCTCCATTCTGCCTTATTATTATCTTCGTAAAATATTTTTTATTTTCTTCAAATTGCATATGTTGCACACTGATGATCCTTGCAATGCCTTACAAATAATGCGTTTAGACATCACCTAAATCATACACTATAATTTATAGGTTCGTTATTTTGTTTTTGTGTCAATCAAAATCAGAAGCTGTATGAAACGGCTTAGATGAGGAGAAAGATTTTTCAGGGTAAGCTTTAATAAAATAATGATGATATTATAAGAGCTATCACAGAAAAACCTGCCATCTAATAATAGGCTTGTTCCTGTTTATTTAAATATTCCACCTTGTGCTCGTTTGTAAAAAAGTTAATTATTACAGCATAGTTAAACTTATGTAAATAGGTGAGTCTGCACTTGATAAAACCCGCAACACTGAGCTGCAGCTCTGCCTCATCAGTGAAGGGTGGGTGTTGAGATTTCAGCCTTTTATACTGCAGCATACAACACCCTTCTGAAGAGGTACGTGATGTTTTGCCCAAGTAACTCCCGTAAGATTGGCAGGGTGAAGATGACCACCCAAACTCCATCCTAGCACAGACACAGGGATGGTTTTGAACCAGTGCTGCCTCTGCAGACACTCCAGTACTGATGTTGCTGGGTCAGCACAGACGGCAGCTGAGTGGGAAGGCAGAACATCACTGTAAAGCAATTTCCTCCTAGGTCTGTCTTGCCCTTAACCCACCAGGCTGGAATCTGCAGCGGCTTCCGGTGGTCCCCAGAGCACACACGAGATGGTGGTGGTCCTGCTAGGCAGCCACCTGCTCACTTGTCATCCACAAGCTAAAATTAATTCAGAACTTTTTTAATTAAACATTTTATTTACATTTCCTTTCCTGTATTTGTCCCCAAGATCTTGCCAAACAGCACAGGGTAAGAAATGAGCTGCTGTCAAGCAGCTGCATTGTCCCCATATAAAAGTTATTCCTGGGGAACCAACTGTCCCCGCATCATGAACCCCAAAATGTACCCCTGTGCTCCAACCCCAGGGGAGCACGGTCATCCTGAGCGCTCCCATCAAAAGCCTCTCAGCAAAGACTGGGACAAAGAACGAATCATTGACTCCTGGAGACCGCACGAACACCACCGCTACTCTCTGCTTGCTGCCCACAGTAGTGAAATGTTGACCCTCCTCACTGCCTGCACGTACATGGCAGACCTCTGGCAGCTGCTGATAAATGCGGTTTCAGGATGGGCTGTGTTAGATCACAGATATTTATACTTGTAAAGCCACCTCCTGCTGTGACCCACCTAGGCACGGCCATACGGATGCCAGGAGCACCGCTGGTTACACGTGCAGGTGGCCCTGTCCTCAGATCTGGCAGCAGCACTGCCCAGTGACCCTCAGCGCTGCACCGAGTCCCCTCCATAAATCTCGTGCTGCCACACATCTCCCCAGCAATCTGGAGGCCGTCCAGCTAGACCACGGGCACAGACCTCCACCTCTTGGCTTTGGGCAACGGTAGCAAGGCGGTCTGGGCTAAATGCTCGCTGTAGTAAAGGGATGCTCTCAGAGCAATGCAGGGCACCAGCTCAAACCAACTTAAGCCCAAAATGAGCCCTGGTCTTTCCATCACCCTTAGAGGAAGCATAAGGGAATGAGTCCACCTCACCTGACATCAGCCTTTCTGCACAGAAAAACCCAGGGGCTCAGAAAGCAAACTTGCCTCTTACAGAGAGGAGAACACCGCTCACAGCCCCCCCTTCCAGCATTTTTGCTGCCCAGAGCTGCAAAATGTTGTTGCTTTCCTGCAGAAAGGAGCAGCTTAGTCTATATGATTTAGAAATATCATTTGCCTTCTTCCCCACAGATGGCAAACTCCTAGGTTTCTGCCACCACTAAACATACAAATAAATCATCAAGATATGATCTGCTAACATATTCAAAATGATGTTTGGCCTGAATTTTTTTTTTTTTTTTTAGCTTCAAACATCAATTTCATTTTGTAATGAATACATGCTTCATCTCATAACATTTCATTTTTCATACATTTAGCAAAATTGCTTAACTGATACATTTTTTTTCTGAAACAGCTTTATTTCTACCCTGCAAACATGCAAATCAAAGACTGGTACACTTCTACAATGTTTAGAATTCCCTACTGTTGGTTCAATCACTGAATTATAAAATATTCATAACATCTACATTTTTTTACTAGATTTATTTGGTATCCCAACTTTTGTATTAAAATCACATTAAGATACACAGACAAAAATTTACAGGGCTCCCCGTGTGGCTATTTTCATTTTTATTTGCTCCCCTCTCCAAAGGGGAGGCACCTCCCCGGCACCCACCCACTCGCACTGCATGCTGGCAGCCTTATCGGAAACTCCGGCAAGGCACATCCAGCCCTCACTTCCTAAGCTTAATGCCCTTTGCAATTCTTGTCTGAGCAGTTGTTCGCTGAAGACAAGAAGACTTATTTCTATTCATTCTCTGCATAATCCACCTTATGAATTTACACCTCACCTACCGCACATTCAAGGACCCAGAAATACAAAATATTTCCTACTGTGTTTTAAACCCACATCCTCCTGGATACAAGATAAGAGCTTAATAGCTTTGACACTGCACTGTTTTCATATTCATGCATAAGTTATGGATACAGCAACAGATCAGCACTTCTTTGTGCTTCTCATTGGCTCTGGTTCGCTGCCTTAAACTGTCTGAGTCAAGGCCACGTTTTAATGCCATAGACGCTCTATTCAAATACCAGTATGACCACATTTTAAAAGCCACCCTGTACCACTTCATTGCCGCAGATGTCCTTTACATCTGGCAAGGGCCGTTTCTCTGCATGTCAACAGTAATTCAGTTTAACAGCTGTCTCTTTTGACAAGCTTAGTGTCAGACTCTAAAATGACAGGGTGACAGTTTTCCTTTTCTTTAACAGAACATAGTGCAAATTAACCATTTGAATGCAGGATCACTGAACGCCTCCCAGATACAGTTTTCAGAGTCAACTGAATAGCATTTAGGAATTGCTGGTATTAACAACCAAAGATGAAAACCTGCAGGGTCTGACAAATCAAGGCACTTCTCCTGTAATTGAGATTCTTACCTGAAATCTAAGTGTTCAACACCCAGAAAACCTTAAATTGAGTTGGAATAGATGTCTGAGGTAAACACTGGGAATTTGCAAGCTGGTTTGATAAGCACTTTTCCTGCATTGCATAAATGCACAGGAGAATTTCCTGTGTATTTAAAGTGCTTGTTAATACAGCAGCTAACGGGACGGTGTGTATCAGCTTTCAAATGACACACCGTACACACACATTTTCCACAAATGCCAGACGTACAAAAGCACCCCAGCATAATTTCTCTACGACTGAAACGATGCCTGGGATATTGTACATCTTAATGATTGAAACCTTTAGCATGAAAACCAGCTTGTGGACAGTAACAAAGTGCCACCATGATTTATGAACAACCAGTAAATGCTACAAAGACACCGCTTTAATCTGGTGCAAGAGTGAGCTTTATGAGGCTGGCTGTATTAGGCTCACATAAAAGTAAATAAAAAAAACATATAAACATCACTCTACATGTATTTAAACTGCGTATTGATGTAAGTTGTACGGTGAGCCACTTCGGTGTGTTAATGTTATACCATGGCGATGCCCCCCTGACTTGGTTCTTGTTCTGCCGAAACCAATGGCAAACCTCAAAGTAACAGCAGTAGGACTCGACTCCGGCTCACACAATTTATGTTATTTTAAAGAACTATGAAAGCATTTCTGATATTTGCTCCTGGGTAAGCAATTACATCTAAAGCACCGCAAAAAAAATGGGTTGAAAGGATGACACAGAGAGAGTAACATTTAAATGTTTTCAGTAATTGCTTTTGTTTGCTTATTTATATCTTGCCATAAGTATTTATATGTGCTACCCATTGCCGTAACATCTGGGCATCTCATAATATTTAGAAAGATTCACACTCAAATGCCTATTACTATCTCTAAAAGGCATGCAGTTTATATGAGATTTCTCATGAACTGTTCAGTCCCACAATATAGCCAAGTTCCTCCTCTTTTATTCAGTTGTTTTCAACACACCATTGGTGATGAGCTGCAGAAGTCGTCACTTATTCTCAACCACTCTATAGCCAGGTCTCTCATACAGTAAAACCTGCATGTCCCTGCTCTGCAGGGGCTGGGACAGTGATGCTGATGGTGCTGACCTCTCTGCTGTCTCCTCTCCTACCCAACATGCCCTGTCTGTCCGTTTCCGTAGCCTGGGAAATTCATACTTTCATAGCCAGAGGTGAGCCTCTGTGAAGGGAACATATCACTAGTGTTTTATTAATGTATCATGAAACTAAGTCCATTGCAAACACATATTTTTAGCACAACATCAGTCCCGGGGAGTGTGCAGGTTGCTGGGTTTGGAGGGGTAGGCTGTTATTAGTATTGCTCACTTACAGCTCAGCTATCCAAAGCATATACAGTCATTTAAAATATTTAACCTCCCTAAAATCTATCACATGCCTGAAACACTAATAATTCTATAAGTTAAGCTAAACAGAGCATTATTCAGCTGTAAATTTTATGGCTACTATCTCCACCTCTTACCAAGTGTGAAAAGGGGCTTCATGTCTGTCAGTCTTTTTTCAGAAATGACTTTCGCTGATTACTTAAACTTTCGTTAAATAAGCTTTCCACAAGCTGTAAAAACAGAACACAGTAGGGGAAAAATTGGCTCTCTTTTAAAAGTGCTGTAAAATCTCTTTTTGAATGAGTAATTAGAAATGTGTAAACTCTTTTATGGATATGTGAGAAGCACACACAAAAAATTTGACATTCCATGCAAGTATTTCTGTGTGCTATCAAATTTCATTGTATTTCGCAAAGACCAAAACTATACAGACCCAAAATACACATACATTAGTGGACACGGGTGATTTGCCAAGAAGGAATTTACATACAGTACAAGTAAAACATCCTAATTTAAATCTACGACAATGGATACTCACATTCTTAAAGAGAAATCAGAGTTGTTTGTCTTGCTGCTCGTATTTATACAGATTGCAAAGCTGTTGACAGAGCACGATTTGAGATGGGCCTTTCCAACTGCTCACTGTTATTTTTATTGCCATTGTCAGCTATCTTTCCCGTGTCGAGAATCAAGCTTAGATGAAGATGCTCTATTTCCCAAATCCACACACAAACACAAAGAGACGCCGTGAGACCCGGTCGCCGGGCAGGGAGCGAGCAGTGAGGAAACCCGAGTCCCAGTGCTGGCCCTCGGCCCCTTGAAAGTTCCCCAAACCCCTTAGTTAAACCAACGCACTTTTCTGTCTTCGTTTCCCCCCACACACACAAGTGGTCCATCCCCAAACCAGACTCTGCAGATGTTCTGCAATGCCTTTGTACCGTCGTCGCTTTGGGTCCCACTCCCTCCCCTGAAAACTCAGGTTATTTGTGCTGAAAACTTGTTTTGACTTTGAGCCTCATGATCAGCTCCACAGCAGGGGAGCTCTATCTAAAAAGAAGCAAAATAAACCTACAGACATGGGGAGATGGGTGCTACCCCTGCACCATTTCCCACCTCCCTGGGAGAGGGGACAGGGCATCTCGGGGACACTGAGATGGAAAGCCTCCCCCCTCCAAACTGGTAGGATGTTTGCTTGAAAAGCCAGTGGATGTCATGCTGTGTACACGTACTGTGCACTATAAATAGTAATGTCTTCTCTGCTCCTCTCCATGGAAAAATCTGCAGGAGGGGAAATAGTCTCAAATCTGTGTAGTTTTCAAGCCAAAGAGAGTCAGCCTCATTCTCTCCTCGGTGGGGAAGCCGTAGGTAGGGGGTATGCCCCTCCAACCCCATGGAGTCGGAGGAGCCAGAGGAAAAAGCAGGTCCCAGCTAACAAATCTGGGGGTCACAAGCTGCCCCCAGCCTGCTCCCCAACCTCCCCATCCCTGGTGGGTCCCGCAGTCATTTGCCCTCCCCCTCCATGAGCAAACTCAGCCCCTCTGCGAGGCAGGTGCTTTGTTACGAGGGCGGCATTAGCTGCCACACGGCTCCTCGCTCCCCAAAGCATCTCTGTTCGAGGGGAGCTTGCCCCAAAGACCAGCTGCTGCCAGATGCTGCTCCCCCTCCGAATCCCACACACTTCCAGCACGGAAATGTAGCTGAGGAATCCTGAGGAGAGCAAAAAGCACTGCAGTGCACTCTCCCTTCTTCCACTAAAGATATTACTGTTATTATTTTATTCATTTTTTAATCCCCAAGAGAGTGATTAGGACTCCACTTGCAAAGTCCAATAATCCTGTTGATAGTAGAGCAATGCTACCTCTCCTGCTCCCCACGACGCTGCTCCAAGCAAGTTCCCTGGCAAAGCATTCACAGGCGCAACCTGGTGCCAAGTCTGTTATAAAACCAACCACGGCACCAACGTTTTCGAGTAGGAGAACAAAAGTGTGAGAAAGGAAAAGGCCTCACACATCTTTAGTGTGGAGAAGGAATTTAGTGCTCCCAGAAGCTATTAGATGGAGTGATACAGGCAATTTATTGTTTTGTCAATACCTTTTATTTTGATTTAATAACTTACAAAACCTATGGTCTATCTGTAGCGCAGCCTCAACTTTCTTTATACAACCCCACTTAACTTTCCAACACTTTAACTTTCAGGTCAAATCTCTGTCATATTGATAAATGGGTCTATTTAAATTTTTATCACTGAAGAATTCTCTCTGGTGTCTTTTTCACTATCAGATTTCATGCAGAAAATAACAGGATACTTGCTATATATTGTTATCCACCACACACAGAAAAAAACGTCACTACAGAAAGCACGGATGTCGTGGTGAAACCTCTGTAATTTGTCTGCAATAGTATCAGTCCTACAGACATTTCATACAGAGAGAAGCACAATATTTTCAGCAATAACGTGTAAAAACACAGGGCAGAAAAGCCTGCAGTAGGGTATATACACTAACTGCAGACTATCCCTCTGTTAACAAGTAAACAGGTCAAAGTATTTTACCCTCATGAGGCATTACTATGCAGAATATAAAGGCCCCGAGTGAAGTTTAATCTTATTTGGCTATCTGACTATTGCTGCATTAAGCAAACTAAGAAAAACGGCTGCAAAGTCAACATATTTTTAGATATTATTGTAAATAATCACCTGGGTTTCCTGCCAATAATCAGGACCAAAAATATAATCCTTATAGCCCTAAGCATGCTGTATATGTTTAACCTTTACTTTAAAATGGTATTAAAAGCTGAATGTTGTGGCTACTGTAAAGATAGTAAAAACAGATACTGCAGGAATATAACAGTGTTTAATGACAAGTTACAAAGAGTTCTACTGAAAGAAATGCAAGAGCAAGAAAGGTTAAATAAGCAGAAACCACAGTGCCTCCCATCTTTCTCACATTAACTTTCAATAACTATAAAGTACAATTTCTGCTATAGATGAGTTGATTTCCCAGATCTGTGCATTAAATATTTACTTCTAACTATAAACTTATGTGCAACCCAAACAAAAACTAATTTGCATTATTAATGATGCAAGAAATGTGATGTTTTGTCCCTTAAGATTGTAATAAAGAAGAAAATGTTAGAGATTTACTTTCTTTTTCATTTTAAAAGGCAAGTTAAAACGATAAAACTTATTTAATTAACAGAGACGCTATTTATGAATTAGTTGTTTCTGCCAGCAAGAATGTTTTAAAAAAAAAAACCTGTCTGAAATGAGGCTGAGACTACAAAGAGTCCATTTTCAGCTTGGGAGTCTCAAGGGAAAAATCAAAGGGTTTCTTTCTTTCAACAGTTTGGGTGAGATGATATTTTGAGATGTTGACAGCTGCCAAACTGCAGAACCAGTGAAGAACTACCAAAATGAAATCGTTTTTATCTTTTGAATTTTTCTCAATATGCAGCTCAACTTCCTTTTACAGCTCACGACGGATTTCTGCTCGGCTAAAAGATTTTTCACCTCCTTCAATGCTTGTTATCTATTGCTTTGGGCCAAAAATTAAGTCTCTCTCTTCTAAAATGAGCCATAAATAACAGATAACCATTATTACTACCTTTAGTAGTGTTTATATTATAGTAATGTATTAATTGCTGTCCTTTTCTTCCTTCTTATATGCTCAGTGTGGAAACAAATCTCCCTGGTTAATCATCTTAATCATCTCTATCACACTGAATGTCCTCACTCTGTTTATTTACAAGATATTAGTAAAATAGAACTAAGTCTTTGCTCTAATAAACAAGGAAGAAGTAAAAGCCAACATTTAAAACTCGTTTTCTTTTTTTCTGACAGAAGGTAATTATTAGATTCAAAACAAGCCAGGTTTTAGTTAATAATAACAGTAACAAAACACAGGTATTTCCAAACAGCTCATACTGCCCTTGCTTTTCAATAATCTTTGTAAATCCTGTTTCGACTGCCAACACCAACCCTCCTAACTCCATCTCTATCGGTCCCATGACCAACTGTGTGGTGGCTTCTCATCTGCTTCAGATATCTGCCCCATGCCTCATCTTAAAGCCTCTCTCCTCACAAACATTCAGCCCATGCATTTCTTTCTTCATCACATATTCATTAACCAAATCAAAGCCGAACAAGCCCTTTCCTCTCACCGTTCAACAGCCTCAGCAACAGCCTCTGTTTCCGCTTCCTCAACCCACTTCTGCCTTCTTCCCAGCCTTCCCTCACGTCCTCCCTCTTGCTGTCACATCTGTGTCTTCAAGAAGACCTCTAATCCTCCTCCAAGCAACCATTTCTTTCTAAACTTGGCCTCTAAGTGCCTGTCCCAGGCATCCCTCTGCCCTGTCCCCCCACTTACTCCCTGTGCACCCTCCCTCTGCCCGGTCTCCTTTGCTTTGCTACCTCCAAAGTCAGCTCATGCAACACCAGACTGAAGTCAAGAGTCACCATCCAGGAGGGTAAGGGCAGAGCGTTGCTGGGGGTGAGCCTCCAGCGCTGCTTTAGCAGATCTGATTTCTGCTGTACTTTGCTGTTACAGCGCTGAGCACAAATGAGCATCTTCTGAGCTTGTGACCCTCACCACCGTGATACAGAGCACCTTCTGGGCTCCTGTAACAATGCAGCCCCGTGCTTGGCTTCATGACATCTGATGCAAATATTATTTGGAACTAGCAAGACCCACCTCTGCTAGCACAAACTCCTCAGAATTTGGATTAACTGCACTTTGGGACACTTCTTTATAGAAGAAACTTTATGTTTCATTAAAAAGTGATTTGAGAACAGAGGTTCAAATATCAGCCATTGCAGACATTGAATAGCCTTAAAACACACATTTTCTTACAGTTTATCATAAGAGCTTCATGCCCAGCAAAGATAGTGATGCGAAAGAGACGATAATATCCCTAGCTACGCTCACAGACCTCTTGCAATCAGCAATCCAAGGACTAACTCACAGTTTCATGATAAATTAGAATGGATTTATAAAAAAATAGATTTTTTTTTTTTAAGTTTTTAAATGCAGAAGACAGCACATAACTGTTTCAATAGAGTTTCTGTCAACACTGAAAGAAAAAAGTCTAAAATTCTCCCAATCCGACAAGGGCTATCAACACCCTTAAGCTCTTGAACTAGTAAGACACAGTATTACAAAGACTTCCTTGCCTCTGACAATAAGACAGATATATATGCAAAGATTACGAATTCAGTATTTTAAGGTTAATAAAACACATAAACACTCTGAAAATGATGCCTCTGATTCGGTAAACACAATTAACTAGGCAACCCACACAAGCAAAGTGGGTGTCTGGAGGAGAAAACAGCCTTGCCCTCTTCACTCCTTGATTAATATTTTTAATATCCTCAGAGGCTGACCCTCCTGCTAGCACAGATGTGATGCAAAGCACACTGCCTGCATCCTCTCCCCGTGGCCAGGAGAAGTGGGATGCAGACGGTGGCAGAGCAGATCATGGCCATCAGGACCCAGTGATGCTGCTCCCATATGATCAACACTCAACAGCAACAGGAATCAAACAAGAGTTGTGTTTGCCTCCCATTATTCCTCTGCCCTAGCTCTAGATATTTACATTTGAAAATAGTATCTGTCACTCCTACAACCAGGTATTTTTCTTTTCTGTTTGAACTTGAATGAAAAAAATCCAAATCCCCGGGTGTCTGACATCAAAGCGTGGTAGAAGGAAACTGTTGGGGTGGTGTTCTGGCATTAACACGGCACTAGAAAGGAAGAACAGATGGGCAGTGAGGAAGCAAATCTTGTTGAAATGTGATTGAGCGACACCAAGGATAAGATAAAACATGAAAACTAAAGGGCAAGTAAGGGGATTGTAAGTACAATATAAAAAGGGATTTGCAGCACGTGCAATTCCTCCGTTAAATGTTGATTAAACATAGAATTTTTTTTTGCTTCTCAGTTATAGTTACAGATCATTTTGTTTCTGCCTATGCTCCCCGCAGCACCAGTGAACGCTGAGGGTACTTGGCACTTTCGTATCTACTGCATGTCTATGTTATATTCTCGCTAAGTACATTTACAGCTAAAGATGAAAACAGAAGGCATAAAGACAAGAACGTGCCATAAAGTATGTCCAGCATTCGGAGAAAAAAACTCATGGTTTTCTGGAAGACGATGGTTTCATTGCAACTACGCTCCAAATCAAGCTTTATCAAATGCCCTTCATGAGTAGGCAAGCCTGGTTCTTGGTCATGTTGTTCCTTACATGTCATTTGTCAAAGCAGAAAGTATGCTGTAAGTATTATGGGATTGAGGAACTTGATTTTTAAATGCCTTGTGCTGATGCAATCAGTTGCATATTTCAATAAATTATTAATTCTGAGTGAATCATCATTCTTAGCACTAGCAGAAACAGGTTTCATTCCCACATCTCAGTACATGCCCACCTCTGTCAAACCCAGCCTTTTCCTTTGAAGCTCATTTACGGAGCTAAGCAGACCAGAGCAAACAGCCCTCCTGTTTCCCAGTGGGGCAACCTGCTCAAGAGGTGGCCTTCCAAAGTGTTTCATCTCAGCATTTCTATTATTTTCTCTGCCTCCCAGAGAAGAAGCTTTAATTCTGTCTTTAAAATCAACAGGATCCCTAGCAGGGGGGAGGACAGGAAGGGGGCGAGGATGGATAAAGAGAGAAGAAATACTTAGCCTCTCTCTTTGGGTCAATCCCATGCATTTTACTGAACTTTTCCACCGTCATGAATCCAAAGGGTTCCTCAAACACTTCCCTGAGCTGTGTCCCGCTCCAGCATGAACTCAGGGTGGAGGGGGAGAAGGAAAGGCAGGTGAGTGCAGACAGGGCTGTTTGCCCCAGCACTCCAAAAGAGGATATCTCTGTACCAACCCTGCAAACCTGCAGCATACTGAGATAAGTATGTGCCATTCTCTGGATATCAAATCTGCTTTTTTTTTTTTTTTCCTTTGTATGGGAAATCCTGAGTCATGCCTGTGGCTGGGATTGGGCATGTGTGATGTGTGCTCATCTAGTATTGCTTGTGGCCAGTTAGAAAAATCATATAAAGCACCACAGGTTTAAAACATAATTTAAACCTGCCAAGTCTCATAACTTCCAAGAAGGCAAATTTACCATAAAGAGAATGGTTTCCACTTACTAGAGTGTATATTCAGAGCTCTGGCATGCAGGCTTGCCACCAAAGAAGTCTTTTATGCAAGCACATAATCAGCGGAAGCCTTCATTTTCACTGCGGTTAGATTTAATGTGATAATGAATATTCCAGTGTCGGCTCTGGGTAAACTGATGGGGTTTCACCTCAAATTCCCTCCTTTAAATATCTCACGCAGGCACACGTTTGCTGAGCAGTAAATAATTTAGCAGCACCAGCAGAAGGACACCTGAAGTGAGTTCAAGATGCAGGGGTACTTGCCTGGCTCACGTACTGCCCCATGTTCCTGCTCTTGTGAACAGCATCAGCTGTGCAGCAAAGAGCGTAAAGGCTTATACCAGCCCCTTGCAATGGCAAGCACAGGGAAAACAATGCATGGCCTGTGCAAAAGTCCCCCCTGGGTGCACCATGGTCACCCATGAAGGTCCCACTGGGCTCACCACTGCTCAGCTGGTTCAAGTGGGACATAGAATGTCCAGGCAGGGAAGCTGTGTGGTTTTGTCCCAAACCAATGCCAGAGCCAAGAGGAATCCACATTCCCTGAGTGGTAGCATTTATTTTTATCGGAATTTGCAGAACTACAGATGACATTTTGCATTCGAGAGCCTCTCTGCAGTTTGCAAACACCCTGTATGAGGCGAATTCTTTCATGCTCATTTTATGGACGTGGAATGAGGCTGAATTAATATTACTGTGAAGACCTTCTCTGCCAGATTTCCCCCCGGTGTCACCATGTTTTGCCCTCATTAACTAACTCGAGCTGCCTGCAGGAAGTGGCTTTCCAACATAATTGTTAGGGATCTGCTATTTCTTTGGGCTTTTCACCTATTTTGCAGTTATTGGCGGATGTTTTGCCTCTCCTCCTTTTTGCCAGTTTCAAGTTTCCACTCCAACACCAAATGTTTTCCTCTTTTTCCACTGCTGTTAACACTAGGCAGATCAAACAAACACAAAAGTGTTTTCTCAAAAAATAATCATTAAGCATATCGTGCAGTTTAGTTCAAGTGACAGCTGAATATTTGTTTCATTAATAAGTAATTTGCAATTAATTCATGGAGTCATTTCTAAAGGAACATTGTGATGTTTCCATGGTTTTAAAGTGGCAAAACACTAGTCATTTTTTGACAAAATTTCAGTACAAATTGCTCATATGCATCCACTGGAAAAATCCAACCTCTCATGAGGAGCATCCCCCTGATGCGGGAACACAGCTCCTATTAGTGCTAGTGGCGAGGCTCCAACATACAATATGCAAACAAATGAAGTTTTTCGGATTTGAATTTTAGGTGCATGGGTGCTCACACTACCTCATTCAAATTATTAGCAATGAAATTAATAAAGTTATATTTTCCTTATATTTAAGGTTCATAAATAACTTTTTTCCATGCTGAAATGATAACAAAACCTCCAATACAAATTGTTCAACTGATCTATTTTCAATCAAAAGGCTGGACAAAGGAATGATTGTTATCCTGCCATCTGAAACCAAAGGTGCTCCAGCTCACAAAGGCTCCTGAGGCTCTAAAATCATGCCAGGAGTTATGGGCCACCCCTCCACCAGCTGAGCGTCTCTCCTTGGAGGTCCAAGGGGCTCCATCATCAAGCCTACAAAGGTCAACTTCTTCCTGGGTTGCAATAGGCACCACTTGCCTTGACATTTTATTGAGTAGCAGTTTACCATGTTTCACAATGTTGTTTCTAACCTTATGAACTGGTGTCATTTGTGAATAAGTAACACAGGAAAGTGTCTTTAATCCCAGCCACAGGCACCACTTCCACTCTAAAGCCCAGGACCTGATACCTGGCCAGCAAAGACTAAGGACAGTTCTAAGAGAGAAACAATTATAGTTGTCGCCATATCACCTTCTCAATAACCTTCCCCCAGAATTATAGGTTACATAGTTGTCTGTAAACATTAAGGGCCTGGAGGAGAGAAATTAATTACCAAAGCGACAAACCTCTAATCAACAGAGTGGGAGCAGTGAAGAAGAGAAAAATAACTCCTTAACAAACAAGTTGCAATAGTTATGGGTTTGTTTTTTTTTAATAATCTGATTTGGCATATATAGTTATGTGCTGGGTTCAGTCGGGAAAGGGTTAACTCCTTTTACTCTGGTTGCCAGGGAACTATGTTGCTGGACACTAAGTGAAAACATTGATAAGGCCTCAGCTGATGCTGGGGATGGCCTGTATTGAACTCAAGGTCTTTTGTCCGCTTCGGATACTGTAGCTGACCCAGACTAACCAAGGAAGTATTTCATCCCATAGTACGTCATGTTCCAGTCTCTTGGGGCGGAGAAGGGGGTCCGGTAGCCATTACTCTGCCCTTCTCTCTCTCTCCCTTACTCCCCTGCTCGTCTCTCCGGGCACTTGCTAACCCTCCTGCGTTAGCTGCTTTGCCAACTCCTGTGCTGGCTCATTCGTGTGGGAGCTGGTGGGTTGTTTTGAGTTTTCTGGCCGTGTTATCAGTGATAAGGTTTGCTCGGAATCTGCTGCGTAGGCTCCCGGGCTCCGGCCTTCAGGCCGCGGCTCTCGGGCTGCGATCGCTCTCAGGCTGTGGGTCTCGGGCTCTCGGGGTCTGATTTTCATCACTCAACATATGGGTGTGCATTGGTCAGTGGACGGTGGGGAATTGTATCATATCGTATATATTGTACTATATGTTTCATTTTCTACTGTTTTAATTATTTATTATTGGTAGTATCTGTATATGTTGATTTAGATTTAATTAGTAAATAGTTCTTATCTCAATTTCACGAGCTTCCTTATTTCTTTTTCCTCCGATTCTTCCCCTCCACTGGAGGAGGGGAGGGGGATTTGTGAGAGCGGCTTTGTGGTATTTTGCTATCCGGAATTAAACCATGAAAAGTTAGCACCCTGAAGTTGCAAAATCAAAATGATGGGAAAAGTGAACAAAAGTCTACTTGGGAATGTAATTTGCTGGAATTATGCTTTTAGATGGAAGTGCTTGTGGGTTTTCATATCCAGCAGCAAGAAGACCAATTATATTAACAAACTGACACAGCTCTGAAGTGACACAACAGAGAGCTGGTAAAAAAAATTATCAGATGTTTGTTTTTCAGTTACAAATTAAGAAAAAATATTCTTTTAAACTGAAGAAATGTCCAATTTCAAGCTATCCTAATTGAGATGAATAGATAGCTAACTGGTGTCTGGAGAGCAAAGTTCTAGACCCTTTTACAAAAATCTTTAACTGGAAGGGTTTTTTAATTTGTCAGAAAGATCAGGTTAAAATTAATACTTCAAAAACTGCTGGAATGCCATAACTTATGAGTCAACACCTAATAAAGTTGGATAAGAAAATCTACAAATTATCTGGCATGAAAATCTGGAAACAACCAGCTATTTTGTGTCTTCCATCAATACACCGTGCTTTGTTACAGAATGACTTCCATGATAAGATGTGCCTTTGCCTTGAATGCAATTTGCAACCTATTAGCTTGATCCAGTTTCCACTGAAGTAAATGAAAAGATTGCCATTGACTTCAGAGAAAGCTGGATTAAACTCTCTTCATCTTCACAGTAGGAAATAAAAATCTCAGAGATCATTTATGCCAAAAAATCCAGTGTAAAAAGCAAAACTGGTGCAAATACGTTGAGGAATTTGAAGAGAAAAATGAGCACAGTGGATATAAAATATTATTCCATGAAAAATTGTGAGATAACTAATTACTCTGAATAAGCTTATAGAAATGCTATAGATGTAATTAAATGGCACAAATATACTTCCAAATCCAATTATAGCAATGGAGCAATGATTATACAGTTGCATTAAGAGTTAAAATAAAATATGATACCAGATAAATGGGTATATTAGAAAGGCATTATTAGATTTTCTTGCATTTATCTTGCATCAAGTGCCACCAACCCTTGAAGCTAGGGACAAATAGAAGAAAACAGATAGAGGAGAAAGATTGAGTTCACTTCCTTAATATGGCAATGCTGAGGTATTTCTACTAGAAGAGATAAAAGGAGAGGTACCAGCTACCAATACATGACATGCACAACAAATCAAAATACTGGGTCTTATTCACAGTCCTACAGCTGCATCAGAATTAGCAACTTCTGTAAGTAGCAGACTATAAAAGAAGTAAAACCTGAAAAGGATTTACTGCAGAAAGTTGAAACATCCCAGAGAAAATACAATATACCAATAAAGAGCCAATTATTGCAACCATCAATATTCAGCAGTGGACTATCAGAGGAAAAGATATGCAGATTCAATTAGGAAAAAATACAGTCATGCCTACCGTTGGCAGAAGAACATTACTTACAGATAGGAAAAGGGACACTCGCTTTATTTGTATGTTTAAATACTAATTTGATACTGCAGCCATTATTGTCAAGAAGTTAACATTTAGGTTAGAGGAAACAAATTCATGCGCTGTGTCTCAATGAATCCCTTTCTGACTGAAAACTAAAATAAGTCATCCTTTGCTTCACTCTCTCCTCTCCTTGAAATTCATATTGACGTAAAATATATATATATACATGCAAATATATATATATATATATATATATATATATATATATATATATATATACACATTATGTATTGAGTTTGCCAGGTTTTGAAACCCAAGGGAAATATTCACCAATTGACAAAAACTTGTAGGTCATGCCTAAGTCACAACCTTACCTGCTTTTAAAATTCAAACCTAAACCAGGCACAATTTGCAGGGTTTTTTTGTGAGAATTCCTCTCCAGTAGACTGATAAATGTTTCTTTGGGAGCTTTCCCATTAATAAACACCTGCAGTTTATCCCTATTTTGCAGTCACGGGGAGAGGACTGGTAAGGACTTCAGTTTATAATGTCACACAGGCTCTATCTGTCCCCCAGGTACATGCTGGGACATTAGCATAAGAAAAAGAGGGATGGAAAAAAAAAAAAAAAAAAGAAAAAACCCCTAAAAATACTCTTCTATTCTGCTTTTGCTATGATATTATAAAGACAAACAGAAATATCCACATGCTTAGCTATGCCTTGGCTTAGCAGATCACATAAATGTCTGAAATTCCCATTATGGCTACAATTTCTAGAGGGAGATGAAATCTTCTCTCTAAATTGATGGGAGTCTCCCTCCTCCCTTCAGATGCCAGAATATGGAAGTAGAAGACTATCCCTCTGAAGGCTGTATTTTATAATACTCTGATGAGATGCCTTTTGATTTAGGGTTTGCATGAAGGAAGAAAAAAAAATCCATGTCGTCTGCCAGCTCATCTAACCCAACTTTAATCACTTACTGTGTAGACAGCTATATCTGAGCTAGTCATCTAAAATCCCTTTAAAGTCAATGGTGAGAAATAGATGTTTTTAGGATGCAATTAATTGATTGGAAAGAAGGGGGATCTATCATATATGGAGAAGAATTGTGGCCCAGAGGGTTCTGCTTTTCTCCATTTGCTTTACAGAGAGTTCACACAATGCATTGTAAAAGCCATCCAAGAGGTGAGAATATCACTAATCTCTATTAACCAATCTCTCTCTTTTTTTTTTTTTTTTTTTTAATGTTTTTACTGTTCCTTTTTCCTTCTACACCTAGTCTCTCCTGGGACATCAGTTTGATTTTTTACATTATAAGCTCATTAATCTCTCAAGGAAATGGGTTCATTCATCTGATGGCAATAAAAACTTTTGGATCATACATTTCCACTCATCTGGGCCAGAAGAACAGATCCATCAGGTTTAAGAAACACATTAATGGGCAGTAACATGCCCGTTGTCACAGAAATATTCAGAATTGCACAGGTAAGAGAAAACCGCCTACTGTTTCACCATACTCCCAAGGACTCACGGGTCCTTCAGCAACCACGACTCCAGGTCACGTCCAAAATTATGATGGTTACATATAGCCTAAGAAGCTGGGATGTCATGATGGTCATGGACGCAGAAAAAAAATTCCCTCACAAGAGGATATGGTGTAACTGCTGACTTGAAAACACAGCAAACTTCAGGGGGAGGAAAAATTACTAACAACAAATATGCCTTCATCAAGTAAGATCCAATGAAGTCAACTTGAAACAAGTTTTGCCAGGCTTGAATATTGTGGAGACCCCCAAATGCCTTTCTTTTGCCTGATCCACCACCCAATGGATAGCCCTGTGCAATTTTCCTCTGCTTTTAAAGCTGGTGAACCAGCCTATTTCCTCTCACCCACCAAAGAGCAACCATTGTACTGAAGATCTTTGAGAAATCTGCCTCACACTCTGACATCAGGGAGTAAGTTTTGTTTCATGTTTTCCTTATGCTGGGGCATTCATCTTCAAAGTGCCTCACACACAACCAGGGAGCCTTAGAAGCGTATTAGGGGCGATTCAAAGAGCTTTGCATGGAGCAGGAGGGGGGTCCTGTTCAAAGCTGCAGCCTTGCATCTGCCGGAGAAGAGCAGATTCAAAACCGAAGAGGTCACTTCACCTACCTGTAGTGGGATCTCATATTCAGAAGACTCCAACTAAAAATAAGGGGTATTTAGACAGTGTGATAACTGAAACCCTCTAGGCAATGCTCTTTCTCTCCCTCCCTCACACACAGACACATACAGAGAAATGTCTCCTTTAGAAAAAAAAAACCAAAACTGTAGGAGACATAATGGCCTCCAGAAAATTTACTCACAGATTAGCTCCATCTATAGCATCCTCCTGGTTTGAGCACAAAAGTTTCCAATGAGCTGGACCACCACAGACCTCTGTTCAAACCACCTGAAACAAGGAAATGAGAATGAGCCGTTGTTTAATATATGATAGAGGGGTAAAACCACTGATGTCTTTCAACTACCCAATTTAATGTCATATAGAGGAAATATTCTGCTTGGTTCAGAAATTGCAATTACCTGTTCTGTGGTCAGACCTGGAACCCCCTGGATAACGTAAGGGCCCTATGAGGATGGGCACTGTCTAAACACAGAGTAACACAGAGCCGCTTTCCCCAGAATTTATCATTTACATGGGAAATACAGAAAAGTACAGAAGAAAGAATTGTTCTTATTTTATACATGGAGAACTGAGACAAGGAGAGATGCAGCTTCACCTACAAGCAGATCAACAGATGTTTAATAGCATTGGTGAGGTTAAGGAAATCAGAATTGGATTTTTAAGTGAAGCAGAAGTATAATAGTCTTGTAGATTATCTGTGGAGGCTTTGTATCAGGCTTTTTTAAAACACAATTCAGATTAAATCATTGTAATGTTTGCTTTTTGATAAGACGTACGTAGCTCTGCGTCTGCAAGGAAGTCTTATATTTGCTACTGAGAGAGGGTGGTTGTATCTATGGGATTTAGTCCCGCTGCCCCAAATTAGCAGGGTCTATCCCTGCTCCCACTGATATCACATATCTGACACTAGCCACCTCCCTCTTCCTTCAAACATTCACTGCTGCAGATACAAACTCCATCTCTGTGTAGTTTCTGCCATACAATACTAATAGTTCTTTGGTATCTACTGTCTTCAAGGACTTTTTTTATTCCTTTTTTAAATCGTAGGTTAAAATACACAGCATCCTACACTGCTTTCTCAGACTCTTCTTATTTATATTGTAGTTGTCTTATTCAAAGCTGTAAAGCCTTTGGGACAGTCTTTGTCTGAATGGCACTTCACATATACAGCTACATTACTCCCCATATGATATTTTTTTCTTATTTTGTTTTTCCTTTAACCTCTGTTTAAACATTGCCTCCATTGCCACAGGCTTCATTTCACTGCAGTGCTGACTGCGGTATTTCAGATTCAGCATGCTTGCTCCAGGTTTGGTTTATAACAGCAGGCCAAGATGGATCATAAACATCGTGTCTGATTCCGCTTCTTGTGTAACGTTTGTGGTTTTTTTTAAATGTTCCTACTTAGCAAATGTATTATTTCTTTAAAGCACATGATCAAATATATTGGGATCTGGGAGATAATTCCATAACTTAATTTAATTGTAAAATTATGCATGCCCTACATATACTCACGTATAGTGTAATTTGCCACAAGGCATCTCTCAAGAAGAACTAACCATTTTGAGACTCTTTCATACCATCAGGCAGCTAGAACACACACTACGCTGTACAACCTGCTTTCAGATGATTTCAAAACTTGTATTTGCAATGGTTTTCCTTTTTTCCATGTTTTATTCTCCCTTTTCTTGCTCTTGGAGTGACCTCACCTGGAGCAACAAGGCTGCAAGGTCTTCACAGAAAGAGCAATTGGATTATGCCCCGTGTGTTTCCCAGGTTGTAAACCAGCATAAAAGTACACACAAAGAGCCTCATATTATTTTTCTTCCTGCGGTGTGCAATCAAGCCAGAAAGTATCCCTTACTCAGAAAGAACCTGCAAATTACCCCGGCATACCTGACCCACCAGCAGTAACGCAACATCAGGACTACTTTCCCACACACACGCCGTCGGTGAGGCGCTGGGTCTTCTCCTGCTGAGCTCCTCCCGCAAGTCTGGGATGCTGCCTGTCTCCCCAACGCCAGGTTTGAAAGAAAAATCCTGCATGTGAATGAAATACAAACCTTTGCCATCAAAATATGTAAATTATTTGTAAAGAACTTTACATCACTTTACGTACTGCAGAATTGACCCCATATATCTGGGAAGTCTGAAACTGAAGTAGATTTAATGCAGCTAAGAAATAATCACAGGGAAGCATTTCGGATTCAGCCAAGTATGAAGTAAGGCAGTCTATTTTCTTCAAAGAAAGCTGAGGCTACCTGATTCACCTACATCAATTACATACAGCTTTAATGGAAAATGATTAAAAAGTACGAAGGTAAAACAAACAGCATTACTGCAACATCCAGTAGGATGAAACAACTTCCTTACATGGTAGGTATGATTACAGAATTACTAAAAAAAAGGAAGGAAGGATGACTGAAAGGAGGGATTTCATGTACCTCGACCAGACTCACTGCGGCCGTGACACAAACCCAGGACACTGCGGCACGTACATTTTGCAAATTGGCCCCTACCTCTCCGACATCATTGCCAGAGCTCACCTGAGCTGTCTGTATTTCCTGTTTACTTCTAGCCAGAGAAGCACATTATTTTCTAAATGCAAAGTTTTAGATACTGTTGCATTTCTTTAAGTCTCTTCAAATTGTGTCTGTACATTGTGTCTGCCCAGATCATTGCCAACTCTTTACTTCACACTATTTTCATCCACATTTTCATTTGCAGGATGTGTGCCATTCAGCTCTATGTTCCCAAAAAGTTTGATATCAAGTTCTTCATATGCCTAATTTGGGCTTAATTCAAGGCTGGGGTAAATCATTACAACTCAGATGAAGTCGATAGGAGTGCAGCAACTTACACCAGCTTTGTGTCAGTAAATACCGACAAGGTTGATCTCAAACTTTTTCAGAACAAAAGATTTTTGAAGATGGATTAAATAACATAAATGCTGAGCTGTTTTGCTAGACTGCAAATAGCATAACACATGCTTTGTGTGACATCTCTGAATTATCCCTTCGTGGTAATGTTGACATTACATGGTATTGACTCATGGAAGAAGCTTAAATACCCTTTTAAGTTTTCAAGGCTCTTTGACAAAGCACTATTTCATTAACAAAATGTTAATGGAATCTAGGAAGCATGAATATACAGTATAGCCTGTTGGTTTCAAGAAGTTCTGTTCACTGACTGAGATGTGACGGCAACAGAGCAATGTAATTCTAATTTTTAGGCCAACGGGAAAGCATCTCGAGCAGGGCACTCATGGATTCAGAAAGGAGAACCCAAGGCTACTTCCACAGCTCTCCACTAAAGGGTTACCACACCTTCTGCTGGAGAAGGTCAACATAGCACAAATGAGGAAATACAGCATATGAGGTGAACTAGGAGAGAGAGCGGGGTTGACATTAGCTTGGAGCTAAGGCTTCTTGCTTGTGCAAAGGGGAAAGACCTAGGGAGTACTGCCAGGCAGAATACATGCTCTGGAGTCAAGTTTGGGAAAAGGGTAGTTATGTGCCTACAGCTTAAATTGTTGGCTCTAAGTATCCTACTAATGACACAAGTGGCTCTCAAATAAGTTTATAGCTGATGGGCTTACTGCTAGGAACAGACCTTTCGTTTTCAGATCCTTGATCTGACCCACAGCAGGGTCTCCGTGAGACAGGGGCAGCACAGGCAGAGGAGATGGCCTCACCAGATGTCCCTCACTGGGGTGACGGAAGGAAATGCTGCCATGGCAAGGCAGTGGCATGCAAGGGATTGGTTTTCATCCCAGTCAGAACCTTTCAGCAGTGAATAGCAGAGGGCAGGTTCCCCTCATGGTTGTGGGCGCTTGCTGTCTGCTAGGAATGATTTTCATCACAGCGCACAGCCTGCAGCTGAGCGGGGAAGACCTGAGCAATGCCCTGCCACCACAGATGAAAGATAGTGCTGATGCTGGAAGAACAGACACCTTTGGTTTTAGTTGTCTTTTCTGAGGTGCAATAGAGCAATAGATTGTGTATGAACAACCACCCACCAATCTTGTTATTAATAAACTTATAACTATGTCTAATGCACACTGCTCGTGACTGTGACGTGCTCCCAACACCTTCTCAGTGTTAAACTCCATACAGATATTATTTGTAAGTCAAATATTGCCACAAAAGGTGTCAGACTTTTCAAGGGCAAAGTTCACTCACACAATGTATAGTCAAATTTCTTAAATTAAGCTTTTCTGCTGTTTTTCACATCTGTATTTGCTTTAAGTAATAAGGGAAGTCATTATTAACAGAAGATGGGGGCAAGGAAATACTAAACCTCTGTACATTTGGTTGCCTTTTGCATTTGACAGCAGTTTGTGAGCCAACAGCTTCCACATTTCCTCCTCAACAGTCCACTTCATCTTTAATATGGACTCACATCAAGTAACAAGTAGAAGAAAACAGTGTAAAAGATAAAGGAAAAATTCAGTGCACAAATGAAAAACTTGACTGAGGCATTCAGGGGTAACCTCGCTGTCTGAAACCACTTCTTTTTTAATTGTTTAGATTTCAAGTTGATGAAATCCACAGTAGTAAAAATAACTTTGCCTGACTGCCCAGTAGAAGGGATGATGAGAAGTTGTCTGGGAAGGGGGGAAGGTCTCTGAGACACGTTTGTGTGCATCTCTGCAATATAATAAAAGAAAAAAAAATTTAAAACCCACAGTGGTACAGCTGCATATACAAATAACAGAATCAATCAGACATGGCAAAGCTGTGAAACACGTCTGCGCTCGGCTACTGCTGACTGGATTAAAGGGTGAAAGTAATCCAGGTGTTAATGAGACAAGAGTCAGGGAGCCTCGTGGGACTGCGCTCCACGCCTGCCATCACCAACGCCATCAGCAGTTTTGCCTCCAGCGTTGATGGGATCAGGACTGAGGATTATAAAGGAAGAGGAAGATCCTCAGCTGACATGTTTGACTGATGGACAAAGGGCTTGTTCACTGGCTGGAAGCAGGAATTTTGGTGCAATAGCAAAGCTTCATACACATCTACCCAATTCCTGCATAACCAAGTGCAAAGTGATGATGATTGTTACTACTACTGTTGCCAGGTTAATGCTCTCCTTAAGAGCATCGTACCCTCTTGGTTTTGCTATACTTAATTCAAGAAAAATTACCTTTGCCTCGAGAGTTTTACAGCAACCACAGTATTTATAACAGTCAGATGCCCCAGAAAATACTCCCGAAGAAAGGGACAAAAGATTTTGTGTCAGACTGAACGAAAGCACAGATGATTCACCTTTCTAAACACCTTGATTGCTCTCAAAGGGAGTGGAGGAAAGCTGTATCACCTGAAGAGTGCTTGGCTGCACTGCACTGATGCAAAGGAGCCCTGCAAGTCCTCTGCTCAGGGGATTTGTTCCAGAACAAGGCAATTCCACCTTTCAGCTCACCACCAAAACACATGAGAAAAGTGCCCACAGCACATCCTTGGCAGGCAAAGCAGCCCCCCGCTCTGTCCTCCAGAGGTGGCTGTTAGAAAGCACCCCTTTAGAGTTTCCTCGAAATCTTGATGTAACTAAATTAAATTAAAACTATATTAAACTAAATTAAAAATAAAAGATGGAGGCTCTTCAAGAATAAGCAAATAAAGTCCTGCATAGTTGCTACAGAAATAATGGCCATAGCAGACAGTGGAGTCTAACCTCTGCACCTGATGAGTACAGCCTATGAGCAGATGATCCAGGTGAGCTCTCAGGGCTCAACATTCCTACTCATATGGAAATGCAATAACCTAATAAAAGAGAAAGATG
Organism: Rhynochetos jubatus; assembly: GCA_027574665.1. Lineage (NCBI taxonomy): Eukaryota > Metazoa > Chordata > Aves > Eurypygiformes > Rhynochetidae > Rhynochetos > Rhynochetos jubatus. The sequence goes on from CM050659.1 coordinate 5,608,932, forward strand.
GAACTCACGGAACATTCCTCAAAGGTTTCATGGAGAATATCGTAGGGTTTGGTATGAAACATTTTAAAGGAATTACAGAACAATCAAAATTCAAGGGAATTATAGGAAGAAAGACATTTCAATCTTGGCTGCAAAGTATTGCACTCAGTCAAGGACACTGAACTTTTTGATCTCGCTAGGGTTGCAATTTTTCCACATGAATTAACAGACACTCATTGAGCTGCAGCCACCAAGCAGGATTTTTATCCTGGCTGAAGATTTGCCCTACAACATTCACATCCCATTGCCAGGAAAGCATCTCCCATCCTCCAGATACCATTGGCCAAAGCTCTCTGTGAATAACCACTTTATAATATGAGACACTTACTGTGCAGTGGGTCACTGGTATCAGGGTTGAAAAAGGGACATTCAGATCTAAAATCAGAAGCCTCTATAGTCAATGCTGAAAAAATTAGCTCTGTCTCAAAGGCTCTTACAGACCTTTGAGGAGGATCAACGCAGTCAAAGAACAGATTGCTGCAGTATGTTAGCAAAGGTTAGGGAAAGCTGAAAACCTTCAGGCCTTGCAAATCAATCTGTGTGTTGCACTAAATTTTCTCCTCTTCCAAACCTGAGACAAATGCAGACTGTATTCGTCATACTTCTAGAAAAGCCTTTAATCAAAATTGCTCACTCTCTTTTGAACAAGACTAGAACACCCTGGAGATACAAAGACAACTGGAAGTTAGAAGTTCTGCAGGAGGGGCATTTTACTTCTAAAACTCCATCCCTCTTGCGATTACACAGTTTTCTAGTACCCTGTCAACTCCATAGACTTACACCCATATTTTTCTTCAGCTGCCACATTGAGCCATAAGTGCTGTGACTATAAAAAAAACACTGAAAAAAATTTCCTCAACTACATCTGCAATTGCATTAACATAAAACTCACTAGACACAACTGCCACTACATGATGGGACTTTTCTTTCCCGTTCATGTGAAAGAGTTGAGTTGAGTTGAGCTGAGTTGTAGCCCACCCTCTTGCCTGCCACTCAGGCACCTCTCACAAAACTGTTCCTCAAGGAGGACGTACATTACTCCAGAAGAAAAACACCTGTATAGCATCAGGCACTGCTGATTTCTTGAGGTAAGAGGGTACGTCCTATCTCTGTAGTACAAGTATAGGAATCAGCCAATCAGCCTTTTTTTTTAATCTCTCGATAGGTCTTTAAATCAAAAGAGTAAGGAAACGAGAAAAGGTATACAAAAACTGATAATCCCAACACAGAGACCTTTCAATCATAAATACTTGTCATTCTTAACATAATATGCAACCTTCAATATACTGTTCTGTTTCAGGCACATTTAAGTACCCTATAGAAATTGCTTCATGCTGCTATTATTCCTAAAGAACTTCAGATGAGTTTGGATCCATCATCATCCATCATGTCAGCTGCTCTACGGATAGTTACACACACTTTGTCTGCTCAGTTTTATCAAATAGCTAGCCCTAGGTTTTATTAATTTTCACTGGTTTGCAGAAATTACAGAGTACTTATGCTTATTTGTAAATTATATCCTAACTTATATCCATTTTTCATGGAAACCAAGCAGTGCTTTAAAGATATATCTGGTTTTCTGGTGCTGGTACTTCCATAAGAAGGGCACCCCAAATCTGGCCTCATTGCTTGTATCTTAGATTCCTCTGTTGTTTCTGTTTGCTGGGATTTAAACCTGAGAAGAAGCCTTTTGGTGGTGTTGCTGATAACTGTATTCCCAAGGGCAAACAATTGATTTGTATGGTGGGTGTTTCTCTTTTTGGATGTTCAGCAGCCTGAGTTGACTTCAAACCTTTAACTCTTCAAAGAGTTTCACATCTGTGGGATTAGTAAGCAAAGATGGAGAAAATCAGAACTTCCCTTGTCATGATAGAGAAGGCGAGAAAATCGGTGGTGAGCATATTGCTGTCACCATCTCGTTTGGGATTTTGCTCCCTTTTCCATAAACCACAAAATTTTGGGGAGAGCTGACAGAATTGGCCATTACAGAAAGCAGCTCACTCCAGCAAATCCACTCAGCAGCAGCCTATCAAAACCCAAGCTGTAAGACTGTTGATTAACAGAAAATATGATGTTCACAAGAATTTAATTCCAAAACTTTTCCTGAAGTGCAGTAGAGAAAATTACAGTATTTTAATAGGGTAATGATGTGGCCACTCAACAGAGCTTTAACTGTCACCGTGGACTGGATAGCTTTGTGCAGACAAACTGGTATTTGGTGGGAAGAGCAGATAAGGTCTCAGCAGACACATTAGAGCTCATGTACAAAAGGCAGCTGAGAGGAACAGGCTAAAATTTTAGAGAGAGGATGGAGCCATGGGACATTTGATGTCAGCAAAAGGCTTCCCGACAGCAGCCAGCTTGCATGCCACAGTGTGAGTGTGTGTGTGTGTGTGTGTGTGTGTGTGTGTGTGTGTGCATGTGGTGTAGCTACAAAACTGAGCAAGAATCCCCAGAACGGCTACAGCCACAGTCCTCTTCTCAACCAGGGAGAAGTGTCTTTATCAGGGGTATAATGGGGCTCTCCCGAGGGTACGTAACAACCTACTAGCATCGTGACGATGACAGGCAACACAAATTAACTGCAATCCACATCGGTTTTCCAAAACGCTCTCTCCTCCCGTAAATTATGTTGTGTACACCTTGTATACTTATGTGTATAAAAGTATACAAACTATGCAATTACCTAGCATGCAAAAATCACATTTTAAACACACATGTGTAAGCACATGTACTGGATAAATCAACATGTTTTAAAATGTTTTTTACTTTCAGTGGAAATCCCCCCACTTTATTTTCAAGGCTACAACTGCTAATTTAACAGTTCTACTGCAAATAAAGAAAAGGGAAAGCAGAACAAATATTTAGCATATATATTCAAATATTGTATATGTTTCCTCCAGATGTTACTTTATTAGATTTTACATAGCACTTCTCCTTGACAACTTTTTGCTCTGTAAAAGCTGTATAAGAGGCACAGTGTAAATCAGAGCAAGCCCTGGTGCAGGGAAGAAAGGTTCGCATCACATCCAGAGCCCTGGACGCACAGCACAGCCAACCTCCGGCCACACAAGCCCTGCGTGGCATCCACAGCATCAGTCCTGTGAGCCCACACTTCAAAGAAACAGCAAAATGGGGGAGCACCTGCTAAGGGTGTGGCTCACACTGGGATGGCTTGAGGTCTGCAGCTCCCACAAGCCTCCCTGCCACATGGCCACCCCTTGGCCCACCTTGGAGGTCCCTGGAAGATGGAGTTGCCCTGGCACCTTCATGGGTACAGAGAATCCCAGAGGTGGTTCTCACCTTCAAACACTTCCCTTTGGAGCACTTCAGGCCCCTGTTCAGCATGGCAAAATATCCAATCCATTTAGTGAGGCTTCCAGCAAAATAATTCCTTTGAAGTCCCTCAGACCATGACAGCAATTATCTCAAGACCCATCTTCACTTTTGTTGTTTTACCTACTCTTGTTCAAGATCAACAACATCACTGATGGTGCAAATTATTTCCCTGCCTAAGCAGTGAGGGAACGTGTCCCACATCCAGCCGTTAGAGACATCTAGCAGAGTAACCTGATTGCAATTACAGCCACAATGTGTAGTTTCATCAATGTCCTTGGGCTCATCCTGATTTTTTTTAATAGCCTCCACTTCGCAGACGTAAGACCATAATGCAATTCATTGCCTTTAATACTGGCAGCATTTAGATGCACAACCTAATGCACCCATATATGATGCAGGTAGGGATGGCATCACAGGAGAATGATAATACACAAATGGGATTGTGAACTATGGCTCTTCTTAACAGAACTGCCCACAAGCACATGCCACTTCAGCATTATATGTACGTGCATATATTAAAAAACTTTCACCCAAAAGTACCCAATGTGTATTATGTATTTAAAAAGCAAAAAAATCTAACTGAAATATGAGTTTCTCCACATTAGAAAATGAGAGAAATAAGAAATGAGGAAGACAGCAAGCGATAGATACGCAGCCAGAGATCGTTAGTCTAAAAATGCCCTTGGAAGAAACTTTTTCAAGGTTTTCTGTTTGCTTTCTTTCTGTTTCTGTTTTTTAATTTGTTTTGGGGTTTGTTTTTAAAGCGAGCAAGCATAAGGATAAAAGGAAACTAATTCCCCACTAAAGGACCTCCTATGGCCCAAGCGGGATGGCCTGCTGACTCCTGCCACAACACTGTAACCTCTGCGAGAGGGACGGCATGTGAGCACACACATCCCACTGAACGAGGTTCAGGACAACGCTTCTCACCGATGGCAATACAGACGTCACCAGGAAAACAAAAGACAATCCGAATCCTCCTCCTTGTGCAAGTCTGATGGCACCACCTGCATCCTATGCATTAATCTGTGGGCCAAGATTGCATCTCCAGACCCCTGAGGGCAGAACAACACAACACTTCAAAGTAAAAAGACAAGAGAAATAGTGGCAACCTGGAATTTCTATGCTGTGAGAAAATCCAATATTTTCTTGAGTGCATAAGGGAAAAGAATTCTTAAAAGATTCCTGCAAAACTGAAGCTATGAAAACATTTCACAGAATGTTTCATTTTAATAATATGCTGCGGTAGTCTGAAAATGTTAAAATTATGCAAATGTAACAAAATGTAACACAAAGGATATAGCTAACATGAGAACTACACTATAAATTAAAAAAATCCCAAAACAAAGAGAAACCTGAACAAACTAAAACATTTCAGCGTCATCACAATAAACACTTCAGCATTATACCAATAGATGAAAGCAAAATGATGCACTGGGACACGTTTTGTCTCAAAAGTGATTATAATAAACAAAATTCCTATCAAAAATTTCATTTTTATTCAGGCTGAATTTCAGATTCAGAGCTGTTTGAACATCTTTTGACTACCTACACCCAAGAAAATTGCTGCCATCCTGACCTCCTCTGCAAAGGTGACGCAGGTGAACGGAAGAGTGTTACTCATTACTATGGAAGGAAAGCCTAAGACCTATGTTTTCTCTAAAATTGGTGGTCTCAGCTTATTTCTCACCAAAAGTGCTTTAAGGAGAGGTAAAGCAAAGCTATTGTTACTAAGATTTTCTTACTGTAAGAGACCATACTACAGTGCATTTACTGGTATGCAATGAAATACCATAAATCATTCTGACAACATGATACTTGTCAAAATAAAGGCATAAAATACATCTTGGAATAAAATATCCTCAATCTTATTTATTTGTTTGCTCACTCATGCCATTTGGCTTTTCTCAGTGGGTTTCCCAATCGTTAGGGTGAATTAGTGAGATTCTGCTGTAAAAACATAACCATGTGCCTATTCACGGGCTTATACACACTGACTATCTGCATATAGCACTGTACAGTCATTCAAGAGAACCAAAAATAAAGCTTTCAAAGGACGCTTCAGTTTTCTTCCAATATTTTTTCTCATTTCCAGCATTTTTCTCCTCCCCCCCGCCCAAATATTTCACTAATGCTCAACGGTGGCAAGGTTTAAGGGAGTCCTGCATGGAAAGCTCCTTCAGCTGCTTAGCCCAACAGCATAAATTTGATCTCGTAATTAGTATTCAGCTCAGCATCTTGGATAGAAACCAATGTTACAGCCAAGAGGTGGTTTAAATCACATAAATCATAGATCAATGACAGAACTCTAAGCACTGGATAGATTACAAAAGTAAGCTTTAGTTAAAAATAGATTAACCATTTCCCTGCAGGAATTCCTTCAAAAAGGCCCTGAATATAAAACAAATAAAATTAAATCTGATAATTTTTTTTTCTAATGTATGCATATACTAGATGAATTGTTCTTTCCCTTGACAGTTACACACTGATTAAAGAAATGTGTTAACACGCTATTTCAATGGAAAATATTGTAAACTGTGGAAACTTTAATTTTTTTAATGAGCCTTTAATAGCCAGAAAGAACATACTAGCTATGTTGTGTACAGCTAGGTTTATACCAAATGCCGCAGCAACTAACCAATACTTCTTTAGTTGCAGTTTTTATAAAAAGGGTAAAAATCCTTCCCAAGCCAAGAAAAATGTTTTTGAGAAGTGTTTTTAAAGTATTTTATGTTTTAAATTTTAGCTAATGGAGCACCCAGTTCTCAGAAGTATCACAAGCCATCTGCTGTTCTAAGCACCCGTGGGGGTAACTCAGCATCTTGAAGGATTGTGCCCAAGATCACCAAATTGTTAAAAGTTCAGTGGCAGAGGAAATGTGGTGCTGAATCTCTTCCCCTTGACTAAGGAAGGCAGGAGGGTTTGGCTCCTGCAACCCACTTCTCCACCCATGTAAACCAGTGTTACACCAAATGGGGGTGTACCAAGGGATGCAGATGGTGCCAGTCAGGAATCTGCCCTGCAAACTGAGCACTGCAGAATACAGGTTCAAAGTATGTGCTTGCTCCTGTATATTCTACCATGTTGTCTTCCCATGAGATCAGACATTTTTCAAAAGGAGAAAAAAACCCACAGCTTTTCAGCATCTGAAGGAAAATTTGCATGTCTATTTTCTTAGTTGCAGAGTTGAAAGCGAGAAATACCTTAGCAGCATCTCAGCCATTCCTCAGGCCAGAGAATCGCTCAGTTCCAAGCCAACGCAGCTGGAATAATGCACTCAAATTCCTGCCGTTGACTGGCAGGCACAGAGGAGGAAGGGAGCCTTTTAAACACACACAGTCTGAGGCAGTTCAAGCGACATCAGACAGATGAAAAGCAGCCTGAGCATCAGGCACCCAGTCCCGCCACCTTGTACGCCCTCTTAGACTCTTTAAATGCAGCTTAGAATTAGTTAGTAAATAATCAAACAAACTGCGAGAAACACAAAAATTCCTGTCCCTGGACTAACAAATTTTGGTCAGATGGAGAACTGAAAAGATGGGAATTCACCCCAACATAAAGTTGCACAATTCTTGAACTGGTAAATAAGCACTTAGCCACTACATAGCAGAACCATCTTCTGGAACACCAACAGCTGGTTGTATATTTAACTTTCCACAGATCACAAAATTGTGAATATAATTGTTGTTGCCATATCCAGAATTTTAAAAATAAATAATACCACTTTCTTAGGCATTTACGTTTGTTTTCAAATACTCCAGATCCATGAAAAAGGACATTTTTAAGCTTTTATTGCTTTATGGAAAAGACTACTTTCAATTTCCAAGGACTTGCTTCACCATAAGAAGAAATAAAAAAGCAAGCTGCTCTTTGAGGCTATTTGAGGAACAACACTCAGATTTTAAAACTGGCACCCGGTGTGATAGAAGACTGCAATATATGCAATCAAGAGACAGATTCAAACAATAATAACTAGCACAGGCTCCAGGGCATAGCAGAATGTGTCATTTACTTCAGACCTGATCCTTTAAACATCAGTCCTACGAGTAGTCCATTGGAAAATAGATGGGACTGCTTGTAAAAGCATAGTCTACTCACACAAGGAAGTTTTCAAAGGCTTTTCATTTTCTAAGGTGCTGAAAAATGCATATCAAGTTTAGTAAAACTAAAAAAAAAAAAAAAAAAGAGAGAGAAAAAAAAGAATCTCTTGTAATAAGCCAAATTGTCAGAGAGATGTCAGGGTTAATTTTTAAAGGCACATTTCCCTCCAGCAACAATTCTCTTTAATTATTTCAATGTGAAACACATTATCAGACGTGTTCGCTCCCTGTTCTCAGCTCTTGTGGCTGACACAAGATAGGTACAAGATGTTGGGATGTCCCCGCTGATGCTCACACACACAGGTGCTGGGTATCCGCTCCTTGCCGGCTCTGCTGGGAGGAGAGGGTGGGCAGCACCTGCTGCACCTACAGCCTCCAGCTCCTTGCACCGAGCTTCTGGGGCCACCACCTCGTAGTCACAACACCAAAACGCAGGAGGATACAGTTGAGAAAAAGCTGCAGGATTTCAGAGTATGGCCCTTGACAGGTAGATAGGCACCGAGGAGAGCAGAGCCCGCGGTCATGCTGGTTTAAGGGTTATCAGGTAACCATAACACACACAACAGCCTTCCAGAGTATTTGCACGGGAATTTCTCCTGATTTTTTTTTTTTTTGTTTGTACTTTGAGGTTTAATAGTCGTGTGAAATAGATAGCACAAGGCAAGCCAAGTCTGTGAGAAAGCGGCTGGTACACTGCAGCCCGTGGAGCTGCTGCAGGATACAGCCGCGTAGGATGCTTCTCCAGGAGATCATGAGAAACACTTTCTGTTTCTCTCAAGTAGCAAGGGACACTGTTCAGAGACCCAAAATAAAATGCCAGCTCAAAAAACATGAGTGTCAGTGGTTTCCAATTTCAATAAGTGGAAGAAACTTTGATCCAATAATCGGCTCGTTGTCGCAGAAAGCTGCATGTTTGCTCAAGTATTTCACATGGTGAAGGTGGCTTTTCTAGTTTCTAATATAATTTCAAACTTGAGAGACATGTATTTAAAGTTCTTAAATACACCAGAAGTAACACTGATCTATTCAGCTCTCATTCTGGTGCAAGGAAAGCCGAGGGTGAGGGGAGAAGGAGGGCTGGAAGGGAAGAGGCTTTGGACCAACACTACCAGATCGGCTGTAACCTAATGGTCTTTTTTTATACCACCTACAGTAAAACTCACTATATAGCTAGTCATAAGATTAAAAGCTTTTCAAGTTGCTATCTTGGGAAATTTCTTTCAAGGAAATTACTACAAAGCCTTGTTTTAGTGTGTTCCCCTACTGTGCATCCTACTGTGTTTTTTTAATAAGGAAAGCTATCCATCCATAGAGGTGTATCCTGTTCTCCATGCTTGAGTGTCTAACAGCAGGCACATACAGTAGACACTCTGATGTTTTGCCTCTTTAATTTTCACTCCATAATGCTGGTGCCTGGTTTTCCTGACTGCACCTTCAGAGTGGTTTAATTATGGGCGTGCACAGAATTTTGAGAGGGGATTTTCAGCAATAAAATTCGGATGTTAAGAACAAGTTTAATACATAAAGATATGCAGAATTTTTTACCATCAAATAAAATCCTGCTATGCAGTTATCGCAGGATGGAAAATGCGATAAAATTACCAAGAGAAAAAATGCAAATGCTTCATGACTTAAACAGAAAAGGGTATAGAGCTGCTTCATTTAGTCTTCTAAAGATGCTTCATATAGATATAGAGGTGCTTCATACAGATACAGAGGTGCTTCATTTTCGTCTTTAAAAAGACAACCGTATGCTAAGTATGGAAGTACGGCAAACAGGCCACCATGCTTCCCAGCAAATAGGACACGGCCATGGGTTTCTGCACTCGGACTCCCAACCAAATGAAAATAGCCCATGACACTGCATTTATTAGCCCAGGGATTCTACCATGGATTTTGATAAAATTTTTTAAATCAAGTCAAGCAGCTCCCCAATAAAAGGTTAGCGTAGCACTCAAATATCAGACTTGAAACGTGGGGGGGTTTATAATAACAGGCCAGGTACCAGGTTATAAATGAGCACTGCTCCATTGACTTCAGACAGGGTACGAAAATTGATTCAGTGGAGCACCATCAGTTCTCACCAGCTGAGTATCTGTCCCTCTAATCACAACTAAAAAGATTTTCTTAGTCAATTAAAGGCTTGAAGCCTTTACTCACTCACACAAAATCCCTGCTGAAGTTGGTGCTAACAATGCATTCATTTAAATCTGAACAAACTGCAGTGCACGCACTGCCTGGTGGCACAGTTAGTGCTGTACATTGACATACGCGCTCCCGCCATCCTAAGGCATTGACGGCACAACACGTACCGTTCCATACTGTCTCACGTGGCCCAGAATAATACCTGACTACCCTCCAATTCTGATGTGTTTCTTCAGCAACTGACAAAAAAATTAGCACATTCGTTATTTTTGCTAACAGGAGTATGAGCTATACGAAGAAAACATGTACCTATGCTGACAGAAAGGGAGTACTTTAATTTCCAAATTACATACATAAATAAATCAAGCCATATAACCTGATAAATGAAAGATTATGAAAATAGTAATATCCTGCAAAATCTTGAAAGGCATCATAATTCCTCAAACAATTATCTTCTGTCATATTTGTGAGTAGCCCATGTAGTTCAAGAACAGAAAATACAAATGTGCTCCTTTAAAATTCATGAAACCACTCATTCTGTCATAAAAGCAGGCATCTTTCATGGCTACTTATTTCACACAGTCTCATAACTAATACTGACAGATACTTGGAATGCAAAAAAAAAGGAGCACTGGACAAAGAAGACAAGCTGCTCAATTCTTACATTTTAATGCTTAAAACAGAAAATAAATTCATATAGTATATACCCTCACAGAATTTCTGGTATAATTAAATTAAAATTTGTAGATAAAAATGAGATTGTACAAAGACTGGTGGTACACTGCTACCAGGATTGGGCTGTGCTGCATCCATGACAACAGGATGGAAGGTTGCTTTTAATACTATTATCTTACATACCCACAGCTGAATGCTAATGCAGCTATACTGAGGAAATCAAGTTTCAGATCTGTATCCACTGAACTTACATCCACTAGGCAGGGAGTTTAAAAGCCAGGCTAGCATACAAAGACTAATATTATAGCTCTGTCAACTCCCCAAAGGTCAGATATTTCAAAAGGTATACACAAATATTAATTGTCAGGTAGTTCTGTACTGAAGACCAGAACTGAGGCAAAAATCAGGTTTTGTGACCATAATTTTCTTCCAATTTTATTTTATAAAATGGAGGTGCAGAAGAAAACAAAGATTAACTCAGATCAGTTTATGTTCTGAACACTGGCAGATGATGATGCTATTTCTTATGAACATTGCCTCAGAAAGGATTTTACCTGGTTTTCTTCACAAAGGAGATGGGACGTGTGGGAAAGCAGCTAGGCAGTCTTATTTTCAGTTGGTGGGTACCAACTGTTCAGTCAACTCATCATCCCAACTGCAGGATGCAGCTCCCAATCCCAGCCTTCCCTGTGTCTGCACAAGGAACCTCTGCTCTACCCAGAAGAATAGCAAGCTCTCCCATGGGCACCTCCATACCCACCCAGCCCCTTCTATAGGTGTTGGCTCCAACTTCTCATTTCACCTTCTTCTGGATTTAAAAATACAGTTTGCGATAACATCATTAAAAAAAAATCCAAACCAAAAGTTATTCATTTTGGGCAACTAGTATTTTGCAAATAAAAGGATTCTGAGATGTCTTGTAAAATCAATGCATCTCTTGCTCGTTGGTGCCAACACAATCAAAACAGTTCAGTATGTCCTCAGGCAAAGCAGCCCTTGTTCTACCAGGAGAGTTATCGTGTGACTGGCAACACTGACCCATCTTTCAGAAGATGAAGATACCCTCACAAACACTTTACACTCTCCTTAGTGCACAGGTAATTTTCAGACATGCTATTTTCCCTTCTCCAACCCACTACACTTTTGGATGGAGAACTCCAAATTATTTGAGCTACTACAAATTATTTGAGCTGCTGACCACTTTCCTGCAATAAACTGTAACCCGTTGTTACCCAAATCTGACTTATTTATAAAACATTGGCTCCTATGCTGTCATACCCTGTAGAATTCATTTTTATGTGCAGTGCCAGGTTCTTGCAGCAAACTTTTGCTGTGTCATGCTTTTGCTCTATCTCCTGTCATAGTCAGGTGTGTGAATATTCTGGCAGGTAAAAATACTCCATTTGTTCTGATGAACGCATTCTTGAGTTACTATACATTGAATAAATATAATGAGATAAATAATATATAGATAAATATAATAAAATAAATATAATTAAAGAATCTGACCCAACCGAACTAAAATAATGAGATGAGGCACTCCTGCTGAAGGCTTCTCAAGCCCATTTATTTGTACTTGCAGGACAGCAAGCCAGCTACCATGGAAATGAGGGCTGACTAACAAACCACTGCAGAAGGGGAGCTCCCAAGGGGGTTGTTTCTCTAGCATCTGCAGCATTGTGCAGCGCAGAGTATTCTTCCCCTTCAAAAGCATGGCTTCAGCGGGGCAGCAAAAAGATGCTTCCTTTAAGGAAAAGTAAAGGTGGCAACAACAGTCACAAGGATGAAAGCGTTGGCCTCTACGTGGCAGAATGACAAAAAGTTGTAGCATTTTATGATAGTGTAATTGAAAAAGAAGTATTAAGTTGTTAGTGGAAGTGTATTTAAGAAAAAGGCCCACATGTGGATGTAATAGAAAATTAATCCTCAGAGCCCAGAAAGTCCCTGAGGATGTAGAATCTATCATGAAGTTAGTTACCTCCTGTCCCAGATTTTCTTGTTGCTTGTCTCTGCTGACAACAGTTGTCTTTTCATTAGAGTATTTGATATCAATTTACTCAGACACCAGGGGCAAAAAAGGATTTCACTTTCTTCATCTGGAAGACACTGATCCACAGAATTAGTACTTTGAACAGATGCCAGGGTAAAATACTGACACATTTTCTAAACTAATAACCACAGGTGGCCACAGCAAATTGTCCAAAGCCTCTCAGGGCTGCCCAGGCAGCCATGACTCTCCTGAATTTCTGATGCCTCTGGTATATCACTGAGTGCAAAGGTATCTCTTTCCAGCCAGTTCTTGCTATAGTTCATGTTTCTAAACTAACCCCATAAAGAAATGTCACCATTTTTAATGCCCTCTTTCAGATAATGCCCCTCCTCCTTCAGCAGCAAACGCAAGGCAGTAACCGCTCTAAATGCTTTTTCCGATTAAAGCTCTCCAAAGATGTTAGCCTCCATTTTGGCATGTATTAAGCATTAAATTAACTTCACATGACACAACAAATAACCTCAGGAATGGTGTCTACATCACTTAATTTGATGACAGAGTTGGATACCTTCTGCCTCTAACTCTTTGCAGTGTCTCAAGGACCAATGGTGCAACACACCTGCAGATGCCTCCACCTGACCAACAATGACCCAGTTGACAGAAGGTTATCACACAGCTTATGCCCAACTGACTTGGCATCTGGTGAAACCTGTGGTTCACCCCGAAGTCAGTGGGAAACTTTGTCCACTTCGAAAAGCTTTCATGGACTTTAGCTCATTTCCTTTCCAAACCTTGATTATATTGAGGATTTACTGCAGAAACCCTGACAAAAAATGATCTGCCCTGAAGTGACTGGTTCTGCACCCACAAGGGATCTGATTTAGGTGCTCAAGTTAGAGCCCAGTCACCAGGTAGGAGCCCTGGCAGGGGAATAGCCTTGCCTGAGACGTCGCAGAGCTGTGCTCCTCACTGTGCTTTCTGCATACCCAGAGTTAGGCTTATCAAGAGGCTGACCCTGCCATTGAAGGAACACTTCTGGACCTACAGCAAGCAAAGCTTGTACTTTGCTACAGCAAGAAGTAACCTGAATGGGATGTCTGAAATTAGACAGCATGAATTTCCTCCTAAGCATCACTGCATCTTTGTGGAAGAGTGGAAAATGAAGGTGGAACCCTGAGAGGACTCAAAAAAACCCCTGTTTATCAGGAGTACAACCACGGGCACAGGAGCCTTTGTACTTAGTACATCACTGTCCTGACATGGTCTCTCACACGCAGCAAAGATCTGTCAGGGTTTGGACTCGACAAGGCTACTAATAAGGTACAAAAAATGTTATTTTTATCAGAAGACTTGGGGATCAAGCTGACACAACCAAATTATTCCAGCAGAAACCAACACAGCACCTAGGCATACTTGCATAGGTGGATTATCTCCAAAAACAGAGAGCAAAAGGAAACACAGAAGCACCAGTCATTGCTGTTCCTCCATCATTTTTGTCATAGGACTTCGATGTTGAGATGAGCTTACCATATTTCATCCCACAGCCACTTAGCAGCATGGACAACACACAGAAACATTAATCCAGCTTCATTCAGATGACAAGCCATGTCCTCATAAGCAGCCCTGATCTGGGATGGGATCCATGGACTGGAGAGGGAGCGATGACTCCAGTGATCCTCCCATCACATAGGTATGAGATGTTCCCTGGGATACCAAGACCAGAGATATGGGGCTGAATCTCTTCCCAGCCCTCATTATTTTGACTGCCAGTCCAGGCAGGATAAAAGCACAGCAATTAAATGTCTTTGGACACCACAATTGGGAGATTTTATTTCTGCCTCAGTTTCTTCCACTGAACATTAGACTTGATACTTTTTCCAGTCAGCTCTGCATTTTTGGAAAAATGAAAGACTGAAGAAATTCAGCGGCTTTTAAAAATAAACCTTGAAAGAAAATTACTAATTAAGTTTTGGAAGCCAGTCTGAACGGTTGGAATAAAAGTGCTCAACTTAATATTTCCTGTATTTAAACAATTTGGGTATGCAGGCATATAATGGTCTGAATATTTTTATTGGATGCTTTAGAAAATAGATATATGATTTGGCAATGATACTTCAGTATTTACTTCAGAAAAATTCTGCGGTCATATTGTTATTTATGAAAAGAAAAATCATATTCTCTCAGTCCAATAGTTTTCCAGTTGTCAGCAGTTAATGCTCTCCAACTCAGATATTCAGTTTTCATTTAAAATTATCTCTCTCATATTTTACTGTTCTTTTTCTGTTTCGCCAAAGATACACCAAAAATTATTTGTATTTCTAGTACTGATAGAGGAGTTTTATAAGACAGGGAAGTTACGGATGAGATAGTCAGCTGCTCGGGCTGATGCTGAGCACCTTTGCAAAATGCCTTAAATAAACATAACATTGGCATTGTTACAGCATCGTACAGTCAGAGTCAAATCCTGTAAACGTGAAAAAACTCAAGTTACTCGTCTATCTGCTTCTGCAAAGTCAATCACTTGTTGCTGTGCAGTGCTACACTCCAATTACCAGAGTCAGCCTTCCCAGCCATGTTTCTCTTCCCTTCCCTGCATAGCTGAAGAGCCTTGGGTTTTGAGAGGTGAACTTGACTCAACCTCCACCCAATGACTTCAGATACATTTTTTCCCGTTTTGCACCAATTCTCTATTTTTTCCAATAATTGCCTGGCAGGCTTTTTCTCGGCGGCATTTGCAGGGTGGAGCAGGGCTTTCCCTCCTCCTCCAGCTCCCTGGCAAACAGCCCATCTGGCATCCATCTGACAGCGTGTGCTATGTGGGATCTGGCAGAAAAGTGCCACATTACCAGTAGCAATCACGGCCATAAACAGCGCAATGACACCCAAAGAAATGACTTCCAGATTATATTTCTTTACCCCTGAGATGTGGAGAAGTATGTATAAAACATCTTTTTTTTAACTGCAATTCCTGGTGGTGGTAATATAACAGGGGTCTGCAGTAAGATGTTTCCTTTAAGCCACCCATTCCTCTCCGAAGGCTTAACGCCGCGAGGTCTCGCCTGAGCTCAGCTCCCAGCTGCATCGCTGAAGGTACTCGACGCATAACGGTTCATAGCGTATGATCCGAAGAGCAGGGAGAATACATTTGCTATAGTCAAGTTAACCCAGCTGAGAGCTGTTTGGGTTTAATATATGTACCCTTTAGGATTCCCTGCATTACGGGGGGAAGGGAGCTATACAAACAGACTTGAAAACAAAAAAAAAGAAGGCATTGCTCACATTTTTTAAAAGTTGCCTCTGGCAGTTATAAGTTACATAAAGTTGCTCCTGTTCCTGTTGTAGCTATTCCAAAGTTATCTAAGGTGACTAGGATAAAGTGACAACTCCAAACTTGGAAAACAAAGGTTCCTAAACGGGCCTTTTCACATACACAGAATCAGAATACAACTGATGACCCACAAACTAAGACATGACTTCAAAATCTCATTGTAATCATGAAGGTTATTCTAAGATTCTTTAAAAAAATATACAAAAAAAATCTATGCTTAAAACCAGAGTTATTACTTGTAGATTAGCAGAGTCTGAAAGAAACTATTCGTGTTTCCAGCAGTTGCTTTCTTGGACTTCATTTAGCCTGAGACTTGTGTAATAACGTGAATATTTAGCTTTACTGAGTATTTATTCCCTACACTCATGGCTTCTAGAAATCCTTCAGAATCTATCACATTAGAAAGAAGATAAAATGAGAGGTATTCTGGGGAAAATTACTCCCTTTTCTTAACATTCTTCTTCCCCCCCACACACACATTCTTGATTTCCCACACACATTTTTAAAGCACTGCAATGCAAGTTTTCAGGAGCTGAATCTATGAGAGAAATCTAAAAGAAAGGATATTTTAAAATAATCAAGACAAAAATAAAAATCATCCCTAAGTGAATACAATGGTAAAAAGTTGTACATCTTTTGTGTCGTTTATAAGAGAGGAATGATTAAAAATGTACCAAGAGCCATGAATGCCATTTTACTGTCATTTCCTTTGATTAACCTTCACCTGACCTCAATCCCTAAGGCAATTTCGGTTTCTTTTTGTTCTCCCATTTAAATTCTTCAGTACATGAGGTGAGTACATCTCCGTCACTACAGAAAATTAAGGGAGAGCAGATTGGTTTTGGGGAGGATTTCACAGAAAACGTTTGCATTTGCAAAAATCTTAACAGGGACAATAACAGGTATCATTTCACCCAAAACTGTGATTTTTACAACCCCTGTGGTATTAGTTAAAGCATAATTGAGCAAACCACACCGGTTTACACAAGAGCAGAACCACAGTGCTGCTGGCTGGTACAGACTTACCAATCCTGTCATGTTGGCAGTTCTCAGCGATATCTCAGCTCTGCATCTGTAACGGTGTCTGCTTCCACGTGAGTTATAAAATGTAACTTGCCCACTGGAAAGGGAAAAACCAGCATGAATAAAAGCTTAAAAAATAGATTATGAATTCTTTGCAGAAGGAACGGATCCAGCGTCCAATGTTTGCACAGAAATCTTGTAGTACAATTCATTCTTATTTTTAAAACTCACTATTTTTCAATGAGTCTCATGTTCTTGGGGTTGGAGTAGAAAGCACGAAATGCTGCATACTTAGACTCTGTTCTTCAAATTTTAAACTGTCTAATAAAAAATGGACAAACTGGGAAAGGGCAAAAAGTATCTACAAAAATCATATAAGTTCTGTAAAGTATGCCTGATGATGAAATATTAAGGAAGTCTGACCTATTTAGTTCATCAGAGACTGACTTAAGGGATGAGTCAATCCGCATCCAGAAGAACTGGTATGATGCTGAGGCTTCTGATAGCACATTTTAAATCTATCAGGAAAATATACGAGATTCAACAGTCAAATTAAGCCTAGAAGCAAGGTGCATAGTTTTAGCTCTTAGGAGCTACGATGAACCACTGTACCAGCTTACTTTGGGATGAAGAGATACTTAATCACACACGGCCTCTATTATCATTCAAAAACATACTGTTACATAAGCCAAAGCTATGGATTCAGTGTAGGCATTGCTCATCACTGCTGTCAGCCAAATGTGTGATCTGACTGGATTCATAATACGTAGTTCCATATTGTTCACCCTACATGGATTTTCAGGATTTAAAAAAAAAAAAGAAAATTAAAAAAAAATTGTCCCAAGATGTGACACAAAGCCTCAACATTTCTTGCAAACTGCCATCCAAAACAATTTCCTTTGGAACTGACTGAAATTTATAGGCGTGAATCTTTTTGAAATGTTTCATTTTTTCTGACCTTTTTACTTTCCATTTTCTTGCTATCTGTAGATTAAAAAAAATTAGATTAAACACAACGCTGTTGGGTTTCAAAATGGTAACATAGACTACTGTGGCCATATCCAAACTCTACCATTGCCAAAGAGGTCATTCTTTAACTCTGATCCTCTCCTGTTAGTAATTTTATTCCCACAAACTGACCTTCCTGACAACAGGAAGGAGCCGCAACAGAAAAGTCCTGTTGACCTCAGTCATGATCCTTTCCTGATTTTAAATATGTAACAATATTCATAAAACAATTAACATATACACTCTTAAAATTCAGCTATCTTCTACTGCGTTTATGCAACCTCTGCTTCCTTCTCATTTCTAGGTACATCCAGCTAGTGACACCAACTCAGCACGTTCGAGTGGGTTGTCTAATCTGGGACAGGCTCTGCACAGTTTTCCATTATGACATCTCCGCTGAGTTCTCTGGTGAAATGGCCAGTTCTTGAATGACAGAGGCACTCACCTGACAGAGTGCAATACTCAAATGGAGGAACAAAAGGATCTGAAACCGCCTTAGGGAGGGAGGTCAGGTGAAGGTTAATCAAAGGAAATGACAGTTCGATGGTATGCATGGCCCTTGAGATTACATATGTGTATTTTGTTGGGAAATATTTAACTGGTTTACCTCTATTTAGGAGGAAACCAAAATAAAGTGCATATATGAAACAACTGCAGAAGAATCCACAGATGCCTCCTAGCACAGTGGAGCTCACGTTGGTGGGATGCAAACTTACCAGCTGAGAGGCAAAGAGAGCCAAAGGATGACAACCCTTCGTAAGTGATTTCACTATCATAAAACATTTCCCTGTTCTAAAAGACAAGAGAGTAGCTGGGGAGCTAAGCAAAGTCAATAAAGCTCTCATTTACCTTGCTCCCATATTTATCCCTAATACTTAGTAGTCTTCTCCCAAAATGGGTGCTGAAGCCACAGAGGAAAAACTACAGCTGGAAAATACTGCAGCAGTCTCCAGAAACTCATTTGTGTCTTGTAATGAACTTGGTTTGGCCGTGTTCCTGTCTTATTTGCATTTTCTTTCCAACAATTCTCATGCACTTGGACCTTTACTTTCAGTAGTACTTCCAAAAACTGATTTTAAGCTTGCATGCAGGTAGAAAGTGATTTTTAAATACACTCTCCTCAAACCTTTAATCATTATATTTATTCTAGCATTTGTCCTCAACTAATTGGGGTGTTAAACCAATACCACATGATTTATCAATCACAAGTAACACACCCTGAATTCTGGTTTCTAGTTTTGATTTAAAAAAAAAAAAAAAAAGAGAAAAACTACTCAATAGAACTAATGAAAAATTTTGACAACTTTTTTTTATGCTTCCCACAGAATAAAAGGCAAAATTCACTGAATGAATTATTAATTATGAGTTATTCATCCAGCTCTACTAAAAACTAATCTGTTTCTTTTTTCAAGCATCAAAAAGGTCTTTCAAATATAAGTTGCAATAATGAAATATGGCAGCAGATCTTGAAATGTGCCCTTACCCAGCCTGCAGATACGTAAAAGGTTACAGTACCAGAGTTATTAATCCCCCATCACTCTGACAATTGATTTTGAACACAGTCTGTTGCGGTCTTTATAATGCAAGATCATAAATGTTCAAGACTAATTTATTGCTCTTTGTTCCACCTGGCAAAAATATACTGTCAAATTGTGTTGTGTTGACGCAAAGATGCAGATGAGCATTTAGATCTCATTCTTATCCACATTTGCAAATTTGTTTGCAATACCTGTGGTTAGAAACACAAAGGAGCGAAGAAAGAGGAAGAGATTATGCTGTCTTTAATTACCAGGAAATATTTGCACAAATAGCAGTAGATATTTGTTTTAAAATTAATGGGGAAGTATCATTATTGAAATTTGTCAGTATTGATATCTTTGGTTTGTGGTCTGTTCCCTGGTATCTGTCAGATTTTCAAAAGTACACATGTCAAAGCACTTGCTCCATATGCATATTGACATACACACCAGGCAAGGATCCCCCACAAACCAATGAGGGATATGCAAAACCTTTCATCCTACAGGGCTTATTTTTAATTAGTAATTCTGAAGCCAGAACCAATTCCATTCATACTGAAAATTCCTGAACTTGCCTCTTCTGCATGCGGCAGTTGCCACTGCTCCTGTCCATGCCAGGGAATTACCACCCTCCAAAGAGGGACAAACTAGAGAAGGAAGGGAGGAGGGCAAAAAGGAAGAAAAGGATCCAACTTACACCAACGTAACACATCCATCTGTGAAGATGAACTGTTTTCTTAAGGATCAAAAAGAATATATTACAAGGAAGTTTAAGAATAAAATCCTGTCCCATAGACCAAGCATTCCATAATGAATGAATTACAAGTTCTCTGAAGCCTGCTACTGAAACAGGGAACAGAAACACAAAAAATAGAGACAGGGAAGAAAAACAGAAGCTCGTTTCAACATTAAAAATATGCCTATCCAGAAGCCTGTTTCTCAGAGCCTCCAAAATAGTCTTTCTCAGTAGAAAGATGAACATGTAAAATTACCGTTCTTTTCAAAATAACCACATAATACTTCCTTAATAACACTTTTTAATCTTACCTGTTTTTCAGTCCAAGAATATAAACTTCATCTGTCCATTATCTAGGTGTAGAATCATTTAATTGTCCTGGCAAGTTTACTCCTTTTGAATTATTATTTTTGCCACGATTATGAAGTAGGAGAGCTATCTGACTGCATACTAGAACTGCTGCATTCATGACTTGTAGACATCTGTATGATATTGAAATTAATTTCCAGTATAAAACTGTTAACAGAATAACCCTAGATAAAGACAAGTATAATATTAATTTCATTCTTTTTGTTGGCAATGTCGTAAAGTCCATTGCTGAAGTAAAGAGCACTTTTCTGAGCCAGAAACAAATTAATTTTACCATTCTTCTTCAAATATGAATTGTAAAAGTCAACTAAAGGCTACAACAGCTTTGAAACATTTCAGTGATTGTTTTAATTACCTATCATACAGCTGTGAGACACTGCAAAAGAGAAGGGTGGAGAGAGCAGGGAGAACAACACCTGGTGTATTAGCAATTGTTTTTCTGACTTGAAGAATAAAAAATACTTGCCAAACACTCAAACCAACATAAAGCTCAGCAAAGTCAACACAGATTTATTTTTTTGCCAGTACATTAACGTGGTATTTTTACTCTGGACTACACGGGTTTATTCTGTCAATAACTACTTTCACTGTTAAATAAAACCACCAGATCTCCAAACACTAAATGTATGAATTCTGATGGCTTTTAAAGCTCGCTGTTCAACCCAAAGTTGATGCACAAGTTACAATGAGTTGCTAAAGGCACACACAGGGTTTCTTTCTAGGGTCTTACTCTCTAGCAAAAAAACCTCACTCAGTTTTACATGCAACTACACAAGTGTCGTGGTTTAACTCCGGCTAGCAAAATACCACGAAGCCGCTCTCACAAATCCCCCTCCCCTCCTCCAGTGGAGGGGAAGAATCGGAGGAAAAAGAAATAAGGAAGCTCGTAAAATTGAGATAAGAACTATTTACTAATTAAATCTAAATCAATACATACAGGTACCACTACTAATAAATACTTAAAATAGTAGAAAATGAAACATATAGTACAATATATACAATATGATACAATTTCCCACCATCCACTGACCAATGCACACCCAGATGTTGAGGAATGAAAATCAAACCCCGAGAGCCCGAGAACCACAGCCCGAGAGCGATCGCAGCCCGAGAGCCGCGGCCTGAAGGCCGGAGCCCGGGAGCCTACGCAGCAGATTCCGAGCAAACCTTATCACTGATAACACGGCCAGAAAAGTCAAAACAATCCACCAGCTCCCACACGAACGAGCCAGCACAGGAGCTGGCAAAGCAGCTAACGCAGGAGGGTTAGCAAGTGCCCGGAGAGACGAGCAAGGGAGTAAGGGAGAGAGAGAGAAGGGAAGAGTAATGGCTACCGGACCCCCTTCCCCACCCAAAGAGACCGGAACATGACGTACTATGGGATGAAATACTTCCTTGGTTAGTCTGGGTCTGCTACAGTATCCGAAGCGGACAAAAGACCTTGAGTTCAGTACAAGCCATCCCCAGCACCAGCTGAGGCCTTATCAATGTTTTCACTTACTGTCCAGCAACAGAGTTCCCTGGCAACCAGAGTAAAGGGAGTTAGCCCTTTCCTCACTGAACCCAGCACATTCTCCACCCCTTATTTCATACCATTTACGTCATGCTTATTTCCATAAATTCTCATGAACCAGCTGCCCCTTTCCCATCCCATCCCACACAGATATCATTCCCTTAGTCTTATGAACCATATTGGCAAAATGTCCATTAGTCCATGACTTTGGGTTCTATCAGGTGGTCACTCAGGACAGAAAAGGTGAAGTGTTGCGTGGGATCGTTGAGCGCCATTGCCAGCTCATGTCAGGTCACTACTGCCCTTCTGGCAAGGCTGGACCTCTGTAGATTCAGGTGATCTCTGCCAGAGTGATTACTACAATATAGAGCTCAGAACAAGGGTTATTTGCAGCAGTTAATGTCCATCGTGCAGTTTAGTTCATGGGTTAGTTTCACCCAGAATCAAATCTCCTTGAGGCACACATCGAACTTGCCCATCTTCTCTCATTACCCACCAAGTACCTCCAGGTCCTTGAGCAAAAGCAACCCCACGGATGGATTTGCCTTTGCCCGAGGCAGGAATAACCCAGACTGTTTTTCCCAGCATGTTCTTAACATGCACTACAGGGACCTTATCTCCTTCCACAGTGCGCAGAAGTTTTGATTGAGCTGGGCCAGCACGGTTGGCAGATCCTCTGGTGTTGACTAACCAGGTGGCCTTTGCCAAATGTGTATCCCAATTTTTGAAAGTCCCACCCCCCATTGCCTTCAGGGTGGTCTTCAACAGCCCATTGCACCGTTCAACCTTCCCAGAGGCAGGTGCATGGTAGGGGATGTGATACACCCACTCAATGCCGTGCTCTTTGGCCCAAGTGTCTACGAGACTATTTCGGAAATGAGTCCCATTGTCTGATTCAATCCTCTCTGGGGTGCCATGTCGCCACAGGACTTGCTTTTCAAGGCCCAGGATAGTATTCCGGGCAGTGGCATGAGGCACAGGATATGTTTCCAGCCACCCAGTGGTTGCTTCCACCATTGTGAGCACATGGCACTTGCCTTGGCGGGTTTTAGGCAGTGTGATGTAGTCAACCTGCCAGGCCTCCCCATATTTATATTTCAGCCATCGCCCCCCATGCCAAACAGGCTTCACCCTCTTGGCCTGTTTGATGGCAGCACATGTCTCACATTCATGAATGACCTGCGCAATAGCGTCCATGGTCAAGTCCACCCCTCGGTCACGAGCCCACCTGTACGTGGCATCTCTCCCTTGGTGGCCTGAGGTGTCATGGGCCCACCTAGCCATGAACAGCTCACCTTTATGTTGCCAGTCCAGATCCACCTGAGCCACTGCAATCTTAGCAGCTTGATCCACCTGCTGGTTGTATCGATGTTCTTCAGTAGCTCGACTTCTGGGTACGTGGGCATCGACGTGACGCACTTTGACGACCAGGTTGTCTAGATGGGAAGCAATGTCTTGCCATAATGCTGCAGCCCAGATGGGTTTGCCTCGGCGCTGCCAGTTGCTCTGTTGTAGTGGCAATTGGCACCTGTTGATCTGCAACCTTTAGCAGTCCCACAACAGAAGGGTCCTCTGAGAGACCAGGCAAGACAGACAGCTGCTCAATTTCATCAGTCTCTATAGCAGCTATCCCAAAAGCCCATCGGTACCCTTTTGGGTCCTTAAAGTACCCTCTCTTAAGATAGTCAATGCCAAGGATGCACGGAGCATCTGAACCAGTCACAATAGGGTGCTTTTGCCACTCCTTCCCAGTCAGGCTTATTTCAGCCTCCAACACAGTCAATTGTTGGGAACCCCCAGTCACACCAGAAATGCTGATGGGTCGTACCCCCTTATAGCTTGATGGCATGAGGGTACACTGTGCACCCGTGTCCACTAGAGCCTTATACTGCTGTGGCTCTGATGTGCCAGGCCATCGAATCCACACAGTCCAATAAACACGGTTGTCCCTTTCCTCCACCTGGCTGGAGGCAGGGCCCCTCTAAAAGTTAACTGATTCACAGTCACTCATGTCTTGGAGGAATGGATTATTGCTCCGCTGCTGTTTGGCTACGGGAGCAACAGTTTTCTTGGAGGAGTCCTTACTGGTGTGCTTTTTCCCTTTCAGTTCACATACTCGTTTCTCTAAGTGCGAGGTAGGTTTTCCATCCCACTTCCTCATGTCCTCTCCGTGGTCACGTAGGTAAAACCACAGGGTACGGCGTGATGGATACCTTTTATATTCCTGTCTTTGAGGAAAGGAACGCTTTCTCCTAATGGCTGAGACACTGGCTTGTGCAGGTGGGGACTGGAACATCTCCTTTCTGAATTGTTTAAACTCTTTGGACAGTTTCTCTATAGCTGAGACACAGGCCCGCATGGGGGAAGAAACAATGTCCTCATATCCCCGGAACTTTTGAACTATCTCCTCCACTATTGGGTCTTCATCCCTTTCCCAAGTGAATACTGCAAATGCGGCGGTTATCGAGGGTGGCCCATTCTGCATTAACTTCCGCCACATGGGTCGTGTGCACCTGATTCTATCTGGATCTATCCTCCCATCATGACGATAAACTAACTCTAGCACAGCTAGTTCCCTCACATACTGGATAGCTTTCTCCATGGTGGTCCATCTGTGTACGTGATATGGCATGTCTTCCTTAAAGGGATACCTTTCCCTCACACCATCCAGAAGCCTCCTCCAGAGGCTTACATTCTGTGTCTCCCTCCCAACTCCTCTGTCAATGCCACTCTCTCTAGCAAGTGACCCCAGCTGCTTGGCTTCTCTGCCCTCTAAGTCAATGCTACTGGCCCCGTTATCCCAGCAGCGGAGCAGCCAGGTAATAACATGTTCACCTTGCTGACGGCCAAAGTCTCTCCGGATATCCCGGAGCTCCTTCAAGGCTAAAGATCGCATGGTTATATCTGCATCACTCTCATCCTCTGTCCCTGTCACTGCCCCTTGGGATGGCCCTGCTGTCTCCCCATCAACCTGTACCAGACGCCCTGATTTACGCTTCCATTTCTTTTTCTGTACTGGGTCAACTAACACTGGTGCTGGTTG
The DNA here is from genome assembly GCA_027574665.1 of Rhynochetos jubatus. Taxonomy (NCBI): domain Eukaryota; kingdom Metazoa; phylum Chordata; class Aves; order Eurypygiformes; family Rhynochetidae; genus Rhynochetos; species Rhynochetos jubatus. The sequence continues at coordinate 5,633,757 of CM050659.1, forward strand.
ATGCTGGCAGTACCACACAGGGGTCTGCACGGCTGCATTGCACCCTGCAGTGTGTAGGGCTGTTGTGGGAGGTGGAGCTGCAGCAGGAGGCGGAGCTGCTGTGGGAGGTGGAGCCGCAGCGGGAGGCGGAGCTGCAGCAGGAGGTGGAACCGCAGTGGGAGGTGGAACTGCAGTGGAGGGTGAAGCTGTTGCAGGAGGTGGAACCATTGTGGAAGGTGGAGTCACACTGGGAGCTGGAACTGCAGCAGAAAGTGGAACTGTTGTGGGAGGTGGAGCCACACTGGGAGGCAGAGCTGCAGCAGAAAGTGGAGCTGCGGTGGGAGGTGGAACCACAGTGGGAGGTGGAGCTGGCGCAGAGGGTGCAGTGGCTGCCGCGTCTGTCGAGGAGAGTTGCCATCGCCGCGGAGGTATAGGTGGCGCAGGCGGTGCAGTGGCTGCAGTGCCCATCGAGAAGTGTTGATGTTGCTGCAGGGGTGGAGGTGGCGCAGGCGGTGCAGTGGCTGTAGTGTCTGTCAAGGGGCGTTTACGTCGCCGTGGGGGTGGAGTCGGTGCAGAGGATGGGCTACTTGTGAGCGGTGATGTAGCCATGGGGGATGAAGCAGGCACACAGGGCCTGCCTCTTCCCCAAACACCAGTAGCAGATGGGGCAGTATTCCAAAACATTTCTTTAACTTTACACAAGAGCACAAGAACATTCAGAAATGTGCTGATCAATAACCACAGGTCACCCCGAGACCATGAAAAATTTCCCAAATACTCATACACTTGCGCCATTGACCATAGAGAAGAGGTAGAAAATTGGAATAATTTCCACACATCCACCCAACTGAATAATTCCTTCATATGCAACCCACTAAATGATTTCTCCTCTACAGGCTGTGTCCCAGAAGTGAAAAGCGAAAAGGTATAATTAGTGAAAGTCCCTATGACATTACATGAGAAACATGCAAACGCTGCCAGTACTGCATACAGATACATGATTATTCCCCAAACCAGTAGTATACAGACCAGCCAAATCAGACTCTTCAATCTGGTCAGACCATACATCACCAGTATCATAAGGAGCACCCAAGGCAGTAAATCCCACCTTTCTATCATCCACTTAAAGATCCAAGAACTTAACGTGCTGACTAACCACCACAACATCTCTATAACCAATGCTTATCACACAATCTGCTTTAACACACAGTAATCAGATCTGTTCTTATCTCAACCCTTCGAGCCCCACGTTGGGCGCCAAAAAGGACTGTCGTGGTTTAACTCCGGCTAGCAAAATACCACGAAGCCGCTCTCACAAATCCCCCTCCCCTCCTCCAGTGGAGGGGAAGAATCGGAGGAAAAAGAAATAAGGAAGCTCGTAAAATTGAGATAAGAACTATTTACTAATTAAATCTAAATCAATACATACAGGTACCACTACTAATAAATACTTAAAATAGTAGAAAATGAAACATATAGTACAATATATACAATATGATACAATTTCCCACCATCCACTGACCAATGCACACCCAGATGTTGAGGAATGAAAATCAAACCCCGAGAGCCCGAGAACCACAGCCCGAGAGCGATCGCAGCCCGAGAGCCGCGGCCTGAAGGCCGGAGCCCGGGAGCCTACGCAGCAGATTCCGAGCAAACCTTATCACTGATAACACGGCCAGAAAAGTCAAAACAATCCACCAGCTCCCACACGAACGAGCCAGCACAGGAGCTGGCAAAGCAGCTAACGCAGGAGGGTTAGCAAGTGCCCGGAGAGACGAGCAAGGGAGTAAGGGAGAGAGAGAGAAGGGAAGAGTAATGGCTACCGGACCCCCTTCCCCACCCAAAGAGACCGGAACATGACGTACTATGGGATGAAATACTTCCTTGGTTAGTCTGGGTCTGCTACAGTATCCGAAGCGGACAAAAGACCTTGAGTTCAGTACAAGCCATCCCCAGCACCAGCTGAGGCCTTATCAATGTTTTCACTTACTGTCCAGCAACAGAGTTCCCTGGCAACCAGAGTAAAGGGAGTTAGCCCTTTCCTCACTGAACCCAGCACAACAAGTAGGCATACTTTCTGTCATTCCAGCCCTTAATATAATGGGGATCTAGAGGCTATTAGGACTTCTGGTGGCCTTTGACACCCTGGCTTCCAGCACCTCAGCAATCAGTCAGTGCTGGGGTAACAAAAGACCACTCAAATGTACAGTTGTCATCCCCACACTACATCTGCTGGCCATGCCGTTGGGAAGTGTTGATCCCATCATTTCACCATAAACACTGCTGAAATCAACAACAACAAAAACAGAAATGAAAAAGGAAACTGGATGTCAGAAGTCAGGTCAGCACATTTTATTTGCACGTGTCAGAAAAGATAGAAGGAATCACTGAATTAAATTAAATCAAAGCAAACCTGCTAATTAAAACAGCTAAAATTATGTTTGTGAAGATGTGTGACTGGTTTCCTGCTTATCTGCAAATAAGCCTCCCCATAATATAAACATGTTTCTATCTCCACTTCATTTGTAATAAGTCTTTAGGCAGATTGTAATTAGTATTTTGAGTTTCTAATAGAAGATCTATTATGTTACTGGAGAAATATTTTCCCTGACCATCAGAATACTTATTATTGCAGCTTCATTCTCAAGGGTTCTCACCTGTTCTTCTCACGCTGGTCAAAGTCTTGTATCCGATTTGTCTGAATCAAATTGTTTGAGTATGTGTCTGAATACCATCATCTTCATAACGCATTGCTTGCAGTTAACCACAAATGCAGGCATTGTATTCAGCCCCACCTACAAGACAAACCAGAAATTACTACCAGTTTTGCTTGGGTATATTCTGTAGTTTGCTTTTCATCCAACGTTGGAAGAACAATCACAATTATCAAGTTAGGAAATAGAAGAATGCGGTCAAAACAAAAAAGTTTTGCACAAAACCGATACGATTAAAAAATCAACTTTTTGTTTCTGTTTTACTTATTTCCAAGTTCACAATGCGTAATTTTATACAAACCCAATTACATAGCTCAGTGATTTACTGGCAAAGCTGGCCAGAAGAAATTATCTGGCGTTAGCTAATGCATATGCCTATTTACAATCAAAACAAATCCATAGAAAATTGCGAAACGGACACAAAGAAAAAAAAAAAGGCAAGCCAGAAGTGCATCAGAAGCGATACAGTATGCAAGCTGAAAAAAGTTCACCTTATGTTTCCACTGGATGGCTGATAAACCGTGGTTACGAGTACGGACTCAGTCTTTCACATCATGCACTATTTATTTATTCCCGTATTTAGCTTTAAGCCTGTATGGAGTTTCACTGGCTTGGAAAGCGTGTTGTTTTCTTTTTGCCCTTTTCATAATTTTTTTAAGGATTAGTTTGCACAGTAAATGGATGCATGGACTGACTTCAACAGGATTACTCAGATGTTTACAGTTACCCGTGGGTCTGAGCAGGTTTTTTAGATTCGGGGCTATAAGGCGTTAGGCCACAGAGCTGCATGTGCATCACATTAACAAATGGCTACGCAAAGGGAATGTGATCTAATACTGGAATCTTGAACACGAAAATTGTAACCAGTAACTCTGCCATAACGTCTGTGTATTACTTATGCTGACAAATACCTTCTTCTTGTTGAAACATTTCTGAAACAATACAGAATGCCTTGGGAGGAGCATAGGTCCTTTTGACAGTTTGCATGAAGTGAAATTTCTAAGTCACAAATATAAACAAAACATTTACATTTTTTTTAATTGCACAACAAATAATTTCAGGTTACTGCATATATTTTCCCTGGAATGACCACTGGGCACAATTCTCAGTCGGAGATTTTGTTGGACACGGCCCAGAGTTCATTTACTTACCTTGAAGCAAGCGCCTCCTGAAAATACATCAAATTGCAAATATGCTAAACCTCAAATATTGCTGTAATTGCATGTGCCAGCACTAAGTCCTACATCAATAAGAAACCCCACTGATGTCAGCATGACTTGTGACAACACAAGATTTCCCTTCCCCCAGTACAGCTATAAAACTGGATCCTTGGTGAGTATATTTGAATTATGTGGATTATATATGATTAAACAGATTTGGATTAAATCATGGCAATGGGCTGTCTTATCAAGAACATACTGTTGGGACCACATTGATGTATAGTAATCAAGGTGACCTTATAGACTTATTACAACTCTGATCAACTTCAGTGGATGAGGATTTTTTTACTCTGCAAAGATCGGGCTGCAAGACGTAAGGAGTTAAAAAACCGCTTTCCTGATGAATAGTTTTCATGCCTTAAAATTATGATTCGGGCAACAAAGAGCAATCTTTTTTGTAGGGGAAGCCAATCTCAGCTAAACTCCTTGAGCTCAGTTTCATTTATCAGGATGGAAAATATGGTTGGCTGTGCCTTGGCATGCAAGAAAATCCAAATAGAAGAGAACAATATCTGAAAATAGAAAACCACCCAAATCCCACCCCATTCAAGTTTTCCCTTCATTAGATCACTGCATAATCTCACCTAATTTTTTAAAAAATGTGCTGAACATTGCTGTGAACCCTTACTTTCTATGATTAGTCTCCATTTAACCCACAGATTCTTGTATAAGTGTGCAGTAGGGTTAACCATAAACTACAGAAACAAATGTCTTCCTCACTGAAGTAGGAAGGATACAGCTGAGAAAAGAAGTTGATGACATGATTCTGCGATAACTACCAGCTAACTAGAGCTAAAGTGTTAACTCCAAAAGCTCCAGACAATCCACCGGCTGCTGCTCCAGCAGACTGGCTTTAACAGCTTGGGAGCGTGTGCCTTGTGGATGTTGATACACATCCTCATATTTAATATGGGCAACATTTGGCAGCCATCACTACAGAGGTCATTCTGAGGGGAGGGAGGAAAAAGTCCTAACAGACATAAAAAGGCAAAAAAAGACCCAGGGTGCCAAAGTCTGGGGGTTTGGCAGAGTAACAGAGAGAAACTAGTCAGCAGCACAGCTTTCCTGCACTGAGGCTTTCCGATTTCCTGTGCCTCTCTCCTTTGGATCAAGCAGCCCAGAAGTTCCTGGATTCGTATATAATGTTGAAGAGAAAGGGAGAAAAGGGATAGTAACAGTAACAGGAATACTTACCTGAAGTTTACTACAAGTTATACATCAACTCAAAAAGATTTTTTAGCCCAAGATACCCTATAAAAATGTCAAAAGGCTTGCTGGGGGTGGAAAGCTGTTACATAATCTATTAAAACTTCAAATAGTTTGTGCTGCATTGTATCTCGTACAGACACATGTAGGAAATATTACGCCTTGAACCTCTGGATTCACACCTGCATTAAAGGACCTGTGTTACACAGTCAAGTTGTGGTGAAGCCACAGGTCTGGAAACTTCCTCCCCTTTAACAATCATCCTCTAAATGAGTCCCCCACCCCGTCCTCTCCTCCATCAAGGACATTTTTAGTAAGATTGCTGTGCAGCTAATTACATTACCATGGCATCCAAGTACCACACAGTCATGAGACCTACTTCTTTTAGCAGCCCTTGGGTTTGCAGAGAGGGAAAAATCCTTACATTCGGAGAGCTGAGGCACAAGGTCAAGTCGTTTGTCCAACATCGCTGCAGAAGATGCACTGGGCAGGACATCGCTCACTGCAGAGTAGCTGCAGAATGGACTAGATGCCAAAGCAGCTGCATGGCCACCTACTTCACCAGCCACCATGCCCTCAGAGCCGCTCACAGGAGACAGTGCTGGGGCTCAAAGGGGAAGCCCTGTGCAAAGAGAGCACAGTATCTGCTTGCCACCTGTACTCTGCAGCCCCCAGCTATGCCATCAGCCCACACAGTACCATCAAGCTGAACTGATGGCCCCAGGGCCTTGCCAGATTTCCAGAGTCCTTCCTTGTGGAGTCCTGGTGCCTTCTTCTGCAAAGGCAAACGAGTTGTTAGGGCAGCCTGCCCTCAGGCAGAGCTCGCCCTGCAGACAGGAGTGGTGCAGATGCCCATGCCAAGCATCACAGACCATGTGTCCATTTGCTCTGCAACAAACAAATTTCTGTGGCAAACATCAGGGAACGTGGGTTTTTTATCAGGGCCAGCTTCACCAGTCCTCTTCTCCAGTCTTGGGGCTGGAGTTGCACAGTGTGCTATTTGGATGGCATTTCTTGACTATGAGCTTCCTACAGACAATGGTCCGAAATGAGCTACCACTTGCACAGATTTCCTCTGTGTCCTAACACGTGACCTTGCCTGAAACTTAACTTGCCTGAGATAGCTGCTCTGACCCCTTTCAGCTCTTCAAGAGCACTGCGTTAACTTGAAGAGCTATTTTCTCCATGCTATTCCTCTATGCAGAACAGAATTACTCTCTTTCTAATTCCTCTCACCACGTTCTCTCATATATTTCCACTTGCTTCCTCTAACAGACTGTAGTCACATCTGCACTACTGGAAGAGTTTGCTCATGACTTACTGCAGCCTGTTGTTTATTTGCCTATTACTGCTATTAGGCCAGTTTAAACCTTGAAGATGTGTGTTGTCTTTGGTGCTGCCATCCCTCACTGCTCTGATGCTAAAATGTTTCTTTTTATATATTTGCACAGCATTTTCACCAGATAATTATTAAAAAGCAAGTACAACAAATCTTGGAGTGGAGGGCTTAAACCTCACTTGTGGAAAGCATGCCCTGCCCAGTCCCACCTCCAACCAACAACCAGCTCAACAAGCTGCGTGATGGAAACAGGCTCAACCACAGAACTTTCACAGGCTTGTAATTTATTCAATCAACAAACTCACAGTACTGCCTCCTGAACCTGTCAGCCTGCTGAACTAAGACAACCAGCTGAATACTAAGATATATTCTGCTCTGAACTATCTTACCATATAAGGTTGACATCTGATAAAACTGAGAGCGGACTTCAAATAGCCGGGAGTGAAGGACTTTGGCCAAAGGTGTTACCCACTAGAGAGCTCACTTCTCAGATGAAACTTGTTCAAACCTTTGCCAAAAAACCACTGACATCATGTTGTCAGGCTGCTGTAGGACACTCAACATGCAATAATTACAGTACCAGACAGATTAATTAATATAGATAACAGAAACAGTAGCATATAATCATAAAAGAAAGAGCTGAAACCACAAAGGACTACGGTTTCCCTATGGCACAGCAGTATTTTTTTTAAGTGCTCAGTCCCTTTTCAACAGAAATTTTAGAGGAATAGCAGCAGGCCAGACACAGACATGGACAGTGAGTGGTGGAGAGAGAGAGAGTAAAGAAAACCCTACTCCTGGCAATCAGCATCTACACTATAAGCTGCAGAAGAAACAGCTGCCTAGCTATTCATTAGAGATGGGATTTGCCAAACACACTCCCTGATGCTCAGCTATGCAAGGTAGTACAATGTGTATTCGCGCCTTCCAGAGAGATGCAGTCTAAAAGCATTCGTATTTAGTTCTCCCATCCCCCTAAATCTTCTCCACAAAGGACACTGTCACCACCAAAGCTCTGCAACAAGGATCGTTTATATATCTGACAACCTTTAAACCCCCAAAGAAAGGGAAAGGGAAGCAGTAAAGCTCTCTGAAGAGCTCTTTGGTGGAACAAGCAGAATTATGAGCAGCAGGAGAAATATGAGTAATTAAGACAACAGTATATCTGTATCTTACAGCTGACAGAGTGAAGCTGCAAGTTAGCTCTGGGCAAGGTGTTAGCAGAGGAAAGAACTGAGCAGACAGTTTCTAATGTTCGTGTTGAAAAGCCAGCCCAGGAAAAAGGCTAAAGGGACAATTGCATTAAAGAGAAGGCAGTAGGTTGGCTTAAGAGGGCGGTTAGATGCAGGCTCATAACATTAAAGGAACGGGTCAACAGCGATCTGTAACAAGACAAGCAATCGTTCGGGGAGTCAGCCAATGTGGCGCTCTTGCTGTTCTCTAAAAGAAAAGGCTCTTAAATTATCTGCCGGTGGGTTATATGGAAAATTAAAGCTGCAGAATTGCACCGTGTCACACAACAAAGCACTAGGGTGGGTCGAAGCTGCCGGAAAACAAGCCATGACTTCTTCCAACAAGCAGCCCGGAACAGCGGCTGGTTGCAGGCAGTCAATGTTCATCCAGAGCCGGCGTGGTGGCCGGCACACCGCGTTCGCTCCTGCCTGTGATCCAGCCAGCGTGTTCCCACACCAGCTCAGGTGCAAGGACCTGGGCTGGCAGGGCTGTGCCACCCAGGTGCTGTAACCACTGCACAGAGGGGCCGGATCCACTCCCACGCCGTGGCTCCTCTGACAAGTGCATAAACTCGATTTCACTCCTTCCTCTGGCTCCGGCACTCGGCATGCTCCAGCGATTCCCCAGCTGGCAGGACAGCCCTTTGTGGCTACAGCAGCATGGTTTATAGCAGCCCTGAGGCTGTGTTTTCCATCTAGTATATATAAGTGAATTAGTGGAAAATTTGAACTTACACAAATCACAGAGCCAGCTCACAGTTTGTCATGGCCAGGCAGCCTTTTCTCAGGGCTGGAGCAGCAGTAATGAGGTGCAGTAAAGAAACGGTGGGCTGCATGCACGGTTCCTGCATTACACCTGGGTTTAGAGCTGGGAAGGGAAGTGCTGTTGTTAGACGAGAGGGGGGGAAAAAAAGACCAACAGCAGCTCCCGTATCTACACAGATCGAATGTATGGCCGGCGCAGTCACCTGGGGCCTGCAGCCGAAAAGATCGATGCATGGATATTCGGAAAGAGCAGCCTTCCTCCCTAGCCTCCCAGGCTCCATCTGTGTGAAGGAGGAGATGGGAATTACACAGAGTGCGATATTTGCGCAGGAGAAATGGCAGAGGGGTTGCTCCAAATTTACATTATTGTAAACAAGAGCAGCATTTGTCCAAATGATAAGAGCTGTAGCACAGGCAGGGCCAGAGGGCACCAAATGAGGGTCACCAGCTGCAACTGCTGTTGCCACCCAAGAAGAGGAGCTACATGTCTGCAGCAGGGCTGGAAGGATGGGCGACAGGGGAGGTTGGGAGGTGCCAAAATCTCTCACTACAGTTTTTAAGCAATTGCCCTGCTCTGCCTCTCACAACATTATGTACAGCCAAGCTTCTAGCCATGCTCTGGCCAAATGCACCCAGTAGCTACTCATCCCTACTGTGCCTTTCCGTCTTTGCACGTACAAGACCCAGCCCTCTTCAAGCGTATGTGTGGCCCTATCAACAGCACAACACTGATTTACACTAAAAATACACCCAGAATACATGCTTTACAGTGAAGCACAGCATAGGTATTTCCTCTCTATTTTTTCCTTTCCTACTCTCTCAGCAGGCGTCGCAGTGAGAGTGATGGATCGTGCCATTCCTGACCATTCCTGACTCCTCTATTGCTTACTTGGTGTAGTCTGAAGTGGAGGGTTTTCTTGCTACACACTGTTCTCTGCCATTTTCTCTACCCAAAAGAAGTGTACATGCCTGTGCGAGGAGCCTGTGTCATCCTTTCCTACACAAGGCTGTGGTAAGCCTGCTCTCTGCATATTTCAAATCACAAACTAATATCTCCTTAAAACACATGCTTGCATTCAGCCCATAAATCAAAATAGATAGTCAAATCCTGCTTATAGATCTAAATCCTCTTTACACTCTTGTGTAGCTCCATTATGTACCTAAGGTGTCGCACTGCCTGTATATTTCTGCCTCCAGCTTCAGCCACATCCTAGCACTGATTGAGAGCACCAGAGTGCATAGCACTTAAAAATGCAAAAATTTCTCACTTTCCTGAGCACTAAAATGCATCTAAAATTAGGAAAAATGACCTCCTGTCATTTTGTTGGCTTGCCAATGAGTTTATTTACTCACTCATCCCACAGAGCAATTGTTTCACAGAAGTGCAAAAATGTTTAATATTCCCCTGCAACGCCAGGCAGAGCTACCTGAGTCTTGCCCCGGTGCCAAGCAAAGACAATCACGAGGCTGAAACCACTTATGAGCTCCTTTTCGTATAAAGGTGAGCATCTTTACAATTCTTTGGGATATACATTGTTAGAAAGTGAGCTCAGAATTTCATATTATTATCATATTATAGAGGGCATTCCTTTGATAAAGGGTCAAAGATCAGGAAGACAAGAAAAATAAGGAAATAAAACCCAGCAACAGTCAGATCTTTAGCTGGCATAATTGGACACTGAAGTCCACGGAATTGTGTCCATTAGCAGGAGTGGGTGATCTGACCCATATGCTTACCACTTTCAAGTATAAAGATTAAAACAACACGCCTAACAGCAGAAATGGGTTATATTACATTTCAGAGAGGCTTGGGTTGCCTAAAATTCTGGAAAAATTTTTAGCCTGCCATCATAAAGACTTCAAGGCTGTTTACCCAAACTTCTCAATAGCTCCTTCTAAAAAAGGATGATGAGCAACCATGTTCAGCAACACAGATTTTTAATGTAATCTGTTTATAGTTTTAGAACAATTTCCAGAATAGAACATTTTTTTTAATGTCCTGAGCCTTTAGCATTCTCACTTTGATCATCTCCCATCACGTTATGGTTCAGAACAGAACGTGATGGAGCCAGGCTAACGAATCTGCCAGAAATGACATCAGAAAGCCAAGTGACCTGAAAAAAGTGCTCTATCTGAGCACCACACTCTTCTTGAACATTTTCCTTTTTATTTTTTTTTATACATTTACATTAATGTTTTACTTTCACTGGATTTATTTTGCTTGCATGAAATCTCAGAGCTTGTTCTCAGAAAAAAACCTCCTATGGAAAACAAAAGGAGCCTTATTTGACCAAGGGTAGACTGTAGGAGGTCCTCAGATAACAATAGCTAACAATTCTTTTTGAGGTCGAACAGTTTAAATAACAAACACTTTCTTAGGAGGTTAACTCTAAATAATAATTTTGTAGCCTGTGAAAGGGAGAGATTGGTCTTTGACAGAGTTTATATTACTAACTTGATGTGCGCAGACAGCTGCAAAAATGAAGTGATATCAGTGATAAAAATATTCTTTCTACGTTTAGGCAAGAGGAATTGCATAGTAGCAAAGGGCAAATCCCGCTGGCCTCCCCACATGCAAGCAGTCCTTCCACATGAAGACAGGGACTGACTGACATGGCACTACTGATCAATGGACATACTGACATAGTATGTCTTTACTTTGAATGGGTTTTAACACTTCACATTAAATTTCATGTGTATAGCTTGCATTCCTTTCAAAAACTTTATCTACACAACGGCTTCTAGTGCTCTTCAATTCAAGCCATGTTAGAACTGGCAAATAACTTGGTTTAAAAAAAAAGTTGTAATGATAGCTCCCCCTCCCCCCGTATCTGATGTAGAAATAGATAATTCCTAGTACTAAAAGTGATTAAATTTGGTGCATTTCCAACTTGTATTTTAACAATGCATTACCTCCTGAATTGCTGCATAAATATTAATAGACAGCCTGATATGGAACTTTTGCCCGAAATGCCCTTGGAGAACCATAATCACGGCGAGTGGAGCAAAAGAGATGAGAGCACGCGCTGAAGATGGTGGCTCTATCCTCCAGCTTCACAGCCCTACCCTAGGTCAGGCACTTTCCATGCAGTCCCACAGATAAGCAGTATCTCGAAGCCTAGACCTTGTCTAGTAGGAGATGAAAATCTTACAGACGTTCATCTGTCCGATACTCATCTGAAATACAACCAAAAAAATTCCCATTGATTCCAAGAGCAACACTGATTTTTTTCTCCAAATTAGCCAGGCTTAGTTCTTGACATAGTGCACTTTCAAATTCCATCTGCAGATGTTTGCTGTTCTAATCACCTCCAAATTTACTATATACCATTTCTCTACCTGGATTTCACCCCTGTGATACAAGCTCATTAAAAGTCACAATTGCTCTGGCTTAAAAAGGCCAAGGGCCTACAGACCCCCCGAAAACCATGCTCAGCCTTCTTGAAAACTGGCCAGTTATTTAGGTCACTAAATACGGGCTTTGGGGGCTGAAATTCAGGATACCCTTTTGGAAAACCTTTTTGGACAGCCTTTCTTGTCTGCCATAAACCACCTTTCTGCTTTCTGAGAAGACGACACTACTGATTTTTGTCACTTTAATGCAAGAACCTCACTTGAAACCTCAAAATACGGGCCATAAAAAGTGCAAGGAGAAGAGGTTTCTGTGTGCAAACACCTATGGCACAGCTGTATTTTGGACACTGGTGGGTTATGCTAAGGGTTAAGTTAATTTAACTTTCACCAAGTTAGAAGGCTATGAAAGTTTAATCACGAATGAACTCCGGTGGGCAGCTTGGTAGCTCACAGACAAATGTTCTCATTTTTATTCTTTATAGGCAGTGCTCAAATCATCATAAACCATATTTAAGGAGGGAGAAATTTCACGAGGGGAGGAAGCTGTTTTATACGATAGAATAAGAGAAAAAGGCAACTTACTGTTTTAAAATTTAAATCCAGCAAAATTACCAGAAATATTGCTGGAAACAGAACGCTGAGAATTCATTATTTTGTTTCAAAGTTAGTTTATCATAAATCTGCCCTCTGACACGTAATAACTAGTAACGTTTCGAAGGTTATTTGATAGTAAGTTCAACAGTGTAGGTGACTGAACATGTGAGCTGCATGATAATGAGTCCCAGGGGAAATCAGGCTTTAGGATGCAGGGTGAAGCATCCCTAGGCTAGTATTCAAATGGAAAAACCATATTCAAAAGTTTATTGTTTATCTCCTAAGAACATCAAATAATACACACTCCTTCAAATCAAACGTATAAAGCACACTAGAGAACTATTTGCTGGGGGGAAAATGCCTGATTCGGTCCAGATTCAAAAAAATTAATAGCTTGTACCCTGAAATGCACAGAGTGGTTTTGATATAACAAGTATATAGGGGAGAATATAAAATATAATATAAATATAAAATATGAAATATGAAATGTAGAATATGAAATATAAAGGGAAGTATTTTGGTTTGTTCTAAAACCAAAGTAAAAGACACAGCAAGTCAATTTGTTCTTGCATCTGACTCTAGAAAGAGGAGCTAGAGAGCATTAAAACTGGTTGTTTCCAAATCCTCCACGTTTCAGTACAATAGAGTTCTTTAAGTGTGACAAATACAAATTGCTCTACTCACCCTGAATTTTGTTTCCAACATACATTGGCTGTAATTGATTGACTCATAGTGTACAAACCAATTTAAAGCCAATAATGAGAGTAAAAGATTTTATTTTTCAGGGAGGAGATGTGGTACACACACCCCAAGCCAGCAGTGTAAGAAAGCCCCTCCTCTCAGCTCGTTAAGCTCTTAAATAGCGAGCCTGATGCTGCCCTTACCGAAGTCAGTGGTAGTTTTGTCATGAGCTGTGCTGAAAAGGCATGTAAGACAGAACTTATTTTTATATTAAACTCTCCGTATCACAAACGCCAAGGGCAGCGGCATTCCAAGCCCATAACAACACAGCCGCTGGCGTCCTGCCACCCACTGTGGCGCAGAGATGGAGGGGACGGGAGCTGGGTCACCCACCCACTCCTGCCTTCCCTGGGCACGGCCCGCCTGCAGCGTCAATATCGCTGCTCACCTCCAGCCGACGCGCAGTTCTATACGTGGAAAAGTTTGCGGAGGAGGCATTGCGTTTCAGGATTGTTGCTGAGTCTGGGTACATCATGGGGGACTCAAGTCCTGAATTTCCATCTTCTTCCATTCCTTCTCCTGCTGTTTAGGTTTGCCGTCTTTTAGCACAGTTACATCATCCTCTCTGTATCAAGAGGCTGTTGTTTCATAATGCATTTTGGACAGTGAAAACAAAATTAGACTTCACTTTCAAGGTGTCTTTCAATAAGGAAAGTCCATTTTCTGTACATATTTTAAAATTGTCCTCCCTTTTTAATTTATTACTGAAATTGTTACATACCCTATACTTAAGCAGTGAAAAGTTATGCAGCATGTGTCGTACTTAACGTCACTCTATCAGTTCTAACTCTTAATATTGTGATGGCTTTTTTCAGAAATTTAACTGGCAGAGGTTTACTGACGCACCACAAATCCTAATTATCAGTAAAACTCTAAATTCTATATTGACAAAAATCAGAGGTTGAAATGCTTTTATCTTGACAAGCTCTAAAATATCCAATGAATGCATTTTTATTCACTTACTTGATTAGTATGTATTTCCAACACAACCATTTTCCATACGCTAACTTTGGGAAAACAGCAGCATTTAAATATGCACCAAAGGCAGAGATAAATAAAAACAAGCAAAGAGGCAATAATGCTGCCTAAAATGCTTTCTACTATCCTTAATAAGGAATTACTACACAGAAGATGATTGGACCCAAAAACTGGCATAACCTTGAAGGTTACAAAGAAAATATATTTAGAAGGGATGGCAAACTCTCTGGATTCATTCCTCAAAATATTCTGTCCCTGTTCAACTTTGGTTTGTGTTTACACATTTAAGATGTACTGAGAAAATCAGAGCTACGCTAAGACACAAAGGACATGGAAAACTGCCACAGAGCTATTAGTACAAATACATGAACTAAGAATGGTCTAAAACGGATCGGTCTGCAACTTTCACTGTTACCGCAGCAAAGGGTTAAAAATGCACGGTGCTAGATGAAGTTAGTTCTGCCCGGTGCTGTGACAGTACAACGTGCATAAATCAGGGTGCTCATTTGCCTCTCACGCAGAAAGCCGGCTGCCGGTGATCGGAGGTATTCGCAGATCCACACCAAGTGACGCTACTCGGGGCCCTTCCTCTGTGTGGTCTTTCAGAACTGTCGTTATCAGCTTTCTGTTTATTATTGTGCTCAGTTTAAAGGGAATTTGCCAAGTGATCCCTGGACTCCAATCTTTAGGCCTGTTGTCAGGACAAATTAATTTCTGTGGAAACCCACTGTGCCTCAGATACCATCTAGGAAATGTAGGATTACCCTGTACAACAAGCTTTGTAGTGCGGCTGCTGGGGGAGGGGAACGGCTGCTGGAAGGGAGAAATAACAAAAATAAAGCCCCTGCACTTTGGGTTAGTTTGGGGGGGACTTCACCTTTTTTTATTACATCAGCTCACATCAATAATATTTAAAATAGGGTGTAGCAACTGAATATGAACAGGCAACTTTTTAACAAAAAGAACAGCGAACAGAAACTCTGTATTACCAAAGATGAGGGACCTGAGGTCTAATTATCAGTATTTTATATTTTACACGCTCAAGCCAATCTCTTCAGTAGGTAAAAACAGGGTAGTAAAAGAAACAGTCTCCCATGAATCTTAGTAGAAAATAATGAAACTAAGTACATGATCTTTTGCAAAAGGTGTATTAAAGCTGGATTCCTACAGGGCCAGGTCATTCCTGTGATAGCTGGCATATGAGGCTCTTTTTTCAAAATGCATATTATTTCATTGTTAAAAATGTTCAACTGCCACAGTTCCTGCAGTAAGTATGCCTAAAAAAAAACCCCAGACTTCCCTGCCTAGAAAAAAGAAGTAATTATTTTTCTTAATGATGCTAAATTAGGCCTAAATTTAGAGCTGTAATAGGTAATGTTTTCCCCTTATGAGAGAGAGAAGAGAGAAGAGAAGAGAAGAGAAGAGAAAAGAGAAGAGAAGAGAAGAGAAGAGAAGAGAAGAGAAGAGAAGAGAAGAGAAGAGAAGAGAAGAGAAGAGAAGAGAAGAGAAGAGAAGAGAAGAGAAGAGAAAGAGAAGAGAAGAGAAGAGAAGAGAAGAGAAGAGAAGAGAAGAGAAAGAGAAGAGAAGAGAAGAGAAGAGAAGAGAAGAGAAGAGAAGAGAAGAGAAGAGAAGAGAAGAGAAGAGAAGAGAAGAGAAGAGAAGAGAAGAGAAGAGAAGAACTGCAACACATTTTTATCGATCCTTTTCTCATTTTCAGGAGGATGACTCTGCCCATCATTAGATACACAGGTTTAATATCTTACAAACTGGGTATTCTTACCCTTATTCTATTCTCTTCAGAAATAAATCAGCTGATAATCTACAGGACAAAGGTAGCAGACACACAGGTCCACAATCTGTATTGTATTACGGCTTGTGACTCCCCTGTGGAATCGGTGAGGTGTAAATCAGCCCCGAAGTTAGCCTAAAGTGGCACTAAAACACCCAATGGACCACAACAACTAACAAACAAACAAACAAAGATGCACTCCTTAAAGATCAAACACTACAAGTAAAATTTTACTTTCTAACATGGTGTTGTTATGATATTAAGCTGCTAACAGCAGTGCTAATTTTGCTACAGTGCATTTCTACTGCACTTCCAACACCTTATAAGCTTGACAGATGCAGATGCTGAAACTGCAGAAGAAGGTTCCTTTAACATCTCTCTCCCGTTTGCAAATACCTAAGTGCACACTGCTTTCCCTTCAGAGGGCAAAACCAGGAACACTGCAAGCAAGCATGGTGTTTGTGTGATGTCACGTTTTGTCTGGAACAGCATTTATGGATAAGATTCATTTTGGGAGACCATTAATCTTAAGATCACCTGCATATGACAACTACTTTCTTTTTTATTAAATATTCCAACCGAGTGTATTCTTCCCCAACTAAAATATTTAAACTTGAGGCACTTTTTATATGCCAGTTTTTACTATTACAGAAATTCAATTAACTCCATAATTATGAACACAATTACCATTGAATGTTACATGTGATTTGGTGGTAGCAGCTACATGGCACACATATACACTCCGTTATGGGATTAAAAACTTAGAGTAATAAGAGGCAAAAATTCCCAAAGATCATTCTTATTCTTCAGGTTGCATGCATTTTTTTATGTACATAATTTTTAAATATGCTGTTCACATTTTGGCAATGAAGTGTTTAATTGCAGTAAGCATGTTATTTGCAACCAGTGGGCTGAATTCCCGGCTGACAGAAAGTCACCCAAACGGTGACAATTTACCTTAAGTGTCAGCCTGGCCCCATTAACTCATTCCTTGACAAACTCAAATCCACAGCAAAAGCAGTAAATGGAGGCCCAGTGGTTGATGCATGGAGAGGGAAAATAAACAAAATAAAAAAGAAATAAAGGAAAACATATATGGTGGAGGAAGGGAAATTCTATAATGTCTGGGGCTGGCCCGGGGCCTAAGGACATGACATTTGGGTTTTTTAGAACAGAGATGGCTAAAGGCAAAGTTTGGAGCACAGTTGTGATATGTTCTTACAGAGGTCAAGGTGGAACTCAGCACTTGGTACACAAAGAGCACTTGCAGAAATACCTCAGGAAATGGGCACCACACAAAAGTCACCTGTCGTTTGCTGTTGTCACACAGTTTGGATATCTGTGCCATTTCCTATGTCACTGGCATGTTGACTCCTCACTGATAATCCCTGTTCATGCACTCCTTTGATTAGGCACGCTACACCTGCACATCAGAGGTCAGGTTGCATCATTACACTACACCATAAAGGAGGCAAACTATCTTACACGGGCTTAGATTATTTCAGACACTATGCAAAATAATTTGGGCACCACTCATGCAATCTTTTGCTTAGACTAAGCAAATCTCCAGCTCACGTAACTCAGCCTGGCTCCACGAACGCCAGTGCTACTGTGCCCATTTATGTCAGCTGAAGGTCTGGACCCACATACTCTTATTAAGCTAACAGGAACCCATTTCTGCTGATGCAGCAATATCTACAGTGATCTCCACCTTCACCTACTCTTTGTACAAGAATTTTTCACCTACAGGTGCAGAAATGGGCTAGACTACTTCAACACAGCAACCGGGGCTTTACCGAGAGATGTCCGTGGACTTTAAACGCACAAGAAGTCAACAGTCGTTTGCGATAATCACTCTTCAAGTAATTTAAAATCAGAATTACCCATGTGGCTTCTCTAAATAAAAAGTGATCTGCAACCTCCAAATCTGAATTCAAAGCATGTTTGTATGAAACATTCAAAATACAAAATGCTGTTGCAGCTCAGTCCTTGGTGGATGCTAGTTCACTACTGTAAAATTATTGCATGCGTTATTTTAAAAGAAAAAAAGTGAAAGGTTTAGTAAGAACAGGAGTCAAAGCATTTCCAGACATGCCAAGGGTTAGGTCTTACCAGTGGAGTAAAACATTTAAGGTTCAATAGAAAACTATGCATGCAAATATATATAAAATGAACCATAAAATAGGCTTCTCATGGAAATTCATGTCTCATAACAAGAATGGTACAAATATTTCCTAACATGTCAAACCCAATGCATATGTGCATTCATACTTTCCTCACTCCTAGCACTATAACCACAAAAAAGGTAACTTAACGGCATCTATAACGGGTTTTCCAATCTTGGGCTATGGTATCTATCCCTGAAGAACCTGGTTAAAGCTGCAATCCCAATCAATGAACAAAAACAACAGGAAAGATGGGAAGACAGCTTCAGGGGGCTCACACCAGCAAGATCCCAACCCAGCAGCCCTCAGTCTTAGCCATCCTTGAAAACCACACCAGATCTAGCACCGCAAATCAAGCCGCCATGTGATTTGTTTTCTAAAACAACATCTCACTCCACTCTGCTGTGGAAGAAATTTAGTCCTTATTCCTCTTTAATATTCATAAGGCCCAGAGCTACATTAACAGCTAAGTTTTAATTCCAGAAACATTCTGACATTTACAAAGAACAGATTCCAGCCCTGGTTTCACACTAGGGTTTTTTTTCCATTATCACTGTTATTACTGGTATTAGTATCACTGTAGAAGTGATTAAAAGGTCCTGGACATCTTATTAGAACAGTCTAGGTCTACTCACCTCTTCAGCATCAAGATATATTCTGTTATT